>CM060414.1:145480334-147974930 GCA_030545235.1 Helianthus tuberosus | reverse complement strand
AACGAGTTAGCCAATGTGTAATATGACCCACCAGTCAGGATTGACAATACTGAATGAGTAATTGTGTAGAAATAAACAATGTGATTGCTCTCAATAGTGTTAAAGATAAGATGTTTCTTGATTAAACTGGGATTCACTCACCAGTATTTCCCACCGACAAATGTTTTTAAAACGTGTTTTAGGTAACAAAATGTAAAAGCCAATTAGAAGAAAGCCAGCTGGAGAGCACTGACGGCTTGGAAAAATGTGGCTATAAAAGTTACCTAAAAGACGATGTTTTAAATTCAATAAAATAGGGTTCATCCCTATAAACATGTTGTAATAAGAAACTTGGGTTGTACCTATGTGTTTACTATTATAAAATATGGTGGTTTTACTCTGATAAACATTTCCTAACTACGGTCCTGATGAAATTTCCGCTGCCAAATTGGAATAATGATAAACAAAAATGATACCACCACAACTAGTCTCGCGACCGCCCGTTCCCGGGACAGATAGGGGGCGGGGTTTGCGACATACTCCTACCACCACCACCCACTCTAGCCACTGCCACCCAGCCATAACCGCCACTCGGCCACTGCCACCCAACCACAACCACCACCTGCCTCCGCCGCTACCGCCGCCATCAGTTAGTTCCAATAACGTTTTGTTCTTCTTAATTTGGTTAACATTTGTCATCTAAACAAAATTTTCTTCAAAACAAGCAATAAAAGTCACAAAATTCCTTAAAATAAACAATCAAATATCAAACACCTTAATGCAATACACTTAAAACAATCAACAATTCAACAAACCTGATGTAACTTATGAGTCTCCCTAGGCTTCGTTTGCTCGGACCCGACCCGCTCCCCCCTTCCATTCTTCTACTGTTCTCTTTTCCTTCTCGACTGAACATAATTCAAAATTTAAATTCACATTCAACTCAATTTAAATGAATTATCAACTAATCAAACACATATACACAATTAACCTTGGAAGGGGTAGGATCAGATAAAAACTTATCAGGATCGAGTCCGTACTGTTTGAGCAACTCTTTCTTCTCCTCCGCAAAATTAGACGATTCTTTAACGGTATGATAACGGTGAAGATTCCGATGAGTAGTACAGTACAAATTGCAACGAAACTTTGTTTGTAAATATGTTGCAGAGAGAGAGAGAGAGACTTAAAAGGAAGTAAGTTTTTATGAATCTTTTTATAGATTTAGATTTCGATTGGAGTTGTTTTTATCAGCATCTTTTAACCCATGGTAATTACTATGGTGTGTAGATACAATAATAAGTCAATAATAACATAGTCTTCTCATTCCAATTGAAATCGTGTTCTTCCGGCGACACGGCGAAAGCTTCCTGCCGTTATCGGAACCAACCGACGGCGGTGGTTACGACGGAGGCGGGTGGTGGTTGTGGTTAGGTGGTAGTGGTCGGGTGGCAGTGGCTAGAGTGGGTGGTGGGTGGTAGGGTAGAGAGAGAGACTATGTATGTGTCTGTGTATATATTTATATTAAAACATAATTATTTTATTTATTTTTTATAATTAGTTATTTTAGTATTTTAGGTAAAATGACCAAAACACCCTCATGTGGGGTTCATCTAGTCATATTTAACCATAAAAACTAACTGAGTTACGACTAAAGGACATAATGTGCAGGTGTTTGCAAAAATCGAGTACGGTTTTTGTACTTATTAAAGATAAAAGACACAGTTTGCAATAAGTAACATACATAAAACATGATTTTTGTAATTTACTGTTTTATAAATGAAAAGTAGCGATTTTTTATAAAAAAATATTAAAGAAGAAATTTTGTGTATTTTTTAGATTTTATAGGTATTTTTGGTTGTGTTTACATTGGTTCTCGCGGTTCTTGCAATAAAGGGTGGTTTCTAGTGGATCCTTCTCCATATATATATATATATATATAGTCTGAGTTTCATTGGGGAATACTAAAAAAATGGGGAACCGGGGAACACTCTAAAAAATTTAACTTAACATGTTAAAAATTAATTTTTTAAACATCTTTTTCGGCATTTCTCCTTATATATACTTGTAGAAACATTTTTAGTAAAAAAATCAAAAACTAAAAATATTAAAAAAAGGCTAAAAAAATTTTTTAGAAAAATTATTTTTATTCGACTAGTTTCTCCTCATTTTTATATAGAAAAGCGCTGAAAAATTAAAAAAAAATGATTTTTAACATGTTAAGTTAATTCTATTAGATATAACTGTTTTTTAAACATTTTTTTTATATTTTTAGTTTTTGATTTTTTTATGAAAAATGTTTCTATTTGTATTTATAAGAAAAAGCGCCAAAAAATTTTTTGAATTTTTTTAACATGTTAAGGGTCTGTTTGGTATGGCGTAATGGAATAGACGGGTGAATGGAATGTACGAGGTAATGGAATGGACGATGTAATGGAATGGATCATTACCATTCCATGTCTTGTTTGGTTACCATGTGAGAATGAAATGAATAATTATTTTGTGTTATTTGATAGGAAAGAATAGACGAAGGAATAAAATCGATGATAAGTGATGGTAGTTAGTGGTGGTAGGTGGTGATAGGTAGCAATGGTAGCGATGGTCGGAGGTGGTGGATGTGGGTGGCGACGGTGGGTGGTGGCGGGGGGGCAGAGGGTAGGTGGTGGCGACGACAATGGTGACGGGGACGGTGGGTGGGTGATGGCGACGGTGGTGGTCGGTGGTGGAGGTGGGTGGCAGCTGACGGCGGAGGCGGGGGGGTGGGTGGTAGCTGTGGCGCGATGGTGTCGGAGGTGGTGGGTGGTGGCGAGTGACGGCGGGGGCGGAGGTGTGGATGGTGGGTGCCGGTTGGTAGCGGCAGAGGTGGGTGACGAATGGGGTGGAGGTGGGTGGTGGCGGGAGACAGTTGGGGTGGAGGTGGGTGGTGGCGGCGGTCGTGGGTGACGGCGTCGACGGTAGTCACGGCGGGCAGCTATGGCAGTAGTTGTGTCGCCCGTGAGTGAGTTATTAAAACCAATAATAATAATAATAATAATAATAATAATAATAATAATGGTAAAAAAATAATAATAATAATATTGATAATAATAATAATAATAATAATAATAATAATAATATATCTTTCCATTCCTTGAAGGAATGAAAAAAAAACACCACCTTACCAAGGAATAAAAAATATTATATTTGGAAGGTTTACATTCCTTGTGGAATGTTCCATTCCATTACCACTTGACAACCAAACATGTTTCTTTTCATTCCAATAGAATGATCCATTCCATTCCGTCTTATATTCCTTCGTACCAAACGCTACCTAAGTATAATTTTTAAGAGTGTTCCCCCGTTCCCCACTTTTTTAGTGTTCCCCAATGAACTCTCCCCTATATATATATATATATATAGAGAGAGAGAGAGAGAGAGAGTTAGGTTAACGTACAAGAGCCCTTATCCTACATTACGTACGCGATCATCTCAGCCGTCAGATCTTCATCCCATATTGATTTCATCAAAATTACCACATGCGAAATCGTTACAAAAAACCAATATGCGATTTCATCAAAATTATCACATGCGATTTCATCCATGCTATTTTATAAAATGTGATTTCACATCGCGTACATTAAGAGATTTTGTACAATAAATTTTTTCTATCTATATATATATATATATATATATATATATATATATATATATATACAGAGAGAGAGAGAGAGTTAGGTTAACATACAAGCGCTCTTATCCTACATTACGTACGCGATCATCTCAGCCGTCAGATCTTCATCCCACATTGAAATCGCATGTTGTCACACCCCCAAAATCCACCACGCGGAGTATCACCGCTTGGAGGCGTGACGTGACCAGGATCGAGCCACCAATCATATTGAACAACGTAATTAAGTAAGTAAAACCAACCACAATACAATTGGTGACCATAAGACAGTAACCAACTTAAAGTTAACAGCGGAAGCATAAAACGTAAGTCCAAAACACAAGTTCGTAGTTCATAAGTTTAAAGACCCAAAACACAAGTTCCATAAGTTTATAAAGTTTAATTATTAAGTACGGGACATAACAGTCCGCATCCCACAACGACTTCTTCCTCGTACAAGCTCCATATCCATTTAACGACCTGTAAGGCATGTAACAACGAGTCAACAACAAAGTTAAGTGAGTTCACGGTTGGTTGATTAGTTTTAAGTTGTTTCTGAAAAACGTGGTTTGACTTTCGTTGGCTTATTTGCCATGGGGATTACCCCATAGTTGAAAGTATGTTTAACCAGTTCCTTTTTATTACCTAAACCATATCCATAATCAGTGGGGGCTTCCCCATGTGAACCACTAGACCGTACCATATCGACAACTGACGAACAATAGTTGTGCCCTACGTCAATGTCTATAACCATTGACAGTTTGCCATAGTCCATTAGTACACGCCCGTCTGAACGGCACGGTGTCCGGTTTGTTAAACCTAATAGCGCTATTAACTAATGACCCGCTCGCCATTGGCCTCGGCGATTAAGTCGACATAAAATGAGGGACTTAATGATAGAGTTTTGTCCAGTAAGTTTTAAGGTTGTTGTCCTACCCAAGGAGGACGAACGTACGTATTCTACCAAAGGAGAATACGCAGGATTAATATTGGCATCCTACCTATGGAGGATGGCGGTACATATCCTACCCAAGGGGGATATGTAGGTTCCGTTTTAATTCTTTAACCCATTCCCAAACCACCAGGAAATCCCATGCCTTAGAAAGTGTGTGAACTCACCTTGGTTTGCTCGGTTTGATACCGGATCGTTAAAGTGCTAAGTTATCCCGTTTAGTGTCCTATATATATATATCTTTTTGTAACCTTTTTAATTCCCCATACTCAGGAAAGCATACATGACTATTTAGTAACTTTTCTGCACAAGACTAGTATGTTAACAAGCACATGTAAGTATGACACAGTAATCGGAAAGCAGTTAAGTAATTCAGTACAGTCATCAAGCACTTTAATTGTCATTAATAAATTGTACGGATACATGAAATTTTGAGGGTTGTCACACATGTTGGTTTTTTAACATGCGATTTCATCAAAATTACCACATGCGAAATTGTTACAAAAAACCAACATGCGATTTCATCAAAATTATCACATGTGAAATTGTTACAAAAAACCAACATGCGATTTCATCCATGCTATTTTATAACATGTGATTTCACATCGAGTACGTATCGTACGTTAAACCATTTTGTATAATACACTATATATATATATTGCTTATCGTACAATAAGCAATATTGTACAATACTCTTTACCTATATAGAGGCCGGTTTAACGTACAATACCTCTTATCCTACATTATGTACGCGATGCCCTCAGCCGTACGATCTTCAATTGATCAAACGCGGGCGAAACTAATTTAAATGATTAAATTAATCATTTTAATATATCTAAATCATACCAGGAAGGTTAAAAACGTCATTGCGAGGTCATAAATCTCTGTAATTGACCGATGATAGTTCAAAATCAAACCCTAAATCAAATTCAAAACCTGAAATTCTTCTTCCCCAACTTCCCTTCGTTCCTTGTGGTGCGATATCAATAATAATAACTACTAATTTGGGAGTTGTAAGGGTCAAACGGAAGAAGACTGACAATGATCGACCAGCAATCGAAGAAGATGAACAGTAACACACAGATTATACACATGCGATTTCATCAAAATTACCACACGCAAAATTGTTACAAAAAAACAACATGCTATTTCATCAAATTTATCACATGCGAAATTGGTACAAAAAAACAACATGCGAATTCATAAAAAATTATCACATGCGAAATTGTTATAAAAAAAAAAACATGTTATTTCATCAAAATTATCACATGCGAAATTGGTATAAAAAACAACATGCGAATTCATCAAAAATTATCACATGCGAAATTGTAATAAAAAAAACAACATGCGATTTTAAAATGCGGGAAGATGATCTGACGGCTGAGATTGTAGCGTACGTAATGTACGATAAGCAATATTGTACAGTACTCTTTACCTATATATATATATATATATATATATATATAGGGAGGGGCTCATGCGAGAACCACCCTTATTGTGAGAACCTTGAGAACCAATGTGAACACAACCTAAAATAGCTAAAAAAAAACCTAACACCCCCACCCCCCCCACCCAAAAACCTAAACCCCCCACCCCCCCCCCCCCCCCCAAAAAAAAAAACCTAAACCCCCCACCCCCCCAAGCTAAAAAAAACCTAAAAAAACCTAACCCCCACCCCCCCCCCCCACCCAAAAACCTAACCCCCCCCCCCCCCCCCCCCCCCCCCAAAAACCTAAACCCCCCCCCCCCCAAGCTAAAATGCTAAAAACTAAAAACTAAACCCCCAAAAAACCTAAAAAAAACCTAAAAAAAAATCTAAAAAAATCAAAAAAAAATCCAAAATTTTTTTTTGATTTTTTTAATATTTTTTAGGTTAAAATCGCTACTTTTCGAAGCAAAAAAAAAATTTTAAAAACAAATTTTTTTTTGGTTCGAAAAGTAGCGATTTTAACCTAAAAAATATTAAAAAAATCAAAAAAAAAATTTGTGTGATTTTTAGCTATTTTTAGGCATTTTTGGTGTGTTCACATTGGTTCTCGTGGTTCTCGCAATAAGAGGTGGTTCTCGCATGATCTTCTCCCTATATATATATATATATAGGGGGAAGGCTTTAGAGAAAACCCACTTGAGTTGTGTAAACTCAAGAAACCTTTGTAAAAAAACCCATGTAAACTCATTAAACCTTTCTAAAAAAAATAGGAAATGTAATATACATATATTTGAACATTTAAAAAAAACACCGAGTAGTTTTTTTTTAAATGTTACAAATTTCAGGTTACATAATATATATGTCCAAAAAAATGTAACATACAAATTTTAACATTTTTTTTTTTAAAAACTAGTAAGCATTTTTTTCATTTTTTTACATAAATAGATCTGTGTACGTTTATATTACATTCCCTATTTTTTTAGAAAAAATAAAAATGTTACATAGGGTTTATTTGGGTTTTCTCAATTCACATGGGTTTTCGATTTATCTTTCCCCTATATATATATATATATATATATATATATATATATATTGGTTAAGAAAATCTACAGGTACGTTTTTTAGTATATTTTTTTCAAATTTCCATTTTAGGTAACTGACTCTTTTCTTTTTTGAACGGCTAATTTCTTTAATCCACTGTCGTCTGTGGGACATGAACCCAAGACCTTCCCCTTCCAACGTAGGTGTTTTTTAAAGGTTTTTCCTTTGCCAATGGACCATGTAGGTCCCCTAATCCCGTATAGATCGTAACAAGACTGTTAACTAACCAAGGATGTGAAATCTCCTTAATTAATATTCGAACACAGAAACAAGAATGTTTAGATGAATAAGAACACGAACACAAGAACACACAAACTTTCAAACTGATCTTCTGTGATTATCAAACCTTCAAACGTTTTACAATCACTCAAGATCTCCCTAGAACCTCACAGCCGATTTCTGTTTGTTCTATATCTCTGTCACTTGAATGCTCTCTCAATTGTTCAAGATGTCTAACCCTAAAACCATAGACTAAGGCTGTTTATATAACCAGAGCCAAGACCTACAAATTTGGGCTTTGCCCATATTACAATTATTACATAAACTTGGGCCTAATATACTTGATGCAAACTTGGACTTGATTAGGCTTCATAAACTCGAAATCCTTTAAGTCTTCATAGTCTAATCTTCTGTTTAATATCCAAAGACCAAACCAAAGCTGTTGTCACATAACATGCACCAACAAACTCCCCCTTGACAATAGCTTGAACATGTAACTGTAGTCTTCAGAATCTCACAGTCTTTGATCTTTGGATAGCGTCAGCTTCAACGTGAATTCTGTCAGCAAGAGACCACCACCCCATTTGTAGGTAACTGACTCTATGTTACAACAGTGAGAACCATAAAAATTTGTAAAAAAGTTCGATAAACACCTTCAAAGATTCGATTGTTCTATATAAACCTGTAATTAAATAGTGATCTATTTATATAAAGTTCCAAAACTATCGATGGAATTTGTTAGGGATGTTAATTTATGACGCGACACATACATTAAAATAATGAGGTTTTGGGTCGTCATATTTAACCCACTTAATTAAATAGGCCCTGTTTCGCAGTTTTGGTTGACCTGTTTAACCCGTTTAATATAACAGGTTGAACCGCTAACCTGTTTATGATCCGTCTAACCCATTTATTAAAACCCACCAACTCGTTTAACACTTTTACAACACTA
Source organism: Helianthus tuberosus (assembly GCA_030545235.1). NCBI lineage: Eukaryota > Viridiplantae > Streptophyta > Magnoliopsida > Asterales > Asteraceae > Helianthus > Helianthus tuberosus. Next base: position 147,966,655 of record CM060414.1, on the reverse strand, counting down.
TTAGGGTGAAAAGGATGGTCACCTCATGGGAAGGGGTAAATTTTCCACCCACCCAATCATCTATTGTCATGTCAACTCTCCTCTCTAAGTCCCCTCTTGCCCAAAAACATAAGGTGTGGTCACCACTGATGGGTAGAGGTAAACTATCTTTTTTCTTAAGAGTTAGATGTCATTTTAGTTCCTGTGGTTTCAGGCATTTTGGCAGTTTAGTCCAAATGTTTCATTTTTCACCTGTGGATACAAAAAGGTTTTACTATTGCCAATTTAGTGCACTAGGTTAACTTTATCCATTTTTTTCTGTTAACGAAAAGGCCAATTCGGTCATTTTATATGGCCGAATTGCCCTTCTAGTTAACAGAATTACATATAAAATGACCGAATTGGCCTTCTCGTTAACAGAAAAAATGGATGAAGTTAACCCACTGGACTAAAATGGCAACGGTGAAACCTTTTTGGACCCGCATGTGAAAAATGAAACCTTTGGACTAAATTAGCAAAATGACTCAAACCACAGTGACTAAAATGGCATTTAACTCTTTTCTTAATTTAAATTATGTATTTAAACAATTATGTATTAGATTGGTGTTTCTTTGATACTTTGTTTTATAGCATCAATTTACTTATTTCAGAAGTATTACTAATCGCACCAATCAACGTTCCAAAACTACCCATTGACTCCCCTACAAAATACAACCATCTGATCAGATACTTCACCCTCAACCATACCATCCAATTAGATTACCAAAACTCAATCTTACCATCAAATATTCAGGAAAATTAAAAGCTCAAGAGATGGAAGAACAACAATGAAGCCTCTCTCTATTTTGCTTCTCTATTCCCCCTTTTTGATTCTTCATTCTTGATATATTCACAAACGTCTTTGAATGTTGTCACGACACCCAGCTGATCCACGGTGTGTTTGTTCAAGATTTAGCCGAATTTGTTCACAAATTCGAGTTACGAATCACTGAATCTGAGCTACTAGAGTTGAGGATTAGACCGATTTTATGATTTTCGATGTGGGTTAATGCTCCAATGGTCCAAAAAATGACCCAACGTGTCCCACCCGGCTATTTTGAGCCTATACTGTACTAGTGTGACACGTGTTATGAATATATGAAGGCGAATGGAATGGAGAGGTAATGGAATGGACAAAGACATGAAATGGATCATTCCATTCCACGATCTTGTTTGGTTACCATGCAGGAATGAAATGAATCATTACCTTGTAGTGTTTGGTGGGCAGAAAAAGAAGAAAGAATAAAATTGGCGGTGGGTGGCGGCGGCAGTCGCTGGCAGTGGCGGTGACGCTGGTGTTGGTGTTGGGTGGCGGAGGGTGGTGATGGTCGGCAGTGGTGCAGGTGTTGTGGCGGCGGGTGGCATAGGTTGTCGGTGGTAGCGCCGTAGTTCGGTAGCAGAAGGTGGTAATGGGTGGCGGAGGTGGGTTGTGTTAGTGGTGGTGGCCGATGGTGGTGCCGGTGTTCGGTGGCAGAGGGTGGCAACGGTGGTGGGTCGTGGTGGCAGTGGTCGGTGGTGTTCGGTGGTTGGTGGTGGTGGTGATGGTTCCGGTGTTCGGTGCCGGAGGGTGGTGGCGATGGAGACGACGGTTGGCGGCGGCGGGTGGCGGAGGTCGACGGCGTAAGGTAACGGCAACGTGTGGTGGTGGCGGTGGGTAGGAGAGGGAATGGAATGGAAAAAAACAAGGGTGTGGATGGAATGAATTTGAGGGTATGGAACGCCCTATGTAATGGGTGATTCCTTTATCTTGACCAACCAAACACATTTTTTTCGTTCGCACGTTATAGTCCATTCCATTCCGCCTCTCATTCCTGCATACCAAACACTACCTAGATATGACGTTAATATGAGGTATTTAAAGTATTGGTAAATCCAAATTTTGTTAAAAATTATGTTGGCATAAAATAAACGCTTATCACGTAACGAACAAACGCGAAACGAACGTCGGTGATCGCTAATGTTAAAATCCTATAAATATTCCGTTATGATTGAAATCCAAATTTTAATCATGCTCGTGAAGAAAAATTAATTAAAACGCCTAAAATCCTTATTTTACGAATTTAAGCGCATACTGCGCAATACCGCGCGTATACTGCAAAATGCAGACAACGCAGCTAGTCTAGGCAAACAAAATATTGTTCAGCAATATTAGGGCAAGTTAACTTTTATAGAATGATAAAAATAATTTTAAACGCCTTAAAATGCAGTTAAAACGCAAAATAAAATACCTGGTAGTCAGGTTAAATACATGTTTCTTGCATGAATATGTGTATGTATAGAATTTAAGAGAGAGAATATGTGTGTATAGGGCAAGGTGGCGACACCTTGTGTGCCCACCAAACCCTTGTTGTGCCATGTGTTGAAATTGTAGAAACCAAATGATTACAAACCTCTAAACACTCAACATAATAAAACAATCCAAGAATCAACTTTTCAAAGTCCTTTCTTCTTCTTTCTTCGAACATCTCGGCCCGAACACACACATATACACATATCCTTTCAAATTTCAAACATATTCTTTGAAGATCATGGCCATTTCAAGTTAGTTTCAAGCTTGTTTGAAGATTTGAAGGTGATTCCAAGGTGATTTCAAGTGGGAACAAGCTTATATTCATCAAGAATCTCATCAAAAACCCACTTTTGTTCTTGGAAGGTATAAAACTTTTACCATTTTTAAACTTGTTTCTTGATGAGGATGATGATGATGATGATGATAGCATGATTCTCAAATGCTTGGATTCTCACAACTCTTGGAAACTAAACAACAAATGATTTTATCAAAATAAAAATTGAATTATATGTGTATATGTATATTAGCCGTGAGTGGGTTTGTATGGGTTAGAGTTTGTATTTTGAGTTTTGATTGAAAGGGTTCTTGACAAGTGATTGTTTGAACGATCAAAATGGATCTATATGAAAGTATGTATGATTGAAGTAAATATGGTGTCTTGGATTATTTGAAATGACATTAAATGTATGTATGTATGTATGTATGTATGTATGTATGTATGTATGTATGTATGTATGTATGTATGGTCGAAGACATATATGTGTGTGTGATAATGTTTGTGTTTTGATTTCTAGTTGATTTATGATTGATAAGAATCTTGGAAAGTTATGCATGTTCAATCAAAAGGGTTTTTATGAAAAATGTCATGATAAAGTCTTATGATTTGAAGTGAATATAAGGAAAATGAAATTTTGGAAGTTATATGTATGTATATATGAACCGTGTATATATATATATAGTGTTCATGCGGGAACCACCTTTATTGTGATAACCGCGAGAACCAATGTGAACACAATAAAAAATACCTAAAAAAAAAACTAACCCCCCCCCCCCCCCCGCCAAAAAAAAAAAAAAAAAAAACCTAACCCCCCACCCCCACCCAAAAACCTAAACCCCCCTCCCCCACCCCCCAAAAACCTAACCCCCCCCCCAGCTAAAATGCTAAAAACTAAACCCCCAAAAAACCTAAAAAATTAAAAAAAACACACAAAATTTTTTTTATATTTTTTGCATTAAAATCACTAATTTTAGTAGCCAAAAAAAATTTCTACTAAAAGTAGCGATTTTTGTATAAAAATTATTAAAAAAATTGTGTGTTTTTTTAGCTATTTTTAGGTATTTTTGGTTGTGTTCACATTGGTTCTCGCGGTTCTCGCAATAAAGGGTGGTTCCTAACGGATCCTTGTCCTATATTAATTATATATGTATATGAATATGTGGGTTTTGTTTGCATGTTCATAAATGTGAAGAATGTTACATGCAATGATTGAACAAAGATTATGATATGAATAGGTTAAGAAATGATAATAAATATGGGATGAGTGTATTTAATCTTGGGTGATGATGATGATGAAGTAAATGTGCATTAGATGTTTGTACATAAGCTTGCATGACGATCTAATGATCATAAGAAAATGAAAATGTTATGGCAAGATGAAAATACATATAAATCAGAATATAAGCTTGCAAAAATGATGTTATATTATGTGTTTTGATGATATAAAACCATGTTACAGATTTGGTAGATTTGCATGTTGTACATGTAGCTTAAAAAGTGAAATTGCATGATTTATGTGTCTTACATGAGACCTATTCTATCATGATTATAACCATCATTTTAATCAGTAAATAAAATGTATTTTGTTAAAATATCAAGTCGTGATGATTTGGGAGGGTTACGGTAAAGTTCGGTACAAGACCATGCGTTAAAAATAGTAAAAATCGGCTTTTAAAGTGATTCTTGCAAAACTGCTTTAAATCAGATTATAAACTGATATTTTTATAATAAATATAAGTATTTTAACTTATATTAAATATCTTTGGTGTTTGGTTAGTCATACGTGACTTCCGACGCCTGAAAACGTTAACGAAAACGTTAAAATACGCATATTTCAACGTATGCAAAAATGGATGTTCAAGGGTGAACTTTATGTGTTAGAAAGTGGTATGTGAATATGAATAATGTGATATGTTAAGTGAATACATGATGATATGAATTAATGTGACAACCCTCAAATTTACATGTAACCATACAGTTTATTAATGATAATAAAAGTACTTGATGACTGTGCTGAATCATTTAACTACTCTCTGATTACTGTGTTATACTTACATGTGCGTGTTAGCATACTATTAGTATACAGAAAAGTTACTAAATAGTCTGGTATGTTTTTCTATGTGTTAGGAATAAATTTCGTTACAAAAATATATGTATAAGACGCCTTACGGAACAATTAAACAACTTAACGGAACAGTATCCGACTGAACAACCGGACATTACCCGGGACACCAAATATTTGTCAAACACATTATTTAATTATTTTTGGCTAGTTATAGTCCCCGTGTACCATAACACCCACTAGAAATATACTAACTAATATATGTAAATATTACTTGAACTTGAACTAATGTTTATCAACTACCCATCAAATGTTACACATAACCCCCCCCCCCCCCATGTGCAAACCGTCCCCCAAGAGGGGCCCCACCAAGATCATCTTAGATCCTACTAAATCTTCTCAAATATTTTGTGTAAGATCTTGAGTGTTGCTTTGAACAAAATATAATGATTGAGATTTGAGAAGATCTTACACACCACTACATATCTTGCACTAGATCACTCTCTCACCTCACTCCTCTCCCTCTCATTTTCGGCCCTCCATAGCAGCCACCATCACCACCACTTCACAACCATAAACATCCATCATCAAGTTCCATTCAAAGCTTGAAGTTCATCCATGGAGGTTGCAAGTTGAAGGACTTTCTAAGGAGCTTTGTTCTAGTCTTTTTCATCATCTTCTCTCTACATTTTCATAACTAGAATCATCCCTAGCTTTAAGCTAGTAGTAAGTTCCTCATGTCACCTTTGTTCATCTTGTTTCTTGATTAAAAGATGTAATATGTTAAATCTACAAGAACACTAAAAAGGGCTTAAACAAGAAGATGAAACATGATGTAAAAAAAAATGTTAGTGTGAAGTTGTTGGATATATTGCTGATTTCTTGCTGAGTTACTTGTTAATATTGAGTACTCGAAATGTTGTTGATCATTATGCATGTCACACCCCCAAATTACCACCTAGGGCATGTCCCTAATGGAGGTGCAACGATCCAACAAAGAGCCACCAATCATATCAAACACAAGTAATAATGTATTGAAATACTCAATTGAAAGAAATGTATTGTTTGTAAATTAAACCAAAACCAAAGTAATGAGCGGAAGCATAAATGTATAAGTGTGTAAATGTATCAAAAACCAAATCAATGTAATTGTTTATCATGACCACAACCACTCCAGCAGCATCAGACGGCAAGTTCCCAAGTTCCTTCAATGATTACCTACAAGCATGTAAACAAGTGTGTCAGACTACGCTGGTGAGTTCAAGGTTTTGTTAACGTGTGTAGTTACCAGATATCTGTTAAGTCAACTCAACGTTGTGATATGATGCTGTTTGTGACTTGTTGAGATACCCTAGGGAGTGTGCCCATATGTATCCGGGAAGTGTGTCCCTTAATAACCTGGAAGTGTGTCCAGTCCCCAATGCCCCTAACCAAGCATTGGTAATGATGCCCAGATAATTAGTTCGCGCCCGTCCTTACGGTCCGGTGCGAGGTATCAAACCTAATAGCGCTATCAACTAATTACCCCATTGCCCTACAGGCAATCCGATAATGATAGATTCCATGTTCAATAACCAAAACCCAATTTAACTGTTTACCCAAGATTCCCTTCCAAATGTTTACTAGTTGTCCCAAACCACCGGGACGCATGCTTGAGAAATGCAGTGAACTCACCTTAGGTTTGCTCGGTAAGATAACTACACGTTTAACGGTTCAATACTCACGACCTAAAAGAGTTATTATTCTAATCAGTTTCGTATTCACATCTAGTCACATATCTCATCCCAGATTACACACATAGAAATCTATACACTAAATGTCACGTAACAAGAAATAATTGCTCATATACATTTTTAACCTTAGACATGCATTGTGACTATCACATGTATTCCATCATTCGGGTCATAGGCATACCCATGTCACTATTTCGTATTTCCCCATGACATATACCAAACAGTTCACCATACTCAATAATCAAATAATGCACAACAAGCATTTAGGGTTCAAGTACCATTGCATCACAAACATGTTTAATTAATACAATTTAGTGGTCCATTATGTTATTCATGACAGTGTGCGGCCCACTAAGTGAACCCCCTCTAAAATTGGTTTAATCATGTGTTCCTAGATTATTATATGCATGCTATACATTCCTATTGGGCCACCCTCTTCATGAATTTCCATTCACATACAGCATGACACTAAAGTTTGATATCCATGCCATGCATGCTTCATGACAATGCATCAGAGAAATCACATGCCTAGAACAGATTTCACATGGGGCTAACACCTTACACAACTGACACATTGATTCCCTAAGTTATCATATGGCTACTAGAATTCACTTATCACATAACAACAATTATCAAAACATCATCATTATAACCGATTGTGCACATACTCATTGCCAAGTTACATCCATTAATGTGTTCGGATAATAATAATATTACTAAACATGAATCAAAAGCACATGTGTTGATCATCAAACAATACACAGTGAATCAATTCTAACAATAAGGATGGTGTACAAACCTACGACTGGCTTAATGGGATGATGTCTTCGATGGTGGGGATCTACTGCTCGTCGCACCTCCAGGGGGAATAATAGGGTTTTCTGTTGGGGTATAAACTAATCAATCCTAATCCTACACTAAATAATACACGAATTGGGGCGGTTACCCTCCTTGGCCGATATGGGCTTAGCCCAAATGAACACATGTTACATAAGTGGGCTCTATGAATTATAATGAAGGGATTGGGCCATGTCACAATGCGGTTCACCTTCACAAGTATAAAAATTATTCGAGTTGTTGTCCGATACAGTCTAAACTTAACGGAGTTATGATATGTAACACATATAAGAAAGAATAGATAACGGAACGTTAGAATCTCATGATTAAACATTACTAACCTTAGGAATACGGGTTGTCACATCTTCCCCAACTTGAAAGAAATTTCGTCCCGAAATTTTCCAAGTAAGCACGAAAGAATGAAGTGAGGAGATCAAGATCGTTGTGGAATCTGCTCGGGTGTCACATCATCCCCAACTTGAAGAGGAATCTCGCCCCGAGATTCACCAGTTTTGCTTGACTCTGCTTTGTCTTTGGGGAAAAGGTGAGGATACCTAAGCTTCATCCGATCCTCGCGCTCCCACGTGAACTCCGGTCCACGTCTTGAGTTCCAGCGAACTCTAACGATAGGAATACGACTATGCTTGCGTACTTTGACCTCCCTATCCATGATCTCAATAGGTTCCTCGACAAACTGCAACTTGTCGTCGATTCTCAACTCTTGATATGGTACCACTAATGGGTCGTCAGCATAACACTTCTTTAACTGTGATACATGAAATACGTCGTGAACATTGCCCAGCTCAGTAGGTAACTCCAACCTATAAGCCACCTTACCGATACGCTCAAGAACTTTAAAAGACCCAACATAACGTGGATTCAGCTTGCCACGCTTCCCAAAGCGTACGACCCCTTTCCACGGTGAGACTTTCAGCATGACGCGGTCATTCACTTCAAACACTACTTCTTTGGCACGCTCGTCAGCATAGGCCTTCTGGCGGTCACGAGCAGCTGCCATACGTTCCCTGATTTTCACAATCATATCTGAAGTTTCGAGTACCGTCTCAGGACCTGTGATCTGACTATCACCCACTTCAGCCCAGCAGAGAGGTGAACGGCACTTTCTCCCGTACAGTGCCTCAAATGGTGCCGCTTTGATGCTGGTGTGGTAACTGTTATTGTAGGAAAATTCTACCAACGGCAAGTGCTTCTCCCATCCATTCCCAAAATCAATAACACATGCCCGCAGCATGTCCTCTAGTGTCTGAATAGTACGCTCACTCTGACCATCTGTCTGTGGATGATAAGCCGTGCTCATATCGAGACGTGAGCCGAACATCTTATGCATAGCCTGCCATAACTCCGAAGTAAAACGAGGATCTCGATCAGAAATAATAGAAGTTGGCACCTCGTGCCTAGAAACCACCTCTTTAAGGTACACTGCTGCAAGCTGCGAATACTTATCTGTCTCCTTGATTGCTAGGAAATGTGCTGACTTTGTGAGACGGTCGACAATCACCCATATAGTATCGTTCCCAGCCTGTGTTCTAGGTAACCCCGTAACAAAATCCATAGCGATCTGTTCCCATTTCCACATGGGTATCTCTGGCTGCTAAAGTAGACCCGAAGGTTTCTGGTACTCTGCCTTGACCCTAGCACAGGTCAAACACTTACCCACGTAGGTGGCAATAATAGCTTTCATGTTCGGCCACCAATACAAAACCTTGAGGTCCTGGTACATCTTATCAGACCCTGGATGAATAGAATATCGTGACTTGTGTGCTTCGTCCATCACAAGTTCTCGAAGATTACCAAATGAAGGAACCCATATCCGTTCCATGAAGTAGTAGATATCGTCAGACCGTTGCTCGAACTTCTTCTTGTGTAGACCTCGTAATCCTTCAGCTTCGATATTTTCTTCCTTTAATGCTTCAATCTGGGCTGAACGAATCCGAACAGGCAAATCAGAGTGAATAGTAAGCTGTAGGGCACGAACACGCTTCTGTTTCGGTTCCTTGCGACTAAGAGCATCAGCTACAACATTAGCTTTACCCGGATGATACTTGATAGCACACTCATAATCATAAAAAAGCTCAACCCAACGCCATTGACGCATATTCAATTCCTTCTGGTCAAAAATATGTTGAAGACTCCTGTGATCGGTATAGATGGTACACTTGGTACCGTACAGGTAATGCCTCCAACTTAAATCCAAAGACCATGGTTTCCATCGTAGGTTGTGATTCGTGCAACTCTTCTTGTAATTCCACTACGTAAGCCATCACTTTCTCATGTTGTATCGGCGTGTAACTGAGAATCTGATTCGAATCATCATAGTATACCATCAGATCACATGTACCCTCGGGTAAAGACAATACCCAGTGCATTGTAGAGTTGAGTTTCAAAAGCTGAAAAGGCGTTCTCCTGTTTTGTCTCCCACGAACACAGCTCCCTGTTGTGCTCAAGGGAGTCAAGATGCGCAATCTTCGAAAACCCTGTGATGAATCTACAATAGCATCCACCGAAACCAGGAAATTGTTGTACCTCCGAAGGAATCTTTGGTGTCAATCAGTTTCTAATAAAATGGATCCTAGCACATTCCACACGTATTCCCACTTCATTGGTTACATGATCAAATGCATTTCTCGAATCTAGATGTTACATTTAGTAAGACTTCGCGCGGAGTGGCTCCTCCCTCAGGAGCTCTAAAACGAGATACATATGCCACCCATGTTGTTCCTTCCTCCTGGAAGCGATTTAAAACTCCATCAAAACACGGTCGATTCATGTGATCCATTAAGTTGCTGGTGTGTTGATTAACCCAACGGTCATGAAATACCAAGTCGCACTTGCCGCATTGCGTTTAATATGTTGTTGTAGGAACATTCTCCCCTCGAACTTCCATCTGGTGATAGCTTACTCGTTAGTCAATCCTCTAATGGGGCTTGACCCTCGCAGCTGGTTGACAGGTTGTTAATACATGATCGAGGCCAACGGTTCTTGACCGCCACCTTGATGAGTTTTCGATAATCAGTACACATACGAAAAGGCGTATCTTCACAAATATAACCGTGGCTCCCCAAAGTGAAAACTAGGTCCTACAAACTCCTCCCCAACTGTTTCTGTAGTTGATTAGACAATTCTTGCAACCCTCCTGGTGCAAGATGGTAAGAGTGCGTGTAGTCGGGGCTGCCCCTGGCGTGAGATCAGGCTGAGATTTCGCCTAACAATCGTTGAAGTAACCCGAAAGTTCCTTGGGTAGCACACCGAAAGGAATTACGAATGATTGGTGGATCATCGATCCTCTGTTCCCTTAGCCCTAACATTAGTAACGGTTGCTAGTATAGCGGCGTAATCCCTCTGTAGACACTTCTGGCCTTCATAGCTGAAATGGCGCTATCCTTTGTACCACTCTGACGCTTTAGAACAAATAACGATTTTCCACGCAAAATTTTGTCCTCACTGGTGTATCTGCGCGATCTCAGGATAACCAATCCACACTAACTACTGTATTGCAACCATCAAGGGTAGTAGAAGGAAGGTTGACGTCGAACACTTGTCCCACATGGTCGAGTTTTCATCGCAGCGGACATATGAGGTTTCAAGAAACATCAGGGCAAACAGATCGGAGACGAAGCGAACAGCTACCCATCCAAGCTATCGTGTTGCTATTACGCCTGGTATAGTCTATGCCAATACCAAGTGTCCTTCCATGAGCTTCATTTCCAGTGTTGTTTTCGTCACGAGAATTTCCAGTACTGCCGTCGTTCCCTTGGTTGTTGCTGTCTTGATTGACCAACGGCCAATCCATGTGGTAAACGTTTTTCACTCCCATAGTGAGGGCTACTATTACGAGTACCCTGATGTTGTCGTAACTGTTACTTCTGCTTATTGTTTCATGAAGCGGAGTCCTATGATCCTCCACTGACAGGATCCATCTTCTACTGTTCTGTGCCACGTTCTAAGATGCTACTCATTGTGCTGACAGCGGTGCATTCCACACCGTATTCGATTGTCATTACTTACGTTCCGAGTGATTCGTAAAAGCTGACTCCCATGAGTCACTGGCAGAGGTTAAAGAGTCGATTGTATTCTATTCTTTGGTGTTCGCTGCCGGTCATCAGAGTCGTCCAATGTTTGAGGTTGGTGAAGTACTACATTTACCCTCTCATCCAACGATGTTGCAAATTGTCTATGTATTACACAGTCTGTTGCGAGGGCGTTACAGAAATGGTCGTGATTCGAGATTCGAGACGTCAATATGTCAAGTTCCAACAAACGAAGGAAAAAAAAATGGGAAAGATATAGATCGTTCATCGTAGTGCATCACCCCACTCGGGGATGTTCGTATAAGCACCTAGCACTCTACACAGTCCACTAGGCGTTCAGTTGGGTGTTCAGGTAATACTCGATAGCATCGGAATTCGAAAGGTTTCAAAGGAAAAAAAATGGAAAGATCACATTCGTGTAGGAGACAATCTCTACTATTTCTCCTATAGGTTATCAGGTTTCACATCGATCAAATGATAGTTCAGAATGAGATAGAATCAAGTATCACCTTAGAGTCTACAACTTTCAAGTTCACATACAGTAGGGGAGATTCCCTCTTGCACTCGTTAAGCCTCATTGGGAATTGCATGCACCATGCATTATTATTATGTGTGCACCCATGAGAATAAGGTGGTTTGCATGCTACTCTCGACGCTTCTTAACTTATGTTCGAAGTTTCTCCCACTCCAATCAACACAGGTATGTACTAACAGCAAGACAAGGATTTACAAGATGCAAGTGTTGTGTTATGCTATCGATGTGTCATCATATCTATCTTGTTGTATCGTGCATGCTATGTATATAGATATGTCTACTAAACATGTGATGTAAAAAAAATGTTAGTGTGAAGTTGTTGGATATATTGCTGATTTCTTGCTGAGTTACTTGTTAATATTGAGTACTCGAAATGTTGTTGATCATTATGCATGTCACACCCCCAAATTACCACCTAGGGCATGTCCCTAATGGAGGTGCAACGATCCAACAAAGAGCCACCAATCATATCAAACACAAGTAATAATGTATTGAAATACTCAATTGAAAGAAATGTATTGTTTGTAAATTAAACCAAAACCAAAGTAATGAGCGGAAGCATAAATGTATAAGTGTGTAAATGTATCAAAAACCAAATCAATGTAATTGTTTATCATGACCACAACCACTCCAGCAGCATCAGATGTCAGACTACGCTGGTGAGTTCAAGGTTTTGTTAACGTGTGTAGTTACCAGATATCTGTTAAGTCAACTCAACGTTGTGATATGATGCTGTTTATGACTTGTTGAGATACCCTAGGGAGTGTGCCCATATGTATCCGGGAAGTGTGTCCCTTAATAACCTGGAAGTGTGTCCAGTCCCCAATGCCCCTAACCAAGCATTGGTAATGATGCCCAGATAATTAGTTCGCGCCCGTCCTTACGGCCCGGTGCGAGGTATCAAACCTAATAGCGCTATCAACTAATTACCCCATTGCCCTACAGGCAATCCGATAATGATAGATTCCATGTTCAATAACCAAAACCCAATTTAACTGTTTACCCAAGATTCCCTTCCAAATGTTTACTAGTTGTCCCAAACCACCGGGACGCATGCTTGAGAAATGCAGTGAACTCACCTTAGGTTTGCTCGGTAAGATAACTACACGTTTAACGGTTCAATACTCACGACCTAAAAGAGTTATTATTCTAATCAGTTTCGTATTCACATCTAGTCACATATCTCATCCCAGATTACACACATAGAAATCTATACACTAAATGTCACGTAACAAGAAATAATTGCTCATATACATTTTTAACCTTAGACATGCATTGTGACTATCACATGTATTCCATCATTCGGGTCATAGGCATACCCATGTCACTATTTCGTATTTCCCCATGACATATACCAAACAGTTCACCATACTCAATAATCAAATAATGCACAACAAGCATTTAGGGTTCAAGTACCATTGCATCACAAACATGTTTAATTAATACAATTTAGTGGTCCATTATGTTATTCATGACAGTGTGCGGCCCACTAAGTGAACCCCCTCTAAAATTGGTTTAATCATGTGTTCCTAGATTATTATATGCATGCTATACATTCCTATTGGGCCACCCTCTTCATGAATTTCCATTCACATACAGCATGACACTAAAGTTTGATATCCATGCCATGCATGCTTCATGACAATGCATCAGAGAAATCACATGCCTAGAACAGATTTCACATGGGGCTAACACCTTACACAACTGACACATTGATTCCCTAAGTTATCATATGGCTACTAGAATTCACTTATCACATAACAACAATTATCAAAACATCATCATTATAACCGATTGTGCACATACTCATTGCCAAGTTACATCCATTAATGTGTTCGGATAATAATAATATTACTAAACATGAATCAAAAGCACATGTGTTGATCATCAAACAATACACAGTGAATCAATTCTAACAATAAGGATGGTGTACAAACCTACGACTGGCTTAATGGGATGATGTCTTCGATGGTGGGGATCTACTGCTCGTCGCACCTCCAGGGGGAATAATAGGGTTTTCTGTTGGGGTATAAACTAATCAATCCTAATCCTACACTAAATAATACACGAATTGGGGCGGTTACCCTCCTTGGCCGATATGGGCTTAGCCCAAATGAACACATGTTACATAAGTGGGCTCTATGAATTATAATGAAGGGATTGGGCCATGTCACAATGCGGTTCACCTTCACAAGTATAAAAATTATTCGAGTTGTTGTCCGATACAGTCTAAACTAAACGGAGTTATGATCTGTAACACATATAAGAAAGAATAGATAACGGAACGTTAGAATCGCATGATTAAACATTACTAACCTTAGGAATACGGGTTGTCACAATGCATGTTAACGGAACCAATCTAACTCGCATTAGAATGTAAAAGCTGAAAAACAGAAAGCTGTTTGGTGATTACAGCCAACTTCAGTTGGCTGTAACCAGACCTTAATAAAGCAGAAAATGTGTTTTCTGAACTCTAGATTTATGTATTATGAAATACGGTTCTAATGGCACTGGAATCATAATTTTTGGACTTCGTTTACTATTTTAAAGGGTCATTTCGTAACAGCAGCTCAAGCTGCATTTTTGCTGCTGAAAATAGGTGTTATGTTTTTAGTCATAACTTGAGTTCTGTGTTGAATCAGCCCACAAAATTTGTACAGTAGATTACAACTGATGTATTCGTAATTACCCCACTGGAATTTCGTAAATCGGACTTGCGATGAATTTTTAATGAATTATTCCGTGGACTGTATTCAGAAAGTGATGAATCTGATTGCAGTCCGGTAAACGAATTTTTATAAAATATTGGTAATGAATTGGATCCCGATATTTTTGCACAATAATATTTGGATCGTTTAAGACCTTCTGTAAAAAGTTAGGAATTTTTGGAACAAGTTAACTATTTTATTAAAATCCCCGAAAACAGCCGAGTTTCGAGTATAAAAGCTGAAACGGCATAAGTAGTGATTTGCGTGTCTAAATGTCGGGTAGGTTATCCGAGAATGATATAAGATGTTATATGTCCATAAAAGTATTATGTGCAATGTCGTATGATTGTTTATGAGTGGGGAATATATGGGAAGTTTATATGGGCATGAACCGTTAAAGTAATGCATGTTATGTGATAGATACGTGTAGGAACTTTGTGCTCTATTTTGAAAACCACTAAATGACTAACTGGTAATCATAATAGGACGTGATTGACCGACCTTGACTGTTAGCTATATTTGAGAATCTAACCGAGCAAACCGAGGTGATTTCACACACTTTCTAAGGCATGGGATTCCCGGTGGTTTGGGAATGGGTTATAGAATTTAAAACTAAATCTACATATCCTCCTTGGGTAGGATATGTACGGCCATCCTCCATAGATTGGATGCCATTATTAATCCTACGAATTCTCCTGGTACAGAATACGTACGTTCGTCCTCCTTGGGTAGGACAACAACCTTAAAACTAGCTAGACAAAACTCTATCATGAAGTCCCTCAATTTATATCGACTTAATCGCCGAGGCCAATGGCGAGCGGGTCATTAGTTAATAGCGCTATTAGGTTTAACAAACCTCACACCGTGCCAGTCGACGTGCGTGTACTAATGGACTATGGCAAATTGTCAGTGATGATAGACACTGATGTAGGGCACAACTATTGTTCATAGTAGTCGATATCATACCGTCTAGTAGTTCACACGGGGAAAGCCCCCACTGATCATGGTTATGGTTTGGGTAACGACAAAGGAACTGGTTAAACATACTTTCAACTACGGGGTAACCCCCACGTCAATTAAGCCAACGAAAGTCAAACCACGTTTTTCAGAAACAACTTAAAACTAAACAACCAAACGTGAACTCACTCAACTTTGTTGTTGACTCGTTGTTACATGCCTTACAGGTCGTTAAACGCTTGGAGCTTGCACGAGGAAGGAGTCGTTGTGGTGTACGGACTGTTACGTTCCGTGCTTATTATTTAAACCCTTATGAACTTATTAAACTTGCGTTTTGAACTTTAACTTATAAACTATGGACTTATGTTTTTTTTTTTTGGATTTACTTTTATGCTTCCGCTGTTTAAACTAAACATGGTCAACTAGCTTTGGTCACCAATCGTATTGCGGTTGGTATTATTTACTTAATTACGATGTTCAATATGATTGGTGGCTCGATCCTGGTCACATCACGCCTCCAAGCGGTGATACTCCGCATGGTGGATTTTGGGGGTGTGACAGATTGGTATCAGAGCCATTGGTTATAGTGATCTTGGTTTTAAAAAGGGAAAAGTTTTTGATAAAACCAGACTATAACCTGTACAGTGCTCAACGATCCACAATGATGCTTCGTTCCACGTGCAAGACTCGACACAATAGGTGGTATGATTTATGTTATACTGTCGGTTAGATAATTCACACTGTGCATTAGTTAACGTGATAATTGCTATTTGAACCATGTGTGCTTACTCTCTACTGTCGTCCCACACTTACACACTTTCGCCACACTTTTCTCACTTACGTTGCTTCATTATGAAGATCATGACCGGACGCGGAGGACGTATCAACCTCACTCAAGCCCAGTTGACAGCTTTGATCAACGAACGAGTCGCTGAGGCACTCGCGGCTAACCCTGCAGGAGGTATAACCTGCCACACCAACTCACCTTAGGACGTTTAGATCCTACCTTCGCAAACCAACCCTCGTGCTTAACCTTGTCTTTTATTCTCGCGCAACAGGTCAACTTGCTCAACCTCCTGTGTGCACGTTCAAGACGTTCATGGACTGCCGACCTACCACTTTCAGTGGCACCGAAGGAGTAGTGGGCCTTCTTCACTGGTTTGAAAAGCTTGAGTCTGTTTTCGATATGTGCGAATGCCCTGAAGACCGTAGGGTGAAATATGCTACTGGAACACTTGAAGGTGCTGCGTTAACCTGGTGGAAAGCACAGGTTCAACTACTAGGACTGGCAGTTGCTAATGCCACCCCCTGGAATGGTTTTAAAGAGCTGATCAAGGAGGAGTATTGTAGTCGGGATGACATCCACAAGCTAGAGGTGGAATTTTACAATCTGAAGATGACGGGGTCTGAGATTGAGGCGTATACTACGAGGTCAAACGAGCTGGCCATCCTGTGTCCAACTATGGTGGACCCTCCCATCAAACGAATTGAGCTGTATCTCAAGGGCCTTGTACCAGAGATTCAAAGTCACGTGACTTCAGCCAACCTGGGTACCATACAGCAAATCATCAAGTTGGCCCATCGACTCACTGACCAGGCGGTGGAGCAAAACAGGCTGCCCAAACGAATCAGTGCCACAGCTACTTCTGATGCACCTACCGACAACAAGCGAAAATGGGATGGGAACTCCGGAACGGGTTCTACTTTAGTTCAGTCTCAGCAGCGAAAGACTGATGACTACCAGAGTCCTGGTCAGCAATCTTCTGGTAACCAAGGACAGGGTGAATACCGAGGGAACCACTCCAAGTGCAACCGGTGCAACAAACATCACAACGGGCAGTGCAACAAAGGTCGTTGCCTAAGGTATAACAAGTTTGGTCATGAAGCAAAGGATTGCAGGAGCGCCCGACCAGCAAATCAGAATCGTCAACAACAACAACAAACCCCACAGAACCACCAGCAGCAGCATCAGCAGGGAAATAAAGGATGCTTTCAGTGTGGCGCTGAAGGTCACTTTAAGAGGAACTGCCCCCAACTGAACCAGAATCAGAACAACAACAATCAAGGAAACAGGAACAACAATGGAGACAACAATGGAGGCAACAACGGGGGAAACAACAATGGTAATGGAACAAGGGGTCGTGTGTTCGTGATTGGTCAAGGTGATGCAAGGAACGATCCCAACGTTGTGATGGGTAAGTTTCTTCTAGACGACTTCTTTGTTACTGTTTTATTCGATTCGGGTGCCGATACTAGTTATGTGTCCTTAAAAGTTAGCCAAATGCTTAAGCGCACTCCAACACTTCTGAACACCAAACACACGGTAGAACTAGCAAACGGTAAAAGTCTTGAAGCCACACACTTAATTAAAAGTTGTAACCTCGTCTTAGCTGGTCAGACTTTCTCTATCGATCTTATTCCTATCACATTGGGTAGTTTCGACGTCGTTATTGGGATGGATTGGCTATCTCATCATCAAGCGGAGATTGTTTGCAAGGAGAAAAACGTCCGCATTCCTCGTCCTGGTGAAGAACCTCTGGTGATTCAGGGCGATAAGAGTGGTGCTGTTGTAGGCATTATCTCTTTCCTTAAGGCCCAGAAGTGCCTGCGAAAGGGCCACACTGCCATTCTAGCGCTCGTTACTGACACATCAACAGAAGAGAAGAGAATTGAAGACATCCCTATTGTGCACGATTTTCCTGAGGTATTTCCTGAGGAATTTCCTAGTCTTCCGCCTCATCGCCAAGTTGAGTTTCAAATCAAGCTAGCTCCTGGAGCAGCGCCCATAGCTCGAGCACCTTATCGTCTAGCTCCATCAGAACTTGACGAACTGTCCACGCAATTACGAGAACTCTTGGAAAAGGGTTTTATACGTCCTAGCTCTTCGCCCTGGGGAGCTCCAGTCTTGTTTGTGAAGAGGAAAGATGGTACTTTCAGAATGTGTATCGACTACCGCGAACTCAACAAGGTGACCGTGAAGAATCGTTATCCTCTCCCACGTATTGACGACTTGTTCGACCAGTTGCAAGGGTCGAGCTATTACTCCAAGATTGATTTAAGATCGGGATACCATCAGCTGAGAGTCCGAAAGGAAGACGTCTCCAAAACAGCATTCAGAACTCGTTACGGCCATTACGAGTTTCTGGTCATGCCTTTTGGGTTGACGAATGCACCAGCGGTTTTCATGGATCTCATGAACCGAGTATGCAAACCTTACCTGGATAAGTTCGTTATTGTGTTCATCGACGATATCCTGATCTATTCTAAGAGTCAAGAGGAACACCAGCAGCATCTACAACTTATGCTGGAACTTCTTCGAAAAGAGCAGTTGTATGCCAAGTTTTCGAAATGTGACTTCTGGCTTCGCGAAGTCCACTTTCTAGGCCATGTGGTAAACAAGGATAGAATTCATGTTGACCTATCCAAAGTAGACTCAATCAAGAACTGGCCTGCACCCCATACACCAACAGAAATCCGCCAATTCTTGGGTTTGGCAGGATACTACAGAAGGTTTATCAAAGATTTCTCCAAGATTGCGCAACCTCTCACTTCACTGACTCAGAAGGGTGTCACCTATCGATGGGGTGATGCACAGGAGTCCGCATTTCAGCACTTGAAGGATAGACTTTGTAGCGCGCCTATCCTCTCATTGCCTGAAGGCACAGATGATTTTGTGGTTTATTGCGACGCTTCCATACAAGGACTTGGTTGCGTGTTGATGCAACGTGACAAGGTCATTGCCTACGCATCGCGCCAACTTAAAGTTCATGAAAGGAACTACACTACACATGACTTGGAACTGGGAGCAGTTGTTTTCGCGCTTAAGATATGGAGACATTACCTGTACGGTACCAAGTGCACCATTTACACCGACCACAGGAGTCTCGAGCATATCTTCAAGCAAAAGGAGTTAAACATGCGTCAACGCCGATGGGTCGAGCTCTTGAACGATTAAGAATGTGCGATCAAGTACCATCCGGGCAAAGCCAATGTTGTGGCTGACGCCCTCAGTCGAAAGGATACTATACCTAAACGTGTACGTGCGTTGCAGCTTACCATTCACTCTAACCTTCCCTCTCAGATTCGCGATGCTCAGGTTGAAGCATTGAAAGCAGAGAACATCAGAGCTGAGTCCTTACGAGGATCGAGGCAGTGGCTAGAACAAAAAGAAAACGGCGCCTACTATGTAAACGGACGCATCTGGGTTCCACTGTATGGAGACCTACGCGAGCTTGTGATGGATGAAGCACATAAGTCTCGTTATTCAGTACATCCTGGTTCAGATAAGATGTACCATGATCTCAAGACTACATACTGGTGGCCAGGTATGAAAGCCAGTATAGCAACATATGTCTATAAATGCTTGACTTGTGCTAGAGTCAAGACTGAATATCAGAAACCCTCAGGCCTACTCCAACAAACAGAGATCCCGAAATGGAAATGGGAGCAAATTTCCATTGATTTCGTTACTGGCCTGCCTAGATCTCAACGCGGAAACGATACCATTTGGGTGATCGTAGATCGACTGACCAAGTCTGCACATTTTCTGGCTATCAAAGAAACGGATAAGTTTTCTACTCTTG
This sequence comes from Helianthus tuberosus, assembly GCA_030545235.1. Taxonomy (NCBI): domain Eukaryota; kingdom Viridiplantae; phylum Streptophyta; class Magnoliopsida; order Asterales; family Asteraceae; genus Helianthus; species Helianthus tuberosus. The sequence continues at coordinate 147,946,606 of CM060414.1, read as the reverse complement.
CAGACATTTACCTAAAGGAAGTGGTATCAAGGCACGGAGTGCCAACTCCCATCATTTCTGATCGTGACGCGCGTTTTACTTCTGAACTGTGGCAAGCAATGCACAAGTCTTTTGGCTCACATTTAGATATGAGCACCGCTTATCACCCACAAACGGATGGGCAATCTGAACGCACCATCCAAACCCTTGAAGACATGCTTAGGGCATGTGTAATCGATTTTGGTAATGGCTGGGAAAAGCATCTCCCGTTAGTGGAGTTTTCATATAACAACAGCTACCACACCAGCAATCAAGCCGCTCCGTTTGAGGCACTGTACGGGCGTAAGTGCCGATCACCTCTTTGTTGGGTAGAGGTGGGTGACAGTCAGATCACGGGTCTAGAACTCATAGTTGATACTACAGAAAGGATTGCTCAGATACGACAACGCATGGCGGCAGCTCGTGACCGTCAGAAAAGCTACGCTGACAAGGGCAGGAAACCACTTGAGTTCCAAGTTGGGGACCGGGTGCTACTCAAAGTCTCACCTTGGAAAGGTGTAGTTCGTTTTGGCAAACGAGGCAAACTCAATCCGCGATATGTCGGACCGTTCGAAATCATAGAGAAAATAGCAAAGTGGCCTACAAACTGGATCTACCTGAAAAACTCAGCGGAGTTCACAATGTTTTCCATGTGTCGAATCTGAAGAAGTGTCTGTCAGATGAGACCCTCATAGTTCCTCTCAAGGAACTCACAATCGATGACCAACTGCGATTCGTCGAGGAACCAGTAGAGATTACGGATCGAGATGTTAAGATCCTCAAGCGTACCAGGATACCTCTGGTCCGAGTTCGTTGGAATGCTCGTCGTGGCCCAGAATATACCTGGGAACGAGAAGACCAAATGAAACTCAAGTATCCCCAACTGTTTAAGAAAAATGCAACCACTACTGAGGCCGAAGCTACTGTAGAATTTCGGGACGAAATTCCAAATCAACGGGGGGATGATGTGACACCCCAGGAAAACCAGTAAACACCGCAACTTAACTAGCTTCCTCAGTAACTACGCACTAAATTTCAGGACGAAATTCTCTTAACAGGGGGAGAATGTGACAACCCTCAAATTTACATGTAACCGTACAGTTTATTAATGATAATAAAAGTACTTGATGACTGTGCTGAATCCTTTAACTGCTCTCTGATTACTGTGTTATACTTACATGTGCTTGTTAGCATACTAGTAGTATACAGAAAAGTTACTAAATAGTCCGGTATGTTTTCCTATGTGTTAGGAATAAATTTCGTTACAAAAATATATGTATAAGACACCTTACGGAACAATCAAACAACTTAACGGAACAGTATCCGACCGAACAACCGGACATTACCCGGGACACCAAATATTTATCAAACACATTATTTAATTATTTTTGGCTAGTTATAGTCCCCGTGTACCATAACACCCACTAGAAATATACTAACTAATATATGTAACTATTACTTGAACTTGAACTAATGTTTATCAACTACCCATCAAATGTTACACATAACCCCCCCCCCCCCCATGTGCAAACCGTCCCCCAAGAGGGGCCCCACCAAGATCATCTTAGATCCTACTAAATCTTCTCAAATATTTTGTGTAAGATCTTGAGTGTTGCTTTAAACAAAATATAATGATTGAGATTTGAGAAGATCTTACACACCACTACATATCTTGCACTAGATCACTCTCTCACCTCACTCCTCTCCCTCTCATTTTCGGCCCTCCATAGCAGCCACCATCACCACCACTTCACAACCATAAACATCCATCATCAAGTTCCATTCAAAGCTTGAAGTTCATCCATGGAGGTTGCAAGTTGAAGGACTTTCTAAGGAGCTTTGTTCTGGTCTTTTTCATCATCTTCTCTCTACATTTTCATCACTAGAATCATCCCTAGCTTTAAGCTAGTAGTAAGTTCCTCATGTCACCTTTGTTCATCTTGTTTCTTGATTAAAAGATGTAATATGTTAAATCTACAAGAACACTAAAAAGGGCTTAAACAAGAAGATGAAACATGATGTAAAAAAAAATGTTAGTGTGAAGTTGTTGGATATATTGCTGATTTCTTGCTGAGTTACTTGTTAATATTGAGTACTCGAAATGTTGTTGATCATTATGCATGTTAACGGAACCAATCTAACTCGCATTAGAATGTAAAAGATGAAAAACAGAAAGCTGTTTGGTGATTACAGCCAACTTCAATTGGCTGTAACCAGACCTAAATAAAGTAGAAAATGTGTTTTCTGAACTCTAGATTTATGTATTATGAAATACGGTTCTAATGGCACTGGAATCATAATTTTTGGACTTCGTTTACTATTTTTAAAGGGTCATTTCGTAACAGCAGCTCAAGCTGCATTTTTGCTGCTGAAAATAGGTGTTATGTTTTTAGTCATAACTTGAGTTCTGTGTTGAATCAGCCCACGAAATTTGTACATTAGATGAAAGCTGATGTATTTGTAACTACCCCACTGGAATTTCATAAATCGGACTTGCGATGAATTTTTAACGAATTATTCCACGGATTGCAGTCAGAAAGTGATGAATCTGATGGCAGTCCGGTAAACGAATTTTTATAAAATATTGGTAATGAATTGGATCCCGATATTTTTATACAATAGTATTTGGATCATTTAAGACCTTGTGTAAGAAGTTGGGAATTTTTGGAACAAGTTAACTATTTTATTAAAATCCACGAAAACAGCCCAGTTTCGAGTATAAAAGCTGAAACGACATAAGTAGTGATTTGCGTGTCTATATGTCGGGTAGGTTATCCGAGAATGATATAACATGTTATATGTCCATAAAAATATTATGTGCAATGTCGTATGATTGTTTATGAGTGGGGAATATATGGGAAGTTTATATGGGCATGAACCGTTAAAGTGATGCATGTTATGTGATAGATACGTGTAGGAACTTTGTGCTCTATTTTGAAAACCACTAAATGACTAACTGGTAATCATAATAGGACGTGATTGACCGACCTTGACTGTTAGCTGTATTTGAGAATCTAACCACGCAAACCGAGGTGAGTTCACACACTTTCTATGGCATGGGATTCCCGGTGGTTTGGGAATGGGTTAAAGAATTTAAAACTAAATCTACATATCCTCCTTGGGTAGGATATGTACGGCCATCCTCCATAGATTGGATGTCATTATTAATCCTACGAATTCTCCTGGTGCAGAATACGTACGTTCGTCCTCCTTGGGTAGGACAACAACCTTAAAACTAGCTAGACAAAACTCTATCATGAAGTCCCTCAATTTATATCGACTTAATCGCCGAGGCCAATGGCGAGCGGGTCATTAGTTAATAGCGCTATTAGGTTTAACAAACCTCACACCGTGCCAGTCGGACGAGCGTATACTAATGGACTATGGCAAACTGTCAGTGATGATAGACACTGATGTAGGGCACAATTATTGTTCATAGTGGTCAATATCATACCGTCTAGTAGTTCACACGGGGAAAGCCCCCACTGATTATGGTTATGGTTTGGGTAACGACAAAGGAACTGGTTAAACATACTTTCAACTACGGGGTAACCCCCACGGCAATTAAGCCAACGAAAGTCAAACCACGTTTTTCAGAAACAACTTAAAACTAAACAACCAAACGTGAACTCACTCAACTTTGTTGTTGACTCGTTGTTACATGCCTTACAGGTCGTTAAACGATTGGAGCTTGCACGAGGAAGGAGTCGTTGTGGTGTACGGACTGTTACGTTCCGTGCTTATTATTTAAACCCTTATGAACTTATTAAACTTGCGTTTTGAACTTTAACTTATAAACTATGGACTTATGTTTTTTTTTTGGATTTACTTTTATGCTTCCGTTATTTAAACTAAACATGGTCAACTAGCTTTGGTCACCAATCGTATTGCGGTTGGTATTATTTACTTAATTACGATGTTCAATATGATTGGTGGCTCGATCCTGGTCACGTCACGCCTCCAAGCGGTGATACTCCGCATGGTGGATTTTGGGGGTGTGACATTTAATACTATGCTTATGTGTTTGTGCGATAAGAACGGTAAACTAGGTCAAAAATCAAGTTATGTGCGTAAATTGTGATGAGCATGAAAATAATGACTAGGTTAACTTGATAAGTTATTGGTATTTAAGTGCTTAATAATGAGAAATGTGTGAAATGATGTAATACGTGGATTAAGATATATGTCCAATATGTCCATACTTATGTAAATATATTACGAAGCTCAAATCGTAGATATATTGTAAATAAGTGGACATAATAACGGATAAAAGGGGTCACCAATAAAATCGTTTATATATGCCAACATAATCAAAAATCTTAATATGTATATATATGAACACACACACACACACACACACACATATATATATATGCCAACATAATCAAAATAAAGACTTTTCGAGGAAATCTCAAAGATATGTGAAAATTATAAGCATTGGAGAAACTTAATTGTTTATAGAACAATTAGTTATTAAATCATTCCTATTTAAATTAGGATATGTAAATTCAATTTGAGGGATTGCGATAATAAAAAAACGCACCCAAAGGTGAGTATCACTAAGCCCCACTTTTACTGTTTTATACACTGTTTTGAGGGAAGAACACGTCTTTGAAAGAATGAATATATGTTTTAGTATGAAACATGCTTTTGAATAAATGTGTTTTAGTAAGTATCACTAAGCCCCAATTTTACTGTTTTATACACTGTTTTGGGGGAAGAACACGCCTTTAAAAAGGATAATTAAATTTTTAGTATGAAACATGCTTTTGAATAAACGTGTTTTAGTGAGTATCACTAAGCCCCACTTTTATTGTTTTATACACTGTTTTGGGGGAAGAACACTCCTTTAAAAAGGATAATTAAATGTTTTAGTATGAAACATGATTTTGAATAAATGTGTTTTAGTGAGTGTCACGAGAAACCCTCTTTTACTGTTTTATATACTACTTTGGAGGAAGAACACGTCGTTAGAAAGGATAAGTATACGTTTTTTATATAAAATATGCCTTTGAATTATATAAAAGTATATTTTCATGGAAAATATGATTCTGAATGATGTAATATGTTTTATGGAAAAACATGGATTTGGAAAGGTGTATAACTTAAACTGTTTTCGAGGAAAATGGATTTTGATGGATATAAATATGTTTTCGAGGAAAACGGGTTTTGATTAATACAAATATGTTTCGGGAAGAAACGGGAAAAGATCACGGTGTTTTGGGTAAAACGATCGTGGGATATTTTGAATTTTGGTTGGGACAAGTTTACCGGGTCTCAAGAGTGTAAGCGGTAGCTTTGGTCCACATAGCAGCGAATTGCATTCAATAATTGTCTAGTATTGATTAGAACCTCAATCGTAATATATAGCTCATAATGTCTTGCAAACTTACGAAACTAAAAGAATGACTGAATTTAATATCAAAAACCGTGGTTACAAGTTTTCATCGAAGACTTGTTTATTAAACTACTCCAGATGAATCAACCATGGATTTTACAAAGGAAATAAAGTTACCTTTTTTAAGCATATATGGATGTTTTAAATCACTAAAAAATTATAATAAGAAAGTTTTTCCTTATACAAATTGTTACGAATTTGGATATGTGAACTCACCCTCCATTGTGTTAATACTTGATTTTTACGTGTTCTTCAGGTACATGAGTTCGGCTTCAGGGATTTTGGGTTGTGTTGTCTTGTGGTTGTGTGATGCTATTGTAATTAAATAATGTTTGGAAACTTTTAAACTACTTTTGGGACGGTGTGTAATAAGACCCCTAAGGGTCAAACAAATATGACGTGGTTGTGATGAACGTGGTAACTTAAAACTATGTTTTAAAATAAACCAAATGTCCAACATAAATATTGCATCGACCACTAAGACGTATATGGGTACCAACCTCTGTCACCGCCATGTTTGTATTTCCGCTGTGACTTTTTTAGGGTATGACACAACGGTCATATGCTTCTTGTGGTGACTAGTCACCGATATACGTCTTCATCATCGGGGAGGGAAGGGTCAGCGGCGGTGTTGTCACGCGGCAAAAGGGCTCACCACACCCTTCCCGGCACCCACCCCGTTCACCCTTACAACCCACCGATTCATTTGACTTTTTTAGATAAATGTGTTATATGCTCTTGTTCTTGTTACACTATTTTAAGTGTGTTTGGGTTAGGATTGATATATTTGACATATATAAATATTGGAGATTAAGAATTCGATTCATCTTTTTTATGCAGGACTCGAGCCAGTAATGAACTTAACGAAACATTTAATCAGCTTCCTGCAATACAAATCAAGAACAATCGAATCACACAACAAAACCTAACTAAAGAATATAGTCTCAAAAGAACCTTATCTCTTATTCTCCATGTTCTTCATTTTTTAAAGGCACTTCAATACTTGTATCCAAACATGGTATCTAACATTACCGCTCTTTGGTATACATACATCCCTTATCTAAACCTCGTGATATTTGAAAAATCAAGATAACTTTTGGGTCATGTTCTTCAGTTTGTCAATTTCAAAAGAGAGATTGGCAAACTGAAGCTCGTTAGAAGCACTCATGCATGGCCTTCATCGTTGTAATATGCGAATCAATTTTTTTCATAGATGTTTTTATTAACAATTTATAATATCATTGATAAGTGTTCATTACTAACCATTTAATATTTTTTTATTCAACATGGGTGATACATGCGTTTCTAATATAGTATTAGTAATAGGATGTTCAAAAGGATTTTCTAAACATAGAATAAAATACTTATATCTAAATATATAATATGATGGTTTAGGCTTGCGAGCCTTGTCAAACTATGTATGTGAAGTTCAGATCTGAGTTTGTTTATACTCAACTTGATTCAAACTTTCAATAAGTAGTTTTCAGTTAGCTCACGAACGACTTGGCTCATTTATATTCTTAATAAGCCACAAATAGACATAATATTATGGGTACTTTAATAGTTTTATGACTTTTAGCTATTTACAATTTTACATAAATACAATTTTAATCATATGTAGAAACATCTACAAGTTCTAAAACCTATATATGTTGATCAAATCTATGAAAAACTCAAAAACTTTGTGAAAGATATAAACATAATAGTTAATTGCAAAAAGTAGCAACTAATTATCATTATCAATCATCATCATCAATCTATTAAAGAATGAAGCTTGTAAATAGTTCCTCTGCCACATGTCAGTACTTGATTTGCTCCTTTGTTTCCCATTTGCCTGATTATGTTAGTGTATATATACTTATTGTTTCCATGTCTTGAGATGTTCTAGTGTTTGGTAAGGTGGTTCGTATGTAGTCTTTATGCGCAAATAACGCCGGTTAGAGTCTCCTTTACATATGATTTTAAGCATTTGGTAACTATGAGTCGGTAGTTATGGGGTTTTTACACCAAATTCCAACTCTATTTGCATTAGTTCTTGTACAATCCAACAAAATTATACATGTTTGTGTTGTTATCAACAATTCAATAACCCCCATGGATAACTTCAAGTCATCCCTAATGCAAACATCAAATTTAATAATTTGTATGTTGACACGGTGTTTAGGAGCACACACCTTTCATTTGTAATTATCAATCTAGAAGACTGTTTCATGAATTTGTACACATTTATCAGCATAATGTACAACAACGGTAGCGTTTAAGGCTAGATCCGACAGCCACAATGAAATTTCTGACGGTTGATGTTATATTATAGAAATTATTAGGGTTGATGGTGTGTGTGTGTTGCCGGCAATATCCGATGAGTCCTAAATTAAAACCGTAGCTATTTTCTCTCTCAGGTGATTTATCATCGGGCTTCACCCATCAAGCTTTTTAGAATCGGTCCTATATATGTGTCAATCATTAGTGTTCAACCATCAGTGTTTTGAAAATAGGTTGCTTCTGCGTTCAACCCTTACAAGTTTTATAAATTCATCAGGTTTGAGCAATTAATTGAGAAGATTCGTAACTTGTTTTGCTAGAAATTCATTATTGTATTTTAAGGAAAAACCTGCTTATTTGAACAAGAAAAAAATTAATTGTTACATGGGGGTCGTACGAATTGAGATTGAAGATTCTATTCGAACTTTTTGGATCTCTATCATTTGCGTTAAGGATGGGTGAATTGTAAATTTGAAGATTTAAAGTTTATACATGATAGCAACAGTGTTATATGATTCGTTGATTATCGAAGATTCATACTGTAACTATTTCTGGTTCTTATTTTGCCTAACGCATGTTTTCCTCCTCTATTAGTTTTGTAGACAAGCATGTTCTAATAAAGATTGGACTATGTATTTTGTAAATATTACATCGATCGACAAACTACTGTGCAATAAGTTAGGATTTTGGCGGGAGTTCAGGCAAGCCGATTTCGGCGGTAATCAGTTACGACAGCAAAAGGGGTTGGGCCGACAAATATGGGTTATCGATTTTAACATGATTCAGTTTTATGGTCGTGTTATTGATACCATCTCATTTTGTTGTTGTTTTTTTTACTTTACAACCGCTAGGCATTCAGCCGTGGCAGATATGTTCTCATATTTTGTTCCTTAGCAGGGCATTTGAGGTGGTTTGGGTTGTTATGCTAAAGGAGTGTCACACCTTTTATATAAAGGCTTGTATATTTTTGTATTTTTTAAAATTTTTCGACTTAAATCTACCTAAAAAGACAAAGTCACCCATCCCCACATTTAAATCACACATTGTCTTCAATGTGAATGGAAAACTAGCTAAAAATAAAGAAGAATAAAAACCTAAAAAAATATACAAAGATAACGATTTTAGGAAAAGACTTAGCCGGTTAGGATAAACATCAGTGCCAGCTATGCGTGTCTTCGTTCAAATCAAACGATCGTATAGCATTACATTCACGATTGTCTGAACACCTAGGTTGCCTTTTGATGTGTGCAAAATGTAACATATAAATTACATCAAGTGAGGCATAAAACTAACCCTTTTTAAGTACTAATGTTGGAAAAAGTGTGTTTTTGTCTTCCTTTGGAATTTACAGGATCAAATGAGCTTAAACGAACAAAAGGAACAAATATGCAGCCAAAACCAACATAAATACGAAGAAAAGGAATAAACATGACATGCTCGACCCCTCGGCAGCATCCCCAAAGCAAAAACAAAGAAACAGAAGACTGACGACGGGGTCGTGCCCGCTGGACACGGGGGCGTGGTCAGGTGCCTGTAGAAAAGACAAAGCTGTAGAAGCTTCTACACCCACCACGGGGGCGTGACCAGCTCAGCACGGAACGTGGTCAACGCTAAGATACGAAGAATCTTGCAAAATCTTGGTAGTACAGATACGTTTCTGCACACGGGGCCGTGCCCAATGAACACCGGCCATGTGGAGCCCTCTGCTGACACATGCATTAAATGAAGGAAGAGAAAAGGCTGGCCATGGGGGCGTGCCCGCTGGACACGAGGCCGTGCAAGCTATAAATAGGGGTGCTTGGCTAACTTCAAAGGCATCCCTTGGCAAACCACTACTCTCTCACTTTGCCACCACTCCACCACCACTACAACACCAACACCCACCACCATCATCCATCATCCACCTTAGAGTGTGTGTAGTAGTCTCGGGATCCAAGATTGATCGTAAGGGTTCTAGCCTATCAAAGGCCATGTTTGGTTAAGCCTCTTACATCACTTGGTGAAGACAAGTCTTTTATGTATTACTTTTGATTTTTAATCTTTTCGCACTTTTTATTTGGTTTTGTATTAATGACTTTAATAACTAGTTTCTTTTGTTGAAGGTGAATTTTCTTTATCATTTGTCCGTGGTGTCTTAGTGTTACTTTACTGTCTATATAAAGTAAACGATTGCATCATTCATGTCTCTACGGTCTATATAGAGGCATGTTGGCTACCTGGTCGGGGGTTAAGGGAATGATTTAGTAAGGTTCTTGCCTTATTCAGTGTATAGATCCTGCTAGGACCTGGGTCAAGCTTACTAGGACCTCCTTCAATACCCACTAGTATTGGATGGCGGGGGTGCGAATGGCTTGATCCCCTCATATGTAAACTACTATTAATACATTAAACCGGCTACTTAGGATTGTATCCCTGCTGACTCAAACCACTTTGTCGAGGGTAACATTACCTTCAAAAGAGGGGCCTACCACTTTTCACATTAATAACTTAATTAATTATCTTTCAATATTCTGACCCTTTGGATTGTATCCATGTTGACTCAAACCACTGGGTTGAGGGTAACGTCACCTTCAAAAGAGGGGCTTACTACTATAACTAAGATAATCTCTTAAAAAGTCCGAAAGTGCGAAAATCATCAAAGGATACATTAAAGACGAGTTGGATCCAAGTGATTCATCTCGTCTATCTATTTTTTATTTTATTTTTATGTCGCATCCCCCGGCCCCAATCTCCTGGCATCGGGTGGACGCGAACTCAGATTAAGTGGTATCATTGGTTTATCATTATTTGGCAGCAGAATTTACATCAGGACTGTAGTTAGGAAATATTTTATCAGAGTAAAATACCACATTTTTATATTAATAAACACATGGGTAAAACCCAAGTTTCTATTACAAATATCTTTATAGGGATAAACCCAAATTTATTGAATTTAAAACATCGTCTTTATTTAGGTAACTTTTATAGCCACATTTTTCCAAGCCTTCAGTGCTCTCCAGCTGGCTTCTAATTGGCTTTCACATTTTGTTACCTGAAACGCGTTTTAAAAACATTTGTCAGTGGGAAATACTGGTGAGTGAATCCCAATTTAATCAAGAAGTATTTTATCCTTTAACGGTATTGAGAGCAATTACAATGTTTATATCTACACAATTACTCATTCAGTATTGTCAATCCTGACTAGTGGCTCATATTACACATTGGCTATCTCATTGTCTAATGGTAACGTGTTCCACATTTTGTATACAAAACCCTAACATACCGGTAGTAATTGAAGAACTACAAAGACTCAATCACTGCTAATCACATTGTAAATTATTTAAGGTTTTGTAAAAACAGTTTGTAAAAAGGTTTACAAAAAGGAGATTACTCACATTGCTACTTTAGGGTTTTCCTTGGTGTTTTCCTGGTTAAAATCTATTAATTAAACAATGTACACGCATTAGTATAATAACCCAATATTTACATTAGTTATACCATCCCCGAGACAGAACTCCAACGACTACGTCGGGTCGAACCTCGATAGCCGTTACGGAGCACTAGATCAATCGGGCAGCGTATCTAATACGTAACCGGGGGTTAAAATACTTATAACTAGGCAAAGCTTCACTACTTTAGTGGGTATAATACCCGGTATAATCGTTACACTATAGAATTGAGAGAGAAATTTCGTTTTTGAACATCGTAAACTGAAGGCCGATGCTCCCAATTTATAGGAGCTGATTTCAAGTCTGTCGGGCCCCACGTAAGCCGAAGGCTTAGCCTTCACAGCCCGTGACATATGGGGAGTAGGGCCTAGCTTGGGCCAGTCATTGGGGTAGGCTCAACACGCGTACGACACGTGGCACCTCCGGGTGCAGCCTGATCCTCTAGCTGTCGCGCCCCGCGTAGCCCGAAGACAAGGTCTTCGCGGCCCGCGAGCGCCACACGAATTTTGTTTTTATTTTTAATTATATAAAGGTATTCAGGACCGGTTTTCGTATACGAGGTATATTTTAAGACATATTGGGGCGTTCTAAATATATTAGGGGTGTCGGAAATAATTTAGGAGGGTTGTTATATCCTCCTCACCTTGTTTTAGAACTCGTCCTCGAGGTCTACTGGAACAGGTGTGGATATTTCCTCTGCATCTCTGATTCAAGCTCCCATGTGTACTCTGATCCTCTCTTGGAATCCCATTTTACTTTGACTAGAACTAATCTCTTGTGTTTAAGATTCTTGACTTTCCTGTCTTCAATTTGTAGAGGCTTTTCTATGAACTTGAGCTTCTCATTTACCTCTATGTCTTTAAGAGGTACCACTAGTGATTTATCGGCTAAGCACTTTTTGAGATTACATACATGAAACACATCATGTATTCCTGTCATTTCCTTTGGCAGTTGTAGCTGATAAGCTACTGGTCCTGTTCTTTTAATAATCTCAAAGGGTCCAACAAACCTGGGGCTTATCTTTCCTCTTTTGATGAATCTTACTACTCATTTCCAAGGAGAAACTTTTAATAAGACTTTGTCTCCTACCTGAAATTCCAATGGCTTTCGCCTATTATCTGCATAACTCTTTTGTCGATTGCATGCTGCTTTTAGTCGTTCCTTGACTTGAATAATCTTGTCTGTTGTCTCTTGTACTATCTCTGGTCCAGATAATTGTTTTTCCCCAATTTCTGCCCAACAGACTGGGGTTCGGCACTTTCGTCCATAAAGTGCTTCGAATGGTGCAGCATTTATGCTGGTGTGATAGTTGTTGCTGTAGGAAAATTCTATTAATGGTAAGTGATCGTCCCAATTTCCTCCGAAATCAATAACACAAGCTCTAAGCATATCTTCCATTGTCTGAATCGTCCTTTCGCTTTGTCCATCCGTTTGAGGATGATAAGCAGTGCTTAGATTTAGCTTGGTTCCCATTGCTTTTTAGAAACTTGTCCAAAAATGAGAAGTCAAACGGCTATCTCTATCAGAAGCAATTGATAAAGGAATTCTATGTAATGAAACTATTTCATTTACATATAACTTGGCTAGTTGTTCCATACTGAAAGTCTCCTTCATTGGTAAGAAATGGGCAGATTTAGTTAGTCTATCTACAATCACCCAGATTGTATCATTACCTTTTCGTATCTTGGGTAATTTGGTAAGAAAATCCATTATTATCAATTCCCATTTCCATACAGGCATTTCCAATTGCTATAACAAACCTGAGGGTTTCTGGTGTTCAGCTTTAACCAGTGAACAAGTTAAATACTTGGCAACATAACCTGCTATATCCTTTTTCATTCCTATCCACCAGAAATTCTTTCTTAAGTCTTGATACATTTTATCGTTTCCAGGATGTATCGTATATTTAGATTTATGGGCTTCTTCTAATATTCTGTGACGTAGGTTTCCTAGTTTAGGTATCCAAATTCTTTTCTTATGGAATCTCCAAATTCCATCTGTTCCTTGTTCTAATTCCTTAATCATTCCTTTTAATTTTTCAGTATCATCCTTGATTACTGATTCCTGTGCTTTTCTAATCTGTTCGTTTAAATCTATCTGCAGATTTAATTTAAGAGAACGTACTCTTTTTGGCTTTTCATGATATTTTCGGCTTAAAGCATCGGCTACTACGTTAGCTTTTCCTGCATGATACTGGATATTACAATCATAGTCGCTAAGAATTTCCATCCACCGTCTTTGTCTCATAGTCAATTCTTTTTGCCCGAAAACATATCTTAAACTCTTATGTTTCGTGAAAATGGTAAACTTACTACCGTAAAGGTAATGTCTCCAAATTTTCAGGGCAAAAATTATAGCTCCTAATTCTAAATAATGGGTGGTATAATTTTCTTCAAGATTCTTGAGTTGTCTAGATGCGTAGGCTATAACCTTTTGACGTTGCATTAACACACATCCATAACCTAATTAAGAAGCATCACAATAAACTACAAAATCTTCAGTTCCTTCTGGTAATGCTAATATGGGTGCATTGGTTAATATTTGCTTAAGGATTCTAAAGGCTTCTTCTTGTTTTGGTCCCCATTCAAACTTAACAGACTTACAGGTTAGTTTCGTTAAGGGAATGGCTATTCTAGAAAAATCTCGGATGAATCTTCTATAATAACAGGCTAGTCCTAGAAAACTTCTAACCTCTGTTGGTGATTCAGGGGTTTTCCATTTAGTAATCGCCTCAATCTTTGTGGGATCTACATGAATTCCTTCATGATTGACTTAATGTCCAAGAAACTGTACTTCTTCTAACCAAAACTCGCATTTTGAAAATTTAGCATAAAGCTTTTCTTTTCTCAGCAAATTTAGAAGTGCATGCAGATGCACTGCATGTTCCTGTTTACTTTTAGAATAAATAAAAATATCATCTATAAAGACAATTATGAATTTATCCAAATATGGCTTACATATTCGGTTCATCATGTCCATAAATGCGGCTGGGGCATTACTTAAACCAAATGGCATGATAGTAAATTCATAATGGCTATACCTTGTTCTAAAAGCGGTCTTAGGAATTTCCTCTTCATGTACCTTTAATTGATGATATCCTGAGCGTAAGTCAATTTTAGAAAAGAATCGAGCTCCTTGCAATTGATCAAACAGATCATCGATTCTCGGTAATGGGTACCGATTTTTAATCGTGACTTTATTTAATTCACGGTAATCAATTCACATTCGCATTGACCCGTCTTTCTTTTTGATGAATAAGATTGGTGCTCCCCAAGGCGATGAACTTGGCTGCATAAATCCATTTTCCAAAAGTTTGTCTAGTTGCTTCTTTAACTCTTACATTTTTGCAGGTGCCAAACGGTAAGGTGATTTGGCAATCGGTGATGTTCCTGGCAACAGATGAATTCTGAACTCGACTTCTCTATCTGGCGGTAGCCCTGGTAATTCTTCTGGAAATACATCTGAAAATTGAGATACTACAGGGATATCTTTTAATTCCTTTCCTTTAGTGTTAATGATTATGGAAATCATATACACTAATGATCCCTTCCTAGCATAACTTGCAGTTTTCATTACAGAGATGAATTTTGTGGATCTAGTTGGCTTATCTCCTTTAATTGTGATCTTTTTACCTTTTGGTGAATTCACTTGTATTGACTTTTGATCATATAAAATACTGGCTTTATTGGCTATTAACCAATCCATCCCTAATACAATATCAAATCCTGCCAGATTCATTGGGTAAAGGTTTGCAATAAACTTTTGATTTAAAAATTCTATTCTTGCTCCCTGCAAGATTTCGGTAATCTTAATGGATTCTCCATTTTTTGTTTCTACTAAACATTCTTGTTGGAGTTTAGTTAATGATTGATTGAGAAGTTGGCAAAATGAAATATTAATAAAACTTTGGTTTGCACCAGAGTCAAATAATACTTTGGCAAAACAATCCGCCTGCACAACTCTTACCCTTGTGTTGTATTTCCTTTCGTCCATTAGGTCAGCCAGCGAATCAGAATCAAAACAATCCGCCTGCTTGCACGTTTAAGACATTTATGGATTGTAAGCCACAGACCTTCAGTGGCACTGAAAGGGCTGTGGGGCTAATTCGATGGTTCGAGAAAGTTAAGTCAGTGTTCGCTATGTGTAACTATCCCGTGGGGGACCGGGTAAAGTATGCTACTGACACTTTGGAGGATGGTGCCTTAACTTGGTGGAATGCCCAGGTGCAGATGTTGGGCATCGAGATGGCTAATGCCATGACTTGGGATGATTTTAAGGAGTTGATGCAAGAAGAGTATTGTCCTCGTGATGAGATTCAGAAGCTGGAGAATGAGTACTACAATTTGAAGATGGAAGGATCCGAGATCGAGGCTTTCACGAAACGATCTCATGAACTAGCAATTTTGTGCCCTAACCTGTCTCGACCTCCACATTAACGAATTGAGTTGTATCTCAAGGGCCTAGCACCAGCTGTAAATGGGTATGTCACTGCTGCAAACCTTAACAATATGCCCCAAATCATCCGTTTGGCATATAAGATCACTGACCAAGTGGTCGAACGTGGCTCATTGCCGCCACGTATTTCTGCTACTACCTCTGCTGCTACAGCTACCACACCTGCTAGTAATAACAAGCGCAAATGGAATAATGCTGACAAAGCAACCAGTGCCAGTCAATCTTAGAAACAGCCTGACAACAGCAATAACCGTAGTTTCAGTCAGTCGTCCTCAGTTAACCAAGGCCAGGGCAGCAATCAGAATCAAGGCTCCTACGTTGGAAAGAAGCCACTGTGCAACAAGTGTGGTTATCATCATTATGGACCGTGTGTCTGGGCTTGCCATCGGTGCAAAAAGGTGGGCCATGAGGCCAAAGACTGTAGAGCCCCGCAGCCAAAGCAGCAGCAGCAAAATCAGCAGCATCAGCGACAGCAAACGCAACAACCCCATCAGAACCAGGGCTTTAAGAAGGGGTGTTTCCAGTGTGGGGATGAGGGCCACATTAAACGGGATTGCCCTCAACTGAATCAGAATGTCAACGACAACAACAACCGCCAAAACAACAACAATGCTGGGAACAACAACAATGGCAACAATGGGGGCAATGGTGCTCGTGGAAGGGTATTTACGATCGGTGTTGGTGATGCTAGGAACGACGGCAATGTCATGACTGGTACGTTTTCTGTGAATAATCTTATTGCTTCTGTGTTATTTGATTCTGGTGCCGATTGGAGTTATGTGTCCCTAGAGTTTAGTCAACGATTAGGGTTAGCCCCAACACCTTTAGAAGTTAAGCATGTAGTAGAATTAGCTGATGGAAAAACGACTGAAGCTTCTCATGTCTTATTTGGGTGTAAACTAGATCTTGTGGGTCAAGTGTTTGATATTGATCTCCTTCATGTTACCCTCGGTAGTTTTGATATAGTGGTTGGTATGGATTGGTTGTCTAAACACCAAGCTGAGATTCTGTGTAAGGAGAAGATTGTACGTATTCCTCTCCCTAGTGGAGAGTCATTATCGGTTCAAGGGCATCGCAGTGGTACGATGGTTGGTATCATCTCGGCTATGCAAGCGCATAAGTGTTTACGAAAGGGGTATCCTGCTATTCTAGCACTTGTTACTGATACTCCATAAGAAGAAAGAAAGATTGAAGACCTGCCAGTTGTTCATGAATTTTCTGATGTATTTCCTGAGGAACTACCTGGTTTACCTCCTCACCGTCAAGTGGAATTCCAGATCGATCTTGCACCAGGAGCAGCTCCGATTGCTCGAGATCCTTATCGCCTTGCACCTGGAGAGTTGCAAGAGCTATAAAATCAACTTCAAGAGCTGCTGGATAGGAGCTTTATTCAACCTAGTTCTTCACCTTGGGGAGCCCCAGTTTTGTTTGTAAAGAAGAAACACGGGTCCTTTCGCATGTGTATTGATTATCGGGAACTCAACAAGGTGACTGTCAAGAACCGTTATCCATTGCCACGTATCGACGACTTGTTTGACCAGTTGCAAGGGTCAAGTTTTTATTCGAAGATCGACTTAAGATTGGGCTATCATCAGATGAGAGTCCGAGAGGAGGATGTTCCTAAAACGGCTTTTCGAACGAGCTATGGACATTATGAGTTTTTAGTTATGCCATTTGGGTTGACGAACGCGCCAGTAGTTTTCATGGATCTCATGACCCGTGTATGCAAACCGTATCTCGATGACTTCGTTATCATGTTTATCGATGACATTCTAATCTATTCGAAGAGTAAGGAAGATCACGAGCGGCACCTACGTCTTATTTTGGAACTCCTGAGGAAGGAGCAGCTCTACGCGAAATTCTCTAAGTGTGACTTCTGGATTCGAGAGGTGCACTTCCTTGGCCACATTGTGAATGAATCAGGAATACACGTGGATCCTACTAAGATTGATGCTATCAGAGATTGGGCGACACCGAAGACTCCTTCAGAGGTGCGGCAATTTCTTGGTCTCGCTGGGTACTATCGCGGATTTATTAAAGACTTCTCGAAGATTGCTCAACCTCTCACTTTGTTAACACAAAAAGGCATTGTATACTCGTGGGGAACGAAACAAGAAGATGCTTTCCAGTTACTGAAATAGAAACTCTACAGTGCGCCGATCTTGTCTCTGCCTGAAGGTACAGAAGATTTCATGGTATATTGTGATGCTTCCATTCAGGGTCTCGGTTGCATGTTGATGCAACGCGAGAAGGTGATAGCCTACGCCTCGCAACAGTTGAAGGTCCACGAAAGGAATTATACGACACACGACTTAGAATTGGGAGCCGTGGTGTTTGCGCTCAAAATCTGGAGGCATTACCTGTACGGTACTAAATGCACTATTTATATCGACCATAGGAGCCTTCAGCATATTTTCGACCAGAACGATTTGAATATGCGACAGCGTAGCTGGGTAGAACTTTTAAACGATTACGATTGTGCAATCAAGTATCATCCGGGTAAGGCTAACATTGTAGCTGACGCTCTTAGTAGAAAGGAATCGAAACCCAAACGTGTTCGCGCTTTGCAGCTCACCATTCATTCTAACCTACCTGACCAGATCCGTTCTGCACAAACGAAAGTGTTGAAAGAGGAAAACATTGAAGCAGAGTACTTAAGGGGCATGGAAAAATGACTTGTAGAGAGATCGGATGGTATTCTCTACTCCATAGAGCGTGTGTGGATCCCTCTGTTTGGAAATCTTAGAGAACTTGTGATGGATGAAGCGCACAAGTCTCGATACTCTGTTCATCCAGGTTCGGATAAGATGTATCAGGACCTCAAAGTCATGTATTGGTGGCCGAAGATGAAAGCTCACATCGCGACGTATGTTAGTAAATGCTTAACGTGTTCAAAAGTCAAGGTGGAATACCAGAAACTGTCTGGATTACTTCAGCAACCAGAAATACCCATGTGGAAATGGGAGGAGATAGCAATGGATTTCGTCACGGGCTTGCCTAGAACTCAAAATGAGAACGATACCATTTGGGTGATCGTGGAGCGTCTCACGAAGTCAGCGCACTTTCTAGCAATCAAGGAAACGGATAAGTTCTCACAATTAGCTGATGTTTACCTCAAGGAGGTGGTTTCTAGGCACGGGGTGCCAACTTCTATTATCTCTGACCGTGATCCGCGTTTCATTTCGGATTTGTGGCAGTCGATGCATAAATCGTTCGGCTCGCGTCTCGACATGTGTACTGCTTATCACCCACAGACGGATGGTCAAAGTGAGCGAACCATCCAGACACTTGAAGACATGCTGCGAGCATGTGTGATTGATTTTGGTAAGGCTGGGAGAAACATTTGCCGTTGATCGAGTTCTCCTACAACAACAGTTACCACACTAGTATCCAGGCAGCTCCGTTTGAAGCGTTGTACGGCAGGAAATGTCGTTCCCCTCTCTGTTGGGCTGAGGTGGGTGACAGCCAAGTCACCAGCCCGGAACTTGTTCTCGAAACTTCTGAAAAGATTGTACAGATCAGGAACCGTATGGCAGCAGCACGCGATCGTCAGAAAAGCTACGCTGACAAGCGTAGGAAGCTTTGGAATTCGCCGTTGGTGATCGTGTTATGTTGAAGGTCTCACCCTTGAAGGGTGTGGTGCGTTTTGGAAAATGCGGCAAGCTTAACCCTCGTTATGTTGGGCCATTTAAAATTCTAGAACGAATTGGTAAAGTGGCTTACAAGTTGGAGTTACCTGCTGAGTTAGGTAACGTCCATGATGTGTTCCATGTGTCGCAATTAAAGAAGTGTTTGTCTGATGAAACACTTGTGGTGCCGTTTCAAGAGCTAAAAATCGATGACAAGTTGCAGTTTGTCGAAGAAACAATAGAAATTATGGACCGGGAGGGCAAGGTCCGTAAGCACAGCCGTATTCCAATCGTGATAGTTCGTTGGAACTCAAGACGTGGACCGGAGTTCACGTGGGAATGCGAGGATCAGATGAAGATTAAGTACCCACATTTATTCCCAGATGACAAGCCCAAGTCTGACAAACCTAAGTCTGGCACGACTAGTGAATTTCGGGACGAAATTCCCAATCAAGTTGGGGATGATGTGGCACCCGCGGAAAATGCACAGTCATCTTGATCTAACACCGCACCGTTTTGGATTGCTTGTCAAATTTCGGGACGAAATTTCTTTCAAGTTGGGGATGATGTGATAACCCGAGATTTCAAGTCCTTTCATTTACATATCTCTTGTGTAACAATCCTGTTTTGATAAATTGTTTATGTTATGTGAAGTGTTATTGCTTGAAAGATTAGAGTTGTAAGGATTGTTGAATTTGAACTGTTATGTTGTTTGTAAATGAGAGCCTAAGACTTTCAAGTGTTTCGCCACTTAATACTCGCGACGAAAGACTAGACTTTCGTAATCACCGGCCAACCGACGAAAGATGGTGTTTCGTCGGGGTGATTATTCGCCGAGTTGGGCTTCGGCCCAAACGGAACCAAAACACGCTGCATTCACTATTTAAACCTAAACATGCACAACCCTAGACTCTTTCTAAACCTATCAACGGCAGCAAACCCTCTCGAAGCATATCATCTTCTTGGTCTAATTACCCTAGCTACTGTATCAAGGTTAGTGTTTTGTTTGTTCATTGGATCTATATCCGATACGTCGACTTATGTTGCAATGATTAGGTGTGAATATGTTGGATCTTATGTGCGTAATGTTTATCGTTCAATAACCATGTTATGTAGTTAGGGTAGTTCGATGGAATTGTTGGTGCACTTGTGTCTGTACTTTGTCTGTATTTTGTCATGATATAAAACGATGTCTTTTGTTAGTCTTATTTACGTCTTAGGTGTGTTAATATGTGTGTTTGATGTAAGTTTGACCAAGTCAACCATCCTCCTGGTTTGACTTGGCCAAACAGTTAGAACATGGTTTGTAATATGTTGTGTCGAAGGATGAGTCATCGAAGGATTGTTTATATCCTTCGATGAGCTCGAAGGATAAACCTTCGATGGATATAGATGGACCTCGAAGGATATCATCCTTCGAGGTACATGTGGATCTTTCGATAGTTTTCAGTTCGATAGATGATCCTTCGATCAGACTATCTGATCCTTCGACCAGACGATCTGGTTTGGGTATATATACTCATGTAATGTGTTCACTTCAAAGCGTGTGAGTAGTGAGTGAACTTAGTCTTGTAGAGAGCGTATTTTCAGTTTGGTCAAGGGCTGTAACCGTGTCCACTGAAATACAAGAGAAAACTTTGATATCTTGTGTGTCTACCTTTCTCTTTGTAGCTTGTGTTCTCATATAAACTACCGGTTTGCATTCTAGCTTGGATTCCGCACTTGCTAGTGTGTTAAACATAACAAGGATAAGGTTTAACCTCAACCTCCGAGGGACCTACAGGAATCTTGAATGTTCTTGTGCTTCCTTATGATTATTGTTTGGTTAGAATAATGAGCAGATGATTGGTTGAATAACTGTTATAATGATCATGATCATATGAGTATGCGAATTGTTAAGACACTCGTTACATGATTATTTGGGGAACTGGATGATTGATCGTTGATCATGATGTAAAGGTTGATGATGATTAGAGTTCTAGAATATGTAGAACTGTAAATGATTGGATCTGTAACTGGTTGCTAGACGAACATGTAGTTTCGTCACATCTCTTACCGACGAAACATAGGGCCTTACGTCGACAGCCGTCCGACGAAACATAGGGTCTTTCATCGAGATGCATCTCGACGAAAGTTGATCTTTCGCCACAAGAAGTGTTTCGCCGTGTAAGTCTCTAAAGTGAACAGTAGGAGCCTGTGATGTTATTGATGACAGATACTTGTGTGTATGTATGATCCATGATGCATGTCAATGGTAATAAGAAACTTGGTGCGATTAACTGGTATAACAAACTCACCTGCTACGTTATGTGCTAATTATGACATTCGCATGAGTTGTGAAATCATATTAGAAAGTTATACTGGCCAACTGATATACTGTGAACTATTGTGTGTGATACAACCTGTGTGAAAGCAATAACTTGTTTAATCGTGAAACTGATATTCATTGGTAACCACGGTAGGGTTGGTTGATTAACTTGGAAACGGGTAACTTAACAAACCGAGCAAACCAAGGTGAGTTCACTGCTCTTTTTCCAAGCATGCATCCCGGGGAGGGACATCTTGTAAATATTCCGGGGAGGAATATTGGGTAATGGGTTTGACTGGAATGTTAAACCGGAATGTTGGATAATACACTCACTCCTATCACCTTAAGTCCCATCTTCTACCAAAATGGTTGCCGAGGAGGCAACGGGGTTATTAGTTGATCGCGCTATTAGGTTTGGCACCCTCACACCGTACAGGGGAGGACGGTCGTGAACTAATTACCTTTTACCACTTGACCAATGTGTGATAGCGCATTGGGGTTTGGACAAATAAATCTAGAGCCATCTGCGGTAATCGAGTTAATAACAACATCAAATCAAATCATTGAATTGTCTTACACTCATATCTGGTAACTAAAACGTATTAACAAACTTTGAACTCACCAGCGTCGTCTGACACACTTGTCTGCATGCTTGCAGGTCATTAGATACTTGATTATGGACTTGCTATCTGGGAGTGCTGGAGTGGTCATGGGTCGAGACTCTTGGATACTTGCTTCGTTGATTATGAACACATGTTTTGAAACACTTGATTTACAGTTTACATTATGCTTCCGCTGAACGTTTATTTTGGTTTAACTTGTGACTTGAACTCATATTTTGAAATGAATGGAATGTTTTATTTAAATATTATGCGTAGTTCAATGTGATTGGTAGCTTGGATCCTGGTACGTCACACGTCCCGCGGTGATTCCGCATGTGGTATTTTGGGGGTGTGACAGCTCTCATACCACATGTTGATTATATTGTTAAACATGGGTCAAAGTTATAGAACCTAATCATGTTTATTCAATCATGAATATAATATAAACATGAAATTAGTAAAACTTCCTTGTTGGAACAAAGCTTTGAGATAAGAATGATGAATCCACGATTCCTAGTATGGTACCTTGTGTTGATGGATCACATTAGATAAAATTGTTCATGGTGTTCTTAAGGAATTTTTCTTACTTTTTTATCAATACCAATGATCAATATATAATGATCATGAGTGATGGTAGGTTATGAAAAATTCTATACATTCTCTTATTAAAAGGTACCTAAAGGGAAATCTTAATTGCCCCTTTAAACTATTCAATATTTATAATTACTACCATCAAGTAATTGTCGGGGACTAGATATGTCATATTGGTAACATTACTCAAATGATCCGTAAGGCCACATCAACTAGTTATTTCTAACATTGGTAGCCGCTAGATTAGCAGCCCTGGCAGATATATTCTCATATTCGGTACATGATGGTCAACATACTTTGACTTTGTAGGTTTCATTTTATTCACAAGTTTACGGAGTACTAGTACAAGTATTTCCGTAGATTAAGATAAGAGGCTTTGTTTATATGCTTTGGTTTAATTATCTAGGCATGTAAGTAGGGGCGGAATTACCGTTTCCATATGTTTTAAAAACCGGTAAATACCGGCCGGTTATACCGGTATTACCGTTTCCAGATGTAAATCCGGTACGAAACGCTCCGGTAAATAAGTGAAACGGCATAAGGTTTGTACCGGCAGTAAAATCCGGTATACCGGTTTGAAACGTAATACCGGTACCGGCTCAGGGTTATTTTAGTTTTGGTTGTTACTTATTTTTATTATATATGTTACTTATCTTACGTAATTTTTATATATTATGATTATTCGTAACTAAAAGTTCTTATTTAATATTGTATGAAAGGAAAATAGTTATCCTCTAGTTGATGTGGATGCCGATAATAGTGAATTTCATCTTTTATGCGATCGTGAACTTTATTCAACACCCAAATTACTTAAACATATCGTACACTTTCACTTAAAAGAACTTGTTGGAAAATTGAATGTTTTTCGATTATCTTTTGGATTATTTTTTATTAGGATTTACTTTTGGATCATCTTTTAATATGTAATCATGCATTTTTGGATTAACTTTTGAGTTGATGTATTTTTGGATCATCTTTTAATATGTAATCATGCATTTTTGGATTAAATTTTGAGTTGATGTTGTAATTTATGAAATTATAGAGTTAGTTAGTCAACCCGGTTGAACCACTCGGTACAACCTGGTTCAACCGGTTGAACCATTTTTTAGCCTAATCCGGTTTGATTTAAAAACCGGTTTTTAAAACATTGCCCATAAGGTACGGGTCGTGGTCCACGGACCCCAATGTTTTTTTTTTAAATAGTAGAACCGGTATATTAAATTTTTCAAGGACCCCATAAAATAAATTAGTTGGACCCCATAGTATTAAAAGCAAAGATGGTATGGTGGTAAATCCACTTGTGTTCTAACAAATAGGTCTCAAGTTCAAGTCTTACATCTCTTGTTTTTTGGTTTATTTTTTCCATCAAAATTAAACTAGTGTTTTAAAACAGCAAAACCATCCATTGACCCTCTAATTTGCTTGTTTAAAATGATATATTAATGTCTCCGAATGATTTTATTTAACATTTGATTACCAAATAAGACTTCCAACGTATAGTGGCGTTCAAAAAAAAAAAGTTTAAACAAAATTTTGAAGTTATGTGAAGTAGTTGTGTTGTTTAGGTAGCTATTGATTTCAAGCAACTTATTAATCACCATAATTTGATAACTTGATTCTTAAAAATGGTTCTTAATAATGTAGTGGTTTCATATCCACTAAATGCTTCTATATTATTTTCTAGCCCTGACCCGACCCGACTACGATAACCGACCTGAAAATTGTAATATTTGGTTGTGAAAAATTCTAACACAAAAAAATGGACCTCAGTGAAAAAAAAATCATGAGTCCGTCACTGCATGTAAGGATAACACTAATGAGTCAACACCTTAATTATGTTGCTGCATATCTGTATTTTTGTAGCGATTATTATACTTCTCTTCTGATGTCGCTTTAGTTTGTGCTTTGTAGCTTTTTTGCATTTTCCTCTATTGCTGTTACTCAAAAAGGTTTTTCAGCTTGTGCAATACATTTTTTTAAATTGATTAGGTACTTGAATGAGCAACATATCAGTTCTATTTATTAAAAACCACACCAGATAAAAAATAGTACGCAAATAGTTTTACTTATATGCATAAACTTATAACACGGTTAAAAGTTTTACTCACTATATGCAGCTAATATTTCTCTTATTTCTTATCTTATAGCTACATTTTTCTTATGTTTATGGTCTTATAACTGCACTTTCAGTTATGGATCCAGGGGCATTTTGTAATACTTAGAAAATTTATTTTCATGATTTTAATGATGTACTTCATATCCAGAAGTTACATGAATGTATTCATATTATCTTTAATCTTTAAAAAAATACAAGTAAATACATAGCATATAGTAAGTGATTGGTTTCCCCTTATTCTTTTTTCGATAAACAGTTTGATGTTCTTTTATAAATAGTGAGATTTCAAAATAAAAACACCAAAAAGCCTTTAAAACACCTAGGTGGAGAGGGGGGTCTTAGGTTCAAGTCCCACAGACGACAGGGGATTAAGAAATTAGCCGTTCAAAAAAAAAAAAAAAAAACACTTTCTATAATTTCAATTTTGGGGCATTTGGTTTGATTTTCAAGTGATTTTTAACCATGGTTGTAAAAATTCCGACTAGTCTCCGATTAGTCACCGATTAATCACTAATCGGAGGTTCACTGATTAAAAAATCGCTAGGCGGTCAATGGCGATCCTATTTTAGCCAAAATTTGGCCATACGCCGGCTAAATTTCGACCAAACCTTATAAATTTCTTCCAATTACTTAAAAAAATGGGTCAATAAAGGGTTCAAACATGTTTACTTTAGAAAAATGCATATAAAAATGTGTGTGTGTATATAACTAAAAATTAAATATAAAAATCTCGATTCGATTAATTCCGATTAATCCCTATTAATCCCGATTAATCGCTAGTCGGTACCCCACCGCCCGACTAGCGCCTACTGATTCTTACAACACTGTTTTTAACTAAGTTGGTGATTGATTTGGTATAGTTTACTGAATTAACGGGGTAAACGTTATGTAAGATCGGATGAATATATTTGAAAGATCTCATCTATTTTGGAACATGAATGAAGACTGTCATTCTTGCATGACACATCCAAGTGGGAAAATATAGAATGATATATTTTTTGTGGAATATTGATGCCAATATTGGAAAGAACCTCAATGGGAAAGTCCATAAAATACTTTAAAGTAGAACCTATGTGTTGACAGTTGACCAGAGCTTCTTGAATGTGACCAGATTTAACTAGATGCTGAACAAATAGTGAGTCGTTTTTTATGTGCTGACAGTTGACCAGAGCTTCTTGAATGTGACCAGATTTAACTAGATGCTGAACAAATAGTGAGTCATTTTTTATGATTAATTTGTAAGGTTTTAAGTTTGGCCTTTTGGTTTGTTTAGGATACGTGTGCTTCACGCCGGCTCAAAATATAGTAGGCCCAAAGCGGATAGAAAAATTGAGGCTCTTTCTATAAAAAAAAACAATAAAAGAAAATAATTGTTTTAGATCCTATTATTCATATATCATCTCAGTGTGTATACATAATTATAGATCATAAATCTCAATATCAATAATCTTAAATCCAAGATCACAAAGCGTTTGCTTTATTCCCCCCCCCCCCCCTCCCACTTCCCCTTTGAGCCGGCCGTGCTGAATGCCTGAATCGTGTGTATGTGTATATTCAGTTAAATTTTTTGGGTTGTTTGACAAATGTGACGCGGGCTAAAATTTAGTTTTGTTTCAATTTCTAGTTTAATGACTTAAGTTTGATATTTAGAAGAAAAAAATCAAAATCACTTCTTTGAGTAAAATGCCAAATGATCCCTGAGTTTAGTTCACTTTTGTTACATCAGTCCAAAAATAAAAAAATTTGTATCGGATCTCAGAATTTTTGTTGTCATTTCCATATAAAGGCTGGGTTATAAATTTATGTTAACCTCTCCCTTATTTATCATTTTCCTCATTTAAATGAAGGGTTTATTGGTCATTTTAACTCAGATTTTATTTTAATTAAAAACCCCAAAAAAACAAAATCAAATTTATTAAAAACTCGAAAACTTTGTGAAAGATATAAACATAATAGTTAATTGCAAAAATTAGCAACTAATTTTGTTTTAATTTTTAAGTTTGATATTTAGAAAAAGAAATCAAAATCACTTCTTTAAATCATTAAATGTGAGAAACTTGAAAAACTTGATTAAACGTCTAAGTATTTTTCCTTAACAAATTTATAATTTCTGAGGACCAAATTATAATATAAAAAAATATTCTAAGGATATTAGGTTACTTTAAAAAAAATGCTTTAATATATTGTATCGTAGAAAGGAAAGAAGAAAAGAAAAAGGGTGAAATGTGTGGTATGTACACATCCATGAGAATGCTTAGAGACAAAGCACCAACCAACCAATTATTTTTCTCACCTTCGTGATCAAATAAGAGGTCCCCTCTATTAATCCTTAGATTTTTAAATGGTTTTTACAAAACCAGTAAACTTTAAGACTTTGATGATACATTTTTTTTTATCTCCCACTACATAAATTATCTTTCATAAGATACATGCAAGTGTTCCGTAGTGATTTTATATTTTGATACCACACTAAGCACGTCTACGATATCGTCGGTGTTGATGTTGGTCTTTTGATTCCACATGCCATAGTCGGTTTTGACTGGTGGTTTCACGATGGCACATCGGATCGACTATGAGATAATTGTTAAAATTTGATCTTTTGCTTGTTGCGTTGAAATTTTATTTGGCAATTAACTTTTATCTTTAGATTTTTAAAATCATAAAATAAATGTATAATAGACATGTTACCAAAGATTACTTTTGCATAGTTATAACGATGACAAATATTTGTGGCATTTAACCTTTGCAATATTGAACTCTTGTTTAACATTTCAAAATTAAATTTGCAATAATTGATATGATGTGGGGAAGTACAATAAATCAAGAACAATAGTACTCAAATAGGGACCTATATCATACGATACATTTGTATACATTATCTTTGGATCTATCAGTTAAACTTTGAAAATGGCTAGACCTTTTAGAATTATATGATTTTGGATTTCTTAGTTATCAATAAAATTGTCTAAAAAATTGTTAATTTTGATAAATAAAATAAATATATACATTATACATGGATCAATGTTATAGATCTACAATGGTGATGCTGATAAAGATATAAAAGTGTTGCTTATGGTATGACATTTGTAGGTCCCTCGGAGGTTGAGGTTTAACCTATTCCTTGTTATGTCTAACACACTAGCGAGTGCGGAATCCAAGCTAGCATGCAAACCGGGATAGAACAAGCACAATGATAAACACAACACACAATATTCAACGATTAACACCACTTGTATTAATACTATGAAAGGTTCGGTTACAAGCACAAGGTTTACAGATGTATTCTATAAACTCTCTCTAACTTTCGTGTGTGTGTGTTCACTCTATTTTCTGCTCTATGTGTCTAACTTTCGAACTCCTTATCTCTTACTGAAGTGAACACACAACATGGGTATATATACCCGAACACAGATTGTCTGGTCGAAGGATCAGACAGACTGATCGAAAGATCATCTGTCGATCTGAAATCCATCGAAGGATCACATATACCACGAAGGATGATATCCTTCGTGGTCTATCTTTCGAAGGTGATCACATATACCACGAAGGATGATATCCTTCGTGGTCTATCTTTCGGAGGTTATCTTTCGAGCTCATCGAAGGATCTAAACTATCCTTCGATGACACATCCTTCGACCCACACATCTTTCAACCATTGTCTAACTGTTTGTCCAAGTCAAACCGGAGGATGGTTGACTTGGTCAAACTTACGTCAAAGACATCGTTTTGTATCAAGACTAAATACAGACAAAGTACAGACACAAGTGCACCAACAAACTCCCCCTTGGCTGTAGCTTTGTCTGGCTGTAGCTTTGTCTCGATCTTTGTGACTTCAAGTCTTTGACGTCTTTTCAAGCCTTCAATGTCGGAGGATCTTTAAAGTCTTCACGTCTTGAAAGCAGAAAGTGTACCAACAAACTCCCCTGGTTCAGGTAGGAAGTGTGTTGACAAACTCCCCCTTAACATAAGCTCCCCCTTGAGTTATGCTCGTGAAAGTCTTGTTCTTTATGAAGTGAGATCCTTGTGGTGTTGATGATGGTCAGCGGCAACTCGATCATCTTCATCATTTGAGTGCCTTCACGTCGTGTCTTCATTCCGAAGCTTGTCATCGACCATGTTCTCCTTGCCTTTAGAATCTGCACATGCAAGAAATCTAAACGCGTAATGAGAACAACCGCCTGGAATATCATAAAATAAACAAACGACACACGTGTGACCATTGTTTAAACAAACACCGTCCGACAGTTTGAAAGTTTAAAGTATTTTATCAATTTCAATTTTAACTTTCAACACTTGCAAATTTCGACCGTTTATGAAGATTCAGTCGTTTTCGGTTTTCGTTCAGGTTTCAGGTAATGAAGACTCGAGCTCCAACATCGTACGATCGAAAATAAGATAGAAATAAAATCTTTTTGGCTTTTCTAAAGTTTAAATTAAAACACACCTAAAATCTTTTTGGTATTTTTGAATATTTCAAATGTAAAAACTGAAAGCAGTAAATAAATATATACAAAGTTGCAGAAACTGAAAGCATTAAATAAATATTTACAGACATTCTTTTTGCGAGTTTCGAGGGTAAGAGAATCATATCAGTGTACGGTCATGTCAAAACACTCTTGTTGTTCAGTTAGTTAACATTAAGATAAGCATCCTATAACAATTATCGGTATTGTTGTCCACATAAGCTCAACTTATCAGATGTAATCATGGCGAGGGGATACGTTAAGGTATGATTTATACTTACCGACCGGTGTTCATCCACATCACGACACATTCCCGTATCAAGGTATGCACGAGGGTTCATCTTACCGGTGAGTATACCGATTATCATCTGTTTGACCGTATATGATGTGAGAAACTCACTTATTTTGATTTGAAAACAAGTCCTATGTGATATAATCACTTATTGATGAGGAACTTGATTTTCGATGCATGAGGGCACAGGAGCAAGTCCGTGAACAGGTCAGTACTTTCGTACAGCAGAGAGACGAACTTGACTCCCGGAAAGAATTTGTGATATTTATCACTTATTTGATTGGACATGTGATTGTTGATCACTTATTGAGGTCGTATGCAGTATGTACACGTATGTATGGTATCATGGAAGATCTAGACTTGCGTCCCCGTTATTTTTCGGTAAAAGATACAACCATGATACCCAGATGATAAGCAGCATAAAGACCGAATATCTCAGAACCTCGGCAATCTTTCAAACGAAATTTCGGTACTAAGACCATATGCCAATGAATGGTTCCCACCTGGTCTTCAGTCGATTTAAGTTTATATCACCCTGCACACTTTAAAATGATTGTGAGCCTACCGATACATCTTATATAGAGCTGCTTATCGTTTTGCATTTAAGGTTTAAAGAGGTTTAGACAGACCACTGATGTACTATCATTTTCTCTTTTTCTCGCCAGGAAACTCATTTTTGTTTTTCTATTGTTTTTGTGTTTTTGAAATTTTTCGATGTTTTTGGATTTACTCCCCCTAAAATCAATAAACTAAGACAAATTTAAAACACAAAGGTATTTACAAAAATGATTTTCCGATGTTGGTTTTACTCTTGCTTGACCTTAATGCCGTTTACCAATAATAAATAGTCAAATCTTGATTTGTCAAATGCTTTGGTAAAAAGGTCGGCACGTTGGTCATCGGTGTGGACATAAGCAACATCGATTAGCCTTTTCTCAAAGCAATCACGTATGAAGTGATACTTAATTTCGATGTGCTTAGTCTTTGAATGCTGCACAGGATTTTTAGTGATCTGTAAGGCAGCAGAATTATCAACGTAAATAGGAGTAGTTAGGAATTCAAAACCGTAATCACGCATTTGTTGTTGGATCCATAGGACTTGGGAGCAACAACTTGAGGCAGCAATGTATTCAGCTTCGCATGTTGATGTAGCGACGCACGTCTGCTTCTTGCACTGCCATGTGACTAGGCGATTTCCCAAAAACTGACATCCAGCCGTTGTGGATTTGCCGTCGATTTTGCATCCGCCAAAATCAGAATCACTGAATGCGATCAAGTCAAAGTTATTATCCCTAGGGTACCATAGACCGGTGTCAGGGTAACCCTTCAAATAACGAAAAATCCTTTTTACAGCTGCAAGATGTGAGGCCTTCGGGTTGACTTGATATCTGGCAAGCAGGCACGTTGGGTACATTATATCTGGTCTTGATGCTGTGAGGTACATAAGAGATCCAATCATCGCGCGGTAGTATGAGGGGCTAGTAGCTTCACCCTTCAAGTCTGGAGTAATTCCGTGATTTTGTGGCAATGGGGTACCGATGGGCGTTGCATCAGACATCTGGAACCGGCTCAAGATGTCACCAACATATTTAGTCTGATGGATGAATATCCCAGACTCTGTTTGTTGTACTTGTAGGCCCAAAAAGAAAGTCATTTCCCCCATAGCACTCATCTCAAATTTATCCTGCATTACACGCTCGAAATCCCTACACAAAACATCATTAGTAGAACCAAAAATAATATCATCAACGTATACCTGTACCAGTAGAAGATCTCCATCTTGTTCTTTGATGAAAAGAGTACAGTCGATAAGGCCTCTGCGAAATCCATTCTCCAGCAGATAATTAGATAAGGTTGCGTACCAAGCTCGCGGTGCTTGATGTAGACCATAAAGAGCTTTGTTGAGCAACCAAACCCGATCGGGATGGATAGGATCTTCAAAACCTGGAGGCTGTTCGACGTACACCTCTTCTTCTACCACACCATGTAAGAATGCACTTTTCACGTCCATCTGGTATACCTTGAAGCCTTTGAATGAGGCATAAGCCAGAAAAATCCGAATTGCTTCTAGACGTGCAACAGGTGCATACACTTCGTTGTAGTCGATCCCTTCAATCTGACGAAAACCTTGAACGACTAGCCTTGCTTTGTTTCGAATAACGACTCCACGGTCATCCTTTTTGCATTTAAACACCCAACGGGTACCAATCTTCTTGTAACCAGCAGGTTTCTCTACGAGTTTCCAGACACCAAGCTTCTGGAATTGTTGCAGTTCTTCCTGCATTGCTTCAACCCAAGAGCTATCTTTCAAAGCATCTTTCCAAGTTCTTGGCTCTTCCTGTGATACATAACACGCGAAAGACCAATCATTTTGTTGACCAGATTCTCGGATAGTTGCATACAAGCCTGCATTGTTGTTGTTCCGCAACATGTTTCTTGTTTGAACGCCACTTTGTACATTTCCGATGATGTTTTGTTGAGGATGGGTATTGTGAATCCTTGTTTCTGGATTATCTTGAACTGGAATATTTGTACCCAGATTGTTGAGATTGAGATCAACAATCAATTCAAGGCCCGGAATTGACGAAGAGGATGATGCAGTAGCTTCAGCTGTTCGAGGGACATCCACTGGAGGTGTACCCTCTGAAGTACCATGTACTGCTGTTGCTGGAGCTTCTTGATCTGCATCTAGAAATTCATCATCCTCTGAAGATTCGTTCAATTCGGAAGCATCGTGAAAATCCTCATTATCGAGAGCATTATTGTTCACCGAAGATGGTTCTTGATTGACAATAATGGGACGAACCAACGGTGAATCTGTTGCATTATCACTCTCGAAAAACATCCTTGCCGCAACATTTTCTTCAACTGCTTCAACATTGATCGAATTGAAAAAGTCATCGTACTCAAACATCCAAGGCTGACCAGGATTTCTGACTGGTAAAGTGTGCCTTTGTACTCTGACTTCAGACCATTCCTCGACCCTTTTAGTCTCTAGATTCCAGACTCTTAAGTTCGGGGTGGAATACCCAAGAAAGTATCCCTCAATTGCTCTTGCCCCAAACTTTCCATTAGGATCGATTATTGTGCATGGAGCTCCAAACGGTTCAAGATATGACAAATCTGGTTTCCGTTTGTTAATAAGCTCAAAGCAGGTCTTGTTGTGCCTTTTAACTGTAAGGACTCGGTTCAACGTATAACATGCAGAGGACACAACTTCAGTCCAAAATGGAATCGGCAATTGTGACTCTACTAACATTGTCCTAGCAGTCTCGATCAATGTGCGGTTCTTACGTTCAGCGACGCCATTCTGCTGAGGAGTGTAAGCTGCACTAAATTCGTGAAGAATACCTTTTGAAGTGCAAAACTCCGCCATGGCATGATTTTTGAATTCAGTACCATTGTCGCTACGTATCCGCCTAACCTTCAAGTTATATAGATTCTCAATCTGAATGATCAAGTTTTTGATAATACCGAAGGTTTCACTCTTGTGTGCCATGAACGCCACCCAAGAAAATCTTGAATAATCATCAGTTATCACGAGGCAATATTGATCATTCCTAATACTTTTGTGCTTGACAGGACCGAACAAATCCATGTGCAAACGTTCAAGAGGAACGGCCACCGTGTTGACTTTCTTTGTAGGGTGTCGCTTCTTCGTTTGTTTTCCTTTCTGGCACGAGACACAGACGTCTTGAAGATGGAAATTTTTAAGAGGAACACCATTCACCAATTCATTTGATACCAAATGATTCATTTTGCGTAAGTGAATGTGACCCATTCGTCTGTGCCAAGAAATTGTGTCTTTTTCTGTGGCTTTGGAAACGAAACATGTTGCTTGTGCAGACGTTGTGATAGCTTGGCTCATATCAAGGACATACAAATCATTTATCCTTGGAGCCGACAAGAGAATCCATTCTTTTGGAATTTTGAAGCCGGGTTTCAGCACATAACATCCATTTGCATCAAAGTGTACTGAGAACTGCTTATCACAAATTTGAGAAACACTAAGAAGATTGTGATCAAGTTGTTGTACAAAGTTGATCTTATCAAAACTAACAACCCCGTTGGAAATCATTCCTTCACCCGTAATATATCCGCCTTTATCTCCAGCAAAAGCACCATAACCTCCTCTAATAGATTTGACGTCGTAGAGAAGCTTCATGTCGCCTGTCATGTGCCTGGATGCCCCACTATCAACAATCCAATGACTACTGACAGTTCCTCCTGGAACACCCTGCACATGAACTCACATAATTAGTTGGAGATGGGGACCCAAGCCATTGTGGTCTTGGGTCTTCCATTTTCATCAATAACAATAACCTCTATTCTTTGATGATTTGAAAATTGTGATGGTCCCCCTGATTCTTTAACCGTTTTTGGTTTCCAGGTCTGTTTTGTTATTCCATTGTTATTCTTTAAAATTTTAACTTCATGGTTGTCAGAAGTTTTTGAATTTTCTAGTTTGACAGAAACAGATGATTTGTTAACCGCATCAGTTTTAATTGCTTTTTCAATTTTCTTGACCTGTTGGCGTTTCTGTTTCTTTTCCCTTTCTCTTATGAGTCGGGGATCTTGTTTTACAGAAACAGATCGCCTTTGGTGATTGTGTTCACGGGGATCATCTTCTTTGGCTTTCAACTTATGAAGATACGGGCAATTTCGAACAATATGCCCGATTGTTCCACATTCAAAACATGATCTTCGTTCAACAAAACCCGAAGTATCATGTGGTCGTCTTGCCGATGATGAACTTTGTGATCCCGAGGTACTAGGTTTTGAACTATTTGGTTCATTCCTTTTCATCACAGTTGCTTTCTTGACAAAATCTAAGTTAGATTGGTTTTCAAACTTTGCAATTTTGTCCGTTCCCTTCGATTTCACAAAGTTCACATTCTTCTTCTTCTTCTGATTCGGCTTCTTTTGACTTTGAGACGGTGTTTTACCTCTTGGTTTGGCATGATTTTGCTGTTTTTGCACTGTTGGTAATTTCTGATTGCCAAATTGTTTTCTAATTTCAGCCTTAGGGATAGGAGGGCACTGTGTTACTGTTACACGTGATCCTGTTTTTCCCAAAAACTTACTTGTTGAATTTTCAAAGACTTTACTGATTAAAGATTGATTAACATTCTTAATAGGAAAATCTTTGTCTGAATAAATTTTATCATCACCAACAAGAGTGTACAGCAAATCCACACTCTCCGACTCTTTCTCAGACGAGGACTCGATTGCAATAGTCTTAGCGGGTTTTGCAGGAGGATCACACAGAATATGATTCTCAAGAGGTATGTCCTCTTCGTTTATCACCGCATCAGACTTTGCTGAATCAGTATCATCAGAAGAATCAGCATCCTCAATCACAACTGGAGGATCCTGATTCTGTTCAGCAGTTACAAATGTATCTGCTGACACATCTGAATCTGACGATACATCTTTCTTGTATCCGAGACCTGCTGCAAATTCCTCAACGTCCAAAGGAACAGATGGCTCAAAGTGAGTCCTATACTCTTCATCAGGCATGGCATCATAATTGTTTCTCACGGGTGGTGGACATTTCTTATAACCTATGCATGTGACATCCCGTTTCTCTTTCTGAACGTCAATGATGTGATCCAACACATAGCTAGAGCTCAAATAACTGTCTAACTTGAGTCGGATCGCCTCACTTTCTGTTTTAACACAAGCCATTTCTTTTTGCATTACCTCAAGACGAGTTATATAAAGGTTAATGTCAGTTTGTTTTCTGGAAACCATTTTTGTCAACTCTGTTTTATCTTTCTTTAACGTTTCAATCATTGACTTAAATTCCTTTTCATGGTTTTCATAAAACATGTTGGCTTCAGTGCACTTGGAAAGATCAACGGTCAACTTCTGGTTGTGAATGAATGTCACATCATACTTCTCTTGCAAAGCCTCGTGTTTGCTTTGCAATTCACACCACTTATCATTCACAGAAACATGTTTGTCTTGCAAGTCAAACAAACTAGCTTGTAAAGCATCATGTTTGCCTTGCAACTCAGACATGTTTGCCTCTAAATCAGCACATTTAACACGCAAACTATCACAGTTATCACAGCTAACAGAAGTGGGTTCATCGACACATACCTGACTTGATGAACTGTCGACATTCGCCATAAAGGCTGAATGGAGAGAAGACGAAGAATAAGCAGCTTGATCCACCAAAATAGATCTTCTTTGAATTCCTGCTGCAGTTTCTTCCAAAAGCTCATCAATATCTGCATCGATTGACGCATTTGATGTCTCATCCACATGATCCTCACCTGAGCTCGAGGTTTCTTCATCCGAACTTCTGCTGTAACCAGAAGAGTCTTCATCCTCAGAAGAGTCACCACCATTGGCGGAAGATTCTCCACCACTGGCGTGATTAAGATCCTTGACAATCTCAGCAAAACACGCTGTTCCATCTGGAGCATCGTTTCCCAACTGAAGAGACCAATCACAACCTTCATCTACTTGAACCACAAGTGCCTGGTTGGCATTTGATGGTCCTGCTTGGCTTTGGTTGTTGACAGGAACCAACGTACGAACATTGTTCCTGTTCTGGTTCTGCTGGTTGCCTTGACCTCTGAAAG
The DNA here is from genome assembly GCA_030545235.1 of Helianthus tuberosus. NCBI lineage: Eukaryota > Viridiplantae > Streptophyta > Magnoliopsida > Asterales > Asteraceae > Helianthus > Helianthus tuberosus. The sequence goes on along the minus strand of CM060414.1, from coordinate 147,910,451 downwards.
GGTTTTGGTTCCCATGTTGAGATGGTCTTGTACATTCACGCTTGAAATGACCACGTTCACCACAATTGAAGCACTTAACAGCCTGCTTATCAAACCCATACTTGGTGTCTTTCTTGCTCTCCAAGCTGGTTCTGCCAGTTCTCTCCATGAAATCCTTTGCTCGCCTAACAGCACTTGCAAAGGCCCACTTGATATCCATCATCTCCATCTCCTCTTTATCAATCTGCTGATAGTCTTCTTGTGTCAGATTAATATTACCAATCTGACCTTCCACTAATCCACAGTATGCGCTCACCAAAGTGTTTAGCAGCTCCATGTGTTCTTTTGCTACTTCCACACTGACTTTAGAAAAGCTTGAGGTGTCGAGCCGTACTGTATTTGGCTTTGATTGTTGACCAGCAGATGATGTGCTTCCATAACAGGCTTGCTGTTGTGGAGGAAGTGGGTTCCCATACATGTTTGTTGGAACTGTAGATTGAGGAGGAAGTGGATTCCCATACATGTCTGTTGTTCCGGAAGATCGAACAGGTAATGGATTTCCGAACATATCAGTTGGTCTAAGAGGTCGTTGGCTTTGCTGTTGCTGTTGAGGAACTGGTTCTAGCAGATTTCCATACATGTCTGTCTTTGGAGGAACCGGCACTTGGATAGTATTGCCATACATGTCAGTGCTAGTCACAAATGCTGTTTGAATTGGTGCATGCGAAGAAGGTTTTGTAGAGGTGCTAGAGGTTCCAAAATACATTTCAGGATTTTGAGGCACGGGAATTCTTTTTGCCTTCAGAGTTTCTTCCTGATTCTTGTTTTCAAGGATTTGAACAAAGTCATTGAAGCTTGTTGTAGCTAAAGTACCATTGTACTTCATGATTTCCAAGAAAGTATTCCATTGAGGTGGCAACGCATCTGCAAACCTTTTCACAATCTCTGCAGGAGTTGTAACTACCCCAAAATTTGTCAATTCAGTCAACAAATGATTAAATCGACTTGTCAAATCACCCAACGACTCATTCTCCATACAAGTAAAACCATCAAACTCTTTCCTTAGCAGTTCTTTTCTCAATTGGCGTGTCGCCTCATTTCCAACGCCCCTTGTCTTCAATGCATCCCACAACCTCTTTGTTGTCTTGCAACTGACAAATTGATGATAAATATCTTTACTTAATGCCTGCGTAAGAATGGCATAAGCCTTCTTTTCCAAATCATAGACTTTCTTATGATCTTCTGTAAGATCTGCAAACGTAGCAGCAGATGATGCAGCAACCTCTATCGTTTGATCGAAATCTGTGATGAACCGCAACCACAATTCTGTATTTTGACCAAGAACGTATGTATGAAATCTATCAATCCATCCTGGATATTCATATAAGTGCATCAACTTTGGAGGCCGATTCAAACTTCCAGTTTCACTCTCGCTTAAGAGAATGCTTTGAACACTTGGAATTTGATTTGATACAAATGCCCACTGACCGGTAGAAATTGCATTAGCTTGAGAAGATACCGGTGCGGGAGACGGAGTACCAAAATACATATCTGTATTTACCAGAGTATTCCACCTTGGATTCATTTTTGATCAAGAAAAATAAAAACCTGAAAATCACAAACTTGTTAAGCATAAACAAACTAAGGATCGAAAGATCAAAGCTTGTTCGAAGGATCAACAGTGTTCGAAAGATCACTGTTGAGTTTCGAGCAATGATTTCGAAAGACTCTCCAATCGACAGACTCTCCAATCGAAGGATCCTTGTCTTTCGAAAAAGAACAGTAAAACGAAAGATGTATCTTTCGAAAGTATTCCTTGGTTCGAAGGATGAAGATCTATCGAAGCTCCACTGATCGAAAGATGTATGCTTCGAAATGATTCCTTGGTTCGAAGGATGATGATCTATCGAACCTCCACTGATCGAAAGATGATCTTTCGACTTCGAAGGATATCTTTCGAACTGCTCTGACACAGTTGACAAAGAGTGACAGGTTGGTGAAAAAGGTGATGGGTTGGTAGAAACTTTCTGCGGAAGATATGGTCAGACCATGATTTTTACCAAAACCAAGATTTGAAACATAAAATATAATAAACCTATCCAGAACAACCGGTCACCGGAGAAGCCGGAATATTGACTGGAAATTACCAAACACCTTAAAAGCAAATCTTTATCTTACCCAACCCGTCCTTTAACACATGCAGAAGTTTAGAACACGTTTTAACGACAAGAAAACCGATAAAAACAGTAAAAACGGGTTCAAAACCAAGAGAGTTTTTGTCCAAAACACTCCAAAAACTTGTAAAAACCCGGTTTTTAACAAGGAAAAGAGCCACGGCTCTGATACCACTTGTAGGTCCCTCGGAGGTTGAGGTTTAACCTATTCCTTGTTATGTCTAACACACTAGCGAGTGCGGAATCCAAGCTAGCATGCAAACCGGGATAGAACAAGCACAATGATAAACACAACACACAATATTCAACGATTAACACCACTTGTATTAATACTATGAAAGGTTCGGTTACAAGCACAAGGTTTACAGATGTATTCTATAAACTCTCTCTAACTTTCGTGTGTGTGTGTTCACTCTATTTTCTGCTCTATGTATCTAACTTTCGAACTCCTTATCTCTTACTGAAGTGAACACACAACATGGGTATATATACCCGAACACAGATTGTCTGGTCGAAGGATCAGACAGACTGATCGAAAGATCATCTGTCGATCTGAAATCCATCGAAGGATCACATATACCACGAAGGATGATATCCTTCGTGGTCTATCTTTCGGAGGTTATCTTTCGAGCTCATCGAAGGATCTAAACTATCCTTCGATGACACATCCTTCGACCCACACATCTTTCAACCATTGTCTAACTGTTTGTCCAAGTCAAACCGGAGGATGGTTGACTTGGTCAAACTTACGTCAAAGACATCGTTTTGTATCAAGACTAAATACAGACAAAGTACAGACACAAGTGCACCAACAACATTTTAGTTCTTTATAAAAGCAAAAGTAAACATATAAAGATCTTCAAAGTTACATTCACACTCATTTACCTTTTTTACCTTGAAAAGAATAATAATGGATAAGGTAAGTAAATTGTATTGGACTTATTATATTAATCCTATACAAACATAATTTTGACCTCCAACCATCTACATAAAACCTACTTTAATTTATTCATACTTGAATGCTAAAGTATTTCATCTTCTATACAATGTATTTATTAAATTATCTTATTTTGTTTCTAAATCAATAAATAAAACACTTACTAATTAATCCAGAAAAATAAACAATAAAACTACTAATGAGTAATGATTAATATATATAATTTTTAATTGCCTTATTTAAAACTAAGTACTATATACAATTAATATATTATAACCATTGTAAGTAGTTTAATTTTCTATTATAGCTTTGTTTTAATGAATTGTGTAGTCTATTTTTTATTTTTTGTGTATCTTTTGTCCATCAAATGGCTTCTAGGGTGTATATTTAAAATTTAAAAGTATGATTAATGGATATGTGAGTTTATCGTTCAAAAGAATGTATATGTTGCATGTCTAGTATATTATTGGTTTTTTTTATAAAAGAGTTAATAGCCAAAATGGTCCCTGAGGTTTGCTCACTTTTGCCACTTTAGTCCAAAATCTAAATTTTTAAATCTGGATCCCTGAGGTTTGCATTTTGTTGCCATTTTAGTCCAAATTTCAAAACCAGTTCAGATTTCTAAAAAAAACCTGATTTTTTGTCCTTTTCTGAAGGGTATTTTGGTCATTTTAACTATTAATAAACCCCAAACACCCCTAAAACTCACTCTCCACACACACACACACTCTCTCTCTCTCTCCAAACACCCATCTCTCTCTTCTCTCTATCTCCTCTCTGTCAAACACCACCACCACCGTGAACTCCACCACCACCACCACCATCTTCAAAAACCCAGCCGAATACCGCCGCAAATGGCCATCCGACAACCAGCCACCGCCTCACATCGTTTATAAATAGGAAACCGATCTAGTCGCAAACCTCATCTCTCTCTCCCACTCTCTCCTCTGTTTCATTTTCCGGCAAGAAACGAGAGGTTCCAGCAAGTGGAATCGACATCCAATACCGACATCCCCATTCGCCAAACTTCATCGTGTGACGGGCCACCAGACTCACTAAAGAACCCCCACCGGCGTTACGTATTTCCGGCGATATACATATCCCATACCTGTTCAGCCGAACACCACTATCTGACCACCACCAGCAAGCACAAACAACCAAAAACTCCACAGTAACGAATTTTCAAAAACCAACATGGGGGGTTGAATTTCTCTCGCAGTTTCAGGTAAGATTGATATAAACTTTGTATGTTTTCGTGAATATCTGGAGTATATCGAAAAATTGGGAATTAGGGTTTATATGGAACTGTGAAGCAGTTGATAAAGACGATGATGGATAATGACGGTACGATGGTTTGTGGTGGCTGTCAGCGGAGGAGGTTGTGGTAGTGGTAGGTGGGGTTGATCTGGGTTCTTGATCTTGAGAGAGATGGTCTGGTTCTTGATCTGGGTTTTTTGACAGAGAGAAGAGAGAGATGGGTGTTTGGAGAGATAGTGTGTGTGTGTGTGTGTGCAGAGTGAGTTTTAGGGGTGTTTGGGGTTTATTAATAGTTAAAATGACCAAAATGCCCTTCAGAAAAGGACAAAAAATCAGGGGTTTTTTAGAAATCTGAACTGGTTTTGAAATTTGGACTAAAATGGCAACAAAATGCAAACCTCAGGGACCCAGATTTAAAAATTTTGGATTTTGGACTAAAGTGGCAAAAGTGAGCAAACCACAGGGACCATTTTGGCTATTAACTCTTTATAAAATAACTGAACTTTATAAGAAATGTAATTAACAATTAGAGTAAACTTCCGTTTTGCTCCCTGTGGTTTGGTCAGTTTAACGGTTTTGCCCCAAACCTTTCAAAATAGCCATTTTGCTCCCTGATCTATGACGTCATTCTCCAGTTTGCTCCTCAGCTCTAACTCAGTTAAATTGTCTGTTATCTAAAAGGGTATTTTGATAACTTCAAGTATAAAAGTAGGGGTATTTTAGTAAAACTACAAAATAAAAGATTATATTATATATAATAATAATAATAATAATAATAATAATATATAACATCATCATCATCTTCATCCTCAAAACACCTGGTGATTTCTCTTTACCCTCTCTCTTATCTCTCTCTACACTCTCATCCTTCCATCTCTCTCCACCACCCGACCACCGCCACCGCCACCGCCACCATCACCACCACCTTCGGCCTTCATCTCTTACAGCCCCCACACAACCACCACCATTGAATCGGAGCTCATACCCCAACCATCACCTCCGTAACCACCCCCACCATAGATCAAATCATGGATCTGAGAGAAAACCACTAACATTTCTCAGATCTGGTTGAGTGCTACTGTCATTTACCACCAAAACCACCTGCTACGACCACAACCACCTCCTACGACCACCGAATCCACCCAACCCCCACCACTACAACATTGATCTGAATCGTCACGGCAGAACCCTAAAAACTGGAACCCTAATGCCGCCGTCATCTAATCGAGCACCAGCCAAGACCACCGTCGCTGACCACCAAGGCTCTGCCATGGATGGTGGTCGGCTTCCGGAACCCCCAGATTCCTCCTCTCCAAACACTGCTCCTCAGCTCTAACTCGGAACGCGACGCCGACTGCATACACTTTTTGTTTATGTTGAATATTTTATTGTTGTTGCAGCTAAATGTGGAGGGTAAAAATGGAACAATAAAAGATGACCGGTGGTGATGGTGGTGCTGGTGGTGAAGGGAGAGAGAGATAGATGGGTACAACAGTAGGCTGGTGGGATGGGCAGTGGTGGTGTCTCATGGCGGCGGCGGTAGTGGACATTACAGTTAGAGAGAGAGGGAGACACGACAGAAGTTTGGGGGAATGGGTTAGGGGGGTGTGGAGAGGTGGTTGGTGAGTGGTGGTGGCCGTGCCGGAGGTGGATGGTGGTCGTGCGGTGACGGTGGTGTGAGGGTTTTGGGACGAAATTGGGGTTGAGAGAGATGAAATGGAATGATGATTGTGAGTGTATACGTGTTTTTTCATCTGCAGATTTCATTTGCCCCAAACCTTGATAATTGGGTTGAAATGTTTGAATGATTTTCTAGTTTATATAAATATATATATATAAATTAATAAATAATTAATTATAGGAAAAGACTAAAATGCCCCTCAGGTGATTTGCACGTGACATAAGTTAACAGCACAAATGGATGAGGTTAAGGGGCGGGGAGCAAACTGGAATGACGTCATAGATCAGGGAGCAAAATGGCTATTTTGAAAGGTTTGGGGCAAAACCGTTAAACTGACCAAACCACAGGGAGCAAAACGGAAGTTTACTCTAACAATTATATAAAGTACTTACAATTTTGTAGTGATCTAAACTATAAACTTAACAAACAAATAGATAACTAAAATGATCAAATAAAGTTCACACAAGAATTATAATTCATCACCACCATAATCATAATCTACCAAAACTTCATTACAATGAATAACATAGAGAACTCAAACCATACATATAATGAATTATAATCACACGTACCACAATCATGAAAAATAAAAATAAGAATGCCATACAAAAATTCTATCTCTACCTCACTCTATACGTAAATAATATTAACAACAACCATGATCGAACACCTTTCATCAGAAACTAATTAAAAGATCAATGCCAAAACAAATGCCGATAGAGCTGCGACCGCGGTAGGGACGAAGAGGGTGGTTGCAGCTGACATAGGAGCCGGAGTAGGAGGATCCGCGGCAGAGACGGATGAAACGGCTACCATCATGACCACGGTTATGGCGAAAAGCTTCATCGTCATCTTCATGATTAATGGCTTGGGATTACTTTGAGTTTGAAGATGGTTGAATGAAGTAGTGTTTAGGGTTGTATGGATTTTATAGAAGAGTGAATATTATGTGTGTGATTAATAACAGGCAGTGGGAAAAGATTGTGACTGCCGTTGCCCGTAATGTGTAAAATCCTTTTTCAGGGTGTGGTGTCGATATCACACAGCTGTAGTTAGGTGGGTTTTTTTTATGAGTTAACTGTAATTTTCTCTATACTTTGTTTACAGGGCCGGCTCTTGGGCCGGCTCTTGGGCCGGCTAACCCGTGTCGACGTCCGAGGCCCAATCTTCAAAGGGCCCGAAAAGTATTTATAAGTTTTTATATATTTATTAAATTATATATTTACTATATTCGACTGTTTATTATGTAAAAATTGTTGGTGGTGTAGTGGAAAAAAACCATCTCAAGGTAATGTATAGGTCTCAAGTTCAAGTCTTTACTTCAACACTAAAGTTTTACTTTTTAATTCATTTCCTCTTAACCACGATTTTGGGCCCAATTCTTTTTTACGCCCGAGGCCTAAATTTTTTTGAGAGTTTTCGGGGACGGCTTTGTTTGTCTAAATATGTTAGTTCAGGCCAAATTTCAAATTTGTATCATTTACGTCTTTGACATTCTTGAAACATGTCAACTCCGTCCAAAAAAAATGAGTTAGTTGTCATTTCCGTCTCTGTGGTCTGTCCAATTATTCGATTCAGCCTTAGTTTTTGGACGGAACTGGCATGTTTCAAGAATGTCAAGGACGAATATCAGGGGCGGATCTAGAGCTAATTAGGGGGTTCCCAGGAACCCGTTCATTTCGCAATTTATAGTGTTACGTTATATAGAAAATTCTAAAGGAACCCTTTAATATTTTATAGGGGGACCTTATAAGCAAAGCCATAGATGGTAAATTGGTTCAGCACGCGCCTCTTAAATTTGAGGTCTTGAGTTTGAGTCTTGTAAGGGCTTTATTTTGGAATTTTTTTATTATTTTGTGTCTGATTTGGATAAGGTGTTTGGAAGTTGCTGAGATTAATTAGAATCAAGGGTCTTGGTCTTTGTTTCTAAACTAGGAGAGACACCCGCGGTACGCGGCGGGGTGTCTGGTAAGAAATGTGACAAACATATTTTTTTACTAAACTGTCACATATACGACATTACGAAAAACAAAGAAACTACATATTTTGTTTTATTCCTAATAAAAAAATGACTTATTTCAAGTACAATTCCATGTTTATTAAAAATTTATATCCGAAAATCAAGAAAAACTAATGGTGGTTGCACGTTGGCTTTAATATTAACTTTCCACCAGAGTAACAACTTGCTTGTTAGTTTTTTCACATTATTAATCTAATATTGAGAAATAGTCTGCAATTAAAAATAAATAAAAAAAGGAAACTAAGTGGATGTCATATGACATACACTTATTGGCTCCACCACTCCTCACTAACCACTAAAAAGAGGATATTAGGTGACATGCTTGGCTACACGGTGGGATGTTTGGTAAGAAAGATGGATTATACTTCCTTGCACTTTTCATTTTTATATCAAACTATCACATATAAGATATTTTAATAAACAAAGAAGCTACATCGTTTGTTTTGTTTTGTTTCTAATAAAAAATGTTTTATTTTAAATACAATTCTAGTTTAAAAATAAACAGGAAAGAAAAAATAAGGTAAAAAAAAAAGAAACATTGTAATTTAGGGGAGATGGATTATACTTCCTTGCACTTTTCATTTATCTTAAATCAAATGCTTTAAAAAAATAGAGGGTATTGATGCCAAATACTTATTGAAGCCATAAAAAATTACTGTACATTCTCTTTGTATTTGTTAGATATAGAATTTTATTAATGTGCCAAATTCGGATAGATGGTTTCTTGAAAAGGATTGTTAGTGCAAACTTAAAGTAAACATGCTAGGTTGGATCAATAACTTTTATTTAACATAAAAGAGGATCGATTTATTTCTTTCGTGAAATACAAATTTGTCAAGAGCTAGAAAGTCATTACATGTTCTAATCATACATCGCCTAATTTTGAATTACAGTTACACCCAAATTGTTCCAATTTTCTACCGAGTTATCTTCCATTCGTCCTCTATGTTTTTTTTTTCATTATTGTATCGTATTTTTATTATGCGATGAACTTACCCGACCCGAACCGTCAAACCGACCCGTATTTTTTTATGCCCGGACATATGATATTGGTACACTTAAAAAAGTGAACCCCTTGGAAAAAATTCTTGGATCCGCCACTGACGAATATTGTACAAATTTGGACTGAATTGGCAAAAGTGGACAAACTATAGGGATGAAAACGGCAATTAACTCTTTTTTTTATCTTTAGAACTTTTTTATACGAATTATTATGTTTTATCAAGTTTTTTATCTTTAGAACTTTTTTATACGAATTATTATGTTTTATCAAGTTTTATTATTGTAACACACCAACACCCTAAACAAATTTTATATTGCACGTATACAAGAGTAATGTTGTGTTAAATGTTCATAATATTTTTCCCACTAAAATATTATCGATGTGCTTTGGATGTATTCATTGTGAATTAGATGAGACCTCTACAGTTTATGCTTAATTGAGAGCAATCATATAGAATGACTTTTTAAAAAACTCTTGGAAAAAAGCTAATGCCTAATCTTCATTAGTCATTTAGTTGATATGTGGAATATGTCAAAGTATGTTTTTTGTCGTCTCTGAGGAAACACAGACTTACTAGAGGAGGGGTTTGACCCGCTTTCTACTAGAGACCGAGAATCACACTTTTGTTCTTTCTCTCGAACCTAGATCTACAATGGAGAAGAGAGAAAAGTGGGGATGTAGAGACGGTCGGTAGTGAAAGAATTCCCTTTTTTCTGCTACCAAAAGTGTGTTTTCCCCATATCTCTTCGTCTAATAATGAGGTGAAGATCGACCTTCTTATATAGGAGACATGCGCAACCCTAACCTCAATAGGTCAGACCCAGTTAGGGGTTGTCTCTACAAGCCCACAACCTAGTGTAGTGTAAACTACAACGCGAGTTAGTATGCAATGATAAATAACATAATATAATGCGATAATGGAAATGACCGATCATTTAAGTCGGGTCCAATACAATACCTCTAGAGTCTCTACGACTTAAGTTCAGAAATATCTAGGAATATAAAATTTTCAATTGTTCACGAAAGATGTGTTAAAGAACAAAATTCAAATTTATGCTAACTAAAAAAATTGGTAAAGTGTACTTTTCGACATTTATTAGTCTTATTATTCGATTAGTCATTTTATTATATGTGTTATGAAACAAAAAGATCACTAGTTTTTGTTTACATACAAAGTGTTTTATTGTACAAAATGTACGAAAGACATGAAAAAACCAAAAAATCACGGTGACATTTTCGTAATTATTTATTCGTAGAGTAATTATCAAATTACTCTACAAATGATCTTGTAGAGTAATTTTGATCTTGTAAAGTAATTTTGTAAAATGTTATTGTAGGGTAATTACGCTACAAGATCAAAATTACTCAACAAGAACATTTATAAAATTACTCTACATGATCAAAATTACCTTACAGGATCATTTGTAGAGTAATTTTGATAATTACTCTACGGGTAATTAATTACGAAAATGTCACCGCGTTTTTTCAGCAAAATCTTCAATTCGTACGCTTTGTATGTTAAAGTTATTTGTATTTGATCATGGCCGGCCCTGGGGGTGGGCGGGGAGGACCACCGGCCAGGGCCCGATATTTCGAGGAGCACGTTTTTTTATGAAAAAAATCTGATATGTATACGTAAAATATTTTTTTAATCAGATACATCCATACAAACACCAACATAGCCCCCCTTAAAAAAACTATTCTTATGGTTTAGATTAGTTATTAACCCCTTTGGCATTAGGTTTAGACCTTTAGTGAGTCAAATACCCAATTTTGTTAAGGCCTAAGGGCACATTTTTTCGAGCTCGAACAGGGTACATGAATTCTGAGGGCCGGCCGTGTATTTGATAATGAAGTATATCATGATATGATATATTCCATAGTGTAGAAAATACGTGGCATTTATGGATTTTCTAGTTTCTAAATGGATCAAATTATGTTACTATAAGAAAACGCTCTAAGAGATCTTAAGAAACCAGATGAATAAGTTTTATTCGAGGCCATAAGAAAACGCTCTAAAAGATATTAAGAAACCAGATGAATAAGTTTTATTTTAGGCCACAGACAAATACCGTGCAATGATCAAGATGTATCTAGTTTATATAATTACAATGGTGAATAACGAATGAAGTGTATATAAAAAAATATAAGGATGAGGTGGGTTAACAAGAGAAATTTATAAAACATGATTTCAAGTTTAAGAATATTAAAGTTTTTGGGTGTGTGTTCAGGTTGTCTAGTAGTTGATCTGGAATTTTAAAATAGTGTTTTGATTTATATTATGTTTGTTTTCACGATTAAATGAAGTTTTTTTAGTTCTTTATTTGAACTATAAAACTTATATTAGAACGCACGTAATGGGGCGTTTGTTTTAAAAAAAATTCAAAAAAAAAAAAACGCGAGAACACGCCCTCAAATCACTACACCCCGGCGTTTTGGGGCGATATTCGACAAAAAAAGGCCCAAGGCGTTTTTTGAAACATGCTGAAGGGGCTTGTGGCAATGGTTGACTGACCAATGGGGCATTGTGGCATTATTTAATTTAAAAAAAAATTGTGTAATTAATGGAAGGAGCGTTATTGTGCATTATTCCCACTACGCCACTTTTGCAAAAACGCCCAATAATGCCCCCATGCTGACTGGACTGTCACATGACAGAAAACACCCTAGGGTGGAAACATTATTCAACAAACGACTACTACGCATACTATTTGCTGTATACCAACTTGTATATTAATTGTCTTTACCCAAAAAAAACTTGTATATTAATTGTTGACTTTTAGTCTTTTGCTATAATTTTTTAATAATATTTTTACTTCACAGTCTTTTTTAATAAAGAGAGTTACCTACCAATGTTAACTTTTAGTCTTTTGCTATAATTTTTTAATAATATTTTTACTTCACAGTCTTTTGCAATATTTTTTTTAATAAAGAGAGTTACCTACCAATATTAACTTTTAGTCTTTTGGCTATAATTTTTTAACAATATTTTTACTTCACAGTCTTTTGCTATAAGTTTTTAACAATATTTTTACTTCACAGTCTTATGCTATAATTTTTTAATAAAGAGAGTTACCTACCAATATTAACTTCTAGTCTTTTGCTATATTTTTTTAATAATATTTTTACTTCACAGTCTTTTGCTATAATTTATTTACTTCACAATTTGGGTTAGTCGGGCCTTTTAAAAGGCAATGATAATAAATTAATAATACCTACAAAAAAGGCTGTTACTTGTTGGTTTGATTCGGTTAGAAATGATAATAAATAATAACTAGGGGTTTGTCCCGTCCCGCGTTGCGGGGCATTAGCCAAATATTTCTCTATCATAACATGTTCGTCCGTGTTTTGGTTACCTGTACATACTACTTATAACACGATCTCAAAAAATTTACACTAAGTCAACCAAATAAATTAAAACACTATCATACTTTTGCTTAAGGAAAACAAAAAGATAGAAAAACTATAATTTTAAACTCGGGGCAAAATTGTAATTTTTCAGGATAAATGGGCGTGTGTCAGGAAGTCGCCTAACACGAATAAAAATTACACCGAGTCAAACAATTAAAATAAAGCACTACCAAAATTTTCTAAAAAAAAAACTAAAACGATGGCATAACTGTAATTTTACACTGGGGACAAAATCGTAATTTGACTGGAAAAGCAAAGAAAAACGATGCCAAAAATGTAAATTTAAATTGAGGGCCAAATCGTAATTTGGCTGGGGGGAAAAAATAATGGCAAAACTGTAAATTTAAACAGGTCAAAATCGTAATTTTTAACCGAGGGCAAAATTGTAATTTTTAGTTGGGGGCAAAAGCATGATTTTATTATGAACTGGGGTAAAAACGTAATTTTGAACTGATGGCGAAATCATAATTTTAAAGCGATGATAAAATCGTAAATTGGTTGGGCCAATTGGGGAGTTCCAGGCAGCTGCCTGGCAATACTCCTCCATCTTGTGTCTGTAGTTATACACTGGGGGGCAAAATCCTAATTTGACTGAGAAAGCAAACAAAAACGATGACAAAAATGTAAATTTAAATTGAGGGCAAAATCGTAATTTAGCTCGGAAGAAGAAAACAAAACTAATGGCGAAACTGTAAATTTAAACGGGGCAAAATCGTAATTTTGAACCAGGGGCAAAATCGTAATTTTTCACAGGGGGCAAAAGCATAATTTTATTTTGAACTGGTGGTAAAAACATAATTTTAAACTGATGGCAAAATCGTAATTTTAAAGCGGGAAAAATCGTAAATTGGTTTGGGCCCAAAAGGCAAAAAAAGTCTAAAAGAAAATAATAAACCACTGTTCACGGAAGTTGTAAAATGTAATAGAGTTAATTTGCTGATTTAATTTAAAGCAAATTACTTGCATTGTTGTGTTGTTGCAAGATTTGATGAGCTCGGTACCAACCGGTACCGAAAATACCGTTACTGAAATACCCAAAAGTGGGTACAGGTACAGAATATACCTGATACGGTACGGTTCGGTTCGGTAACGGTCGGTACTGGTACGACACCGGTATTTGAAGGTAAAAACCGGTGAATACCGATGCCGAACTGGTACCAAAAATACACTGGTTTGGTAAATCGGATACCGGTACCAATACCCGATACCATTTGCTAATTTGCTAATGAATGTTACTATTTATTCCTTTCAAATTTTAATTTAATTAATAATTAATAATAATAATAATAATAATATATATTGGTGAATACCTACAAACATGGGCCATACAAATGGGTTAGGACAAGATGACCTACTCTGGCCCATTACTGTACGGGCTACCTTTGGGTAACAACCAAGTAACTAACCCATATGCAATTAGAATCATATGCAAGGACCAAACAACCAACGGAACAAACGAGTAGTTAATTAGTGATGATTCCCGGTTAGTGATCATCTATGTTCTCTTTGCGGCTTGGAATCGGAAACTGTGAATCACAGTTTCATTGTGTGCTACCTGGCCACGGTCCTTTGGCAGAAGATAAGTTTGTGGTGCAATACCCCGTTTCCTTATGCCTTCTCGTTTCATGACATATTGGAGGTCTATGACCACTGAGGCTTGAAAGGATGCTTACCACGACATAGTCATTATTACTTGTTGGAGGTTATGGAAAGCTCGGACTGAGTTGGTTTTCTCGGGCAAGGCCGTGAAGATTGAGGACATTTTTAGCGATGTTAAGGTTGTCGGGTTTCGTTGGTTCAAAAATAGATTGAAACACAAAGTAGCGTCTTGGGAAGAATGGTGCAAATTTGTATTTATGTAGTTGTTGTTGTTTGGCCGCCCGATTTTCGGGTTGGTGTCGTTAAGGAAGTTCACCTTTCAAAATAAAAGTAGTGACGATTCCATATGGGACATGGTTACTTAAACATTTTCTTCTTATAAATACTGATTTAAATACATGTGATACATGATTACAACTCACCTGTAAACTTTTCACTTGCATATCGTAATCAAACGTCTTTGTATTTGGATGTTTGTGTCCTGTAACCTCCTTTTAAGACTTAAAAACTGCATGTACTTCATGACTTATCGTATGGCTACAACATAAATGGTGCAACTCTTGGCTACAACAATAATCGTAAGCTCCGCCTAACAAAATATATACAATCAACATAGTGGTGGATTGATATGCACAAAATGCAACATATAAATTATATCAAATAAGGTATAAAATCAACCATTTTTAGTACTAATGTTGGAAAAAGTGTGTTTCTTTTTATACTTTTGATTTTCAGGATTAAAAGAGCTTAAATATACAAAAAGAACAAATTAAAGGCAAAAACCAGCATAAATACAAAAGAAGGAAAGTTGATACATCATATCGACCCTCCGAGCTGCACCCCAAGACCAAAAACAACGAATCAGAAAACAAGCACGGGGTCGTGCCACCAAGGCATGAGTCTGTGTCCCACTCAAGATTCCAGAAAGAAAAAGACAAACAGAAGCAGACAAGAGACACGGGGCTATGTCCCATGGACACGGACCGTGGTCAACTCCCAGATTTGCAAATTTTAGTTAAGTTTATTCACTATGGTCAATTCATGTTTTTTATTTAAATGTTTAATAAATAAAACCAAAAAAAATTACATATAGACTTCATTTTTCCCAATTTCATAACCCTAAAACCTTAACCACTACATCCTGCCACCACCAACTCATCCTGCCGCCATTACTCCGGCCAACTATTAATTTTTCAAGCACTGTAACCCTTGTCTTTTGTAAGCTTTAACCTTTTCTCTAACCTGCTCGCAATGCAGATTCATTAGATGTTGTCGGTGTTACTGCACTGCAACTAGGGTATAAAAAGTTTTTTGCTTCAACTGATGATTTATAAAGGAAGTTTCAAGATTTGGATCGCCATTACTATAACTTCTTCTTAATTAGAAATTTTTGCAATATGTGGTGGTGACGAGATTTGAGGTGGTGACGGGTAGCAGGGGCGGATCCATAGCCAAGAAAGGGGTTCCTAGGAACCCGTTCGGTTCGTAATTTATAGTGTTAAGTTAAATAGAAAAGCCTAAAGGAACCCTTTAATATTGTTTAGAGGAACCTGTAACCAAAAGTTAAGAGTGATAAACTGGTTAAGCGTGTGTTGTTTGTAGTTGTTGTCTCGAGTTCGAGTCCCATCAGACTCCTTTCCTCTTGTTTAATTGCTTTTTATCCCTCAAAACGAGTTAGGGCTTTAATCTTTAATGGTTGTGCTGTTGTTTACTCTTGTTGATTTTTACTTTCAGTTGGTAAATGTAATGCTATTTGGTAGTTAACTGATTTATTTTTTTACTAATTTGGTAGTTAACTGATTTATTTTTTTACTAATAAGATGGTTCATTAAGTTAAGTATTAGATAAATAAAAGTAGACAAATGGCTAATATATCATCAATTGTGATCCCTTTTCTCTTGCGTTTCCAAGTTCGAATTGCACAATCCACTAATCGTTTAGCTGGTTTTGCCTTGTCCACCGCCGATGACACTATCTCCACGGGTTTTTCATTTGAAATAACATCCCATACCTACAATGACACTAGCAGATCAGATTATATACAACAAACTAAAAGCTTTTAGTTTTGTGCATTGAACGTACCCCATCTGAATCAAGGACCATAAATTGGTCTCTTCTGGTTATATTTTGGTGTATGACTTGAGGAACCGAAATAAGACCGAATTTTTTTTATACAGTAATCGCCAAAGGCTCGTGACATGGCCAGGCCAGGCGATTCCTTGTTTGGCTGCCATACATGGTGAACACCAGGCTCGTCCTCTAAGCAGAAAACGCGTCCGTTGCACTCAACTATCCGTTCAGCCTCCTCTGTACATAAAATGGGTTAGGCAATAACTTTAAAACGCTATGACCCATTACCCAACCTATTTGATCCTTCTTCAAAACATGTCTAAAACATATTGTTAAGAGAGCTACTCATGAGGTAGATTTGGCTTGAAATCAACCGTAAGCTGTACGGATACCAAGTAGCCACCTTCGGTCACCATAGTTAGAATTGCTCACGAATCTCTAACATTCGCTACCACAAGACGATCACCCTGGAAAAAAGGAATATTACATTGAAACATCTATGTTTTAAATTCATTAAAGGTTAAAAAGATCTTGAATCAATTACATGTCTAATGCCTGTCAACTACAGTTTATATAGGCAACGAACAACACTTAACGCTTTAGCGACTCTAAAATGTTGTCAATAATAACATGACGATTTGTTTTTCATTATTGTATCGTATTTTTATTATGTGATGAACCTAGCTCGACCTAAATTTTCGAACCGACCCGAAAGTTTTGTATGTTCGGAAATATAAAATTGGAACATTTAAAAAGTGAACCCCTTGGAAAAAATTCTTGGATCCGCCACTGACGGGCAGTGGTGGTAGGATGAGGTGGTGGTTAAGATGTATAAGACAATTCAAACAAAATTTCATAGGTATTTTATTTAGCGGACCATAATATTGTATTGGCTATTGGTTAAGATGTATAACACAATAGATGATTGAACATTCATTTGTAGTAGTATAGATATACTAGATGCTTCGTAGAGCCACGTTAGATAGAGATGCTAGGTACGATAAGCCCTTGATTGATGAATTTCTAAATGCCATCAATTACGGAGTAGTGGGTAATCGAAACGGAAGATACATTGAATTTGCTTCTTCAATTGATGAATTTCCAAAACAATTGGTAGAGGGCATTTGTTTGTAATTGAATTTCAATCAGAATGCAGGTAAAGATACCTACGATTATTGTTGGAATAACGAGAAGAGATAAGTCGCATAAGCTTGAAGTCTGATAGTTAATCTAACGAATGCACAGAACAATACAGAGGTATATTGAGAGTGAGTATGAGTGAAAGGGTTCCAAAGATGATTCTTATTCGATGTCAGTTTATATAGTTCCAATAGAAACGACTTTTGGCAATGATTTGAGTTAAACCTATTTAAGAGCCTTCAATTCGATCAGATTTATGGTATTGATGCGTAGGGCATTTGGTGTTCTTCTACTAAAATGTATTGTAGATGTATTGAAAGCGTGGCTTTTGTTGTACTCCTTTTGGTATTGAAAGACTCTGGATAGATATGTTGGGGGCAATCGGTAATCAAAACAAACGTAAAACAGTACTCGAAATATTTTTGTGGGAAGGACTCGCCCACGACGGCTTTTTGTGTTTTTATTGACTGAAACTTAAAACTCATATGAAAACTAATACAGGACTCAACATTATATACTAACTTCTAACTTGGCATGCAAGCCAATGAATTATATCATAACTAAACTAAGACTCCTAATTTAATTCAAACAAGAAATAATATAATATTCCAATAAAATAAACTCCATGCAAACTGTTCGGCATTAGTAACTTTCACGCACGCACTTTTCGGAACCGACATACCGGGATTAACCTATCAATCACCCCCTTAATCCTGGTTAGTCCCACCAAGATCAATGACTCCTAGCAGCTTCCTCATCTCTTCGAACTTTAACCTTGGTAATGCTTTAGTGAGTATATCCGCCTTTTGTTGATCACCTTCAACATATTCAGCCCGAATCTCCCCGCGTTCTATACATTCTCTTATAAAATGGTACCTAGTGTTTATGTGTTTACTCCTCCCATGAAACACCGGGTTTTTCATAAGAGCGATGGCTGATTGATTATCAATACGGAGTGTAACAATATTTTCTTCGTGACCCATTAACTCACTCATCAACCCTCTCAACCATAATGCTTGGCACGCCGTTGACGTGGCTGCCATAAACTCGCTTTCACAAGAGGATAATGTAACACTTTTCTGTTTTTGCGAAACCCATGATATAGGAGCATTTGCATAATAAAACACCATCCCAGTAGTACTCCTTCCATCACTTTGATTTGTGGAATGGCTACTGTCACTAAAACCTTTTAAAACTTCTTCTCCTTCTTGTGTATATTTAAGTCCATAATTCAACGTCCCTTGAACATATCGCAAGATGTGTTTAATTAACATCATGTGACTTTGCTTCGGTGTTTGCATATAACGACTAGCGACACCGACTGAATAACTGAGATCGGGTCGGGTATGAGTGAGATACCTCAAGCTTCCAATGATGCGTCGGTAATGTGTAGCATCCACTGGTTCTCCCTTCTCATCTTTATCAACTTGCAACCTAGCTTCCATGGGATACTTTGAAGGATTACAATGAGTCATCCCGGCCACGGTTAAAATCTTCTTCGCGTATCCGCTTTGCTTCAAACTTATACCATCTTTTGATTGCTTAACTTCAATACCAAGATAGTACGACAACGGTCCGAGATCACTCATCTCGAACTCCGCTTTCATCTGAGACTTGAATTTATCAAGTTCAAGAAGACTTGTGCCGGTCACGATTAAATCATCTACATACACCCCCACAATAGTTAACATCGATTTCGAGCTTCTTTTATACACCGCTTGTTCTCTTGGACATCGAATGAAACCAAGTCCTTTCAAAGTTGAGTCAAGTCGTTCATTCCATGCTCGTGGAGCTAGCCAGGCTACCAAACGGGCACCAAGCAATCGGTCTTAAGTGGGTCTACAAAGTTAAAAGAGATGCCGCGGGAAACATAACGAAGTATAAAGCGAGGTTAGTCGCAAAAGGCTATGTTCAACAATACGGGGTGGATTTCGAAGAGGTGTTTGCACCCGTTGCACGACTTGAAACAATTCGATTAATACTAGCTATAGCCGCAAGAAAAGGATGGGGTGTTCATCATTTAGACGTTAAATCTGCTTTTCTTAACGGGGAGCTAAAAGAAGAAGTATACGTAAGTCTTATTTCTTTCAATGGCCTCTATCTCTGTTCGCATGGCCAGAACCCAATTTTGATCATCTTTTGCAGTTTTGAAACTCTCTGGCTCCTCACTAATTATGTCTTCATGCAATAAAACAAAATCATCAAATTTTTTTGGTATGGTAGTTTGTCTCGTGGACCTCCTCAGATTGCTACCTTCTTCTAATTCATTATCACTTTGAGCTTGTGGAAAATCCAAAACTTCATCATTAAGTGGGCCAGTTTCATTCGCCACTACTGTTTCAGGTGTGTCATGAACTTCTAAGTTTTGTTGGTTTTCGACAATAAATTCAACCCACTCGGGCCCAGTTCCAATATTATTTTCACTGCCTTGTTTTTCCCATTCAAACTTCCTACTTTCTTCGCATTTGGCATTCCGAGTGACGCATAGTTGTTTATTTACGGGGTCATAAAGCCGATAACCCATAGAATCTGGTTCAGACCCTAGGTACACCATCAGTCGGCTTCGATCATCAAGTTTCTTTACTCCGACGGGTGGTACGGTCATGTGTGCCACGCAACCGAAAACCTTTAAATATTTAAAATCTGGTTTATATCCTTTTATGGCCTCGTACGGTGTTACCCGTTTTAGTGCTTTAGTAGGTGAACGATTCAAGATATAGACCGCTTGGAGAACACCTTCTCCCCAAAAATTTTGTGGTACTGACATTCCCTTCAACATACTTCGTGTCATGTTTAATATCGACCTGTTACGTCTTTCAACCACGCCGTTCTGTTGCGGCGAATAGGGAGCCGTCAACATGTGTTTGATACCGGTTTCTTCGCAAAACTTTGTGAAAGCTTTATTAACAAATTCACCTCCCCTGTCACTCCTCAAGGTCTTGATTTTAAGTTAAGTTTGAAGCTCCACCTCCTGTTTAAATTTCTTAAAAATAACAAGAGCATCACTTTTGTTTTGTATAGTGTAAATCCACATAAACCTTGAATAATCGTCCACAAGTAGCATAAAATATCGATTTCCTGCTAGGGTTGGTGGCGATATTGGTCCACACAAATCAGTGTATACCAATTCGAGTGGCTTGCTTGCTCTATGAAACGTTTGTTTTTTAAACGGCAATCTGGTTTGTTTCCCGGCCAAGCAAGCATCACACACTCGCGCTCCTCGCGCAATGTGAGGAAGTTCTTCAACCATGTTCATGGTTTTTAATTGGTTTATAGATCTGAAATTTAAATGACCAAGTCGTGCATGCCAAAGCCAAGATTGGTCATTTAATGAAGAGAGTAAACATACCGGTGTTCCAACGCGTAGTGATATCTTGTACAACCTGTTTGCACTTCTGGGTACTCTCATCAATATGCTTCCGTCTTCTTCGTACAGCCAAAGGTAATTATTTTCCATCCATACTTTGTTTCCGGTTTCCGTTAGTTGCCCGAGACTTATAATATTGCTACATAAATCCGGAATGAAGTATACCTCCGTCAAAACACGTTGCTCTCCATTCTTGCAGTCAAAAATTATCGAGCCCTTTCCTTCTATTTTAACCTTCGAGCCATCACCAAACTTAACCAGCCCCGTGACATGTGTGTCTAGTTCAGTAAAGTGTGTTTTTATCCCCGTCATGTGGTTCGAAGCACCGTTATCAAGGTACCACACGGTGTCGTCACTAGAGTCGTTTGCATACAACTTTGGATGCACTTTTTCCTCATTCAAGAGGACTTCATCTGTATGCGTCTCAATTTTAGCCATCATCAAAACAGGTCCAGTAGCTTCAGTGGCATTCAAGTTTGCTTCAGCCTTTTGTTCTTTTGTACATTCCCACGCAAAGTGTCCGTGCTCGTCACAATTATAACAACGGACCTTACTTTTGTCTCTATTTTGCCCTTGATCTCGTCGATTGTTACCTTGATAATTATTTCGACTATTTTGCCCTTGATCTCTTTGGTTGTTATTCTGATAATTATGTCGACCTCGTCCTCTATTGGTTCCACGACCACGTCCTCAGCCACGATAATTGTTTGAAGATTCTTGGTTCCTGCCATGCCCTTTACGGTCGTTGTTTCCATTAGACTTCTTTTGGCTTTCTGTTTTTGTAAACAAAAGCTTGCTTTGATAATCACCTTCGTTCGCGGCGTATAATTTTACCCGGTCCTCGAAAGCCTTTAATCTGCCGATTGCTTCTTCAAACGGCATTGTTTCAAGATCCTCCGACTGTTCGATTGATGCAACGATCGGCAAAAATCTTATCGGCAACGAATTAAACAATTTTCGTACTTGTACCTCCGGTTCAAGTGTGGTTCCAAGATTATTAAATTTACCCTCGATTGCACTTATTTTTGCAGCGAACTCATCTATCGTCTCGGTATCTTTCATCTTCAACATCTCCAACTCAGACCTTAACACATGAATCCGAGCCTTCTGTACTCTGTCTGCCCCCAAGAAACGAACCCGAATTGCCTCCCATACTTCATGAGCCCTTGCATACTTTGCGACTTGCAAGAGTATATCTTCTGGAAGTGATTGGAACAAGATTGCCATCGCCGTTTGATTTTTCCGATTATCAACGGCTCCTCCGGTTACTGGGTCGATTGCATCCGCCAAACCATAAGCGCCCAGAATGGTTCGAGCCACGACAGACCATGTTGAGTAATTTGTTGAAGTTAGTTTCGGACATTGAAGACTTACATTCTGATGTTCACGCACGTTTGCTAGTGCGTTTACGGCTTGATCTCCATCGGCCATAATGAACGCGGAATCGAACTGATATGGTTAAACACCCCACAATCAAATAATCGATCCTTCACTGTGATCTGGTTATTCTCCCCAGATCAGTTCTCCCTTCGGTTTGGTTATGCACCCCAAACCTACTATCGGCCTGCTTCCGTAATCTTCACGAACACCAAATCGAATGAGCCTAAGATCGATATGCTCTGATACCAATTGTTGGGGGCAATCGGTAATCAAAACAAACGTAAAACAGTACTCGAAATATTTTTGTGGGAAGGACTCGCCCACGACGGCTTTTTGTGTTTTTATTGACTGAAACTTAAAACTCATATGAAAACTAATACAGGACTCAACATTATATACTAACTTCTAACTTGGCATGCAAGCCAATGAATTATATCATAACTAAACTAAGACTCCTAATTTAATTCAAACAAGAAATAATATAATATTCCAATAAAATAAACTCCATGCAAACTGTTCGGCATTAGTAACTTTCACGCACGCACTTTTCGGAACCGACATACCGGGATTAACCTATCAAGATAAGCAGGGGTACGTTAGGAATTAATTCAGGGTATAGAGGAATTTGTGAATGAAACCTTTTACATGCAATCTTAAAATATGTTTAAATTACTTTTGTGCCCATTCTTCCTCCTTAATAATGTATTATAGATAAGTTGTACGTGAATTTATAAGTTAGTAGAGAGTTGTCGTATCTTTCATACTTTCATCATAAATTACACATTTTATGAGGATACACAAGCGAAAAGCTAATACATGAATTACGATTACATATCATATCCGTTTGACTTAATACTTATATAAAAAATTATGATATGCATAAAAATAAGTGCATTTTATGAAGTCACTCAACATACATAGACGGAAACAATAACAGCTCATTTTATGATTTTTTAAACAACTTTGTATTAACCAACTTTCCCAAGTATCATATTATTTTTATGTGGTTCAAGTTATTCTATAAAGGCTTCTAATTGTAAGAAGGATTTATAGAGTGACAAGTGTTCAATAACCTAAAACTAAACCCACTACATCACCACCAAAAACCTAAACACCCACCCCATCACCACCACCACCCAAAAACCTAACCCCCCCCCCCCCCCATCCCCACCACCACCAAAAAACCTAAACCCCCACCCTCCACCCCCTCGGCAAAAAAAAAAAAAAAAAAAATTTTGGGGGGGGGGGGTGGGTGATGTGGGGGTGGGGGGTGTTTTGGTGGTGGTGGATGTTTAAGTTTTTTTTTTTTAGTGGGTTTTTTTGTGTAGTGAGTTTTTTTTTTAGGTTATTGGACACTTGTCACTCTATAAATCCTTCTTACACTTCTTACAATTAGGATCCTTTGTATTTGATCCTAATCCATTTTGATGTTATTTTCTAAAACACAAGTATCAAAATAAAGTTCATTATATCTTAACTTTTTTAAAGAAGAGAACCACTTAAGACTCTAGAGCATATGCAATGAGCCAAGGAGGATCGTCAACTCAAAAGCTATGCTTTGCGAGTTAACTAAAAAGTGTTAGTTAAAATGTCACATCATTGTTACACACGCATTGATGCTTTAACTAACCCATCATTTAACAAGCACATTATGGTTTAACTAACCTCTGATTTTTTTAGAGAGCTCCCGCGGCCCTTTCTATCTCGATTCAAACACCCACCAACATCTTTCTCGCTTTCATGCTCGTTAATGGGCTGACGCTCCTCCCTTTGGCGTCGTCCTTTCACGATGGTATTTTGAGGTTTGGCGCCAAAGTTGGGTGAGGTGGCAGCCTAAAGACGTTGATGTGTAGGAGAGAGGAAAACCATAAATTATATGGTCACAAGTTGTCGGTGAGAGACACTTACCACTTTCCACTTATGTAAGTGGGAGATATGAGAGAAGGTATAGTTAGTGGGGCAGTTCTGAGTAGGGATGCATAACCAACCATCCATTTTACATCCGACGGTCAACGCTCCACATTGATTTACCCGATCTAATAACTAATCTTCTGAATTTTTTTTACAAAACTTTTTTTTAACGTTCCACTAGTCAATAATGCTTATACACCAATTCAAAAGAAACCCAATAAATATGGGGAAAACCCTCATGTGGGAATCGAACCCAGTATCTAATGGTCATAAGACTTATCCAACTCCTAAGATGCCACAAGGCTATAATGTCATGAGTTTTTTTTTACAAAACTAAAAATAGTTACTAAGGTCGAGTGTAGTGGGGCGCCATGTGGGGTTTTTTTTGGGCTATAACGCCCCATAGCACCCGCCGCACCACGACAAGCGGCACTATGGGGCCAAATCTTGGATGCAGCGCTATGTCCATAACGACGTGAAGGATTTGCAAATTTTTACCACCACTCACACACATATATACGTACATATGTATGTATAATTGAATGGGTTATTAATTAATTGAATAATGATGAGGTAGGGCTTTATGACTACGGGCACTAGTGATATAACGCCCCATAAAGCTCTTGTGTGACGTCGCCCACAAAGAGGTTTTATGACTGCACATGGACTAAAGAAACAAAACTACCACTAGGGTGGAAAAATATGGTTAAAAAAATCACAAGCCCCCAATTTTACGGGCTCTAGTGATGTAACGTCTCATAAAGCTCATTTGTAACGTAGTACGACACGTGTTGCATAACGTCCATAGGTTTTGTTACTTTAGATAGACTAAAGAAACAAAACTACCACTAGGGTGGAAAAATATGGTTACAAAAAAATCACAAGCCCCCAAACTCCTCTTTGTGTCAACACAACTCACAAACAAGAACACGAAACTGGCCTATCAAAACTCCCATTTTTCCCACAAGTTAAATTAAATTACCCATTTGGATAATTCATTCATATCCTTGAAACCCTAATTTAAACCCATCATCTTCACCATTTTTCTGCTCTACTCACACAGCTTTGCACCTTTAATCCCTGCCTCATCTTTATCTTCTGTTGAATACAGACTGTTTGCTGCATAGATTATCAAGTGGGTATTCTTTATTGTTTGTAATGTTTATTAAGAAATTGGGTTTTCAAGAACAATTACAAATCTTGATTATTAAAGATAAAGATTGTAACTTTATTATCTTTGTAATTGTTTTTCATCTGGGATAAAGATTGTAACTTTGTTATTCTTGTAATCTTTTATTCTTTGCAACTGTTTTTCATCTGGGATTTTGTTTAATTTCTCATTTTCTTGAATGGTTTTGAAATGCAGGCTGATTTGAAAGATTAAATATTGGGTTTTCAAGAACCGATAAAAATCTTGATTTTTTAGAGATAAAGATTATAACTTTGTTGTTCTTGTATCTTCTATAGTTTGTAACTAATTTTCATCTGGGATTTTGTTTGATTTCTCATTTTCTTGAATGGTTTTTGACTTTTGAAAAATGCAGGCTGATTTGAAAGATTTGATGCTGGTTTCTGCATAGATCTTCATGTGGGTATTTTTTAAATATATTGTTTCTTATTTCTTTTTTTCTTTTGGGTATTATTATTTCTTAGAGTTAATAGCTAAAATGGGTGTTTCAGTTTCTTTTTAAAGATAAAGTTTAAACATTCAGTTTATCATGTTCTTGAAATATTATGAAATTCCTGGTGATTTGAAGCATAGATCTTCATGTGGGTATTTTTAATTTTTTTGTAATACTTTTTTGCTTTTGGATATCATTATTTCTTAGTGTTCATAGTTACAATGGTTGCTTCAGTTTCTATTTAAAGATTCAGTTTTTCATGTTCTTGAATAATTACGAAATGTAGGGTGATTTGAACTTTTGAAGCATTTGATGCTGGTTTTAGCATAGATCTTTATGTGGGTATTCTTTATTTTACATTTTTGTATATTTGTTGGTTTTGGGTGGTGTTGTTTTTTAGACCATGTGTTTTGCGCCATGCGGCAGCCCAGTTAGCGATGGGGCATTATGGGGCGTTTTCTAAAATAGGTGTAGTGGGGATGTGGGCATTTTGGTGTAATAGAATTAAATAAAAAAAAACCATAAAAAATGTTATTGGACAAATGGAGCATGGAAACAAGTGATTGGCCAAAAGAATTGAAGCAGGGCGTTGAAAATAAAACGCCAAAACCAATTTTTGTGAAAAAAACGCCCAGGGGGGCCGTATATGGGCGTGGTTGGGGCGTTTTCTTCTCAAAACACGCCCAAAAATACACGACTACGCATGGTCTTAGGGTTCTTGACTAAATTAGGGGTTTTACTTGTTTTTCAGAGATAAAGATTGAAGCATTGGTGTATTATTATATTTATGGATAAGTTACAGTGGGGAAATAGAAAGAGGCTGAGATGTGTAAAAGTGAAAGAATCAGATGGAAATGGAATTGTTGTGCAGAAAAAAATCACATCTCAACGTGTTGATCGGAGGGTTGTAAATGAACAAGATTCTCATCATCATTCTCTTCATTCTTCATCTCCTCAAAGTCTCAACAGGTAAAAGTTTCTAATTTATTTCAACTTTAATATCTATATCATAGTTTTAAAAAACGGCTGAGGCGTGCGCCTCAGGCTCGCCTCGAGGCGAAACGCCCAAAAAACGATTCTTCAGGGGGTTTATGTTGTACGTGCGCCTCAGAGGGGCTGAGGTGCTAAAAAGGGTGCGCCTCAGGGGTTTTTGATACTTGTTTTTGATGTTTTTGATTTTTTGTGTCAATTTCAAGCAATTTATGTCTTTTTTATGTGTGTTTTTGATCATTTTGATGAATTTGATGATGAATTTAGTTAGTATTATTATTTTTATAAGATATATAATTTTTATATTTATTTTTTAATTCCGCCTCGAGCTTACGCCTCAGTTCGCCTCAAGGCTTATGCCTCGTGAGGCGAAGGGAAAACGCCTCAAAACTCGTTTCCGTTCTTTTAAACCTTGATCTATATATATATTTGTAAATCTATATAAACCCTCATATGTAGCTTAACTTTCGGTTAATTTTGTGTTTCTTGAAGAAAAATCTAGATCTATAGCTCTTTGCCTATTTTCAGCTAGAAGATGATGTATTAATGTTTGTTTTTATTTTATTTTTTTGGCTATGTTACTGATTAACAAGTGAAAAAGAACATGGGTTTTGATAAAAAGAATCAATCTTTATATGCAAATATTCCATTGGTTTCTTCAAATTCATAAAGAACTAGAATTTCGACCCGTGTCGTGTGCTGCGGCGGCAACGTCGTGTTTGTGACTTTGTTCACACGTTACGTTCGTGACATTAACGTCATTAGACATAGATAAAAAAAAAAGTATAATGTCTATAGGACGTTGTGGTGTAAAGTTGTAAGTAATTTAGATAGCGGTGTAAAGTCGTAAAAGTAATTTAGACATTAGCGTGGTTAGACATAGATAAAAAAAAAGTATAATAATGTGTCGCACGACACGTTACAGTGTAAAGTCGTAAAAGTAATTTAAATAAAATGAGGTTTCAAAGTAAAAAAGGTTGGCGGGTCAAATTTGTCAATTACCAAAAGTCAGAAAAGAATGTATAACTTACTAAAGATGATGTATAACTTACTAAAGATGATGGTTAATAGTGTTTCATGTCAGAAGTTTGAAAGGTATTATTTATTCTTTTTACAAAGAAGTTAACAAACAAAGGTTTAGTAAAAAATAAAAAACGTATATTATATATAATACTGGGGTTAAGTTGAAATATTAGAATGTTGAGGGTTTAAGTTGAAAGCTTTATGTGTTAAACTTGAA
Source organism: Helianthus tuberosus (assembly GCA_030545235.1). Taxonomy (NCBI): domain Eukaryota; kingdom Viridiplantae; phylum Streptophyta; class Magnoliopsida; order Asterales; family Asteraceae; genus Helianthus; species Helianthus tuberosus. Next base: position 147,882,670 of record CM060414.1, on the reverse strand, counting down.
AGTTTACAAGTCGAGGGGTCAGGCTGAAAAGGATGCAGAAGATGAGGGGTGAAGTTGTAAACTACAAAGAAAGTTGAAAAGAAGAAAAGAAATAATTTTAAGTGTATATAGGTTTTGATGATTTTTATGTTTTTTGAGTACCTCTTTGCAGCTTGAAGATTTTGCAGAGATGTATTCATAATTTTACTTTATTTTTTCATTTTTTTGGTTGTTTTATTGATTAAAAAGCGAAAAAGAACATGGGTTTTGATAAAAGAATCAATCTTTGCATGCAAATCTACATGGGTTTTTCAAATCCAATCAAGAATTTGATGTTTTATATGTTTTTAACAAATCTTCACAGAAAAAGAAAGAAATATATCGATTCTGTGGGTCGTGTTCTTGCTTTCTAATTGATCTTACGGTTACCAACAGGAAGGCAATGTCAGCATTATCGTCACCCGAAAAGGAAGATCGATATTACACGACACGCGGATCAACCGGTGTCGGGTTTGACGAGAGTAGCAGCAGCAAGAAAGTGTTAACAATGGAGCCGAAGAAAGAGAGTAAAAAGACCGTTTGGCCCCGACTGTACACTACATTATCAAGCAAAGAGAAAGAAGAAGACTTTATGGCCATGAAAGGGTGTAAACTACCTCAAAGACCTAAAAAAAGAGCCAAAACCATTCAAAGAACCTTGCTTGTATAATTACCTGATTACCCTTTTCATATTTTTGGTAGTTTCCAAAAGAGTAAATGTCATTTTCATCCCTGATGTTTGGCTACTTTTGTGACTTTCGTTCAAAGGGTTGTTTTTCCGTGCATCAGGATCCAAAAGGTTTGAAATCTTGTCATTTTCATCCGATTCGTTAACTCCATCCTTTTTTTTAATGTTAAGTCAGCCGTATTTTTGTCTTTTTAGACATTTTTTGTGATGATTAAAGGGTTTGGACTTGGAGAAAGTCAACAGAGGTGGATCCTTATTTTTATAGTGTTTTTTTATTTTAATAAAATGTCTAGAATTACAGAAATGCCCCTCATTTTAGGGAGAAAAACGGATGGAGTTAACGAGTCGGATGACAATGACAAGATTTAAACCTTTTGGTTCTAGATGCCGAAAAACAAACATTTACACAAAAGTGGCCAAACCTGAGGGACGAAAATGGCATTTTATTCTTTCCAAAATTTTGTGTTTTGATTTGAATTTTTATGTTCTTAATTGCAGTTGGTAAGTCCAGGTGCATGGTTATCTGATCTATGTCAAGAAAGATATGAAGTTAGAGAGAAGAAGACTTCAAAGAAGGTTGGTCAACCCTTTTGGTCAAATCTTGCTACAATGACTTGTACATTTTGTATTAAAAGTTATACATAGCTTAAGGTGGAAATATAAGGTCAAATTAAGAGCAATATCATGCTAGAATATCTTGCAGTATGCTTGTTAAAAGTGTTGTGCATGTGCTTTAGATTTGGTACCATTTTGGTCAAATTTGATATAGTGGTGTTTTAATGTCTTATTACATGTACTCTTATGTATTAAAAGTTATACATTGATTTTTTTTCAGAGGCCCAGAGGATTAAAGGCAATGGGAAGCATTGAAAGTGATTCAGAATGAGATTTGGGATAAAAGATATTGAATTTGATTGTTTTTTTAAGGGTTTGGTAAAAGTTTGAATGAGAAAACTCTAATCTTTGAGTTTTGGATAAATTTGTTTGGTTATTTTAATATTGTGTTAATTTAATATTCGCTTTAATAAATAGTAATTAATATCTTTAAAAAAAATAGTAATTAATTTTTTGATTTTAAATTAAGTTAAAAGTTATACAAATGGTCCATATTGTACCCCTAGATTTTTAATTTGATCATAAAAGGTTACACATTTAGTTTCAATGATATAGGATTTTGTTTTTATTTTTATTTTTATTTTTGTTTTTTATTTTTATTTTTTTTCAATTTTTTATAACGATTAGTTCGCACACTTTCTAAGGGAAGTGGGAGCACCCTACTCGGCAACGGCGGACCCACATAGAGTGGGTCGGGATCCCTGGACCCCAATGTTTTTTTAAAAATATAGTAGAGCCGGTATATTAAATTTTATAAGGACCACATAAATACAATTAGATAGACACCATAAAAAGAAAAGGAAAGCTGATGTAGTGGTAAACCCTCCTCTTTACCAACAAGAGGTCATGGGTTTAATCCTTGTATAGCCTGTTTTTATAGTCTTTTTTTAAATCTAATTTAAACCTCGCTTTGACCTGACCCGAATGAGGACCAACCCGAAAATTTTAACGTTTTGTTGTGAAAATTTTGAACCCCGAAAAAAATGGACCTTATTGGAAAAAATCTTGAGTCCGCTACCACTACTCGGCCACCCCTCCGAGTAGTTTGTGTTGGTTCAGGCCCCTTCAAACACGCACTCAAAGCACTATATGCAGAAAAGGTGAAGATGAAGAAAACTTGAAATATATTATCGAATGAAAATGGGGTACATCACTAAATAAACAAATACTATCCTATTTATACGAAGAAAACAAGTAAACAACATAAATAAACAAAACTGAGTCCATGTCCTTTTAATCAGCAACAAACAAAATCCATGTTTCACCTCAATGGTCAACACCTCGACGGCCATTTTAAGTCCAATGGATGCGGTCAACTTCTGACCAGACCAAGTATTTTAGCGTGCAAACTATTGACGGCACGTGACATGTTAACCCGCGACCTGTGATCCGTTAACCCGTGAATAAACCCAATTAACCCAACAGTTCGAGTACCGTGAATAATTATTCTTGTATTTCATTACCCTTGAGTGGTGTATAAATCCCGTTTCATTTGAAAAACAGTCGGGTTATAAATCAAACCAGGTTGGTCAACAAAAAAATAAAAATCGGCTTGTAAAAAGCTAGTTCAGGTTATAAACCGGTTTAGGAGGGAAAATGTTTGAACCTATTAAATAGATTGGGGTCAAGTTTAAACCAGTTCAGATCAGGTCCGGTCAAATCGGTTTCAGAGAATAAGATTATGAATTGACGGGTTAAATCGTGTCCAAATCGGTTTAGGTCAAACTGACTTTTTAGTGAAACGGGTTGGGTTATAAACTGGTTTGAAAGGCCCATAACGGCTTCTTTTTACACCTTTAATTACATCTACCAAACGCCCCTTTAGAAATTAGTCTGAATGGAAATCGGTGTAGTTGTTGATTGATTTAACACTTGTATAAAACGTGGGAGTTATTATTGGTTTCACTTCATATTCTATTGGTATTCGATTTGATAAACCGCAGTCATTTTTAATAGGGTTATTGGATTTTGGGTATGTTTGGTAAAAGTAGTTGGTAGTTGAAAGATGGTGGCTGGAAGTTAGTGGTAGATATATTTAGATGTTTGGCAAAGTAGTTGGAACTTTTAATAAAATATATAAAATGACCAAAATGGACATAACTAAAAACTTCATTATTTTTAGAGGTTAAAATAGTTATTTTTTCATTAAAAGCTTGTAGCTCCTTCTAAACGCTACTAGTATGAGCGTTTAACCAAAAGCTTCAAGCTCCTAAACTAAAAGTTTCAAGCTCCTTCAACCAGGGGTAAGATCAAATAAAAATTTTATTTTGCCTAAGTAGGATGAGAAGTAATCTTAACCATTTATTTTTCAAATCAATGGTTAAGATGAAAGTGTAGGAGAAAGGAGGAGTGCAAGGGTATCTTGGGAAAATCCTATTTATGGACTTTCTCTCTCCATATGCAAGGCACATGCATATTCCACCCTCATTTTTTAAACGTTCATAACTTTTTTATACGACATTATTTTTTCATAAAAATTTCACCGTAAAATCGAGCGTCTTTTTATCTTTAATTTGAGTACCATATTGCTATATAAAATATGAAGACTAAAAAAACCCACTAAAATGTGTTGTATTTCTATGTTGTATAACATTTTTTTGTGCTGGATTTTTGTGCTATATTTTTGTGCTAATTTTTTTGTGCTAAATTTTTTTGTCTTAAATTTTTTTTTTCTCAATTTTTTGTGCTGGATTTTTTTGTACTATATTTTTTGCTGAATTTTTTTGTGTTATATTTTTTGTACTAGATTTTTTTGTGCTATATTTTTTTGTACTAGATTTTTTTGTGTTATATTTTTTTGTACTACATTTTTTGTGCTATGTTTTTTGTACTAGATTTTTTGTGCTAAATTTTTTTGCACTAGATTTTTTTGTTGTATTTTTAAAAAACAAAAGGGGTGTCACATGTCATTTTTACTCCTATTTATAAGGACCAAAATGCCCTTCATTTCTACTTATTAGGAGTCACACATGTCATCATCATAATCCTTCTTAGGCTACTTAGGCAAAATCCATTTTTTAGTGGATCCTTCCCCCTTCAACCAAACAAAACTTTTTTATTGAGTAGGAGATTTTTCTTAAAAGCTCTTAAAAGTTTCATGCCAAACATACCCTTTATCATTTCTGACTATTGAGTATTGGCCGCTGTCACTTCTAACTATCACTTTGACTCCCACCACTACACTACAACCAGTCAAAATTATGATTTTGCCCTCTATTCAAAATTGTAGTCTTGCTATCGTTGTAGGTTTTGACAAATTACGATTTTCCTCCGGTTCAAAATTACACTGTTGCCATCGTTTTAGTTTTTTTTTAGCAAACCGGCTATGGTATTGTTTTGTTTTAATTGGTTTACCCGATGTAATTTTATTCCTTTTAATATTTCGTCTTTTATCCTTTTCCCTTTGCTACCGTGACGAATAAACATGGGGGAATAGTGACCGTTTGCTATTAGTGGACAAACGTTGCTACTCCTGAATTTTAATAAAGTTACTCTACAATTCCTAAACTTAGTTAAAAAAATTTCTTTGACGACCATATTTTTATCTACGTCTCAATTTAATTTTATTGAGATTGTGTTATGAGTAGTATGTACAAGTATACGGAACATATACGTACATGTTATAAAATTCAGAAATATTTCACAGCCCCAAAACGCGAACAGGGCATAAAGCTAGTTAACATAATAGCATAATAATAGATTGTCAAGAACAGGGGCGGACCCAAGCCCACCCCAAGGTGGGTGGGCGCACCCCCGGGGGAAAAAATTAGGGCTAAATTCCGTCGAAAATCCCGTCCGCACCCCTTGGAATTTTCGACCGCATCCTTTGAAATTTTTCGTCCGCACCCCTTAGGTAAAAGGTGTTATCAATATATATTTAAATTTTTTTTAGTAAACTCTTATTTTAAAAAAAATATACTACCTAAATTATATAACTTTTAATACCTAACCAACTAAACCCAAATACCCATACCTTTACCCACTTATAATTCCTAACTAGCTAGCCCACTACGTCTTAGCCCATTAACCAAACCCAACAATATTTCAAACTATAATAAAATAATTAAAGCCCAAAATCTTAAGAAATTCTATCCAGCAGCCGGCGACCACCATAATCAGCCACCATACCACCGTCGTTCGACACCAAATCTAACCGGAATCCGAACACGGGTAAGTTTCTTTGTTATTTTGATGATTTTGGTTGATATTATAGGAGAAAAAAGGGTAATAAAGTTGTTAAATAGGTTTGAAATTTTGTGTGTTTTGACGTTGTTTAGATGATTTTTAGGGTGATTATGTTGTTTATATATTTTTAGGGTGATTACAACTTACGTTATGATTTCTAGGGCTTGAATAGTTGAAAATTAAAATTGAAACATTATGTTATGGAGCGATGAATTTATGTTATATAGAGAAAGAATTGCTTAAGAAATTAACTTTAGATGATGTTTTGGATAGATTTCAAAAAATGAAAACCCGTAGTGCGTCGACGTTTTAATTATGTTTGTAACAAGGTTTGACATGTTTTTGATGATTATATAAATTTAGTTTGATGTTCGCTTGTTTTACATGACCCGACCCGACCCGATACGAACCGATTTTTTTACTTATATACCTAGGGGCCTAAAATTTTTAAAAATGTTTCGCACCCCCATGAAAAAATTCCTGGGTCCGCCACTGGTCAAGAATAATAGATGGTTCCTTCCTTTTAATAAACTTTTGTCGTTAAAAAAACGTAATACCATCAAACACCCTTCTTAAGTTACGTTTCAAAATGAAAATTTAGGTGGTGTTTGTTTTTTTTCAAGAAGACCTTGCTGGCTTATTCTGTCTGCACCGTGCAGACGCGGGAAGAGGTTTAGCCTCAGAAGAGTGTGTTTTTTTTTTGAGAAGTGCTTTTTACCTCTCCCCAACCTCTTTCTGAGGAAGAGATAAACCAAAGCTTTTTACCTCTTCTTGGCACCACCTCCACCTCCACCCCTGCTCCGACACCACTGCTCCGCCACCACCACCCCTGCTCCGCCACCATCATCATCATCATCACCACCCCTGCTCCGCCACCACCATCATCATCATCATCACCCCTCCACCTCCGAAACCCCCACCTCCGCCACCATCATCATCATCATCATCACCACCCCTGCTCCGCCACCTCCATCATCATCATCATCACCACCCCTGCTCCGCCACCACCACCACCATCATCATCACCCCTCCACCTCCGAAACCCTAAATCGATGGCAGACAAAACACCCCAAATCGATCAGAAACAAAACCCCCAAATCGTCATCGATCTGTTACATCATCATCATCGATCTGTTAGAGAGAGAGTAGAGAGAGATCAGTGTGTGGCGGTGATGATGATGGCGGTGGTGAAGTGGTGGTGATGATGGCGGTGGTGAAGTGGTGGCGGTGGTGAAGTGGTGGCGGTGATGATGATGGCGGTGGTGCAGATTGTAGAGAGAGAGTAGAGAGAGATCAGAGAGAGAGAGTAGGTGTTTTAAAATGGTGAAGAGGTTTTATATAAAAAAAACAAACCCTCTTCTTCTTGCAGACTGCAGACATTTGGTTCACCTCTTCTCCTGCAGATGTAGCCTGCAGCAGAAGAGGTTTTCCTGCAGAAAAAACAAACAACACCTTAGTGAATCACGATACTCATATTGACCGTAAATTTTACCCTCTCTCTTTCAAGAATATAATCATGTTATCTATGTTGAGTTGTTGACCATAAATGTGTTGTCTTCGTCAATAAGCAAGAGACTAATATTTATATTCATAGTGAAATAAATATAAATATAAACATCTACATCACGGACATTCCAAATTTGCCTCTTGTATATTACAATTTTATAGTTAGCGTGTAAAGGGTGCATGCCTAAAGAAATTAGGTAAAGTTTTCTCTCACCCAATCATGTTGTGCCATGTAATTTGACTCTCATTTTTGCCTATTGTCCAAAAAACATAAGCGGTGCATGTCTAAAATGAGATTAGACAAACCATTTAAAAAAACAAAAACATATGATTGGTTGATTTGGGTATGCCCCCCCCCCCCCCCCCCACTCTCCTTCTCTTTGCCACATGCGGCAACTGCTCGCCGAAATCACATATTCATCATCATAGCCGATCGGCACAAAGGGGGTGGCGGTGGACATGTATCTCGGCATGTGGGTTGCCGATGGATTTGTCTAAACCCACCCCGTACACCCTTATAATTCACTATTTTTTCAACACCGAAACTTATTCAATAATAATAGAACATTGATGTAGGTATTTGTTTTTATGTTTCTTTACGTGTTTCGGTATAAATTTCGTTAAAAACAAATTTATAATTGCAATTGTATTTTCTTTTATCGTATGGTATAGTGAGTGTTGATACCGTGACAAACTAAACTGATACCATCGAAACAATATCGGTAGTATATTCGTTTTTATGATTTTTCTTCCGATATAAAACACCTCCTCTTAGTCGAAACAATATCAATAGTATATTTGTTTTTATGATTTTCTTCCGATACAAGACACCTCATCCTAGGTATATATCTTTCAATTGCGCTTAACATATATTACACATGAAGATAATTCAAATTAAAAACAAAATTAAAAAAAAGTATGTATTTTTTATAAGATGAAGCCATTAAGGTACTCTTTATTAAATTAGATTGGACATCACTTGGTAGCGGTTCGTGGTTGAACTAACATTTGATACATAATAAAATGACGCGTGTGAACTCACAACCACGTGTCAACAACACAACATATTTCATCGTCACCTAATTTTAGTTTAGAGTCCAGTATCTTGGGTTGCCTATTTTGACCCTTTAACTTGACTTTTGCTCATTTTCATCCTCCAATATGCAATCCTAACAAACTTTTTATTAGTTGAAAAGGTTAAATTATATGTCAAATAAAATGATTGAAATACTCTGTTAAAATCATGTTATTTTTTCTAATTAAGAAATTCTCCATCCAAGATCCTAAGTTGACTTTTGTATACTTTAAAAGAGTAAATTGTCAAAATCGTCTCTAAGTTTTGGGTATGTTTGTCATTTTCATTCAAAACAACATTTTTGTACCATATAGTCCTTCACTTTTGGGATTTTTTTTGTCATTTTCATCCAAATGTTTGATAGAAAAAATAAAACAAATTAGACGTTTGGATGAAAATGGCAAAAAATCCCAAAAGTGAGAAACTATATTGTACAAAAAAAGTTGTTTTGGATGAAAATGGAAACATGCCCAAACCTGAGGAACGATTTTGGCAACTTACTCTACTTTAAAATATACTATACTAATATAGTCCCAAAAGTGAAGGACTATATAATACGTAATAATATATACGTATATCACATATTGGAGCAAGTTTGATAATGAGATTGTTTTAGGGGAACACCAATCGAAGGGGTGTCATTGTAAAAATCTTTGATGAAGATCGAGTCAAGGTGTTTGTTATCTGATTTGGAAATGGAAATAACATTATTTGAGTGTTATTATTCTCGCACTTAGAGGGAAATCATATAGAAATTATAATAATATCGCATCAAAATCTCATCATAAGTGTTTCTTATAAACTCCATGTTAATTGAAGAGTAATTATGGTTGATAATATGTGTATCCATTGAGATTTAACTAGATAGCATATAACTGTTGTTTCAGTTCTGTTCTAAACATAAAGAAAACATGAAATCATACCTGTTACAGCAGACAGTGCGTTGGAGAATCCAGTAATGGAGTTCGACATGCTTGTCATTGTAATCTGGTTCCTCCTTAGGATGCTGACTAATGATGGGGACTTAGAGAAAACCGAAAAGGGATATCGGTTAGGAGAGGGAGGACGAAAAATTTGATGTTATGGTTTTTGGGGTGTGAAACTGAGTAACCCTTTAACCTCCACTTAATTCTCCTTATATAAGCACCCAGGAGGAAACCTAATTAGTTACTAAGGGTAATATGGTCCATCAACAATTACCAACTAATTTAAATAATAGGTTATTATATATTTTGATCTTTATTACGTAAATGATTATAATGGCTATAGATTAAATATTGTTACATAATATATTTAATCTTACATTCTCCCACTTAGCCGAGTAATCATTTACTATGAGTATTAGATAAGCCTGATCAGGAGTTAACACTCATTTTAGCCTTAAACAAGTACTATAGCAGAGAAATACAGCCGTTGAATCATTATGCGACTCAGGACCCCCATTAATCATACTATAGCCTTAATTTAAAACCTAATCGTCATGATCAAAATACGCGTAAGCCCTTTGTTTGATTTGTAACTTTATTTGTCAATATGTCATTATACCGGTTGAACATATTCTAAGAGACATACAAAATCAAACTGAGGAAATTTCATTAACATAAAACATAAGCTAGTACAATATGCTCAAATAAGGTCTTTACAAAATCCCATATTACGAACATGTTCTTCATAAACCTTAGGAGGGAGACCTTTAGTCATCGGATCCGCAAGCATATCCTTAGTACTAATATACTCGATACAAAGATTATTTTCCTCAACTCGTTCACGTACGAACAGATATTTTGTATCGAGATATAAACCAGCTCCAGTCGAACTGTTACTGTTCGAGAAATTAACGGCAGCTGAATTATCACAGTAAAGCTTCAATGGTCTAGAAATGGAATTTACGATTTTGAGTCCAGTGATCAGATTTCTAAGCAACATTCCATGACAGGTTGCGTTATAAACAGCAATGTACTCTGCCATCATTGTGGAAGTTGTGGTCAACTGTTGTTTATGACTCTTCCATGAGATAGGGCCGCCTGCTAACATAAAGATATAGCCCGAAGTGGATTTCTTGTCATCTTTGCACTTTGCAAAGTCAGAATCAGAATAGCCCACCACTTCTAAATGATCACTTCTTCTATAAGTCAGCTTATAGTCTTTCGTCCCTTGCAGATATCGAAGTACCTTCTTAGCTGCTTTCCAGTGATCTAGGCCAGGATTAGTCTGATAACGGCCTAGCATTCCAGCAATATAAGCGATATCTGGGCGAGTACAAACTTGAGCATACATCAAGCTCCCGACTACTGACGCATAAGGTATCTGGCTCATTTGCTCCTTCTCAACCTCTGTTGTCGGACACTGGAATGAACCGAAAACATCTCCCTTAACTACTGGAGCGACTGAGGGTTTGCACTGTTGCATGTTATATCGTGTAAGGACACGATCTATGTAGGCCCTTTGGGACAATCCTAAAATCCCTTTGTGTCTATCTCGGTGAATTTCGATGCCAATGACGTAAGAAGCCTCTCCGAGATCCTTCATGTCGAAGTTATGCGAAAGTAACCGCTTCGACTCATGCAACATGTCTAAACTATTACTTGCCAATAGAATATCATCTACGTAAAGGACAAGTATAGTAAAGTTGCTCCCACTCATCTTGAGGTAGGTGCATTGATCCACTTGATTCTTCATAAAACCTTGCTTCTTCATGACTTCATCAAACTTGAGGTACCATTGACGTGATGCTTGTTTTAACCCGTAAATGGATTTCTTCAACTTACAGACTAGATGCTCCTGACCTTCAGGTTTAAAGCCTTCAGGTTGTTTCATGTAAACATCTTCATCCAAATCTCCGTTAAGGAAAGCGGTTTTAACGTCCATCTGATGTAACTCCAAATCGAAATGAGCTACTAGGGCCATGACGATCCTTAATGAATCTTTACGAGAGACAGGTGAAAACGTCTCTTGATAATCAATTCCCTCTTTCTGAGTGTAGCCCTTTGCAACCAATCTCGCTTTGTAGCGTTCAACGTTCCCATTCGGTTCCAGTTTTGTTTTGAATACCCATTTACATCCTACGGGTTTGGCTCCGTTGGGTAATTCTACCAAATCCCAAACGTCATTTTTCTTCATGGATTCAAGCTCATCAATCATTGCTTTATTCCATTCAGAAGACTGATCACTGCTAATGGCTTCATTGTAAGAGATAGGATCATTGAGCTTTCCAGCATCCATTTCAGTCAGGTAGGTAACATAATCATCCCAATTAGTAGGCCTTCTTTGCCTAGATGACCTCCTGGGTGGATTATCGGGTTCATCGTTGTCGTGGTTTTGAGCGTTTGATGTGCCTTCGTCATGAGGTATAATGGGTTCTGATTGTAGAGGTGAATTTGGAGTTGGTGCAGTAGCTTCAGGTACAGTAGTTGCATTGGGTACAAGAGGAGTAATCGGAGTAATGGTAAGCGACGAGTCTCTCCCCCCCGCGTCTTGTACTTCTTGCAATTCTTCGTAAGGGTTGGTACTGCTCCCACTGACCTTGAAATCCTCCAGGAACGCGGCACGCTTGGTTTCAACAATACGGGTGACATGGGAAGGACAATAGAAACGATAACCCTTAGAGTTCTCAGGATACCCGATAAAGAAACAGGTAACTGTTTTAGGGTCAAGTTTCCTTAGGAAAGGATTGTAAAGTTTCGCTTCAGCAATGCAGCCCCATACTTTCATATATTTAAGACTCGGTTTCCTTCCTGTCCAAAGTTCATAAGGAGTTTTAGGGACAGACTTAGAAGGAACTCTATTGAGTATATGAACAGCTGCTTTTAACGCTTCAGTCCAGAGGAATAATGGTAAATTAGTGTTGGCTAACATACTGCGCACCATGTTCATAAGGGTACGGTTTCTTCTTTCAGCGACACCGTTCTGCTGAGGTGTACCAGGCATGGTGTATTGGTTCACAATCCCCTGGCCCTTACAAAACTCATAAAATGGACCAGGAGCTTGACCCACATCAGTATGTCTTCCATAATATTCACCGCCTCTATCTGATCTCACAACTTTAATCTTACGATCTAATTGCTTTTCAACTTCAGCCTTATAATCTTTAAAAGTTGTTAGAGATTCAGATTTTTCCTTAATTAGATACAAGTACATGTAACGAGAATAATCATCAATAAAAGTGATAAATGAAGTATGTCCTGTTATGCCAGCGATTTGGTAGGGACCACTAATGTCAGTATGAATGAGTTCTAATAAATTAGAGCTCCTAGTGGCACCTTTCTTATTCGCTAATGTCATTTTACCCTTAAGACATTTGACACATGTTCCAAAATCAGAGAGATCGAGAGGAGGTAAGACTTCATCCTTCACAAGACGATTTAATCGTTCTTTTGAAATGTGGCCTAAACGCTGATGCCACAACATGGATGAAGTTTCTAAGTCTCGTTTCTCTTCCATCTTTGTGAGTGATTCATTAATATTATATGACAACAAAGATTTGGAAAAGTTATCTTCTAGTTCTAATCTATAGAGACCACCATCCAGAATACCAGTACCATAAAGAACAGAATCATAATGGATAGAGAGTTTGCGATGACCATGGGAAACAATAAAACCGTCCATGTCTAACTTTGGTCCTGATACAAGGTTCCGAGTTACCTCAGGAACATATAAGGTATCATAAAGTTTAATACATAAACCAGTTTTCATAACTAATTGTAATGTTCCAATGGCCTTCACTTCTAATTCTCGATCATCCCCAACCTTAAGCGTTCTTTGGTTTCTTTCCAGCTTCCGGATTGAAAGGAATCCCTGAGTAGAATTGGTAACATGAACCATAGAACCAGAATCAAACCACCAAGAATTAGCAGGAACACTTAAATTATAGGACTCAAGTATCATAAAATAATCGTTACCTTTCTTAGCCAGCCACTCCTTAAAGTCAGGGCATTCCTTCTGCATGTGTCCTGTCTTCTTACAGAATTTGCAGCGGATACTGCCTAAGGAGTTCTTAGAGCTGGAGGGTGCACTTGTATTAGGATGAGGGTTAGGCCTTTGGACTTTTGAAGCATCCTTCCTCTGATAATTGTTCTTCCTCTTCTTAGAGTTGGAGGTAGTGAAGTTGGCAACATCAGTATGGCGATCCATCCTCATACGCTCTTCCTCCTGTACGCACATGGCGACCAGCTCACTCATCGTCCATTTGTCCTTCTGAGTGTTGTAATTGATCTTGAATGCTTCAAAGGACGAAGGAAGCGAAGTAATGATGAAATGAACAAGGAAACCATCACTGATTTCCATTTCCAGCCCCTTCAGCTTATTGGCCATGTCATTCATCATCATGATGTGCTCGCGAATGCCACTCCTCCCATCATACTTAGTTGTCACCAGCTTGAGAATAAGGGTACTAGCGTGTGCTTTAGACGTCCCCTTGAACTGAGCCTCCACAGAAGCCAAGTAGGTTTTAGCATCGTCAGAATCAGGAATAGCTCCTCTGATAGAGTGATTAATGGACTGCTTCATGAACATGAGAGACATGCGGTTACTTCTAGTCCACTTATCATGAAGTAACTGCTGAGGAGCAATACTCTGTGGAGTAAGGTCCGCTGGCTTATCCTCTCTCAGAGCATAATCAAAGTCCAGCACTCCAAGTGTAAGCATGAGGGCATCCTTCCATGCAGCAAAGTTTTCACCAGTTAAAGGTGGAATTCCGCAATTTGGTGCTGATAGTGGAAATAAGATGAGCAAGTTATGATACAAATGAAGAAGTCCTAATGTGATCTAAGGGCACGTTAAACTAAGGCAGGCATAAATAATGACCATTTTACATTATGAAGCTGTGATATTGTCTATTACTAACATCAAAATAATAGATTTAGCTAAAATTCTACTTAAACGAAAACAAAACAGCTTTGGCCAGAAGTGTGATCATTTAAGCATATGTGCAAAATGGTTGTAACAAATCAGCTTTGGCCAGAAATTGAAACAATCACTTTAGTTATGCACTTGTTGAGTATGCCATCTATGAATGAATTAAATCAGCTTTGGCCAGAAATTAAGACATTCATGCTTATGATGCACACACAACATAGCTTTCGTAATACTTGAACGATAAGTAGATGTATCAAGTCAGCTTTGGGCAGAAATGATATATCAAAAACTCATTCAAGTTAAGCTATTCTGGTTTTGCAAAACATTATCTGATTCTGATTAAATTAACTAAGTAAATTACAAAACCATTTATTTAATAGCAAACCACCCGTTAGCGCGGATCGAACTAAGTAAATTTTTTTTTTTTTTTAGGTCACATTAAACAGCTTAAGGTTTCGAGTCGCAACCTTAGTCTCGAGTCGCAATCTTAGTCTCGAGTCGCAACCTTAGTCTCGAGTCGCAACCTTAGTCTCGAGTTGTGATGATTATGGTTGCGAGTCGCAACCTTAGTCTCGAGTTGTGATGATTATGGTTGCGAGTCGCAACCTTAGTCTCGAGTTGTAATGGTTATGGTTGCGAGTCGCAATCTCCTGATCTCGAGTTGTAATGGTTATGGTTGCGAGTCGCAATCTCCTGATCTCGAGTTGTAATGGTTATAGTTGCGAGTCGCAATCTGATGATAGCTGTTTCTTGTGATAATCATAACTGAAATTCGAAATCTAAGGGATTATGAGATATTGTTTCCTGTTTTAAGATGATCTAATTTTATCAACATATTTCGAAAATTATGATATGTTTATCTAATAACACTTTTTCGAAAATCTATTGAGGACAAAACAGATCAAAAAAACAGAAAAACACTTCATAATCCAAATCATATTCCAAATCATAACAGAATTTTCGAATTTCCTAAGAACATGTGATGAACCCTAAACATAAAAACAAAATTCTGGAACCCGAAACCTGAATTTTAAAGCCTTTCTTAAACAGATTTCGGTTATAATATTATCCAGTTGATTTCGACCAAACATATAAGTGATCTTTTATCCGAAAACAGGGATTTCGGTCTAAGATCCAAAACATCAGTTATGTTTACGAAATTAATTAAAAAATTCTGTTTTCATGATTTCTATTCCAGAATGATGAATACGAAACAGAACCGACTAATCAACATATGCTCTGATACCACATGTTGTTTCAGTTCTGTTCTAAACATAAAGAAAACATGAAATCATACCTGTTACAGCAGACAGTGCGTTGGAGAATCCAGTAATGGAGTTCGACATGCTTGTCATTGTAATCTGGTTCCTCCTTAGGATGCTGACTAATGATGGGGACTTAGAGAAAACCGAAAAGGGATATCGGTTAGGAGAGGGAGGACGAAAAATTTGATGTTATGGTTTTTGGGGTGTGAAACTGAGTAACCCTTTAACCTCCACTTAATTCTCCTTATATAAGCACCCAGGAGGAAACCTAATTAGTTACTAAGGGTAATATGGTCCATCAACAATTACCAACTAATTTAAATAATAGGTTATTATATATTTTGATCTTTATTACGTAAATGATTATAATGGCTATAGATTAAATATTGTTACATAATATATTTAATCTTACATTAACAATTATAACATTTAATCGCTTATCAATATAAGCATCAAGATCTATCACGAGAAAATGCCTTAAACCAATCGGAAACACGTATAATTGTACAAGAATGGAATAACTTAACATCAAGGGCATTTCTAACTATATCCAATTGGTAATAGCTCATATGAACATAAGAAGCTTATCCAAATAAGTAAACCATCTGGTTTGTGATTAAAAGGAAATTATTTCAATTAAGATTAAGCAGGAGAAATATGCTTAATCTGGTAGCTAAAATACGAAGCTATATGAAATCTGATAAAAATAAACAAGCATTCAACATCATGAACCTGAAAATAGAGAACACTTAACGTTCTCTACAGACGATCAACACAATCCAAACGTAGGACACCATTCGCTCTAATTCAACAAACAAAAGAAACACATACCCTAATCCCATCCAACCCTCTTCACAACCCAACCCAACCAAAACAATAGCAGACTCTTCGATCCTACAACAACATATAATCCTTTCAAAAGATCACCAGCGATGACACTTTCAATGTTCAACGGTGGTTCCAGCCAGTTCCATGGCGCTGGTTATACCATCCTTCACAACCAAATCCAAATCGACCAGTTCCAACAACTAGGGTTTTCACTTTTCACAACCATCTCCATCAACCCCAAACATCCGACCAGCGACAGTTAAAGTTGAAACGACAACGACAAACGGTGATAGCAAAGGGGTCAAATTAGCTATTTTTCTATACTACAAGGACTTGAAGAGTTGAAGAACACCACCCCCTATGCATATATATGTATGTATCTATCTCTTCTTCCCGATCTATCCTCGTGATCCACGCATCCTCAACCCTATGTTAACTGCAACTCCTCTGACTTCTTCTTCAATCTCAACCGTTCATTTTCGCACCGATTTCTAGGTCGATTTCCCCCAAATTTATCAATCATTTCATCATCAATCACCATCATTCATTAATCATCACAAATTCATTGAAATTTTAACCTAATCACCTTCAATTTGTTTGATGCTTGCAGGCTTTCTGACTTCTGATTGGATCGAAAATTCGAAATTGATGCGTTTCGCTCTGGATTCGAGACTTTTTATCGATTTTGAGATCCTAGGGTTTCGGTACCGGATCAAATCGAGGTGAATTACTGACCTAATTTACCTAATTAACCTAATTTTGGATTAGGTTTTCGAGATTGAGATACAATCATTTCATCATTCATCTTGATCATCGATTAACCATATTCAGTCTCGTTGAATTTAACCTAATTAGCTTCAATTGATTCGTTCTGAATTCGAGACTGTATATGAGATCGTAGGGTTTCGGTATCAGATTGCCGGTTTTCATACGTCGAGTTGATGTGAATCTGTAACCTATTTTTGAGATTAGGTTTTTGAGATTTGAGATCGAGATTTGATTAAACTTATCAATCAAGTTATCGTCAATCACGATCAGTGATTAAATTTTCTTCGATTTTGTTGAAATTAACCTAATTAGCTTCGGTTGTTTAATACTTGCAGCCTGCAGGCATTCTGATTTGATCGGGATTGTTTCGTTTCGTTCTGAATTGGAGACTGTTAACGATTTTGAGATCGTAGGGTTTCTGTAACAGATTGCCGGTTTATATACGTCAAGTTGAGGTGAATTATTGACCTAATTTTGATTTAGGTATTCGAGATTTTGAGATCGAGATATAATCTTCAATTTCGTTGAAATTTAACTTGATTAACTTCAATTGTTTGATGCTTGCAGGCGTTCTGATTTGATCAAAATTGATTCGTTTAGTTCTGAATTCGAGACTGTTCTACAGTTTTGAGATCGTAGGGTTTCGGTTTATGTAAATCCGTTTGATCGAGGTGAATTATTGACCTAATTTTGAATTAGGTACTCAACATTTTGAAAATCGAGAGGAATATGAGATTGCCGATGGTTGATTGTCGTAGTTTGATTGAATTTTGCCGCGCCTTTGAACAACACAAGAACATGACGGTAACAACGAATAACAACAATCATTCACGGAGCAACAGGAAGAGCAGAAACGGTTCGAATTCGATTAATCCGTTCTCGCATCCGTTTTGTGACCGATCTCCATTCGCAGCGCTGGATATTCTGATGTTGATTCTGGTGCTTGGAGCACTTGGATTTCTAATTATACCGTATATTAATATTATCTACCGTGAATCCGTTGAGATTCTGCCTTTAGTTATTGAAATTGTTCAAGAAGTGATCGCTGATGCTCCGATCGCGTATGTTATTGGAATAGTGGCGGCGTTTAGCGGGGTGATTGCCACAATTGCTGCTTGGGAAATACTTGAAGTGAAATCAAGAAAATGTGGAAAGCCTAAATGTAAAGGGCTGCGTAAAGCGGTTGAGTTTGATATCCAGCTTGAGTCGGAAGAGTGTGTTAAGTATCTGTCAACAGGAGTAATGGCGGATAATGATGTGAAGCCGTTGGAATTAGGGCAAGATCACAAGGAGCTGGAGGTTGAGTTGAAGAAGATGGCACCTGTTAACGGCCGGACTGTTCTTATTTTTCGAGCACCGTGTGGATGCCCTGCTGGTAGATTGGAGGTATGGGGGTCTAAGCGAATTCGTAGGATTAAGAAATAAGTTTATCAAATTTCCCTTTTAGATAGAATAAAGATTTGCTGATATATATTACAATAAGTGAATCCCATATGTTTTACCAACTGTTATAACTTATATCATGTTTAGATCAAATGAAAGAAACATCTTATGATTATCTGAATCTTTAACATCAATTACATATACCTTTCTTGAAGTTTATACCATTTGTTATGCTCTTGATGATTCGTTTATGATTGCATCACTCGAATGTTAGTAGTTAATTTGTTTATGATTGCCCTGTATATTGAGGCATCTTATGTGCATAGGTATTTATGTTGGTCAATGTAAGGTGCCTGCATATATAGAGAGCGATTGATTCAATCTTTGTGCTGTTTCATTTCTTGCTTTTGTACTGGGCTTGGGAATCAATCTCATTGCCCTCGTTGCGTATAAATATACTTCACAGTATGCGCCGATTGCTAGAAAGAGATGAACATTGTTGGTGATGGTCATAGATATATAATCACAGTGTCTTGCTATTAAATCCTTATCATCCGATTCGATTTATGAAGGACTATGAATCACATTAGTAAATTGGCTATCGAGTCTTGCATGTCAAATTGATTGATATTATAGGACTTCATGCACTCTACACGTTATTTCTTACCCTATTAACGCTGTCTTAATTATGGATTTAGGGTCGAGTTTGGTTTTTGATTTGACCTTATCACATAACGAGCGACGTTTAATTTGGTGTATTTTAGTTGATATGTCTTTTTGATGCTTACTTGTTTTCTCTATACATACTATACAAAGCTTTCTATACGAAGTGAACATGCTAGAACAAATACGGTAATTAACAACTCAGTTCAAACAGTGATATGGAGGGTCTATGGTAGTTGTTCAATTTGTTCACGGTAAATAGTGACGGATGCTACCGTAACAAACTCGGTGTATATGATGATCGGAGACTTGTGGCAAGAGATATGGGATCTGTGGTATTAGGTTTTAAGTAATGATGATATTCAATTATCCATGGTGACAATTAGAGTAACTGTGATAGGGATTTACTCAGTTTATGATCTTGTAGAATGGTTTGAGAAGCAGGAACCTGTTGACGTAAGTCTCGCAACATGGGTGGTCGGTTTGTGTAATAGGTTAAAATGGGTTCAGGCAAAAATTAGTTCAAGTCAAAATGGTGCGTTTTTAAAGAAGTATTAGTTTGGTTCTGGTTAAAATGAGTTCCGACCAAAATTGGTTCACCTTGAATCGGTCGTTAGAAATAAGAAGGTATTAAACTGTGTTCATATGTTGTATCTTCTTTTGTGGCGGCTGGTGGCCACGATGGAGGTGTCAGCGTTAACAGTGGATACAATAGTGGCGGCAAAGGCCGTGGAGATGGCGGTGACGGTTGTGGAAACGAAGGCGACAACAGTAGTTGATTCAATAGCGGTAGCCGAGGTGACGGTGACGGTTGTGGAAAAGATGGATATCTACAACCAACTCTATTAACTCCATAACAACCCAATACCCATGCCCTTACTTTCTTCCTTCACACTCTTCATTTATACATATAGATTAAAATTCTACAATGAAATCATGATGTAGAGTACAAACAGGTAGAATTGGGGATAGAGGATCAGCCTGAATGTAAATTAGAATCATGGTGAACGATTGAATCTTGTCGTAAACACGAAGAGTGTTCAGAAGATACTATTAAGGTAAAAAAACATGGTTACTGTGATAGGTTTCTTGATGCATTACATATGATTAACAAAACAATATGTTACCAGAATATATGATCTACTTCACTTTTTAAAGAGAGGATATGTGTATGCATGTAGATACACTTCACGCCGATACCCATGCTATTAGATCTTCATTGGTGATAACCTGTTACATATAGGAAGTGATTAGTAAATGCTGTAGCAGGCAGATCAATACAACTTGCTTTCAACTATAGTTAAACACTCGACTTCTGAGCTAGATTAACACTTGGTACCGTGGAATGAAGAATATTTACTACCTTTTTCATTTCAGCCATGGATTTAAAGCGCAAAAATAGATCATTAAGTTCCGTTTCATCGACTTTGTAACCAAGCTGAAGTAAAAATGGACTAATATTTAATGCACAGCATAACAACGGAGCCATATACTTCATATACAAATGAATAAATTCGACATGCGCATTTTACCTCAGAAAGTTTAGATTTCAAAGCATGGCGTCCACTATGCAACAAATAATAGATGACATTCGTTAGACCAGACCAAGGATTAGATAGAATATACTAGTTACGGTTAGATAAACTACATAGTTAGGATCTGTATAATTAAGAATTATGATTAAGTTATGTTCTTTTTGTAATTATCATTATCGTACTCCTATAAATGGTTGATCAACAATACATGGTATCAGACCTTTAGGGTTCTCGTCATACCTAAGTTTTCCAAGTATAATTCCAGATTCATTGAACCGGTGAAGTCCAATATCTTCAGGTGACATGATTTCATATGTGCTTTTGTTCTTTAGGATTCCGTCTTGGTGTATTCCACTTTGATGTGAAAAAGCATTCGCGCCAACGATAGCTTTGTGTGGTTGCACCTTCATTCCACTATACTCTTCCACCTAAATAACATAGGTGCTAACTGCTAAGTCAATCATTAGCTAAGTTCTAAAATAGATTATTGAATAATACCATCTTGCTAGCCATGACAATATGTCTTGTATCGACACTGGTGTATAGACCACCCAACAGTTCCTCTTTGCATTTGATAGCCATTACAACCTGTGCTCAGTGAAAAGAACGTTCAACCCCCTCGATCGATTTGGTTAAATTGTCGACTAGAAACAAGAAATAGCTCACCTCTTCCAAAGAAGCATTGCCAGCTCTCTCTCCAATTCCATTTATCGTCACTTCTACTTGTCTTGCACCCGCGTAAGCCCCCTGGCATCCACATGCGTTAGCATACAAGCGAAGACAATTTTTTTTTTTTTTTTTTTTTTTTTTTTGTGTGTTTCTAGGTATTTTAGAAAAATAATAAGTGAATCTAGGAGGTTTCTATCATTTGGCAAGCAAACTCCTTGAATACGCTGAGATGGCAAAATTCAAAAAAAAAAAAAAATCGTCTGCTCCTTTGACTAACGGACTCCCAAGAAACCAGATAAAGTTCAAAAGCCTCCTATAAACGCTTATGATTTTTCTAAACCGCCTAAAAAGTAAAAATATCTACAAGCGAAACAAATACATTAACAATGAACATAAGAAGAGAACATCATCATCATCATCATCATCGTACTCAGTATATCCCACCTATAGCAAAGCTAAGGTAGGGTCTGAGGAGGGTGGGATGTAGACAGCCTTACCTCTACCCCGTAGGAATAGAGAGGCTGCTTCCAATGAGACCCCCGGCTCGATTGTGGTTTTGCATCAAGCCTTGGACATAAGGCACATAACACTCAGCAATTGAGACAAACGCCAATTGGTGCATGTACCCCCTTGTCTTTCGGCTATCAACGCCACCACATGATGCCTGATTAACGATCCCCTCTTTTTAACGTTATTTTCACGAAATTAGTAAAATAACGTTAAAAATTAGTGCACTTTTGCTTTTGCCCCCCGGAGCGCCCACACATATATTACATTATATGAGCAGACCGCAAGCGGGGCTCGAACATAAGAAGAGAACAAGTGTGTATATCTTTTTTTACCTCTAATGTATTGGCCGTAGCAAGTCCTAGATCATTATGGCAGTGAGTTGAAACAATAACATCCTCAATGCCAGGGGTGTTGGCTTTTATATCTGTAATGAGTTGTCCGAACTCGCGAGGATAGTTATAGCCAACAGTATCAGCAATATTAACGGTCGTTGCGCCTGCTTTAATAACTTCGCCTAGGAACGTGTATAGGAATTCCTTCTCTGACCTATTAACAAACATAACACAGATTATAGTTTATGACTTTTGAGGATCATTTTAATATATAATCAAGTAAAAGAGTTGTAAACTTCTGAGAACCATTTTACTTTGCAAATGAATAATTATTCTCTGAGGTTTGAAAGAGAAGTTATGATTTGTTGGTAGATTAACAAGATTTGAATCTTCAAAGGAAAAATTGAACAACAAAAATTTCAGTTTGTTAAGAATATACGAGTTCAGCCAAGTTGACTCCTTTAACTTCAAGCCCAAGCTCGAGTTGGATCGTTTAACTTGGTGCACAAGCTCAAAATTAAGAAGGCTCAACTCGCTCGTTAAGCAACCCTAATTAACAATATATAATAGCCAGGGTCAGCCCTGAGCATGGGCCGAGTGGGCGACGACTCAGGGGGCCCGCAAAAAATTTAAATTATATATATATATATATATATATATATAGGACAAAGATCCGTTAGGAACCACCTTTTATTGCGAGAACCGCGAGAACCAATGTGAACACAACCAAAATGCCTAAAAATAGCTAAAAAGCACACAAAAAAATGTTTTTTTTTTAATATTTTTTATAAAAAAATCGCTACTTTTAGTAGCAAAAAAAAAAAAATTCAAATTTTTTTTAAAATGTTTTTTTTTGCTACTAAAAGTAGCGATTTTAACATAAAAAATATTAAAAAATTTTTTTTTTAGATTTTTTGGGGGTTTAGTTTTTAGCATTTTAGCTTGGGGTGGGGGGGGGGGGGGTAGGTTTTTGTTAGGTTTTTTTTGGGGGTTTTAGTTTTTAGCATTTAGCTTGGGGGGGGGGTTTAGGTTTTTTTTTTTTTTGGGGGGGGGGGGGGGTAAGGTTTTTTTAGCTATTTTAAGTTGTGTTCACATTGGTTCTCGCGGTTCTCGCAATAAAGGTGGTTCTCGCATGAACCCTACCCTATATATATATATATATATAGGGTCAGGATTTAGAGAGAACGAGTGAAAATGTGAGAACGGTGAGAACGATTATGGATCGTCAGATCAAAACAATCTATGGACTAGATGACGCGGTGGCGTTTTCGTAAATAACATAAACTTTTTAAAGGGGGCGCGCTTCCATAAGGGCAAAAAGGTAAATGTTCATCTACAAAACACATCAAAGCGTGACTGAAACATATATACTTCCAGAGACACCTCCCCAAAACCAATGTAAAACGCGAAAACCCTAGAAAACGCGAAAAAACAAAAACTATGGCGTCGAAAGATCAAACCAGATCCAGAGGCAAAAAACATAGTGAGTTAACTTCGATTTACATTGTGCTAGATTATGCTGCTTTTGGCGTTCTAATTTTAACAATAAATTGGCAGTTTCTACAAGTGTGGAAGGGGAAGGGTCATCTGCTCCAAAACGACAAAAACCGAACGAGCAACAAAAGAAGACAACAAGAGGACATGGTACAGAATGTTACTTTTCGTGATGTAAAAATACACTTTGATACTTTGTTGCCAAAACGCCAAAATTTGTATCGTTTGTTTAACAATGTATGAGAAAGAAATTTTACATATATGTCATTTTCTTATTGAAAAAACATATATCATTCGTGTGTTACTAAACGCCACAAACATGTATCCTGTGATAGATTTGTTACTAAACGCCAAAAAATGTATGGTTTGTGTTATAAACACCATTTAATTGTTATTGTCTTATTCAACATCTATCATTTGTTATTGATTTATAAAACGCCATACATGTATCATTGTGTTATTAAACGCCATGAAATCATTTTTTATAGGCGAAGAGAAGTTAAGATTGAGAATAAATGTCCACACTGGAAAGGCCCAGCCAATAAGAGGAAGGCATTAAGTCAGAATGTTGAGGTTGAGAAATAACCATGTCATGAGTTCAGTGGGGCTAGGGTCTTGTCAAGAGTAAAACCTACAAACTTGACTGGTTGGTTTATGAATCTAAACCAAAATCAAAGACAGGCAGTACACCAAATGGGGTTTGGTGCTACACTAAGGTTGAAAATAGACACCGTGCCGACAATGCTTGGGTACTGGTTGGTTGAAAATTACAATGAAAAGATAAACACCCTAAACGTTGGCAACCATACCATACATATGAATGAAGAATTGATAAAACTCTTTAAAGGGTATACCAAATGGAAGGGTGCCCGTAAACATGAAAAAAAGACCAACAACTAAAGACCAGGTGGTGGCTGAGTGGAAAGCACAGTTCCAAGGGTTGGGCTGGGTTAACAGACCAAGTGTGAAGGTATACTTTGATAACGTTTTGCCTATGATGCATGGCTTTGGGAGAGACTTCTGCCTAAATTTCCTTGTAACATTCTTCACTATAATGGGGCGTGCAACTGACAATGCAGTCGTCAACAAACAACTTTTGCACAACGTTACACCAAACGTTCAAATCAACCAAATGAACTGGTGTAGTTATATCATCCAATGCTTGCAACACGCCAAAACCGCATGGTCTCCAAGAAAGCATTACACAAGGCCACTGATCATACTTGCGGTAAGAATAAAATTTCCCTATTCATTTGTGTGTCATTAAAACGCCAAAAAATATATGTCATTTGAAAAATCTATCTTGTTACAGCTTGCCTTGGTGAAGATGCTTGCAATAGGAAAAAATGGGACCGAAAAGAAGGACACCCAATTGAGTGGGTTACAACAGATACTCTTGACTTGTTTGAGAGTGCAATGGCAAAACTTGTAACACCCCGAAAACGGGTTTGGTAATCAAACCACGTTAATACTAAAGGACGGGTAAAATACAGTTAGTGGTAAAACTTACCCGGTAAATTTTAGGATTTTAAATAAATAAATCTAATATTTATTAGAAGGATGGGAAATACTTTGAGAAAGCAAAGTATATAAAAGGCCCGAGATTTAACGGGACTTAAAATAAAACGGGTTTTGAAGATAAATAACTAGGAAATAAATAACCTAGTACAAGTCTTGTAATTAAGTGAAAGAACAAAATACTCAAGTTATAAACCAAACTAAAGTTGAGGGGCCTATGTTGTTAAACTTGAAACTTAATAACATAAAACAAAATTTAAAACACACCAAACACCCACTTTGGGGATGTCTGGTCGATCAAGAAGCAGGGGGCGACAAGGGGGTTCTTCACCCAACCCTAATTCTCATAAAAACCACAAATTGAGGGTTTAAATCAAGTCCAAATCGATTTTCAAGCACAAATTAATGATCACCTAGTTGAAGGGGTCATAAGGTATGTAAAATCTTGATGTTTTGATCCATCTTAAATTCTAGGTTATTTGTAAGAAACTGAAATTGAGCTTGATTATGTCATGCATGGATGAATCTTGAAGTAATATGATGTCTAGGAGTCAACCCTAGTCAATAACATGTTGGATTATTGGATAATCTATGAAATTCATGATGATCCATTGATAAGTTAAATGGGTTTTGTAAAATTGAGATGAACACAAGAATCATGACTACCAAAAGTGGTGTTACTTGATTACTATGAAATGATTTTGAGATTAGTATACATGTTTGACATAATGAAATCGATATGTATGTTTATCTTGGGCAAAATATCAAGTTATGAACTTGGTTTTAAAGATGTAAAATTATACCCGTTAGGTGTTCGTTAAAATGCCTAAATGAAAGATAAATGTTGAAAATCGGACAAAAACGCATGCTTGATGAATAAGGCAAATTATGCGTTAAGACTTATAAAAAGGGTTCTAAACGGATTGTGAATTGAACTCTTTAGGCAAGAATCCGGATCGTCAAGTGGACAAGCCGGTGGAAATACGCGTTTGAAAAGGATGCTTAAAAGGTACGTAACTACGATCTCGTTACGTTATGCTTGATTTCGTATTTTCGCTAGTAGACCTTAAATTAGCATAATACATGAAATTTACATTTAGTTGAAGTGACGAAGATCACCAGGTAAATAAACGGGTCAAAAGGTGAAATTATCACCCTTTGACAATATCGACTAATGGTTTGTCGAGTTACATGTTTATAGGAATAAATATCAAATGGATACGTACATCTCTATTGCTTAACGGCTACTAAGGTAAGGTATCGAAATGGGTCAATATATTGATCCGAGCCAGGTATGTATAATGATTCAACTCATCATGTAGAACTTGAGATTTTATAAGAGTTAGACAAGGTTAAAGTATAGTTATTCGGTTATCTTTTAGGTAAACCGAATAAATTGAATTATGGTTATAGTGTTTTAGAAGCACATGGGTTTATAAACAAGGTTATAGTTAAAAGGTCGGATTTTGGGTCAAACAAGTATTTAAAAGTTCCTTGTAGTAAAAGAAAGATGAAAATTGACCAAATTGCCCTTATAGGCTAATTCGAACGAACGACCCTTAAAAGGGGTTTGGAAACGAGTTTTATGATTAAATAAATGCTTAGAATAAGAAAAGATAGTGAAAGATGTAAATTCTTGGGTCGAATGACTTTATATAGGTCTTTGCCGTAAAATGATAATCCGAGGGGTAAAACTCGAAACATATAGATATCCACATTAAATCCAACACACATATAGTTGTGGTGGAAGATTACTTGGTAAGGAATGTAGGAATAAGATGCTAGAAATGTATGAAAGCTAGTTCAAGTTCTAAAGTGCTTAAATACCCTTAACGGGTCAAAATAAGCATACGAGCGAAAACGTATTTAAATTGTGTGAGAAACCTGTGATTAGAACCTAACATGGTAGATAACATTAATTTGAAGAGATGCATGTGAAATAAGGATTAAGCAAACAAGTTTGTTGATAAAATGCATAAACGGGTTAAAACTCGGTAAAAAGGCAAGGAGTCGAAGGCTTAGAAGTCTCAAAATTTATTATGTAGGATGTTGGATTTTAACTCCATTTGATGGAGGATCAAATTACAATCATGTAGGAAGAAACGGTAGGTCAAACGGACAAGCGGATTGAAAGATACGAAAGTTTCGTGTCAAAAACGGCAAATTTGAAAGGGGCTGATACAGGGGCCACCGTAACTTACGGTGCCCACCGTAAGTTACGGTGGGGCTGATATCATTACGCCAGATACCTACTGAGTTACGGTGGGGGCATTTGAAATCAGGGGCCACCGTAACTTACGGTGTCCACCGTAAGTTACGGTGGAGGCCGGATTCGAGTCCTTGTTACTAGGATCAAGGGATTAATATTGGGATTTCCTGATTTCTTTCTTTAATTCGATTATTCGACTCCATTTTCCTTGTGATACCAGTTATTTAATTATCAAAACTAACTTTTAAGTTGGTTTTGAATACATGTGAATGTCAAGAGCCCCGGATGAAGATCAAGCGTCGAGCAAGAACCGAACACGCGTTAAACGAAGCTTTCGCAATGTTGTTTCGTCGTTATTCTAAAACGATGAATTAAATTACACTGTGTAGTTTTGCTTTCAAAGTTTAGAAAAGTTTTAATAAACCCGTATTTGAGCATGAATGTTTAAACATAAATACTCAGTAAATTGTGATTATTTACGGGAATCGCTAATTAAATTTATGGTTGTTACAAACGTCTTGTTGGCAATGAAGTAAAAAGAAAACAGTCAAAAAAGCTAAGGAAGGCAAACCCAAAAAAACAAGAAAAATGCAGGTTGTTGTTGATAATGAAGCTGATGGTGATGATGTTGAGAATGAAGATGAATATGATGTTCACAACGTCGATGAGCATGCTGATAACGATAATGATGATGATGGTTTTGATCATTATGATATATTGTCCAAAACGCCATGCACTTCAATGATGAGAATCGATATCAGAATGAGAATGAAGATATTGATGATGAAGAGGCTTCGCTTCGAAGGATGGTGAATGAGGATAGAGAAAGCCGGGAAATGATGTTTGAAGTTTCTGCATCAGGGAACCATGCTCTTGTCAGAGGAGTAACACAGTATGACAACATTTTTGCTGATGAAGAAGAACAAAACAATGAACCTAAAATTTTAATGTTGACTATTGTGTTTTACTCTTTACATTTTACATCTACATGTTTGGTTGTGTGATTTTCTATCATATTTGTGCAAAATCAATGAAAACACCATGATTAGAATAATTAACAAATAGTAACTATTTAAAACATAAACAACATTAAAAATGGGTTAAAAAACTAAATTAAAACAAGTAGAAAACACAAAAATGCCATATCTGTTGGATATCAATAGAACGCCATTAAAACATAAACGCCATTTGTAAAAAAATACTTAAAAAAAAAGCCATGTAAAACTAGCATAAAGATGAAAACGCCATTTCTATTTAATTTTTTTGGGCAACGGAATCATAACGCCATTGTTTAGCGGGAAGTGGACAATGACAATCGTACCCCCGCACATAATTTAGAGCGCTATACCACGTGGCCGGCCAGGATCCGTTCTCACACTTTTCACCGTTCTCTCCTGATCGCGTACTTATATATATATACATATAGGAACAAGATCAGGAAAGAACGCCTCAAAGTGTGAGAACGGTGAGAACGATTCTCAGCCACAAGATCTTAGTGGTTTGTGGCTGAGATTGATGCGGTGACATTTTTGTAAATAATAGGGGCCTTGGAACTACAAGGAGGGGTAAAATAGGAAGATCCAAACAAATGTGCACATGCTAATCACATGTCATTTTCCCCCATCATATTTAAACGATAATAACTTTTTTATACGTGATTATTTTTCGAAAAAAATTACACCATAAAACTCCGCGTTTTTTATCTTTTCAATGAGTATACTATTGATATACTTTTCGAAAAAAAATTAACTGGGTTTTATGGTGTTTTTCTGAACTGGGTGTTTTATAACGTTTTAGACTATGTATTTTCATGACGTTTTTCTGAACTGGGTGTTTTTATGGCGTTTTAACTAGGTATTTTCATGGCGTTTTTCTGAACTGAATGTTTTATGGCGTTTTCAACTGAGTTTTTTCATGGCGTTTTTCTGAACTGGGTGTTTTATGGCGTTTTTAACTGGGTATTTTCATGACGTTTTTTTCTGAATTGGATGTTTTTATGGCGTTTTATTTGAACACCCAGTTCCTGTGAGTGATTTTTTTGACAATATTACCCCTTAGGGGCTGTTTGGTAGCATCTGAATGGCCATTAAGAGGCTACATCTTAATGGAACCATTAAGAATTTTACCAATGAGAAGGTAGAAGAATGTGACATGTGATGATTTACCATTCAGATGTTACCTCTTAACCATTCAGACTTGAGGTTACCTCTTATTCATTCAGATGTTTTAAACCATTAAAAGGTAGCATCTGAATGGTCATTAAGAGGCTACCAAACAGCCCCTTAGGTAGTGTTTGGTATGAGGTAATGGAGGATGGAATGGAATAATTCATTCAAGGGTAATGAAAAAAGAAGTGTTTGGTTGATCATGTGAATGGAATAAAGCATTACATACCCCATTCCATTCCTTCTAAAATTGTTAAAATCTATTCCTGGCCTCCCCCAGTTTTTTTTTCATTCCGTTCAATATCAAAAGGTTGTTTCTCTATTTTGCCCCCTCCTCACCGATTATCCCTCCCCTTCCATCGTTATCTGATTTGCACATCCTCTAAACAAGGAATGGATTATGATTTTGCTTATATATATATCGCCATCTTCATAGAGCAAACGTCACTCCTCTGGAACCCTAATTTGCCCAGTTCGTTGTGATTTCCGTCATCAGACACGAAATCAAGTAAATTGTTTATTTATTTGTTCAATTCTTGTGATTTTATCATCCCAAACGTTCAGTGAATGAATGGTGAACTTTAATATGAACTTCAATCATATTTTGATTTCAATTTATTGATGGTGCATTGAGGGGTCGCTGTTTCAAGGTGGGGTGTGATGGTGATTGTTAGTGGGTGTAAATTAACTCTTTACATAATCCAATTCATCGTTTTTTTTTTTAATTTTTGTGTGTCTGTTGGAAGTAACAAATTAGAAGAAAACACAACAAAAAGGTTTTCCATTTTTATTCAAGTTCTTCGTTACTTTTTCATATCACAATTCTTGTTGTTATGTTTTGATAGTTTATATTTTATAGTCTATTTCGGTTCTATGTATTGAATTACTGGTTCTTTTTTGTGAGTTTTAACTAGGGGTGCAAACGAGCCGAGCGGCTCGCGAGCTACTCGAGATCGGCTCGAGAAAAAGCGCGAAATAAGCCGAGCCTTATCGAGCCCGAGCCGAGCTTGAGCCTAAAATAAAAGCTCGTTTGTTTACCGAGCCTGGCATGTGAAGCTCCTCAGGCTCGTCTCGTCGAGCCTTATCGAGCTTTAGTGTGAAAGAGCCGAGCCGAGCCAATCTTATTTAAACTTGTTTACGAACCGACCCCGAACCTAAAAATAAGCTTATTTAGTAAACGAGCTCGAGCCCGAGCTTCAATTATCGAGCTCACAAGCCTGAAAATTTTATTATTTAGTAAACGAGCCGACCCCGAACCTAAAAAATAAGCTTATGCAAGAATTTAATGTCTCATCCTTTTTTAGTCAAAACTGAATGTTTTGTTTTTCATATAATTTTTTGCAGATAACAGTTGTGGTTGCTGGCGTTGGACCTTTACCATAAAAGGAACGTTATTTGTTGCAACCCTTTTCATCTTTGTTTTGTTTGTTACTTCCTTATTGTTGTGTTGATCTTTGTTTGAACAGTTGTGGGTTTTAGTTAGTAAGTCAATTCAATAGGCTTGTTTAGATAGGATTTTGTTGGTAGAAACTAGAAAGACCAATGACTGTTGTGTTGGAGGGTGTGCTATTGGGTGACTGGTCATATTGTGTTTGGGTCGAAACGGGCCACTTAAAAAGTGTCATATTGGTTTGGGTCAAAGCGGGTTGTTACTATAATAGGTTTTGGTTGAAACGGCTCGCTTTTGAAAAAAAAGTATTAAATGATGAAACAAGAATATTACACAATGGATCCTTGGACTGCAGCTATGTTTAACAGTTATAGCACAACAAAGATTTCAATTGCAATGCTTATCAACCACCTTTTTCATGATGGTTTGTTTTCTATATATTTTTTTTCATTCGTTGTTGTTTTCTATATCCATTTATGTGTTTTCAAACCTTTAACTGTACATGCTACAATAATGGCATGCTTGACGCTCCCCCGCCTGTTTGGCAAGCTTATATACAGGTAACTTATAATCATTTATGGTTGTAGCCTTTTCTAATATTTGTTTTCGTATTATTATTTTATGTCTTATTAACTTCGATCATGATGATGTGGCTTGTTAGGTGCACAAAAATGCCGCAAAATGGAGATCAAAGAAATTTCCTCATTACTGGGACTTATGTATTGTGTTTGGCAAGGATCGGACAAATGGGAGAGATGCCCAAACAGCCGCTGATATTATATCCGATATGACCAGAGAAGAACCAGATGCAGAGGCTACTGTGGATGGACTAGATGATGTGGATCTTAATCAACCACTAAATAGCCCTTCGTATGAAGCTTCTAGAGAAGACTCAAGTATACAACGAAAGAGGAAGAGGCGCAACAGCTGGTATCCTCTAATGAGTAGCTTGAAAGAATCGGCTGAAATAATTGGTGCGGAGATTAGGGAGGCTACAAATACTTTCAATAGAGTTTTTGGAACTGAGAGCAATAGAGAGGAATTACGTAACAATCTTTTTGCGGAGATGAACAAAGTTGTGGGTTTGACTACTCGTGAATGTGACAAGGCTGTATGTAAGCTCGCACAAAATGAAGAGTTGTTTGTAATCTTTTTTAAGGTTAATGAAGAACGTAAATTTGGGTGGGTAAAGACTATTCTTGAAGCTTTTGCTTGACGTGATATTCGATGACTTTTGGATTATTTTTAATTTTTTTTATTTTGCAGAACTTGGATGATTTTTAATTATTTTGGTTGGAAACTTTTGAATAAATTTTGAATTATGTTATTTAAATACATTCTGTTTCTCATAATATATATTTATTATTATTTTCAATGGAAAATTTTGTGAAAACTAGTAATTTTTCTTTATTTTCAGACAAGGGTATTGTTGTTATTTTCAATGAATTGTATTCCATTCATTCGTCTTTTTTCGCATACCAAACAACACAAAGTAATGCATCATTCCATTCTCATAGGTTAACCAAACATGACCATGGAATGGTAATGACCCATTTCATTCCCTTACCCATTCCATTCCTTTGTCCATTCCATTCCCTCGTCCATTCCATTACCCCATACCAAACAGACCCTTAGTGTAATTTAGCTTCAATGCCACATGTCACCACCAAAATCATTCTCACCGTTCTCACACTTTTCACCGTTCTCTCTAAATCCTGGCCCTATATATATATATATATATTGGTTTGGGTTCATTTTAGAACTCTAAATAATTGCAGAACTTCCAGAACTTCTAATAAAGAATCATTTTATAAATATTTTTTTTTGTATTTAGGTTCTTTTTATCTTCTATTATATGTATTTTTATGATTATATACATGTTAAAAGTAGTTTACATATGTTTAATAGCCAAAGTATATATATGTGTAATAACTAATTACATATATGTAAAAAAACTAGTTTACATATGTGTAATTACACATAAAAATTGATAAAATTACTCGTAACATATATGAAATCATAAAAATACACATAATAAATGATAAAATTATCCTAAACATAAAAATATTGTTTATTAGGAGTTCTGCGAGTTCTGTAAATATTTATGGTTCTGAAATGATCCTTACCCTACATATATATATATATATATATATATATATATATATCTTCATCTTCATAATATAATAAAACAAAGGTGTTTGAGCTTAGTTGTCAACACCACAAGCAATCCCCATAATTTCTTTCCTACTTGGCAACTTCTACCTTCTTCATATCCCATGTGTCAATTTGTGAGATTTTTCTTTTTTTATAAACAATTATCTCATTCAAATTCAACCTATTCTGGGTATTGAATCAAAATCATTTCTCTCTCTTACACCACACTTTCCTCTTTCCTTTCTACTGCTTCAAATCAAAAACCCTAAAATGTAATTCCTTACACCGCACGATTTTTAACAGTTGCAGTGAACAACACGACACTTATTTTCTCAACTTTCAATCGTTTCATCATCATCTCTGATTAGGTAACAGTTGCAGGTTTAGTTCATTCGTTGTTTGTTAATGGCTACGGAGATGACTCATCGTCGTCTGGATTGAATCTCGAAGGAGTTGATGATGTTAAGGACTTCGTTTGGGTGAGTGTTTCAGTTTGTTGTGTTTTAGGTTATTGAAATATGTTTATGATATTTTTTTTAATTTAACTCTGGATGTTTTAAGTTTGGTGTATGGACAACTTGCAATTAGGTTAATTATGATTAATTGTAGTGTAAAATGTTGTAAGGATCATTAATTTTGGCGTATGATGAATATAAAATAGGTTTTGGAATATTGAAAAATGTTCATGAGGTTTTGTTAATTTGACAAAGCTGAACAACTGGTAATTAGGTTTATGGATAAATTTAAAGTGGAGTTTGAGAGTTTGAAGTTATGGCTGTGAAATTTTGATATTCTTCATGATATTTTGTTAATTTGAGAAGGTTGATTTTGATGTTTTAAACCTTTCCTCAGATGGAAAGGCAGGTAGAGGAGAAGGGCCGACAGAGCCCTAGATGCAGGTTTTGTATATCTCTTTTGAAGGTTTGATGCTTGAAACATGTTTTCAGCACAACTCTTCAAGTGAGTAATCTTTACTTTTTTTTTCTCTTTTTTTCTTGGTTGTTGATACTTTTTAGGGTTTTGATTTCAGAGGTAAAGATTGAATAATCTGGTGTGTTGATTAAGTTACAACGGAGAAACAGAAAGAGACTGGGATTTGTAAAGGTTCGTTCTGATTTAGGTCTCGCAGATACGATTGTCACTTGTATGTCAGTTTTATTATTGTTATCGTTTAAGGTCATTTTCATATATAATCTGTGACTAATCTTTGATTCTTTATGTGTGTTTTTGGGATTTGCTGCTATAGATTTCTATGAGCAAGCATTTTTAAAATTTTATGGTTTCCGCCTTTCTTTTTTATGTTGATTTTGTAGTTCCACTTACTGGTAATTTTGTGGGTGAAAGAAAAAGCTTTGTGACGGCTGGTGAATGGAAATTAGGGTTACCTTTGTAGCCTCAAGCTCAATGAGGTATTGAGTAATATTTCATGCCACACGTTTAGGGACTCACATCTCATTAAACAGAAACAATAATTTTAGGAATTTGGGAGATGAACTCCACATTGTCTTCGTCCAAGGTGAATACTTATTATAGATATATTACAGTTTGAATATGTTGTTTTTTTGTGTTTGTTGTGTGTATAATGATGAAGAGTTCTCCGGTAATTGAATTGTTATGTGAGTTTTTTGCTGAATCACCAACGAACAACTTGATACGTGGATCTTAAACCGGTAATTGGATTTGTTAAAAACTGCATCAATAAAATTGTATATATGCAAACATTTTGTTCATAGAATCTTTTATTGGAAAAAAAATCTAGATCAAGTTAGAGATCATAAACAGGCAACCATATATACAAGTACTTGGATGTCTAAAACATAAGACAATTAAATGGTTTATTTCATGCAGGAAGAGTGGTCCTTCCGCCTTTGGAATTCTGGCGCAACCAAAAGGTCGTTATGATGAGGTTTGTATTCTCTTTTTTAAATTTACTCGACCGTTTCAACACATGTCCTATGACTTTTTCACGAAATATGTGCATTTTTAGGATTTATGTTTAAGATTTCTATATGATCATGGGGTTTTGTTTTTTTTTTTAGGAGGCAAGATTGAGCAGGTGAACGACCAAGAGGAAGAAGACGAGGATGATGGTTATGGCGACTTTGTGAAAACTTATGATGATTTATCACTGCCATCTTTGAAGCTCTAATTTAAATGTGTTTAAATTGTGCTAATCGCTCCTTCTGGTGGTGGGCGACTTCGTCATTCAAGCCCCTTATCCTTCCTACGAAGAGGATGAAGCCAAGGGGACACAAAAATAACAAATAGTTAAAAAATATGTTTGTCGATTTAAGGAATCTTGCAAAATATACCACTCATGTTGCTGGTATGACCCCCTCCCTATTTGTCTCTTATTCCATCTAGCTGCTTAATAATTTTCATTATGACAACTGGTTGACCTCAAACTGGACAAATCTGTCGCTGGCCACTGCGGATTGGTTGGGTCTGTTGTTGTCTGTCGCTTCTGCACCCTTGGCTACACCAAACTCATCCTCTGCGCGCAGTCTGAGTTAGACATTACCAAATTTGTAAGTTCTAGATACTTTTCCGAGGCTGCTTTGAGGTTATTATTAATATTCCAACTGAGTTTTGTAGTGGGATCACCCTGACTCACTTATGTCATACGTGAAGCAAATCAATGCAACTTCCAACAAGATTTAGGTTTATCACAAATTGCTATACAATTGAGACCATTAAAGATGGGAAGCCTCTTCGTGGAGTTTTGTTCTCAAACAACCCATACTCAAAAAAGTCAGCTGCTAATGATTTAAGAAGGTAAATTTATTAATATATACTGAAATCGATATACTAATAACTTAATTCACTTTATGCTTATTCAATCTGTTGTATTTGGGCTTAATAAACAATAGGAAGAGTTGCAGTTGACAATGGGAAAAGGGTTTTGAGCATCTTATGACAGATACCATAAGAACTCCTGAACACTAGACTTCCAGGTGCCACCTCAGCTACTGCAAATATGAAAATTGAAGCAGCTTCTAACGTGTCCATCACATGAGGTGAACATATGATGTCATTACATTTGGATAAAAAGTACTCTCGGTCAATCAAGCTGACCCGAATCAACCTGAAAATTACTCTTTTGACCTGTTTCCTAACCTGACTTTCGGCCCATCTTTCCTAAATCGTTATCTTTATGTTTATTGTTTTTCGCCCAGAACTGGCAGCACCGTGGCGGTGGAGTGAGGAAACAGTCAAACAAAAGAGACACAAGAAGGGTAACTAAAGTTGAAAATTGACATGGTACCTTTTTTTAATCTTTAATAAATATTTGTGAAGAAGCAATATAAGAAATATGAACTGATTTCGACATCAATTCTGGATCCTTTTACGTTATGTATTGATATTTGCTTCTTTTTTGTCAACTACTTTTAATCCCTGCCGATTGCTAGGTAGTTTCGGTTTCTCCCTAGGGATGAGCTCAGTACCGGTACCGAAAATCGCCAAATAGGGTACCGGTA
Source organism: Helianthus tuberosus (assembly GCA_030545235.1). Lineage (NCBI taxonomy): Eukaryota > Viridiplantae > Streptophyta > Magnoliopsida > Asterales > Asteraceae > Helianthus > Helianthus tuberosus. The sequence goes on along the minus strand of CM060414.1, from coordinate 147,846,368 downwards.
CTGCAAATGCTTAGTACGGTACCGGTTGTAACACCCCAAAAACGGGTTTGGCAATCAAACCACGATTAATATTAATGAATGGGTAAAAATACCAAAAGTGGTAAAAAAATTAACCCAATAAATATTAGGATTTGAACAAATAAGCCTAATATTAATTAAAAAGGAAAATGAATACTTTGAGGAAAACAAAGTTTATAAAAGGCCCGAACTAACGGGACTTAAAGTAAAACGGGTTATAACTTCCCGAACCCACAAAGTTAACTAGGAATAATTAACCTAGTTAGTTAATTATAAGCCTAGAATTAATAAGAAAACATGGTGAAAAACCCTTTATAAGAACTTGGGTAAAGTTAAGGGACTAGAGTTGGTAAGTTGCAAAATGATTTTTTATTAAAAACAAAAGCTAAACACCAAAACGCACACTTAAAGTGTGTAATCTGGTCGAGATATCCACAGGAGCCAAGAACTCTTGAGCTTAAAACCCTAACAAGCACAAAATCAACAAATTGGAAGGGCAAATCAAACCCAAATCGAAATTCAAGCACAAATTAGTGATCACCTCAGTGAAGGGATCACAAGGTATGTCAAAATTCACAATTTGGTTTCATCTCAAATTCTTGATAAACTTGTGAAATCGAAATCTGAACTTGATTGATTGATGTTTGAATGAAATTATGATAAATTCAGGGTTAGGAATGAACCCTAATCAATAATTTGATGCATTGATGTTCATGCATATGAAATTGAGAATCACCCATTTAGGTGTTAAATGGGTTTTGTAGGATGATGAAAAACATTAGAATCTTGATCATGCAATGAGTGTTATTGATTATTATGAAATGAATCTAGGTGTTGTTATGCATGCTAGATGTAACGAACTTGAAAATGATCTTTAATCTTGGCTAAATAGTTAGTCATGAACTTGATTGTTAATAGTATAAAATAATGCCCATAAGGTATTTGTTAAAATGCCTAAAAGGACACGAATTTGTTAAAATTTAAAGTAAAACGCATAATTGAATAATATGGCGAATTATGCGAAATATGATGTGATAAGAGTTCTAAATATGTCGTTGGTTGAACTCTATAGGCAAGGTAATCGAAATTTCAAGCGACAAATTGGAGCGGACGCGCGCGCTTGAAGGATAAGCTTTGAAGGTACGTGACTTGTCGTCTTGTTATACTTATGTAGATAAACCTAGTCGTAGATATGTTTAATATTGATATAGCGAAAATGATTGCGTTTGGTATGTCAATGAAGTGATGTAACTCACTCGACAACCAAACGGGTCAAAATAGTTAAATAAATATGTTTGTTGATGATATTGTTTAAAATAGCCGTGTTGGAATGTCAATGAAGTGAGTAACTCACTCGACAAACCAAACGGGTCAAATAATGGTCGAAATGGTAGTGTTCGAAGTGACTTAAAAGTCACTCGTTAAATTGGGTTAAAAAAAAGCGTAAACCATGGAGTGGAAGTGATACGCTAAGGTTGACAAGCCCGGAAATGGGTAATTATGGTTGGAAACCAATGTTGATGAATTAGGCAAGTACGTAACTACGGTTTCGTTACGTCATATTTGTTTATGTATTTTATTAGTAGTCTTTGAATTTAGCATAATATATATGAAATTGGGTATTTAGTTGAAGCGACGAAGTCACTAAATAAACAAATGGGTCAAATATTGGTTAAGATAGGTTTGGTGTGTCGCGAAGTGGTGATTTTCATTAGACAACCAAACGGATCAAATAATTGATAAATTTGTAGTGCATAAGTGAATTTGATAGTCACTCATAGATGGTGAATTATGGAAATGAAGTCCGTTGAACGGACGCGCCAAAAGCTTAGTTTCTCTTAGTAAGAACCCATGATATGGGTCAAAAACATGAAACATAGTTGTTGATTTAGTAATAATGTTCATAAGTGAAATCGTTCTTAATAAACACAACATATCGTGTGCATAAATATTGAGAATAGTGGTGAAACGCTAATGTTGTCTAGCCCGGGGAAATAGGTAATTGTGTTTAGAAATCATTAAGACTGAATAATATAAGGTTTGATATATAACCAAATGGGTCAAATAAATAAAAAAGGGAGATTTCTAGGCGATCATCCTATAAACGAGTTTTTATGAAAATAATGATAATAAACGGGTTCGTATTTAAATTACGGACTCGTAGGAAAAAGAATCACGAAAAACGGAGTTGCAAAACAAAAGTTATGACAGTTTTAAGTTTTATTTTCGGAAAAGTTGGTGCTGGGCAAAATGCAGGTCCAGAACCTGCACCTGCTGGAAAATTGTCTCCCCCGCGGCACGCGACAGGGAGCAATGGACCCGGCGTGACACGCGGAGCCGCTCGCGGCCCGCGAAAGATCAAAAGGAGTCTGTCGCGTGGCGCGACAGACTAAATTCCGAAATTTTATTTTGTTTTTAATTATTTGATACTAGAACTTGTTTATACATGTTTTAATGTTGTCAAAACTAATATCTAACATGGTTTTGACATTAGGTGAAGTTTGTCTTACTCCGGATGGCGATCAAGCAAGAATCCAAGAACCGAACACAACGTTTTGAAGCTTCCGCGCTAATCTAATTTTGTCGTAGACAATGTTCATTTTGTAAACACTTAATTTAATGTTTTCGACGTTTAAACTAGTTAGATAGTTAACTAGAATACTATCACTATGCAAACTTATCATCTTATCTAATTTTTGAAATTATGCATTTGGTTTAAAAATGCGTACTTTTATGTAAAAATCTTAATTTTACGAGACGGGTGTTACACCGGTACTGGTATTTGAAGGTAAAATCCGGTAAAATACCGGTAAAAGTGGGTACCAAATCGGTACTGAAAATAATTCGGTACCGAAAATACTTCGATATCGGTACCAACTGGTTGTCCCCATTTTTCCCTTGCATTAAAAGTATTTATCTGTAAATGTAGGTAAAAGTCCATGGGGTTTATTCTTGCCGTTTGTCTTGGATTAAACTAACAATTGAAATCAGTGTTTTTTCACAGTAACAATATGCTCCTTATAAGCTGTTATTTAAAAATCAAAATGGCTACTATTCGAACTATTGATGCAGCATACCATTCTTTGTGGATATTGAACCTCCGCCATTGATTCGTGATTTTTTTTTTTGCGTTAACGGACATAACTTTAGATGGAAAGAAGTTCCTTTGATGTCGTTATGGCAGCATGCATACCTGTGAATACAACATTTTTTGTGTATTTTGGTGTGCGATACCTTTGATCCTTTTTTTTTGCAAGTATGGGTTTTTAGTAGTGTGGTCGGGCTCAATTTATTTTGTGTTCCTTTTTAGCTCCTGTGTTGGTTTAAAGACGGGTGATCTTATTCATTAGATGTGATTTGGCAATTGATAATATTGCCAAAAGTGGTATTATTTAAAAGATCATGGTGATATCTAGCAATGGAACTTTTGTTCGAGTAGAATGGTTCGAGTCAACGTAGTTTTATGTACAACTTTGGGAAACGCATGGTTGCATATTGTGTGTATCATTATTAATAAATGAGATGCAAAATCGTACCATTGAATGCACTTGAAACTTTTGTTGTATGCCTTCATGATGCTTAGTGTAAATGGTTCGTAAATTGATCTAATAAGTCTTCATAATGTAAATAGTTGACACCCGGATTTTTAATGTTGGATTACTATGTTTATAACTTATACCTTCTTATATCTGTGTAAGTTTATCGCACCAGGTTGCAAAAAATGGTTTATGGAAAGAGTTGATAATTTTAATGTTAAATTATTACTTAATTGAGATGAGTATGATTTATGGCATACATAGTTATATGATGCTACTAACTCAAAAACTTTAAGAAAAATAAAACAATAAACCTAAAAAACTAATTGTACTACCATACAATATATCCCGAGAGAGTTGATAAACTAACATAAAATGAGTACCGAATTGAAAATTGTGGTTGCCGTCACAAACGTGTAAATAAACGTTAAAACCTGAATTGTATCTTATAAACCTTAAAAAATGATGCAACATATGATGTCTTCTAACCATCTTAAATTAAAAAAATAATAGAGCTCCAATGTGTTGGGTACCCACATGGTTCAACCATGCCCCGATAGAAGATGGAGCGGATGGGTCGGTCAAAATTACTGAATTAGACATGTTCTTTCATCATGAAAAAATCAATCGATTGAGAATTTGTGGTTAGATGAGTGAATAATATTTGTAAGTGCAACTATGCATGTTATCAATATTGCAAATCTATACTATGGTCATGTTTGGGATTGAGTTTGAAACTTTTCCCTCACATACACTCACAATGTCAAACACCTTTTAACTTTTTGAAAATTCAATAAGTTAATAAGTCACTAAAATAAACAATTCCAAACAATAAGAGATGGGCATTTTGGGATACCAAAACAATAAGAACTTTTTCTCTTTTAATTTATAGATACACCCCTAAAATGAGGGTAAATTGCTCTTTTAAACAATAATTATATCTTAGCCTCCAATCACCACTCCGGTTGCATCGCGTGGATTTTGATATACTTGTAAAAGTGAAGGAAAACGAAAAATGAAAGTCAAAGGCATTTTATTATTTATAATTCAAGTTTAAAACAATAGAATTAAAATCATGACCACAAATTAACATTCAATGTTCATCAGATGCATTATCTTTGTTTCTGGATGGTTCTCTGTCGGAGTAGCTTTGGAAATTATTATAAGGTGTTTTAGGGGTTTTGATATTGTTAAAAAACAAATAATTGGCTATTTGAAATTGATTCTTTTTCAGTGTGTTTTTTTTTTTTTTGTAGCATTGTCTAACTTTCACTATGATTTAATCTCGCATCAGAAGTTGAAGATTTATGATTTTGTCCTTTATCAGGTATTTTTTCCCTCCTTGCCACAAGCTTAATTTGATAATGCAGACGTAGCATGATGATTGATAAACGGTAAACCCTACGAATTAAAGATTATTACAGCTTTTTCCTGTGCATCTCTTTTAACTCCGACAGATAATTTAGAATACTTGCAATCCTTATGCGAAAACTGGATTTTATTTTTCATGATTTTTTTTTACTTATACTTGTATCTTTAGACAAAGCAAGGAATTGGTTTGTTCATTTTGAAAGCTATTGCATCACTATGTAACCTTAAATTCGACATCAACATTTTCGTACTCAGTGCAAGTAATGCGTTTTGTAGGGAAAATGATATATTTGTCTGAACTGATTAGGATAAATAACAATAGCTATAATAATATCACTAATCACTTCGTATTTGTAGCTCGAGGATCTGTTATCCTGGAATATTTATGGGGAGCCGAGACATATGTGTTTTTTGGAATATACCACAATGGCTCGAGACAAGGGTCATTCACAAGGTTTACTATCTCTCTCTTTCTCACTCGGTCCCTACTAATTTGATGCAAAATTCCAGGCATCAGCTATGATGTCATCATTGCTAATCATAGCTTCTCAAACGGCTGTATATTGGTGAAGAAATTAGCACAAGACTACCCAAATGTGATGTTGCCTTTGGGTCGGGTCGGGTCGGGTCGGGTCAGACGGGGTAACGGGTCATACCGAGTTCAAGTCAGAATGCGTTCTGGGAAAACTAGGTACGGGTCGGGGTAAGGGGTCATACTAGGTTCGGGTCATAATGGGATCTGACCAAACTGGGGTAAAGGGTCAAAACTGATCATTTCAAAAAATTCAAGATAAACAAAATTGATTTTGACTTTGCTTGTATATTGTTTTGTTAATTTTATAAATAACTGATGTGGTAGTTATGATTATAAAAACAATGTACTATATCTATTCGTTTTTAATCCGGGAACACGGTCGATGATAGGTTTGTTTCTTCTCTCTTCTCCCAGGTCGTTTTTTGCTCGATCTTGCCTCATATCTATTTTCTTGTCTTGTAGGTACTTGACGCCCTTGCGATTTTTAAATGGCAATAACTTTTTCGTATGTTAATTTTTTTTAATTACACCATAAAAGCGAGCATTTCATTCTCTTTAGTTGAGTTTGGTATTGCTATAGTTTTTTTTTTTTTTTTTTTAAATTAGCATGTTATGTGTGATTACCGGTGCTTAGGTGCAAGTGAGCTGAGCGGCTCGCAAGCTACTCGAGATCGGCTCGAGAAAAAGCTCTAAACGAGGCAAGCCTTACGGAGCCCGAGCCAAGCTTGAGCCTTAAATCCATATACTCGGATCCCGTGTCAAATCCATTCAATCTTTGTAAAAAAAATTTTTGTAATGTTTGTTAAACATGAATGTTTATCCACTTATAAGAAATCAATATAATTTATTTTAAAACAACCCATAACCCGTGAAGCTTACGGGTATATAACCTAGTATATATATAACCTCTGCGTTTACTATTAAGTGGGCCAATCTATTTTAAAACTCAGGCTGGAGGGTGTGGGGGCGCCACCCCCGCCAACTAAGCAACTATAGCGCCCCGGGGCGCTATACGACCACACCGTCCGAATTAAAGGGGGGGGCACTATAGGAGGGACTCCATCATGGTAAAGATTGAGAAGGGGCGCTATAGAGGGGCCCACTTATGAAATCTTTTTTTTTAATTTTGTTTAATAGGGGGCTCCATCCACACCATGCAAATTAAAGGGGGCTTGATGGCTAAGGTGGATCCTATGTGGCGCTGATGTGGCCTGATAAAGCCCCTAGGGGGCTCCAACCACACCCTCAAGCCTCAGAGTTACAACCATTTTAAAAGAAAAAAAATTAAACCCAAACTAAATAATTAACGGTAAAATGGTCCACTCAATATTAAAAGGTCCCGATTTCAAACAATCAAGCCTATATTAAAAAAAACATCTACACTACTTTTGTTTTATGTATTTTAAAACAATTGTCGTTGTATTACGAGCTTTTACTTTTGATATAAATGTGATTGATGACTTTATCTTATAGAGCAGTTAGGGCACGGTTTTTTTAGAGGGCGTTTGGGATTACGTTTTGAAGTGATTATTTAATTATTGTGTTTGTAAAACATAAATAATCTAAAAAAAATGTTTGTATGAAAGAGTGATTGTTTGCCTCCAAAACGCAGTTTTGGAGAAGCATGTACCTACTTGTTTTTTCAAAACGTAGTTTTGAAAATGCATAATCTATTTTGAAAACGCATAATCTATTTTGAAAACGCAACACCAAACACCCCCTTAATCTCGTTGAGGGCCCAATTTTTTTTTTTTAACATTCTCGGAGATTGGCCTGATAATAGCTTACCTTCCAGCATCTTCCGGGCTGAATTCAATGTCATTACAACCCAAACTCCTAGCATACTCAATTGCGCTCCTTGCTTTCGCAATCACTTCTTCCTTAGACATCCTAAGCTTATATTTCATATGAATCTCGCTCGTCGCTAAAAACATGTGTATTCTAGGGAATTTAGCATCCTTCAAGCACTCCCAAGCCTTATCAGTGTCCTCTTTGGTGCACCTTGCCAAGGCACAAATGACCATATCGCGACCATCATCATTAGTTGTATAATTCCCAAACTCGTGTGCAATCAACTTAATCGTTTCTAGATCAGCTTTGTTGGATGCAGGAAACCCTACTTCAATTATGTCAACACCAAGTTTAGCAAGTTGGCGTGCAATGTTGAATTTTTGTGTCGCGGTCATGGTAGCGCCAGGAGATTGTTCACCATCTCGAAGAGTGGTATCGAAAACACGAACATAGTTAGGATGTTGAATATGGTTTGGGATGTACTCTTGATGGTAAGAGCACAAGATTGAGAAGGATTTTTGTGTTTGGGTTACCGGAGGTCTAAAATTAGAAAAGATAGTGGCAGGATTGCTGGTAGTGGTAGCGGTAGTAGTAGTGATAGTCGGTGAAAAGAAACTAGCTAAGTGGGAGAGGGATGTGGCCATGGATATGAATTGAAGGAATTAGAACACTACAAAAATTTAATAAAATGAGACAAGGCTCACAATTTAAATAACATGCCAAGGTGATGACCTAGTTAGATGTCATTTAACATGTTTTGTTTATGTAACTAGACTTTCTGTTCCTTCTAGATATTATTAGTAAAGATACTAAAAATATTAAACTACAATTAAACTTAAAACTTGACCAATAGATGAAAATATTGTTGATCATGACCCGCATTAAAAAAAGCGAACACTTTAGGCCATGTTTGCCCAACCCCTAATTTTTTTAGGTCTTGATATTAATTTTTGGTAGATATTAATAACTTGTTCAATGATGTTACCAAGTTATGTTCTTTTTTTTTTAATGTCCAACGTAAGAATCGCCGGGTACTCCGTACGCGGCATCCATTGGCCGAAAGGTAGCCCGCGGCAGCCCAACCTGCACGCACGGAGCCCCTAGCCCACCATGCCACCAGTTCCGGGGAAAACCCGACCCTGCACCCGCCTAAGGGCACGACAATGCAAAGCCGGTAAAACCCGGGTAGATCAGGAATCGAACTCGAGACCTTTCGGTCAGGAGTCTTCCCTCATTTCCATAACCACTGAGCTATAAGCCCATGGATTACCAAGTTGTGTTCTACTTCCCCAAATTGCTTATTTTATGTCCTTCTCATTTTTATAAAAAGGATGGTCTTTAAGCACAAATTCAAGTAGATGGTTTGAAAATTGAAAGTAAAAAACTGAATAATTTATATAATGAAGTAATCTAAATTTTAAAAATAAAAAAGCAATATAATATATAAGAATCCTTATATATGAAAATAACTTAACCTAAACACACACACACATAAAGTTAAAACATAGAAAATGCCCCAAATTTATGCTCGCTTTAGTCTTCCCAAAATGTTGAGCATGAAGACATCGACTAATAAGTAATAACTGATTGATATTTAGCGACGGATCACTCATGTATGTATAACAAACGATTTTTTTTTTCTTCCTAAATTTTACTAACATAAATATTTCCAAAAAGTAAATGTTAAAAGAGAGGTTAGTTACTAACATAAATATTTGAGTAAATTGCTAAAATCGTCCCTCAGGTTTGGACAAGTTTGTCATTTTCATCCAAAACAATTTTTTTGTACAACATAGTCCTTCACTTTTAGGATTTTTGCCATTTTTATCTAAACATCTAATTTGTTTTACTACCTCCGTCCCATTAAAAGTGTCTTATTTTGAATTTTCAAAGTCTTTATTTATAAACTTTGACTTTAATTATATATTTTTTGTGTTATATAAAACTTGATGAAAATTAACCCGATAAAAACACTTGTAAAACACACTCAAATCATATAACTTTCATCAAGTATTATCTAACACAAACAAAATTATTTAAAGTCAAAGTTTATAAATAAAGACTTTGAAAATTCAAAATAGGACACTTTAATGAGACGGAGGGAGTATTTTTTTATCAAACATTTGTATGAAAATGACAAAAAAAATCCCAAATCTCATGGACGATTTTGGCAAAAAAAAAAAGTCAGATGTTTGAATAAAAATGGCAAAAGCTCCTAAAAGTGAAGAACTATATTGTACAAAAAAGATGTTTTGGATGAAAATTGCAAACATGTCCAAACCCTAAGGACGATTTTGGCAATTTACTCAATAAAGTAAATGCTAAAAGAGAGGGTAGTAAATGGCATTTTATGTCTAGAATCTCACTCTTAAAAAGTCGTATGTTAAAAACCGTCGTATGTTAAAAACCGATGTCTGTTTGCAGCAAAAATTCAGATGATGGTTCTAGAAGTCGTATAAATGTTCCATAAAATCTATCAATCTAATATTAATAAAATACTTCAATTATGTCATATGGCATTCTCTTCTTCAACCTAATAGTTTTACTTATTATTTTGTTTAATGATATTTTTTACTAGGTTATTTCCCGTATGATACACAGGTGTAACAAATAAAACTTGTATAAACTTTAAAGTTACAAAGTAACTGAGATTACACATTAATTTAAATAACCGACATACATATAATTTATTAGAATTAAGGCACATACTCCGTAAGAATATAAATGTATTAAGAAGATACACAAAGAATTTATAAATTTGTAAATATTGTTTTTTAGTAAATGTGTGTTGCTGGTGTTCTATTTTGTAGATCATACATACCGGAGTTCGAGAAATTTAATGTTAATATCTTGTTATAGTTTGTTGTTTTAGGTATCTTATTGGACACAATTGTTTTTTTTTTTTTTTTTTGAAAATTAAACTTCATTAAAACCACCTCCGACCCAAACAGGCAAAAGGCCAAACAAACAAAACACCCCCGACCCAAACGGGCAAAGGGCACATAAATTACAAACTGTACATAGGGTATTTACACCTTCTGTCCATCTAATACATTTACAAGAAGATATATTTTTCATCCAAGCGAAACCTCTAGACTTTATCTCCCATATGATATATTGTGGGCTACATCTTTTCTGTTTAAAGACCACTTCGTTCCTTTCTTTCCATATGCACCAGCACGCTATCAAAGCCAACCCGTAAATGATCTTCTCCTCCTTCCTACTGTGATTGCTGAATTTGTGTATTTCAAGGATGTCTTTATATTCAAAAAGGTAAAGCGGCGGTATGTTGCACCAAACACTGAAAGTCGACCATACCCTCAAAGCCACCGAGCAAGCCGTAAACAAATGCTCCACCGATTCCTCGATATCTTCACATAAAGGGCACAATGATGTAGAAATGTCCACGTTCCTTTTTCTTAAATTTATTCTAGTAGGAAGCTTATCCAAATTGCCTCTCCAGTTCATAATGTTACATTTCAAGGGCACCCACAGTACGAAGGTGGCTACTTCGATTCAATTCGAGTCAAGTAAATCCAATACGAATATATAGTTTCAAATTCGATTCGTTTCGATTCAAAATTCGAATAAAAATTATACATTTTTATTTATTTTTTAATACATAATACATATATAACTTTTATTGGGCTATACTATAAATTATTTTCAAAATTTATTCCATGTATTAAAATTACCCATTACCAAACCCACTACATGGCTCATAACTAAGACCTAAGCAACAAATCTATCAATAGTTTTCTAATCTTAAAAATATTAACTTGTAATGTGGAATGGTTATTCCCGACTTCTCGTTTTGAAATTTCAACTTATGGTACTTTATTTGGTACTTTTTAATGTGATACTTTAAAATTTATGTTTCATTCTGATAGTTTTTTTTTACATGTTTTAAAAGAATCTCAATCAAATCGAATTTATTCGAATTCAATTTGAATTTTAATCGAATACGAATCAGGTACGAATTGGGTTTTTTATTCGAATACGAATTCGAATTGAATTGGGTAGATTTTAGTCGAATCTGAATGGAATTCGAATTCAAGGGAAAATAAAAATTATTCAAATAATTCGAAAATTCGATATTCGATTCAATGAACACCCTAGGTGTCAACGTCCAAAATTTCCATGATCATTCCGGATTTTTATTGAAACACTCCGGATTTGCTTAACCCTATATCCAAGCAAACAAATAGGCCCACACTTAAGGGCAACTTGAAAGAGACTAAGGTTCTGTTTGTTTTTTGGCCAGAAGTACTTCTGGCCACTTATGTCTGCGCGACGCAGACGCGCGCAGACGTTTGATGTCTGCAGCTTGTTTGTTTTCTCGCAGACCTTTCATTAAAAAAGGTCTGCGAGACCTCTTCTTGGAGCAGACATGGACCCAAGTCTTCTCCTCGCAGACGTTTACCTCTTCTTGGCACCACCTCCACCTCCGACACCACTGCTCCGCCACCACCTCCACTCCGCCACCACCTCCACCTCCGACACCCCTGCTCCGACACCATCATCGTCATCATCTGTTATCATCATCATCATCATCGATGGGAAACAAAAACCCCAAATCGAACCAAAACCCTAAATCGAACAAACCCCCAAATCGAGAGAGTGAGAGAGATACCGTAGAGAGAGAGAGAGAGAGAGATCGGTGGTGGTGGTGCTACCAGATCGGAGATCGGTGGTGGTGCTTGAACCGAAACCCTAAATCGAACAAACCCCCAAATTGATGAGAGAGAGATACCGTAGAGACTAGAGAGAGAGAGAGGGAGCAGCAGGAGACCATCATCATCATCATCGGAGATCGGTGGTGACGGTGGTGATGAAGGCAGAGAGAGAGAGATCGAGGGAGGAGAGTGTGACGGGGGTGGGTGGTTGCGACGGGGGAGGTTTGTGGTGACGGTGGTGACGGTGGTGCTTGGTGGTGGTGATGAAGGCAGAGAGGAGAGAGATCGAGGGAGGTGTGTGTGTGAAAGTGTGTTTGTGTGTGTCTGAGAAGAGAAGATGTTTTTTATAAAATAAAAAAAACAAACCCTCTTTTCCTTGCAGACTGCAGACATTTGGTCCACCTCTTCTCCTGCAGATGTGGTCCGCAGACTGCAGACCTTTTCCCACATAAAAAACAAACAGCACCTAAATATGAGATGAGGGAATTTAAAAGGGCAACTTGTAAGAGACTGAAAATGAGACGAGGGAATTTAAAATTTAATACTTATGATTTTTTTTTTTTTTGTGCTTTGTGTTTGTTCGTAAACATGAATCAAAGTTCTCTTTAATAGTTGTCGCGATGTGGGAGTTTTGCGTTTGAGATGTTTTTTATAAGATTTTTCAAGATTTCAAGTGGTATTAGTAAAATTATATGGAGACTTGGGTTGCTAGAGATTAGTGGTTGAAAATAATGTTGCCATGATTGGGACTTAAGTTAGGAATAATCACAATCAAAATCCAAATTAATGTGTTTTTTTTTAACGGCAAATTTCTTTTTAATTCATGTCGTTTGTGAGACTTGAACCCAAGACCTCCCTCTCCCAATATGTTTAAATGTTTTGCTTTGCCAATGGACCACCACCCTGTCGGCCCAAATTAATGGGTTAACTTAGATTACAAATTAGCATCACAAATGTATATACATCCTGCATTATGAGTCAAATTTTGTATGAATCTGGTAAAATGCTTTCTAGTAGACTGTAGAGGTGGATCTTGTGACAGGAGCTCACAGGTTTAAGTCATGGCCTCTTGTAGAACTGCAAGTTAAGAATGCGTACATTAGGCCCAAGTTGGGGCCCAACTTGTAGAAATACGGGAACATTATGCGCTTTCTAGCATACTGTCTCAAGCTTTTTAAGATTCTCTGTTAGATGGGCAAGTTAGGTGCTAAAATCTTCATTTACGGGTTTGATTGGTTGATTACATTGCAAAGTTTATGTGAAAGGTTATATTCGTAAAATATCAAGTTGGGAAAGGCAAATTGGTATGTAGGTGAATTAGACAAGTGCGAAGGGTCTTGATTCCTAAGAGTTATAGTGGGTCGTCAGGGTCCTGGCCGAGTAGAAAAAAGGGGCCCTAAAAATGGCCCCAAGGTGATTATGACTCATCCGCCAATTTACTGCCCCTTTCATTCTTAGACTTCTAGCCTTTGTGTTTTTTAAATGGATTTAAATTTTAAAACGTTATTGCATTTAGTTGACTTTAATAAGGATTAGGTTTATTTGCTTGAATGTGCCTAACTAAATAGGATAAGTTAATGAGTTTAAAAAGAGTAAACTGCCATTTTGGTCCCTGAGGTTTGGCCAGTTTTGCCACTTTAGTCCAAATTTCAAAGCTTTTGCCATTTTGGTCCTTGTGGTTTTGTTTTTTTGCCATTTTGGTCCAAATTTCAAATTTGGTCAAATTCCACAACTAAAACCCTGATATTTTGTCTTTATCCTCAGGGGTATTTTGGTCATTTTAGATTTATTATAACTCAAAATTGATTAAAAATAATTAAACCCAAATACACCACAAATCAACAGTCCCTTCTGACCCAAATACACCACAAATTCACTTCAATTTCATTCTCAATTGTTACAAAAATGACATATGCATCATTCTACTGTGATCAATCAAAGAGATCGTCGAACAAACCTATGATTTCACCACAACGAGGTCAGAATCAAATCAAGCGGATGATGATGAAACAGATAATGAATGTTGGTTGCTTCGAAGACCACCAGCATGATGATGATGAAGAACACATAATCAAGCTCACCGGAATTGCTGAATTACGTTTTAACCACCACCTGCCTCTCTCTCTCTCTCTCTAGCACCCCTGTCTCTCTCTCTCTCTCTCTCTCTTCTCTCTCTCTAAACAACCCTTTGTTTCTCTTTCTTCTCCCTCTCTCTCTAACACCCCCAAATCATCTGCCGCCCCAAATTAGGGTTATTAACATACTTGCAGATCCTAAAATTCAAAGCCATTTCCTTAAATACAACCCTGAAAGCTCAACCCGTGTATGGCGGAGATGAAGGACATAAGACCAGGCCAGAGTTTCAGAAACGGTGGTGGTGGTGCTTGTGGCGGCAGAAAGGAGAGAGGGAGAGAGAGGGTGGTGATGGTGGCGGTGGTGATCTGAAAGGGGAGATGAAGATGAGGGTTTATTGATTAATGTGTATTGTTTAATTAGAAATGTGTTATAATAATTTCAAAATGACTAAAATACCTCTGAGGGTAAAGACAAAATATCAGGTTTTAAGTTGGGGAATCTAGCCAATTTTGAAATTTGGACCAAAATGGCAAAAAAACGAAACCATAGGGACCAAAATGGCAAAAGGTTTGAAATTTGGGCTAAAGTGGAAAAACTGGCCAAACCTCAGGGACTAAAATGGCAGTTTACTCGTTTAAAAAAAACATAGAGTTTTAACTTCGAAGTTTAATTATATGCTTTTATTTTTATCAATTAAAAAAAATAGGACCTCATGGAAGAGTGGGCCTGGGAGTAGGGGTGTGAATTTCTGACACGACCCGAAAACACGACACGAACCTAACACGAAATTCGCGGGTTTAGGTTTAGTCTAAACGGGTTCGGGTCAGTTTCGGGTTGAACCCGCGAACTCGTTTAGGTTAACGGGTTAGGTTCGGGTCAACCCGGTCAGGTTGGCGGGTTAACCCGTTTAACACATTTATATTATATTATATTTTTTACAATATATTTTATGTTAGAAATTAAATGGGATATTTATTTTATGCTATAATTATAACTTAAAAAGATATATTAACATAACATTTTATAACTTGAATATAATTGTGTCATATGCATTCGTGTTTTTTAAGTAAATTTTAATTTTAATATATTAAAATCAGAAAAAATTAAAAAATTCGGGTTGAATGGGTCGTGTTCGGGTCAACCCACAAAAATTCAGGTCGTGTTCGGGTTCGTATGTATAATACAATTTTCGGGTTCGGGTTCGTGTCAAATTTTCGGGTTCGGGTCGGATTGAACCCGCCAATCCGTGAACACGACCCGTTTAGCACCCCTACCTGGGAGGTCGCCTATCTCACGGGCCATCCTTGGTAGTGGGTGGCAATTTGTATGGGTGTTAAACGGGTCTTGTTCGCGGGTTGGCGGGTTCAACCCGACCTGAACCTGAAAGTTTTGCACGAACCCGAACCCAAAAATTGTATCAGACATATGAACTCGAACACGACCCGAAATTTTGTGGGTTGACCCGAACACGACCTGTTCAACCCGAAATCTTTTATTTTTTTCGTCTGAAATTAATATATTAAAATTAAAATTTACTTAAAAACACAAATGTATATAATACAGTTATGTTTAAATTATAAAATTTTACGTTAATTTCTCTTTTTAAGATATTGAAGGGGTAAGGTCCCAAAAACCCTGCACAGGTGTTCAGGACCATACCACAACTTCACCAACAATTAACCTCTTTCAAAGAACCTTGCGCGGCAGCGCACTGGTTCCGAAAAAAGAGAGAGTCTAAAAGAAACAGTTTTAAACATCCGCGCCCCAAAAGGGAACTAATAAATCCTTGCGCAAGCTCCCATACAACGGATAGAATAAAATCCTAACGATATCTCCGCTAGGGGTGTGAATTTCTGACACGACACGAACCTAACACGAAATCCGTGGGTTTGGGTTTAGTCTAAACGGGTTCGGGTCAGTTTTAGGTTGAACCCGCCAACCCGTTTAACTAAACGGGTCAGGTTCGGGTCAACCCGGTTGTAACACCCCGTGTTTCGAAAATCAAAGTCAAAGTCGAGAGTGAAGTCAAAGGGAGAAAAGATTGCTAATTGCGATCTGTCACTCCTTGCTCAATTCCTGTTTTGACTTCTTTGACTTGTAATTAGTCTAATTTTGTTATCACATTAGTTGTATTATGTGGAGTATCTATTAATAATCGCATATGAATCGCATGTCTAATCGATTTATCGCTTATCGTTATCGCTTTCGCAACTCGAATTATGTGTGTGGAATGTTGTTTTACGTGTGTGTGCTACTTATATGTTACTTGTGCATGTTATTTATGTTTTATGATGTGGTGATTAATCGAAACGCAATCGCAAACGCTAAACGAACGTTAAATAAGGATGCTTGTATGTTGATATAGTAGTTGGGATTAAAGTAATTTGAATAGGAAACTCTATCGCATCGCAACGCTCAACACTCGAATCGAAACTGCAAAACTCATCGCGCCGAGCACTCGAACCGAGTGGCTAGCCGACCGAGTTACCACCCGATCGGAGTGCCACCCGATCGGAGTGCCACTCGATCGAGCTGCCACCCGACCGAGTTGCCACTCGATCGAGCTGCCACCCGGACGGGCTGCCACTCGATCGACCAGCCTCCTTCCTCCTTTCCATTTATGGAAACCCTATAAATACCCCATATGTCAACCTCACTTGATGTTGACAGCTCTCTCTCTCCCTCTCCACTCGTTCCAGCCGCTATTTCTTCAGATTTCTCGCGATTCTTGTTAGTTTTCCACCTAAATCTTGTACTTTCGTAATCTACACGCACTCCTACACATTTCTATCTTTTGAATCTTAACTTTTAACCCTGAAATCACTAGATTTGGGGTGTTTTAGGATGATGTCATCATGGTGTTCATAAGAACTTCATGACTTGGCTTCAATCCACCAAGAACAACTTAGATCTGAATGATTTCCACATGAATTAACAAAGATCTTTCATAGATCTGAACATATTAATGGTGAAAAGGATTGAAAGATGGTTTTCTAACTTTCTTTCAACTCTTTTACACTCAATGCACTCAAATCCGATAGATTCGGACCTTGTTCTGATCTTCTACCCATTCTTGGTGTCGTATCGGTTCTAGATCTGAATTCTATCCAAGAGGTATTGACTTCAGGTTTGAACATGAACTACCAACTCGAACCGTGAGCCGGTCGGACTAGGGTGATTCCTGTTCGGTCGAGTCACTTGAGCCGAGTCGAGGGTTCCGTTGTTCAAGCATGTTATCAATGTACCTCATTAAACACTTCAAAACTTCAAACTACCAAAACAACCAAGGAAGAAGACGACCAGGTCATCTGGGACGGATTGCCGTCCGATCGGATTGCACCTTGGGTCCCACACTTAACTTTTATTTTCAACTTGTGAGATTTGAACATCGAACGAATTGCCGTCCGATCGGATTCGAATTGCCACTCGACCATGTGATGTTTGACTTCAACACTTAACAATTTGTCAACATGTTCAATCCAGACGGATTGCCACCCGATCGGATAGCCATCCGATCGAGTGACTGTCCTGCTGTGAACTTGTTCTCAACCTGAGAAGCCTCGCCAATCGGATTGCTATCCGATCGAACGGCCGTTCGATCGACCGACCTGAAAGGTAGAGATACTACTCTGTTTTCAAAATGCTACAACGAAAACTTCAAAAGACAAGCCATCATACACAAACACATCCATCCCAAACGAGATGACAATCCAATCGAGTGGCCACCCGACCGGATTGCCACCTGATCGGATTGCTGTTCAAAACTTTAACACTTTGTATCGTTTTACGCGTCGCTTATCGTTTATACTATCATTCTGATCAGGCTAACCTTACTCTCTAGCGCTCCCTTCAATCCATCAATCGTTGTGAGTATACTCGAACCCTTTTTGCTTACGCACTTTTGGGTGTTACATACCTTACTTAAACTAAATCACATCAAACACATTACGCAATACTTTAACGCTAACCATTATCGCATGTTATACGTGACTTAATGAATGCTTGTTTGTTATGTTTACACATGGAATGCTGTCTACCTGCCTTAGCAACGATAGTATTATAGTTTGGACTCAGCACCTGTTCACTCAGGGGTTATTAAGAACAATTTGTTACATGGCTCACAGTGGTGAGTGTGTATTACGAACTGCCTTGGGCAGTCAACCCGCAGTCATTGGTATTGATAGGTTCATGTCGATAACTTACGTGCTTCATTTCACACTGTGTACGTGCTGGTTATGCGTAAAACATTTCGAACTCTATTATATCTATCAAACTTGTATGCTCACCTTTACACTATGTGTATTGACTTTTACTTTAACGTATATGGCAGGTGCTTAAGATGTTTAAATGCTTGGCTTGCTGTGAAATCGAGGCTAGGAAAGGTCTAGAAACAAATAAACGAATTGTTTGTACTTGAAATCTGAGTTGTCGGAACAGAACAATTTGACTAGATTTTGTCTGTAATAATTATGTTACTTTTTATGTCATGGTATGGGACGTGATGCTTAAATAATTGGTAATTATAGTTGTTATGGAAACTTCTGGACAATCTGTTTCGCTCAGTGCCATGCCCCGATGATTCCGCCATCGGTTGGGGTGTGACAGATTGGTATCAGAGCCATAACTATAGGGAATTAGGCAAGACTCGACCTAGTCCGGGTCGACGTCTTAGAAACAACCTAGTCTATAGTTAGGTACCAACAGACCGACTTGTGCATATCCAGTAAGGATTATGTACGAGCTTACTTGCTATTTCCCGCTATTCTTGCCTACGCTACACTATCACTACACTCTAATTTTCAAAGATGAACGAGCAATTAGGTCGAGATTAGGTGTGAAAACCGTAAACTCTTGACTAAATTGCTTGTTCAACCCGCATTTTGTCTACAAACAGGAGAATTTGCGTTGAATCAGGAGTGAAATCCATACTTTGACGCATAAGTTCCCTTTATTTTATAAAAAACAGGAACGAAGTCGTTAAGTCAGGGGTGAAACCCGAACCTCGATGACTTGTTCCGACCTCTATCATGTTTTACCAAACTCTCACCAAAGTCTCGACGGACTCCAACGACTTGAGGTCACGCGGAAACTGGAAGGATGCATGCCATTCGCCCAGATTCGAGGCGAGAGCACAGTCCAGAAGGCCAAGTGTGTACCAAAAAAAAAGTCCTTGTGAATAGTCGAATCACTTTGGGCAGTCGATGTCTAAACAACCGCAGACAATCCATCCTCGATTTTTATGTGTTTCGATTCTGAGCCCACAACTGCTGACTCTGATACTCGTCGATTTTATGTGTTTATATGTGTATTTACCTGGTTATATGTTTCGATTTTTTGGTGATTTATTCGCTTCTCGCTTTTCGCTTTGATCGACACACACAACTCGCACTGCACATCTACCTCAAAACGCTGACAAATCGCTACTACCATGAGGAACCACCATACGCTATGTTGCTTACGATGTTATTCGCTTATACTATATTACTCGCTATGCTATACGCGAACGCTATGCTCGAACTCTCGCGGACCTTGAATGATAGGAATCTGTATTCTGACTGCCTCTTGTGATTATGTGCTTTTGTGTTTCCGTGCCTTACGTGCTTATGTGCCTCTGTGCTTATGTGAATCGGTGTTTATGTGCCTATGTGTTTACATGTCCATGTTCCTGAGTCTTAGTAGTACTAGGCGTGTGAGGTGAGAATCGATTAAACAGTGATTGAATCCTATGGTGATGCTTGTTGCAGACAATGTCGTCCTCTGGATCACTTCACTCTCGTGCTATGAAACGAAAGCAAGCTAACAAGCGACTCGCCTCTCTCGTCGCTACTCAGATCGCTAAAGTACTTCCTCAGACTGTTAGTGAACTGAACAAGAACGCTAGCAAATCTTCTGAAGAGTCTCGAACAGATGCACCGAAGACTGCTTTTAGTTTCAAGCAGTTCAAAGCTTGTGGTCTTCCTCAGACTGTTAGTGAACTGAACAAGAACGCTAGCAAATCTTCTGAAGAGTCTCGAACAGATGCACCGAAGACTGCTTTTAGTTTCAAGCAGTTCAAAGCTTGTGGTCCAAAGGAATTTACTCTGCCCTACGGCTATGTTTCAATGGTTTGATTCCATCGAAGTCACTCTGAGCCAGAAGTGGATGTCCTGAAAATCTCCGTACTCTGAATGCTACCGGCGTCTTCCAGTCCCGCGCACTAGACTGGTGGACGGCCGAGAGGAACAAACGCGGAAATGACGCAGCCTATGAGCTGACGTGGGAAGAGCTGAAGGCCATTATGATGGATGAATTTTGCCCTCCCCATGAACGCCAAAAGCTGGAGGACGAATTCTTGCATATCAAGCAGAAAGATGGAGAGAACGCAGCTCTGATTGCTCGCTTTAAGCAGCTCAGTATCATCTGTCCTGACCAAGTGAAGACTGCTGACATGACAATCAAGAAGTACATCCGCGCTCTGCCGGATTGTGTTGCAGATTTTGTACATGCTTAAAAGCTAGCAACAATCGAAGAAACCTAACTGCTTGCCGCTGAGATCAACGACAAGCGAGTTAAAGCTGGATTTTGGGATAAAGCTACCAAGAACTTGCATCAAGCTACCGCCACACCAACCACCGAAACCGCCAACTCCCAGTCTTCGAAATCCTCACGTCGCAAGAGGAAGAACAATAACAGCAACTCTAGCAACAAGAACTGTGTTGTCACTACTACTGCTGCTCCACTTCAAGCCGTACCGGCTCAACAGCAATCTCAGCACCGATCAGCTCCAGCACCAGTTACCTATGCACCGCCTGCAAAGCGTGCTTACACCGGTCCCCACCCTGCTTGCCCGACATGTACTTATCATCACCCGGTGGGTATCGCCTGCAGATTTTGCGTGCACTGCAATATGTACGGCCACTTCATCGCCAATTGTCGTACTGGTCCTCGACAAGCACCAGCCCAAGCTACTGCTCATCAAGCTCTACTTCCAGCTCCTCAAGGCCAACAAGCGGCTCAGGCACCCACGTTCAACGCCAGAGTCTGCTTCGCGTGTGGTGATCCCAACCACTACGCGAACATGTGCCTGAATAGGGTTGTGAAACAAGAGCCCCAGCAGCAACAGCAACAAGCCGCCCGCGCCAGAACTTTCAACATCAATGCGCGCCAAGCCAAGGCTGACAACAATGTGGTCAATGGTACGTTCCTTGTGAATGGTATTTATGATTCGTATTTGTTTGATACTGGAGCCGATAACTGTTTTGTGTCGTTCGAATTCGAGAAGCTCCTTAATCGTAAGCGCTCCCATCTCCCCTCGACGTTCGATGTCGAAGTCGCCACCGGAAGAGCCGTCGCCGTCAATTCCGTTCTTCGTGATTGTACTCTTGAGCTCAACAGTCACATCTTCCCAATCGACCTTATTCCGATGCAACTCGGAAGTTTTGACGTCATAGTAGGCATGGACTTTCTTCGTGAAAACCATGCTGAAGTTGTGTGCTTCGATTAAATGATTCGATTCTCGCTTGCGAATGGTGATTTGTTATGTGTTTATGGTGAAACTGCTTCGAAGGGTCTCAAGCTCATGTCATGTGTCCAAGCTAGCAAGTATCTCCGCAAGGAATACAGAGCTTTCTTGGCTAATATTGTAGTAGCGGAGAAGGAAAAGAAAGGAAGGCCAGGTGTAAACGATGTTCCTGTGGTTTGAGAATTTCCTAACGTTTTTCCTGAGGATCTTCTCGGACTACCGCCAAGTCGTGATATCGACTTTCGTATCGACCTCATTCCTGGAGCAAACCCTATTGCCAGAGCTCCTTATCGACTCGCTCCGTCCGAAATGCGTGAACTCTCGAGTCAGCTCCAGGAATTGCTTGATAAAGGCTTCATTCGCCCGAGCACCTCTCCATGGGGTGCGCCAGTCCTTTTCGTAAAAAAGAAGGATGGGTCGTTCAGGATGTGCATCGACTATCGGGAATTGAATAAGTTGACTATCAAGAATCGCTATCCCCTGTCTCGAATTGATGATTTATTTGAACAGCTACAAGGTGCTACGTGTTTCTCAAAGATCGATCTACGCTCAGGCTATCAGCAACTAGGCATTCAAGAGGAGGATATACCCAAAACCGCTTTCCGAACTCGATTCGGCCATTACGAATTCGTTGTTATGCCTTTTGGTTTAACCAACGCACCCGCGGTTTTTATGGATCTGATGAATCGTGTGTGTAAACTTTATCTCGATCGCTTCGTCATCGTGTTTATCGATGATGTCTTGATCAATTCCAAGTCGAAAGCCGAACACACGCAACATCTACGTTTGGTTCTCGAGCTACTCCAAGGGAATCGACTCTATGCCAAATTCTCCAAGTGCGAATTTTGGCTGGAGGAGGTTCAATTCCTCAGTCACATTGTCAATAGTCAAGGTATTCACGTCGATCCCGTGAAGATTGAAGCAGTTAAGAGTTGGGTTACACCGAAGAACCCGTCTGAAGTCCGTTCTTTTCTCGGACTAGCGGGCTATTATCGTCGATTTATCGAAGGGTTCTCCAAAATCACCGTGCCGCTTACCGCTCTCAAGCATAAAGACAAGCCTTTTGTTTGGGGAACTGAACAAGAGTGTGCTTTCCAAACCCTCAAGCATGTGCTTTGCAACGCTCCTGTTCTCACTTTACTCGATGGAAACGACGACTTTATTGTCTATTGTGATGCCTCAAACCTTGGTCTTGGTTGTGTTCTCATGCAACGAGACAAGGTTATTGCTTACGCATCTCGTCAGCTCAAAATCCACGAGAAGAACTATACAACCCATGATCTCGAGCTAGGCGCAATTGTTTTTGCGTTAAAGATTTGGCGACACTACCTGTATGGTACCAAGTGTAAGATCTTCACTGATCATAGGAGCCTACAACATATCTTTGACCAGAAGAAACTTAATATGCGTCAACGCCGATGGGTAGAACTTCTCAACGATTATGGCTGTGAGATTCGTTATCATCCTGGCAAAGCAAATGTCATAGCTGACGCTCTCAGCAGACGGAGTTATTTGCACAGCACCCGCAATATCCAAGCCCAATACGATCTCGAAACCCTCATCCGCGAAGCCCAACATGCTTGCTTTAATGAGCGCACTCTGAAGAAGGAAATAATCTACCTCGATGGAGCCCAGCTTATGAATAAATCGAATGGGATATTCCACTATCTGGACCGAATTTGGGTCCCTAAGCGGACCAATTTACGACAGATTTTGATGGATGAAGCCCACAAGTCTCGTATGTGGCAGGTGCTTAAGATGTTTAGATGCTTGGCTTGCTGTGAAATCGAGGCTAGGAAAGGTCTAGAAATAAATAAACGAATTGTCTGTACTTGAAATCTGAGTTGTCGGAACAGAACAATTTGACTAGATTTTGTCTGTAATAATTATGTTACTTTTTATGTCATGGTATGGGACGTGATGCTTAAATAATTGGTAATTATAGTTGTTATGGAAACTTCTGAACAATCTGTTTCGCTCAGTGCCACGCCCCGATGATGCCGCCATCGGTTGGGGTGTGACACCGGTCGGGTTGGCGGGTTGACCCGTTTAACCCATTTATATAACATTATATTTTGTATAATATGTTTAATGTTATAAATTAAATTTGATGTGTATTTTATGCTATACTTATAACTTAAAAATAGAAATTGACATAAGATTTTATGATTTTAATGTAATTTTATTATCTAATTTGTGTTTTTTTAGTAGATGTTAATTTTAATATATTAATTTGCTGAAAAAAATAAAAAAATTCGGGTTGAACGGGTCGGGTTCGGGCCAACCTCCGAATATTCGGGCAGGTTCGGGTTCATATGTATGAAACGATTTCGGGTTTGGGTCGGGTTCGGGGTTATCTAAATTTTTTGGGTTCGGGTCGGGTTGAACCCGCCAACCCGCGAACACGACCCGTTTAACACCCCTAATCTCCGCGCCAAGGCCGCCCAGACTTGGACAAAAATAACCTTTCTGTCATAACAGAAATAGCATGAGGAAAAGCCACATAGGATTACAGCTGTAATCCTTCTAGAAGGCTTTATCGTGTATAACCATTCGGTTATAACGGAATGACCACGTGGCATCATCCCAAGCACTCCTCAAAGTCACGATGATGGCACCAAATTGAAGGAATATCCACACTTGCCTAGTTTCCATGTGGCATCACCCCAGCCGTTGATCATGACCACGATCCGTGTGCACACACACTCGTTAGTGATTAACGGAGGGGGAAATAACCGCTTACGGAAAAGCACTTTCCGTCAAATTTTCCATCAACAAACTTTCCTGCCCAAACTTCGGCTATAAATAAAGGATAATTCAGGTACAATTTCTCAAATTACTCTCACTTCACTTTCAATACTTCTTCTTTTTCATCAAACCCTGTACTTATTCTCACGTCGGAGGATGGTCACGGAAAGAACCCCATGTAACGCCCCAAAATCCGAATTTTTATATTTGCTAGTATGTTTTCTACGATATAGCATGAAATAAAAATAAATATACTAATTGTATGTGTACATGATAAGAATAAGTGTGTGACTATAATTGTTAGGTTATTTTATAGAATGATAACTAGAAGTGCTAACTTAGTTAGAATGCAAGTGATCTTTTGGCTTATGATAAACAATAGCCAATAAAGGTTAAATTCTCAAACTTGAGGGGTTGAAAATGGGCAAATGGAAAGACAAAATATAAAACAAATACTAAAAATCCCAACACCCACTTGGGCGTATGTGTGTGTTCGAGCAGAGGAGAAGAAAAGAGGGGGAAACCCCTCTCAAACCCTAAATCAGAGAATTGGAATGGAAATCAAGGCTAAATCTTATGCATGGACCTAAATACATGATTATCTAACCTTGTTAAACATGTGGTAAGTCATAGTTTTTGATTTAATGATTTTTGAAAGTATGGTTATGTGATATATCTTTGATTTCATATGAAATTAAGTATGAGGAGGTGTTAGAATCAACAAATAAAACTTGGATTATGAACGGTTTTGAGTAATTTGATGTTTAGTGGTGAAACCACCATTGATGGTGAGGGTGGCGACATGGGTATGTCACCCATGTCCAACCTTTGTTCAAATTCTTGGTAGATTATGTTGTGTGTAATCAATCCTTGTTAGTTATGTTGAACATGGTATGAAATTGAATTGATATTTTGTATTTTAGATGATTGAAAACAAGAACTAGGAAGGAAAAAAGTATGAAGAATACTTGTACATTATGTTTAAAAACTTGTACGCGCGCCAAGTGTTTAATGAAATGACTAGGTGAAGTTGGAAGGTGAAATTGTATGCAAGAAATTGGTAATTAGATATAGAATGTGATAGAGGCGTTTGATAGTAAACTAACATGAGAAGTGCTTTTAGATATAGTTCGTTGCTAAGCATGGGTCATGGTGTAAGTGTAGAATTATGGAGGTTTCTAGTATGGTGTGTGCATGTAACTAAGTGATCATGTGGTTAAATGAGTATTGCACTATGAGTATACCATATGCTTGTTGAAATATTAATAAAGCCGAATGTGAAATGTAAATTGATATGATCATTGATATGCCTAATTTTATATGCTAACAAGAATGTGGATGCAATGAAATGAAAGTATAGGAATCATGTCAAGATGGATGGTAGCATGAGAGGCTAACGGATCAAGAGGACATGAGGAAGCGAATGCAAATACGGATGCGTAAGGTAAGTTAATTCCGTACTTACCCTTTTGTTTATAATATAATGTTATATGATAACTATGGTGTGTTATGTAAGAATGTATAAATTATTTGGTAGTACAAGAAAGTTCTAGTGGAAATGATTCGAAAGTGGTTAAGAAAGAGTTTCCACCGAGTGTGGGTAAGAAAGGAAGTTACTAGCTATTAGGATGCTTAAAGTTGATTTAAGTAGTTATACAGGCGGGTATGTGATGATTAGTGAAAGTAGTTGGAACTCGTAGGAAAGAATGCCTAAGAACGCGTAAGTGAACTCCGGAATCACTTCTTAGTTTTTTAATGTAAGGTAGCGTCTAGTTAATTAAGCATGTTGACGATTGAAGTTAAATATGGTTTTGGTTGTATGAATCAGTGAATTTAGCTAAGTAGACCGATTGGGTCAAAATAAAGTCGTATTGATATGACGAAATGATGTCTAAGTAATGGCTACGGTATTGTAACCGGGTAATGGGTAGAATTGCATATAAGTACGCTACGGTGACACGTATTAATAGCCAAAAGACTCGGTTGTGAGTGATGACTAATGGATAAACTAATTCGTGAATGAAATCTTATTAGCAAAGTTTGATTTCGTAGGATTGAATGAAATGAATGAGTTTAACGCATACCGAGTATCGGGTGAGTAAACCCCAAGTACAATACTCCGGATAATGTGAAAGAGTTGTAGTTATAACGTTCATGTGAATTTTAAGTATAAACATATGAATTGTTTGTTAAAAATATGAACGGGTCGAATAATTCATAATTGAATGTTAAGCCGAAATCATATAAGTTAAGAATTTCCTTAGTCCGGATGTTAGACTTTGAATCCTTATGATAGAGGGTCAATTTACGGTCATGTGGGAAGAAACGAGAGTTTAAACGGGTAGTCGGTTTGAAAGATATGCATATTTTTGTGCATGATATGTTGAAAATTTAGAGTTGGGCGGATACAGCTCAATAAAAGAAACCTTCTGTCAAAAAGTGTCCCTCGCACCCCGCGACGGAGAAAGGATAGTTTGTCGCGCCCCGCCACGGGCTCTGGCGGCCCGCGATAGATGAGACCAAAGCTGTCGCGGCCTGCGACAGACTCCAGAACTGGCAAAAATCTTCATTTTGTTTGTTTTGGTCATGGAACTTATTCTAATTGGTTTTCAAGGCCCCATAACTAATGATTAAGATGGTTTTGATTATAAGTAAATGCTATGGGTCTCCGGATAGTATAAGTATGGATTTACCTTCGTGTTAATGAATGAAATCTATAGGTGAACGTATTTAGGAACGAGTAAGTATGCATATCCCTATGTATAAAATTTATATAATGGAAAAATTGCGAATAGGACATGCTGGAATACGTATAAGAAAATGAAAGTGGTAACTAAGAGTTCGTAAGTTTGTATAAATGTAGGAATGTATGCATGTATGGATGTAAGTCGCTATGTATGTACGTAGAAATGGTTTCAATACGGTTGAGTATTGATGAATACTAATGTTGTGTCTTGAGATTGGAATGTAATGCAGGTATGAGAACATCGGGTTCATGAAGAATTGAATTCGAACTCGGAATAAGAGAATTCAAGAGGAGAATCAATGGATTAAAGTCTATATCGTCAAATGTTATGCGGTTTTTAATTATATGATAATAATGTAGTATGATATTGTTGATGACTAATGGTTAACTTGTATGGGATGTCCACAGGTACTACACAGATTCTTCTACCACTAAAGGAGAGAAGCGGACGTAGATCGAGTCGAGAGCAAGGATTGTACGGAAAGAACGATCATGTAGTTGATTTTACGTATTTCCTTGAAGTGTTAACTTAATGGAATGTTGTAAATCCTTTCTAATAAATGTTTGATATTTTTTGTATTTGAACCTTCATACAAGTAATGTGTCTAAGAAAGAAAGAAATTTTAAAACTCGTATTTCCGCTGCGTCGTTTTTAAGAATAAACGTGTTAGGGTGTTTCACCCCATTCTCCCCGTGGAGAGTCTAATGTCTGTTTGTTTTGCAGTTGCTGTTCGAAGAAGGAGATTGCTCACCCCCAAATCAAATGAGAAGACCTAACCCCTTTTATGCAGATTCAAATCCCCTGGTTCAATTGATTCCGATCTATTAAATGAGTGTTTCTTCAGATATAATTTTGACATAAAATACACATCATATTTAATTTATAACATAAAACATATTGTAAAAAAATATAATATAATATAAATGTGTTAAAAGGGTCAACCCGACCGGGTTGACGCGAACCCGACCCGTTCACCTAAACGGGTTCGCGAGTTCAACGTGCTGACCATTTAGTATCACCATTTAGCTTTTCATGTCGAAAAAAAGTCAATAACCGACCCTAACTAGGACACACCTAACCCATGTAGCCCGGACTCAGAGTGCGTAACAATATACATGAAAATGTCAAATGGGTTGTCAAATTAAGTGGGTTGTAAGAAGTTTGGCAGGTTAAATTTTAGGGTAACTATATATTTAGTTGTAACATTAAATGGGTTCGTGCGTTGACCTATTTAACTGTAAATTTTTTAGCTTGTTAGTTTTTCTTTAACAGGTTACCGACCCGGCAACCCTTGTCTGTGTAGATTCAACACTAACCCCTTCATTTTCATGCCCACTTCGTGCTATGTCATGTCGAGAATTTCCACCCCTAAGTTGGACCTTGAGAGTTGCTGATTGTTTGACAATAGCAATAAAAAAAAGTAAATAAGTCTCTCTTTTGCAGTTTTACATGACATGCAATATAAAGAATTAGAAAGCTCTTTTCAATATCCACCCCCACCTATATGTGTTCCATATTGATATGAGGCCAGTAACAGAATTGATCATAATCTAAAATGAATCCAAGGTACACAAAACTTGAACTAGAAACCATTAGAGTTTGACTAAAACTACCATGCGTAATTCAAAGATAGTCAAGTAATCACTCTTAAGTATTTAGTTATACCAACAAGAATGAGATATAAACAGTAATAATTTAGTTATACCAACAAGAATGAGATATAAACAGTAATATAATATAATTTCGGCTCATCAGTATAGTAAACTTGAACTAGAAACCTTATGCACCATGAACTTGTTTGCTCACGCCGCCAAGTTTTTGGCGAATTTGATTGTTATGGGTTCTGGAATACTGGCTAGAGCTTTCGTTCAAGCATATCGTCTGGCACTTCAAAGTAAGTTAAGAATTTTTAACATCACAAGTTATGTGATCTTTATGATTTAATTCTACTTCCTGCGTAAACTCTGTTATATGATTTTGCACCGTGTTTTTGTTTGACTCTTTCTTATGTGATGTTGAATGCATGATATATGTTACTTTTTGGCAACTTTCAAATCACATGTTTAAAGTCATTGGTGCTTTACATGATGGGTGTTATTGATCATGATGTTGTTTAGGCTCAGATGCATGATTGCATCACCTTTTAGGAGTGGTGTTACTTTACCTTTTTCGGATTGTGGAATTTAGATCATTTGGCATATGTTCTTTATGCAATCATGTGATGTGCATACTCTAAATAAAGAAAACAATCATATAAAGAGAAGTTCACAGATCTGTATGCTGAGTAGGAAAGTGTTAATCTGGCTTGGAAAAGTTCGGGCCAAAAGGGGTAATGGTATTGGTTGAAACAGGTCGGATTGGGTTAACCGACTCTTATGCACTTGTTTGTTCACTTTCTTTTGAATTCTATGAGTACTTAATTTGATTGTGGTTTCTATGTTATTATAAATATAATAAACCTTTTATTAGTAAAGCGAGTTAGGAGCTTTTTTATGCATTTGAATAGATACGTTAAACCCGTTTGTTCATTACCTTTTTTTGATTTAACCCGTTAGAGATAAAACACAACCCAAAGACCAAAGTGACCCGTTGTTTATTGTTAGGTAAAAGTTTGTTTTACATGTTGATTTGAGAATGCAAACTTCACAACCCGTTCTATAACTATTTTGGCGTGAGTGAGCAGTCGTCTTGGGAAGAAATTGCACAGGTTAGTGTACTTACTCAAGAACGGATCAAACGGGTCAATTCGCGTTTGTTTTACCTTTAAAGGGTAAACTAACATAAAAAGTTAGTTAAAAAAGAAAACTGGTCAAATGGGTTGAAATTCGTGAAACCTGTATGTCTGCATAAAGCCTCTTAATCTGAATTTAGTAGTTATTTTGCAAGAAAATTCTAAATTTATTTTGGGGATACCCCTGAGCAAATAATAGGATACCCCTAAATCCAATTTTTTTTTGGATACCTCTGAACTTGTCTTCTAGATCTGCCACTGATTGACAAGAAGTCGAAATCTACAACCCGTTGTGTTTAACGTTCGGGTAATGTATTGTTTTCTTTTCTAGAAATATGATAATCTATTTGAGCGGAACGCCAAGAGTTGGAGCTTCTATTTGCAGTCAAAAGTTCCCCGGGCCAAGCAATGACTAGAGACAGTTTATCAGGCAAAAGATCACCCAGGAGACAATACGGGTTAAAACGATCAAAATGCCCTTGTAACGCCTGTAAAGTTATATTCTGGTTGATCATTAGAAGGATAACTTTTCTGTTCTTTAACCATGTCATGAGCAATTCATTATTTCTTAGCAATTCATTATTTCTGTTCTGTACTAGTAGAAGTTGAAATCTAGTTTATAGAGAAAAATGTAAAATTTACATTTCATTTAAAAATTATTGGTTCCATTTCTGTTTCAGCTTTTAAATCTAGTCCAATCATTTGGATAGTAAAAGGCTCAAAGCATTTAAATCGGGTCCAATTATTTGAAATAATCAAACAAGAAGTTTGGACCATGTAACTTTGTAGAACATATTAACTGTAATAATTGTATAAATATTATATCTTATGTTTTAATTGTAATACATAATCTAACATTCATTTTTCTCTTCCACTATGTACATATGATGAAATCTATGTGTACAAGTACTTATTGCACCTTTATAAATTATAATCATAAACATACAAGTATAGCCTATGGCATTGTAGCCTAGTGGCGTCTTTGAGGTGAGATAAGACTCAAGAACCATTAGGTCCTGAGTACGATTTTCACATTTTAATTGGTGTATAGGCATTATCGCATAGTGAAGATGGATATGATCGGATGGTTCTGGTGACTGGTGATGGCACAGTAATACTCCAGTGGTCCGTTAGTGATCCAAAGTTGTCGTGAAAAATTCATGCAAGTAAACTTTTAATATTAATTATCAAGAAAGATTTATAATTTTATAAACGCCATTAACAAAAAGAAACAATAAATAAATTAAAATTAATTTCGGAACTAAATAGCTTAAAATAGAATATCAATTTGAATTATTAGAAAAACTATAATATGTGGTGTAGTCATGACCCAAATGATCATCACCATCCTCCAGGTCAGCGTCATGTCACCCACCCTCGTCCACCAACCTATATGGTGTGGACCACGCTATCTTCCACGATCGTCCGCCACCAATCAAAATCTCGTAATTACCTGAAAGAGGGTCATGACTGTCATGGATTAAACCATGCGAACCAGCATAGTTTGAGAAGGTGTGTTGTACCACGAGAATCATGTCTCGCATGGCGATTAATGATCCAATCCACTACCCCATAACTTAATTCTTATTCATTATTTTAAATTGAACAGTGTTATGTATCTTCTCATCCATTTGGTACAACTCTGAATTGCATTATTGGTTTATGTTTTTTATTTACCCATTTTCACACAACTCTGAATAGAAGCTTTCTTTTGCTTTACTATGTATGTTCTGGTGTGGTTGAGTTGTTGCTCAACTCTACTAGACTTGCGAACATGTATGTTTTCTTTTGTACTTCCACTAGTCTCATGTTTAAATAATTTGACCGGCTTTCCTCAATTTCGTTAGCAAAAACGTTCTTTTTATCAGCATACAACCTCTTTTGCTTCTGGTTGGTATTTTTCTACATCTTTCACTAGCACGGAACTTAGCATCAATCCATACAACTTATACGCAACAACAACACACTTTTGCTCCATCTAGTTATTTTAAGGCTGACAATAGGTAACCTGCTAAGACACGATAACAGAAAAGTACACCATGTGATTTTTTACGTTTTTAAAAATAATCAAAATTTGAAAGTTAGGATCCATTATTTCTCCTTCTAGGTGCATAAAATATACATCTGTCTTATAGACATTGGATATAAAGTAGTTAAACGAGTCGTATTCATGTTTAAAATTTTTTGTTGTTCGCGTTATCAGATACCTGCTAAGACACAAACATAAGAATATATGAAGAAGAAATATTACAAAATGAAAAAAAAAAATCATAAATCTTTTAATCAAAAAATTATCTAAAAAAGCTACAATAGGTGCCACCTGGAAAAGTAAAAGAAAGACAAAAACAAATATTAGTAAAAGTTAATATAAAGTAAAAATAAATAAAATAATAAAAATTATAAAAAGAAACCATTTTTACATAAAGAAATCAATTTCTTGAACAAAATATAAATCAAATCCCAGTAATTTCTCTGTACAATTTCCTCTCTTTCTCTCTCTATCTTCCCTAAATTGATGCACAGATTACACAGTCGCCATTAAAGTATAATCAAGACCAAATCCTCATCTGGGTTCATTATTTCGGATCCAATTTCGACTCAACAAGTGCCCCTTTTCACTCTTGATTTCATTTGTTTGTTCATCTTTCAGATCTGCCCTCTTGAATTTGACCAGGTTTGATGTAATCTTGCTTGTTTGGATCTGGGTTTGTTCTGTTTTTGTTGATTGATCTGCTAGTTTTTTCAGATCTTGTTATGTTCTTTGAATTGTTATAGAAATTTTTACATTTGTGATACATGTGTATAGGGTGTCTGTAGCTTATATGTTAATGGTAATGTCTACAGTTTACAGTTTAGATTTTAGATTTTAGGGATGATCATTTGGTACAGGACAGATACCGAACCGATACGGTACCTACCCATTTTCGGTACCAATTCTGGTACCTACTTTTTGTGTTTTTCGGGATTAGTATTTTCGGTTCGATACTGTGCAATATTTGGGTCCATTTACCTTAGACTAAAGGGTATGGAGAGGATGGGCTTGGAGGGGATGAGCCGCCACGTCACCGGCTCGTGTGGGATGGTCCTCCTTCATATTTGAGGGGATGGAGGATGAGGCCCCACAATAATAAAAAAATATAAAACTTTAGAGAGAGATAGAGAGAGAGGAGAGACCAAGATGAGAGAGAGGGAAGAAAGGAGCTTCGTCTCATTCGGCATGGGTGAGTCGTTTGGGCCGAGCCGGGGCTAAGGGGGGTGGTGTGGGGGACCGGCGCCGGTCCTAGCCGGGCCTAGCCGGCCCCCATACCCTTTAGTCTTAAAATACCGGTACCATATGGTCACCTTCGGTACACGTACCCTTTTTGCGTTTTTCGGGATCAGTACTTTCGGTTTCGGTTAGATACCGAGCTCATCTCTAGTTTAGATTTATGTATGGATCAATTTTTTGATATGTAGTTATTGGGTTTTCAACTAAACATTATCTTGTTCATTGGTAGTTTTTTTTATAGGGTTATTGATTAATTGAGTGTGTTGGAGAGTTGAATCTTTGATCAATCATTATGCTATATGTGTATGTACTTGATTGGTTACAATGTTAAAGATTCATGATAGATTGCTTGTATTTGAAGCTACATAACTTTTGACTGTTTTGAGTGACCCTTCTTTCACCTTGAGACCAACTTTAAGGTTTTAGGAGAATAGTTAAGAGACATTGGTTTCATTATCACACCTGGTTTTAGAGCGCACGCCTAAGGCGTGAAGCTAGTGAGGCGACTGGAAAGACGTTGGGGCGACGCTACATGCACATGTGCATAAAAAATGGTCAAAATTAGGGTCTAGAGGAGGCGGATACGTAAACACTACTAGAAGGCCTTGATTTCTTAAAATGGATCTTAAATTTTGATGACTATTTATTGCTAGTCTCTTGATTTCTCTTGAATCTGAACAATATTATGTTGTGTGTCTGTTTAGAGAGCGTTTGCATCCTTCTTCGGGACAATGAAGAAGGCGTTCGATCAAACCGTCAGGGACATGTACGTTCAAATACGATTCCGATAAGTCTAGTTAAATTTGTAACCACATTATGCTTGAATGTACATTTATATAATATGTTTCATGCAGTAAACGAGGGGTTAACAAGAAAGTTCTTAAAGTTCCTTCAATTGAACAAAAGGTGACGCTCTTTCTTTGTCCGTGTAATTTATGTTTGAATCTTCGTAATGTTTTGTACTTTTGTTAATGTTTTAATGTTTTCATCTTTTCAGGTTCTTGATGCTACAAGTAATGAGTTGTGGGGGCCCCACGGATCGCTTCTTGCTGATATTGCGATGGCTTCAAGAAACTAGTATGATACAATACACGTCTTTTTTGTTACAAAATCAAATCTACATATTTCTTTTTGCTTTAAATTTTCATTTAACGATTTATGCATATGCAGTCATGAATACCAAATGATCATGTCAATTATTTGGAAGCGTATGAATGATACCGGCAAAAATTGGCGTCACGTGTACAAGGTTTGGACTGTTCATACATGTCGGATATTATTACAAAAATATGTTATGTTTTTGAAAATCTAACGAGGGTTTGACTTTCATCTTTTTTCACCAGGGGTTGACTGTTCTTGAATACCTTGTAGCAAACGGGTCGGAGCGTGTCATAGATGAGATTAGGGAACATTCGTACCAGATAACGGTACAGTTTTTGAAACTTAATATTATTACCTTGTAATAACTTTTATCATTAGATTATCATTTTCTTTTTATTAAAAATTGATAATTGTTTTCTTTTATACGGCAGTCTCTGTCAAGTTTTCAGTATCTTGATCATAACGGTCGGGATCAAGGGAATAATGTACGGAGGAAGTCGCAGAGTCTTGTGGCTCTAGTGAATGATAAAGAAAAAATACAGGAAGTTCGGGAGAAGGCCGCTGCCAACTGGGACAAGTGAGCTGTTATTATTTTTATTAGAGTAAAATGCCAATTTTGTCCCTGACGTTAGGCCAGTTTTGCGACTTTCGTCCAAAGGTTTGTTTTTCCGCATCTAGATCCAAAAGGTTTGAAATCTTGCCATTTTCATCCGGCTCGGTAACTCCATCCATGTTTCTTCGTTAAGTCAGGGGTATTTATGTCTTTTTTGTTAACTTAAAGGGCGATTCGGTCCTTTTCACTGTAAAAAGACTGAATTGCCCTTAAAGTTATCCAAAAAGACGGAAATACCCCTGACTTAAAGGAGAAAAATGCATGGAGTTAACGAGCCGGATGAAATTTTCAAACTTTTGGATCCGGATGCGGAAAAACAAACCTTTGGACAAAAGTCGCAAAATTGGCCAAACCTCATGGACAAAAATGGCATTTTACTCTTATTATTATTTATATGTTTTTTTTTTTATATATTATTTGTGACACATGATTATAACATTCCAATCAGGTTTCACAACTCATCAGGAAGTGGGAAGTACAGGCCCGGATCGTATCCGGGTCCGGGAGGTTACGATGATAACCGATACGGAACTAATGAAGACCGGAATGGGTACGGGAGAGAAAGTGACGGTGGATATCGTTATGGTGAAGAACGTTACGGTCGAGATCAATATAGGGATGATGAATACCGAGGTAGAAGAAGTGTTGAC
Organism: Helianthus tuberosus; assembly: GCA_030545235.1. Classification (NCBI taxonomy): domain Eukaryota; kingdom Viridiplantae; phylum Streptophyta; class Magnoliopsida; order Asterales; family Asteraceae; genus Helianthus; species Helianthus tuberosus. The sequence continues at coordinate 147,811,006 of CM060414.1, read as the reverse complement.
GGTGACAGCTATAGCCGAAGAAGTAGAAGCTCCGATAGGGACAGAGAACGAGCTTATGAAGATGACGGACCATATTCTTCTAGGTACATGCATTAATATAACTATAGTCCTAGAATACATGACAAGAAAGTGGATCGAGATTGTGTCGAGCCGAAAAACTTTTTTGTTCAAAGATATTAACTTCCGTAAATGATTGCAGAGAAAGCAACGCGAAAGGTGAGGATCAATCTCATGATGGAAGGTAATCTAGTTATCCTCTACATACCCTTTTTTTTATTAACCGCACCAACTTTTTAATAAAAACTTTAATATTGTGTTTTTTTTTATAATTTTTTTCAGGCAGTTTGAGCAAAAATCTCCTGAACAAAATCTCGGGGTCCCTCCTAGTTATGAAGATGCTGTGGCTGGTAACCGAAGCCCCGTTGAGAGGTAAATTTTTGGTTTACGTTATTGAAGAATCTTGTTTGTAAAGTTGGCAGTTTTGACATGCTTGCTAATTAATGGGTCGATTCGTGTGTACAATTTTTAAAAGAGTAAAGACGTAAAGTACACGGATGGTCCCTGTGGTTTACCAAAGTTTTGGATTTGGTCCCTAGCTTTTCAAAAGTACACGGATGGTCCTTATGGTTTGCACATCGTAACGCATTTACTCCCCAGCCAACAAATCTAAAGGTTTTAGCAGGTCCAAGTTGGAGACTAAATTCTTCACAAAGTAAAAACCACAGGGACCATCCATGTACTTTTGGGAAAAGATGGGGACTAAATGCGTTACAACGTGCAAAGTACATGGACCATCCGTGTACTTTTGGAAAGCTAGGGATCAAATCCAAAATTTCGGTAAACTACAGGGTGGTACCATCCTTGTACTTTACTCCTTTGAAAAGACAATGCGTAAACTTTTAATTCCTTTCTTAAAAAAACAGATAGGACTCATATTTGTTGCATACTAACTGCTAATAAAAAAACGTGCTTGTTTTGACCCGCTCCGAAAGCTATCTTTTTTTTCTCTTTTAAGTCAACCTATGTTACTGTGAATCTAACGTTGACTTTTTTATACTATTTGAAGGAACGGAGAGATGAAATCTGTATCCCCGCCGCCTGTAACCACCACTCATGAAACCACTGTTTCTAGCACCCCACCGGTTGCCCCCGCTGTTGCTCCATCGCCAGTAGCTGCTACACCTCCACCTGCAGTCACCCCGAATAATGAAACTAATGGGTTTGATGAATTTGATCCCCGTGGTTCATTCGGTTCATTTCCAGGTTAAAAAAGAACTATTTTCACCGTCCCCGTTTTAACATTTGCATTTATATTTAGTCATTTTTCATACCTGAATTTATATTATTATATATAACAGCGGCCCCACCAACATCCGGTGGTACTGAAACGGATCTGTTTGGTACCTCATCGGACCCTTTCTCATTGAATTCATTAGCTCTTGTTCCTGCTACAATTCCCGCTTCTGAAGTTAATGCTTTTACAAATTCAAACCCGACTGGTCAAAGTCAAACCTTTGTGGCTTCATCTTCAGCCAGTGGCCCTGGTCAGGTGTGTTTCACAAAAGCAGAATGTCTAAAATACCCTTTTTGTCTATGAATGTTTGATTATTACTTCAAGACCCTAATGATTTTTTTCTGTATGCAGCCGTATGATAATCCGTTTGGTGATGGTCCGTTTAAAGCTGTCCCTTCGACCGATGGATTTTCAGCCCCACCCCAGTCAACATCAAGCGTTGACCCGCCACAACCAGCTGCTCCGATGCCAAACTCCGTCGGTAACTTTGGATACGGGGGCGGGTTTGACCAAAATATTGATCTTCTAGCAGATCTCCTGCCACCATCCGGACCTTCGCAAGCAGGTTTCCAAGGTCAACCCGGTCAACCTTCATTTCAAACGGGTCAACCTACACCGAACCAAGAAAGTCAACCACCGCCACAGCAGGGCTTTCCACCTCAAGGCGGTCAGTTTACGTCACAGCCTGGTTTTCTCCCCCATGGTGGTCAAAGTCAAACGACGGGTCTTGGTGGTTTTCTGTCTCAAATGGGCTCTGGTTATCCAGGTTCCAATGGTCAGCCTGTTCCTCAGAGTAATTTTTACGGGGGTTTTGAGCCTCATGGTTCATCGGCGCCGGTTCCACCGGTGGCTCAGGTTACTGCCACTTCAAGTTTTTATCAACAGCCACCACCGGTTCAGTCTGGATCTGCCCTAAATGCTTCAACAGGTGCTCTTGCTATAGTCCCTCAAGAACCAACCAAATTCGAGACGAAATCCACTGTTTGGGCTGATACGTTGAACCGGGGGCTCGTTAACCTGAATATAGCTGGATGTGAGTTGCTTTATTATTTATAATGGGTTATGGATCGGGTTGGCCATATATGCAGTTTTAGTAATAAAATATAGTCTTTAAAATTGAATTTAATATATTGGTTATAGGGCTGCAAACGAACCGAACATTCAGCGAACAGTTCGTGAACCGTTCGGCGGGAAGCTCGTTTGTGTTCTTTCGTTTGAGAATTGAACAAACATAAACAGACGCTGCGTTCGATCATATGTTCGTTTGTGTTTGATAGTTTATTAGGGTTTCATTATGGTTTTAAATTTTTATAATTTTTTTAATACTTCAATTCCCACTAATAAAACATTTAATAAAGTATTGTGTATTAAATATCTTATGTCAAGTATATGCTAATAATGAATCTTTTTATATGACCACCAGCTAAAACAAACCCGTTGTCGAATATTGGAGTAGACTTTGAAGCGTTGAACAGGAAGGATAAAAGAATGGAGAAACCAAGTGCAACCGCGGTTACGTCAACTACAACCATGGGTAAAGCCATGGGTTCTGGTTCGGGAATCGGACGTGCGGGTGCAGGTGGACTCAGACCCGAACCAAACCCCATGATGGGTCCCAGCATGGCTGCACCGGGTTATGGAGGCATGAACCAGCCCATAGGCCAGTTCCAAATGCAACCACCGTCAGTAGGATATCTACCGCCTGGAACTTATAATCCTATGATGGGTCGTGGCGGTGGTGGTTATGGTCAACAACCGTATGGTGGTTATAGATAAATTGAAGAGGATCTTTTCAACCGGATGGGAGATTTATTGTGATGGGAAAGATGCAATCGTTTTGTTTGATGAAGGTCACGTTATGTATGATTGTATCGTGTAATATGCATATGGTTTTGATATTGTAGGTATTGTGAAGTTTGTATATGAAGAGGATATAACCGAACTCAGGTTGCCTCATAGAACGGTTCTTTTTGTCGTATTGATTGTTGAAGCCAATAAATATATTTCTATATCTATATCAGTTTATGATACTACTGAGGTTCAGTGGCGGAGTCGAGAACTTTGTCTACGGGTTCATGAATAAATTTATTGTTAAGTTGAACCACTAGGCGTCTAGGCGATGTTATAAAATCGTTGCAAAGTTAGATACAGTTGTTAGCCCAACAGTTTTAGTGCTAACCAAGCTAAGTTAGACCTTTTCTTTATGCATGTTGCGGCTGGTAGGTGAAGCGGCATGATGAGCCGACCCTTAACATGTGCTGGCTGTAATGAGTCGATTCTTGATACGTAGCAGCTTCAATTGGTGGATTCTGGTCAAGAGGGGGTGATCGAGCCTAATGTGCCCATTGAGCGACCTGGCAACTTAGTAGTTTCGATAGTCGAAGTATAGAAAGGTAACTAAATTGGTCCATGTTCATTTTGGTAATTTATGTGGTCAAGATGTTTATTTCTATAGTATTATCCATAAAGAATTGGATAACTCAATAAATCAAAGATTTCAAAAAAAAAAAAAAAAAAAAGGAAAATTGGCCTGTAATAATCCCACCTAGACCTAATTGCCCATTAATAATCCCACCTCAGAATATTCCCCTCACCAGTCCCACATTTCCCCTATTTTTCCTACAATGGTCCCCCGTTAAAAAAACTTAACGGAGTTAAGCTTTTTTTTTTCCAAATTACAAACAGATTTTTTAGGGCTTTTGATTAGAACGACGATGCGCGTTCATTGATGTAAAACTTGCCTCTAAACGGTGCTCCAAATGATGAAAACGGCGCTTCAATTCGGGTGTTTAAATTTCCAATTAACCAAAATCAAGTCACTTGGAGCACCATTTCGAAGTAAGTTTTACATCAATGGACTCGTATCGTCGTCCTAATCAAAAGGCATAAAAATCTGTTTGTAATTTGGAAAAAAGCTTAACTCCGTTAAGTTTTTTTAACGGGGGACCATTGTAGGAAAAATAGGTGAAAGGTGGACTAGTGGGGGGAATATTCTGAGGTGGGATTATTAATGGTCAATAAGGTCTAGGCGAGATTATTACAGGCCAATTCCCCAAAAAACAAATATATCCAGATGAGTTAACTGCCATTTTCGTCCATGTGGTTTGTTCACTTTTGCCATTTCAGACCAATTTTAAAAAATGCATCAGTTTCCTCCCTGACATACTGGAAACGTGCCACTTCAGTCCAAAAATTAAAACTCAGTTAAGTCAGACATGTTAAATGAAGAGTATTATTGTCAATTCATAAATTATGGTAAAAATAAAAGATATATGAATTGGACACACAAGGACGAAAATTACAGTTAACTCGATCCAGATTAAACTATTCTGTAACATTATCTTTTTATCCACCAATCATATTAGAGGGATAAGAAACCATCCCGAACGTTATATTTTTCTAAAGAAGGATACAAATTAGAAACTCTCTTATAGCCCACACGACTTGACTAAAGATCTTCAAACTCTCTTTAGCTTAACCAAAAAATTTCATTGAAACAAGATGGCATACGCAGGGATCCAGATTTTCATGGAGAAGTTGAACCAACTTATTAACTGCTATGATATTCCATACATAAACAACCCAACAATTATAATCAAAAGGCCTCAATTCCAGCTTCTCTATGAAGAACTGGGCTCCATGATCCAAACCCTTTTCATCGACCAACATCATAACCTACATGACCTCGACAATGTTAATGATCTGAAAAAAAGATTCACAGACGCAGCAGAAGAGACACAGTATATGGTCGATCACTTTCTATCCAGTGTTCAAAATAAGAATAATGAATATTTTCCTACATCACATGACTTTAATCCCTCCCTAAATCTTGATGATGTTAGGGGATCATTCAAGTCTGTCGAGTTAGAATTCATGAGTATGTGTATCAATAGCAAGAAGGTGGATTCATCTCCCAAACCTCAAACAACACTAAATCAATATGTAAATTCACTTGGATCAAAGAAAGTATTGGATGAAATCTTTGTGGGGATTGATGGTGATGCTGAGTTGATAAGAGACAAACTTGTGGAAGATCAAAGGAAGCTAGACGTTGTCTCTATTGTCGGTATGGGTGGAATTGGCAAGACTACCCTTGCGACCAAAGTATACAATGATGGTTATGTTAAGCATCATTTCCATGTCCGTGTTTGGGTCACTGTTTCTCAAGCATATGATAAAAGGGGTGTGTTGACTCAAATTCTAAAATCCTTGAGTGGTCAACTAGACCTCGAAAAGGTTAATGACTCTCGGCTTCGCGAATTGGTGCACAAAAATCTAATGGGTAAGAGATATTTAGTTGTCATTGATGATATTTGGCACATAGAAACATGGGATAACCTGAAAGTATTTTTCCCCCATGACAATGTTGGAAGTCGAATTCTGCTCACCAGTCGGCTCACTGAAGTTGCTAAGCATGCAAATTCAGATGGATTGATTCATCACTTGGGATATTTGAACAAAGAAAAGAGTTGGGAGTTGTTGTGTCTGAAGGTCTTCCAAGGCAATGAGTGCCCTGAATGGTCGATTAAACCTGGAATGCAAATAGTAGAAAATTGTCAAGGATTACCTCTTGCAGTGGTTGTCATTGCAGGAGTTTTAGCAAAGGAAACACAGAGTGAAAAGTTTTGGGTGGAAATTGCTGAAAAGACCGGTTTGTACATTGTTAGTGACCAGAATGGATGTCTAGAAACGTTGGGTTTAAGCTACAGTCATCTTCCTATTCACTTGAGAGAGAGCTTTCTTTATCTTGGAGGCTTCGTAGAAGACCACATGTTTAAAGTACGAGAGTTGATCTGGTTATGGGTAGCCGAGGGGTTTATTCAACAAGATGGAAATAGAAGCTTGGAGGATATCGCAGAGGATTACATGATGGATCTAATTGACAGAAATCTTGTAAATGTAGCAGACAGGAGTGAGTATGATGGATCTGTCAAAGCTTGTAAAGTGCATGATCTTATTAGGGAGTTATGCCTAAGAAAAGCCAAGGAAGAAGGATTCATTCTTATAACGGAAAGTCTAATATTGCCCGCTCAATTTTCTGATGTTATTACACAACCATATAAGCCGGTCCGTATGTTCATAAATAAAGGTATCAAAGTTCTAGGCTTTCCTTATTCACCTGCCCGAAACCTTAGATCGATTTTGTGCTATAATGATTTCATATCCGTGAGTGATGTCATTGCAAATGGTTTCCGTCCCTTTGAGCTACTTAGAGTGTTGGATCTACGTAAGAATGCGATATGGGATTTTCCCAAAGGCATGGAATTGCTAGTTCACTTGAGGTATCTTGCAGTTTGGAATGCATCAAATGATTTCCCATCTTCAATATGCAATTTATGGGGTCTTCAAACCCTCATTTATATTACATATCATGAAAGGAATGTTTTACCTAGTAACATATCAAATCTAGTAAATCTGAGGCATTTGTGGAGTTATGGGAATGTCTTCATTCTTCCTTTCATTGAAAAACCAATGAATTTGCAAACTATTTCAAGTGTGGTATTGGGAGATGGGGTAGATAATCTTCAAAAGTGTTTTCCCTACATTAAGGAACTTGCATTTCGTAGTTGCTCAGATGAGCAAAATGACTTCAAATCTCTCACCTACCTTGAAAAGCTCAAAGCAACTGGCTTCATCGAAAGAGCTCCCATTACATTCCCAGCATCATTGAAAACACTTACACTATCATGGTACCGTCTACCGTGGAGTGTTATGTCAATGATTCAGTTGTTACCTAATCTCCAAGTTCTAAAATTAAAAAACTCTGCCTTCAAGGGAAGCTGCTGGAACACAGATGGACAGGATTTCCCACAACTAAAATTATTGAGACTTGAGGAGTTAGATATTGAAGTGTGGGAAGCCTATAGTGCAAGCTTCCCGTGTCTCAGACAGTTAGAAATTGTGAGTTGTCGCTATCTTGAAGAGATACCCCTTGAAATTGGGGACATACCAACGCTTGAGCTTATTCAAATCAAGCGTTGTAGGCGCTCTGTTGATGAATCTGCTAGAAGAATCGAAGAAGAGCAACATGATTTCGGAAACTTCGAGCTAAAGATTTGCATTATATAAAAAAAATCTCGTTCGGTAAGCGTTAGTGAAACAAATGTGTTTGTTCGATTCATTTACAACCCTAGTTCTGCTATTATGATTTTGTTATAATACATTGTAGGTAAAAAGAATTCATTGCAACACATTTTTATTTTATCATATGTAACCAACTTGTATAGAAAGGTCAATTGCAATAAAATGTAGTAAATTAAACTTTTCTTGTAAGAAACCCAAATAGTATTATTATTTTTGAACGGCCAACTAATAAAAGCACGTCTACCCGGTAGCCCAATGGCAAAAGGCGAGCCCATACGCCCTCGATCGCAAACAACATTGGGTAGCTCAAGCCCACCATCTCCAGTTCCAGGGAAAACCCCCAACCGAAGGTCCACTACAGTAAAACCCCAGTGCGATGGATTCAAACTTGAGACCTATGGCCTCAAACCTAAATCTTCAATTCCTCTCCAATGCCAATTGAGCTATCGATCATTATCCATAAAAAAACTGGATAACTCAATAAATCAGTAATTCAAAAAAAAAAAACAATTAAAGTAAGTTACATTTTTTTTTTCTCCATAGTATCACTGTCATTTTATCCAGCACCTAACTAGTTACAAACCAGAGGTGTTCACAGTTAGTTTAGTCAGTTTTGATAATTTCTTAACCAGGGATCAAACTTTATGTTAAGTTTACTTGAACAAGTAATAACTGATAGGCATTCAATAAGTTATTCATTTGTATTGCTTAGGTATAGTTCCTTAAATTCATTGATAATAATAAAAATAAAATAAAAAGATGAAGCTATTGGTATTGTTCATCCTCTATAGAATCAACTTCCAGATCAAATCTTCTTGATCACTGTATCATCACCTTTGCTATTGCCGCTACTACTAGCTGCTAAATGTTTATTTGAACTCGCGACTCCGGCTTCTTCATCTAAATATCTGCTTAGATCTGCTGCTTCGTCTGCATGGTTTTCTTTATCGAACCTGCAGCAAGTCAAACGTTGCGAAAAAAAAGTCAAACATTGCTACTTTCACAGTATAAAAAGTGTGTTTTTTTTTTGTATCTTCTCTATTTTTTAGCAATTTTCAGACCTACATTTCATATTCATCCTTAGAAAAGATTGATTTAGGATCACAAAGTTTTCTACTTTTTCATTATTGAAAGATGTTTTGGACATTTGACTAATAGTCATCGTTAAGATAGCAAGCAAACTAAACGCGTACCCTGAATAAACAACGAGCCCGATAGCAACGGCAACAAAGGCTACGAAATACATCCAATCAACCTGATGAACAAAGTAAAAAAGTCACAAGTCAAAGTCAACATAATCTTTGCTTCTGATAGTTGTTTCATTGAAATATGTCTACAAACCTTTTCATGGTATGCGAAGATACGAATCAAGACCGACCACATGTCAGATGTCAGCAATGACAGATTCAACATTGTTGCTCCACTCATCTACAATTGAAACAAGAAGAATGAACATGAGTACAACGGGCAAAAATGTAATTATAACTTGAAAACTTTCCGAAAATATAAACATTGCAATTTTATGCCGTGGATGGAGTGACAAAATTATATCAGACATTATTACCTTCAGCAAAACAGGAACGCCTGAGTAAAACAGAAACATTGCGGCTGCAAATCCCGTGTAAGGAAGCAACTAAAAAGTCAAACAAATAAACATCTACGGTTAGAACTCGATACGTTAAACGTTTTTAAATATAAAGTCCAAACGCAGAAGAAAGCAACATTTATCCTTATGTTTCATGAATCATATTTGTATGTATCTATATATATGCATGTGTTTATATATAGATATGTGTGTATAGAGAGAGATGGAGAGATTACTGATCCTGAAGACCAATGGATGGATTTGAGTTCCTCGCGCTCAAGTATGCTTCTGTTGACATTGTTAAAGAAGACAAACGTGAAGCGAAACTCAAATGCCAGTTTCTCTATGCCACTTTGCTTACATATTATAAATAAATATCGAATCATAATATATCATATAAATACATGCTAAATAAGTACATATAAAGGTGTAAGAATGGATGAGTTTGGTTGTATAACGGGTCAAAATGGTTCATTTCTTAAACGACAAACGGGGAACTGTAAAAACTAATAAAATATTAAAAAAATTAAGGAACTCCATTGAAATTTTTATGATAGATGCCATAATGATGCATGCAAGGATACATTTGAATACCACTGAAGATAGCACCGAAGAGCCCCAACATTGCCATAAGTTCAATCCTGTCAGCGGTTTTCACAAAGAACTCCTACACAAGCCCAAAAACATTTATTAATTTAGTCAATACACACACACACACAAATATATGTTTAAATAAGCATATCATACAAGTGACAAGTCAACGACAATCGAGACAGTAAGGTATTACTTTGACCAAACACAATATGCTTACCTCGCTAACATTGCTGACGGCATAAAGCGTGGCCCCCGCAACCACCAAAAAGTCCCCTTTAATAGGGTTGCTTCCGCTTTCTGCGAAAGTCATACATAAATATTTGGAAAATGTCATTAAACTGTTTTACAGGTTACATATGTACGGTAATACAGGTTGCAAGTTAATGTTAAAAGAATAAATTTTGTGTACAATAATTTGGTAATATGCAATATATATATACTCACGTGAGCGGTCATCTGCATGAACATCTGAGAAAATAACGAGCACAAGACCAGCGATACAGATGGCAACACCTGCAATTTTCTTGTACCTGTATTTTGTCTTTAGAAAGAGCCACGTCAGCAGTATGACCGAGGGGATTGACCAACAATCGAGCAGCATTATACTCGTTATTGATGTGTACTGATACGCCTTCACCACTGTTAATCAGAAGAAATAAAAGTCAGCACATTCAACACTTATACACATTCGTTTATTTGATAATCTACAAATTGATTTTTTTTTTTTGAGTGTTTTTTTTTATTCCTTACCAAGATAATTAGCCTCGACATCTACAAGCCCAAGAAGTAAATAATAATACCATTTGGCCTGCAAACATTAACATGAAACGGAACAGAAATTCGTCAAACGGTAGTCACTGATGCAGATAATTGTCGTAATAAATATTTAAAACAATGAAAAAACCATAACTCATGATAATAAGTTACTTGTAGCATCTTGCAAGTTTAAATTGTAACGTAAATGAATATATACACTGAAAATAAGTAAATAACTAACCTTCAGCCCGCTTCCTCTGTATAATAATATTCCTCCGTAAACAATTGCCAACATCACATAGTTAGCTAAAGATTGTGATGTAGGTGCATTGATCCCTAAGTTACAAAATAAAAGTTAAATTAGAATGTATGTCATCAGATACTAAGCATTTTACATAACTGTTGTATGTATCACAGTTAAAGCAATATGTACATGTATTTATGCGGTTCTCACAGCATTGAACGATCCTCTATGTATATACACAAAGATTCAACATAAAAACACGCACAAATGGTATGAATTAGAAGAACAAAACATACCTTTCATCGATGAAACATTCATAAAATCTGAATATCACACCAACCATGTAGGCTAACAGACATAAATCTAGTAGCTTTTTATGTATTTAAATCATCCTACTAGGTTTTTTTTTTTTTTTTTTTTTTTTTTTTGTGTAAAACAAACGACTGGTGTTGCATAATTACAAAAATAACACTAGACTCTGCAAAATGAGTGATCTCATTATAGAAGGTGGTTCTCTTTTGTATTCACATATCTTAATTTGTACAAAATAGCACATTCTAGTGTGTTTTTGGCATATATTCCACCATAAAAATGGTTAATTTGATGTGAAAATTCAAGTATATTGGTTTACAAAAGTTGATTTGTCAAAAGTGAATCAAAGTATCAAACACCAAAGCACAACTCAGTGTAAATTAGTAAATTACAACTTGCAGCATCAAATACCTTCACTTTTCACATAATAGAATAAAGATTAAAAAAAACACATTATTGTACTCACTTCAAAGTTCAAACCACTAAAGATGATATTTTATCACACAACAAAAAACCACTTTTTGCATAATTCAATACTATTACTTTTATGAAAAACCAATCAATTAAACAAATCAGTCAGCTTCCAAAAAAAAACTCAAATTGGTCTATTATGGAAAAATAAACCAACAAAAAAAAAATAAAAAATCACATGGAGCCCAGATAATGAAAATACAAACCTCTTCTAGCAAGCTCAGATGATGAAAATCCAGTTGATGTGATAAGAAGTGAAAGAATCTGTCCCAACACAAGACCAACCACTGTCTTGTTTGACACAATCTCCTTAAAACTAACCATGATTAGATCAAAAAAAGATTCTACCTTTTCAAGACTCAAGAAACCTCAATAACACACTAAAAAACCCAAATTGCACTTCTTTTGTAAATCTTTTTCAAGAATCACTCATACCCAGATGAGAATATGAATACCCAATTCAAGAAACCTCAAAAGCACACTAAAAAACCCAAAATTGCACTTTGTTTGTAAATCTTTTTCAAGAAATAACCAAACCAAGATGGGAATATGAATACCCAATTCAAGAAACCTCAATAACCCACTAAAAACCCAAAATTTTCACTTTGTTTATGAATCTTTTATTCAAGAATAATCAAACCCATATGAGAATATGAAAATCCAATTCAAGAAACCTCCATAACACACTAAAAAAACCCAAACTTGCACTTTGTCTGTAAATCTTTTTCAAGAAATACTCAAACCCAGATGAGAAAATGAAACACCCAATGTAAATTTGGGATCTTTTTTAAGTGGGTAGGTTTGGAAAAAGAATTGCAATAGTAATAATCGAAGAAAAATGATTGCTTTAGTGGCAAGTAGTAAGTCAACTTCAATATGATTTTGATGCTAAATAGGAGGATGTATCAAGAATGAGAGAGTGGAAAATGAGAGACCATCTTAAAATATTATGAAATCAATGGCTGTAAATGAGTCCAAAAGTGTTTAGGAGTGTTTGCCTGCCATTGGTAGAATAGAGGCGCAGAGATTGGGGACACACAATTTGGGTAATTTCACTTTTTTGTGTTTTATGCTATTTTTTTTAATTCTTTAAGCATATGTGCTTACCTTTTAGACCTTTTTAGATTTCGGCTAAATTGAATATGGTAGTAATTCAGGTTGAATTTTGTTAATATTATATAATATGAGGTTAATGGGATGTTGAAATGAATAAAGATGTGAACTTTATTTCGAGAACACTTATTCATTTTTACCAAAACAATCTTAGTTAAGATTTTGCATTTGAGAAAGATATCTATTTCAATATGCACATATTTGAGAAAGACAACTATCTAAAGAACCTAATCAGTGGCGGACCCAGGAATTATTTGCTGGGGGTGCGGATGAGTGGCTCAAACATATTTTCAAGGGGTGCGGTCGGGTTTTTTGCCTAAAATATACACTAAATTTTTTTTTTCCAAGGGGTCCGCCCCTGAACCTAATGTGGTCCTTACGGATCTCAAATGTTTATGGATGACCATAGACGTAGTGATGGACATGCAAACCATGCAATGAAATTAGCTTGTACATTATGAAAAACTAAATTTGATTATGTAACATTTAAATGCAACTTATTATGTTTCTTTAGACATGCAAAACTAAATAGATTGTTATAATTAATAATGTCTCTATTAAGTATAAATTAGGGGTGCAAACGAGCCGAACGGCTCACGAGCTACTCGAGATCGGCTCGAGAAAAAGCTCAGAACGAGTCGAGCTTTATCGAGCCCGAGCCGAGTTTGAGCCTAAAATAAAGCTCGTTTGTTTATCGAGCCCAAGCTCGAGCCTCGCATGTGAAACTCGTTAGGCTCGTCGAACCTTATCGAGCCTTAGTGTAAACGAGCCGAGTCGAGCCGAGCTTATTCAAACTTGTTTACAAGCCAACCTCGAACCTAAAAATAAGCTTATTTAGTAAACGAGCCCGAGCTTCACTTATCGAGCTCGTGAGCCTAAAAAGTCTATTATTTATATTATTTTTATTTAATATATTAATTAATAGATAATAAACGAGCCTAGCCCGAGCCGAGCTCGAGCTTGAGAAAATACAAACGAGCCGAGCTCGAGCTCTCGTAAGTTAATCGAGCTCGAGCCTGGTCAAGCTCGGGCTCGGCTCGGCTCGTTTGCACCCCTAGTATAAATATAAAAAGTGATGATAATAGTGAAAAAAGGTCATTTGACCTGTTAGGTTGTTGGGTGTGAGGGACGGCCCTGGCTCGTCGCAGCTTGTCGAGGGTCGCCCACACCCTACTCCCCAAGCTCGTTCCATAGGTTTCGCTGGTCTATTGCTGAAGGCGGCACTCCCCTCTCTTTCTTATCCAACACACACATATACATACATACATCTTGTTTATATAACAAAAGGTGATGGGGCTCATCACCCACACACGATGACGTAGCCGCTTACGTGGAAGCCCATCACCAAGTGATGGACCACCTCCATACCCAAAAGCCTTATCATCATCATTATCAATAATATTAAAGAACAACTTGGTGGTTTATATAGTTTCTCATCACATCATGCTACAGTAATTTTTTGTCATTATTTTAACCCTTTCATTTTTCACACTTAATCCCCCTTTAACTTTCTAAAAACTTTATGAAATGTCAGTTTGACACCCTCAAGTTTAAGTGCTTATTTTTGTATATGTTTGTGTCGATATAAACTCAAGTTGTTTCACGCTTCGACGTAAATTATGTCGGGTCATAATACGTTTCCGTGCTTATTTTTATGTGCGTTTTTACTTGGTGTACCTTTTGACGTAAATTTTGTTCGGAAACGAGTGCGGTCAAATACAATACCTTTTGATGATATAAACCATGTGATAGTTATTGCTAAATTTAATATTGAATGAAATTGAATTTTGTTTCTTTATATACGAAAAATTACATCTTACATTTAAAACATGTAATAATAATGGCCACTAAAATTGATGTTAATTTAACAACTATATAAACATGTTTAAAATAATTATTTTACTATTTTAATTAGTTCTAGTAGTGATCTCTAGTATAGTGGTATGTATGTTGGGTGAGAGGGGTGGCTTAAGATAGCCATGTAAGTATTAAAAAGATTTTGAACTTCTAGACTTCTAGTCGTAGTTCATGAATTATGTTTACTAAATTGGTTTCCTTATCCCTACTGTCTTATCAATGTGGGGATCACACGATCGAGACCCCCATTGCATCTTTGAACGATGATGACACGATTTATTTGACAGGAATCATTGCTTGTTATAACTCATTGTTGTGGAAGTTTTGCTTCTTGTAGCGCTCAACTTTATCCTATATAGGCCAACCTTGACTTGGTAAGTATATTGTCTATGTTAGTTTAATCATGACAATTGACAATAGCATGTGGGAGCGTTGTCCTTTCCTCACTTTATCTTATAAAATTTGGCATTCCCTTTATGGCGTTTATGTTCATGACCAAGGATACTATACGTAATGGTGCGTTGTGATTGCTTTGTGATGGTAATATTGAATATGAGATAGTACATGATAAAGTGACTTCATACTACACAAAACACTAAATCCAAAACATACATTACAACTTCAAGAATAACCTATTACAAACAACTTATACAGTTCAAAATATATCATTAATGAATCCACCCCTAATAGAGCTTACCAAAATGTCAATGATCAAACCGTGGAGTCTTAGGTTTTACCTACGTAGGCAACACTTTTTGCTTGGAAGTAACACCAAAGAAATCAAGGCGTTAACAACATTGGTAGACAATGTGAGAGAGCTTCTTGTTGATATTCGTTAAAACTTTGTCGTATGATAAGTAAATATTTCATGTCTTCACCATCGTCGCGTGTATAGAATTCAAGAAAGGGGCGATGTGATTTCTAGATTCCACCATTTTAGACCTTCCAACAATATACGAAAGGCGGTGCCAATGGTTAAGATGTTTAAATTACCCTGGACTCCAATAAAGAGTTATCAATTGTAATTGTAGATTTAAAAGTCCTTGGTCAAACTCATTAAGAATGAACTTTTGGTAATACACTCTTCAAATGCTAATGTCATTTGCAAAATGATGGAATAACATAAGGAATCAATGTAAGATTAGATATATTATGTATTTAATATTTAATCTATAGCCATTATAATCATTTACATAATATAGATCAAAATATATTATAACCTATTAAATAATTAGTTGGTAATTGTTGATGGACCATATTACCCTTATTAACTAATTAGGTTTCCTCCTGGGTGCTTATATAAGGAGAATTATGTGGAGGTTAAATGGTTACTTAGTTACACAATCAGACACACCCCATAAGATATAACATCATAATTCGATCTCCCTCTCCTACAGCCGATACCCTTTCGGTTTCCTTAGCCACCATCATTAGATTGCACCCTAAGGAGGAACCAGACCAAGATGGCAACCATGTCAAACCTTATTGCTGCGTCTCCATCTGGATTTCTCAGCTAGCCTGTGCTGATGCAATCAAAGGTATGTTTTCATGTTTTCCTTTATGTTTAAACAGAACTGAACCTACATGTGGTATCAGAGCATATGTTGATTAGTTAGTTCTGTTTTCTATCCGTAAATCTGGATTAAAACTGGAAAACAAGTTTTAAAACGATAATTAAAATTCGTTTTTTCATCCGAAATCATTATTGTTCGATTTCTGTCATCCGAAATTCCATCTCGGATGGCATGTTCATTCGTAATTACTGTTCCGAAATCTGATGTTTCAGAAATATGTTTAAATGTGTAATAAAATTCCAGATTTCGGATGAATGTTTGAGTAATTTTTATTTAGGGTTCATCATGTTCTTAGTTAAAATTCGAATTTTCCTTCATGATTTGGAATATGATTTGAATTGTGGAATGTTTTCTTAATTTTGATCTAATTTTATCTAATAAGTTTTCGAAATCTATTAATAGGATAAACAGATTACGATTTTCGAAATTTACTGATAAAATTAGATGAATGATAAAATAGGAAACTCTATCACAATCCCAAATTTTTCGAATTTTCAGTTATGATTTCGCATTTAACAGCTTGCAGAACACATTTCGGATGATCATTACGGATGATCATTCCGGATGAACATTGTTTACCCATTACGGATCAGCAACTGTCTGATCATTCCGGATGAACATTGTTCACCCATTACGGATCAACAACTAACCATTTCGGACTAAGCATCACGGACTAAGCATTACGGATGATCAGAGAACTGATCATTTCGGATGAATCTCGGACTAAGCATTACCATCCGAAATCATCCGAAATGCATCACGGATCATCAAGAGCTGACAATTTCGAATGAATCTCGGACTAAATATCACCATCCGAAATCATCCGAAATGACTCGACTTACGCATCTTGGACACATCTGAAATCATTCGAAATCATCCATTTCGGATAATCCGAAATGATTCGAAATTAGTCATTTCAGATGAATCCAAGACATGTTTCATCCGAAATCATGAGTGTTCATAAAATTTGGCAGTTAATGTGAGCTAAAAATTTTATCGGGGCTCCCGCCCCGAACCCCGGGCGGGGGCACACTGTTCCCCGCAAACCCCAGCGAACTCACCGCGGAGTTCGATCCGCGCTAACGGGTGGTTTGCTATTAAATAATTGGTTTTGTAATCACTTAGTTAATTAATAAGGATCAAATAATGTTTTACAAAACCAAAATAGCTTAACTTGAATGAGCTTTTGATGTATCACTTCTGGCCAAAGCTGACTTGATACATCTACTTATCGTTCAAGTATTACGAAAGCTATGTTAAGTATGCATCATAAGCATGAATGTCTTAATTTCTAGCCAAAGCTGACTTGATACATCTACTTATCGTTCAAGTATTACGAAAGCTATGTTAAGTATGCATCATAAGCATGAATGTCTTAATTTATGGCCAAAGCTGATTTAATTCATTCATAGATGGCATACTTAACGAGTGCATAACTAAAGTGATTGTCTCAATTTCTAGCCAAAGCTGATTTGTTACAACCACTTTGCACATATGCTTAAATGATTACACTTCTGGCCAAAGTTGTTTTGTCTTCGTTTAAGTAGAATTTTTAGCTAAGTCTATTATTTTGATGTTAGTAATAGACATATCACAACCTCTTCACACAATGATCCTTAATTAATTTTTTATGATCATTTCGTATGCCTTATTCTTAGTACCCATAATTTTTACTCACTATAATTTTCTTCTATAAGTCTATATCTCATCCACTCTAATTCCTAAATTTAATATGTTTTGCTTAAAGTTTCTATAAGAATTAGCTCTTAAATTAAATCCTTGATTATCTCTTAAGACACGATAATCCTATTGCTCTGTTCTGATAAAGCACTACAGAAGAAAAGTAGAGCATGATGATTATGATAAATCGAACATGATGTCTCTTATGATAATTAAGAATAAGTGTTGTCACTAAAAGGTTATTCCAGATTAAGTCTTTCCTAAGACTAATCTATAATTGTGAAATAATCATACGAATTCCTAAGATGCATGCCTTCATTTGAAATTCTAAACTATAAAGTTAAGTGGTATATGTGAATACATTATAATGTACAAAACCATGACCCATAAAGTTAAGGGGCTTACGCATGGAAATAAGTACATTTTTTCCAGTACATCACATACTAAGATTTTCACTTGTACAATTTGATGCATTATAAATCAACTATAACACTCAAAAGTACCAAAGTATAATGAGTGTGTTGATAAGCAACATATGTACAAAGAAATAAATGTTTGAAGCTGGAAAATAAGTTGTTACTCACCTTAGAACCACTAATAGTTTACAAGAGGATTGTTCTAAGGTCCATAGACAAAATGCAAGTACAAAATCCCAACTTTAAGGTTCTTCAAGGGAAAATCTCACTGCATAATTATGTCATTAGACTAGGCATAAGCAACGAGACTATCCATTATTATAAAGAACAGTTGGATAAGTTAATTAGATAGTCACTTACTAATGATATTTAAGTCTGATAATTTTAATATTCCAATTAACACATGATTAGTTGACTCTAGTTCCATACGTTTCCTTACCAGAACTCGACAAATAACTAACATGAGAGTTAGTGACAAAATTAAATGTTAAGGCTATAAGAACCATAATAAGCAGTCTTCCAACAAAGCTTTTCGATACCTTATATATATTCTGAAGATTAATCAGAATACAGTATCATTACTTAGGCTATGTCATGAAGTTTGTGAGGTTTGCATAACCTACATAAAGTCACACTTACCTTAAACTCTCATATTATTTGTTCTTAATATCTGGATAGAAACATTACTAAGATGAAACTAGATAATACCTTATACTTTCACAACTTTTGTCATCATGCAAATGAGAATTTGACAAAAGGAAAATGAGACTTATAAATTTCATCCATTATAACTGAAATTCATGAGAAATCATGACATGGTTAATGAGGATGATTTTTTATCTCATCTCATTCTAAGTGATTTTAAATCATGACGTTACAGCCCTAAATATTACTTGGCTTAAGGAATAAGTATGGGTCCATCATAAGTCATTCATTGACATTCGTGGAACTTATTCCAAATGGAATATTCAGACATAATTCATTTATCATTTAAAAGACTATCAACTTGTATCTAAATTTTGTCGCATATGGCCCACGTTCTTAGAAGAAATCTATTCATGTATGTACTTAATAAGATTTCTATTAGATATGTCCCTAAAGTTTCTTTTGATATCTGGACATTAAAGAAATCAAATAAAGTCTAACGTATATGTGATAGGTTCCCACGTCACGTACCTCATTGAAACTTCTCTTGTAGCATTTATAGAGATATCAAAGATCAGTGGGAGCATTAAGTGTCTTAATAATAACTTGCAATAGTTGCAAGAGGTGGGGAGTGAAAACTTTATATTACTTCAATTTACACCTCTTGTACAAGACACTGCTCCATTATGACACTGTTCTATCATAACTTATCTCCTTAAATCTAATGCTACTCTTACAAAAGTTTCATTGTTGCTTAATTGTGGGCACACTTAGATTTCTTACATAAACTAATATAATCCTCAACAAGAGAAATCACAACGACTAACGTCATTAATTTGTGTTTCTCTATTAGAATTTGTTGGTCGTTACATATTGACCCTAAGCATGCTGAGTTCCTAAAGTTTTCTAAGGTCAATGGGAGCAGTCAAAGTCCTTATCATGATTTGCAAGGAATACAAGAGGCGGGGGGAAGAGTGTCATTAAATTTCACTCTGAATTTAACTCCGATTACACCTCTTGTACACCATACTGCATCAACTCTTAAAAACTTAGAATCCTGAAAATGATAGCAACCTAACCAAGAGCTAATCATAAAATTGAAATTTCTAATGAACCCAATAATCAACTCAGGAGGTCATCTAGGTTTAAAAGCCTACTAACTTTGATGATTACATAACCTCCCTAACTGAAGTTGATATGGATTTTGGAAATGTTTACTGATCCTATCTCTTCTAATTAAGCCATTAGCGTCAATCAATCTTCTGAATGGAATAAAACTGTTTTCTAGTAAAACTGTTTTTATGTGTTCGTATAACGTTTGGGATTTGATTGAATTATCTAAGAGTGTTCATAACTAAACCAAATCCTAATATAAGCGTTAAGACACGAAGAAGCTTGATTGATTGTCAAAGGTTGTACTCAGGAAGAGATAAATTATTAAAGAATCTTTATTACATATCTAACAAAAGATTTCTTTGAGGATCATCACTGTTCTAGTAGCTTATAATAGTTTAAGGCTACATTAGATGAACATTATAAACAATTTTCCTTAACAAATGGCTGACACATTTACTTGTTCATTAGATAACAACCTAAAGTTTCATACTAAAGGTTAAAGAACATTTTATTTGTAAGCCAATAATATCCATGTATGGGTTAATGCAAACATCATAATGTGATGAAAAGCTAACGTAATTATTTTCATCAAGAATCAAGTGGATTAATGTACCTACCTCAAGATGAGTGGGAGCAACTAAAATAAACTTGTCTATATAGATGACATTCTTTTGACAAGTATATGTTACATAAGTCAAAGCATTGTTAACACAAACTTTGATATAATAAATCTCAGAGATATCTCTTACGTGATTGATATCATAACATACTGAGATAGACCCAATGGGATATTAGTTCAGTTCCATAAGTTTAAAATTAAATGGGTCCTTAAATGTGTAACAAACAATACTGCTCTCCTTTAGAGGATAATAGGATAAATGAGATTGTTTATTTACGCTTCATTAATTAGAAGCCTTATGTAAGTTCAAGTCTATACTCGTTTAGATATTACTCACATTGCAACACACTAGATATGTCTAGATTAATGTGAAGCATCTTATGGAGTATTAAAATATTTATAAAAGGAAACGAGAGACTATAATTTTAAAAGAAGAAGTGAGAACTTAAAACCGGTTTATTACTCTAACTTTGAGATATTCAAAGATGACAAAATGTAATTTCGGGTATATCTTTATGTCAGCAGACAAAACCTATTTCATGGAGGAGTCATAATGCACTGATATTAACAACCTAAGTTATAACGACATAATATAGTCATTAAATGTTGTTGGAAATTTATCAGTGGACTCATAAGTTGATTAACTCCATATAATTAATGTTTTGAAGACTTAGTGTGATAAAGTCAGCTACCATGACTCCTTGAACAGTAACAGTTCAAGAGGTGCTGCATTAAGTTTCGATACACAATTAATATTCGTTTATGAATGAATTGAGGAAACTAAGTTTTGTATCGAATACATTCATGATATGCTTAAGGATCCTATATCTGAAGGGCCACTACCCATAAGTCTTATTAAGAGAGCTCAGAGACGGGTATTAATTGATGGTCATGCGCAACTGCATATCGTACTATGAATGACTAAGTATTAGTTAATTTTCCTCATCAGTTTGATTTTGTATGTCTCTAAGAATATGTCAAGCTAGCATAACGGCATATAGACAAATATAGTTACAAATCAAACAAAGAGCTTATGCGTATTTTGATCATAACGATTAGGTTTTAAATTAAGGCTATAGTATGATTAATGGGGGTCCTGAGTCGCATAATGATTCAACGGCTGTATTTCTCTGCTATAGTACTTGTTTAAGGCTAAAATGAGTGTTAACTCCTGATCAGGCTTATCTAATACTCATAGTAAATGATTACTCGGCTAAGTGGGAGAATGTAAGATTAGATATATTATGTATTTAATATTTAATCTATAGCCATTATAATCATTTACATAATATAGATCAAAATATATTATAACCTATTAAATAATTAGTTGGTAATTGTTGATGGACCATATTACCCTTATTAACTAATTAGGTTTCCTCTTGGGTGCTTATATAAGGAGAATTATGTGGAGGTTAAAGGGTTACTTAGTTACACAATCAGACACACCCCATAAGATATAACATCGTAATTCGATCTCCCTCTCCTACAGCCGATACCCTTTCGGTTTCCTTAGCCACCATCATTAGATTGCACCCTAAGGAGGAACCAGACCAAGATGACAACCATGTCAAACCTTATTGCTGTGTCTCCATCTGGATTTCTCAGCTAGCCTGTGCTGATGCAATTAAAGGTATGTTTTCATGTTTTCCTTTATGTTTAAACAGAACTGAACCAACAATCAAATGTTATGGCATCTCAAACAGTGTTGATGACTCCATGTTTATCTTTCTACCATAATGCCATAATAATTTGCAATAAATTCTTCGAATATTGTGTTTAATGGTGAGTGGGAACTAAATTAATTAATATAAAATAAAGGAATGTCCATAGGGGGAAGGGTGACTCTTATCAAAGCATTTTTGGAAAGTCTTCCAAACTATTTTTTCTCGCTTTATAAGGCTCCGGAGAAAGTTATAAAAGATCTGGAAAAGTTGATTTGGAAGTTTCTATGGGGAGGTTCTAGTGATGAGAAGAAAATGCACTGGGTAGCTTGGGAGAGAGTTGCTTCTCCTGCCTAGGCAGGAGGTCTTGGCCTCTGTAGTTTGGGGAATATCAACAAGGCTTTGTTAGCCAAATGGGGCTGGAGATTCAAATCTGAAAGTGATAGCTTTTGGGTCACGCCCTTCACCGTCATAGATTGTCGTGGGATTTTCTTCCGGTGTGGACGTCTTTGAAAGGAGTGTGGAGCAACATTTGCAAGGTTTGTTCGAAGCAATTAGGTGATAATGTGCCTCTTAGAAGTTTGATGCAAGGAGAGGTTGGGGATGGTTCGGATATCTCCTTTTGGTTAGATCCTTGGCTGCTTGTGAAACCGCTGAAGGAGGAGCTTCCTAATCTTTTTCGGCTTGAATTGAATAAGAGATGTAAAGTCAAGGATCGGATAGTTAGTCTTGTGTCCAATCCGAGTAGGAAGTGGGAATGGAGGGCAACCCCGGATTCTAATGAGGAAATTGCGGAATGGAGCTACCTTTGTAGTTTGCTTCATACGGTCTCGTTGAGTGCTCAAAAAGACAGATGGAAATGGTTGGGGAATGGGTCGGGTGGCTTCTCGGTTGGGGCTTCAAGCGGCTTTTTGTGGAAACTTTGGATTTTAGCTCGCGTTATGTTTGGGAATGGTGTAGATGGCTTCCTAAGAAATGTAATCTTTTTGCATGAAGAGCTGAACTGAATAGGTTTCCGACTAGGGAGGCGCTTCAAAGGAGGAATATCTATGTAGAAGACAACAGTTGTCCTCTTTGTAATTGGGGATAGAGACGGTTGATCATCTGTTTACCTCTTGCTGGGTTTCGACAGTGATATGGCAGAAAATTCAAGCATGGTGTAAGATTCCTAATTTTGTTTTGTTCTCGTTTCGGGATGTGTTGGAAGCGCAGAGGTGGTGTGGTCTGACAGGTTCGATGAATGAGGTCTTTCACAGGATTGTGATTCTAGCGTGCTGGAGTATTTGGAAAGCGAGGAATGATTTGGTCTTTTCGGGAAAGTATGTTAACGTCAATGAGATTTTTAGTGAGATTAGATCTTTAGGTTTTATTTGGTTTAAGAATAGATCGAAAAATAGGAATGTTTCTTGGGAGTCGTGGTGTAATTTTGTAAATATGTAACTGGGGTTCGCCGCTCGGTTTCAAGTTAATGTTTTTTAATGAAGTTTTCTTTTCAAAAAAAATAATAATAAAGGAATGTGACTTTACCGAAGAAAATTCCATTAAATCAGATAGTAATGAGATGATTTATTTTTTTTGAAAATTAAACTTCATTAAAACAATCTCCCACCCAAACGGGCAAAAGGCCAAACAAATAACAGAACCCCCGACCCAAACGGGCAAATGACAAAGAAATTACAACATGTACATAGGGTATTTACACCATTCCGTCCACCTAATGTAATTACATGTAGATCTATTTTTAGCCCAAGCATAACCTCTAGATTTTACCTCCCCTATGATATCTTGCGGGCTACATCTTTTCTGATTAAAAACCACATCATTCCTTTCTTTCCATATGCACCAGCACGCTATCATAGCCAACCCGTAAATGATCCTCTCCTCCTTCTTACTGCACTTGATGAATTTGAGGATTTCTAAAATGTCTTTGAACTCAAAAAAGTAAAGCGGCGGAATGTTGCACCAAACACTGAAAGCCGTCCACACCCTCAAAGCTACCGAGCAAGCAGTGAACAAATGTTCCACCGATTCCTCAACATCGTCGCAAAAAGGGCACATAACCGATGTTATGACCACATTCCTTCTTCTTAAATTTATTCTTGTAGGAAGCCTATCCAGTTTGCCTATCCAGTTCATGATGTTGCATTTAATGAGCACCCACTTACACCAGATGAAATTTGGAGGGTGACAATTACCTCTATCGGTTATCATAGAAATTTTGACCGTCTTCACTGAGAAACTGTTCTTACTATCACCACTCCAATACCATGCATCCTTACCGTTGGAAAGACTCAACAAACTGAGCACCTCGCAACACTCCTTCCATTCCTTTAGCTCCTCTTCTGACTCAGGTTGTCTAGACCACTGCCATTTGAAAGCTACACTTCCACTGCCTGTTTCCATTCTCTCTGCAACCCTGCACGATTTAAACAACTCCAAACCAAATAACTGGGGCCACCTTTCCATGAAGGGAAGATCACCCACCCACGTGTCAATCCAAAATCGAATATCAACCCCATTCCCCACTTTACCCATGATAAGACGATTTAAACCCTTCTCATTTAGTTTTATTTTGGATATCAAATTTAAAATGTTTTTCCAACAACCCGATATATTTTTGTTAAGAGGAAGGAAGCTCATTTGATTATACTTACTATGACACGCTTCCACCACTTTACACCAAAGATTATGATTTTCAACCCTGTATCTCCACCCCCATTTAACAACAAGAGCTTCATTGACCTCTTTAAGCCTGCTAATCCCCAACCCACCTTTTGTCTTCGGCCAAGTAACTCAATCTCAAGCCATCCAGTTCATTTTAGAATTGTTACCAGAGCCAGCCCATAGGAATTTTTCTCATTTTGGCTTCGAGGGTCTTTAAAATCCCAACCGGGGCCTTATATAAAGAAAAATAATAAATAGGCAGGCTTTCCAACACTGAATTGATCAAAGTAAGCCTCCCCTTATCGATAAAGCTTTAGCTTTTCTCCCCGATAATCTTTTATCAAAAATCTCAATAATAGGAGTCCAGTTGTTGATTCTATTCATATTCGACCCCACCGTAATCCCCAAATATGTCAGCGGGATAGAATCCGATTTACACCCAATCACTTTAGCCATATCTGATACTGCCCCACTATCAACACCCAACCCGTATATATTTGATTTTTGAAGATTAATTTTTAAGCCCGAACATAAGTAAAAAATTCTCAAACATCTCGCGACATTCTTTAAATTTTCCTTATCCCACACCCCCAACATTAGAGCATCATCAGCATAAAAAAAGTGAGAAATTACCGGACCGTTATTAGGAGTTTGAATACCTTTGAATAGACCTTCCATCCTAGCTTTGCACAAAATGTTAGACAGAGCTTCCATAACCAGAAGGAACAGAAATGGGGAAAGAGGGTCGCCCTGTCTGACCCCTTTGGAACAGTTAAATTCAAAAGTAGAGGACCCATTTACAAGAACCGAGGATCTAGCCAAAGCTAGAATCCCTTTACCTCTACTAATGTTGATATAAACTACCAGTCTAAGTTCCATCATTTATTCTTTGAACAATCTTTCTATATCACTTTCAAATTAAAATATTTATTCAATATGAAGTATTTCGACGAGTTATTCGAAATCTCAACTCAGAAATCAAGAACTAGCATGTGTCAGTGTCTAAGGGTGAAGGGGTGTAACGAGCCGGACAAGAGGAAGAAGGGTTGCTGATGTGGCACCTCCGGTACCAACGAAAACACCACCCCAAGTGGTCTGTTAGGATACAAATAGAATCAGTGGCGGACCTAGGAATTATTTTCTGTGGGTGCGAACAAAGGGTTCAACCAAACTTTTAAGAAGTGCGATCGAGTTTTTTGCCTATAAAATACACTAATTATTTTTAAGAGGACGCCCAGCCATCCAAGCTCGTACTTGAGTCCACCCCAGAATAGAATAGAAGGTGCCCCTTGAACCCCTCCAAAAATTAATGAAAAATCAAACTAACAATTGAAAACACAACACTCAAAAGTGACTTTGCAAATGCTGTTAGCGATTTGACATATCAGGCAGTTATCAGCTTTACTTTTTTCATCTTATATTCATACTTTATTTACTATTGAATCTATATTTTGCTGTTCATACCGTATTTTACCTTTTTATTATTCTAAAACTGTTATATCTATAGTTATTTATTTGGGGAAATCACGAAAATGGCCACTGCAACGCCGTCTTTTCCAATTTAGCCAACGGACACCCCTCGCTGAGCCGTTTCAGCGAGCTGAAACGGCACAAGATTCCCTTTAAACGGCCAGCCAAACGTTGGGTTACACGTGTCCGACAAAGCCTGTAACGGCTTGAGATTTATGCAGTCAACGCCACGTGTCCGTCAAACCTAGAAAGAACTTAGCCAAGCCGTTACAATCGGCTCATGTTGAAAGATCTTAGCCGAGTTCCTTCAACGAGCCAAGCCGTGTTCTTAGGATTTAGCCGAGCTGATACCCTTCAAAAGTGGTCCCCACTTCTGCAAGCCAAGCCGTTACAGCTGGCCCCGAGCCGCTTCGTCCCATGCTCCAAGCCGTCTCCGCTGCTCCAAGCCGTCTCCGCTGCTCCAAGCCGTTTCGATATATGGTTCGAGCCGTTTCAGCTGGCTACGAGCGGTTACAGCTGCTCCAAGCCGGTTCGATATATGGTTCGAGCCGTTTCAGCTGGCTCCGAGCCGTTTCGTCGCAATGTCTAATGTCGGTTCAACCTATACATCAGGCCGGGTCAACGTGTTGTTCTTGCCGGTTCATCCCACTATATATTTACCAACTTTGTTATTTATTTGTGTGCCTGTTAAACGAATCTCTCTACCACACTTAAATCTCATAGAAAATGTTATCTTGCTTTCTTCATTTTATTGTCATAGATGTTTTCGTGTATCAAATGCAAGAAATATTTATGAAATCTCATGTATCTGATAGTGTAAAAGACGTGTTCCTGGGCTTTAGTTATCAAATTAGCTTTTGATATTGTTTCTCATATTGGAGTGTCTTCCTCTTCAGAAATCCGACCACTACTTACCTAGTGTGTGTGGATGGAACTATCGAGCAAACGACGCATCTTTATCATTGCTACAAGCGTTTTGACTCGAATTCCAGAAGAAGAGATTTGATTCACTCCTAACTTTCAATTTGCTCTCGGTTATCTGCCGATTCAGAAGCAGCGGTTTGGCGAAGTTATGTTGTTATCTGAAGACTGCTTGCTTCGAGACCGAGATTTTTTCTCTACTAGCTGTTTCAGCGGTTATCAGAAATTATGTGGATGAAATTGAATCACTTTATTAGCAGTTTCAACGGTTTGGCGAAGTTATGTTTGTATTTTTACATGTTATATCTTTTATGTAATTTGTATTATATAATAGTCCAGTAAATTACCTAGCAAAATAATTTTAAATCTTGTTTGGGCTGTTTATGTGTTTTGGGCCGTTCATTTTAAATAATTTTAAATTTGTGTGGGCTGTTTATGTGTTTGGGCCGTGCTTTTTTATTGAATAAACCGTTGCCATTCCAAGTTCCAAAACAAAAACAAATTATATCAAAAAAACTTTAACCGCGTTTATTATTGAACCCGTTGCCGTTCCAAGTTCCAAAACAAAAACAAATTATATCAAAAAAAACTTTAACCGCGTTTATTATTGAAGCCGTTGCCGTTCCAAGTTCCCACGTTTACCCCCCTTATAAATACTAACCATGTTCATCCAACCACGCCGTCTGTGATCCAAAAGACTTTTTCTCACCACTTTCATCCAACCACGCCGTCTGCAACTCCGTCAACGAATGGCAAATACCTGGACCGACGTCGAAGATATCGCATTGTGCGAAGCATGGGAAGAAGCGATGACCGATCCCCCAAGACGTGGACATGGGGGGCTGTGGGTTAAGATTCAACAGATCTTTGGGCAGCTTCGTGGTCCGGACCATAACCGGAGCGTGGACGCCTTATCGTCCCGTTTTCGTGTGCTGCGGTTGGAGTGTGAGCGATTTGACCGCTATTTCAAGAACGTCGAGAGAGAAATGCCGGACCTGGTTGAGGATGACCAAAAGGAGGTGGCACTGATCAATTACCGTCATGACGAGGGTCATGAATTCAAGCACGTCGCCGAGTGGGAGGCAATTAGGATTTGGTTTTAGTTTTTTTTGTATTATGTTTTGTTTACTTTTTTTAAGTTATGTTTAATTTTTATGTTTGCTATATTATTATGAATATAAAAAAATTTGTGTCGTTAAAAAAAATTATACGGTTTGTCTATGTGTTAATTTAAAATTTTAGTATATTTGAGTCCGTTAACAAACTGCTTGGGCCGAATTACTATAAACAAGCCCACGTATGTCAAAGAGGCCCAAGGACTACAAACATGCCAAAGTATTAAAACATTGCAACGGTTTGATTAAATGGGCTGTACTGGGTTCACGTCTGGGCCAGGACAGGGCTGTACTGGGTTCACGTCTGGGCCAGGACAGGGCCCGACGCATTCATCAACATATTGGGCTTGGAAGATTGGGCTAAGGCATATATACGCAAATGAATAAAAGGCTGCAGACAGTTCAAATGATCTAGGTTTTTCGTCATAGTGTAAATCGGTGAGATCTTGTTAAAAATAAATTTACTGTTCAAAAATTTGTGACTTTGGGCCGTCCATATTAAACAGGCCCATGTTTTCCATCTAGTGTATATGAATAATAAAGGTTAGAATTCTATCAGCTCCTGTTAGGAGGATAAACTGGTTAAGATGTTAGTGTTTCATACGAAGGGCGCGGGTTCGATCCATAAAGGGCCGGTTCTTTAAAGAAGAACCCCCTTTTTTATCCGTTTTTTGAAAAATTATTAGTTTCAATGTTTTGCCCGTCCATATTAAACAGAATTTTATTAACCTAGTTAGTCTTTATATAGGATATTTAACTAACTTAGTTGATTTGATTATTAATAACTAATTAACCAAGTTAGCTAACCATGTTAACTTTAGTAACTAATTTATTTAATTTATATAACTTTATTAATTAGTCTAATTTATTAAAAATATTAATTAATTCATTATATTAATTAACCAAATTAACGTACTAACTTCCGATTTTTGTAAATTCACGGTTCACATAGACAAACGGTTAAAAGTCATATATTAACTTGCATGATACAACATAAATATTACAAATTCATTTCGTGAATTACAGATAAATTTTTAAAGTTTCAAACACTGAAAGGTGTTCAAAGTCCTCGTCGTAAAGTATTGCGTAGTCGAGCAGGGCCTCTTCAACGACCTCTTGTTCTTCCATGTTCGGATTATTTTTTTTAACAACTTTGCACACACATAAAAAACGGTTACATTTAAAGCGTAGAAAAGCAAGACGAGTCGTCAAGGCATCGACACTCCGGGACGTCTCTTGTAGGTGAAGGCAAAAGTAGTTGAAAACCTGCCCCCAGAAAGCAGCATCGGAAACTGAATAAGTGCCTAGATCACGAGCGGCAGCGTACGAAACGACAGGAGCAATATCTTCCTCGTCGGTCCAAGACTCCATTTTTTAGTGGGAACTTTGAGAGGATAATGGGGTTAAATGGGAGTAGTAATGTATGTATTTATAGGTTTGAAATGAGAATGGAGTTAATATTTAATATTAAAACATATTAAAAAGAAGAGTTATTTTATTTAACAGCATTTGGGCGTGGCAAACACCGCCAAAAATACAGTTTATCAGCCATGAATCGTCTATATGACAAACATATTTGTTTTACATCTCCAGTAATGTTAATTGGTTTGTCCGTAACGAGATGCTCCATAAGCATACATAGATAGACAGCTTCATTGCCTACGATTGACCTGTTAGAAATCACGTAGTTATCGTTTAGCTCATGAGTTATGCAGCATTCTTGTTTGCCTATTTTTTTCCAATACTGCAAATGCACCAGCAAACCAGTTAAATACACCTTAAGCTTCGTCAACCGTGGAATAATAACTGCTCTAAATTTGTCTAGTCGTCCACAGAAGTCCTCAAACGGGTACAAAACTAATTCCTGAGATGCCAACTCTAATCGTACCAACAACCATTCGTTATTGTCAATCGGCAGTGGGATAAACACAAAATCCACGTCAAAAAAGGAAGGAAATGGGTTTTCTTTACCATTTCCATAACCAACAACACTCTTAGGAGTCGATTGTAGTAACATGTCATAGAATTGCGGTGGAAGTATTGTCCACCGCAAATTTAACGTGGGATCCTTTTGTAGGTTTCTGCTTCTCCAAGCCATTAGTCTTCCAGTCCATCCCTCAATATGCTGTTTAATCAATATTATTTTAATACAAGTTACATGTAATAAACAGTATAAATACAAATTTTGTTAATAAAATAAGTTCTAATGAAATTACCGTTGCTGTTAGGTAACCATTACAACGATATCCTAACAGAGTGCCCCAAAAGTTTTTGTCCAACTCCACATAACGACTGAAAACAGCTAAATAACAGAATGGGGCGTCCCCATTATTGTAAAATGTTGCAACATCTTTTGACCAATTCTCAGATTCGTCGTCTGGAATTGCCCATCTTCCGCCTCTTTTGGGATGTAAGCTTTGACGATTAGTTACAAAGTTGTTTTGTTCCGGCACCTGCGGCACAGTCGTTTCAGACGATGAAGATTCACCTGACTGTTTGGCTGTTCTCCATTTCTTAAGAATCCATGTTGACGATTTACTAACTGGTTGAGAGCAGTATACGTCACTTTTGTTTTTTTCAGCCATTATTTGTTTCAAGGGTGTTTCAACGCTTCACAATGGAGCTGTAAGAATAATTTGGCCACCCTATTTAAACCATTACAACGAAATTGGGAAATTTTGAAAAAAATGATTTTTTAAGCGGTTTCAATACACACGTTTCAATAAAGCTACTGTCCGAGCCGTTTCAAGTAACTGCCCGAGCCGTTTCAAGGAAATGTCAAGCCTTTACCACACCATGCATGTGCCGTTTCAACGCACATGCTCCAATAAAGTAAAAAGCAACTGCCCGAGCCGTTTCATGTAACTGCCCGAGCCGTTTCAGTGCACGTGCTCCAACTTAGTAAAAGGTCAAGCCTTTACCGTTTCATGCTTGTGCCGTTTGCATGGTTGTGCCGTTTGCATGCTTGTGCCGTTTCATCTCAAATGTCGAGCCGTTTCAGCTGCAACGCACGTACTACGATAAAGCAAAAAGCAACTGCATGAGCCGTTTCATTTTACTGTTGAAGCAGTTTCAGTTGCTTTTTATGCCGTTTACAATATATGGCCAAGCCGTTTCAAGGCGCGTGTACCAATAACGCACTGTTCCCCGTCAGACGACATTCAAGTCGGGTAAACAAATCGAGTAGCCGTTTCCCTTGTGGTGACAAACACTTTGAACCCACTTCCAAAGTTTTCTCCACTTTGGAGCAAAGCAAAGGACTATCCAACCTTGAAGATCCGAAAGATCGTTGACTCGTCTGGGACCACTAATCACACTTCTTCGACATTAGTTGTGGGCCCCTCACTATGGACTTCAACCGACACGTGAACATGCCAAATGATTTCGGGAACATGCCAAATGACCAAGAGATGGAAGAAGCTTTGATGGACCCCCCTTCATGCCCGGTAAGATTTTTATTTGAATTCATATACTTTTTTTATTTGAATTCGTATACTTTTTTTAAATATTTTTATTTGAATAAAATATAAGATTTTTTATTTGAATTCGTATACTTTTTTCTTATATAGCAAATAACCATTAAAGTACGAGAAAAGTGGTTGGTTTTACAAGATTTGCGTAAAGTGATGACTCCGGCGGTTGAAACAGCTATTAGGCAGACGTGTTTCGGTCCATATTTAGACAATAGATGCACCATATGTGATAGCCTTCTTTTATATGGCGTTGCACAACTACAAATCTCGACTACTTTTCCCCGTCTTGGTATTTCGTATAGATTACGAGGGGAGCTACTTACATTCACCCCTAAACAATTTTGTTTAATAACGGGGCTACGTTTTGGGCACACTTCTTGGTCACCTAGAGACCATCCGAACTCCTTTAAGAACAGATATTTTGAAGGTGGTGCTGGATCAACTGTTAATTTTGGGAGAATAATGACTTTATTCGAGAACATTGGGAATATTAACGATAATGACGCCACGAGGGTATGTCTCCTCATGCTAATCGGTCAAGGTTTTTTGGGTTTGCAAAAAACTAATGTTGTTGATAATATGCTTTTAGACCTTGTGGATAATTTAGAAGAATTTAGACAATATCCATGGGGTAATTATTTTTGGGAAAGTACTTATAGTGCTATATACAATTTGCACAATCGGCAAAAAGAAGACGCTAAAGGTTTTTCTTTGGGTGGATTTGTCTGGCCCTTTAAGGTACCCGTGAATGTTAATTAATATTGTTATTTCGAAAACCATATAAGTTTTCATTGAATTCTTTCTGTAGATGTGGTTGTTGGAGATTTTTCCTCAATTTAAGAATTCAAGCGAATGGTTTCAAGGTGAGATGATTCCAAGATTTTTGGGATGGAAAAAAGGCAAGAAGTTTATGACGAGCACTGTGGACAGATTGCTTCAACTAGCTGCAACGGTAAAAATTTTGCTTTTAAATATATATAATTCATTATATTATATTTTAACGTATAATGGGTGGGCTGTTTAGGGTGTAAACTGCTATTTTGCCAAAAAAATAGGTTGGGACTAAAATGGTAAATTTGACCAACGAACAGGGAGCAAAATTGGAAAGATAAATATTAATAATTTAATAATTGTTTTTCTATTTATAACATTGCAGAAACGTGAATTTAGGCCGTCCTTAGTTATATTGCCCACTGAAAACGAGTTGCGAAGCGAGTGGTATGTGTCCAGTTCAGATTATTTAGACGCTGAACGTCGGTTGTATGCCAGTGCAATGCCGGGCGAGAATCCGGTTCAAATGGCCACGGAAATACCCGTTCATATGCCCACAGGGTTCACGGGTCAAATCCATCCCGAAATGCAGGCAGCCACCGGTGTCGGCACACAAGAACAGATGGCGTCTCTAATGAACACTTTGTTTGGTGACGATGGCGCCAATCAAGGTTATAATCCGGCACCGAATCAACATGAGATTCCACAACAGAATTTTGCCCCCCCTACGTCCACGTTTCAATCAAACTACGAGAATGAGTTGATTTCACAATTTAAATCACTCATGGACGAGAGGCTGATCGAGAACAACCGGAGACTGACCGATATGGTCTTGTCACAGTTTGCACAAACATATCGGTGGTCACCAAAACAAAAAACTGTCAGGACTCCGACCACCGTACAAACGCCAAAAGAACAGGGACACACTCAGAGTGATAATGTAATGTGCTTTGTGAATAAATTTTTTTATAATAACAATATCTACTAATAACAGTTAATTTAATCGTCATTCTTTCTTGTAGGCTGTTGCTGATTCATTTATCAACTACGATAATGCTAATAATGCCTACCACGTCTCTATGAGCCCGATGGAGAATGTTTTTGTAAGTTTTTCCATTTTATATATTTTAATTACCGGTCACATTTTATAAAGTTAATAAAAATATATTTTAGAAAGTGAAATTAATACATATATACAATATTTTGTAGATTGAGGATCCTGAATTAATCAAAATGAGACGATCCGAAAGGCTTGTAAAGCCCGCAGCAGCTTTGCTATCCCCGTATGTGGCTTTCAAAAGAGTGAAAGATAAACAAGCCAAAAAGTTAAGGAATGAGGATAGACAAATTGAGTACATCAAAGGAGTGGTATCCAGATAGCGGCAGTAAACATCTTTCCCTATTAATGGGGAATTCTGTCGGTCCAAATTTTTGGGGGTCGTTGCTGGGCGTAGAAACCCAAGGCTGGTTAAACGATGATGTAAGTAATGGCGTCTGTATATAACAACCATAAATAATTAAATTTATATATTTTGTATATTGTTTTGCAAACTAACACGTAAATGTTTAACAGCATATATTTGGGTGGATGATCCACATGTATCATTCAAGAAATGAAAGTGATCGCTGGAGTATTCTACCCCCATATTTTCAGAATTCTTTTCGATCGCCGGCCATCGACCAGACCTTCAAAGGTTACTTCACTGGGCAGGTTGAACCTTTTCCACGAATACATACTGTTGACGAGGTAATGTGGAACGAACATATTGATTACTTGATAAATGTATTTCGTATTATATTAATTTAATATTTTGCGTAATAATTATATAGGTTTACGTACCGTTGTTTATAGAAGGCCTCCACTGGTTTTTAGGCGTTTTCAACCTTGTCGATTACACGCTGACGATATACGACAGGTATTAGCCCGATTTAACTGATTAGTACTCCAAAATACATGTTGCTAACTTGTTAATTTGTTTCTGTTTTAGCCTTTTAAATGCTATGGGAAGGGAAAGAACGGATGTGGTGTGTCATATAAATTTTGCGTTTGACCATTGGCTACGAATTCATGGCTATAATACCCACAAACAATTACCGTTATATTATCCCTTCAAAGTTATTTATGCAACCGATGCTCCTCAGCAGTCCGGACCTTTGGGAGACTGTGGAGTTTGGGTTTGCATATTTCTTGACAGGTTGATAAATAAAAAACCTTTGAACGATGGTGAAGATACTCAGAAAACAGCGGCACGAATGAGACGTCAACTAGCTTTACAATTTTATGATTCTGTGTTACCCGATAGTACAAGCGACAACGTCTTTGATGATGATGATGTTACAGCATTGTAAGATAATTGTAATTGTATTGTTTTGGTTTAAAAAAATTAAATACAATTGTACTAGGGATCCCTTTGTAGTACTCTATATGTGTATATATATTAGTGTTCCACCTTTATAGAAACACATATGTGTTAGTAAAACATTACCAATGACAAGCATTCCTCCTTCAGTACAAAACACAATTTGGATAAATCAACAGGATCGGGATCACCAGTGGTCTTCAAATGTTCTTGAATTTTACTACGATGGAGATAATCCTACTTGCTATTCTTCATACACAGGGATAACACCACTAGGAAAAGCTTGGTGGGGGGGGGGGGACTCCTTGGATTTACTGGAGCGGGTTTTATTCAAAAAACGGTAACTTACTAATTAATTTCGTATTAAAAATAAGTTTCGTCATTTTTGTAACAAATAAATTACCTTTATTTTTTAGCACGTAAAAGCATGGTGTAACAAACTCATGTATCAACGCGAGATTGAAATAAATGCAAGGACGCTGTCCTCAAACGATTACCTTTGGACAGTTCTACCGCCTAACTTCTTCGAGATGTTAAATGAACAAGATATTGATGCAACCAGATACGCAGATGGTTCTACAGCAACATATCCTCCATTTTGGGAAATTGATACGGTAGACAGTAGGCTTAATCAAAATTTTTATTTTATTATATCCGTTTTTTATTAAGATTTTATATTTATTGTTCTTTTACCTTGTAAATACTTATACCGTATATAACCAAGCACAAGTCTCATTCTTACTCCACCCCTATTTAAACATATGTTAGTCCACCTCTCAACTGGCATCCCCCTCTTTTCTACCTCATGGCGAATCAACAACAAAACATTCATCTACACATTCATATCAACGTCAACATTTCCCAAACGGTTAACCACCAAAACCCACCCTCAGATAACCCCGAACCAAACAATTCCCAAACTCGTAACCCCCCAAACCCGGTGCAACAGCCAACAAGTGAAGCACCAATTAGCGGTTCAGGTCAGTGTCAGGCGCTTGTGCCGTTACCTAACACCGATGAGCGACAACGTCCGTTGGACCAGATTATTCCACAACAATGTTTGACTGTTACTGCTGACGAAGACTCAGACGAGGAGATGGATTTCGAAAGACTGTACGATGAAGTCCGTTTTGAAGCTTATCGTGCGGAAATGGAAGAAATGGAAGACTCAGAAGGAGAAGAGTATGATTCTGAAGTGGAAGACCATTCCGGTTATTAGTTAAATGTCAAGGTTTTTTTTTTGGAATAACAACTTTAACGTGTTTGATGTAATTTTTTTTTTTGCTAAGAATTTTTTTTTTCTCACACAACCCCACTAACAGCCCACGAGTCCACGAGCCTATGTTTCCTTTTCGACCACCGCAGCCCACGAGCGTCTATGCTTCTAGCCCACTAACAGCCCACGAGTCCATGGTTCTAGTTTAGCCCATTTCCTCATTATTAAATAAAACAAAAAAATATAAGATATAAAAGAAATAATAACTATAAAAGTGAAAATATATGTTTATTTTTAATAAGATTATTCACTTTTTGCAGGTATACATTCCTATACCGGACAAGGAACAAAATTGGTTGCTTTTTAAAATAAATCTAAAGACACTAGAATTAAGAATTTTTTTTGCCAATAGTTGTGACACAATTAATTGCGGAGATTCATTTTGCGTACACAGAAGAGTACATCAAATTGTGCTAGAATTTGAGTCTCAATTTTTGTGGTTTCTCGGACGTATATCGTACTGGCAACACTCAGAAATATATGAGAAGCGTGCCATGCAAATAGTAGGGGATTTCGTGTGGCCTGATCAAACAGATCGTATTGGGAGAAATTCAGGAGTCATCATATGTATGTTAATGGAAAAACTTGTTCGGGATCTTTCTTTAACTTGGAACGAAGGAAACCTTCAGGATGCTTGTTTCAGATACAGACGGTACATGGCAGATGAACTCTACGCCGGACGCTTCACACCTGTTAATGTTTAATGGTTTTATGTATGCATGTAATATAAAAAAAAATAACATATTGTAATGAAATTATTTTCAATATTAATTATTTGCAACTAAATAGACTTACTACGTTATTTCAAAAATTAAAATACACAAAATAATTTAAAGTATTAAAAGTCTCCCAAGTTAAAAGACGGATACATATAATTAGGCGGAGATTGTGTAAAACGATCAGGATTATCGGTTTCTTTCCCTTTGTTTGGGTCTTTGCGAGTACGAATTTCTGACGGCATGGGCTGCCGACAGACATCCCGATGATGACCGTATGAGTTACACCGGGAACAATACAGGGGAGTAGGTTCTTCCCCGCGGGATAAGATCCGGTGGTTTTCTCGAGGACGACCGGCCTGGCGTTTTGTCATATGCGGCGGTTGAAGATTGATAAGGTCTTCTGGAGTCTCCCATTCAGATCTATGAGGAAGAGGATTAATCGCTTCTTCATAAGTTTTTTTATAGACTTCGTTTGAGTAACACGGGAAGCAATACTTATTGCAATCGGTTTCACCTAAAAATTTTGACACGGCAATAACATGCCCGCACGGTAAACCAGAAACCTGCCAAACTCGGCAACTACAGCTTCCATTAACAAAGTCAACTAAACCCCCCTTTCCACTGTCTGCGACAGAATAACTGTTTAACCCAATCCCAGCAACCGTCCAGGTTCTAGACCCTTCAATTTTTTTTAAAATTTTTTTCTGTGCCCATTGTGTAAGTAAATGATTTTCATGAATACCTTGCAAACGGCGCTCGTAAAACCATTTCTGTACAGATTGCCGGAAGAACTCTAAGAGTTGCGTTACCGGCATTTTACGCGAGTGTCTAGATAAAGCGTTAATAGACTCCGCGCTGTTAGATGTCATATAATGATATCGATTGCCTGGACAATGGGCCCTTGCCCATCTACCGAACCCAATACTTGTCAGAGGGTGACGTAGTCTAGGAACGGCAAGACAAAGAGCATTGAATGACTCGTTAAAATCAGACAATCGGTACGATTTGCATGTCTTCCACCACAGCTTCTCATTTTCTTTTTTTTTTATCAGAGGGTAAACGTAGGTTCATCATTAAATGACGACAACATAACCCGTGATAAGCATGTGGAAAGACGTTTCTAACAGCTAGGTGTATAGAATTCGCTCTATCCGATATTATCGCCATGTCCGGTATTTCACTGATGCATTCTTTAAGCTTTGACAGAAACCATGTCCAAGATTCACCATCCTCTGATTTTCCTATTCCATAAGAAATAGGTAAAATTTGGTTGTTTCCATCCATCCCAACTGCTATAAATAACGTCCCTTTAAATTCACCCTTTAGGTGTGCAGCATCAATGATCACCACCGGTCTTAGATTACTAATAAAGGTACGAATCTGAAACAAAATTATTTAAAATACGTCAACAAGATGTACTTTGACGAAAAAAAACAAAGACTGCTGTAACTTACCGCAGCACCAATCGCAACAAAGACCATTTCAAACCGAAGCTCGTCATCAGTCTTGATATGAGTGACAGAACCTGGATTTGCACGCTCTAGATTGTAACAGTAAAATGGTAGTTCTGCAAAAGAATTTTTGCTTGTTCCTTGTAAAACCTCTAGTGCCAGACTTTTTCCACGCCAAGCTTGACTAGTGGTTATCTCAACTTGGAATCTTTGTCTAAAATCTCTCACTATTTCATTACAACGATATATTCTACCACAGTCTTTTAAAGGTTCTTTTAAATAGTGAGCAAGAACCTTTGGGTTTGCCTGACGAAGATGTGGGTACGTTAGCGTCTTCGAGCACGTGTGTTTATCATTAAAACTCTTAACAAAAAACACACCACTATCCCCGAAACTGTATGCACGAAAACGCCAAACGCAACCGTCCACCAAACATGACACTTCGTACCGAGTTTTAGAAGATCTATCTACTTTAAACTCAAAGTGTTCTAACAAACATTTTTTTCCCAACTCAAGTTTCATGTCGTCTTTGTTATTAAATACGTGACCTTGTTCAAAAGTAATTGATGAAGATGACAAACAATTTTCAAATGAATTATCAGGATTTGGCTGGTAGTGGTTTAAAACATCATAATTTTCTTCATCAGTGCAGAAATTCAAATCAGGAACTTTAAATTTTTTTGGAGGTGAAAAACTAGATGACCCAGCACAAAACCCTTCAACGACATATAATTTATAAATTTCAAAAATATTTTCCATAGCAAAATTATAAAACATTGCAAGATCTTCATCGTTTATTATATCGATTGGATCACTAAAGGAAGACAACATATACGATAACTTCGTAATGTTTGTAGAACTACACATGTTTGAAACTTTACTCAGAAGAGCATTGTATGAAAGGTTGGGTTCAATTTCTAAACCACGTCTACTTGAATCAGCATCAGCAACATACTCTAACTTTCCGTTAACGATTCCCCACTTTCCGCCGCTGTATACAACCAAACGGATCTTCATAATTTTAAGTTGGTAACTTCTCTCTACAAAAGCTAATTGTTTTGATAATTTAGATGAATCTGTTGCACAAACACACAGGACAACATACAAATTTAAATCTATAAACTTAACCATTGAAACCGCTCGTAGCCAGCTGAAACGGCTCGAACCATATATCGAAACGGCTCGGAGCAGCGGAGACGGCTTGGAGCATGGGAGACGGCTTGGAGCAGCGGAGACGGCTTGGAGCAGCGGAGACGGCTTGGAGCATGGGACGAAGCGGCTCGGGGCCAGCTGTAACGGCTTGGCTTGCAGAAGTGGGGACCACTTTTGAAGGGTATCAGCTCGGCTAAATCCTAAGAACACGGCTTGGCTCGTTGAAGGAACTCGGCTAAGATCTTTCAACATGAGCCGATTTTAACGGCTTGGCTAAGTTCTTTCTAGGTTTGACGGACACGTGGCGTTGACTGCATAAATCTCAAGCCGTTACAGGCTTTGTCGGACACGTGTAACCCAACGTTTGGCTGGCCGTTTAAAGGGAATCTTGTGCCGTTTCAGCTCGCTGAAACGGCTCGGCGAGGGGTGTCCGTTGGCTAAATTGGAAAAGACGGCGTTGCAGTGGCCATTTTCGTGATTTCCCCTATTTATTTTGTTATATTTTAAGATCAGTTTAGTTCAATCGATATGACTGCTAGTAAATAGGTAAAACAGTCGATTTAATGATCGGTCCGGTTCCCAAAACATTTAACCATTCCGGCTCGGTTTCAAACATGTGAGGCTCATGGAGTCTGATCCATCCCACATCTCTTTAGTGTGTCAATGCACTATTATCCAACAACATGAAGGAGATAACCAACTAAAGAACAATACGATACGCTTCGAAGCATTTGTGAACCCCCATGACATCAAAACTGGTACAAAAACATAAGTTTCTCAAATTTATTAAACAAGATACAACCCCTAACAAAACATTACACACCAAAATTTTAACTTGTTGATTGCTTCTTCAACCCTAACATCTTGTTAACGGCACCAACATACGCCCTAACACTGGAGATAACAATATCCATCGATGCACCCGTTCCACTGCCAACAAAAGCCACAAACATATTCGTTCATATCATGTATACAATATTAGTTGCTATCTAAACCTGAGTCTTGCTTCTTACCTATATGTACGCGAGATTTGTTCTCCGGAAGCATGAGTTGTTGTGTGGTCATCATCTGCAGAAATTACAACACGGGTGCTCGCTATCGCATCAATGCCAGCTGTAACCGCAGACATTGAGTACTCAAGGAGTTTTACAGGAGCCTGTAAACCACATATAAGAATCAAACGTCCTAAACTTAGTAAATTTGACCCGACCCGACTCAACGCGCTCATTTTGACAATATTAAATTCAAAAAACAAACCTTAACAATGAGATCAACCGCCTTATAAGCTGCATCGACTGGTCCTGTTCCAGTAGAACAGGCAATTTGTTCTGTCCCATCATCAGCTATCAACTTAACTGTTGCGGTTGAAAGACCTAAAGTCCCGCACGTAACCTGTAAATTAAAATTAGTTTCAACGAGTTTAAAAAATAAAAACTATACGTATGCAAGCGGGGCCGTATACGATATACGTACCTGTACGTCTCCAAACTTCCAAACAACGGTGGGCTGGAAAACCTCATCGGATACCAGTGCTATTAAATCATCATCGGTAATAACCTTTTTCATTTCGGCAACCGATTTAAACCGCCAAAAAACATCATTAAGTTCCCTCCCATCAATGTCATAACCAAGCTGAACATAAAAAAATAGAAAATACGTTTAATGCATAATAATAAAGGCGTTGGCTATTTCATATTTACAGATCAATGAGTTCATAACTACACTCTTACCTCAAAAAGTTTAGCTTTCAAAGCATGCCGTCCACTGATCAAGAATAATTGAAAATCATTAGACTATTATATTTAAAAAAGTCTATGAAAATATAATAAAAGGTAAACGATTATGTAAAATACCTAAGTTTTCCAAGTGTAAGACCAGATTCATTAGATCTAAAAAGCCCGATATCTTCAGGAGACATGATTTCATATGTATTTCTATTCTTTAGCATTCCGTCTTGATGGATTCCACTTTCATGAGCAAAAGCATTAGCACCGACAATAGCCTTGTGAGGCTGCACCTGCAATCCACTGTACTCTTCCACCTAAATACAATATTTAAAGTAACGAGACGTCAAATGTTAAAAAATCATTTAGGGGCTGTTTGGCAACCTCTGAACCAGTAAGTGCAAGCTGAACCAGTAAGAGGTCTGACAGGGTAAGAGGCTCTAAATCAGTAATACTTAGCCAGTAAGTGCTGTTTGGCTAAAGCTTTGAATAACTACGCAAAATGACTATTTTACCCCTCTGAACTATTTCGTGATGAATGAAATGTATTTGGTGGTTGGCAGGTGGTGATGGTGGTTGTTGGCGGTGGCGGGTGGTGGTGGTAGTTGATGATGGTGGTGGGTGGTTAACGGTGGTGGCGGGTAGTGGGGGTGGTGGTTGGCGGTCTTGGTGGTAGGTGGTGGTGGTTGGCGGTGGCGGGTGGTGGAGGTGGTTGGCGGTGTTTGTCATGGGTGCTGGCGGTGGTGGTGGCTGAAGTTTTAGGGTTAACAAAGTTTATTAGGGCAAGGGTAAACCCGTCTCTTAACC
This sequence comes from Helianthus tuberosus, assembly GCA_030545235.1. Lineage (NCBI taxonomy): Eukaryota > Viridiplantae > Streptophyta > Magnoliopsida > Asterales > Asteraceae > Helianthus > Helianthus tuberosus. The sequence continues at coordinate 147,769,082 of CM060414.1, read as the reverse complement.
ATTCAGCATCATCTTATCACTTAATCATTAAGAGGTGTTATTTTTGTGAAACAAACACCCTTACCTCTTACTGCTTCAGAGGTAGCCTCTTAATGGAATCATTAAAGATCTTTAAATAAAAATAAAAAAACTTTGAGATATACCATCTTGCTAGCCATGACAATATGTCGTGTATTGATACCGGTGTACAGACCACCCAATAATTCTCCTTTGCACTTTAAAGCCATTACCACCTGGTATAAATAAAAGTTAGACAATCGATCAATTAACAAAAGTGTTAAGATATTAATAAAACATTTGATGTACATTAAAGTGTTACACACCTCTTCTAAAGAAGCATTACCGGCTCTCTCTCCAATCCCGTTTATGGTTACTTCTAATTGTCTTGCACCATTATAAGCTCCCTAAAATTCATGTAAATTAGGACACGAAAGTAATAAATAGTAAAAACGAAAAAAATATGTATGTAAACCGTAAACGTACCTCTAAAGTATTGGCAGTTGAAAGTCCTAGATCATTCTGACAGTGGGTAGAAATGATGACATTCTCGATGCCCGGTGTATTGGCCTTTATGTCGGCAATGAGCTGCCCGAATTCACGAGGCCAGTTATAACCGACAGTGTCGGGTATGTTAAGAGTGGTTGCACCCGCTTTAATAACCTCTCCCAAGATCTCGTATAAAAATTCCCTCTCTGATCTGTTAACGAACATAACACAAATCCGTATTTTATAAAAATCAGACAAATAAGTAAGCATTTTTATCAGCTTTATATACTTATTCTAACCAACTAACTAAGAAACTATAAAAACCACTACATTTTGCATTGCTGCAGTTGATGCACATGTCATCCAATCTGATGCAGCGTCTTATGCAGTTAACCAGTATTTAAACAAATTAAACTGTCGATCGCAATGGGTCTAAATTTTCCAAACCTTACCATTGATTGAGCAATGGGTTTGACCATTTGAGTATTTAAACAAATTAGACCGTCGACTAGACAAATCTGACCAGATATGATGCTAATATCTTACATTTTAGTATCTAAAAGTTAACAACTTATAATATCATCTATAATCAATTTCTTAGTATACTTCTAATAACAAACGCCTCCCATAAACCACTTAATCATCTTTTAGGATCATAACGCATCAGAGCACCACACGCTTTTCAAAACCGATCCCTAAACCATACTCCCCAACACACCATCCCAACGCACACAAAAACCCCAATCCTAACCCCTAACCATAGTTGTTAATAGCAAATAGCGGTAAATAGCGATAGCGAGCGCTATTTGATGTTTAGCGATAACGTATTATAATTTTTTAAAATATAGGGTTTTATTCACGAAGTTAAGGTTTTTTGATGCAATTAGTGAAGATTACAGCTGTTTGGTCGCTAAAAATGACTAAAAATTTGGTTTTAATTAAAAAAACCCTAATTGTTGCTATTGAGCGCTAAACATCAGATAGCGATGATCCAGCGCTACGCTATTTGCTATAGTGCTCGCTATCATCGCTATTAACAACTACGCCCCTAACCAAATCAATCCAAAAGAATTACAACCAAACCGAACAAACTCGGTCCCAAATCATGGTAATCTCAAAAACAACACACATTTTTTTTGAACGACAAACGAATAAAAGCCAGGCTACCCATGGTAACCAATGGCAAAAGGCGACCCCATACGCCCGCGATCGCAGACAGCGCCTAGGGAAAACCCGCCGCCCGAAAGCCCAGTAAAACCCGGTTGGGATAGGATTCGAACCTACCCGAATCTTCACTAGCTATAGCTCATTGGCAAACAACACAACACATCCATCAATCAAAATGTACATGCAAACAACAATCATGAATTATATGAAACAACAATGTACCTTCCCGCATCTTCCGGGCTAAACTCGACATCATCACACCCCAAACTTCTGGCATAAGCCACCATACTCCTGGCTTTCTCAACAACTTGTTCTTTACTCATCTTAAGCTTATACTTCATATGTATCTCACTAGTCGCAATAAACGTATGTATCCTCGGATACCTCGCATACTTAACCGCCTCCCACGCCCGATCAATATCACTCTTATTACATCTCGCAAGACCACATATCACCGGCACGTGACCATCCTCCCCCTCACGTGCCACATTATTATTATTATTGTTATTGTTATTGCCGACGTCTTGTGCGATGAGTTTGACGGCTTCTAGATCGGCTTCAGAGGAGGCTGGGAAGCCGGCTTCGATGACGTCGACGCCGAGCTTGGCGAGGTGGCGGGCGATGCGGAGCTTTTCGATGGTGGTCATGGTGGCGCCGGGGGATTGTTCGCCGTCGCGGAGGGTGGTGTCGAAGATGCGGATGTAGTTAGGGTTTGGGATGTGGTTTGGGGTGTAGTGAGGGCGGCGGGAGCAGAGGGTTGGGTAGGGTGAGGGTTTGAAATGGAGGAGTGTACGGAGTCTGGTGGTGGTGGTGGTTGGAGAGAGGAAGGTGGTGGTTGGAGAGAAGGTGGGGGTGTGAGAGAGAGAAGCTGCCATGGGAGTAGCGGATGCAGGACAGGGGCGTCGGCGGGTGGGAGTGACAAAGTCTAGTCTAGTAGAATAATATATATTTTTTTTTGGAGTGCATCAATGGAGTTTTTGAAGGGATGATGACGTGGCAAGCGATGGGTGGGGACGCCACCTACCTACTCTTCGTTGACGGGATGGTTTTTCGGCTTCGGGTGGGTTCGTGTAGACTAGTATGTGGGCGTTGCAAGAAAACCGAGCAAATGTTAATGTAAAATAAATATGATTTGAAAATAAAACTTAACTACGTAATTAAGTTTTTAGAAAAGTTAATTACACAAATGGGTCCTGTGGTTTATACATAATTTCGCCTTTGGGTACTAACTTATTTTTTTAACAGGTTTAGGTTCTATGGTTTCAATTTTGTAACACCTTCGGGTACTAACACCAAAATTAGTTAATTAGTGACTAAAATACCCTTGCATTTTTTTAAGTTTATCAATGTAACACATATGGGTACTAACACCTAATTTTATTTAAGTTTAAATCAATTTTACAAAATCTATTTATTTTTATTTTCATTATTTTATTATATCTCTTAATTAACATAAACTCTATTTATTTTTTTATTTTCATATTTTTATTAAATATCTTATTTAACATAAAATCTACTTGTTACACCAGTATTTTTTTTAAATAGATTTTTTTAAATAAAATCTACTAGCTATATAGTTTTATATAAATTAAATTTCTTACTAGTTTTAAATAATGTAAACCTTACTTGTTTTGAATTTTGGATATATATGATTGATAACAATAATAATAATAATAATAATAAATATCTTTCATGTAAAAAAAATTAAGCCGTTTTTAACTCGTTTTTTGTTCATTTACATTTTACTATTTTAGAAAGATATTTAATTTACATAAATTAAATATCTTTCTAAAATACCTAGCTATATAGTTTTATGTAAAATACCTAGCTATATAGTTTTATGTAAATTAAATATCTTTCTAAAATAGTAAAATGTAAATGAACAAAAAAACGAGTTAAAAAAAGGCTTAAATTTTTTTACATGAAAGATATAATGTTATTATTATCAATCATTTCAATCCAAAATTGAAAACGAAAATTTAATTTACATAAAACTATATAGCTAGTAGATTTTATTAAAAAAATCTATTTAAAAAAATACTGGTGTAACAAGTAGATTTTATGTTAAATAAGAAATTTAATAAAAATATGAAAATAAAAAAAATAAATAGAGTTTATGTTAATTAAGAGATATAATAAAATAATGAAAATAAAAAAATAAATAGATTTTGTAAAATTGATTTAAACTTAAATAAAATTAGCTGTTAGTACCCATATGTGTTACATTGATAAACTTAAAAAAATGCAAGGGTATTTTAGTCATTAATTAACTAATTTTGGTGTTAGTACCCAAAGGTGTTACAAAATTGAAACCATAGAACCTAAACCTGTTAAAAAAATAAGTTAGTACCCAAAGACGAAATTATGTATAAACCACAGGACCCATTTGTGTAATTAACTCTTTTTAGAAAAATGTTATAAGCGTAAATTGTTAAAGAAGTATCAAATTAATTGATAAATTAATATATGTTTAAGAAAAGGAAAAAAAATAAAAAAAATGATAAAGGAAATATTATATAGTTTAAAAAAAAGAAAAAAAAGTTAAAAATATGTTATTAAAAGTAAATATAATAATAAACTATTATAATATATTAAATAAAAATAATAAAAGCAATATATTATTGTAAAATAAAGTTTTAATATATGTTTAGAAAAAGGAAAAAAAATATTAACAAAATGCAAAAGGAAATATTATATAGTTTAAAAAAACGAAAAAAAGTTAAAAATATGTTATTAAAAGTAAATATAATAATAAACTATTATAATATATTAAGTACAAAATAATAAAAAAACTATATATTATAATAAAAATAAAGTTAATATTCATCATTTTTCGTATGTAATATATATGTAGTGTAATATATATGTATATATATAATGTATATAGAAACGGGATCAAGAAAAAACGGCAAAAAGTGTGAGAACGGTGAGAACGCATCCTGGCCGAACACGTGGCACGGGGCATGATCAGGGTCCGAGGGTTTTTTTTGTCTTTTTAGTATTCTTCTCCTTTCACGATTTTCGCGTTTGACATGCTGCTTTATTTTTTGCGTGCAAGATAATTTTGGCGTTATGTAGAATTATTAATTATTTGGCGTTTTACTGTTTTTCTCAGATTTCTTCTCGTTGAATTAATTTTTTTTGTGTCAAATATTTAATTTTTTGGCGTTATGGCTTTTTCCAAATCATTTTTGGCGTTTTGTATCTTTTTGTTAATAATTGATTATCATAGATTAATATTTTATAAAACTACAATAACACGAAAATCAAAATAAACTAATAGTCTTCCGTAGGTGGGATTACATCAGAGATGTACTCATCGCTTTGTTCATCACTTTCTTCAGATTCTTCATCATCAAATTTCATTTTTGCGTATAACGCCATTAGCTCGTCTCTTCTTTGCCGCAACCTATTCTTGAATATCATTGCATCCTTGGATTTTGGATCGTTTGAAGGTGTTAAATCACAGAGTTGTTCAATGATAGATAGCAACCTTGTCTTCAACATTTCTTCCATTGGCGTTGAATATTGCACCCCGTTTTTATAAGTCACTTCAAGTGTTCATTCTTCCTCATGCAATACCCAACTGCTAAGTTTTGGTATAGGAGTATCGTCAATATCATCATCATCTTCATCATCTTCTGCAGAAAATTTTCTCTTCAGTCTTTTTATTACAGTTCTCGTTATTTCACAATCGTTGTCTATTGGAACCCCAAGGGTCAGGATATCCTTCTGAACATTTTCATTCATTCCAAGCATGGCTTTGATTGTTCTTACCTTTACCCTTCTCCTATCAGAGAACTTTATGATGAATCGTTTTCTTTCCTTTCAAACCTCCACGCAATAACCTTAGCCATTTTTAATTTTTTTGGCGTTTTGGACAATATGTGGCGTTTTAGTCAAATTTTTTGGCGTGTTTGAGCTTAGGTTCTCATGGTCTTCTTTTATATTGATTTTTTTCCCGCGTATGACAGGTAATTATGGCATTTTGAAAAAGATAAATAAATATAATAAATGTTAGTAATTATGTTTTTCGTCGTTTCATTTTACTGTTTTTTGCAGTTTACCTTGTTTTGTTTTCAGACTCAACTGTTTTTATGGTGTAACACGTCAAATCTTGGACGGCTATATTATGGCATTTTGTTTTCCAATGGCGGTTAGATAACTATTGGACTTCTTTTGTTTTATATTCTTTGCACATTGTTTCACGCTTTTTTATAATATTAGTTGTTCAAATTAATTTTATTATAGTTTGGTAGTTTTTTGGGGGCGTTTTTATGGCATTATGGCGTTTTACACGCTTTTGCTTATTTTGGCGTTTTATTATATTTTTCATTATAGCATTAATATTCTTTTGTTGTTTATTAACTGAAATTACAAAACAAACAATAGATAAAGAAAATTAAAAAAAACAAAGTAGAAGCAATTTATGATTTTAAATCTTCAGTGTGTCACCAGTCTCTTTTTTCTTTTGAAACTACAAGAAATGTGACAAATAAATGGCTTTTTGGGTTTGGCGTTGTTTATTTTCTTTGTTCATGTGTTGAAGTGTATTTATGGATGTTGGAGACATAGATCAACCCCGTGTGGGTGGATGCTATCTGCCTGTCGTCTTCATTATAATCATCGAGGCCAAAGTAGCATTTACACTGGTATAGGTCTCTTCTTATCATCCAAACCTTCTTCAGGAACAAAGATGACAGTATGACATATGGGTGTCATCAGTCCCTCTTTTTTTCAATTTTGTTCATCTCAGGCAGCAAAATCTTACTACACTCACGTAACAAATCATTCAATGAAGCTTCATGCAGAACATTACTGAGTATCAAAGAAAAGATGTTTGTTGTCGTTGTATTTTTTGGCGTTTTACATTGAGTTGTAAATTTTTTTAGCAACCACTGTGTGTTTTTGTGTGTGTTTTTGGTGTGATAAATGGAAGGTGGTGAGACGTTTCTATTTATAGATTTTTTTTAGTTTAGGCGGGATGTTATTTTTATAACAAAAAATGTAATTAATATTTATCCGAATGTAAGCTTTGGTGTTATATATAATGGCGTTTCATATTTTTTGGCGTTTTTGTAGCCAAAGAGCTTAAATAAAAACACAGAGAAAAGTACAGAGTGATAAAATTGGCGTTTTGTATTTATTTGGCGTTTTATTTTTCAATGGCGTTTTATGTGAGAAATGGTTTTTTTACTTTTTTACCCTTAATGAAGCGCGTCCACGTAATAAAATTGGTGTTATTTACTAAAATGCCACCGCGCCAATCTAGTCCATAGATTGTTTTGATCGGACGATCAATAAGCTTTCTCACCGTTCTCACACTTTCTACCGTTTTCTCTAAATCCTGACCCTATATATAATGGGTCATAATGCCGGCCTCGTTTTTTTTATTTTTTATTTTTTTTTACAAATGGGCAAACAGGTTTGGGCCAAACTGGTTTGGGTTAAGAATTGTTAGTACATATGTCTGTAGCTTCCGTCTGCATCGAGTCTTGTGTATTTTGTGCTGTGTATGTACTTTTGTATATGTATGTATATGTATGTTTATGTCTAGAAAATTCAGGGAATGGCGCGTTAATGTAAAAGTGAAATCCGTCGGACGACGTATGTCATCCGATCGGATGGCCATCCGATCAGATGACCATCCGATCGGATCACCATCCGACCGGGTGATACTTATACCTTCCCTGGTTGCCTATAAATAGTAGGCTAGTGCATTGTGTTTAGAACCTTTTGCTGATCTTGGTAGCGAAGCTCTGCTTGTCTAACTTTCTACCGGAACCTCTGTATTTTCACTATCATTCAATAGAAATCAGACGCGTTAAACGTTGAACTTGTCATTGTTGATTCTTTGACATTATCAAGGGATTCCGCACCTTGATTCTGATCGATCCAGCCACATTCTACTCGAACAGATCCTGCGAAACGGCCTAACAAGTGGTATCAGAGCCACAGGAGGTTGAATCGGAGACGACAACAGCAAATTCACCGGATTTTCAGCGATTTTCTGCCGATTTCTGTCAAATCTCACTGGAGATTTTGACAAATTCTTATTCTTCTACTTCATTTCTTGCAGTTTTTACATTTTCACACCTTAAAACCGGAAAAACTCAAAGTTAAGCAAGATTTCACGGACAAATTTGATTGATTTTCATATCAATCGAATCGGAATTGAACATAGAACAATCCTACAAAGTTTCATTGAAAAATTCGGACTAAAACTGAATCAAATCGATCAAAAACTATGCCGTGTTCTTCGTTCTTGCTGACGTCATCCACCCGATCGGATCACCATCCAATCGGATTGGCCTAGATTGTTCTTGATATATTAGCTGACGTCATCATCTCACTTAATCGGATCACCATCCGATCGGAGTGGTGTTGAAGGTTAAAGGTTTTCAAGGATCTTGTGTCACTCGATCAAACGACCATCCGATCGGATAGCCATTCGACACTTGCTATCCGACACTTGTTATCCGACGATTGTTACTTGGTTGTGTCATCCGATCGAATCCTCACTCGATTGGATCACCATTCGACCCAAGTGCATTAGTTTGAGATTTTTGAAAATTGTGAAAATTTTTCTAAGTGTTTGAACTTTTTCAGGTGTTTTGAAAATGGGAGACGATTTTCTGAATCCGTTCAGCGACATCTTTGCATACAACACCGGAGATGCATCATCAAATACAACCAACAATACCAATCCAAACCCGAAAAAGGCGATCACAGATTCTCTTAGTGTCGACAACGCCTATGGTACATATAACAAGCCGCCAAAGCTGATGGCGATTGAAGACTACAACCGATGGGCAGATAGATTTGAGGGTTGGTTAAGAGCCTTTGCTTACCCGAGTTGGAAGTGTATGAAGAACGGTTATGATATTGGAAGAAAAGATTATGAAAACTTAGCTGAAAATGAACAAGAGTTGTTTATTGCTGAACAAAAGTGTGTAGCCCTGTTACATCAATCTGTGAGAGACGATATTAGTTCTTTGATTAGATACGACAATTCAAAGGATTTATGGGCTAAGCTAGAGAAAAGTGTATTGGAGGAGAAGAGATTGTGAAGAATAAGAAACGTCTGCTGAAAAAGGAGTTTGACTTATTTGCATGTATGAAGAATGAGAATGTATTAAAGATGATTGAACGGTTCTGCCATTTGAAGATAGAACTTGCTAGACATGGCATCACAGTTACTGAAGAAGAGATGGTTGAGAAGCTGTTTGAATCTTTACCAGAAGAGAAAGATTGGCAGTATTACCAGAAGAGAAAGATTGAAAGATTTGAGAGTCATGAGCTAGAAATCAAGAAAATGAACAAAGTGAACAACACCCCATATCAACAAAATGTCGATCTTTACTACAGGGGTAGTATGATTCCGAAAACCACTTCACCGAAAACTGCATTCTCTGCTGAAAGTTCAAACACGATGAATCAAGAAAAGCAAAGCAGCAGTTCATCACCCACCAGTGGCTATCATGGAGATTCTTCTTCGTCTGTTCCAGGGAATCAGCAACAACAAAATATTCCAAAAAATGTGTTTCAATGTAACATCGGTGTGAAACTGAACAATGCTCAAAACTTCAATGAAGAGACAACGAAACAACAAATGGTGTTTCTAGCTTCGATCTTTGAAAGTCTTGTCGCGGGAAAAATCAGAAATACAAATCTGACAAAAGAAGATTATGACCAGATTGATCCCGAAGAGATGGAATTAATCGACATACGTTGGTGCATGGCTAGTGTAATCAGGAGAGCATAACGTTTTATGGAGATCACGGGAAGAAATTCTATCGGAGGGCCTTCGACAAAGTTGGGTTTCGATAAGTCAAAGGTGACCTGCTTTAAGTGTAAACAAAAGGGGCATTTCAAGTGGGAATGCAGAAACTCAACAGCAGATGAAACAACCAATCCTTTTCATGACGACTACTATAAAAAGGCTATTTATCACCGAAATCGTGAAGAGCCGCCCAGAATGAAGCAAATCGAAGAGACTCCAAAGGAGAAGTCGAGAGCTTTAGCTGTGATTCAAGATGACGAAGGTTTTGATTGGAGCGAGATTTTGCCGAAAGATGATGCAGTTGGTTTTGCATTCATGGCACAAACTCAACCATACAAAGATACACGTACTGAAGAGCAAAAATACACCTACCGAAAGATGATAGCACAAAATATTAAGGATAAACACTATCTAGCTTGGAAAGAATCCAAGAAGGCAAACAGATGGGATCCGGATCGTGAATGCTATTTGGATCATAAAGGCAACATCATTGTAGAACCATCATCAGTCACACTCGAAACTCTCATAGAATCTTTAAAGCAAGAAGATAAACAGAGAGAGATGCTGCAAAGAAAGCCGAAGAAGAAGAGCTAAAGTCAAAAAAGGTAGATGAAGGAATCATTGACACCACAAAAGAAATGACGGCAGAAAACCTGACAAAAATGGCTGACAAAGTTCTTATGGCAAAGGAACTAGAGGTAGATTCCAAATCTGCGTCTGAGTCAACAAGCAAGGTCAGTAATAGTGGTTCAAACAATGAATCAGGTAAGACTGATGGCGCTAAAACAGAGAGTGATTGCAAAATTGCATGAAAGAATGCAAAGTTTGCAGCACACATGCGTATCTCACACTAAAAAAGACTCAAGATATGGTTGAGAACGTCGAAATGGTTGAAAAACAAATCTTAAATCGAGATAAACTGATGAGAGCTTCAAATGAGAGAATAAAAGAATTAACAGAAAGAATAGAAAAAGATAAAACTGATGTTGAGCACTTTAAGAAAAAAAAATGAGAAGTTAATTCATGAAAACAGACAAATTTCTGAAAATTATGAGAAGTTGAAAATAATAGTAAAAGATTCTGATGAGCGAAATGGTAAAACTTATAATGAAAATGTTCATTTGTCTGGAGTTCTTCAGGCAAAAGAAAGACAAATCAACCAGCACTTGGACGAGATTGCAAATCCTAAGCTTCAGTTCCAGGAAGCTAAGATTGAGAATGAAAGAATCAATCTGAAACTGAACAGTTACAGCTCCGCGAGCTTTGTTCTTCAACACATAGTTCCAAGACCAATTGGAAAGAATAAAGCTGGTGAAGATGTGTACTCGGATGGAACAGGGGTGGGTTATCATCAAGTTCCACCGCCTGTGCTAAATAACTTTTCAAAGAAACAATCCGGGTTGGATAAAATTTCTGAAACAGGTGAGAAATCTGATGCTGAGAAACTTCCAGAAACAATCGATGTCACATTTACTTCATCATCTGATCAAGATAGTGTTCAGTCTGAAGTCGTAAAAAATGTGGTTGAAAATGTTTTAAAATCAGACACTGATTCGACTGAAGATGAAGAATGTTTTCTGAATAACTACATTCCGAAATCAAAATCCTAAAACAACTCAAATGACGAACCTACTCTTGTGATGTACAAGATGTCTGGTTCTGATAAGTTGTATTCGGATATTGAATTTCCACTTGAAAATGTGAATGTTGACAAGTTGAAGAAAGTTTTCAAATTGGTTGAAATCGATGTTTCTGAAATTGAGGGTCTAAAGAGTTCCAAAAGGCTTTTGAACTTTGAAAAAGATAAATCTTACTATAAGAAACCAGCTGTACCGCCATGTTTTAACAACAACAACCAAAACAGATGGTTGGGTGGTTATCAGGGTGGTAAGAACAATCAAAAGAGGAACTTTCAAAACAAAAAAATTTCTCGAAAAGAAAGTGTTTGTGAAAAGCTCAAGTTCACATTCCGAACAAGAATCGGAAATATTTTCGAAATCAAATGAAGAATTTTTTGCAAAGAAAGCCTCACAGCCTCAGACTAAAGGGAAAAGTCGGGAAGTTGATACTCGCACGTGCTTTAAATGCAATGAAATTGGACACATTGCACGAAAGTGCACCAACTCGAAGTCTAAGTCTGTGGTTGTCGAGAATCCAAGAAAGAAGAATGATGTCAAAGGAAAAGCTCCAATGTTTGTTGAGAAGAAGATTTTGAAAAATGAAAACATCAAAGTAAAAAATGAACCTGTAAAAGAGTCGGTAAAGAAAACTGATAAATTTTACAAAAGGGTTGCTTCTTCACAACAAACGTGGAAGCTAAAATCTGAGACTAAGACATCAAATGTTCAAAAACCAAAGGTTTCTGATTCTGCAAAACAATCATCTTCAACTAACAAAATGAATGTACCTTTGGACTTTTATGAAAAACTGGAGAAACAAACTTCTACTTCACCCAAGAAGAAGTATGTTCCAAAGAAAGACCAACCATCTGGTCAACCTCCGAAAAACGAATTCTTTTTGTATAAAGAGGTTGAGGTCGGGTCTGAAGAAAGTCTTAAAATGAATGACAAGAATTTCCCACCATTGTACACCACAACAACCTTCATCAAGCTACCCGAGTCAAAGGAGGCTTGGGTTGCTTCAAAATCTAACTGAATGTTTTTGAAATGTGCAGGAGCTCCCGAGATCTATCTCACGGTGGATTATGGATAATGGAGCATCCAGGCACATGACAGGGAGAAAAGCCCTGCTTTACGATGTTAGAGGGTTCAACGGTGGATACGTCGGTTTTGCTGGTAATCAAGGAGGACGTATTATTGGTGAAGGAACATTATCAAATGGTGTTATCACGTTTGAAAGAGTCAACTACATAGCAGATTTGGAGAATAACTTGCTTAGCATTTCTCAAATCCGTGACATAATGTATTCGACACACTTCACTGACAAAGAATGTATGATCCTGAAGCCGGGGTTTGTCATCCCTGAGGAGTGGATCATCATGCGAGCACCACGAGTTAATGATCTGTACGTGTTGGATATGAGCGTCGCTACGACTACCACGGGTCAAACTCATTGCTTCATGTCAAGAGCTACTGAAAAGGAGTCAGAGTTGTGGCACCGGAAGATGGGCCACATTCACCTACGCAAGATGAACTACCTGGTGCATAATAATTTAGTGAAAGGTGTTCACTTGAAGAGTTTTCATCTTGAGGGGGAGTGTATCAGTTGTATAAAGGGGAAGCAATGAAAGAAATCCCATCCTGGCAAAAAGATGAACTCTGTCTCGAAGCCACTAGAGAGACTTCACATGGATCTCTTTGGTCCTGTGAATGTCAAGAGTATTACGGGTGATCTCTATTGCCTCGTAGTCACTGATGACTATTCGAGATTCTCGTGGGTAACGTTCTTGAAGACAAAAGACGAGACATTTGAGAATTTGCTGAGGTTATTCAGGAAGATAGAGAATTTGTACCGAGCACGAATTCGCAGACTAAGAAGCGACAATGGTACGAAATTCAAGAAAAACAGAATGGAGGAATTCTGTGATCGAAGAGGTATTTTGCAAGAATTCAGTGCACCATATACTCCGAAACAAAATGGAGTCGCAGAAAGAAAGAATAGAATGCTGATTGAAACGGCGAGAATGATGCTTGCTGATTCCAAGTTACCGGTTAATTTCTGGGCAGAAGCAGTTTCAGCCGCTTGCTATACACTCAATAGGGTACTTACTGTGAAGAGGCATAACAAAACATTTTCGAGTTGTCAACAATCGCAAGCCTAATCTCGAGTATTTAGAACTGTTCGGATCTCCCTGCATTGTTCTAGATCCCGATGGCAAATTTGGTTCAAAGAGCATAGAAGGTATTTTTGTGGGATATGCCAGTCCACTAAGAAGAGTCTTTGTTCCAAGTCTCAATCGGATCGTCGAAGAACAGAACGTTGAATGTCAAGGCTATACTATGCCTCCACAGAAGCCCGCAGACTTATGGCGATTCAACTACGATACCTTATCGGATTCATTCGAGTTAGAAGAAGAGCCATAGTTCTTTGATGATTTGGATATTTTACGAGAATATGAAGCATCTCAGGGAAGATTTCCAGAAAGGTCTTCTAGACATCAACAACAAACTTTCAATGATGATGAAGCTGGTCCAAGTCATACTGGAGAGAATGATGAAGTTCAGCAAACTTCGACTACTTCGGAACGCGAACCTGCTCCTGGAAAATCAGACGGTAGTCAATGATAATTCATAATATGATAATATTCCTACTTTTAACCGTGGTGATTTAGAGTCTGAGGGGGAGCAAATCCAATCTTCAGATCAGACAATTCTTGACAATGAACAAGTTGCGGATCAGAACGTTACTAATTTGGAAGGCGTGGTGGATGTTCCTGGCAAAGTTATGCCGAGGACTCTTTCATACCATCCTGAGGAGTTGATAATAGGAGAGCTGCAGTCAGGCGTCCTCACCAGAAGCCAGATTGACCATGGCCTTACTTGCTTTTAAACTAAAATTGCTCCTTTACAAACTGAATTTTCACTAAGTTGTTTCATTTCGCAGATTGAGCCGCGAACCTACAAGGAAGCACTGACAGAAGATTCATGGGTCAATGCAACGCAGGAGGAGCTGAGTCAGTTTGAAAAGCTTGGTGTATGGAAACTTGTAGATCTGGCAGATGGACACCGGAAAATAAATACAAAGTGGGTGTTTAAGTGTAAAAGAGATGACCGAGGAGTTATTGTTCGAAACAAAGCTCAACTCGTGGTCCAGGGTTTCAGTCAGTAATAGGTGATAGACTTCACTGAGGTTTACGCTCCGGTTGCTCGTCTTGAAGCTATCAGAATTTTCCTAGCTTTTGCTTCACGGAAAGGATTCAAAGTATATCAGCTAGATGTCAAGTCGGCATTCCTATACAGCAAGGTGAAAGAGGAGGTATACATTGGTCAGCCACCGGGCTTCACCGACCCAATTCACAAAGATAAAGTCTACCTCCTGTACAAAGCTTTGTACGGCTTGCATCAGGCCCCAAGAGCCTGGTACGAGACGCTCTCTCAACATTTGCTTGCCAATGGCTTTATCCGAGGCAAGGTTGACGCCACTCTTTTCACGAAGAAAGTCGATGGTCATCTTCTGATCGTCCAGATTTATGTTGATGACATTATTTTCGGGTCGACAAATGAAGAACTCTGCAAAGATTTTGAGAAAGTGATGAAGCATAAGTTCGAAATGTCATCAATGGGTGAGATGAAGTTCTTCTTAGGGCTCCAGGTCGACCAAATGCCTGAGGGAACCTTCATACATCAGACAAAGTACGTTCACGACGTTCTAGAGAAATTTGGGATGTCCGGGACTGCTCCAATATCCACCCCATTAGCTACGAATCATGGTATCAACCCTGATCTCACCGGAGAGAGGGTCGATGAAACTTTATACCGCTTAATGATCAGATCGCTAATGTATTTGACATCAACAAGGCCCGATATAATGTACCCAACCTGTCTCGCGGCCCAATATCAATCAAGTCCCAGAGCTTCACATATGTCCATCGTCAAGAGGATCCCACGCTACCTGAGAGGAACCCCAAGCTTAGGGTTGTGGTATCCAAAAGATGGTGACTTCATGCTCGAAGGATACTCTGATTCTGACTTCGGTTGCTGCAAAATCAATGCTAAATCAACAACTGCAGGATGCCAAATTTTCGGACCCCGACTGGTCACGTGGCAATGTAAGAAGCAAACCTTTGTTGCTTTATCAACATGTGAAGCAGAGTATGTATCTGCCAGCAGCTGCTGCTCTCAGATCCTGTGGATTCAGCAACAGATGTGCGACTATGGTTTGTAATTTCTTACTTCACCTATTTTTGTTGATAATGAGGCAGCCATTAACATAACGAAAAATCCGGTACATCACGCTAAAACCAAACATATTGAAATTCGTCATCACTTCATCTGAGACAGGTTCGAGAAGAAGTTGATACGAATTGACGAAATCCACACCGACGAACAAAAAGCTGACTTGCATACCAAAGCTTTTGATAGATCACGTTTTTAATATCTTTTAAAATTGAATGGTATGAAGCTGTTGTCGGATGCGGAGGAGTTACTTGGCGATGATGAAAATACCACTGCAGATGATGTTGAGAAGCAGACTGCACTGGTTTGTCGTATTTTTAGTTGTTTTGGTATTTAGGGGGAGATAGATATATTTTTCAGAAAATACAAAAACAATAAAAAAAATTCAAAAATCCCAAAACATGAGATATTTTCAAAATCCAAAAACAATAGAAAACCTAAAAAGAGTTTGTGTAAAAAGGGGAAATGATAGTACATTAGCTAGACAGTTATAGTATGCTAAAGATATGTAATGTTTAAAAGGTGTTAAGCAGTCTCGCTGATGATATGCCGGTAGGTTTTTATACATTTAGTAGATTTGTTCGGGATATAAACCTAAAATCATTTCTTGCTTATTTCGTGGGGAACATCTCTCGGATATATAGGTAACCCCTGAAATCTTGTTTGAAAGATTTTCTATTTCTGACATACTAGGTCTATGTGCGTAATGATATCTGGGGTATTATACTAGGACTTCTGATTTTGCGGAAGCAATAGCCTAGTCCTCGTATAATACTCTGCACTGCTTTAATCTTAAAGCCTCCCTCAGCATAAAAAATGATGAAACATTGCCAAATGCTAATCATGTGCTGTTGAAGAAAAGATCCCCAAACGGGACATACCAAAAGTCGAGCCATCATCTCTTTGTCTGAACGGAAGTTCTAACCTGAGCTCTCATGGCCTCGCACTACCCGTTACAGATATCATTATTGTACGTTCACCTGTAAGACTGAATATAGAAGTCTGGATACGAGAGTATATTCTGAGGTGGGATACGCGTATAAGTTAAGCTATTAAAACACTAATTCATATCCTGAATAAGTTGAAATTTGTATGAAAATTTAAAAAGGATCAGTATATCGGCAATCTAAGTGAATTGTTTAATACTTAGTGTGTAATCAAGCTCAACGGTACTTGTAACCTGTCGGTAGCTGATATGATCCCCTAACACGCTCACCAAAAATATGTTTGTAAATAGTTTACTTTTACTGCATTTCATTTCATTTCTGTTTAGCATTCTTAAACCCAAAAAGATTTCATAGTTTTCTAGTCTAAACTTTCTTAAAATCCCAAAAAGATTTTACATTTCTGCTTTAGTTTCTGCGACAAACCAAGGAAGAAAGTTGATCTTCAGACTCACAGTCATGAAGCAGAGCAGGAAGTTTCTGAACTGGACAATAGGATTGGGAGCTAATCATGAAAGGTTTTAATAATTCAAAGTTAAAGCAAGTTCATTAAGTTGACACTTGTAAATTTTCATGAAAATGTGTTTGAAAAAGATTGAACAAATTGTCAGTTGTTTCGTTTCGGGTCAACCAAGGTCATTAACTTGGACTTGGAAGACAAATTAAGTACCTAGGGTCATTAACTTGTACCTAGATACTTAAGTGGATTTCTAAAACTGACCAAATCTGATAAAACGGCAAAAAGTCAAAAGGTCAAAACATCAAAAAGTCAAAGAGGTGTTTGGATCGGATGACAATCCGATCGTATGGCAATCCGATCGGATGGCCATCCGATACTTGGTCACTCCTATAAATAGCAGTCAATGGTCTTCAGTCAAACCTTTACTCGATCAAACGACCATTCGACACTCTCTCAAACACTCTCACTATTCTTGATCTTGTGTCATTCTCTTGCTTTCCACACTTCATAGGATTATTGGCTTGCACAATCTTCACTATGGGAAAGGTAATTTCACTGATCTTAACTGTTAAATTGATGTTTTTGATGATGTTTTTGAGTTTGACGACTGTTCGGTCATATAAACTTAGATCTAGGAATTTCTGATGATTTTTGATAGAATCCAAACATAGGGTTTTGTTCACAGGCCTTAGATCTATAGATTCACCGAAGGAATTGGACTGAAACAACTTAGATTTGAATCTAGAGTAGATTAAAGATGTCGGCATTCGGTGCTCTTTTTGTCAAATTAATCATAATCTAGGCAGAGTTAGAGAAAACTGAACATAGGGTTTTGATCATCGGTGAAATATCTACATGAATCTGTGTTCAATTTGGTGTTTAACTTAGAAAAATTTTGATGTTCATTGTACACTCAAACTGTTCATCATGGTTCTGTTGATCGAGTGGCAACTCGATCGGATGGCAATCCGATCGGATAGCCATCCGATCCTTTGCATACTATTTGGTTAATATTTTTCTAAGTGTTTGTCTTGAAAAATGTGCTTTACCTGTTAAAGGTGTTGTTTTGGATAGAATGGCATCTTGATCGGATGGCAATCCGATCGGATAGCCATCCGATCCAAAGCACTTCATGTTTGAATTTTTTTTAAGTATTTGTCTTGGAATCTGTGCCTTACATGTTAATCAGATGTTTTGGAAAGAATGGCATCTTGATCGGA
This sequence comes from Helianthus tuberosus, assembly GCA_030545235.1. Lineage (NCBI taxonomy): Eukaryota > Viridiplantae > Streptophyta > Magnoliopsida > Asterales > Asteraceae > Helianthus > Helianthus tuberosus. The sequence continues at coordinate 147,751,167 of CM060414.1, read as the reverse complement.
TGGCAATCCGATCGGATGGCCATCCAATCCAAAGCACAAATTCAATGCTTGATTGTTTCATAAGCTTATCTTGTCAATGATCGAGTGGCAATCCGATCGGATGGCCATCCAATCCACATCACACAATATCATGTCTGATCATCAACTGTTCAAAATTGTCATGGATCGAGTGACAATCCGATCGGATGACCATCCAATCGGATGGCCATCCGATCCATGCCACTCACTCAAAAGAGTTGACTTGTCAAAGGTGCTATCTGATTAGTCACATAGATCGAGTGACAATCCGATCCAACTGCACAAGTCTTATTTGATCCTGTTTGTTATATGTTGATGGTTCATCTGATCCTCAGTACTGTATAGAGTGTGAACTTCCAGAGTTAGAAATTTTTTTGAAGTTTTCAAAATTTTTGACAATTTTCATTCCTTGTCTCAAACTTTAGGCAAACACTAACGTTGTTTATTCTTATGGGCAAGAGCATCAGATTGGGATAAATCTCACAACATTTGTTGTATTTTGGATGCACACTATACAGACACAACACCGTTTAAAGATATGGAAGAATTCTTAAGATAGAGTAGAATTGTCAAGGCCTTAACCGATAGAACAATAGTGTATGAATCACATGTCAGAAGGTTTTTGAGGTCGGTGAGGTATGATGAGGATGAAAAGATGATTTGTTCAGCTGTTAGAAAGAAGGATGAGAATGATCAAGATATAGATGTTGAGATTAAGTTTAATGTTGGAGATTTAAGAAGGGTTTTAGAATTAGGAGATAACGATAATGATCCTACAATAGTTCCTGAAAAATTATGCAAAGGTTTATGGTACAGAATGGGCTTTACAGGGCATGTAAACGGGAAATACCTTAAGTCTATGTTTAGTCCACCATATAAGTTCTTAATTCATTGTGTCGTACATGCATTATTACATCGGAAGGGAGCTTATGATGAGACCTCAGACTATATCATGAACATCATTACATGTTTAGTGCTTAATAGGCATTACAATATCTCTCAAGTGATTTTTGATCATCTGGTTGATAACATTAGGGGTGAAAAGTACATAATGTACCCCAGGTTCATGCAAATGATGATAGACGATCAAGTTAATGACCTTCCAAAGGATCCTGCTGATGTATTAGGTCTACGTCGTATGAAGGCTGAGACTTTGGTAAGGTTAACTTCATATAAAGGTTTAAAGAAAGATGAATCTGAACCAAGGGCCAAGAGAATGATATGTAAGATTCTGAACAGAAACTACATTGCACCAGAAAATGATGCTTGGAGACACGAAAATAGCAACTCTGAAGATGAAACAGACAGATTGAGGGATATGAATGAGAAAAAGCTTAGATACTGGTTTGTGAAGGACGGGAAGAGGAAGAGAACACCAAAGACCTCCCCAGGTGTATCTGCTCCTAAAGTGTCAACACCAAAGATAGTTGTTAAGGGTATAGTTGAAAGGAGGAGTTATAAGAAAAGTTAGATCATTAATTGTTATATTTGTCTAATGAATGCTTCAATGCTTGTTTTGCAGGGCCTTCAAAGCAACCACCACCAAGACTTGTGGATGAACCAGTACTTGATCCATCAGAAGTTCTTCAAAAAGGTGTTGGTGTAACAATCCTCAAGAAAACCGACACCCTCGAATTATTTCCGACACCCTAATATATTTTAAAATATCCCAATATGTCCCAAAATACACCTCATATGTGAAAACGGGCCCCGAATACTTTAAATATTATAAAAATTAATTAAAAATCTGATTTTGGAGTTTAGGTGGGCCGCGTAAAGGACCCTTAACCCTTACGCGGGCTGCGACAACTTAAAACCTGGCACGACCCTGGGCCGCCACGTGGCCCAACACCCGACAAGTCTAGTCGATGACCCAGCTAAGCTACGCGTTGACTAGGGTTTGATGCGGGCCGCGTAGACCCTTGTCTACATTTACGCGGGCCGCGTAAAAGTTGAAATGTGGCACTATAAGTAGCAGGCATCGGGTTTCAGCAGAAATCGTTCAAATCTTTCTTTCTAAACGTGATTCTCTCATAGTAGGCATTATACTCGGGTCTAATACCCCCTAAATAGCGAAGTTCTGCTCCGTTGTAAGTATTATAACCCCTGGATACGTATTAGATACGCTGCCTAATTGATCTAGGGTTCCGTAACGGCTGTCGTGGTTCTGCCCGACGTAGTCCTTGGAATGCCGTCTTGGGGAGGGTATTACTAATGTTAAAAATGGGTTATTATACTAACGCGTGTGCATTTGTGTAAATTATAGATTGTCACCAGGAAACCCTAAAGGATAATCTAAGAAAGCAATGTGAGTTGATCCGCTTTTTGTAAACTTTTTGTTAACTATTTTTACAAAACCTCATACAATTAAATGTATATTAAGCAGTTATTGAGTATTTGTAAGAATACAATTATCATGAGTATGTTGGGGTTTTGTATACAAAATTTGTTACCACCTGGTCAAGGAGTAACATTTCCACAAGTCGGGTCTGACAGTACCATAGATGTTAATTGATATAACTTGGAAACAAATGTAATTGCGAGATCGCCCTCAATACTGTACAATGAGTTTTATTTAAACTTGATTAAATTGGGATTCACTCACCAGTATTTCCCACTGACAAATGTTTTTAAAACATGTTTCAGGTAACAAATTGTGAAAGCCAAATAGAAGCCAGCTGGACAGCACTGAAGGATTGGAAAAGTGGCAATAAAGTTACCTAAAATAAAATAGATGTTTTTATTAAATAAAATAGGATTTATTCCTATGAAAACGTGTGTACTGCGAACTTGGGTTTATCCCATATGTTTAATATTATGAAAATGTGGTATTTTACTCTGATCAAATGTTTCCTAACTACGGTCCTGATGAAAAAATTCCGCTGCCAAATTAGACAATACGCGATACCACCGAAACTGGCTCGCGGCCGCCCGTTCCCGGGGATTAGGGATCGGGGGTTGCGACAGAAGGTGGTATCAGAGCTAAGCCACTGATTCAGCCACAAAAGTGTTCACCATCCGACCGGGTGATACTTATACCTTCCCTGGTTGCCTATAAATAGTAGGCTAGTGCATTGTGTTTAGAACCTTTTGCTGATCTTGGTAGCGAAGCTCTGCTTGTCCGACTTTCTACCGGAACCTCTGTATTTTCACTATCATTCAATAGAAATCAGACGCGTTAAACGTTGAACTTGTCGTTGTTGATTCTTTGACATTATCAAGGGATTCCGCACCTTGATTCTGATCGATCCAGCCACGTTCTACTCGAATAGATCCTGCGAAACGGCCTAACAAGAATTGATATTGGGTCTCCGAGAATAGGGATGAATATTTGGTACCAAGTACCTGTATAGTACCGTACCGGTACCATTTTCCATGGTTTTTGGTATCGGTACCGGTACTGGTTTGAAACCGAACGGGTACCATGCTCATCCCTAGCCGGGAATGAAACCTATAGGAATCGATTAGGGCCCGGCTCCAAATCTGTTCAAGCCCATCCCTTTAAAAAACTGGCTTTTTTTTTACTTAATCAAAAGTAATTTACAAAAATCGTCCTTTATGTTAACACCAGATTGCAAACTATATCCTTTAGTTTCAAAAAGTACAAAAAAACGTACTCGACATTTGCAAACTCTTGTAAGTTACGCCCTTTGACCCTAACTTAGTGATGTGCGCAAAATTGCAACATATAAATTACATCAAACAAGGCGTATAATAGACCCTTTTCGGTACTAATGTTGGAAAAAACATGTTTCTTTGTTTACTTTTAATTTACAGGATCAAAAGAGCTTAAATGAATAAAAGGAACAAATTAACAGCATAAACCAACACAAATACAAAGAATAATGATTGACACGACCTGCCAAACCCCCATCCACATTCAAAACAACAAAAATAACAAAAACAGAATCTTAGGCACGGGGCCGTGCCCACCAGGCATGGGGTTGTGTCCAGTCAAGATTCCCTGCAGAAAAAGAAACACCAAAAGACAAACCAACACGGGGCCGTACCAACTCAACATGGGTCGTGGTCAACTCTAGGATTCGCAGAATCTGAGATAGTACAACAAGTACACTCACCACTGGGCCGTGTTATGACACCATGGGGCGTGTTAGTACAAGACCTGACATCGTTTGTTTATGTTGTACATTAATGATTTTTTTAGCATTTACTTATTTTATTTAAACCTTTTATATTCTTTAATTTTTTCTTTATCTCATTACTTGAACAAATAAAATAGTAAACCCTATCCCCACCTTGTTTATGCACCATTCTCATTTTCCTTCTAATTATTCACATCGAAAAATACTATTGACATTTGTTCAACGATTAGGGCTTCAAGGTTTAGCACCGCTCCCTCTCACCATCCACCTATAGCCACTTCCGTCTTCACCAATTTTATCTGTGTTCGTCTGTGTTTGTGAACCGTTCGTGAACACGTTCCTTTCCTTAATGAACGAACACGGACATAAAATCTCGTTCGGTAAGTGTTCATGAATCGTTCATGAACACATTATATCCTTAACGAGCGGACACGAACAAGGCCTTGTTCGTGTTCATTCGGTTTGTTTACAACCCTAGATGTACATTCTAAGTAGCTTCCAAGAAACAAAGTAAGCCAACCTCACCTCGTCTTCAACATTTGCCATGTTGGGTATGCGCATGTCGGGTTGTTCTCATTTGGCTACTTAGTAAATTATGAACTTTCAGTTTTGTCTATATTCATGACCAACAGAAATCATCAACTAGGTTGATGATTTTGTGCTTTGGTGCTTTGGTGAATCATATAATGAGGTTAAATGGATAGAATTCATCCTACCTCCTTGCATGACAAATTCTTGGTACCTTAAAAAAACATAGGACTATAACATGAATTTTTCGTCATTTAAATTCCGAACCCGATCTATCAACCAAGTCCATAAACTCATACACCTTCGTTTTACTATCGTAGGGTAGCTTCGGTGCTCCAATCTCAAGACTCAACAACTCACGATTTCTTAGGAAGCTTTGCAAACCGTGAGTTTACATGATCCCATTTTACCGTCTTTACACTTTTCACTACTAGAAAATACACTCCTCTTGACACACGAACAATGACACACGCATATTTTATGACATTTAAAAGAGTATGTCAAGAAAAAAATGTCATGGTTTACAAAATTTAATAAATCAATGATATTTTTTTGTGTCATGTTTTTAGCGTCATAAAAAAACAGGATTCATCTTAACACGCAAAAAATGACATACGCTCATTTTATGACATTCGAAAGTGCCTGTCAAGAAAAAAATGTCACGGTTTTACAAAATTCAATATATTTATGACACATTTTTTTGTGTCATCCTTTTAGCGTCATAAAAAAACAAGATCTATCTTGATACGTTAATAATGAAACATGCTTATTTTATGACATTTAAATGCGTGTCAAGAAAAATTGTCATGGTTGTACAAAATTTAATAAATTTATGAATCTGTTTTTGTGTGTCATCTTTTTAGCATCATAAAAAAACATTATATAAACATAAGGGTTAATTTCGTGTAGCATTGTGTATGTAATATGGACATCATGGTTAATTTCCAATAGCAAATCATGGAAAAAACTTGAAAACTGTTAAAGAGAAAATTGTACAGACTTATGAAAAGTGATATATATCTAGTATATTAATTAAAAATTATATTAACAATGTCTCGTTTAGGCTCATGAGCTGGGTTGAGCTCGGCCTAGTTTACTTAACGAGCTTGTTTTTAGGTTCAAGCTCGTTACAGTTAGGCTCGTCATAGTGGTTTTAGGATATGGCCATGTCGTTTGGTGTTGGTTTTGGAAAGTACCCTATCGACGAGGCGGTGTTCTCGCCGGTCTCTCATGATTTCTCATCCCACCCGCATCTTCCTATATCCAATTTTTTACTCTAATAATTATGATGACTCTTAATGAACCTGTTACACGCTATTTTATATGTATATTTTATAAAAAATACAGTAAATATGGAAGAATATACGCTTCTTATTTCAATCCTGTAACAAAAAAACCCTAGAATACACTTATTTTTCAGTATATACTTGTATTTATTAAAAATAGAAAACTTGTTTCATCGTTTTTAGGCGCTAAACATCCTATAGCAGGAAGCTCCCGCTTGGCTACACTATTCACTATAACTCATTTTCTCTATGCCTTAGTTCCTCACTAAACACACACTGTTAACAAGTTATCTATCTCTTTGTTGGATTTTGGATTTTAAAGAAACCATTGGGTTCCCAGTTACTAAATTGGTAACCGTTTGAGTTCAATTTTTTAACTTAGTTAAAATTATTTCATCAACTCTTGTCAAATGACCAAAATGCCTTAAACCCAAGCTGTGACATCCACAAACCACTATCAACCTCCTTTTTAACTACCACAACATCATGAGCAACCACCATCATCAACCCCGTCAGCCACACCCACCATTGTCACCGCTAACAACCACAACTTTCACCGTAGCCATCAACTGCCACGACCGTCGCCACTCGAAAACCCAAACCCCACCATCACCAGTCTAAAAGAAAGGTAAAAAATTGGACTCAAATGGTTACAAATTTACCAACCAGGTACTCAGATGACAACTGATTAATTAGATCGAAAGGTAGGGGGTATCTGTCACAAATTCATACTCAAGACTAGATGAAATTTCATAATGAGTATTCAAATTTGACGTAGATTGGTTACAACAATTGCCAGATCTATTAGATAGTAAAAATAATACCAAAAAGAATATGCGACGATGCGCATCGCATAAACTAAGAAGTATGTGTGATCAACAGGGGCGGACCTAGAGTGATAGAAGGGGTAACCTCCGTTGCCCCTTGACGCTCTGTTGGTAGTGTAAATTTTGGAAAAAATTGACGTTTTTTCGATTTCGTTACCCTTTTTTATTGAAACGTTACCCCTATATGGATTTTCTAGATCCGCCACTGGTGATCAACAGCTTAAAAAGCTGCATGTGTGTACCAATGTCATTCACTGCTGCCAAGTAACTTGATAGTCAAAGATCCCATTAAACTTAAAGATTAATAAACTGGTTGAAACCTTGGTAGTCCTTTATACACTTGTACTCCTTATATTGATTTTGAAGGTGAAAGCTATTCAAAGTTGGCTCCACTTTTATGCAATCTGAGTAGGCTAAAACTAAAAAGAAACTATTACATAAATGAATTACACCATCTTAGCCAACTTGTTTAATTAAGTGAGAACCCAAAATGACACTGATTTTCCTCTCAAATTTCACCTTTTGACTTCTAGCTCTGCAACTAAATTCTGCTACAAACCAACAAAAGGGTGGCCTTGTTCTCCTTTTACTTGACGACGATAATAATAATAATAATAAGGGTAAATTACTTTTTGAGTCCCTGTGTTATAATGGTTTTAACCACTTGAGTCCAAGGTCAAAAAGTTTAACGCTCTGAGTCCCTATAGCCACTTTTCTTAACCATTTGAGTCCAAATTTTTAACTCCGTTTGAATATTCTGTTAGTTTCTAATGAAAAGACTAAAATACCCCTTTATTTAAAAAAATAGAAATATAAATAAATTACATTGTGTGTGAAATGTTTGTGCGCAGGTGTGTATAACAGTTGTTTTATAAATAAGAAACTCCAGAAATATAAATAAGAAACTTCAGAAATCTTTAGAAGTTTCAATCTTTTGTCTCTGGTTCAAGAAGTTTACAAGATTCTTGATTAGGGTTCTTCATAAATATTCAAAAGTTTCAATCTTTTGGGTCTGGTTCAAGTAGTTTGCAAGAATCTTGATTAGGGTTCTTTGGACTCAAATGGTAAAGAAAAGTGAATACAGGGACTCAGGGCGTTAAACATTTTGATTTTGAATTCAAATGGTTAAAACGCCTAAAACATAGGGACTCAAAAATTAATTTACCCTAATAATAATAATAATAATAATAACAGTAATAATATATTAAATACAAATTACATAAATAATAGGCTTACTTAATCTCATGAACCCTTTTGAGCTCGATAAGTGAAGCTTAGACTTGAATTCATTTACTTGATGGTACGAGTGTTAAAAAAAAACCCGTTGAAAATGCTTGAACTGCTCAAATCGAGTCAAGTTAGTCAGTTTGGCTGTGTTAAGAGAACTACGGTTCAATTTAAGATAATCAGATTGATAATCTGATTTTGACGATTCAGTTCACGGTTGTTGGTTTGAAGTAGACTGTATAACATTGTTTTGATAATTAACTTTTATATGTTAAACGACGCTAAAACATTTAATTAGTTTTAATGAATGCAATACATTGTAACATTTATTAGTACAAAATAAAAAAACAAATTGACTTATATAAATTGAAGTACTAAATTATAAAAGATAAATCTAATATAAAAGGAAATTAATAATATAATTTTAATTGTAAATAAACATATTATATAATTAAAATCTAAATTGGCTAAATATAATTAAAATCTAAATTGGCTTGGCTAATTGGTTTCTAATCATGTGTAAAGTGCCGTCCCTATAAGTCTCTAACTTGAGTAAATTACTTTTTGAGTCATTATGCTTTAGTAGTTTTAACCACCTGAGTTTAAAATCAAAATGCTTAACACCCTGAGTCCATAGACATTTTTTTTATAACCATTTGAGTCATTTTGAGTCCAAATTTTAACCTTTTGAGTCCAATTTTATTAACAAAATTGGACTCAAACCGTCATAAAATGAACAAAATTGGACTAAAAACGTTATAAAATAAATGGTTAGGGACTCAGGGCGTTAAACTTTTTGATTTAGGACTCAAGTGGTTAAAACCAATATAAGTTATTAATTGGATTAATCAGATCAAGTTTTTTATACGTAATTTTTAGTTATATATATATATATAAACACACATTTTTATATGTAGTTTTCTAAAATAGACATATTTAAATCCCTCATTAACCCAATTTTTAAGTAACCGGAAGGAATTTATAAGGTTTGGTCAAAATTTAGCCGACGTCTCGCCAAAATTTGGCTAGAATAAGACCGCCATTGACCGCCTAGCAATTAATCGGTACCTCCGATTAGTGATTAATCGAAGACTAGTCGGGATTTTTATAACCATGACTATAACACAGGGACTTAAAAACTAATTTACTCCTGTTATTCACCCATATTCGAAATGACTATACGAACATATTGAAATATTTAGGTTCCTTCTTTTCATCCTCAAACCCTTTACCTTCAAAATTTTAGTTTCCCATATTTAACATAATTTAAGGTTAATTTTATAAAGAGTTAAATTTCATTTTAGGGCTCAAGCCAGGTAGAAATGGCTCAAGCCATGTGGAAAGGTCTTAACCCATGTGGAAAAGTCTCAAGCCATATAAAGCCGTGTGGAAACGTCTCAAGCCATGTTAAGACGTCTCAGCTAAGACTTCTGAGACGTTTCAGCGTTGTCGGACACGTGACAGCCAGTGATTGGTCCATTGTCAAGACGTTTCAGCAATGTGGTAGCGTCTCTACAAGACATTTCCTTTGGCTAGTTTCGAAATGTTGACCAATTCTTGGCTAGTTTCGAGATTTCCCCGATATAATTTCATATGTACTTTTGTTAATTGGTGATCGAATGTACTTTTCATATGTACTTTTCTTCAGGAGACATAATTACTTTTGTTAATTAGTGATTGAATGTACTTTTCATATGTACTTTTGTTCTTCAGGAGACATAATTTCATATATACTTTTGTTCTTTAGGACCCCATCCTACTTATACTAAAATGTCTTAAAATCTCTATGTGACTTTACTAAAGTTGTATATCTAATCACCAACAAATTAACCTGATGGATTCCACTTTCATGAGAAAATGCATTAGCACCAACAATGGGCTTGTGCGGTTGAACCTTCATTCCAGTATAGTCTTCCACCTAAATAACACATGTAAGTTCAAAGTGAATTACACTACGATCTGTCGGGATTCATGCGTCAGCAACAAACACCACAACGTCAAAAAGCGTCGTAAAGAGCCAAGTGTTGAAATATTATTAGAAGTAAGGTTCTTATACATACCATCCACCGGTGTAAAGACCACCTAGTAACTCCCCTTTGCATTTTAGAGTCATTACCACCTATAATCATGAGATGTAACCAACTTATATATATTCGCATAACGGTTTTGTTGAACTATGAATTAAGAACATTAAACATTACACACCTCTTTTTTTTTTTTTTTTTTAACAATGAAGTAATTGATATTATATGATAATTTACATCGAGATAGTTGGTAAACGGGCAACAAGCTGCGCCGCTACCCCTTTTTGAATAGCAAAACTAAGCCTTTTAAAAACTACGTCCATAGATCTCGGGGTCATAACATTACTATGCATGACCCCTTGAACTCAAAAATAGGAACAGAGCCCTTATTAGACTCGACCTTAAGACCTCAAGTTTACCAGCTCTTTCTCCAATTCCATTTATCGTTACTTCTAATTGTCTTGCACCCGAATAAGCCCCCTCCAAAGTATTTGCAACAGCAAGTCCAAGATCATTATGGCAATGGGTAGAAATGACGACATTTGTAATACCATGCGTGTTAGATTTTATCTCAGCAATCAGCTGCCCGAACTCGCGAGGCCAGTTATAACCAACGGTATCAGGAATGCAAAGAGTCGTTGCCCCAGCTTTTATCACCTCGCCTAGGACCTCATATAAAAACTCTCTCTCCGATCTATACTTTAAGAAAACATAACACAACACTAATAAATAATCGTTGATGTCACACCTGGAAAGTAAAAATGAAAATAAAATCGAAACGTGACAGGTAACAAATATTAGATAGGCAGAGAAAGAAAAATGGTTGGTTGTTTTAACAGTTTATTTATAGTTAAATGAGTCAAATGAGTGATACATATAATCAATCATTAGTTACTGAATTTTATTGCACAATTTACCTTCCAGCATCTTCCGGGCTAAACTGAACATCATTACAACCCAAACTCCTGAAACCAGTTAATCTCTTAACATCCTATAGTTAGTTAGATAGGTATAATATATATGTTACTTAGCGGTTATAAAGTACAAGGACCAAAGTTGACAACATGGAAGATGGAAACTACCATCATAACCGAAAAGGTGTGTCTCTCCCTCACACCTATTCCGAATCGGTATCAAGGCAAGGAAAGGAAAAGACGCGACTGTTGATCATATGGACAAGATTCAACACACCTCTTCAAGATTCAATCACAACCATACATCCAAGAGACGTGTCCTTTCACGAAGAGACGCAACTTTTCACTCGTACCCGTAGAAAACTATAAATAGGTTCATGTAATTTCATTTGTATTGTTACTTACACTCTCATTCAGATTTGTATATACATTCATTCGGTTATTACAAGTTATTGTTATTCAAAGTTATCACGCTCATTTAGAGATCAAGATCCAGTTCGGGCCAACAAATTGGTATCAGAGCATCAGGCTCTAAGCGTGGGAATTGCAAGGCATCGCAGGGAATTCGCGATCAGGTTTCAATCTCGTTTCAATTCGCAAAAGTTTATTTCAGATTTTTTTTATTCTCGGTTCTAGTGCAATCGGTTGAACCGAAGGGTTGGTTAGGAATCTAGGGTTTGTTTTGATTCCGGGGTTTAGTGCGAATTAGATTATTTCGGTTGTTTGATTATTACACGGTTAGGGTAATCCTGGGGTTTGTAAGACCTATTGAAACCAAGAAATAAAAGTTAGTAGAAGTGAAGATTGTTCGGCAGGAAGATATGTCAGGAGGAACCGGACCAAGTTCACAAGTTATAATTCAAAAGGAAGGAAATTCTCTTTCCCAGTTTCAGTGTCCAATTCTGAAACCAACAAACTATACGGTTTGGGCTATTCGTATCAAGACGATTCTTGAAGCGAATGGTTTGTGGGAAACGATTGAACCGGCAGAAAATGCAACAGTAGACACTAAGAAAGACAAGTCTGCAATTGCATATCTGTTTCAGGCAATACCAGAAGATGTTGTATTGCAAGTTGCAAGTTGTAAAACTGCAAAAGAAATTTGGGATAGTCTAAAGGTTAGACACGTAGGTGTTGATCGGGTACAAAAAGCACGTATGCACACGTTATTGTCAGAATTTGAATTGTTGCAAATGAAGGATGACGACACTATTGATTCCTTTACCGCAAAGATTAATAGTATCGTTACCCGGGCAACTGAAGTAGGAACGACATTGAGTCAACCGACTCTAGTACGCAAACTCCTAAATGGCGTACCGGATAAGTTTACTCAAATCGTTGCCTCCATGGAATAATACTCCGATCTAGAAACTATGACGCTAGAAGAAGCGGTCGGAAGGTTAAAAACGTATGAAGAACGACTCAGGTTAAAGAAAGGAAATCAAGGAGAAAGCCAAGATAGGCTTATATTCACACATCATGATAACACCAGAGGAAGACAATCTGGAAACCGCGGACGTGGTAGGTTTAACCAAACGCGTGGAAATTGGCGAAACAACGGAAATAGGCAAAGTCCCAGAAACGAAGGATCTACATTTAGACCTAGAAATGGAAATTCTAGAAATTGGAGGAAGTTTGCAAGAACCGACCTAAGCAAGATCCAATGTTTTAAGTGTCAGAAGTTTGGTCACTTCAAGAAGGACTGTTCTGAGAAAGACGAAGTACAAGAACATTCAAACCTCGTCGAGGAAGACGAAGCACCCGTATTGCTAATGGCAATACAAGAAGAAAATGTTCAAGAAAGGGCTCTGCTAAACGAGGAACGTATAAAACCAACAAGTTACGCCTCAGAAAATGAAAATCTATGGTACTTAGATAACGGGGCTAGCAACCATATGACAGGAGTGCGAAGTCACTTCAAGGAATTAGATGAAACGGTGACAGGGCAAGTACGATTCGGTGACGGGTCACACGTAGAAATTAAAGGCAAAGGTTCAATACTGCTGGAATGTCTGAACCAAGAACAGAAGATTGTTTCACAAGTATACTACATTCCAAGTCTGAAAAGCAACATATTAAGCCTCGGACAACTTACAGAAATTGGTTGCAAAGTGGTTATGGACGGAGATTTACTGACTCTCCGAGATCGAAATAGAAAGCTGCTAATGCGAGTCAAGAGAATGAAGAACAGGCTGTACAAAGTCAAACTGAAGACAGGAAAACCAATCTGCTTACTATCAAAGACCGAAGACACAGCATGGTTATGGCACGCGAGGTTAGGCCATTTACACTTTGATGCTATTAAGGAAATGACTCGTAAGAACTTGGTACATGGAGTTCCCCAAATAAGTCATGCTAGTCAAGTCTGTGACGCATGCTTATTAGGAAAGCATAGTAGGGCACCATTTCCAAATCAGGCAAAGTTCAGATCTTTAAAACCTCTGGACTTAGTCTATGGAGATTTGTGTGGTCCTATAACTTCACCAACACATGCTGGGAAGAAGTATATATTCTTACTTGTAGACGACTGTACTCGCTACATGTGGGCATATTTACTAACTTCCAAGGATCAAGCATTCGAAACATTTAAAGAGTTCAAAGAAAAGGTAGAAAAGGAAACGCAGACCAAGTTAAAGATGCTAAGAACGGATAGAGGAGGTGAATTCACATCGGCTGAATTCAACAAGTATTGCAAATCCAACGGCATAGCAAGACAGCTTACAGCACCATATTCCCCACAACAAAATGGAGTAGTAGAAAGGCGAAACAGGACGATGTTATCCACTACTCGCGGTATGCTAAAAGCAATGAACATGCCACAGAACTTTTGGGGTGAAGCGATACGACACACGATATATGTACTAAACAGGGTTCCAACAAAAGCCCTGGTGAACAAGACACCATTTGAAGCATTGAAAGGAAGGAAGCCAAATCCACTTGAAGGTTTTTGGCTGCACTGCTTACGCTAAGGTACTACCACTTCAACAAAAGAAGTTAGATGATAGAAGTGCACCTATGGTTTACCTTGGAATAGAAGAAGGATCAAAGGCGTACAGATTATTTGATCCAGTAAAGAACAAGATATGTGTCAGTAGAGATGTAAAGTTCATGGAAGGTCAACCATGGAACTGGAATAGTTATATGGAGACGGTAGATTCAGGGAATCCCGAATGGACAAACTTTGTCATTCAAGAAGATGACATACCACCAGAGTTAGAAGAAAATGAACCAAGTAGTCCAGGCAGTAGCGGGCAACAACATGATGATTCAGGAGTAGATCAGACAGAAGAACAAGACTCCTATGTAACCCCACCAGCATATTCATACAATCAGAACTCAGCAGGAAATTCAAGTAGTTTATCAAGCGGAGGTCCATCCACCTCTGAAAGTACAACAGAAAGTATTAGTGACACTCCTGTAAGACTGAGAAGTCTCGAAGACTTATATGAAGAGACAGAAGAAATTCAAGCACATCCACAAGAATTACTACTTGCTGAAGAAGAACCAAAGAATTACAAGGAAGCATCTAGTGACAGAAACTGGATTGAAGCAATGAAGGCCGAGTTAGACTCGATAAACAAGAATAACACTTGGAAACTAACGGAGCTGCCAAGAGAACATAAGGTGTCACGGCCCATGACCCGGTTTGACCCGTTTCAGGAGCCGCGGGACAGAAAATACTGCGGTATTTATTTAATTGAGTTTTACAGCGGAAGTTTTCATCAGGATCTTTTAAAATGTAAATATTTCCCGATTATTTTATTTCACAACGCGGGATAAACCTGGTAATTTACAATAGTTTGATTTCACAAAGAAATCTTTTATTTTACAAAACATGTTTCTTTATTTTATATTGAGCCACTTCCTTGAGCTTGTAGTGCTATATGGCACTTTTCCTAGATCATATGTGATCACCTGAAACATGTTTGAAAAAGGTTTTGTCAGCGGGAAATACTGAGTGAATCATTCTATTTTGCATAATGATGCATAGTTATTAATTACAGCATAAGAGCGATTACAATGGCTTCTATCTTATTTTTATCTGGCATTCTGTCACAATGGTGACATGTCACAATGGTGACGATGGTCATACCACTATTTAGATCAATGAACCTAAATAGTGATGATTATCCCTGTAGGTCAATGAACCTAACAGTGATTGTCCCAAGTAGGTCAATGAACCTAACTGGGTGAGAATTAGTAATGTGCACAATACCCCACTAACCAATAATTCAAGATATCCACGACTTAGTCCCTGTAATTATAACCTTGAAAATAATTTGGAGTATTGTAAAATATTTGATAAAAAGAGAATGACTCACAAACTGTGAGAAAAGGAGAATGACTCACATTGCAGATTTATACGGGCAGAGCCTAGCCTACTGATTAGCCTTTTATCCTAATTTCAATAACAAGCACACAATTTGGGGTCAGTAATCAATCCAGCATTTACGATAACTCACGAGATCAAATTCTCACAACGAACGACAAAGTGCAATACTTCATCCATCGAATTAACGATGATCCGTCGAATTAACAACGAACGACAAAGTATAATACTTTATCCATCGAATTAACGATGATCCGTCGAATTAATGACGAACGATAAAGTATAACCCTAATGTGGGCGGCACTTAAACATTCATTGGATATATTGATCGATCGGACAATGAATCGTAGCAGCGATTGTGCTAATACCCTGATTGCGGCTTCAATTAGGGACCTGTGTGTGGTAATTGAAGTATACAGAGCATAACTCAGCGTATTTTTCGAATTTCTTCGTCGTTTCAACTCCCAGAATCAAGTCCCAAACTCCTCTATTTATAGCCAAAATTTTACCCTTACGCGGCCCGCTTTAGTTTTGGCTTATCCTCACGCGGGCCGCGTGAGACCTATTTTTTTCTATAGGGTTGCCACGTGTGGGACTAGCTCAGCTGAGTCGACGAATTTCATTAATTCAACTTGGACAGCACGTAATTTAGATAATCGTCAACTAGGGTTTACCCCCTTGAGTTTTAGGGGCCCTGATCCTGATTCTGAAAATTCTGAAAATTTTAGGGTTTGTTCAGAATCACTTGGGTGTCTCAATTAGGGTTTCCTATTGGTCAAATTAATTTAATAATTATGACTTTTGATGAGAGTCGTTACATAAGGCAATAGGTTTAAAATGGGTATTCAAGACTAAGAAGGATGCAAGTGGAAACATTGTTAGACACAAAGCAAGGCTAGTTGCAAAAGGATATGTTCAGCAACACGGAATAGACTTTGACGAAGTCTTTCCACCAGTAGCACGCATGGAGACAGTACGACTAATATTGGCTTTAGCAGCATATCAAGGTTGGGAGTTACATCATCTAGATGTAAAATCTGCATTCTTACACGGAGACCTCAAAGAGGAAGTCTATGTATCACAACCAGAAGGTTTTATAAAGCCAGGAAATGAAGGAAAGGTTTACAAACTATCAAAAGCACTGTATGGATTGAGACAAGCACCAAGAGCTTGGAATACAAAGTTAGATCAAACCCTAAAGTCACTTAACTTCAAGAAGTGTACTTTAGAGAATGCAATCTATACAAGAACAAGTGAAGCTTCTACGCTAATAGTTGGAGTCTACGTTGATGACTTGATAGTCACTGGAACATCAAAGAAGGAAATAGACATCTTCAAATCTCAGATGAAAAACAAATTCGATATGAGCGATCTAGGATTGCTAGCATACTATCTGGGAATAGAAGTAATTCAAGCAAGGGGTGAGATAGGCATCAAGCAGACAGGATATATCAACAAGATACTCAAAGACGCCGATATGTTATCCTGCAATGACACAAAGACACCCATGACTCCAGGAACTCAATTAATAAAGACTGAAGAAGGAGATCTAGTAGATGCAACACACTACAGAAGCCTGATAGGTTCTCTCAGGTACTTATTGCATACAAGACCAGATCTCTGTTACCCAGTCAGTCTACTTAGTAGATTCATGCAAGAACCAAAAGAACAACACCTGAAAGCAGTAAAGCAAATACTACGTTACATCAAAGGAACTAAAGAGCATGGAATCATCTACAAGAAGCAAGGAGGATGTAAGATCACAGGTTATAGTGACAGTAGTTTTGGAGTTAATACAGACAAAGGAAAAGGAACAACTTGTCTGGTATTCTACTTTGGAGAATCACCTATAACCTGGTGTACACAGAAGCAACAGACAGTGGCACTATCATCATGTGAATCAGAATTCATGGCAGCCACTGCAGCAGCATGTCAAGCACTATGGCTTAAAAGATTGTTAAGTGAAATCACAGGCTGGAAGGAAGAGAAGATAACACTCAGAGTAGATAATGTTTCAGCAATAGCACTCATGAGAAATCCAGTCTTTCATGGAAGAAGCAAGCACATTGACACACGCTATCACTTCATAAGAGAATGTGTGGAAAACGAAGATATCACTGTGGAACACATAAGTGGAGAACTACAACGAGCAGATATACTAACAAAAGCACTAGCAAGGATCAAGTTTGCTACAATGAGGGAACTGCTCGGAATTCAAGATTTGAAGCAACTCATGGATGTTCGAGATTAAGGGGGTGAATGAAACCAGTTAATCTCTTAACATCCTATAGTTAGTTAGATAGGTATAATATATATGTTACTTAGCGGTTATAAAGTACAAGGACCAAAGTTGACAACATGGAAGATGGAAACTACCATCATAACCGAAAAGGTGTGTCTCTCCCTCACACCTATTCCGAATCGGTATCAAGGCAAGGAAAGGAAAAGACGCGACTGTTGATCATATGGACAAGATTCAACACACCTCTTCAAGATTCAATCACAACCATACATCCAAGAGACGTGTCCTTTCACGAAGAGACGCAACTTTTCACTCGTACCCGTAGAAAACTATAAATAGGTTCATGTAATTTCATTTGTATTGTTACTTACACTCTCATTCAGATTTGTATATACATTCATTCGGTTATTACAAGTTATTGTTATTCAAAGTTATCACGCTCATTTAGAGATCAAGATCCAGTTCGGGCCAACAACTCCTAGCATATGCCACCATGGTCCTAGCCTTTTCAATAACTTGTTCCTTAGACATCTTTAACTTATGCTTCATATGAATCTCACTGGTGGCTATAAATGTATGTATCCGCTGGTATTTGGCATACTTAACAGCCTCCCATGCTTTATCGATATCATTCTTGTTGCATCTTGCAAGGCCCGAAATGACGGGGATATGACCATCATCACTTGCGGCTGAGTTACCGACCTCTTGTGCTATCAACTTAACAGTTTCTAGATCGGCTTTGTTGGAAGCCGGAAACCCTGCTTCGATTATGTCAACGCCTAGCCTTTCGAGTTGATGTGCAATGGCCAGTTTTTGCTTCGGGGTCATCGAGGCTCCGGGTGCTTGTTCACCGTCGCGGAGAGTAGTGTCGAAAATGCGAATGCGGTTAGGGTCTTGGATATGGTGAGGAATGTAGGCATTGTTAAGGGTGCATGTGATCATTGAGACTGATTTTCGGGGTAGGGTTTTTGATGGTTTGAAGTAAGAGAACGTACGGGTGGTGGTGGTGGTGACAATGGTGGGACCGTGGATACTCGAAGAAAAGAAACTAGAGGTGTTAGAGAGAGAAGTTGCCATGCAAACAAAGCTTTTTTTTTTTTAATTAGTGATCGAATGAGAAAATCTGATAGACTATGTATAATGATGGATTGTTGATCACTGTATATAGACAATTAGATGGTCTTTTTCCGAATAGTTAGGTGTAAGTTTGTGATTTCTTTTGATTTTCCATAAAATTATAATAGTAGCACATGTGAGATAACATTGACTTTGTGTAGATACGATATATGTAATGAATCAAAAAGGGAATGGAGGATACAACACATGTGAGATAACATTGACTTTGTGTAGATACGGCATATGTAATGAATCAAAAAGGGAATTGAGGATACAACATGTGGGGCACGATGAAACATAAAAGATAAAGCACGTGAGACTCGCTTATAGCAACTTCTTTTATGAAAAAAATAAATAAAACCAAATAACTGAGATTTAGTACCAGTTTTATCCAATTTAGTTCTCGGTTTAGAACGTAGTGAATTGAGTTTTAATAATGCAAAGTATTATAACTCATTAATTGTAAAAATTCATACCAATAATTTAATCAATTGCACCATGTATTATTGATAATATTAAAGTGAAAGTAATGTTTAGCATAACTAAGGAGGATGCAAATAATATATAGCTCAGAATATTACACTTTGTACATGTAAAAAAGAATAAATAATAATGTAATACATAAATACGTTATACATTAACATCCTCCCGTAAGCGAAACAATGGCAGTCGGATACCCAGCTTGTCACGGAAGAGCTTAAATTGATGACATGACACGCTTTTAGTGAAGATGTCGGCAACATGGAGCTTAGTTGAACAAAGCAGGTGTGCAATTTTCCTAAAGTAACTAGTTCCCTTATAAACTAATCGTAGAGATCAATGTGTTTGGACCGCTTGTTGGACGCTAAGCTTTGGGTGAGAGATATGGCACTTTTATTATCAAATAATATGGTGGGGCGGTTTGATGGAATAGCACGAAGTTCGTGAAGGAGATGGGTAATCAATACCAGCTCAACAGCAGTTGAGGCTAAAGCCATGTCTTCAGACTCACAACTGGAGCGATAGACAATTGATTGTCTCTTGGCACTCCAAGATACAAGGTTGCCCCCAAGGAAGATGGAGTAACCAAAGGTTGATCGTCTAGTGACAATGCACCGAGCCCAGTCAACATCAGAGTATCCCATAATGGCCGTTTTGGTTGGACAGGAGAAAGTAAGTCCGAATGTTGTGGTGCCCTTTATGTACCGTAAGATTTGTTTACATGTTGAAAGTGATATGTGGTTGGTTGCTGTAAAAATTAGCTGACACCGTAAGACCCGGACTTATAATATATATAATTTCGCAATTTCATAAATGATTTGAGAGTCTAGGATCCGGCGGGTTTAGATGGAAGTTTGGAAGGAATAGAACTAATTCGGTAGAACGTTATTAAGAAGAATGGAGTATAAGAAGAATAGTCGAAAGCTTCGTTCATACCGAAAGAGTTTACATCATTTACAAGCTGGAATTTCTCCAGCATTTCCCCTTTGGGAACCAAAACTTCTCCTCAGCTCTCACTCACAGCTCCTATATATAGGTTGTACCCTCCGTGCAAGTGAGCTTTGGACGAGTGGACACACCCACTCATGCGAATGGAACTTTTACATTACAAAACCGTATTTTTCACTCCCATCTATTCAATATTCAACACACGCTCTATCTACCATATTCGCACAGTGACGGACACACAAAATATGCACTAACAATTTCCCCCTTGTACGTCACTGTCGAAGCTTGATCTTTGAAAACGAGAGCTATGTTTGAATATTTTGCAACTTCAATTAGGCATCCTGATATCTTCGATTGATTCCCCCTTGATTGATGATTTGGACTTGCATTAACTTCATTATGCACAAATTCCCCCTGAAACGAATCTTCAGGTCTTTGTTTACACGGTTCCTAACCTCCTCCGATTTGCTATACCGCAATCTTCACGAATAATCATCAACTTGAAATAACACAACCCGATCCCTCCGTTTCGTCTTTAACCAAATCCGCGTTCGGTTTTTGGTTTACCACTTCAGCTCAATCTTTTAATCTTCAAAAACCCAACCGACAATTGATAGAAACTTCGAATCACGACACCGGTAAACTTCAAGTCTATGAATACCCACAAAAATCTAAAATCCCGTTTTCCGTAATCACCTTTAAGCATACTCCTAAATGATTGATCAGTGTAAACGGTAATCTCCACAATCAGCAAATCTTTATCGGATAACAATTCATCTTGTAACACATTCAGATCTCAGAAACATTCTTATACGACCAGATTCATATTCTTCCTCTTCAGTCACGATAACAGATGTATAGTCTTCTTCGTTAGTTCCGGCAGCAACTTAATCAACAAACATCGTCATTCCTCGGCGGTTAGTCCGAAAAACAATTCCTCTGCTTGAAGATTAACCATTCTGATACTTTAGACTATCACAAAGTTGTGATATCTTTTAAGTATCGACAATACTATTGCATCTCCTGACGCTAATCCTGCTAACCGGCTTGACGAAGACCCGAGACTCAAACCCTAAGACATCAATCTGAAAAATCTGAACTTCCTATGATCACGAACTAACGAATCCAGATGTTTTGCATCCCTGACAATCTGAAATCGGAACCACCCGAATACTGTTGCATGTCACGAATCTCAAAAACGCCGGAATTTCAATATATTCTATGAAATTTTTATTCCCGCTCATTTTTGAAAATTCTGACTTCTCTAATCTTTGTCACTGAATTTCCCTCTCAAACTTGGCAATTCAGTCATTTCTATTCTCTAAAAAATCAACTATGCCGAAAATGTGTCATTTTGGCCCACAAAAGTCAGTTTTCATCAATGCGGATTTTCAATTTGACCCATTAATAGTCAGATAACCCAGATCATAAACATTTTGCATAGGTATCATGACTACCCCACTATCTTCACTACTCTGTGATCGCATCATCATATCTGTTCTCTGAAGCCCCTGACGGTGTCCCTGAACAACCTGTATTGTCGGTAAAAATTCAAAAAAAAATTCAATCACCAAATTTTTTCTGGACACTCGTCTCATCACCGCGATAAAAAAATGCCACTTTTTTAGGCATTTGGATCATTCGTGCGAATGGTGTAGGCCCATTCGTGCGAATGAGATAATTTTGAATGAATGGGTGTCCTCGTGCGAATAAGCTATGTCTTTTCGTGCGAATGGAGAATTTCCATTCGTGCGAATGAACCCTGCTCGCTCGAACGATGCCGATTCAATTTTTCGATCCAAAATCTTTATTTCTGCGAATTTCATAATGATACTTCACAAATATGAACGAAAATCAATTCCGAATGTAATGATGTCTTCAATTTCAAAATCCATCCGTGAATTGACCTTCAATTTGATGTTTTACGTCTAAAACCCCCTAAAAACCCATAATTCATGAGCGTAGGTGATTCAATCAACTGTTAGATCGATTGAATCGGTACCGTAGCTCTGATATCAATTGAGAGTCCAGGATCCGGCGGGTTTAGACGGAAGTTTGGACGGAATAGAACTAATTCGGTAGAATGTTATTAAGAAGAATGGAGTAGAAGCAGAATAGTCGAAAGCTTCATTCATACCGAAAGAGTTTACGTCATTTACAAGCTGGAGAAAATTTCTCCAGCATTTCCCCTCTGGGAACCAAAACTTCCTCTCAGCTCTCACTCACAACTCCTGTATATAAGTTGTACCCTCCGTGCAAGTGAGCTTTGGACGAGTGGACACACCCACTCGTGCGAATGCACTAGTGTCCCTTTGCGCGAAGGACTCCTTAGTGTGAAGGGAACTTTTACATTACAAAATTATATTTTTCACTCTCATCTATACAATATTCAACACACGCTCTATCTAGCATATTTGCACAGTGACGGACACAAAAAATATGCACTAACATGATTAACCTAAATTAATATTTCACAAAAGAAGATTTAACTAATGCAGCTTAAAAGTTTAGTTGCATAACATTAGACGTCATTTTAAATTCCCAAGAAAACATTAAAAAAAGCGGATGTTAACGAGCATTCAGGATTGTTCGGTTCCTAACGTGGCATGATCTCCATCCGGTACTCAAACTTAGATATTACCTACCATGGTATAACACACAAACGATTAGTGTTTAAGTTAAACGACTAAACACATTTTTAAACAACAAAGAAAACATTTTTTTTGTTCAGGGTTCCCCCACGCCACGTGGGGGGAGCATAGTTTCTCCCTTGCATGTCATGGGGAATGCACTTTTCTAGAATGTTACCGGTGTTTTTCAATTTTTCCAACTTAGCCATTTTTTTCAACTTTTTACCAAGTTTGTACCTATCACACCCCAACCGATGATGGAAACATCGGAGCGAGACGAAACGAGATTGTTCGAGACGTCATAACATACTTGAAGAGGTAAGGTCCCAAAAACCTCATGATAAGTGCTTGGGACCATACCACAACCTTACCCTTCAGCCCTTTACCTTGCGCGGCCGCGCACTGGTCTTACCAAAAAAAGAAATACCAACAACAGTTAACATTTGCGCGCCAAAAGCGAATCATAAATCCTTGCGACTGCTTCCATAAATAAAGGATGAAAATCCTAAAAACTTCCGCTTAATATCCTGACTTGGATATTATTGCCCAGACTTGGGATTTGTTTATTTGATTCCACACGATAAGGAGACACACCAGATTGCAACAGTAATCTTCTAGAAGGAGTTCAATCGTGCACCACCAAGACGGTTATAACCGTCTGGACACGTGTCAGCTCCTTTGACGTCCCTGAAATCATAACGATAGCATGTAAATTGGAGAGTAATCTCCACTTGATCACTTTACACGTGGCAAGTCCCCAGCCATCGATCTAAACCGCGATCCGTGTGCTCTCACGACGGATCAAGGAGCTGGACGGAAGGAAATGCAACTGCTTACGGGGTTAGCATCTTCCGTCAACTTTTCACTAACGGGTTTTCCCGCCCATAACTCTCGGTTATAAATATAAGAAACAACTCAGGTATGAATTCAAGTTACACACACTTCTCAAATACATCTTCTTCTTCGTAACCCATACTTATTCTCACACCGGAGTCGGGTCAAGGAGAGAACCCCTTTTCTCCCCTTGACGAGGCTAACGGTGCTTCTTTTTTGCAGAATTCACCGGAGGAGAAGATCAATTGCAATCGAATCAAACGAGAGGAAACCCACCTTTTTATGCGGATTCAAACCCCCTAGATAATTGATTCCGATCGACTATTCTAGTGTTTCTTCAATACTAGAAGTGACACTAATTTGAATAACAATATTTCATTTCATATCTAATTCAAGGTACAACGTTTGAAAGGAGATTAAAACAACTTGTTCATAACATAATCAAACAAAAGGAAATACAAAACATAGAAATTAAGTGTGTTTCTAATCCACCCTAAGTAGATTTCTTCGAGCATCATCACGCATTTCCTACAACATGTATTAAAGTATATGTCAACACAAAAGTTTGACGAGCATACAAGTTTGGTTTACCATAACATATAATAAAAAGGTTCTCAAATCCAACATGGCAATTCATATACTAAGTTAAATAACATACTAGCATGCACAACCTGAGTGTCAAACCAAAGATTCCACAATCGTAATCTTGTCAACGAGTGAACAAGACCGTTTACAATTGAATACTTAACATAGACCATGAAAACGGGCGGTGTGCTACTCCTTATAGCGCTATACATGTTAAGGTTGGCTAGCAAAGTTAATAACACGTAGAAAAAGGTATATAAGAGAAAATACATCTTGTCTTAGACACTCGTTTGGACACTATGTATTAGACCATGCGTAGTGGTTTGATGAATAATGCCCCCACCCTGGGGCGTTTTCTGCCATGTGGCAGTCCAGTCAGCATGGGGGCATTATTGGGCGTTTTTGCAAAAGTGGCGTAATGGAATAATGCCCAATAACACCCCATCCAATCATTACACAATTATTCATTTTTTTAATTAAAAACTTAAAATACTTCATTAAATTAAAAAAATTACAATACTAAAAAATTACATTGCAAAATTTTAAGTTTTATAAAAGATACAAATGGGACAATTAATAAACAAAACTTTAGGGACTGATATAGGATTTTTTGAAACTTTTTTGAAACTTGAAATGTGACCAGTGGCGGACCCAAGAATTTTTTCCTTGGGGTGCGGAATATTTTCAAAGATTTTAGGCCCCTAGCTGTATAAAAATATCGGTTCATAGCGGGTCGGGTCGGATCATGTAAGACAAAAGAACATCAAACTAAAATTTATAAATCATCAAAAACCCGTCAAACGTCATTACAAATTACAAACGTATTTAAAATTGTGCCCTACAGTTTTTGTTTTGAAATATATCCAAAATATCATCTAAAGATACTAAACACGCCATAAGTTCATTACATTCTTACTCATTGTTCCTAACACATATAATTTGCTCCACAAGTTCATAAAACAACACTAAACACTTAAACAAAATAAACAATCATGTTCAACCATAGCCCATAACTTTCAATTATATTTTTAAACATTCAAGCCCTAATATTAAATGTTGATTACTTGTAACTAATCATTTAAACAAACAAAGCTATAAATAAAACAACAAAATCATTTAACTACAAGTCTAGAACAACAAAAAAATAAAAAAAATATAAAAATATTAAACCCTTACACATCTATATTTTCTCCTAATCATCACATAAAACAAAATAAATAAATAAACCATACTAGTTCTATATTGGAATTCTGACGTAATATGGGTCGGTCCAACCGGAATTTTGGTTTTTCCGGTAAAAAAAGCCAACAGGTCGTGAGCATTGGCGTCAAGTCGCTGGGAGTTTTGGGGGGGGGGGGGGGCGGGGTTTGGAAATGGAATGAGTGAATGGGTTTGGATTATTTTATTTAGTTCAAATTTCTTTAGATTGGGTTTGGGCTTGGGCTTGGGCTTGGGCTTGTGTTAATAAAAATTGACTGCAGATTTGGTTTTGATTGGATTAAATAATTAAGAGAATAAGTGGTTAATAATTATTTTTTTTTCTAAATGGGTCGGCTGAAAATTTTCAAGGGGTGCGGGTGAAAAATGACAAGGGGTGCGGTCGGGATTTCCGGCGAAAAATAACACTAAAAAATGTTTTTTCAGGGGGTGCGCCAGCCCACCCTTGGCTTAGGGTGGGTACGCCCCTGAATGTGACCAAAGTTTTAAATCAAACCAGAGGGGCCTAATGTGACATGTGACCAAAGTTTTAAATCAAACAACCAGCCTCCATCCCTTCTCCTTCTTCTCTGGTGCGACCTGCAACATCTCCGGCGGACCCAACCCAAAAATTCCGGCAAACCCAACCCAAAAATTCCATCTCCATCTCTCTAAACCACATGGCCTTATCTGATTGGCCAACAAATTGCCCAAATAGCGTGATTCAAAGAACGCCAAAACCAAATTTGCCCAAAATCACGCCGAAACACGCCGGGGTGTAGCGGCTTCTCGGCGTTTTCGGGCGTTTTCTTCGAATTTTTTTATAAATCACGCCCCATTACGGGCGGTCTTAGCATGTTTTCATGGATACAAACTCATCCATTTGAATCCAAACCTTAAGGAATCAAGACTAAGACTAAGATGGAGAGCAATAACTCATAATACTCAACCATAATTTGGTTGGCACTATGGTTCAGTTTGTGATATATAGTCATGCAAGGAGGTAGGATGAATTCCATCTATTTAACCTCATTATATGGATTCACCAAAGTACAAAATCATCAACTTAGTTGATGATTTTGGTTGGTCATGAATAAGAATAAAGTGTACAAGTAACTAATTTTGCTAAGTGGTCAAATAAGAACAACCCGGACGTGTGCATAGTTGACATGGGAAATGTTGGAGACGAGGTGGGGTTGGCTCACTTTGATTTCTTGGAAACCACTTAGATGGATATCTAACTAATAAAATAAACAAGTGAAGTAGGTGGAATCATAGTTGGGAAGCCAAGACTCCCATTGTTCACACCTAACCAAAACCAAGTCTTTCAACATTAAGGCTTGAAGACTTGGATGGTTTCAACACATTGTAGGTCACTAGGGACATTTAGGGCAGCAAATAAGGGAGGTTTTTGGACCTCTATCTTCTAGAAATAAGCCACAATATAAGCCCCACAACATGAGTTTAGTTGGGGACAAAGTATGGCACAAGAATTCATAAGATAAACCATGAACAATGAAAGTTTGTAAAAGTTTTATAAAAACACAAATGTAACCTACTTTGGACATCAATTATGGAGTTGTACCACCTTGTTACACCATGGTGAACATTGGTTATCAATCATTGATGTTATCCAAGAGGCTAAAAGCAAGAATTCATGAAGAAGAGAAAGGAGAAGTGAGTTGAAAGCTCATTTTTGAACTTGAATACAATCTGCCCAAAGTTGTAAATTTAGAATCTTGAGAGTGATTGTAGTGTGGGAAAAGTGAAATGAAGCTGTGAGATGCTTGGTTATAGAGTGGTTGATCAAGGTTAGTGTTTTAATGAAGATTGGAGGTGATTGGAGGTGAATGGAGGTGGAAAAGGATGAAATCCGGTTGGCCAATACAATATTTTGCGGATTAAGGATCCTCGCATCGCGCGGCGAGGGAGTCCTTGATAATCGTGCGACGCGGTGTCCCAAATTTACAAAACTTGTTGATTGTTGTCCAAGTTTGGCCCCTGTACTTGTTTGTTATGTTATTTTATGCTATAAACTTGTATTTTAGCATGTTTTCAAGTATAGGAGGTGTATGCATATATGTGATAGTTGTCGTGCATGTATGATTGATAGTTTGAATGTATAATAAGTCCCGGTCTTGTATGTAAACACATATTTGACGATTAGTTGCATGTAACCTAAGTACGATTTTAACACGACTGTTCTAAAGATGAATTTTCCATTATGATCGTAGTCCCGGATTACAAGATTGGAAATGAAATACGGATACAATATGAATACAAATTTCTAAATATAGAATGTACAAAATACGAGATGTTACATTCTCCCATGCTTTTGGAAATTTTATCCCGAAATTTATTCAATAGGAAGATTCGGAAAACAGATGTGGGTACTTGGTCTTTATATCTCTTTTGAGTTCCCAAGTGAATTTAGCACCACGCTTTCCTTCCCAGCGAACCTTGACGATAGGAATATGACTTCGCCTACGTTTCTTGGTTTCACGATCCACAATTTCTACTGACTTTTCGGTGAAGTGCATGGACTCATCGATACATATGTCGTCGAGTGGAATGTGAAGTCCTTCGTTGGCTAAGCACTTCTTGAGATTTGAGACATGGAACGTTGGATGAACGTTGTTGAGCTCTTGAGGCAAGTTAAGACAATAAGTTATTTTGCCAATCCTTTCAAGAATCTTGAAAGGACCTACAAAACGAGGAGCGAGTTTGCCTTTCTTACCTAAACGGACGACTCCCTTCCATGGGGATACCTTGAGAAGTACTTGATCACCAACATTGAATTCCAAGGGCTTGCGTCGCTTGTCGACTTCTAGCTTTAAGGAGGTTGAAATTTTTGAAGTTTTCTTGAAAATTAAGTTTGGACAAAGTTTACAAAATCAGAGAAAGTGGAAGCAAAGTCTGTTTTATTTTTTAGCGTGTAGAACCAAGTGAATTGCGAATGGTCATCAATCAAGATGCCATAATACCAATATCTCTCAACGAATGTAATAGGAAATGGTCCCCAAAGGTCACAATGGACCAAAGCAAGGGAGTGTGGGGCATACTTTTCATTAAGCGTAAAGGGTAGATGTTTACTTTTAGCCATTTCACAAGACGAGTACACAATTGGTTTAGGCAATAAAGTGGCAAGTTTTAGGCATCCGTTTTATCCAATTGTAAAATTGTATTAGAAGATACATGTCCCAATGAGGATGTCATAATTCAAAAAAAGCTTGTAAAGGTTTACTCGAGACTGCAACATGGCTCTTTGGTCTCGAATGCAAAGTACAAAGCCCATCTTTACACCGACCTTGGGCAATAATTTGTTTTGTTGACCGATCCTCGATGTAAAAAATTGGGTTATGAAAACAAAACATCCACAATTTTGCCGGCCGTTAATTTGTTAATAGATAAGAGATTGTTGATAAGATTAGGAACAACCAATGCATTTTTAATTGAATATTAGGAGAAGTAGTAGTGTGACGCGTATCTGTAAGAGGAAGAATGTTACCATCTCTGAAGGTGACATTGGGACCGCCCGAGAAGAATGTGGTGTTTTGAAGGTTATCAGGTGAGGTTGCTAGGTGATCCATTGCCCCGATATCGGACACCCAATCTGGATTGGAGGGGTTGAGGTTGCATTGAGCGAGAAAAGCATTGGCTAGGGTGTCGCTTGAATGGGTGTTGTGAGAAGAAAACTGGGAGAGGCTAGGGCACCTATTGGCATAGCGGCCAATGGTGCGCTACAGTTGGTAGTAGGGGCATGGCAGCCATCATGACCAAGGTTGCCACCCGACCCACGGGACCCACCCCCTCTTCCCCGAGAATAGGACGGGGCATGGGTGGTGTAGGTGTTGAATGCGACTGGAGGTTTGGTGGAGGAGCCATGGATAATGATTTCTTGTTAAGAATGGCCAAGGTCCGTAGTTGTGGTGTGGCCCTAGTTTGGATTGTGATTTGTGGAGGACCATGTATAGTGATTTCTTGTTAAGAATGGCCAAGGTTAGTAGTTGTGGTGTAGCCCTAGTTTGGATTGTGATTTCTTGTGTTATCTTGTTGATGCTTTCTTTTTCTTTTTTTGGCAGAGATGAGTTTGTTTGATATCATGGATGAGGAGGAATCAACACCTAATATCATTGAAGGATCTATCTCGGGACTTACAGTGATGAACCAAATTAATATCGCTCGAATGACATTATTACCGGTATCATATTTATTTTATGGGGTTGAGTTATAATACAAAGTATATTAAAAATAAGAAGGGTAAGAAGCCACCAGAGAGTGACAAGTGTCCTAGGAGGAATTAAATGGAAAGGGTAATTTTGTCTACAAGAGGAAAGAGAATATGCACATGCAAGTCACATGTTATTTCCCCCCTAATTTTTAAACGTCCGTAACTTTTTTATAAATCATTTGTTTTTTAAAAAAAATATACCATAAAATTGAGCATTTTTTTTATCTTTAATATGAGTACCATATTGTTATATTTTTCAAAAAAAATTCAAAAACCCAGTTGCATATTACACAATGGACATGATGTAAAACACAATGTAAAGTAGATCAAAAACACAATCAATGACAACAGATAAAGACATACTGGACAACATACTAAAACACAATAATCATAACGTATAACACAATGACGATAACATATAACACGATAAGTATCAGACTAAATAAAAACACAATTGATGACAACAGATAAAAGACACAATTAGCAGATAAAAGACACAATGGAGAGCAGATGAAGACATAATGGAAAACAAACTAAAAACACAATACACAACAAACTAAAAAACAATAAACAAAGATAATAAAAAAATTGAACAAATTATTAAAACACAATGGACAACATATTAAAATACATTGAATAACATATTAAACACAATGACCTGAACTAATAACACAATTTATAGAAAACCCAGATATAACACCATCTTCATTGTGTCATATATTGTATTATAGGTTCTTATAAAAACGCAATGGATAGAACCCAAATTAACATTGTGTTATAGGTTTTGATAATAACACAATGGACATGATATAAAACACAATGTAAAGTAGATCAAAAACACAATCAATGACAACAGATAAATACATAATGGACAACATACTAAAACACAATGACAATAACGTATAACACAATGGCGATAACATATAACACAATAAGTATCAGACTAAATAAAAACACAATTGATGACAACAGATAAAAGACACAATTAATGACAACAGATAAAAGACACAATGGAGAGCAGATGAAGACATAATGGAAAACAAACTAAAAACACAATACACAACAAACTAAAACACAATGAACAAAGATAATAAAAAAAATTTGAGCAAATTATTAAAACACAATGGACAACATATTAAAACACAATGAATAACATATTAAACACAATGACCTGAACTAATAACACAATTTATAGAAAATCAAGATATAACACCATCTTCATTGTGTCATTTATTTTGTTATAGGTTCTTATAAAAACGCAATGGATAGAACCCAAATTAACATTGTGTTATAGGTTTTGATAATAACACAGTGTATAGAAACTCTACTGACCAAAACCCAGTTAAAAGACACAACGAACTGAACCTTTAACACAATGCAAAAAAACCTAGTAAAAATGAAATTTTTTATTTTATTTTTATATGATAATATGGTACTCATATTAAAGATAAAAAATGCTCGTTATTATGGTGAAATTTTTTTCTTAAAAAAATGTCGTATGAAAAAGTTATGGACGTTTTAAATCGATGGGGGAATTGACATGTGCCTTGCATGTGGAAAGAGAAAATCCATAAATATAGGATTACCTTTATGCCCTTCTATTATTTTCTTTTCCCTACAACTAATCTCAACCCTCCAAATCTAAGATCAATGGACTAGAATCCTTTTTACACTTCTTATTTATTTTATCGTTTGTATTTGATCCTAACCCTTATTTTATGACTTCAGAACTATGCTAAAAAATATTAAATATATAAAATAGATAAATAAAATGATTAGTTGTTAGAAGTTCTTAAAGTTTTTTAATTATTTGAAAGTTCTCAAATGATTCTAATCCTATAAATAAAGAAATAAATATAGATAACTGATGAATAAAATTAATCAAAGCCAATAAAGGAGCTTTTTTTTGAAACAGAAAGTGGCAAGGGAGTCTCTATTGAAGCTAGTGCACTGTGGATTAATAAATAATTAGTGTTACTAAACCCGCGTATTGTGGTGGGGATGCGATGGAAATTCAGTTGGCGTTGCACACTATGAAAACCGATAAGGATAACCCAAAAAACAAAATAAAGTCGTAATGTTAAGCAAAATTATATTTGCATGTGTTCGATCTGTTGCTCTGTAGATCAGTTCGGAACATTAAAACGTAACGACGAAAAAGTATGTCGTAATTTAGAGAAATTGTGATTGTAGACCGGTATGAACCGTATGAAAAAAATCACGTTGAAATGCCAATAAAAATAAGCATACTATTTCATTTCGAAATCTAAAGTGAATAATAAAGCCATACGAAAACGAAGAATAGTAAATGAGTAAATGATAATCTACGAACATGAGATATCTTAATGTAAAACTATTTTAGCATCTCCATTAAATCATAGCACTTTTTAAGGAACAATGTTGGTGATTTTTCAATATTTTGAATGAACCACACAAAATTTGGAGAATAAATTAGTTTTGAATTTAGCAAGAAAACAAGGGGAAAAAACAAATATAAACTAAAACTAAAGTTACAAAAGAAAATGAAGTATCATTCACTTATTAAAAAAGTGCACTTTAAGAAGAGTATACTGTTAAACATTCTCTTCTTAAATATTTGAGTATAATTGATGATTTGATTGTTAGGTTTGAAATAAAGGAATTATTACTGACAAAAAAAAAAAATTTTGAACGGCCGGCCGTAACACTCTTGGGGCACCCATTAGATAAACGGAGTATTCCAAGAGTAACCCGTGTCCACCGCTAATTTCGGAGAAAGCCCAGTAACTCATCCGCCCGTAATTACCGGTAAAATCGGTTGGGCTCAACGATCCAACCCAGGTTTCCCTAGGTCTCCTATCATTACCCATCAGTGCCTCATTCTACACCAAATGGGAATTATACTTGCATCTGCCAAGGAAAATGTAAGCCTTCCACTAGTTGATCTAGAGATCATTGACATATAAGATACGAGAGAATAATATCTTTATCATCTCATATACGTATTACACAATTAAATTATTAAATTCATAAATAATTGATTTGATTGTAAGGTTTCAAATAACGCAAATTTTAAGTTACGTGGACAGTATACTAAAATAGTAAAATATATAGGCGTGTGAAATGTGTTACGTTTTTTTTCTGCATTGAACCAAAAATTAAGATATAGGCGTGTGATTGTTAGGTTCGAAATACCGCAATTATTACCGACACAAAATATTAAGATATAAGATGCGAAAGAAATCTCTTTATCA
This sequence comes from Helianthus tuberosus, assembly GCA_030545235.1. Classification (NCBI taxonomy): domain Eukaryota; kingdom Viridiplantae; phylum Streptophyta; class Magnoliopsida; order Asterales; family Asteraceae; genus Helianthus; species Helianthus tuberosus. Next base: position 147,718,414 of record CM060414.1, on the reverse strand, counting down.
TCTTATATACATATTACACAATTAAATTATTAAATTCATAATTGATTTGATTGTAAGGTTTCAAACAACGCAAATTTTAAGTTATGTGAACAGTATACTAAAATATATAGGCGTGCAGTGGCGGATCCAGCCAATTTTTTCACTGGGTTCCTTTTTCCAAATCATACAAGGTTTACACTACAAAAAAAACGTTTTTTTTCTAAATCATACAAGGTTTACACTACTAAAAAACGTTTTTTTTTCCAAATCGACTGGGTTCCCGGGAACCCGGTGATATAGCCTGAATCCGCCCCTGTAGGCGTGTGAAATGTGTTATGTTTTTTTTTTCTGCATTGTCAATGAAACAGATTTAGAATATGAAAAATTGAAAATATATGATATTTTATCGAACCAAAAATTAAAATTTGACAAATATGCGGTTGAAGCTGTCCACTCAATAAAAACGGCAACAAATCATGGAGCAAATAGTAATCAAATCCAAATGGTTTATTGCAACGATATAAATACACATCTATGTATTAAATATAATGAGGAAGATGAAGTGGAGAAAGGTGGTGTTTTGACATTGATGAAATTCAATTGAGATTGGCAGGTATGCGCTACAAGAAAACGCACCTGTACACACACTTTACATTTAATGTTTAGTAAAATAAAATATCTTAAATTTAATTTGGCCTGTAAACTGTCACACCCCGAATTCCACGTGTCACCGGTGGGCCCGGTGGGGAGTATCGTGACGTGGTTGGCAACATAATAGTCAAACAACACAATATTTAAATGCACAGCGGAAGCAAATGAAAGATATATTTCAACCGAATATAATATTGTAATATCAAGTATCACAACAGTTGAAAATTTATCCACAGGTGGATTAAAATAAAATGGAAGCAGTAGTTCAACAGACTTTAGGCATCTTAAGCTTGCGAGACTTCTATTGATGCTAAGGAGAAATCCAGCCTATTACGATTAGTACCTGCATTTAATCTTTTTGGGAAAATACGTCTGTTTACACTAGTAAATACAATCAACTGACTCATTTTAAAAATGATTGAAAATTGATTTGGATGCACGTGGCATAAACATTTTATAACTTTGGATAATTATTTAAATATATAAACTTGTAAAAGAATTACATGTTCCTTATGCGTTCAGTAGCCCGGATCGTGCCGGGTTAAAGATCAATAGACACACCACAATTATTTATTTATGCACTGACGAGTGTACGCCTACACTCCGCGCTTAGGTCGTGGCCATTTCGTAAAATGATGCCAAGGATAAGCGGGACATGGTCATTAACCTCCCAAAGGCTTTAAGCAAACAAAACAATTTAAACGGGCCGATCAATATCAATTAACCACCATACGATGGAAGATTTAATGCCCGACCAGGCGGTATTTTATATACCGTACCCCAAGCCCGTATAGGGAAAATAAGTTAAAAGTATTTACCATTGCAAGTATAATTCACAAACAGCAAATGCAAGTAGCTTTTACTGGTCCTCCTATTCTGGAACGAAGGTTTATAATAACCTATTAGAATCCTAACGGGTCTTTAATTAAGCCTAAACTTAGACCGGTTAAGTTTAAAGATACGGTTCGTACGCACAATTAAGCGAAGACCGGAATAGAATGTGATTCAGACCCGACAAGTTTGAAGACTTGCCTTATATGGGTATATTATACACATTCTGGATTTTGAGATAAAACCGATAAGGTTTGACCCGTTTCGGCTAATTTATGCAAACTAGTTACATAAACCGAACCGAACGCGTAAGAAGCGTAACGGGTAACCGTAAGAGCCATATACAGGTTTCCTAAGTTAATATACCTCAAATATGTTGTGACATCAGTAAGATATCTTTTATTATGCCCGAAACGAGTTTAAACACAAACTATGCCCCGTAGGGGTAGTTTGGTCATTTACAAGTTTATAAAAGAGTTTAAGTATTATCCTGAGTTACAGGTCTGATGTAATCAGCAAAAATACACAATTTAATAAGTTATAACAGTAGGGTAAAGTATATATGTGAAATTTATCAATTATAACCAAACTATGCACCGTAGGGGCATTTTGGTAATTTCACATAAGCCGAAAAGCTCAAAACCGAAGTCTGAGTTAAACAACTTTTGCTTACTGTTAAAATATTATAATTTACCTAAAATATCAGTAGGTATCAACCCTTGTATGTTTAAAAATAGTTTTAGTACATACTATGCATTAAAAACGCTAAAAAGGCGATTAGAAGCCATTTCCGGGTTCTATAAATAAAGCTGATATTTTTATTATTCCAGAAGGCTTAAAATAATTTATTTATCATATTAAATCAGTAGCAAAAGGTTTGGGGTCAAAAAGATATGAAAAACTCATTTTATAGCCCAAAAGGGCAAAACCGACAATTACCGAATTAAGCTTATGACCCTAAGTTATGCTCAGCCTAGAATTAATTAAAAATCTTCAAAAATCCTAAAATAATATATTACATCAGTGGGTAAAGAGTTTGATACCAAAAAGTGGGTTTAAATAGGCTATACGCTAATTATGTCGTTTAATCGTTAAAAAGCTTTCTAATTACGCTAATGAGCATAACTCTCAATCTACACCTCATCCTGATGTCAAATTTTGGGTGCAAGTTTATAAATCAGTAACTAAGGTTTCTACTCTTTTATATTTTAAAAAATCATGTTTTATGGTGAAAAGGGCATAATGGTCAACATATAGGCAATTAACGGAATTATGCATATTAATTGGATAACTAATGAACCATGGTGTATAATCACAGAGGGTTATACTAGCATGTAACCTAGTCCAATTAAAGCTCTAAGGCATTTCTAAAACATGCTTAAACGGGTCAGAACTGAAAGTCAAAGCAAAAGTCAAATTATGCGACTTTCGGTTCCGAACCAGGTCTCTACTGAAAATTGTCGGGTTGAACATGTTTAGACATGTTCTTACATTCATTACCAAGTTATATTAATGATCAAACAGGTTGTATGGGTTCTACATTGCTAATTATGCATAAATTGGAAATTAAGCATTCTGTTGACTTTTTATTAACAAGTTTGACCCGACATTTGACCTAGTTAGAGTGGAAATCAGAGGGTGCCCTTTTAAGGGTTTATTGCCCACATAATTACCAACTTATAACTACTTTCAATTCGACTAATCACTGGACCAACAATGATTAATCGCTAAGTCAACCGTTAATTACGACGGTTTGACTTTTAAGCTAAAACTAAGTAAAAACTCAACTAAGAAAGGTTAAGCATACTTACTGAAGTCCTATGCACGAATTGTGATCTCTTGAGTCTGCTTTGGAGCTCCAGAAATGATCAGAAATGCTGAAGTGAGGTGTGATCAAATGGTTGCAACCTTGTGGCCTTTTATAGTGCTTTAATCACCTTAGATCATTGACAACCAACTCTAGCAATGTTCCTTGATCACTAACACATGTCCCTAGTGTCTAGGAGTCATTTAGGGGTCGTCCAAATATGTGTAAATTCGTTTATAGGTCAGTTATTGCGTTTAAACAGCAAACAGTCAATTTTATTGTCGCTGGCAACCCCTTACGGACCGTAAGGGGTTGTCTTACGGTCCGTAAGACCTTGACAAGAAGCAAAAATCCTTGTTCTTTCGGGCTTTGAAGGGGCAACTTGTGTGATTCGAATTTGGGACATGTTTTATCAGTATGGGGCCTCATGTTTTGGATTTTGAACAGTTATACACCCTACCACTTTGATATGTTTCATTGAATCCTTTTGAAAGTGCCGAAAATGAAGGTTTACCGTAGAAATTTCCATAGGATCCTATCTTGTGCAATGAATTCAATTATTGTCAGCAATTATCGGATTGAAGGTATATTAGATGTTTAAGATATATATTAGGGTCTTGGGATTTATAAATGAGGTCGTTCAGAGGTATAAATTTACATGACGACACTTTTAAATCTTGCCTTACATCTTTAATTTGGATCCGGGTTTATAACGCTTTTGTCATACATGACACGTGTCGTTATTCTATTGAACACGAATTTTCGAGGTGTTACATCCTCACCCCCTTAAAAGAAATCTCGACCTTGAGATTTACTGAAACAAATAAGGGCACTTTTCTTTCATTGTGGACTCAACCTCCCACGTGTATTCGGGACCTCTACGGGCATCCCATTTTACCTTTACAATAGGCACATGCTTCCTTCGAAGCTTCTTAACCTGTCGATCCTCGATCGACACAGGTTTTTCAACGAACTTTAAGCTCTCTTCTATGTGCACATCTGTATGTGGTATAACTAGTGATTCATCAGCGAAACACTTCTTCAAATTGCAGATGTGGAACACATTGTGTCACACCCCGAATTCCACGTATTACCGGTGGGCCCGGTGGGGAGTATCGTGACGTGGTTGGTAACATAATAGTCAAACAACACAATATTTAAATGCACAGCGGAAGCAAAAGATAGATATACTTCAACTTTAATAAATTGTAATATCAAGTATCACAACGGTCGAAAGTTTATCCACAGGAGGATCAAAATAAAGTGAAAACAATAGTTCAATAGACTTTAGGCATCTTAAGCTTGCGAGACTCTTTATTGATGCTAGGAGTAGCCAGCCTAGTTCGCGTAGTACCTGCACTTAACCTTTTTGGGAAAATACGTCAGTTTACACTGGTAAATACAATTAACTGACTCATTTTGAAAAGATTTAATAAAATTGATTTGAATGCATGTGGCACAAACTTTTATAACTTGGGATAATTAATTAAATATATAAACTTGTAAATGAATTACATGTTCCTTATGCGTTCAGTAGCCCGGGTCGTGCCGGGTTAAAGATCAATAGACACACCACAATTATTTATTTATGCACTGACGAGTGTACGCCTACACTCCGCGCTTAGGTCGTGGCCATTTCGTAAAATGATGCCAAGGATATCCGGAACATGGTCATTAACCTCCCAAAGGCTTTAAGCAAACAAAACAATTTAAACGGGTCGATTAATTATCAATTAACCACCATACGATGGAAGATTTAATGCGCGACCAAGCGGTATTTTATATACCGTACCCCAAGCCCATATAGGGAAAATAAGTTAAACGCATTTACCTGAGCTAAATATATATTCAATCCCAGCCGTATCAAATTAGTAAGTACAGATAGCTTTTACTGGGCTCCTATTCTGGAACGAAGGTTTATAATAACCTATTAGAATCCTAACGGTCTTTAATTAAGCCTAAACTTAGACCGGTTAGTTTTAAAGAAAGACACGGTTCAAACGCACGATTAAGCGAAGACCGGAATAGAATGTGTTTTAGACCCGACAAGTTTGAAGACTTGTATAATATGGGTAAACTAAACACATTCTGGTTTTTGAGATAAAAACGATAAGTTTTGACCCGTTTCGGCTAATTTATGTAAACTAGTTATATAAACCGAACCGAACGCGCAAGATGAGTAACGGGTAACCATAAGGGTCCTAAACAGGTTTCCTAAGTTAATATGCCTTAAACATGTTGTGATATCAGTAGGATATCCTCCATGATTCCCAAAACGAGTTTAATCTCTATTTAAGCCACGAGGGGTATTTTGGTCATTTTTAAAGATTATAAAAGGAATTATTTATAATTCTGATGTTCGGGTCTGAGGTAATCAGTAAACAACTTATTTTTAACAGATTATATCGGTTGGTAATAAGTCTTATGTGTCAAAATGGTTTTAAACCCAAACTATGCGTTTAATACGCATAATAAACCGTTTTAAGCGATTTACGGGTTAAAATAGGAATCTGAGTTTTCAGGTCAGTTTATAAGGTTCAAAACACTACATTTATTATTTAAAACCAGTAGCAATTGGATTGGTATCAAAAGGACTTGTAAAACTCATTTTATACCCGAAAAGGGCATAATCGGTATTTACCGAATCAAGGCGATAATCCAAGTTTAAGATCAGTTTAAAATAATTAAAAATCTTCAAAAATCCCAAAATATTATATTACATCAGTGGGTAAAAGGTTTGGTGTCAAAAATTGGGTTTAGATAGGCGTTACGCTAATGACGCCTTTTAATTAATAAAAAGCTTTCTAATTACGTCACTGAGCATAACTCCTAATCTAGACCTCCAATTGACTTGAAAATTTACGGACATGCATATTAATCAGTAACAAGGATTATTGTTCTTTCACATTTCCAAAATTCTCATTTTAAGATCAAAAGGGCAATATGGTCAACATTAGGCAATTTAACGGAAACGTGCAATGAATTGGACAATCAAGGAACCAACCACAGAGGTTTATACTAACATGTAACTAGGTCCTAATAGAACTTTAATGCATGTCTAAACCTATCAAAACTGGGTCAGAACCGAAGTCAAAGCAAAAAGTCAAACTATGCGCCTTTCGGTTCCGAATCGATCCTAACTGAAAATTGTCGGATCAAACATGTTTAGACATGTTCTAACATTGATTACTAAGTTATATTAAGGTTAAATCAGGTTACACGCCTCTCACATTGCTAATTGTGTATTAAATCGCAATTTACATTTCTGTTGACTTTTTATCATCATCTTTGACCCGACAAACGACTTAGTTAGGACGGGAATCAGAGGGTGCCCTTTTAAGGGTTTAATGCCCACATAATTACCAACTTATAACTACCTTAAGTTTGACTAATCGCTGGACCATTAGCGGTTAATCATTAAGTCAACCGTTAATTACGACGGTTTGACTTTAAGGCTATAAACTAAGCAAAACTTAAATAAGAAAGGTTGAGGATACTTACAAGTGTCTAATGCACGATTTGGGAAGCTTAGAAGATGGCCTTGAGGTCCAGAATGATCAGAAGTTGAAGTTATGATGGTATGATCAAAGTTTCAAAATAATGGAGCTTTATATAGCTTTCATGGTTGCTCAAGATGGTGCCATGCATGTCTAGTATTGTCACAAGATGCATACAAGTGCCCCCAAGCCCAAGGTATTGAAAACTAGTGTTTTAAGTCGGTTACAAAGCTTGCCAGACACCTGTGTGGATTTCTGATCAGGTAAGGCCGTCGCGTAGTGCGACGGCATAGGGGCTAGTGCTCGCGCTACGCGAGCATGTGGTGACCTGCCAAACAAGTTTTCATTATTTGCAGTTTTGGTCCCCGGTCCTCCTAAAGGTCGTTTTCACCTCTTGTTTTGCACAATGTGCCCTTTAAATTGAATTCTAAGGGCTTCAAGACTTATACTATCTTTGTTAAGTCCTTGGCTAACTTTTAATCACCCGTAAAGTCATGAATTTCAACGTTTACGCTTTTAACCCCTCGAATACGAATTTTATCATAACTTTTCATACGATAACGAAACTTGGTGAAATTTTTATCATGCATTCTAGTGAGCGTATTTAATTGTTACAAAGCTTCGGGTTTGCCAAAAGATCACTCAGAGGTATACTCTAAACATGTTGACACATTTAGCCCCTGTAGTTTGTAATCTCTCACTTTCTTTCACAATTAGCTTCGTATGATCCAGGATTCATCCGTTTAAGGGTATAAACATCATGTAGGGTTATTGTAAAGTATATTCATTCATTATTGACATTTTTAACCCTTAAATTCACATAGTTTCTATGTTTGTCAACTTTAGTCCCTCTAGGGTATTCTTTCACACGTTCAAAGCTTATGACACGTGTCAACACATTATAGGACGCGAATTTTTGAGGTGTTACATCCTCACCCCCTTAAAAGAAATCTCGACCTCGAGATTTATTGAAAAAAATGAGGGTACTTTTCTTTCATTGTGGATTCAACCTCCCACGTGTATTCGGGACCTCTACGGGTATCCCATTTTACCTTTACAATAGGCACATGCTTCCTCCGAAGCTTCTTAACCTGTCGATCCTCGATCGACACAGGTTTTTCAACAAATCTTAAGCTTTCTTCTATATGCACATCTGTATGTGGTATTACCAGTGATTCATCAGCGAAACACTTCTTCAGATTGCAGATGTGAAATACATTGTTAATTCCACTGAGCTCTTCAGGTAAGTCTAACTTATAGGCAACCGATCTGACACGTTCGATGATTTCGAACGGTCCTATGTATCTCGGGCTTAATTTGCCTTTCTTACCAAATCGCATCACTCCCTTCCAGGGTGATACTTTAAGCAACACCTTGTCGCCTACATCGAAGTTAAAAGGTTTACGCATTAAATCAGCATAGCTTTTCTGCCTATCTCGGACAGTTTTGAGACGGTCACGAATTTGGACAATCTTGTCCGTCGTTTCAAAGACTATCTCCGGTCCTGATAATTGGACATCCCCAACTTCCGCCCAACATACGGGCGTTCTACACTTTCTACCGTATAATGCCTCGAAGGGCGCAACCTTAATGCTGGTATGGTAGCTATTGTTGTAGGAGAATTCGATTAACGGTAGGTGGTTATCCCAACTACCACCTAAGTCGATCACACATGCACGGAGCATGTCTTCCAACGTTTGAATGGTACGCTCACTCTGTCTGTCCGTCTGAGGGTGGTAAGCCGTACTAAAATTCAAACGCGTGCCCAGAGATTGTTGGAAACTTTTTCAAAAATGTTACGTGTATCTAGTATCTCTGTCAGAGATAATAGACACTGGCACGCCATGTAGAGCTACAATCTTATCGACGTATAATTGGGCTAACATGTCGGAGCTATAGGTCTCCTTGATGGGTAGAAAATGTGCTGACTTAGTTAGTCTATCAACTATCACCCATATCGTATCATTTCCTTTCCATGTCTTCGGCAACTTGGTGATGAAATCCATCGTCACCATTTCCCACTTCCATGTGGGAAGTTCAGGTTGTTGTAGCAAACCTGACGGCTTTTGATGTTCAGCTTTTACTTGCGCACATGTCAAGCATTTAGCTACACAGGTGGCTATAGACTTCTTCAAGCCTATCCACCAAAAATTTGCTTTCAAATCCTGGTACATCTTATCAGCCCCAGGATGAACGGAGTATTTAGAACTGTGGGCTTCCTAGAGGATGACATCTCAAAGTCCTCCATAAATTGGAACCCATATTCGTCCATTTAACCTTAGGATTCCGTCCTTGCCAAGAGATAACTGCTCCTTAGTTACCCCTAGCTTTTCATTAGGATAGTTAGCTTCCAACACAGCTTCCTTCTGTGCAGCTAACAACCTTTCATTCAAACTGTTCTTTATTTCAATGCTCTTGGCGTTGATTCGAATGGGTTTCACCCTTTCCTTTCGACTCAAGGCATCGGCGACTACATTCGCCTTGCCGGGATGGTATCTGATTTCACAATCATAATCATTCAAAGTCTCCATCCATCGGCGCTGCCTCATGTTTAAATCCTTCTGATTAAACAGGTGCTGGAGGCTTTTGTGATCAGAATAGATCACACACTTGATACCATATAAATAATGCCTCCATAGCTTCAGTGCAAATACAACGGCACCCAACTCCAAGTCATGGGTGGTGTAATTCTTTTCGTGCACCTTTAATTGTCTTGAAGCATAGGCAATAGCCTTGCCTTTCTACATAAGCACACACCCCATGCCAGTGTGTGATGCATCACAATATACCACAAACTCCTCGATTCCATCAGGCAACGTTAGTACTGGAGTGTTGCTCAACTTCTGCTTCAGAATATCAAAGGATTCCTGCTGCTTAGGACCCCAGTCAAACTTAACCTTCTTACGCGTCAGGGAAGTTAGGGGTGCAGCAATCCTTGAGAAGTTTTCAATGAATCCCCTATAGTATCCTGCCAAACCTAGAAAGCTACGAATCTCTATAGGCGTCTTTGGCTCTTGCCAATTCATGACCGCTTCAACTTTAGTGGGATCCACTTGGATACCACGCTCACTAACAACGTATCCAAGAAATTGGACTTCTCGAAGCCAGAATTCACACTTCGAGAACTTGGCATAGAGCTTCTCTTGATGAAGTAGTTTCAGAATACATCGAAGGTGCTTTTCATGGTCAGCTTGGCTCTTCGAGTAAATGAGAATGTCATCGATGAAGACGATGGCAAATTTATCCAAGTAAGGCTTACAGACACGATTCATGAGATCCATGAATGCGGAAGGTGCATTAGTGAGCCCAAAAGGCATCACCAGGAACTCATAATGACCATAACGAGTCCTAAATGAAGTCTTGTGTACATCTTCATCTTTAACTTTCAATTGATGATAGCCTGACCTTAAGTCAATCTTCGAGAAATAACTTGCCCCTTGCAGTTGATCGAACAGATCGTCGATCCTGGGCAATGGATACCTATTCTTGATAGTGACTTTGTTAAGTTCGCGGTAATCGATGCATAGACGCATCGATCCATCCTTTTTCTTTACAAACAGGATTGGCGCTCCCCAAGGAGATTAACTAGGCCTAATGAAACCATTGGCTAGCAATTCATCTAGCTGCGTCCTCAATTCCTTCATCTCTGTTGGTGCCAACCTATAAGGCGCTCTCGCGACAGGAGCCGCTCCGGGGATGATGTCGATTCTGAATTCTACTTGCCTATCTGGTGGTAGACCAGGTAGTTCTTCAGGAAATACTTCAGGGTATTCAGAAATAACTGGAATATCTTCAATCTTAGGTTTTTGTTCATCGATAGTTACCTATGCCATATAAATGACACAACCCTTCTTCAAACACCTAGACGCCTTGAGCATAGTCACTTGCTCAGCCAGTCCATACCGGGTATCTCCCTGAATGGTAAGTGATTCACCAGACGGAGTCTTGATCACCACTTGCTTCTTATTGCAGACAATCTGGGCCTGGTTAAGAGATGACCAGTCCATGCCTAAAACGATGTCAAAACCGGCTAACTTCAAAGGAAGTAGGGACAAAGGAAAAGAGTGGTTCTTAATGGATATGAAGCATCCATCTAATATGGTTGAGGCAGTTTCTAAAGTGCCATCGGCTAACTCAACCTCATATTTCACACTTAAGGTTTTAACAGGTAAATTCAGCAATTTGCAAAACTTATTATCTACAAATGATTTATCAGGGCCTGAATAAAAAAGTACTCTTGCATAGACATCATTTATGAGGAATGTACCTGTTATCACATTATCATCCTGTACTGCTTCCTTTGCATCCATTCTGAAGACCCTAGCATTGGCCTTCTTTCCTTCATCAGCCTTCTTTGCGAGTTTTGGGCAGTTAGTCTTGATATGCCCCTTCTCATTACAACTGTAACAGGTTGCATCCTTCAGCTTTTTGCAATCCAAGGTCTTGTGTTCCTTGGACTTGCATATCCCACATGCAAAAGTTCTCGACTGTGTCTGCGAGTTTGATTCGTATCTGCACTTCCCGAAGTGCTGTTTCTTGCAGATTTCACATCTGGGTTTTTCACCCGACTGGTGACCATCCTTTCTAGATCCTGACCCCTTCTTGTGGTCATTGTTTCCCTTATGTTTCTTGTCTGAACGTCGTGAGTTGTCATCCTCACGCTTCCTCTTTTCGGTATCGGTGTTCCTCTGCGATCTCTGCCTGACCACATCCAAGGTAAGAGACAATGATATTTCCGCTGCAGACCAAAAAGTAGCTGGTCTGGAGGCCTTCACACTTGCCTTGATCTCCGGGGCCAAACCCCCAATGAAACGAGCTATTCGTTTGGGTTCCGGGGTTACTAAATATGGAACCAACCTTGACAAAGTGTTGAAACTGGTAAGGTAGGCCTGACAGTCTAGGTTTCTCATGACCAGCGACAAGAAGTCAGCTTCAATTTTCTCAACCTCATGCTGAGGGCAATAGTTTTCCTTGATCAGTGACATGAACTGTTCCCAGGTCATATTGTATAATGGGATTTTCCCTGTAGCTTGGATCAAAGACCTCCACCAAGCTAATGCTTCACCCTTGAAAGACTGAGACACGAATTTCACAATATCCCTATTATCGCAACCACTGATATCCACTACCGTGTCCATTTCATCCAACCAAGTCATGCAATCTACAGCTCCTTTTTCCCCAGTGAAATCCATCGGTTTGCATGAAACGAAGTACTTATAGGAGCAACCCTTATTACGGGGTTCTTGATTCAGTACGACTCTTTGGGATGGAACACTCATTTGGTTTGATGAGTGGTGAGAATTACTGTTGTGGGCAGTGTGGGTCCTGGAGGGTGTTCTAGAGTGTGGTGCAGATCGGGTCCTTGTATGGGTACCACTGGATTCATGGAGTTGTCTTTCCAAAGCTCGATTAACGGCATTATCTATCATTGCCTGCAATTCTGCATCCGCTACATTTACTCGGGCATTATGATGCTCTCCCCGAGGGTGACTGTTAATCTCGCCTGAGTCGTCCATGTAGCTTGAACTGTTACATATTGACAATAATTTATTTGTGAGTTTATTATGGAATTGCCTTTTATGGCACTTTATTAATCGTGGTAAACGTAGACCATATATGGTTAATTTATTACTCACATTTATTTAGGATTTCTATTATAATTTATCCTAATTATAAAACAATAACAGTTTTATTAGTAGCACAAAAGGCCTAGTCATAGTGACATTTTTAAATCATAAGCCATGATTTCAGAGAATTAAGGCATTAAGGTTTGAACATAGTCCCTTACCTTTTTCTGACAGGGAGTCGTAGACTACAACTGTCTTTTGTCTTATATGACAATGAATATGGCCCGTAGGCACTATATTACCAATGGATGAAAAAAATGATCATCTTTATTGATGATTTAAACCCATGATCTATAGATCATTAGTTTAGGTTAGGAATCTTTTGAAGAATCCTATTATAAGAATGACGTGTGTGATTCTGACGGAGCACATCTGTCAGGAGTGTTAACATGTTTTCAGATGTTAACAGGGATTGGAATCTTTTATACAGGTCTTACCATCTTGGCCAAGTCTTATCATGACATGTAGGCTAGGTTATACCTTTAAGATCCTAATTTAATATTTAGTAGGCAAATTATTTTAAAAATGAATGGTTTTTGATTTATTTATTTCATGTAGAATATATAAATGCATAAATGACAGAAATGAAATTTTCAAACTTAACATTCCATTAAAATTTAAAAGTAGTACACCTTGCCCTAAACGGGACTTTTCACAGAAACAACTTGCCCACGTAGGAGCCAAACAGATAATACAAGTCCTCGCAGGGACTGATTACTAAAAGAAATGTCCACGCAGGGACTAAGTACAAAGATAGATGTCCACGTAGGGACTACATACACACATAAATAAATGTCCACGTAGGGACTTGATTTAAACAAGGAAATACAATAATACATGTTGGGATTTAATGATCCCGCTTCTTCCTTCCTTTCAGCAAACTTGCCAAGCCACTGAGGAATCCCTGATTTTTCCTACGTTCTCTCTGGAAGTCTCGTTCAACCCTGTCCAATCTTTGGTGGAGTTCCTCCTGATCCGGTGGGGAAAATCGTGGCGGCTGGTGCTGAAGTGGTGGCTGAGCAGGTACTTGATACCCACTAGTTGGATATCCCATTCCCCAAGGGGTTCCATATGGTCCTTCAGGATTATGGGCGAGGTAGTTTGATGCCACATGGTAAGGGTCCTCAGCATAGTTATAGGTAGTGTATGTCGGCGGCCTGAACGGATTGTATGTTGCTGGAGCAGTATATGCAGGGATAGGGTTACCAAAACAAGATGGTGGCGGCGCGACAGGTGCCGAATTCACCTCTGATACTGGAGCTGAAGGTCCACCCATTTGTGGGTCTTCATGTGGTGGCAGGTTGTGACTGCCACTAGAGTGTTGAGGGGAGCTGAAATGAAAATCTCCTCCTCGTGCAAACATTCGTGCGCCAGTCCTCCTTCGTCTTGGTGGTTCCGGAGGTGCTAGATGTATTGGCGGCTGTGGAGGCGGTGGCGTGACTGCCACGAATCGTGAATCCTTAGAGGGATCCTGCTGTTGTTGTTGCTGCTGGTGAGGTGAAAAATGATGAGATGGTGTAAAGTACCACTCACATTGGTCAAACCGTGCTTGGTAACTGTCTGGACCACGGTAGGGTGATCCATGAAAAGACGAACCATCAGATACTTCGATAGGATGGTTGGGGATCCCGGCCGCAGGCTCGACGGGATCCGTATATTCGTCCATATCCATCGCCTGATCTTCTAAGAAGTGGTCTTCCGGTCCTAGTGGGTTAAACCGGCCCTGAAAAACTGGAGTGGAGTCTCCAAAGGAAAGTTGCGATAGGGATCGCTGTAGAGGTATGTACGAAGGTTGCGGGTTATTGGGCTCATTTTCGGACTGAGGTCCAAAGGAATGGCGGTATGAAGGCGTTGAGCTATGCGAGGTTGATCGTCTCGCCGGCTCCACCCGGGTCCTCCAGTCTCCTTGAGGACCAGCACTCCTGGTGGTTGAAGACGTTCGCCGGAGTGATGGCCCGGCTTCATGATCGTTAGGGGCGCTGATTGGCCCCTTGCCCTTTCCTCCTTTCCTGAATCTTGGCGGCATATTTCCTGTCAACATAAACCAAGATAACAACAAGGATATAAAATAAAAGACAGAATAAAACAAAAGTAGAATATGTCCTGTGTTATATGTCTAGACTTGAAAATTTAGGAATGTGCAATTGTGTTATTGAGATTAAACACAAAAGGCTAGTGTTTAATTCACTCAATGTTGGCTCTGATACCAACCTGTCACACCCCGAATTCCACGTATTACTGGTGGGCCCGGTGGGGAGTATCGTGACGTGGTTGGTAACATAATAGTCAAACAACACAATATTTAAATGCACAGCGGAAGCAAAACATAGATATACTTCAACTTTAATAAATTGTAATATCAAGTATCACAACGGTCGAAAGTTTATCCACAGGAGGATCAAAATAAAGTGAAAACAGTAGTTCAACAGACTTTAGGCATCTTAAGCTTGCGAGACTCTTTATTGATGCTAGGAGTAGCCAGCCTAGTTCGCGTAGTACCTGCACTTAACCTTTTTGGGAAAATACGTCAGTTTACACTGGTAAATACAATTAACTGACTCATTTTGAAAAGGTTTAATAAAATTGATTTGAATGCACGTGGCACAAACTTTTATAACTTGGGATAATTAATTAAATATATAAACTTGTAAATGAATTACATGTTCCTTATGCGTTCAGTAGCCCGGGTCGTGCCGGGTTAAAGATCAATAGACACACCACAATTATATATTTATGCACTTACGAGTGTACGCCTACACTCCGCGCTTAGGTCGTGGCCATTTTGTAAAATGATGCCAAGGATATCCGGGACATGGTCATTAACCTCCCAAAGGCTTTAAGCAAACAAAACAATTTAAACGGGCCGATTAATTATCAATTAACCACCATATGACGGAAGATTTAATGCCCGACCAAGCGGTATTTTATATACCGTACCCCAAGCCCATATAGGGAAAATAAGTTAAAAGTATTTACCTGAGCTAAATATATATTCAATCCCAGCCGTATCAAATCAGTAAGTACAGATAGCTTTTACTGGGCTCCTATTCTGGAACGAAGGTTTATAATAACCTATTAGAATCCTAACGGTCTTTAATTAAGCCTAAACTTAAACCGGTTAGTTTTAAAGAAATACACGGTTCAAACGCACGATTAAGCAAAGACCGGAATAGCATATGTTTTAGACCCGACAAGTTTGAAGACTTGTATAATATGGGTAAACTAAACACATTCTGGTTTTTGAGATAAAAACGATAAGGTTTGACCCGTTTCGGCTAATTTATGTAAACTAGTTATATAAACCGAACCGAACGTGCAAGATGAGTAACGGGTAACCATAAGGGTCCTAAACAGGTTTCCTAAGTTAATATGCCTTAAACATGTTGTGATATCAGTAGGATATCCTCCATGATGCCCAAAACGAGTTTAATCTCTATTTAAGCCACGAGGGGTATTTTGGTCATTTTTAAAGATTATAAAAGGAATTATTTATAATTCTGATGTTTGGGTCTGAGGTAATTAGTAAACAACTTATTTTTAACAGATTATATCGGTTGGTAATAAGTCTTATGTGTTAAAATGGTTTTAAACCCAAACTATGCGTTTAATACGCGTAATAAACCGTTTTAAGCGATTTACGGGTTAAAATAGGAATCTGAGTTTTCAGGTCAGTTTATAAGGTTCAAAACACTTCATTTATTATTTAAAACCAGTAGCAATTGGATTGGTATCAAAAGGACTTGTAAAACTCATTTTATACCCGAAAAGGGCATAATCGGTATTTACCGAATCAAGGCGATAATCCTAGTTTAAGATCAGTTTAAAATAATTAAAAATATTCAAAAATCCCAAAATATTATATTACATCAGTGGGTAAAAGGTTTGGTGTCAAAAATTGGGTTTAGATAGGCGTTACGCTAATGACGCCTTTTAATTAATAAAAAGCTTTCTTATTACGTCATTGAGCATAACTCCTAATCTAGACCTCCAATTGACGTGAAAATTTACGGACATGCATATTAATCAGTAACAAGGATTATTGTTTTTTCATATTTCTAAAATTCTCGTTTTATGATCAAAAGGGCAATATGGTCAACATTAGGCAATTTAACGGAAACGTGCAACGAATTGGACAATCAAGGAACCAACCACAGAGGTTTATACTAACATGTAACTAGGTCCTAATAGAACTTTAAGGCATGTCTAAACCTATCAAAACCGGGTCAGAACCGAAGTTAAAGCAAAAAGTCAAATTATGCGCCTTTCGGTTCCTAATCGATCCTAACTGAAAATTGTCGGATCAAACATGTTTAGACATGTTCTAACATTGATTACTAAGTTATATTAAGGTTAAATCAGGTTACACGCCTCTCACATTGCTAATTGTGTATTAAATCGCAATTTACATTTCTGTTGACTTTTTATCATCAACTTTGACCCGACAAACGACTTAGTTAGGACGGGAATCAGAGGGTGCCCTTTTAAAGGTTTAATGCCCACATAATTACCAACTTATAACTACCTTAAGTTTGACTAATCGCTGGACCATTAGCGGTTAATCATTAAGTCAACCGTTAATTACGACGGTTTGACTTTAAGGCTATAAACTAAGCAAAACTTAAATAAGAAAGGTTGAGGATACTTACAAGTGTCTAATGCACGATTTGGGAAGCTTAGAAGATCGCCTTGAGGTCCAGAATGATCAGAAGTTGAAGTTATGATGGTATGATCAAAGTTGGAAAATAATGGAGCTTTATATAGCTTTCATGGTTGCTCAAGATGGTGCCATGCATGTCTAGTATTGTCACAAGATGCATACAAGTGCCCCCTAGAGCCTATAAACCAGTTTAGGAAGCCCAAGGTATTGAAAACTAGTGTTTTAAGTCGGTTACAAAGCTTGCTAGACACCTGTGTGGATTTCTGATCAGGTAAGGCCGTCGCGTAGCGCGACGGCATAGGGGCTAGTGCTCGCGCTACGCGAGCATGTGGTGATCTGCCAAACAAGTTTTCATTATTTGCAGTTTTGGTCCCCGGTCCTCCTAAAGGTCGTTTTCACCTCTTGTTTTGCACAATGAGCCCTTTAAATTGAATTCTAAGGGCTTCAAGACTTATACTATCTTTGTTAAGTCCTTGGCTAATGATGTGTGTAAAATGCAACATATAAATTACATCAAATGAGGCATAAAACTAACCCTTTTTATGTACTAATGTTGGAAAAAGAGTGTTTTTGTCTTCCTTTTGTATTTTTAGGATTAAATGAGCTCAAATTCACAAAAGAAGCAAAAAGACAGCTAAATCTAACATAAATACAAGAAAAGGAACATAAGTGGACTGCCCGACCCCTCAACGACATCTTCCCAAGCAAAATAGAGAAGACAGAAGACTGAACACGCCCCGTGCTCAGCCAGCACGGGGCCGTGCCCAAGAAGCAGCAGAAAAGACAAACCTATAGAAGCTTCTATTGCCCACCACGGGCCGTGCCCAGTGAACACGGGGGCGTGGAGAAAGTACAGCAGGCGCATTAATTGTAATTGTGAATTACAATTAATGAAGAGAGAGAGTGTCAGACAGGCACGGGGGCGTGTCCAGCGGACACGAGGCCGTGCCCAGCCTTCTGTTCAGCCTATAAATAGGAGTGCTTGGTTTCATTTCAACTCATCCCTTGGCACACCACCTCTCTCACAGTTCACCCACCACCCACCACCACCATAACACCATCATCCACCACCATCATCCATTGTCCATCGTAGAGCGTGTGAGTCGTCTCGGGATCCAAGATTGATCGTAAGAGTTCTTGACAATCAAGGCCATGTTTGCCTAAGTCTCTTACATTACTTGGTGAAGACAAAGTGTCTAGTTTAATACTTTTTATTTCTAATCTTTTGCACTTTTTATTTGGTTTTGTATTAATGACTTTAATAACTAGTTGCTTATGTTGAAGGTGATCTTTCCTTATCGTTTGTCCGTGGTGTCTTGGCATTATTTTACTGTCTATATAAAATAAAAGATTTTCACCATTCATATCTCCACGGTCTATATGGAGGTATGTTGGCTACCTGGTCGGGGGTTAAGGGAACGGTTTGGTAAAGGTCTTGCCATTGTTCAGCGTTTAGAGGTCCTGCAATGGACCTGGGTCAAATTTAGTAGGACCTCCTTCAATACTTCACGGTATTGGATGGCGGGGGTCCAAACTCTCTGATCCCCTCATAAGTTAACTACTATTAATACTATAACCCGACTATTTAGGACTGTATCCCTGCTGACTCAGACTACTTAGTCGAGGGTAACGTCACCGCCAAAAGCGGGGCCTACCATAATTTGCATTAATAACTTAATTAATTATCTTCCAATAATTCACCCTTTTAGGATTGTATCCTTGCTGACTCAAACTACTGGGGTGAGGGTAACGTCACCTTCAAAAGAGGGGCCTACTACAATAACTAAGATAATCTCTTAATTATGTGCAAAAGTGCGGAAATAATCAAAGGTTATACTAGATACGAGTCGGAACCAAGTGATTCATCTTGTCTATCTGTTTTTCTTTTATTTTTATTTTCAGCATTTTAGTTAGTTTTTATTTTTCTTAGTTTAAAACCTTTTTCTAAACTTTTTATTTTGATTAGACGTTGAGGATAAACCGGTACTAAAAGCTCTTGTGTCCTTGGACGACCTCGGTATCTTACCAACGCTATACTACGCTCACGATGGGTGCACTTGCCCATATGTGTGTTTAATGTTAGTAACATATCGTGTTTTATAAACTTAAAACTTGGCTAAAAATAAGTGTTAAAGGGGCTTAAAATATACACCTAATAAATATAACACTTTACCGCACATCAGCTAACTTTTAATCACCCGAAAAGTCGTGAATTTCAACGTTTACGCTTTTAACCCCTCGAATACGAATTTTATCATAACTTTCTCATACGATAACGAAACTTGGTGAAATTTTTATCATGCATTCTAGTGAGCGTATTTAATTGTTACAAAGCTTCGGGTTTGCCAAAAGATCACTCAGAGGTATACTTTAAACATGTTGACACATTTAGCCCCTGTAGTTTGTAATCTCTCACTTTCTTTCACAATTTGCTTCGTATGATCCATGATTCATTCGTTTAAGGGTATAAACATCATGTAGGGTTATTGTAAAGTATATTTATTCATTGTTGACATTTTTAACCCTTAAATTCACATAGTTTCTATGTTTGTAAACTTTAGTCCCTCTAGGGTATTCTTTCACACGTTCAAAGCTTATGACACGTGTCAACACATTATAGGACGTGAATTTTCAAGGTGTTACACATTGTGAATACCACTGATCTCTTCAGGTAAGTTTAACTTATAGGAAACTGATCCGACACGTTCGATGACCTCGAAAGGTTCTATGTATCTCGGGCTTAACTTGCCTTTCTTACCAAATCGCATCACTCCCTTCCAGGGGGATACTTTAAGCAACACCTTGTCACCTACCTCGAAGTTAAAAGGTTTACGCTTTAAATCAGCGTAGCTTTTCTGCCTATCATGGGCAGCTTTGAGACGGTCACGAATCCGGACAATCTTGTCCGTCGTTTCAAAGACTATCTCCGGTCCTGATAATTGGACATCTCCAACTTCCGCCCAGCGAACGGGCATTCTACACTTTCTACCGTATAATGCCTCAAAAGGCGCAGCCTTAATGCTGGTATGATAGCTATTGTTGTAGGAGAATTCGATCAATGGTAGGTGGTTATCCTAACTACCACCTAAGTCGATCACTCATGCTCGAAGCATGTCTTCCAAAGTTTGAATAGTATGCTCACTCTGGCCGTTAGTCTGAGGATGGTAAGCCGTACTAAAATTCAAAGGCGTGCCCAGAGATTGTTGAAAACTTTTCCAAAAATGCGACGTGTATCTAGTATATCTGTCAGAGATAATAGACACAGGTACGCCATGTAGAGCTACAATCTTATCTACGTACAGTTGGGCTAGCATGTCGGAGCTATAGGTCTCCTTAATGGGTAGGAAATGAGCTGACTTTGTCAGTCTATCAACTATCACCCATATTGTGTCATTGCCTTTCCTTGTCTTTGGCAACTTGGTGATGAAATCCATCGTCACCATTTCCCACTTCCATGTGGGAAGTTCAGGCTGTTGTAACAAACCTGATGGCTTTTGATGTTCAGCTTTTACTTGCATACATGTCAAGCATTTAGCTACATAGGTGGCTATAGACTTCTTCAAGCCTATCCACCAAAAATTTGCCTTCAGATCCTGGTACATCTTATCAGCTCCAGGGTGAACGGAATATTTAGAGCTATGGGCTTCCTGGAGGATGACATCTCGAAGTCCCCCATATATTGGAACCCATATTCATCCATTTAATCTCAGGATTCCATCCTTGCTCTGAGATAACTGTTCCTCAGTTACTCCTAGCTTTTCATTAGGGTAGTTAGTTTCCAACACAGCTTCCTTCTGTGCAGCTAACAACCTTTCATTCAAACTGTTCTTTATTTCAATGCTCTTGGCATTGATTCGGATGGGTTTCACCCTTTCCTTTCTACTCAAGGCATCGGCGACTACATTCGCCTTGCCTGGATGGTATCTGATTTCACAATCATAGTCATTCAACGTCTCCATCCATCTGCGCTGCCTCATGTTTAATTCCTTCTGGTTAAACAGGTGCTGGAGGCTCTTGTGATCAAAATAGATCACACACTTGATACCATATAAATAATGCCTCCGTAGCTTCAGTGCAAATACAACGGCACCCAACTCCAAGTCATGGGTGGTGTAATTCTTTTCGTGCACCTTTAATTGACGTGATGCATAGGCAATAACTTTGCCTTTCTGCATAAGCACACACCCCATGCCAGTGTGTGATGCATCGCAGTAAACTACGAATTCTTCGGTACCTTCAGGCAATGTCAGTACAGGAGCGTTGCTCAACTTTTGCTTCGGAATATCAAAAGATTCTTGCTGCTTCGGTCCCCAGTCGAACTTAATCTTCTTCCTAGTCAAGGAGGTTAGGGGCGCAGCAATCCTTGAAAAATTTTCGATAAAGCGTCTGTAGTATCCTGCCAATCCCAAGAAACTACGAATTTTTGTGGGCGTCTTTGGCTCTTGCCAGTTCATAACTACTTCAACCTTAGCGGGATCCACTTGGATACCACGCTCACTAACCACATGTCCAAGGAATTGGACCTCTCGAAGCCAAAATTCACACTTGGAAAATTTGGCGTAGAGTTTCTCGTGATGTAGAAGTTTAAGAATACAGCGAAGGTGTTTCTCATGGTCAGCTTGGTTCTTCGAGTAAATGAGAATGTCGTCAATGAAGACGATGACGAATTTATCTAAGTACGGCTTGCAAACGCGATTCATGAGATCCATGAACGCGGCCAGTGCATTAGTGAGCCCAAAAGGCATCACTAGGAACTCGTAATGACCATAACGAGTCCTAAATGCAGTTTTGTGTACGTCTTCATCTCTAACCTTCAGTTGGTGGTAGCCTGACCTTAAGTCAATCTTCGAGAAATAACTTGCCCCTTGCAATTGATCGAACAAATCGTCGATCCTGGGCAAAGGATACCTATTCTTTATAGTGACCTTATTAAGCTCACGGTAATCGATGCACAGACGCATCGATCCATCCTTCTTTTTGACAAACAGGACTGACGCTCCCCAAGGAGACGAACTAGGTTTAATGAAACCCTTAGCTAGCAATTCATCTAGTTGTGCTCTCAATTCCTTCATCTCTGTTGGTGCCAGCCTGTAGGGCGCTCTAACATCAGGTGCTGCTCCAGGGATGATGTCAATTCTGAACTCCACTTGCCTATCTGGTGGTAAACCAGGTAGTTCTTCAGGAAATACTTCAGGGTATTCAGAAATGACGGGGATGTCTTCCATCTTAGGTTTCGGCTCATCAATAGTAACCTGTGCCATGTAGATGACACAACCCTTCTTTAAACACCTAGAGGCCTTGAGCATAGTCACTTGCTCAGGAAATCCGTACCGGGTATCCCCCTGAATGGTAAGTGATTCCCCAGACGGAGTTTTGATCACCACTTGCTTTTTATTGCAGACAATCTGGGCCTGGTTACGAGATAACCAGTCCATGCCTAAAACGATGTCAAAACTGGCTAACTTCAAAGGAAGTAGGGACAAAGGAAAAAAGTGGTTCTTAATGGATATGGAACACCCATCTAATATGGTTGAGGCGGTTTCTATGGTACCATCAGCTAACTCCACCTCATACCTCACACTTAAGGTTTTAACAGGTAAATTCAGCAATTTGCAAAACTTATTATCTACAAATGATTTATCAGCGCCTGAATCAAAAAGTACTCTTGCATAGACATCATTTATGAGGAATGTACCTGTTATCACATTGTCATCCAGTACTGCTTCCTTTGCATCCATTCTGAAGACCATAACATTGGTCTTCTTTCCTTCATCAGCCTTCTTTGCGTATTTTGGGCAATTGGTCTTGATATGCACCTTCTCATTACAGCTGTAGCAGGTTGCATCCTTCAACTTTTTGCAATCCAAGGTCTTGTGCTACTTGGACTTGCATATCCCACATGTAAAAGTTCTCGACTGTGTCTGCGAGTTTGATTCAAACCTGCACTTCCCGAAGTGCTGTTTCTTGCAGATCTTGCACTTGGGCTTATCACCTGATTGATGCCCATCCTTCTTTGACTCAGACCCCTTCTTGTTGTCACCGTTTCCTCGGTGCTTCTTGTTTAACCTACGTGAATTGTCATCTTCACGTTTCCTTTTCTCAGCATCCTTATTCCTCAGCGATCTTTGTCTGACCGCGTCCAGTGTGAGTGACAAGGATATGTCAGCTACAGATCTGAAAGTAGCTGGCCGAGAGGCCTTCACGCTTGCCTTTATTTCTGGGGCTAAACCCCCTATGAAACGAGCTATCCTTTTTGGTTCCGGGGTCACCAGATACGGAACCAATCGGGACATTGTGTTGAAGCTCGTGAGGTAAGCTTGGCAGTCAAGGTTCTGCATAACCAACGATAGGAAATCAGACTCAATCTTTTCAACCTCGTGTTGAGGGCAGTAGTTTTCCCTGATGAGGGCAACAAATTGCTCCCATGTCATGTTGTACAATGGGATCTTCCCAGTGGCTTGAATCAGTGATCTCCACCAGGCTAAGGCCTCGCCTTTAAACGATTGTGACACAAACTTGACTATATCCCTCTCAGCGTACCTGCTGATATCCACTACTGTGTCCATCTCATCTAACCACATCATGCAGTCAATGGCTCATTTTCCCCCAGTGAAATCCCTGGGTTTGCATGAAACAAAGTATTTGTAGGAGCAACCCTTACTACGGGGTTCTTGATTTAGTACAATCTGTTGAGATGGAGCACTGTGGTGGTTGGAGGAGAGTCGATCATCATCTTTCTTTGGTTCTTCCTTCTTGGAAGGTGGCTTCGAATGCGGTGTAGATAGGGTCCTACTTCGAGTCCCACTATATTCTTCGTACTGCCGCTCCAAGGCCTTTGTAACAGCGTCGTCTACTAACGCTTTCAGTTCAGCACCCGTTAAATTAATTTGGGCGTTATCATTATTCTCCCTTGGGTGACTATTAATTTCGTCCGAGTCAGCCATTTTAATTTGAACTGTTACATAAGACAATGACAATAGTTTATTTGGGAGTTTATTATGGAATTTCCCCTTAGGGTAATTCATTAACCATGGTAAACATAGACCATATTGGGTTAATTTGTTACTCACAATTTATTTAGGATTTCTATTATAATTTATCCTAATTATAAACAATAACAGTATTAATAGCACACAAGGCCTAGTCATGATTTCAGAGAATCAAAGCATGAAGGTTTGAACATAGTTCATTACCTTTTTCAGACAGGGTCGTAGACTATTACTGTCTTTTGTCTCATATGGAAATGAGAAAGGCCCGTAGGCACTATATTACCAATGTATGGTCAAAATATGATCATCTTAATTGATGATTTAACCCATGATTCATATATCATTAAATTGGGTTAGGAATCTTTGGAAAGATCCTTATATAAAGATGACGTGTGTGATTTTTAACGAATCACGTCTGCCAGGAGCGTTAACATATTTTCAGATGTTAACAGGAATTTGAATCTTTTAAATAGGCCTTACCATCTTGGCCCGGTCTTATATTGACACAGAGGCTAGGTTATACCGTTAAGATTCTTAATTAATATTTAAAATAGGCAGATTATTTTTAAAAGGAATGATTTTGATTTATTTATTTCATATATAATTTATTTATGCATATAATGGAAAAAATGAAATTTATAAACTTACATTCCATTAATTTATTAAAAGATTACATATCGCCCTAAACGAGACTTCTTAATAGACAAATCACCCACGCAGGGGTTTAAGCAAAGACTTACCCACGCAGGGGCTTAACAACATACTAGTCCACACAGGGACTTAAACAAATAACATACCCTCGTAGGGGTTAACAGAAAGATAGGCCCACACAGGGGTCAAAACAAACAAACATACCCACGTAGGGGTTAATACAGCAAGACAGGCCCACGCAGGGGCTCAACTGATACAAGGAAATTACAACAATAATGGAAGGATTCAATGGTCCCTCTTGCTCTTCCCTTTTATTAGGCTTGTTAATCCTTGGAAGAAACTTTGTCTCTCCCTGCGATCTCTATGAAAATCTCGCTCCAGTTGGTCCAATCTTTGAAGAATTTCTTCCCGCTCGGGTGGGGAAAACCGTGGCGGCTGCGATTGTTGCCGGATTATAGGTCTTGCAGGTATTTGGTACCCATGAGTTGGGTACCCTACTCCCCTAGGAGCTCCATACGGTCCTTCCGGATGAAGAGCGTTATAGTTGGCCGCTACCAAGTATGGGTCGGCTTCAGCGTAATTATAGTTGGCGTGAGCCGGCTGCTCAAACGGGTTGTACGCCATCGAACCAGTGTATGCCGGAATCGGGTTATCAAAACCCATCGGTGGTGGCTGCGGTGCAACTAGGTGTGAAGGCCCACCCATTTGTGGGTCTTCCTGAAGTGGCGGGTAATGACTGCCACTTGATTGACGTGGGGAGCTAAAATGGAAATCCCCCGCTCGCGCAGACATACGTGCGCCGGTTCTCCTACTCCTTGGCGGTTCTGGAGGTGCTTGATGAGCTGGTGGCGGTGGAGGCGGTGGCGTGACTGCCACGAATCGTGAATCCCGATAGGGATCCTGCTGCTGCTGCTGGTGAGGTGATGAATGGTGAGAAGGTGTGAAGTACCATTCATGTTGGTTAAACCGTGCTTGAAAGCTGTCTGGACCACCGTAGGGTGATCCGTGAAAAGAAGATCCATCAGAGATCTCTATGGGATGGTTGGGTGTACCGCTTGCAGGTTCGACGGGATCCGTGTCCTCATCCATATCCTCCGCATGATCGCTGGAGAAATGATCCTCCGGCCCCAATGGGTTAAAACCCACTGGTTCTTGTATATAGTTCGCCGGGTTAAACCAGCCCCGGAAGACAGGTGTGGGGTCTCCAAAAGAATTGTGCGATAAGGATCGCTGAAGAGGTACGTAAGAAGGTTGAGGGTTATCAGGCTCATTTTCCGACTGTGGCCCATAAGAGTTATGAAAGGGAGGCGTCGAACTGTGCGAGATAGATCGTCTTGCAGGCTCAAAAAGGTTTCTCCTGTTCTCGCGAGGATCGGCACTCGCGGTGGTTGAAGGAGCTCGCATATGCGAAGGCCCGACCTCGTGATCATTGGGGGCGGTGATTGGCCCCTTGCCTCTTCCTCTTCGTCTGAAGAATCTTGGCGTCATGTTTAATCCTGTCAATAAAACATAAGATAACGACAAGATTATATAATTTAAAGGACAAAACAAAACAAAGTAGAATTTGTCCTATGTTATTTGTCTAGACTCGAAAGTTTAGAAATGTGCAATTGTGTCATTGAGATTAAACACTAAAGGCTAGTGTTTAATTCACTCAATGTTGGCTCTGATACCAACCTGTCACACCCCGAATTCCACGTGTCACCGGTGGGCCCGGTGGGGAGTATCGTGACGTGGTTGGCAACATAATAGTCAAACAACACAATATTTAAATGCACAGCGGAAGCAAATGAAAGATATATTTCAACCGAATATAATATTATAATATCAAGTATCACAACAGTTGAAAGTTTATCCACAGGTGGATTAAAATAAAATGGAAGCAGTAGTTCAACAGACTTTAGGCATCCTAAGCTTGTGAGACTTCTATTGATGCTAAGGAGAAATCCAGCCTATTACGATTAGTACCTGCATTTAATCTTTTTGGGAAAATACGTCAGTTTACACTGGTAAATGCAATCAACTGACTCATTTTAAAAATGATTGAAAATTGATTTGGATGCACGTGGCATAAACATTTTATAACTTAGGATAATTATTTAAATATATAAACTTGTAAAAGAATTACATGTTCCTTATGCGTTCAGTAGCCCGGATCGTGCCGGGTTAAAGATCAATAGACACACCATAATTATTTATTTATGCACTGACGAGTGTACACCTACACTCCGCGCTTAGGTCGTGGCCATTTCGTGACATGGTCATTAACCTCCCAAAGGCTTTAAGCAAACAAAACAATTTAAACAGGCAGATCAATATCAATTAACAACCATACGATGGAAGATTTAATGCCCGACCAAGCGGTATTTTATATACCGTACCCCAAGCCCGTATAGGGAAAATAAGTTAAAAGTATTTACCTTTGCAAGTATAATTCACAAATAGCAAATGCAAGTAGCTTTTACTGGTCCTCCTATTCTGGAACGAAGGTTTATAATAACCTATTAGAATCCTAACGGGTCTTTAATTAAGCCTAAACTTAGACCGGTTAG
Organism: Helianthus tuberosus; assembly: GCA_030545235.1. Taxonomy (NCBI): domain Eukaryota; kingdom Viridiplantae; phylum Streptophyta; class Magnoliopsida; order Asterales; family Asteraceae; genus Helianthus; species Helianthus tuberosus. The sequence continues at coordinate 147,691,173 of CM060414.1, read as the reverse complement.
TTTTAAAGATACGGTTCGTACGCACGATTAAGCGAAGACCGGAATAGAATGGGATTCAGACCCGAAAGTTTGAAGACTTGCCTTATATGGGTATATTATACACATTCTGGATTTTGAGATAAAACCGATAAGGTTTGACCCGTTTCGGCTAATTTATGCAAACTAGTTACATAAACCGAACCGAACGCGCAAGAAGCGTAACGGGTAACCGTAAGAGCCATATACAGGTTTCCTAAGTTAATATACCTCAAATATGTTGTGACATCAGTAAGATATCTTTTATTATGCCCGAAACGAGTTTAAACACAAACTATGCCCCGTAGGGGTAGTTTGGTCATTTACAAGTTTATAAAAGAGTTTAAGTATTATCCTGAGTTACAGGTCTGATGTAATCAGCAAAAATACTCAATTTAATAAGTTATAACAGTAGGGTAAAGTATATATGTGAAATTTATCAATTATAACCAAACTATGCACCGTAGGGGCATTTTGGTAATTTCACATAAGCCGAAAAGCTCAAAACCGAAGTCTGAGTTAAACAACTTTTGCTTACTATTAAAATATTATAATTTACCTAAAATATCAGTAGGTATCACCCCTTGTATGTTTAAAAATAGTTTTAGTACATACTATGCGTTAAAAACGCTAAAAAGGCGATTAGAAGCCATTTCCGGGTTCTATAAATAAAGCTGATATTTTTATTATTCCAGAAGGCTTAAAATAATTTATTTGTCATATTAAATCAGTAGCAAAAGGTTTGGGGTCAAAAAGATATGAAAAACTCATTTTATAGCCCAAAAGGGCAAAACCGACAATTACCGAATTAAGCTTATGACCCTAAGTTATGCTCAGCCTAGAATTAATTAAAAATCTTCAAAAATCCTAAAATAATATATTACATCAGTGGGTAAAGAGTTTGATACCAAAAAGTGGGTTTAAATAGGCTATACGCTAATTATGTCGTTTAATCGTTAAAAAGCTTTCTAATTACGCTAATGAGCATAACTCTCAATCTACACCTCATCCTGATGTCAAATTTTGGGTGCAAGTTTATAAATCAGTAACTAAGGTTTCTACTCTTTTATATTTTAAAAAATCATGTTTTATGGTGAAAAGGGCATAATGGTCAACATATAGGCAATTAACGGAATTATGCATATTAATTGGATAACTAATGAACCATGGTGTATAATCACAGAGGGTTATACTAGCATGTAACCTAGTCCAATTAAAGCTCTAAGGCATTTCTAAAACATGCTTAAACGGGTCAGAACTGAAAGTCAAAGCAAAAGTCAAATTATGCGACTTTCGGTTCCGAACCAGGTCTCTACTGAAAATTGTCGGGTTGAACATGTTTAGACATGTTCTTACATTCATTACCAAGTTATATTAATGATCAAACAGGTTGTATGGGTTCTACATTGCTAATTATGCATAAATTGGAAATTAAGCATTCTGTTGACTTTTTATTAACAAGTTTGACCCGACATTTGACCTAGTTAGAGTGGAAATCAGAGGGTGCCCTTTTAAGGGTTTATTGCCCACATAATTACCAACTTATAACTACTTTCAATTCGACTAATCACTGGACCAACAATGATTAATCGCTAAGTCAACCGTTAATTACGACGGTTTGACTTTTAAGCTAAAACTAAGTAAAAACTCAACTAAGAAAGGTTAAGCATACTTACTGAAGTCCTATGCACGAATTGTGATCTCTTGAGTCTGCTTTGGAGCTCCAGAAATGATCAGAAATGCTGAAGTGAGGTGTGATCAAATGGTTGCAACCTTGTGGCCTTTTATAGTGCTTTAATCACCTTAGATCATTGACAACCAACTCTAGCAATGTTCCTTGATCACTAACACATGTCCCTAGTGTCTAGGAGTCATTTAGGGGTCGTCCAAATATGTGTAAATTCGTTTATAGGTCAGTTATTGCGTTTAAACAGCAAACAGTCAATTTTATTGTCGCTGGCAACCCCTTACGGACCGTAAGGGGTTGTCTTACGGTCCGTAAGACCTTGACAAGAAGCAAAAATCCTTGTTCTTTCGGGCTTTGAAGGGGCAACTTGTGTGATTCGAATTTGGGACATGTTTTATCAGTATGGGGCCTCATGTTTTGGATTTTGAACAGTTATACACCCTACCACTTTGATATGTTTCATTGAATCCTTTTGAAAGTGCCGAAAATGAAGGTTTACCGTAGAAATTTCCATAGGATCCTATCTTGTGCAATGAATTCAATTATTGTCAGCAATTATCGGATTGAAGGTATATTAGATGTTTAAGATATATATTAGGGTCTTGGGATTTATAAATGAGGTCGTTCAGAGGTATAAATTTACATGACGACACTTTTAAATCCTGCCTTACATCTTTAATTTGGATCCTGGTTTATAACGCTTTTGTCATACATGACACGTGTCGTTATTCTATTGAACATGAATTTTCGAGGTGTTACATCCTCACCACCTTAAAAGAAATCTCGACCTCGAGATTTACTGAAACAAATAAGGGTACTTTTCTTTCATTGTGGACTCAACCTCCCACGTGTATTCGGGACCTCTACGGGCATCCCATTTTACCTTTACAATAGGCACATGCTTCCTTCGAAGCTTCTTAACCTGTCAATCCTCGATCGACACAGGTTTTTCAACGAACTTTAAGCTCTCTTCTATGTGCACATCTGTATGTGGTATAACTAGTGATTCATCAGCGAAACACTTCTTCAAATTGCAGATGTGGAACACATTGTGAATACCACTGAGCTCTTCAGGTAAGTTTAACTTATAGGCAACTGATCCGACATGTTCGATGACCTCGAAAGGTCCTATATATCTCGGGCTTAACTTGCCTTTCTTACCAAATCGTATCACTCCCTTCTAGGGGGGATACTTTAAGCAACACCTTGTCACCTACCTCGAAGTTAAAAGGTTTACGCTTTAAATCAGCGTAGCTTTTCTGCCTATCACAGGCAGCTTTGAGACGGTTACGAATCTGGACAATCTTGTCCGTCGTTTCAAAGACTATCTCCGGTCCTGATAATTGGACATCTCCAACTTCCGCCCAGCAAACGTGCGTTCTACACTTTTTACCGTATAATGCCTCAAAAGGCGCAGCCTTAATGCTGGTATGGTAGCTATTGTTGTAGGAGAATTCGATCAATGGTAGGTGGTTATCCCAACTACCACCTAAGTCGATCACGCATGCTCGAAGCATGTCTTCCAAAGTTTGAATAGTACGCTCACTCTGGCCGTCAGTCTGAGGATGGTAAGCCGTACTAAAATTCAAACGCGTGCCCAGAGATTGTTGAAAACTTTTCCAAAAATGCGACGTGTATCTAGTATCTCTGTCAGAGATAATAGACACAGGTACGCCATGTAGAGCTACAATCTTATCTACGTACAGTTGGGCTAGCATGTCGGAGCTATAGGTCTCCTTAATGGGTAGGAAATGAGCTGACTTTGTCAGTCTATCAACTATCACCCATATTGTGTCATTGCCTTTCCTTGTCTTGGGCAACTTGGTGATGAAATCCATCGTCACCATTTCCCACTTCCATGTGGGAAGTTCAGGCTGTTGTAACAAACCTGACGGCTTTTGATGTTCAGCTTTTACTTGCGCACATGTCAAGCATTTAGCTACATAGGTGGCTATAGACTTCTTCAAGCCTATCCACCAAAAATTTGCCTTCAGATCCTGGTACATCTTATCAGCTCTAGGGTGAACGGAATATTTAGAGCTATGGGCTTCCTGGAGGATGACATCTCGAAGTCCCCCATATATTGGAACCCATATTCGTCCATTTAATCTCAGGATTCCGTCCTTGCTCTGAGATAACTGTTCCTTAGTTACTCCTAGCTTTTCATTAGGATAGTTAGTTTCCAACACAACTTCCTTCTGTGCAGCTAACAACCTTTCATTCAAACTGTTCTTTATTTCAATGCTCTTGGCATTGATTCGGATGGGTTTCACCCTTTCCTTTCTGTCACACCCCGACCACGTGGAACATACAAAACGTGGCGGAAATGTCGGGGAGTGTTGTAACAGAATTAATTGTTTCATAACCATGGCAATTTAAGTTTCGTTTTATTAAGTAAAAGTGATACAATGTCTTAACAAACTAAGAAATACAACATAATTAACTAGTCTTGCATCTTTTATTGTTACTAAAGCCCAAGTCTGCCTATGTATATCTTGATCATCTTATGCAACAGCTCCTGAAAAACACATGTGAAAATAGGTACGTCAGCATAAAAATGCCTGTGAGATACATAGGTTTTGTGAAAATAGGTTCCATGACTTATGTTTGAGAAAATGTTTAGTCATGAACCTTGTAATTTGCTTTGTTTTGTAAATCATTTGAAAAACAATGAGTTCAGATGATATGTATACAATAAATGAATAATGTATGGTTAAATGAATAACCATAGTAAAATGGATTTGTATAAGATAGGTTGTTTGTAAAACAATGTCTTGTGAAAAGTATGTTATTTGTATAAAATGTCATATGTATCAAACTGAAATGATTCAAATAACGCTACGATATGTAATACCATACAAACACTTATATATAGGAAGTACCAGCGGCGTATCCACCATGCTTGTATCATATTACACACGCATCGTTACTTAATCACTTAATCAAACCAAACCAATGTCAAAATGTCTATGTCAAATATCCATGTCAAATGTCTATGTCAAATATCCATGTCAAATGTCTATGTCAAAATATCATGTATGGCAAGTGAAATGTCTCAACTAAACCATATACACAAAAACAAAGTATTGAAGTAAAACTTGGTTTAAATCAAAGTTATGTTTTGTGGGAAATGCATGATCAAATGTCAATCATGTTAAAATGTCTATGCCGAAATGTCTATGTCAAATACGGTTCACACGGTTCACAGATACAAACGGTTCACAGATATCAACGGATCACAGTCAAATGATTACAACGGTTCAATATGTAGTAAAATGTGTTCATATGCTGGATAAGCATATGCAACAGAAAAGCAATGAAAAACGATGTACTAAGTACGCACACAATGGGCATACATAGCATGAAATGTAATGAAATCATGTACTATAATGTACTAATGAACATAGCAAGTATATGATGTCAAAACAGGAAAGCATGAAAGTAACAAGTAGGCACATGTGTTCCACCCCAAAACAGTTTAGAAAACAGTAAAAGAGGGGTCTATGTACTCACCTGAGATTGCTCAGTAGTCCTTGAGTAACAACTAAACAATGCTAGAGATCGCGGATATCAAACGGCACCTAGTATAGGTAGCTACATTAATAAACCGGACCTAAATCGGAAGATCGGGTAGCATTAGGGTTTGTAAACCAAACGAGTGTAGAGACTCGTGTCTTTTGGTTTAACAAAGCCTATATACTAAATGAAACTTAACCTAAGTGTCTACGACCCATTACGACCCGTTTAGGTAGCTTATGCTACTTTAACGCGTCGTTCGCGTGAAACGCGTTCGGACCGCCTAACTAGTCCTATGACAAGTATTATATGCCTAAACATGTTTAATAATCAGTTATATGACAAAGGTTTAGGTTACATATGCTAGATTACCAATTATGTATGAAAAGGGTATTCTGGTAATTTACCTAAGGCATATAAACTACCTATCATACAACTACTTAAACGTCGTGACCATAAGGTATAACCTCGGAAGGTTATCCCCTACACTATGGTCACCTAATGTGTTTGGTCGGATCCTAATGATCGACCAAACTGGGTCGGGTTCGAGGTATAAGCGATTTATTAGATCGCTTACCCTACGACCCTAGACAACGTGGTAATCAGTAGGCATAGTCCCAAGGGACTATGACCATCGTGATTACAATCACGTTGCGAAGTTCAAACGAACTTCGCATTGACCGTTACTGGTCAATGCTGAAAGTCAAACAAAGTTTGACTTTCTGACTCGAAAAGCAGTAAAAATAAGGAAGAGAACGAAAGAATACTTACGAAGGGTCCCCGAATGCTAACCCAGATCGAAATAGCTCAGGTATGAAACGAAGGTTCCAACTTAGAGCTTTCTTGATCAAATTTGTGGGTTTTGAATGGAAGGGGGTTGGGTATTTATAGGATATGCACCACCGTTAGGATCGTTTCTCGTAGTACGTGATCGAATCCAAGGCGTACACTTGTCGGGATGTTATGGTGGCTAAAATGTTGTTCTTATCCGCTGACTAGACGATAAGAAATGTGTGGTTGAGAATCAAACAGCTGGGACCCGCTGTTAAAAACATGGAATCTGGTCCAGAAGGGGGCTCGCGTGACGCTAAGGCCCGTCGCGTCACGCTAGGCCCCTGTTTTGGCAGATTTTCCAGAAATGGTCCCTGCACCTTGTTTAAGCGATTTTCGATGCGTTTGAACCCCGTTAACCTCATTTCAAGGCTCTAAAATGAAGTTAAAGTATAGGGAACTCAAAATATGCTCAAAAATATGCCGGAAGTCGGTTCGTTTGGTCGTACGATCGCGATGTTCGCTTAATTACGACGGAATGCGCATAAGCGCGAAAAACGATCCAAATGACGCGACGAATGGATTTTTCTTAAGGCGAACACTTAAATATAATGTAGTCATGCTTACATAAATTTTTGGATGTCCGGATGTATTCAGAACGTAAGTTATGCGCGAAAATGCAAACTTGTGCACTTTTTGACACTTTTAGTCCCTGAATGACCCAAAAGTTTATTTTAGCATACCGAACCCCTCAAAGCCTATTTCTAAGCCATGTAAAGGATATTTAAGGTGTGTTTAACTTATGGTCAAGTTCCGGAATGTCTGTTACAGTTCAAATTGGCATACTTTCGCAGTTTGTCAACTTTAGTCCCTGTAAGCGAATTAACTTGTTTTTGTCATACCAAAGCCTTCAAAACTTATTTCTAAGTTATGTAAAGGTTATTTAAGGTATGTTAAGCCTATTTCACTATTCCGGAGTGTTCGTTGCATTAAACTGGTTATATTTACGCATTAGTGCGCGTATAACCTTCCAGAAAGCGATTTAGAGCTTGAAATCGAACAAGAATTGATATGTGTAAACGATACACATATTTTTACAAATCCCAAGTATGAAATACAATATTTCACTGGTTGGGCATTTGTTTGATGGTTGGAATGACACAGGTGTTACAGTCTCCCCTACTTTAGGAAATTTCGTCCCGAAATTAATTCGTAGGAGTCTGTCTATGACTTTGTTTCAAATAGTCATCAAAGATATGTAAGGCATAATCTGATTATTTTCCTCAACGGATATTTTTCAGAAGTGAAAATGAACGAACAGGGTCATTTTCTTCAACGGGTTCTTCGGAATGGAAAATAAAGGAATTAACTAAACGGATATACATTTCCCTCAACGGATATTCTTCAGAACGAAAATGAACAAACGGGGTCATTTTCCTCAACGGTTTGTTCTTCAGAATTTGAAATGAAAGAAAAATCAACGGATATTCATTTCCTCAACGGATAAATCTTCAGAAACGAAAATGAACTAACGGAGTCATTTTCAACGGTTATTTCCTCAGAGTTGGAAATGAAGGATTTCACAACGGATATTCATTTCCTCAACGGATAAATCTTCAGAAACGAAAATGAACTAACGGAGTCATTTTCAACGGTTGCTTCCTCAGAGTTGGAAATGAAGGATTACACAACGGATATTCATTTCCTCAACGGATAAATCTTCAGAAACGAAAATGAACTAACGGAGTCATTTTCAACGGTTGCTTCCTCAGAGTTGGAAATGAAGGATTACACAACGGATATTCATTTCCTCAACGGATAAATCTTCAGAAACGAAAATGAACTAACGGAGTCATTTTCAACGGTTGCTTCCTCAGAGTTGGAAATGAAGGATTTCACAACGGATATTCATTTCCTCGACGGATATTCTTCAGAACGAAAATGAATGGATAATTCATTTTCCTCAACGGTTATTCTTCAGAATGGAAATGAAAAGATAAACAACGGATATTCATTTCTTCAACGGATATTCTTTAGAACGAAAATGAATGAATAATTCATTTTCCTCAACGGTTATTCTTCAGAATGGAAATGAAAAGATAAACAACGGATATTCATTTCCTCAACGGATATTCTTCAGAAGTGAAAAATGAATAGCTAGTTCATTTTTCCTCAACGGATGCTTCATCAGAATTGGAAATGAATAGGGTTAACTCTTGATACATGATAGAACTTGCTGTGATTTCTGTGCACTAAATTCCATAATTATGTATGCATCCATAATTACGTAATTCCTTGCACAGTCCGCACAGTTTGTTTTGAAATGTTGTGGGGAAAGATATCAAACCTGAGATGAGAGTGACTAGACTACCATAGGGTCCTTTTAATTAGATCAACAGAGGATCTTCTTAATTAGGCCACTAAGGAGTCCTTTCAGCTATATCATCACATGATATCCCTAATCAGATTTTTGGATCAATCTGTTTAACTAGACCACTAAAGGATCTAATTATGAAGTAGTACATTATAATCCAAGGGACTTTAACTACAACGTAGAAGTCCATTAAGGATTTAAGTAGTACCTTTGGGTATCCTGCTATGAATCTCTTGCACAAAGATAAGATTTTACGAGGATTTGAATAACATAAATTGGATCACATGACACATAAAGGATAACACATAAGCACATAACCACATAATTGTTTAATTGTTATTTTCTTGTTATTGATTGCTATTAACTTGGCGCCTCGTACATCGTTTCTCTTGGAAGAAACGGGTACTTAGGATTTTCGTGGAAACGCAAGAGATTATACAAGGGAAGAAATTTGGAAGTAGTCTGTTCTTCAAGGAATGCGATTCCTTGATTGTCGGTATTGTAGGGGATATGTTTATACATGCAACCACATAAACATATTGAAATGTAAATGAAAGATTTATTTATAAACAACAATAACAACAACTGTTTCATAGATTGATAAAAGAAAATAATACACAAGGCTCGATTATTTTCTAAACAGCGTTATCTTCTGTCGGTCAGATACTCATCCCTGCGCTGGATTTGCATCAGCAAGTCTTGGGCAATTTCTACTAAAATGGCCCATCTCGCCACAGTTGTAGCAAGATCCCAGTGGGAAACGAGCTTGAGCAGGATTGTTGTTAATCTGATTTGGTGCTGCTGCTGTTGGGCAAACCCTCGCTGTATGACCTATAAGTCCGCAAACTTGGCATGTGCGGCACTTCACACCAGCATGATGATGTAGGCCACATTGGTTGCACAAGGGTGCAGTTCCTTTGTAGGGTTTCCTGGCAGGGGGTTGAGCTGGTTGGTTGGGGACGGCTTGATCATTGTGAGCGACCACGGCGAAGTTCTGAGAAGCCTTTCGCTTCTTTGACTTCTTAGAGGATCCAGTCTGTTCATCCATGGTCTTTGATTCCTCGATTGGTTTCGATTCCTCGACCAGTTTCTTGTCACTCTTTCGGAAAAGCTTACGTTTCCTGATCTGCGATTCAGTCAAGGTTGCAGATAACTCAATGGCCTGCCTAACAGTAGTAGGGTTGCTACCAGTCAAAATGTCTTGTATTGAGTCGGGAAGGCCATCAATGTACTTTTCGATCGCCTTATCCAAAGGCGTGACCATGTTTGGGCATAACAGACTTAACTCCTCATAACGGTCCATGTAGGCTCGATGCTCACCGCTGTCTTGCTTAAGATCATCAAATTCCCTTTCCAAAGCCCTGATCTCGTGACGAGGACAAAACTCCTTCATCATGAGAGCCCTAAGTTCGGCCCATGTCTGTGCTAGAGCAACTTCTGCACCACGATCTCTCATAACCCCATTCCACCACGTAAGGGCTCTCTTCTGGAATACACTCGAAGCAAACTCGACCTTGCGATTGTCAGGACACTGCACATGGCGGAAAGTATTCTCAATGCTCTCGAACCATTGAAGAAGCCCAGTCGCTCCCTCAGAACCACTAAACTTGACTGGTTTCGCCGAGTTAAAACTCTTGAAATTGCATGGACCATTGTTGTTGTTGTTGGCTTGATTCCATAGAGCAAAGAGGTTTGGGAATTGAGCAGCCATTTGCTGTGCAATGATTTCTGCCAATTCGGCAGTCGCTATCTGGCTTTCGCGTCGAGGAGGCATTCTAAAAGAGGAAACATGAAATGAAACGAGTGAGAGGATTAGACGAAAAGAATGAGATGAAACAAATATGATTAAAGCAAGGATAGTGGTCATTTGTTTGTTACTACAAAGCAACAAACGACCCGGTGAAAAGTAAATAGGTCAAAAATAATGTATTGCGAAGATATGCTCGCCTATAAGTGAACACTCATCCCAAGAATTCCCAGGTAAGCACAACTGGTCTCGCGTCTGGTTGAGATGTATACGAAGTGCTTGCCTAGACAGAAAACCCAGAATACAGGCGTTCACCCTTCCAGTTTGCACGTGTTCACATTATTTAAAACCCAAAACCTTGACGAGATTTTGAAAACTCAAAGGGGTTCAAAACCTTATAACAGAGGGTTCAAAACCTAGTAATTAATCATCCTAGAACAGATGATTAGTTTTCAAAGCGGTTTTGAAATTTATGTTCTTGTTGTGGTCGTCGCCTAAGGATAGGTGACGGTATTGTTTTATGACTAAACGCAAGTAAACTCGCGTTAGGGTCCTAAGAAGGTTATAGACTAGGTCAAAGCATTACTAATAACCTAATTCCCTATAACCATTGGCTCTGATACCATCTTTTCTGTCACACCCCGACCACGTGGAACATACAAAACGTGGCGGAAATGTCGGGGAGTGTTGTAACAGAATTAATTGTTTCATAACCATGGCAATTTAAGTTTCGTTTTATTAAGTAAAAGTGATACAATGTCTTAACAAACTAAGAAATACAACATAATTAACTAGTCTTGCATCTTTTATTGTTACTAAAGCCCAAGTCTGCCTATGTATATCTTGATCATCTTATGCAACAGCTCCTGAAAAACACATGTGAAAATAGGTACGTCAGCATAAAAATGCCTGTGAGATACATAGGTTTTGTGAAAATAGGTTCCATGACTTATGTTTGAGAAAATGTTTAGTCATGAACCTTGTAATTTGCTTTGTTTTGTAAATCATTTGAAAAACAATGAGTTCGGATGATATGTATACAATAAATGAATAATGTATGGTTAAATGAATAACCATAGTAAAATGGATTTGTATAAGATAGGTTGTTTGTAAAACAATGTCTTGTGAAAAGTATGTTATTTGTATAAAATGTCATATGTATCAAACTGAAATGATTCAAATAACGCTACGATATGTAATACCATACAAACACTTATATATAGGAAGTACCAGCGGCGTATCCACCATGCTTGTATCATATTACACACGCATCGTTACTTAATCACTTAATCAAACCAAACCAATGTCAAAATGTCTATGTCAAATATCCATGTCAAATGTCTATGTCAAATATCCATGTCAAATGTCTATGTCAAAATATCATGTATGGCAAGTGAAATGTCTCAACTAAACCATATACACAAAAACAAAGTATTGAAGTAAAACTTGGTTTAAATCAAAGTTATGTTTTGTGGGAAATGCATGATCAAATGTCAATCATGTTAAAATGTCTATGCCGAAATGTCTATGTCAAATACGGTTCACACGGTTCACAGATACAAACGGTTCACAGATATCAACGGATCACAGTCAAATGATTACAACGGTTCAATATGTAGTAAAATGTGTTCATATGCTGGATAAGCATATGCAACAGAAAAGCAATGAAAAACGATGTACTAAGTACGCACACAATGGGCATACATAGCATGAAATGTAATGAAATCATGTACTATAATGTACTAATGAACATAGCAAGTATATGATGTCAAAACAGGAAAGCATGAAAGTAACAAGTAGGCACATGTGTTCCACCCCAAAACAGTTTAGAAAACAGTAAAAGAGGGGTCTATGTACTCACCTGAGATTGCTCAGTAGTCCTTGAGTAACAACTAAACAATGCTAGAGATCGCGGATATCAAACGGCACCTAGTATAGGTAGCTACATTAATAAACCGGACCTAAATCGGAAGATCGGGTAGCATTAGGGTTTGTAAACCAAACGAGTGTAGAGACTCGTGTCTTTTGGTTTAACAAAGCCTATATACTAAATGAAACTTAACCTAAGTGTCTACGACCCATTACGACCCGTTTAGGTAGCTTATGCTACTTTAACGCGTCGTTCGCGTGAAACGCGTTCGGACCGCCTAACTAGTCCTATGACAAGTATTATATGCCTAAACATGTTTAATAATCAGTTATATGACAAAGGTTTAGGTTACATATGCTAGATTACCAATTATGTATGAAAAGGGTATTCTGGTAATTTACCTAAGGCATATAAACTACCTATCATACAACTACTTAAACGTCGTGACCATAAGGTATAACCTCGGAAGGTTATCCCCTACACTATGGTCACCTAATGTGTTTGGTCGGATCCTAATGATCGACCAAACTGGGTCGGGTTCGAGGTATAAGCGATTTATTAGATCGCTTACCCTACGACCCTAGACAACGTGGTAATCAGTAGGCATAGTCCCAAGGGACTATGACCATCGTGATTACAATCACGTTGCGAAGTTCAAACGAACTTCGCATTGACCGTTACTGGTCAATGCTGAAAGTCAAACAAAGTTTGACTTTCTGACTCGAAAAGCAGTAAAAATAAGGAAGAGAACGAAAGAATACTTACGAAGGGTCCCCGAATGCTAACCCAGATCGAAATAGCTCAGGTATGAAACGAAGGTTCCAACTTAGAGCTTTCTTGATCAAATTTGTGGGTTTTGAATGGAAGGGGGTTGGGTATTTATAGGATATGCACCACCGTTAGGATCGTTTCTCGTAGTACGTGATCGAATCCAAGGCGTACACTTGTCGGGATGTTATGGTGGCTAAAATGTTGTTCTTATCCGCTGACTAGACGATAAGAAATGTGTGGTTGAGAATCAAACAGCTGGGACCCGCTGTTAAAAACATGGAATCTGGTCCAGAAGGGGGCTCGCGTGACGCTAAGGCCCGTCGCGTCACGCTAGGCCCCTGTTTTGGCAGATTTTCCAGAAATGGTCCCTGCACCTTGTTTAAGCGATTTTCGATGCGTTTGAACCCCGTTAACCTCATTTCAAGGCTCTAAAATGAAGTTAAAGTATAGGGAACTCAAAATATGCTCAAAAATATGCCGGAAGTCGGTTCGTTTGGTCGTACGATCGCGATGTTCGCTTAATTACGACGGAATGCGCATAAGCGCGAAAAACGATCCAAATGACGCGACGAATGGATTTTTCTTAAGGCGAACACTTAAATATAATGTAGTCATGCTTACATAAATTTTTGGATGTCCGGATGTATTCAGAACGTAAGTTATGCGCGAAAATGCAAACTTGTGCACTTTTTGACACTTTTAGTCCCTGAATGACCCAAAAGTTTATTTTAGCATACCGAACCCCTCAAAGCCTATTTCTAAGCCATGTAAAGGATATTTAAGGTGTGTTTAACTTATGGTCAAGTTCCGGAATGTCTGTTACAGTTCAAATTGGCATACTTTCGCAGTTTGTCAACTTTAGTCCCTGTAAGCGAATTAACTTGTTTTTGTCATACCAAAGCCTTCAAAACTTATTTCTAAGTTATGTAAAGGTTATTTAAGGTATGTTAAGCCTATTTCACTATTCCGGAGTGTTCGTTGCATTAAACTGGTTATATTTACGCATTAGTGCGCGTATAACCTTCCAGAAAGCGATTTAGAGCTTGAAATCGAACAAGAATTGATATGTGTAAACGATACACATATTTTTACAAATCCCAAGTATGAAATACAATATTTCACTGGTTGGGCATTTGTTTGATGGTTGGAATGACACAGGTGTTACACTTTCTACTCAAGGCATCGGCGACTAGGGTTGTGGCGCCCATAGGTCCGCGTAACTCTTCAACCTTCTTTAAAACAAAACCCTAATCCCCTACTATAAATACATGTGTTCCACAACTCCTCCACCCTTACACACCTCAAATCCACTCTTTAATCCTCATATTTCTCTCAAAATCTCCAAGTTAGGCAGATTGTACCACGTCTCAAAACAGTGAGTTTTGAGCACCTTCTTCATTTTCTTCTTGTTTTCTTACATCAAACCACTTGGATGACCTCCAAGGATGTTATCTAAGGTTCACCAAGGTGTCACAAGGTGGTACATCACTTGCATAAGACCCCAAAGTCAGATGTGAATTATGTTTTATAAAAACTTTACAAACATGTTTCATTACTTGTTCTTCTTGTAAGAATCTTGTACCAACCTTGTTCCCAATCAAACTAATGGTTGTGGCGCTTGTGTATGGTTGATTTCCAGAAGATTAGAGGCCCAAAAACTCATTTAACTACTGCCCTAAAGGTTCCAAACAACATACAAGTGTTAAAACCATCCAACCCCCATAACTAGAGGTGTTCAAAACCGGATATCTGAAAATTCGGATATCCGAATTTCGGATATCCGAATTTCGGATATCCGAAATTTTCGGATACCAGCTTTCACTATCCGAATCCGTATCCGAAATTTCGGATATCCGGAATTCGGATATCCGAAATTTCGGATACGGATTCGGATAGTGAATCAGATATCCGAAAATCCAACTTTTTATTTAATTTTTATTTTTTATTATTTTTTTAATATTCGGAAACGGATATTTTGGATAGTTTCGGATACCCGAACATAAGTTTTCGGATATTTTCAGATATTTTTCGAATATTTCGGATATTTTACGGATATTTCGGATATTTTCGGATACTTCGGATATTTTCGGATATTCGGATATCCGAAAAAAATGAAAATTAAATTTTCGGATATTTCGGATATCCGAAATATCCGAAAATTTTGAAAATCACTATCCGAATCCGAATCCGAAAAATTCGGATATCCGAAATTTCAGATATCCGATTTTTCGGATATTTCAGATTCGGATATCAGATATTTCGGATCAGATTTTCGGATACGGATAGTTTTGAACACCCCTACCCATAACCTTCAATGTTGTGAGACTTGTGTTTTGAGAGTCCCTTAGTCTTACAATGACACATGTTAAATAGATGTTTTTTTTAATTTATTTTAAGCAACATACATATGTTTCTCAAAGACGTTTTATAAAAAAATCTAAGAATAGGATAACTTGTGGTGTAATCATATTATTTATAAAATTGAAGAAAAGCATTATTATTTGAGTTAAGTGTCATTTACGTCTCTTCTCTGTGGTTTGTCCACTTTTGCCTTTTCAGGCCGAATTAAATTGTACCATTTTCCTTCCCTTATATTCTCGAAACGTGTCATTTTAATAAAAAAAAACTCACCCAGTTAAAAAAAAACTCATAACTCAGTTAGCGCAGGAATGTAAATGGCACTTAAACTCTAGGAATGTAAATAGCAGTTAACTTTTTTATTATTTTTATTTTTAAACCTCTTTTTTATTATTATTATTATTATTATTATTATTATTATTATTATTACTACTACTACTATTATTAAATGACAATTAACTTCAAGATTTTTAAACTTATTATTACTATTATTAAATGGAACTTAACTCCTAAATTTTGTATTTATTAAACTTATTATTAAAATTATTATTATTGTTATTTTTATTATTAAATGACACTTGACTCCTAGATTTTTTTAACTTTTTCTTATTATTATTATTATTATTATTATCTACACAGAGAGAGTCTCTTTCATTCCCCCCCTCTCTACATCATCACCACCACCGCAACTACAGCCCACCACTTGTAACAACCAACAATCACCACTGCCATTGAAATAAAGGAATCCTTGCTTAAATCCCAATATATCACAAGGGCTCCATGGTTATGTAGTACGTGATGGTTATGTAGTACGTGTTGAGGGGATGATGCACGGTTAGAGAGATGGAGAGGGAGAGAGAGAGAAATGAAGAAAACTAGACATAGAGAGAGGAGAGAGTAGAAGATGGAGGCGGCGGTGGTTGCAGGTCGTGGCAGCAGTCGTTATGGTGGTGGTGATGTAAAGAGGGGGGAGTGAAATGGACTGTGTGCATGTATATAATAAATATAATAATAATAAGTTAAAAAAATATAAAATCTAGGAGTTAACTGTCATTTAATAATAATAATAATAATAATAATAATAATAATAATAAAAAGAAGAAGAAGAAGAAATAGTTTTAAAAAATAAAAAATCTAATAGTTAAGTGTCATTTACGTCCCTAAAGTTGAAGTATCATTTACATCCCTGCACTAATTGAGTTATGAGTTTTTTTTAACTGGGTTAGTTTTTTGAACTGAAATGACACGTTTTGAAAATGTCAGAGAGAAAAATGGTACATTTTTTAAATTTGGTATGAAATGACAAAAGTGACAAACCAAATAGATGTAAATGACACATAACTCTTATTATTTAATAGGAGAGTTGCGGGAAATTAAAATCTAGACTTAATCAAAAATCGACACGTGACATCCAATATTTAATAGGAGATACAGATGGAAAAGCAACTTTTTGTTGGCCTGCAAATCTAACAAGTGCCCCGTTAGTTTCATTTATTTATTAGATACAAAAGATAATGATCAATTATTACTTCGTAGTTACTAATCGAGACATCTCCATTTATTAATTGTGTCATATTAAATGTTAACCAGGTTTTGTACTTTTGTAGTCAAAGCCACAATAACTAACCATAGCAACTCCTTTCTAAAGATATTTCAAAATCTTAGCCGGCCGGAGATATGCAGTTTGACGTTTTATTATGAATATCGTAGTTAAGAATTAGAACACCTGTAACCATTAATTTCATAGTATAGAATTGCGATATTTTTGTACTTGCATACCTACAAACTTTTAGATGAAGATGCTACAATTAGTAAGTATGGCATACCCCTTGTAAACACTTTTAAAAAATGTACCGCATTGTCAACTAAAAATTTCTAGCATACCCATTAGCAGAAAAGTATCAATTGAAAACACAAGTTTATTTGCATACAACAAATTTGATTTCTTAGTATAATTACGTTTAATGTATCAAACAATTTTCACTCACAGATGGTATACAAAATGACAATTATGATAATACTAAAATAACCCCCAAGAGGTGCAGTTCTTGGACGTTATTTTGTAAAAAATACAAAATGAAGTTTCTGACAAGATTATTAAGCAACAAATCTTAATTTTAAGCTTGATAATACTCTACTTGTGCCTCAGAAACTTTATGTGATACCAATGTTATTAGATCTTCATCAGTGATAATCTGGGACATAAAGGAAGCCGTTAGTCATGATTTGTGCAAGGATGTACAAAGCATGCGTATGGCAGGCACGCTAGCTCAATGATAATAGCATGCAAGCGCTAGTTGTTAAGAGTGAAACATTCAGTTTCCAAGTAGTTAGATGAGCATTTGATATCGCGTAAAGAAGAGCTTTAACTAGTTACCTTTTTCAACTCAGCTAGAGATTTAAAGCGCAAAAACAATTGGTTAAGTTCATTTCCATCAAAGTTGTAACCCTGAAGAGAAATAGAACCACTTGGTTAATGATCGATTAATGTGTTAGTTGTTTTGTTGGAAATGAGTGAATTCAATATTTCTACTATACCTCAAAAAGTTTGGCTTTCAAAGCATGGCGTCCACTATACAACAATATTTGTAAATTAATCGTTGGTATGTACTCAGTCCAAAAGCATATATACGTTTTTTAAGGTTAAACCTAGATTATTACAACCTTTGACTTGTCAATTTGGGCTTCTAAAACCAAAACTGAATTTGGTTAAGGTTAGTACCTACACGAGTTAAGAAGCCTGGATTAATTGACATGTCAAAATTTTTAATTATCCAGAGTTATAACTCTAGAAACATTACTCTGAATAATTGAATACGATATTTCTAGTTGTTCTTCTCTTATATATTATATTTAGAAAATAGCTTAACATATACATGAAAGAGTAAAGAGCATGCTATATACAATACAAATAAACATACCTTAGTTTTCCAAGTATAAGTCCAGCTTCATTCGTTCTATGAATTCCAACATCTTGAGGAGACATAATTTCATATGTACTTTTGTTCTTTAGGACCCCGTCCTAAATAATAATAGACAAACATTAGAACAAGCAAAATGCCTACTTATACTAAAATGTCTTAAAATCTCTATGTGACTTTACTAAAGTTGTATATGTTTTATCTAATCACCAACAAATTAACCTGGATTCCACTTTCATGAGAAAATGCATTAGCACCAACAATGGGCTTGTGTGGTTGAACCCTCATTCCAGTATAGTCTTCCACCTAAATAACACATGTAAGTTCAAAGTTAATTACAATACGATCTGTCGGAATTCATGCATCCGCAACAAAAACACCACAACGTCAAAAAGCGTCGTAAAGAGCCAAGTGTTGAAATATTATTAGAAGTAAAGTTGTTATACATACCATCTTGTTAGTCATGGCTAAGGGTGTTTAAGATCGGATTATCCGGTTTTCGGATATCCGAAAACAGGATATCCGAAAATTTCGGATAGTGAATATATTCGGATCCGAAATTTTGGATATCCGATTTCGGATATCCATAATTTCGGATACAGATTCGGATACCCAAACGGATATCCGAATTTATAAAAAATAAAAAAATGTTTTGTTCATAGATTAAAACTAAAATTATATTCGATTTTCCAAATTTCCAACATTGAAAACTAAAAACATTCACAAATCCACATCTGAATCCGATTATTTACTACTTTTTACTATATTTCAAACTATATATAATGCTCATATACTATATATATTTATAAAAAAAATTAGTTTTCGATATCGGATAATCGGATTATCCGAAATTTTTGAAATTAATATCCGAAACCGAAAATTCGGATTATTCGGTTTTCTGATATCCAAAATTTCTAATATTTCGGATACGGATTTTCGGATATTTCGGATTTGGATACAGATTTTTTTGAACACCCCCTAGTCATGGCAATGTGTTTTGAATCTACACCGGTGTAAAGACCACCTAGTAACTCCCCTTTGCATTTTAGAGTCATTACCACCTATAATCATGAGATGTAACCAACTTTTATATATTTGCATATCGGTTTTGTTGAACTATGAATTAAGAACATTAAACATTACACACATCTTCCAAAGAAGCATTACCAGCTCTTTCTCCGATTCCATTTATTGTTGAGGTTGGTTGCATTTGAAGGAAATAACGATTACAAATTTTGAATTATTTTTATATTTCATATTATTTCTTGCATCACACATAATAAATATAAATATTGTTACGAATACATATAACCCTAATATGAACTATACATACAAAATTAAGAAAATATAACATTACTCATTTTAAATTTAAATGATGCATTTACGAAGTAAGAATTTTGTTTTTGAGTACAAAAGAATTAGTATATCTTATTTAAGTTTAATAAAAATTACTTATTTTTAAAGTGATATCAAAGGTTAACATTTGTTTAAACGGTAATAACAAATTATAAACATGATGAGGTTTTAAACTTTTGTTTATGTCAAATAGTGGTGGGTGTATAATTTTTTGGTTATCTCATCTTCTTTTGATAAGTATGTTTTTATTTATTAAAGTAGAGATATTACATTAAAGTATAGATAAGTAGATAATTAATAAGAATTAAGAATATTGAATAGATAAAATCATAAATTTATTTTAATATATATATTAAATTCAATCATTTATAGTCTTTATATTCATTTACTTATTATATATTATTATGGTTGATGTAACATGACAAATTGTCACATGGCGTTTTGGTGAAATCTTTTATCATAAGAGAATGTCATGTGGCATTAAGGAGTCTTTTTACTAATATTAGATATAGCATTTTTTTTAATATATTATAATAGTTTATTATTATATTTATTTTTAATAATATATTTTTAATTATATATTGAAGGACAATGAATAATAACTTTATTTTATAATAATATATAACTTTTTATTATTTTTTATTTAATATATTATAATAGCTTATTATTATATTTACCTTTAGTAGCATATTTTTAATAATTTTTACCTTTCTAATTATACATATTAACAGAAACTGTTGATGAACAGTACTTCAATATTTTTTTAATATTAGAATTTTTTAAGTTTTTATTATTTTATTACTTTAATTTATTGTTTTATTGTTTCCCTTTACTTTATTATTTTAAGTTTTCTTTTATAATATTATAGTTTTTTAAGTTTCTATTATTTTATTATTTTAAGTTTTCTCATATGACATTTAAGATAATGTCTTAGCAACATTGATGTCTTGGTGATCTCGACTGTGTAACGTCGGTATCGATATCCTTATTATCAGAACGTTACATATTATACATAAGTGTCCATGAACAGTAGTTGTAATATTTTGATAATATGTTGTTTTTCTTTAATATTTTAATATTATATAGTTTTTTTATATTATACCTTTAACCTTAAACATATTTAGATTTTTTATTTTAACTTTGATGATTTTTTAATATTACCAATACCGTCCGAACAACATCAGTACTGGTACCGTATAACAACGGTTTAGTTTGTTTTGCATAATGATGTTGATTACCCTTTTTCGTTTTTTATTAGAACAACATCAGTACTGGTATCGTATAACAACGGTTTAGTTTCTTTTGCATAATGATGTTGATTACCCTTTTTCATTTTTTGTTAATATATAAGGCTTTATAAAATTTCAAATATGCTATCTATTCAATAAAATTTTTATTTGAACGGGTCAAATATACTTGATATTTTTATCGTCACAAGCCAAACAAGTACCGACAAACAACGCCGATACATGTACTGTATTCGTTTTTATGGTTTTATCGACGTGGTTGTATAAAATTAATTAAACATAGAGTTGTATTCAAAATCATGTGATTTTTTTGGTATGGTAACATATATCGTGTGCCAGCACTAACTGAACAACACCGGTACAAATATATGTTTTTTATAGTTTTTAATCAACGTAAAACACGTATTGATTGCTCTGGTGCCGATATCGTACTGTAATGAACCGGACAGATATTGCCTAAAAGCCCACAGTACTTTTTATTTTTTTTAATATTGTTTTTTCCTATTTCCAACACATACATTAACAAGCTTGGGGGAATATTTCCAACATATACATTAACAAGCCTGGCACTTCCTTATTGGACTAACCCATTTTTAATTTAATTTTATTCACAGTTTAAAATTACGCTTTCGTCCTTCGTTTAAAATTACGGTTTTGTCCCCAGCCAAAAAATAAAACTATAATTTTGCCCCTAGCTAAAATTACGTTTTCGCCCCCAGCTCAAAATAAAAATATAATTTTGCCCTTAGCTCAAAATTACGCTTTTGCCCTCGATTCAAAAACTCATTTTTATTTTTGTTCCCAGTTTAAGATTACGATTTCGCCCTCCGTTTAAAATTATGTTTTTGCCCCCAGTTCAAAATAAAATGTTGTTTTTCCTCTAGCTCAAAATTACGATTCTGCCCTCAACTCAAAATTACGTTTTTGCCACCAGTTCAAAATAAAATTATGTTTTCCCCCTAGCTCAAAATTATTAGCTGCCTGTCACTTCCTTATTGGACCAACTCATTTTTTATTTCATTTTATTCCTAGTTTAAAATTACGCTTTCGTCCTTCGTTTAAAATTACGTTTTTGCCCCCAGCTCAAAATAAAATTATAATTTTGCCCTAGCTCAAAATACGCTTTTGCCCTCGGTTTAAAAACTCTTTTTTAATTTTGTTCCCAGTTTAAAAATACGGTTTCGCCATCCGTTTAAAAATACGTTTTTGCCCCTAGTTAAAAATAAAATGTTGTTTTTTCCTCTAGCTCAAAATTACGATTCTGCCCTCAGCTCAAAGTAACGTTTTTTTCCCACAGTTCAAAATAAAATTATGTTTTCCCCCCTAGCTCAAAATTATAATTTGCTCTCAGTTTAAAATCATGATTTCGCCTCCTGTTCAAAATATAATTCCGATTTTGCCCTCTGTACAGACATACATGTTATGAGAGAGAAATATTTGCCTTATTGCCCCGCAACGCGGGCAAGGCAAAACTAGTTATACATTAACTTTATTTTTATAATACTATATAGCTTTTTTATTATTTTTTTATTTAATATATTTATATATTATTAATTTATAACATTGTAGAGCTTAACTTAGGGGCTATTTGGCTAAGCTTTTCAAAATGACTTATTTGCTTTCTAAAAAGCAAATAAGCAAATAAGTCATTTTGAAAAGCTCCATTTTAAAGCTTTTCAAAACAGCTTATTGACTTATTTGCTTTTCAGAAAAGCAAATAAGCAAATAAGTCATTTTGAAAAGCTTAGCCAAACAGCCCCTTAGTTGTACATTTGGCTTTATGTATGTTTTATGCATCTAATTGTTGTACTTTGTAAGTTATTTAAAGTTTGCCATGTGTGGTGATTATATTATAAATTTACATTATATTCTATAATATACTATTAATTTATAACAGTGTAGACCTTAACTGAGTTGTACATTTGGCTTTATATATGTTTTATGCATCTAATTGTTGTACTTTGTATAGAGTTTGCCATGTGTGGTGATTATATATATATTTACATAATATAAATTTACAACAAGTTGATGCATTGGGGTATTGTACCCCATCTGTTGGGGGTTTAAAAAAAATTGATGTTTCACTTTAAACCCAAAACTACTTGATTTTGTAGTTTTAACCTAAAAGTTTTTAGTGTTTTCAATTTAACCTCACAACCTTTTTACTTTTAACTTTGATCCCCTATGTTTTTCATATTTTGTAAAAATTTTTGTTTTACGTTTAGATCTAAATTTTGTGACTTAACACGGCACAATGTGTGTGTGGTTCAATGATTTTACGTTTTGTTATACGCTTTGTTCTAAAATTTTGCGAGTTAACATGGGGCAACGTACGTGTGGTTCAGTGTGTTTACGTCGTCTATTTTTTTCCCGTTTAATAAGTTCGTCACAACGCGCGAGTCCTAAATCGAGTTAGTCATTTTCTATGTTTTATATTTCGGTCTAATTTTTCCACGTTAAAACGCTGCAACTTCAATGTTGGTGGTCGTTGGCTATAGTGTGGCATTGGTTCTATTTGCCACGGTTTTACGCCCCCGCCGCAACGCGGGGAGTTCAATACGATAAGTTATTTATACGGATACAAGTCATGTAACGTACTAATTATGATACTATTAATTGTATTGAGCTTATTTGGTGAATTACTTATTTGTATAAGATAGTAATACAGAGTTAACCGACAAAACATCTTTAACACATTGTAAATGTGAATCTGATCAACAGCATGTCAATTTTGTTGGTCGCGGCGCAACGCGCGCGGATCAATTTTCAAGTTATAATAGTTTATTATTATATTTACTTTTAATGCATATTTTTAATTTTTAATTGAACGACGACGAATAGTAACTTTATTTTTATAATAATATAAATAGTTTTTTATTATTTTTTTATTTAATATATTTTAATAGTTTATTATTATATTTACTTTTAATAACATATTTTTAGTATTTTTACCTTACAAGTTATATATATATATGGATCATGAGAAAACTAGTTTAAATGAGAAAACTAAAAAAGCCTAAAAAAATACCATTTTTTTTATAAAAAATTGCAAATTTTTATACATGGAAAAAAATTTTCAAAAAAAATAAAAATAAAAAAGTAAAAAAAACATTTTTTTTGTTGTATTACACATGTGCACTATTACGGATATAGTGCATATGTGCAGTACAACAAAAAAAATATTTTTTTTTTTGAAATTTTTTTATATATAAAAAGTAGCGATTTTTTTATAAAAAATTGTAAAAAAAATTTGGTATGTTTTTTGGCTTTTTTTTTAGGTTTTTTTAGTTAGTTTTCTAGTTTTCTCATTTAGATGTAGTTTTCTCATGATCCTCTCCCTATATATATATATATATTGTTGTTGAAGGACGATAAATAGTAACTTTATTAATTTTTATAATAATATTTAGCTTTTTATTATTTTTTAATTAATATATTCTATTAGTTTAATATTATATTTACTTTTAATAATATATTTTTAATATTGTTTACCTTTTTAAAAGCATACATTTCCTTTACCATTTTTTAATAGTTCTCTTTAATTTGTTTAGAACATATTTTAATTTATCGATTAATTTGATACTTCTCTAATAATTTACGCTTATAACTTTTTTCTAAAATCTTTTGATTTTTCCCTGACATTCTGTTATAAGTTTTGTTAAAAACGAAATTGTATTCAAAATAAAGTATTTATTTGGTATTAAAAATAGTACGATGATAAACTAAACCATTCTAATGGTTTGGCTTTCTCAACAATATGTTTTATTTTCAAATCATGTTTGTTTTACATTATCATTTGTTCGGCTTCGCCGCAACACGCGACGTTAAGAAAACCTAGTAATATTTAATTGTCAAGTAAAAATGCCAATCAAGTAAGTAACCGTTTTGTTAAACGTCACTTCTTTTTTTCTCTTTTTCAAACGGTATATTTATTTATTTATGAAGGGGTGTAACTCAATGTGGTACCCTAAGTTAGTAATTGTATAAGAGTATAATGATAAGACGTGTAGAATTGCATGCATGGTAAATAAGTGTGTGCAGCTCCAAGGTGCTCTTGGATGTCTGATTAAAATATTACACAAACCTAAAACTTAAACATAATTAGACATAACTCTGGACGCTGTTAGCCGCACGAGAGGTTGGACGACATCTTCATATATAGTTAAATATTTGTGCCATACAGATCTCAGTTGAATGTTAAACATGTTTGTACTTTTGTAGTCAAAACCACAATAACTAACCATAGCAACTCCTTTCTAAAGATAAGCCGGCCGGAGATATGCAGTTTGGTGTTTTATTGTAGATATCGTAGTTATGAATTACAACCATTAATTTCATAGATGCCATAGTATAGAATAACGATATTTTTGTTGTTGTATACCTACAAACTTTTAGATGAAGATGCCACAATTAGTAAGTGTGGCATATCCCTTGTAGACACTTTTCAAAAATGTACGTCAACTAAAAATTTCTAGCATACCCATTAGCAGAAAAGTATCAATTGAAAACACAAGTTTATTTGTATACAACAAATTTGCTTTCTTCTGGACGCAACACAAGTATAATTATTTTTAACATATTAAACAATTTTCACTCACAAATGGTATACAAAATGACAACTAGGATAATACTAAAATAACCCCTAAGGGGTGGCAACTTCTGAAGGTTATTGTGTAAAAAAATACAAAATGAAATTTTTGACACGATTATTAAGCAACACATCTTAATTCTAAGCTTGATAATACTCTACTTGTGACTCGGAAACTTTGTGTGATACCAATGTTATTAGATCTTCATCGGTGATAATCTGGGACATAAAGGAAGCTGCGTTAGTCATAATGTGTGAAAGGACGTACAAAGCATGCGTATGGCAGGCACGCTAGCTCAACGATTATAGCATACATGCGCTAGTAGTTAGAGTGAAACATTCGCTTTCCTAGTAATTAGATGAACATTTGATATCACGTAAAGAAGAGCTTTAAGTAGTTACCTTTTTCATCTCAGCTAGAGATTTAAAGCGCAAAAACAATTGGTTAAGTTCATTTCCATCAAAGTTGTAACCAAGCTGAAAAGAAATAGAAACACTTAGTTAATGAATGATTAATGTGTTAGTCATTTCGTTTGAAAATTGTGAACTCAAGATTTCACTATACCTCAAAAAGTTTGGCTTTCAAAGCATGGCGTCCACTGTACAACAATATTTGTAAACCAATTGTTAGTACATACCAAAAGCATATATACATTTTTTTTAAAGCTAAACCTAGATTATTACAACCTTTGACTTGTCAATTTGGGCTTTTTAAACCAAAATTGAATTTGGTTAGGAATCCCGGATTAATTGACATGTTTAAGTTTTTAACAATCCAGAGTTATAACTCTAGAAACATTACTCTGAATAATTAAATACAATATTTCTAGATGTTCTTTTCTTATATATTTTATTTAGAAAATAGCTTAACATATACAGGAAAGAGTAAAGACCATGATATATACAATACAAATAAACATACCTAAGTTTTCCAAGTGTAAGTCCGGCTTCATTAAATCTATGAATTCCAATATCTTCAGGAGACATAATTTCATATGTACTCTTGTTCTTTAGGACCCCATCCTAAATAATAATAGACAAACATTAGAACAAGCAAAATGCCTACTTATACTAAAATGTCTTAAAATCTCTATGTGACTTTACTAAAGTTGTATATGTTTTATCTAATCACCAACAAATTAACCTGATGGATTCCACTTTCATGAGAAAATGCATTAGCACCAACAATGGGCTTGTGTGGTTGAACCCTCATTCCAGTATAGTCTTCCACCTAAATAACACATATAAGTTCAAAGTGAATTACACCACGATCTGTTGGGATTCATGCGTCCGCAACACCACAACGTCAAAAAGCGTCGTAAAGAGCCAAGTGTTGAAATATTATTAGAAGTAAAGTTCTTATACATACCATCTTGCTAGTCATGGCAATGTGTTTTGTGTCTACACCGGTGTAAAGGCCACCAAGTAACTCCCCTTTGCATTTTAGAGTCATTACCACCTACAATCATGAGATGTAACCAACTTTTATATATTCGCATATCGGTTTTGTTGAACTATGAATTAAGAACATTAAACATTACACACCTCTTCCAAAGAAGCATTACCAGCTCTTTCTCCAATTCCATTTATCGTTACTTCTAATTGTCTTGCACCCGAATAAGCCCCCTCCAAAGTATTTGCAACAGCAAGTCCAAGATCATTATGGCAATGGGTAGAAATGACGACATTTGTAGCACCATGCGTGTTGGATTTTATGTCAGCAATGAGCTGCCCAAACTCGCGAGGCCAGTTATAACCAACGGTATCAGGAATGCAAAGAGTCGTTGCCCCTGCTTTTATCGCCTCACCTAGGACCTCATATAAAAATTCTCTTTCCGATCTATACGTTAAAAAAACATAACACAACACTAATAAAATCATCGTTGATGTCACAACTAGAAAGTGAAAATGAAAATAAAACTGAAACTTGACAGGTAACAAATATTAGATTGGCAGAGAAATTAATAAAAATGATTGGTTGTTTTAAGCTGTATGAGAATTTCACTTTAACAGTTTATTGATAGTTAAATGAGTCATATATATAATCAATCATTAGTTACTGAATTTTATAGCACAATTTACCTTCCAGCATCTTCCGCGCCAAACTGAACATCATTACAACCCAAACTCCTAGCATATGCCACCATGGTCCTAGCCTTTTCAATAACTTGTTCCTTAGACATCTTTAACTTATGCTTCATATGAATCTCACTGGTGGCTATAAATGTTTGAATCCGCGGGTATTTGGCATACTTAACAGCCTCCCATGCTTTATCAATATCGTTCTTGTTGCACCTCGCAAGGCCCATAATGACGGGGATATGACCATCATTACCGGCGGCTGAGTTACCGACCTCTTGTGCTATCAACTTAACCGTTTCTAGATCGGCTTTGTTGGAAGCCGGAAACCCTGCTTCGATTATGTCGACTCCTAGCCTTGCGAGTTGATGTGCAATGGTGAGTTTTTGCTTCGGGGTCATCGAGGCTCCGGGTGCTTGTTCACCGTCGCGGAGAGTAGTGTCCAAAATGCGAATGCGGTTAGGGTTTTGGATATGGTGAGGAATGTAGGCATTGTTAAGGGTGCATGTGATCATTGAGACTGATTTTCGGGGTAGGGTTTTTGATGGTTTGAAGTAAGAGAACGTACGGGTGGTGGAGGTGGCGGCAATGGTGGGACTGCGGATGGTCGAAGAAAAGAAACTAGAGGTGTTAGAGAGAGAAGTCGCCATGCAAACAAAGCTTTATTTTTTTAATTAGTGATTGAGTAAGAAGATCTGATAGACTGTGTATAATGATGGATTGTTGATCACTATATATAGTCGAATAGATGGTCTTCTTCCGAATAGTTAGGTGTAAGTTTGTGATTTCTTTTGATTTTCCATCAAATTATAATAGTGGCACATGTGAGACAACATTGACTTTGTGTAGATATGATATATGTAATGAATCAAAAAGGGAATGGAGATACAACACGTGAGACACGATTAAAAATAAAAGATATAGCAACTTCTTTTATGAAAACAATTAATAAAACCAAATAACTAAGATTTAATACCAGTTTTATCTAATTTAATTCTCGGTTTAGAACGTAATGAATTGAGTTTTAATAATCCAAAGTATTATAACTCACTAGTTGTAAATATTCATACCAATAATTTAATCGATTGCAAGGTTTACTATTGATAATATTAAAGTGAAAGTAATGTTTAGCATAACTAAGGAGGATGCAATAATATATAGCTCAGAATATTACACTTTTTACATGTAAAAAAAATAAATAAGAATGTAATACATAAATACATTATACATTAACATCCTCCCGTAGGCGAAACAATGTTAGTAGATACCTAGCTTGTCACGGAACAACTTAAATTGCTGACAGGACAAGCTTTTAGTGAAGATGTCCGCAACCTGGAGTTTGGTTGGAACAAAGCAGGTGTGCAATTTTCCTAAAGTAACAAGTTCCCTTATAAAATGATAGTCGACATCAATGTGTTTGGACTGCTTTTGGGTGAGAGATATGGCACTTTTATTATCACATAATAAGGTAGGGCGGTCTAGTGGAAGAGCATGAAGTTCGCGAAGGAGATGGGTAATCCATA
The DNA here is from genome assembly GCA_030545235.1 of Helianthus tuberosus. Taxonomy (NCBI): domain Eukaryota; kingdom Viridiplantae; phylum Streptophyta; class Magnoliopsida; order Asterales; family Asteraceae; genus Helianthus; species Helianthus tuberosus. Next base: position 147,662,350 of record CM060414.1, on the reverse strand, counting down.
TCAGCTCAGCAGCAATTGAGGCCAAAGCCATGTCTTCAGACTCACAACTGGAGCGATAGACAGTTGATTGTCTCTTGGCACTCCAAGATACAAGGTTGCCCCCTACGAAGATGGAGTAACCAAAGGTGGATCGTCTAGTGTCAACGCGTCGAGCCCAGTCAGCATCAGAGTACCCAGAATGGTCGTTTTGGTCGGACGAGAGAAAGTAAGTCCGAATGTTGTTGTGGTGCCCTTAATGTACCGTAATATCCGTTTACATGCTGAAAGTGATCTGTGGTTGGTTGTTGTAAAAACTGACTGACTTGGTTTACTGTAAGACCCAGACTTATAATATATATAATTTCGCAATTTCATTACATGATTAACCCAAATTTTTATTTCACAAAAGAATATTTAACTAATGTAACTTAAAAGTTTAGTTGCATATCACTAGACGTCATATTTCACGAGCATTCGTGATAATTTGGTTCTTGACGTGGCTTGATCTTCATCTGGTACTCAAACTTAGATATTACGTACCATGGGATAACATAAAAACGATTAGTGTTTAAGTTAAACAAACAACTACATTTTAAAACAACAAATAAAACATTTTTTTGTTCAGGAATTCCCCCACGCCACGTGGGGGGAGCCTGGTTTCTCCCCCGCATGTCGTGGGGGGGACACTTTTCCAGAATGTTGCCAATGTTTTCCAACTTTTCCACACTTAGCCAATTTTTTCAACTTTTCACCAAGTTTGTACCCAGGTTGGTCCAAACCTAAATTATTTTGCTTAAGACTATTCCCTTCCATCTTTAAACCCGAAATCCACTACCTGGACCTAGATTGTTTAAATTTTCACTACCCTCATCCGGTCTGGAGCTTTTATCCAAACTGACCCATTAGGAGGCATTAGACATTCTAGTTCATACCTCTTATATTCTTGTTAAGGTTTTCCTCATTTTCCCCCAACCACAACCGCAATTATGGTTGGTTCCTTAGGCGAACCATAACATTCTATTACCATCTTCTGGTTTGGTGTTTTACAAAACTGACCAGTTACGAGGCTTCAAGCATTTTCGCTCAAGCCTCCTACATTCCTTGTCGTGGTTTCCTCATTATCTCCCAAACACCATCGAAACTATTGTTGGTGTCATAAGACAATATCTTGGCTTCTACGACCCTGTGGGTCGCTTATACCTTGGTTTTGTATGTCCGTTACTATGTTTGTGGCTCTATAGACCACAAACGACCCGTTTAGTTTGCCACTCATAGTTCTCTACAACCACGAGTGGCGATCATCCTTTAATCAATTCTCACCATGGTCCATGACCATGGTTGTTTTCCGTTAGGAAACACCTCCGCTTCTATGAACCGCGGGTCATTTATACTTCGGTTTTACATGCCATTTGATAGGGTTTGCTTAAGCTCATTTCGACTTGGCCCAAAATGGGTCTTTCATTCAACTTCTTAATAGTATTTTACTTTGGTATCATTTTCAATATATATATATATATATATATATATATAGCTACGTACCTTAGAGCTTTCCTTTTAGACAAGCGTCATTTCCAACTTGTCTTCGCGAAGCCGAACTTGAGTTACCTATAATTTTCAACCCAAGTGGTTATTAGGACACATATTCATTCATAGCCTTTTTCATCGAAGGTCATCAACCATCATTCATAACTCTTTCATCAAGTTTCATGGGTTAACAACAATCAAAATTCATGTTTCCATTTTATCAAACACTTGGTGGACATTACGTTTAATTCTCATCCAAGATGTCTGAATTGTTCCACAATTCAACCTAAAGGGGCTAAATTCTTCTAGTCATGTCAAAGCCCACTTCACAACATGTATGAACATCAAATCAATTCTCATAATTGTTCAAATATTTCCCATGTACTAGTAAGTATGATGATCATAAGCACTAATACAACACCAATTTACATCTATAATCTAAATTTCATCATATGTTTTCATCATTCAAGGCCCTTATTCATAGAAATTCTATCAAATGCGATTCTACCACATACCTTAGGTTTTGATGATGATAGATGTTAAGAATCCTCAAACATGCAAGGAAATCACTTCAATTACACCCTTGAATCTACTAAATTTGTGGCTTGAACAAGAGAGGGTTTTCCCTCCCTCTCTTTCTAAAACATGCCACACACATACTTTTATTTGTTTTTCTAAATTTTAATTAAACAACTTTCCAACTTGTTCATTTTCTTTCCCTTAGGTTTAGCTAGTTACTTATGTTTAGCCTTAACCCATTTATCTCTTACTAAAAGGTAAAAATACTAACTAGGTTTGGTAGCCCTAGTTAAACCATTATATGCCTATATATCAAAATAATAAAATAGCGAAATTTATATTTTGGGGCGTTACATGTACTGCATAGGCGATGTCTGGTCTGGTGATTGTCAGATATTGGAGAGTCCCAACTAATGAACGATAAAGCACGGGGTCTTTAAAAGCAGTGCCATCTCTGATAAAGGAAGCATTTGCTGACAAAGGGGTATGAGTTGGTTTAGTGTCAAGAAGACCTACACGAGCAAGAACATCATGGGTATATTTGGAATGGTTAAGAAACAAGCCATTAAAAGTGTTGGCGACCTCAAGCCCTAGAAAATAATTTAGTTGTCCAAGGCCTTTGATGGTAAACTCCTTGTGTAGCCGAGATACAAAAGTGGCAATAATCTTCTCTTGATTTCCTATTAAGATAAAATCATCAACATAAACAAGAAGGTGCATAATACACCTGTTAAAACAACAAGACACTAATCTGTATGCCAGAATAGGAGGCAACCAAACCATGACGATTTATTTTTGTGTCAGTGACACTAGTTTTAGACACAAAAGCACTCTGTAACGATCTGTCATCGTTGCCGTTAAGAGTGGGGCTCGCCAAAACCCAATAGATCTATCTCATTGTTCCTCGGTACTTGTTTATTCATTAATGGTCCCTTCATTTAAACACCTATCCGCATGTGATCTAAATGTTTTCATTTTTATCGTCATACCAATTGTAACATGTATACATCCCTGAAAGTTTAAAACTATAAATATTTAAATTAAAAGGGGAAACATGAACTCATAGATTTGCGTTCCGTGCAAATCTCTATTCGATTCCTGGTTCTTCGTTTGTTTCTTGACCTACAAGTGTTCTAATCTCATTAGACACTTAGGTTTATGTTTGTTTTTCGTACAAGTATCTCATCTTGAATTTCGTTTTTGGTTCTTGTATTCGTTTGCTTTCTTTGTTTATGTTTACATATATGTATCTTCTATATATATATATATATATATATATATATATATTCTATTTAGTTTATGTTTGAATGGGCCTAATCCATTTATTTTAGTTAAGTGGACCTAGCCCAGATGATTTTGTTTAAAGTGGGTCAAGCAAATTGATGTGTAAGAGTGGTATTAGCCAAAAATAGTTTTATAAAAGTGGGCCTAGCCCAATTTAGTTTACAAAAGTGGGCCTAGTCCAGATAGGTTATGTAAGAATGGGCCTAGCCCAAACTAATTTTAGAAAGTGGATCTAGCCTATGTTAGTTTATAAAAAGTGGGTTTTAGCCCAAGTATTCTTGTAAAAGTGGGCTTTAGCCCAATTTAACTAAAAAGTGGGTTTTAGTCCAAATATTTTTGTATAAATGGGCCTAGCCCAATCTTATTTAAGAAAAGTGGACTTAGCCCAAATTTAATTCATGGACTCTTTTTATAAAAATTGTTACTTATGTTAATATTTAATCTTTCTAGTGCATAAGACTTTTAAAGTGTGTGTGACGGCTCGTATTTTTGTTATGACTATTTCCTACGTGTCGATTTGGTTTATTCGTGTTGTTCGTTCCGTTCGTGTCACCTGTCTCTGTCTATGTCGTTTATTTCGTTCGTGCCATATATTTTATTTTGTCCGAATTTGTCAAAAGTGTCCATGTTGTACAAAGTGTCCGATTTGTCCGATTGTTTGTTTATGTCCAAGGATGGACATTCCATTTTTATAGTTTTCGTTTTTCAAGTGTTAATATATATATATATATATATATTGTAATTTGTTGTGGAAGTTTATAGTTTTGTATTTATTACTACGTGAACTAAATACATAATATACATACAAAAATATATAATTATGATACTTGATGAATCTTTAAAGTATACATTTTATCTAAAATATATACTTTGTCATTTTTAGTTTAGAATTCTTCATAAAATATGAACTTATAACTCCTTGTCCAAAAATTCGTTTAATCAAGTTTAAAGATCCCAAGTCGTTTTCTAGTCATCAAATCCTTTATTTAACACCTTTTGATCATAACCAACTTTATAAAAATTTTGCCATAGTTTCCTTTAAACTATGGATTTTTTCCAAGTTTAAACAAACTTGTGTTCAAATCATTTCAACTCAAAATATCATCAAGTATCAAAAATCATCATATTTTGACAACAGAAGTGTTATGAACATGTAGTAGTCTCCATCTTTCCCAAAAAGGAAACTTTATTCATGATTTTTGTCAAAATTTGTAGAACATAATTTTATTTAAAAATTTATGTTTTAGGTGATATATGTAGTCATTTTGAGTATAAACGTGTGTTCAAAACTCTTTTATTAACAAGTTTCATGTTTTTTATTCTTTCCAAAAATGGAAACTTTATTCATATATTTTAACAAAAATTTAGGTTCTTGGATTTTAAATAATTACTCATGTTTTCTAACATGCATGTAACTATTTTAAGAATAAAAACCCATGTTCATAACTTTTGTTGATGAATCTTGTTAGATCTAACATGCATGTGTTTAGATCATATTTTTGTATAAGAATAAACAAGATTCATATTCACTAACATAACTTCTTCAAGTTCATCCAAAATCACCAAGAAATTTATAAGATAAAAATCATGGATTTAGTTTTTCTTATTGTTTTTCAAGTGGGTTTTGTTATGTTTGATTCAAGATGAACTTGTATTTTTAAGAAAAATCGAAAATAAAAAAAATGTAGAAGATATTGATGATTCTTACAAGTTTGCTAGTAAAAACAAAGATGAAGATATGATGATCCAAGAACTCCTAGTGCTACCAAGGTGCTTCTAGTGTATCTTCAGGTCTTGAAAACTTCTTGAATCATGCATGCTTGAAATTAATGTCTTTGAGTTTGAAAAAAAGATGAAGATGGTGATTTGGTGCTCTAGCCGATTTTTAGAGAGATAGAGTAAGGAGATGAAGAGTTTTGAGTGTTTGTTGGAAAATGAAAGAGAGATGGAGTGTTAGGATTAGTTTTGATTATGGTTCTTACACAATACACTAACCTTCCATTTAGAGTTCCAACACAACACAGTAGAGATGAGTGGGCATGTTGGGGACCCACTAATGCCGTGAATTATCAAGAGGGGGGGGGGGGTATTTGCATTTTTTATAAAATCTTGTTACATATATAAGCTTTCATGGACTTTGATAATTCATATAAAATTTTCTATAAAGTTTCAAGGTCCAACATTTTAAAGTAATGTGACACTAGGTAAAACTAACCCACCAAAATGATTAGTTCGTTGATCGGATAAAAATTTGGTTCAGGTCTTGTACCGGGTTAAATACTGACACTGCGTTTTACTTATATAAATCCATGACAAAAATTGTTTTTGCACATGTTTTATCATCCAAATTATTAACCCAACTTTCTGGACTAAAAATTTTATTATTTCTGACACAGTTCCGGTACCGGCTTTGTTGTCAGGCAGTTTACTGAACTAACTGTGCATCTTAACACAATAAGATTTAAGTGCGGATTTTGTGTTGTTTTTAATATCTGTTATATTATTTTTGACAAATAATATTTATTTTTGGGTTTTTCAGCCAGTTACTATTTCGTTCTGCGGAATGCTGTACACTTCCGCAGGATTACTATACTTTTCTACGGACTAGGAGAATTTGGTTTTTAAATGGAATTTTCTACATGATATAATTGGACGAAGTTCTTATGGAATGTTTGTGCAGACATATGTTTATGTCTCGTTTTTATCGTGTCAGACTGTACCGCGACTAGTACTGGAAAGTATTGTTTGTTTGCATTTCTATAGTCAGTCTAGGATATAGTTTGTAATCGTAACGGATTTGTTATCATAATAAGCTACGATTTTTATAATTTCTAGACTTTTAAGACTTAATCAAATAAAATCAAGTCAAACATGCGAAAATAAATAATGTAATAGTTGTTCGGGTTGTACGGAATTACTGAAATTTTACTGAATGTCACACGGATGACCATGCATCATTGGATAATTGTCAGAATTGTGTGTCTTCATGTAACTTTATGCACTTTTGAGCAAAGTCACATCATTTTGACTTTGTAGGTTCAAGCCCCGCATGAGCTTCAGACCTCTAGCTTCCAGCTTCTAGCTTCCAGCTTCCAGCTTCCAGCTTCTAGCTTCTAGCTTCCAACTTCTAGTTTCCAGCTTCCGGTCGCTGGAGTGACTTTGTTTAACTTATTGTTTCAGCCTTGCTGAGTAGGTTCCTCCGGGCACCCACGTCATCAGCCCCTAGTCATAAGTGTCAATGTTGTAAATATAGGTACTTACGTCTCGAATGGGTCGTTTTTATTTTTTAGAGATTTAACTACGTTCGAGTGTGTGCCTAAGCTTTATGTATATTAGCATATGGATCATATGAGAGGGTTATAAATCTCTTTTTCTTAGCTTCTTGGTTTTAACGTATTTTTGTTTTGTTGGTTTCTCTGTAAAACTATTTAAAGAATATGTAGGGAAGCTAGAAGCTTAAGTTTTTTGCCTTGCGGATAGGAGCTTACAATCGGAAGCTTTTTACTTTTGTTGGTTATTGAAACGCTTTGTTTTTTTCAGTTTCTTGTCCACGCTTTGATCCACTTGTCCACTTGCCTATGTAAGTTGTATCGGACAACCATGACTTTACTGATGGGACAGCGCCGCAGGGGAGGTATGATTGCTAGTAGGCTTTCTACTGTTTGCGGTTTGATCTTGGCCCTCCACCTGCCCGTAAATATAGGGATTCAAATTTCGAATATATGGTTACCTCTTTATAACCGTGCATCTTTCCTTCTTTTCATCCGTTTCTTTTGCAATTCCTCTTGAAATACTTTGGATATTCCGGTGATCTTCTCGTTTTCCGGCGAACCTCCTTTTATAAATCGGTAAGTGTGTTTTCTTTTCATTCCTTGTTTCTAAATGGCAAGTTCTAAGAATGACATCCAAGTTTAATTTTCCCGTCTCACATAAACTGAGGTTGATCAATTTTGTGTTGATCATGGCATTGATCCCTCGCTTGGGGTTGTTGCTCCCGGTAATAGAAATGCAAATAAGTGTCCGGAAGGTCATGTCATGTTTTATACTCGCATCCTTGATCAACCTAACTTGTGTTACCCATTTACAAACTTTTTCTTGGAGGTTTTAAAGTACCATCGTTTATCTCTTGGTCAATTAGTCACAGTTGGGTTGCTCGTGTTATGCATTTTGAAATTCTTTGTTGTGCACTTAGTTATGCGTCCTCTTAGGTTGTTCCTTCGCTCTTTTCGTTTGGCTCGCAATGGTGATTGTTTCACCATTGAAAAAACTCAATGTGAGGCGGCTTTGATTGTTGGGACTGTTGGTCATACCTATGCTTGGAAAGATAGGTTGTTTTTTATTTATATAAATCTCCTCCCCTTCGCTTTTGTTCCTCGCAAGTTTACTGATGGTTTGAATGAGAAAGAGCCTGATGTTGCTGACCTAGAGCATGGTTTGTTGCTAAAGCTTCGTGCTTCTCGTTCGAAGCTTCGGGATTACCCGAAGAAGCTTCTTGTTTTGGTAGGGATTAGTGCGGACTGGACTGACCGGGATTTTGAACCATCTTTTGTTGTAGACACGAAGGGTATGCCCTTTCTTATGATTTTTGTGCCTTTGTGCTATGTTTCTTAGTTTATTAACCTTCTTCTTGGATTATATCTTGCTTGAGGATCCCTCTATTGTTGAATTTCAGTCGTATCACACCCCAACCGATGGCGGAAACATCAGGGCGTGGCACTGAGCGAAACAGATTGTCCAGAAGTTTCCATAAAAACTATAATTACCGATTATTTAAAGCATCATGTCCCATACCATGACATAAAAAGTAATATAATTATTACATACAAGATCTAGTCAAATTGTTCTGTTCCGACAACTCAGATTTCAAATACAGATAATTCATTTATTTGTTTCTAGACCTTTCCTAGCCTCGATTTCACAGCAAGCATATAAACATCTTAAGCACCTACCACATACGTTAAAGTAAAAGTGAATACACATAGTGTAAAGGTGAGCATACAAGTTTAATAGATATAATAGAGTTCGAAATCGATTAAGCGTAACCAGCACGTACACAGTGTGAAATGAAGCATGTTAGTTATCGACATGAACCTATCGATACCAATGACTGCGGGTTGACTGCCCAAGGCAGTTCGTAATACATACTCACCACTGTGAGCCATATAACAAATTGTCCTTAACAACCCCTGAGTGAACAGGTGCTGAGTCCAAACTATAGTACTATCGTTGCTAAGGTAGGTAGACAGCATTCCATGTGTAAACATAACAAACAAGCATTCATTAAGTCACGTATAACATGCGGTAACTGTTAGCGTTAAAGTAATGCGTAGTGTGTTCGATGTGATTTAGAATAAGTAACGTATGTAACACCCAAAGTGCGTAAAGCAAAAAGGGATAGAGTATACTCACAGCGATTGATGGATTGAAGGGAGCGCTAGAGAGTAAGGTTAGCCTGATCAGAACGAGAGCATAACGATAAGCGGCGCGTAAAACGATACAAAGTGTCAGTGGATCGAACAGCAATCCGATCGGGTGGCAATCCGATCGGGTGTCCGGTCGATCGGATGACAATCCGTTCGGGTGGTCTGTCACACCCCGACCACGTAAAACAACAAAACGTGGCGGAAACGTCGGGGAGTGTTGCAACAGAATTATTGTTCCACAACCATGGTAACCAAATGTTTCGTTTTATTGAATTATTATGTAATGTACATTGTCTTTAAACCAAAACAATCAAACTACATATTGTTTATAACTGTTTTTTTAAGTCACTAAGGCCTCGTCCAGGTCCTATGTGACACAAGCTTCCTAGCAATCAACATCATGCAACACCACCTGAAACATATGTAAAAATTAAGTCAACAAAGAAATGCTGGTGAGCACATAGGTTTTATAAGAGTATCGGAATCATGGCTCGTTTATATATATTGCAATACCTCGAAAACCTTGTTTTGAAAAGTATATAATATTGCAACATGATTAACCAACTTAAATCAAGATGGTTATAATTTATAAAATCTCGTAGCCATGATTCTTAACTCAAAGACTTTTGTTTTAGTAAACCAATTCGTAAAACATCTCGTTAAAACTCGTTAATAAAACTCGTATGGTTTATATCATTTCGAAAACCTCGTTGTGTGACATCGTTTTAAATCGTTTCCCAAGAGAACTAAATAATGACACGCAATGTAATATGATAGAAGCACTTATATATAAGATGTACCAGCAGCGTATCTACCATGCTTCTATCATGTTACACCCGTCCCATTATCTAATCACCACCCAAAACCAATCGTTTAACCAAATTGTTTAAGTCGTCCCAAAATTGTATTCGTTTTAATTTGTGAAACTACTTATGGTTGTCTCGCTAATAACATTCAAACCTTAGTGACTCGACTACCTCGCTTCTCGCGTTAACAAACCACCAAAGGGTAAGTTAACAATCACAGATCCGGTCGTTACCTACATAACCCCCACACATAACAATGGGTGTAGTCTGATAACAAGATTTATCAGATCTTATGGTACCATAACCTAATACTGGTCGGCTTGATCAATGTTAATGAATGTCATTCGTTATGTAACTACAACCGAAAAGTTCGTTCACATTATCGAAATCGTTATTAGTTTAATATAAACCATTTAAATCGTTTTTCAAACCATCGTTTAAACCTCGAAATCGTTTAATACATATGAATCACCCCAAAACAATTGAAAACATTAAAATAGGGGAACTATGTACTCACATTGAATAGAAGGGTATCCTTGATCTAAAGAACTTAGCGAAGCTCAGACAAACCAAGGAAATTCAAGTAGTACCTAGTAATCGGATCACTGGTAAATAAATCGACACCTAAATCGGAAGATCGGACAGAATGAGGTCTTGTAAACCAAATGAGTGTTGGAACTCATGTGATATGGTTTAACAAAGCCTACATTCTAAATCGGAACCTAACCTAAGTGCTTTCGACCCGTTACGACCCGTTTAGGTAGCTTACGCTATTTTAACGCGTCGTTCGCGTAAAACGCGTTCGAGACGTCTAACTAGTCCTATGACAAGTATTATATGCCTAAACATGTCTAATTATGTTGCATAATCAGTTACGTGACAAAAGTTTAGGTTACATGTGTTTAATTACCAATTATGCATGAAAAGGGTATTTTAGTAAATTACCTAAGGCATATAAACTACCTATCATACAACTACTTAAACTAGGTGACCATAAGGTATAACCTCGGAAGGTTATTCCCTATGCAACTATGGTCACTAAACATGCTTGGTCAGGTCCTAATGATCGAACAAACGGGTCGAGTTCGAAAGTCTAAGCGGTGGTTTAGACCGCTTGACTTACGACTCTAAACAAGCACTAAACTAAAAGTGACGAGCTAAGCATGTTAAAACATGCTTAACTAATTTAGAAAACACGTTTTTATATCAAAACAAAGTGTTTTGATACCAAGAGTAGTTTGGTTGCAAAATACGCTTAAATGCGTATTTTGATCGAAACTACGACTCGTCACTACGCCTAGTCAACGTGGTAATCAGCAGGTATAGTCACTAAGGACTATAACCATCGTGATTACTCTCACGTTGCGAAGTTCAAACAAACTTCTCGTTGACCATGGACTGGTCAAAGCTGAAAGTCAAACAATGTTTGACTTTTAAGCTAGGAAAGCAATAAAAGAATGAAAGAGGACTTACAAAGGATCCAAATAGATTTGATTCCAAGTATTTCTCAGGTAGGTAGTGAATAATCACAACCACTTAGAGAAAATCTCAGATCAAATGTGAGGAAATGAATGGGGAACATGGCCTTATATAGTTTTTCGCAAACCGTTAGGATCATTTCTTGGCAAGGAGGGAATGATCTAGGCCATACAAGTGTTAGAGAATGATTGGGGGACTTGTTCTCCACACAAACCAGCCCATAGCATGAAAAACTAGAGATTAAAACCATCAAAAACGAGCTAAATGACCAGATTCAATGTTTCTGCCAGATAGGGTTTTGGCTACCCGCCACGGAAATAGCCTTAGGCTGTCGTGCCCCGCCACACCCTCAGATCAGAATTTTCATTTTTGGCAAAAACAGTCCCTGCACGCTCCAAACTTTTTTTTCGATGCGTTTAACCCCCGTTAACCTCATTTTAAGGCTCTAAAATGAAGTTAAAGTATTGGGAACTCAAAACATGCTAAAAAACATCTCGGATGTCGGTTCATTTGGTCATACGATCGCGTTGTTCGGTTAATTACGATGGTAGTCGTAACGAACGCAAAATCGATCCAAATTAAGCGACGAATGAAATTTTATCATGCCAATAATTAAAATAAAATATGTTAATGATTACATAAATTTTTGGGTGTCCGGATATATTCAGAACGTAAGATATGCGCGAAAATGCAAACTTGTGCACTTTTTGACGCTTTTAGTCCCTATTGATCAATAAAGTTTATTTTAGCATACCGAACCCCTCAAAGCCTATTTCTAAGCTATGTAAAGGATATTTAGGGTATGTTTAACTTATGATCAAGTTCTGGAATATTCGTTACTATACAAATCAGTATAGTTTCACAGTTTGACACAAATAGTCCCTGCGATCGAACAAACTTGATTTCAACACCCCAAACCATCCAAAACTTATTTCTAAGTTATGTGAAGGTTATTTAAGGTATGTTAAGCCTATTTCACTATCCTGGAGTGTTTGTCGCGTTAAACTGACTGTGTTTACGCACCAGTTTGCGTATAACTTTCTAGAAAGTGATTTAAAGCTTGAAATCGGAATCGAAGATCGAATCGTAAAATCATTAAACATAAATACACACATAATAACACCAAAACACATTGTTTTATTAATAATTAACATTGTTTTACATTGTACAACGATTACAGAGAACAGTTGTCACAGTCTCCCCTACTTTAGGAAATTTCGTCCCGAAATTTTAACTAGAGGAAACTTGTGAGAACAATTGCAGATATTTCTCCTTATTTTGGTTCTTACGTTCCCAAGTAAATTATGGGCCACGTTTGGATTCCCAGTGAATCTTGACCAAATGAATTCGTTTGTTCTTCAACTGTTTGTATGTACGGTCCACTATCTCCACAGGTTTCTCGACAAAGTGCACGTTTCATCGATTTGGATTTTGTCGAGTGGAATGTGAAGATCAGCGTCGGCTAAACACTTTCATAGATTGGACACGTGGAAAGTCGGATGGATATTTCCAAGCTCTGGAGGTAGCTCTAGTCGATAGGCAAACTTTCCAACCCTTTCAACAATCTTAAATGGTCCAACATATCGTGGTGCAAGTTTTCCTTTCTTTCCAAATCTCACCACTCCTTTCCAAGGTGACACCTTGAGTAGGACATGGTCTCCGACTTGGAATTCTAAGGGTTTGCGTCGTAAATCCGCATAACTCTTTTGACGGCATCTAGCTGTCACAAGATTATCGTGAATTCTCTTGATTTTGTCTGTTGTTTCTAGAATGAGCTCAGGTCCAGTAAGCTGAGCTTCACCGATCTCATTCCAACAGACAGGTGAACGGCATTTTCGACCGTAGAGAGCCTCGAATGGTGCCATATTAATGCTAGCATGATAACTATTGTTGTTAGAGAACTCGATCAATGGAAGATGAGAATCCCAATTACCACCAAAGTCTATCACGCATGCTCTAAGCATATCCTCCAAAGTTTGAATCGTCCTCTCAGATTGTCCATCTGTTTGGGGATGATAAGCATTGCTTAGATTTAGTTGGGTTCCCATAGTAGATTGCATGGCCTTCCAAAAGTGAGATGAAAATCGAGCATCACGATCGGATATGATGTCCAAAGGAACACCATGTCGAGATACAATCTCATCAACATAAATCTTTGCAAGTTTATCAGCAGATAGATCCTCGCGAATCGGAATAAAATGAGCTGACTTCGTTAATCGATCGATAACAACCCATATAACATCATGACCTTTAGATGTACGCGGTAACTTAGTGATGAGATCCATCGCAATGTTCTCCCACTTCCAAACCGGTATCTCTGGTTGTACAAGCAAACCAGAAGGTCGTTGATGTTCAGCCTTGACTTTGAGACAAGTTAGGCATTTCGATACATACAAAGCAACATCCTTCTGCATACCAGGCCACCAACACTGAGTACGAAGATCCTTGTACATTTTATCAGCACTAGGATGGATAGAATATCGAGACTTATGAGATTCGTCCATTACCAAGGTGCGAAGATCGTCTTGTTTCGGAATCTAGAAACGATCCTTGAAACAGAGTAAACCATCACCTTTCGCTTCGAGTTTAAGCTCAAGCTGATGTGGTAATTCCTTACCTATCAAATCTTATGAAACACAAGATTGCTGAGCTTGAAGAACACAAGTTTGAATATCAGATAGAGTTCGAACAGAATGAAGCTTGACTCGCTCTTTTCGACTAAGAGCATCGGCTACGACATTCGCCTTACCAGGATAGTAGCGAATCTCGCAATCGTAGTCATTCAAGAGTTCAACCCAACGTCGTTGCCTCATGTTCAGCTCTTTCTGATTAAAAATATGCTGGAGACTTTTGTGGTCTGTGAAAACCACACACTTCGTGTCATAAAGATAGTGTCTCCAGATTTTGAGAGCGAAAACCACAGCACCCAACTCAAGATCGTGAGTCGTATAGTTCTTCTATTGAACTTTCAATTGTCTAGACGCATATGCTATAACTTTGCCTCGTTGCATGAGAACACAACCAAGGCCTATGTTGGATGCATCGTAATAGACAACGAAATCATCGACTCCCTCGGGCAAAGATAGAACAGGAGCATTGCAAAGCTTCTGTTTCAGCATTTGGAATGCTTCTTCTTGCTTGGGTCCCCACTCAAAAGGCTTATTCTTCTGAGTCAAAGCAGTGAGTTGTCACACCCCGATATTTCCACGTATTACCGGGGGGCCCGGTGGGGATTATCGTGACGCAGTTGATATCATTACAGTCAAACAACACAATAATTAAATGCACAGCGGAAGCAAAGATAGATATATTTCAACTTTAATAAATTGTAATATCAAGTATCACAACAGTCGAAAGTTTATCCACAGGTGGATCAAAATAAAATGGAAACAGTAGTTCAACATACTTTAGGCATCTTAAGCTTGCGAGACTCTTTAGTGATGCTAGGAGAAGCCAGCCAAGTTCGCGTAGTACCTGCACTTAACCTTTTTGGGAAAATACGTTAGTTTACACTGGTAAATACAATTAACTGACTCATTTTGAAAAGGTTTAATAAAAATTGATTTGAATGCACGTGGCGCAAACTTTTATAACTTGGGATAATTATTTGAATATATAAACTTGTAAAAGGATTACATGTTTCTTATGCGTTCAGTAGCCCGGTTCGTGCCGGGTTAAAGATCAATAGACACACCACATTAATTATTTAGACACAGACGGGTGTACGCCTACACCCCGTGCTTAGGTCGTGGCCATTTCGTAAAATGATGCCAAGGATATCCGGGACATGGTCATTAACCCCCCAAAGGCTATAAGCAAACAAAACAATTTAAACGGTCATCTCGATAATACTTAACCACCAAACGATTAAGGTCGAATGCCCGACCAAGAGGTATTTTATATACCGTACCCCAAGCCCGTATAAGGGAAAATAAGTTAAAAGTATTTACCTTTGCAAGTATAATTCAGAAACAGCAAATGCAAGTAGCTTTTACCGGCCCTCCTATTCTGGAATGAAGGTTTATAATAACCTAATAGAATCCTAACGGGTCTTTAATTAAGCCTAAACTTAGACCGGTTAGTTTTAAAGATACGGTTCGTACGCACGATTAAGCGAAGACCGGAATAGAACGTGATTTAGACCCGAAAAGTTTGAAGACTTGTATAATATGGGTATACTATACAAATTCTGGATTTTGAGATAAAAACGATAAGGTTTGACCCGTTTCGGCTAATTTATGCAAACTAGTTACATAAACCGAACCGAACGCGCAAGAAGCGTAACGGGTAACCGTAAGAGCCATATACATGTTTCCTAAGTTAATATGCCTCAAATATGTTGTGACATCAGTAAGATATCTTTTATTATGCCCGAAACGAATTTAAACACAAACTATGCCCCGTGGGGGCATTTTTTGGTCATTTACAAGGTTATAAAAGGGTTTAAGTATTTACCTGAGTTACAGGTCTGATATCATTAGTAAAAATACTTAATTTAATAAGTTATAACAGTAGGGTATTGCATATATGTGAAATTTATCAATTATGACCATACTATGCACCGTAGGGGCATTTTGGTAATTTCACATAAGCTTAAAAAGGTCAAAACTGAAACCTGAGTTAAACAACTTTTGCTTACTGTTAAAATATTATAATTTACCTAAAATATCAGTAGGTATCAACCCTTATATGTTTAAAATAGTTTTAGTACATACTAAGCGTTAAAAACGCTTAAAAGGCGATTAGAAGCCATTTCCGGGTTCTATATAAAAACTGATATTTTTATTAGCCCAGAAGGTTTAAAATAATTTATTTATTATATAAACTTAGTAGCAAAAGGTTTGGGGTCAAAAATATATGTAAAACTCATTTTATAGCCTAAAAGGGCAAACCGACAATTACCGACTCAAGCTTATAACTCTAAGTTATGCTCAGCCTAAAATTAATTAAAAATCTTCAAAAATCCCAAAATACTATATTACATCAGTGGGTAAAAAGTTTGATATCAAAAAGTGGGTTTAAATAGGCTACATGCTAATTTATGCCGTTTAATCGCTAAAAAGCTTTCTAATTACGCTAATGAGCATAACTCTCAATCTACGCCTCAAACTGATGTCAAATTTTGGGTACAAGTTTATAATTTAGTAACTAAGGTTTCTACTCTTTTACATTTTCATAAATCACGTTTTATGGTGAAAAGGGCATAATAGTCAACATATAAGCAATTAACGGAATCATGCATATTAATTGGATAACTAATGAACCAAGGTGTATAATCATAGAGGGTTATACTAACATGTAACCTGGTCCTAAGGAAGCTCTAAGGCATTTCCAAATCATACTAAAACGGGTCAGAACTGAAGTCAAAGCAAAAGTCAAAGTTTTGCGACTTTCGGTTCCGAACCGGGTCTAAACAGAAAATTGTCGGATCAAACAAGCTTAGACCAGTTATTATACTTATTACTAAGTTATATGAGTGGTAAAATAGGTTACGTGCCTTCTACATTGATAATTATGCGTTAATTCGAAAATTAGCATTCTGTTGACTTTTTCTAATTAACTTTGACCCGACAAATGGTCTAGTTAGAGTGGGAATCAGAGGGTTCCCTTTTAAGGGTTTCTTGCCCACATAATTACCAACTTATAACTACCTTCAATTCGACGAATCACTGGACCATTTATGATTAATCGTTAAGTCAAATGCTAATTACGACGGTTTGACTTTTAAGCTAAATCTAAGTAAAAACTCAACTAGGAAAGGTTAAGCATACTTACAGAAGTCCTATGCACGATTAGGGATGCTTAGGGTCTGCTCTTGAACTTCCAAAAGCTCCAGAAATGCAGAAGGAATGAGTGATCACAATGTTGCAACATTGTGGCTTTATATAGTGATTAAATCTCACTTAGATCATTGACAACCAAGTCTACCCTTGTTCCCTGATCATCAACAAGTGTCCTAGGGTCTAAAAAGCATGTAGGGGTCGTCCAAAGAAGTGGAAAATCGTTTTTAAGTCGGTTATTTCGTTTATTTAACAGCTGCTGCCAAAATCACTGTCGCTGGGCATCCCTTACGGACCGTAAGGGGGTGGCTTACGGTCCGTAAGCCTTTTGCAGAAGGCAAAAACTCTTGACCTTTCAAGCATTCGAACGGGCAACCATGTATTATGAATTTTGGGCTTCTATAATTCAGTATGGGGCCTCAAGAATGTGCCTTGAACAGTTTTGATCACTTTTAATGATGTACATTTGTCTTGGACATTATCGAAAAGCCATAAACGAAGGGTTGTCGTGCATTTCTTCGTAGGATTTCACTTTTGCAATTACGAATCAATTATTGTTAGCATTTACCATATTTGAGTATATTAGATGTTTACAATAAATATTAGGGTCTTGGGATTCATAACGAGGTCGTACAGAGGTATAAATTAACATGACGATACTTTTAAATCCTGCCATACATCTTTAACTAGATCCGGGTTTATATCACTTTTGTCTTACATGACACGTGTTGTTATTTCATTGAACATGAATTTTTCGAGGTGTTACATCCTCACCCCCTTAAAAGAAATCTCGACCACGAGATTTACTGAAATAAATTAGGGTACTTTTCTTTCATTGTGGACTCTACCTCCCACGTGTACTCGGGACCTCTACGGGCATCCCATTTAACCTTTACGATTGGTACATGCTTCCTTCGAAGCTTCTTAACCTGTCGATCCTCGATCGACATGGGTTTTTCAACAAACTTCAAGCTCTCTTCTATGTGCACATCTGTATGTGGTATGACTAGTGATTCATCAGCGAAGCACTGCTTCAGATTGCAGATGTGGTATACATTGTGAATACCACTGAGCTCTTCAGGTAAGTTTAACTTATAGGCAACCGATCCGACACGTTTGATGACCTAGAATGGTCCTATGTATCTCGGGCTTAATTTTCCTTTCTTACCAAATCGCATCACTCCCTTCCAGGGTGATACTTTAAGCAACACTTTGTCACCTACCTCGAATTTCATAGGTTTACGCTTTAGATCCGCGTAGCTTTTCTGCCTATCCCTGGCAGCTTTCAGGCGATCACGAATCTGGAAAATCTTGTCCGTCGTTTCAAAGACTATTTCAGGTCCTGATAATTGGACATCTCCAACTTCCGCCCAACAAACGGGTGTTCTGCACTTTCTACCATATAACGCCTCGAAGGGCGCTGCTTTAATGCTCGTATGGTAGCTATTGTTATATGAGAACTCAATTAATGGCAGGTGGTTATCCCAACTACCACCTAAGTCAATCACGCATGCACGAAGCATGTCTTCCAACGTTTGGATTGTACGCTCACTCTGGCCATCCGTCTGAGGATGGTAAGCCGTACTGAAATTTAAACGCGTGCCCAAAGATTGTTGGAAACTTTTCCAAAAATGTGACATGTATCTAGTATCTCTGTCAGAGATAATAGTCACATGTACGCCATGTAGAGATACAATCTTATCTACGTACAATTGGGCTAACATGTGGGAGCTATAGGTCTCCTTGATGGGTAGGAAATGTGCTGACTTAGTCAGTCTATCTATTATTACCCATATTGTGTCATTTCCTTTCCTAGTCTTCGGCAACTTGGTGATGAAATCCATCGTCACCATTTCCCACTTCCATGTGGGAAGTTCAGGTTGTTGTAGCAAACCTGACGGCTTCTGATGTTCAGCTTTGACTTGCGCACATGTCAAACATTTAGCTACATAGGTAGCTATAGACTTCTTCAAGCCTATCCACCAAAAGTTTGCTTTCAGATCGTGGTACATCTTGTCAGCTCCAGGATAAACGGAGTATTTAGAACTGTGGGCTTCCTGGAGGATGACATCTCGAAGTCCTCCATAAACTGGAACCCATATTCGTCCATTTAATCTTAGAATTCCATCCTTACCAAGAGATAATTGCTCCTCTGTTACCCCTAGCTTTTCATTAGGATAGTTAGCTTCCAACACAGCTTCTTTTTGTGCAGCTAACAACCTTTCATTCAAGCTATTCCTTATCTCAATGCTCTTGGCATTGATTCTTATGGGCTTCACCCTTTCCTTTCGACTCAAGGCATCGGCGACTACATTCGCCTTGCCGGGATGGTATCTTATCTCACAATCATAATCATTCAAAGTTTCCATCCAACGTCGCTGTCTCATGTTCAAATCTTTTTGGTTAAACAGGTGCTGGAGGCTCTTGTGATCAGAATAGATCACACACTTGATACAATATAAATAGTGCCTCCATACTTTCAGTGCAAATACAACGGCACCCAACTCCAAGTCATGGGTGGTGTAATTCTTTTCATGCACCTTTAGCTGACGTGAAGCATAGGCAATAACCTTGCCTTTCTGCATAAGCACACATCCCATGCCAGTGTGTGATGCGTCGCAGTAAACCACGAATTCTTCGGTACCTTCAGGCAATGTCAGTACAGGCGCATTGCTTAGCTTCTATTTAAGGATATCAAAGGATTCTTGTTGCTTGGGTCCCAGTTGAACTTAATATCCTTCCTAGTCAAAGAAGTTAGGGGTGCAGCAATCCTTGAAAAATTTTCAATAAAGCGCCTGTAGTATCCTGCCAATCCCAAGAAACTGCGAATTTCTATGGGTGTCTTTGGCTCTTGCCAATTCATGATAGCTTCAACCTTAGCGGGATCTACCTGTATTCCGCGTTCACTAACCATATGTCCATGAAATTGGACTTCGCGAAGCCAAAATTCACATTTAGAGAATTTGGCGTAGAGCTTCTCCTGCTGAAATAGTGAAAGAATACATCGAAGATGTTTCTTATGGTCGGCCTGATTCTTTGAATAAATCAGAATGTCGTCAATGAAGACGATAACAAATTTGTCCAAGTATGGTTTGCAGACGCGATTCATGATATCCATGAATGCGGCAGGCGCATTAGTGAGCCCAAAAGGCATCACTAGGAACTCGTAATGACCATAACGATTCCTAAATGCAGTCTTGTGTACGTCTTCATCTCTAACCTTCAGTTGATGAATGCCGGACCTTAAGTCAATTTTAGAGAAGTAACTTGCCCCTTGAAGCTGATCGAACAGATCGTCGATCCTGGGCAATGGATACCTATTCTTGATAGTGACCTTATTAAGCTCACGGTAATCTATGCACAGACGCATCGATCCATCCTTCTTCTTGACAAATAAGATTGGTGCTCCCCAAGGAGACGAACTAGGTCTAATGAAACCTTTGGCTAGCAATTCATCTAGTTGTGTTCTCAATTCCTTCATCTCTGTTGGTGCCAACCTGTAAGGCGCCCTTGCTACTGGTGCTGCTCCAGGGATAATGTCAATTCTGAATTCTACTTGTCTATCTGGTGGTAAACCAGGTAGTTCCTCAGGAAAACCTTCAGGATATTCAGAAATGACGGGGATATCCTCAATCTTGGGCTTCGGCTCATCAATAGTCACTTGTGCCATGTAGATGACACAACCCTTCTTCAAACACCTAGAGGCCTTGAGCATAGTCACTTACTCAGGCAGTCCATACTGGGTATCTCCCTGAATGGTAAGTGATTCACTAGACGGAGTCTTGATCACCACTTGCTTCTTATTGCAGACAATCTGGGCCTGGTTATGAGATAACCAGTCCATTCCTAAAACGATGTCAAAACCGGCTAACTTCAAAGGAAGTAGGGACAAAGGAAAAGAGTGGTTCTTAATGGATATGAAACATCCATCTAATATGGTTGAGGCGGTTTCTAAAGTGCCATCTGCTAATTCCACCTCATACTTCACACTTAAGGTTTTAACAGGTAAATTCAGCAATTTGCAAAACTTATTATCTACAAATGATTTATCGGCTCCTGAATAAAAAAGCACTCTTGCGTAAACATCATTTATAAGGAAGGTACCTGTTATCACATTGTCGTCCTGCACAGCTTCCTTTGCATCCAACCTAAAGACCCTAACATTGGTCTTCTTTCCTTCATCAGCTTTCTTTGCGAGTTTTGGGCAGTTGGACTTGATATGCCCTTTTTCGTTGCAACTGTAGCACGTTGCGTCCTTCAACTTTTTGCAATCCAAGGTCTTGAGTTCCTTGGACATGAATATACCACAGGAAAAAGTTCTTGACTGAGTCTGCGAGTTCGATTCATATCTGCACTTCCCGAAGTGCTGTTTCTTGCAGACTTTGCACTTGGGCTTATCACCAGATTGATGCCCATCCTTCTTAGATTCAGACCCCTTCTTGTGGTCACTGTTTCCTCGGTGCTTCTTGTTTGACCTTCGTGAATGTCATCTTCACGTTTCCTTTTCTCGGCATCCTTGTTCCTCAGCGATCTTTGTCTGACCGCGTCCAGTGTGAGGGACAGAGATATATCAGCTACAGATCTGAAAGTAGCTGGCCGAGAGGCCTTCACACTTGCCTTAATTTCTGGGGCTAAACCCCCAATGAAACGAGCTATTATTTTGGGTTCCGGGGTCACCAGATACGGAACCAATCTTGACATGGTATTAAAGCTCGTAAGGTAAGCTTGGCAATCCAGATTTGTCATTACCAATGATAGAAAATCTGACTCAATCTTTTCGACCTCGTGTTGAGGATAGTAGTTCTCCCTGATGAGGGTAACAAATTGTTCCCATGTCATATTGTACAGTGGGATCTTCCCAGTAGCTTGAATCAATGATCTCCACCAGGCTAAGGCCTCACCTTTGAACGATTGAAACACAAACTTTACCACATCCTTCTCAGCGCATCCGCTGATATCAACAACTGTGTCCATTTCATCCAACCACGTCATGCAGTCTATAGCCCCTTTCTCCCCAGTGAAATCCCTGGGCTTGCATGAAACAAAGTATTTGTAGGAGCAACCCTTATCACGGGGTCCTTGATTCAGCATGATTCTTTGAGATGGAACACTTTGCTGATTTGTGGACTGACGATCGTCATCACCTTTCTTAGGCTCATCCTTTTTAGAGGGTGGTGGCTTGCTGTGAGCCTCAGAATGAGTCTTAGGCTTTGAATGTGGTGCAGATAGGGTCCTACTTCGAGTCCCACTAGATCCACTATATTGTTGCTCCATAGCTTTAGATACAGCTGTATCAATCAGTGTACGGAGTTCTTCCCTGGTTATATTAATCCTAGCATTCTCATTATTCTCCAGAGGATGACTGTTAATCTCGTCCGAGTCAGCCATTTATCTTGAACTGTTACATAAGATATTGACAATAGTTTATTTGGGAGTTTATTATGGAATTGTCTTTTATGGCAATTCATTAACCATGGTAACACAGGCCATATCTGGTTAATTTGTTACTCACATTTATTTAGGATTTCTATTATAATTTAACCTAATTATAAAACAATAACAGTTTTATTAGTAGCACAAAAGGCCTAGTCACAAGGACATTTTTAAATTATAAGCCATGATTTCAGAGAATCAAGGCATGAAGGTTTGAACATAGTTCTTTTACCTTTTTCTGACAGGGAGTCGTAGACTACTACTATCTTTTGTCTTATATGACAATGAGCAGGGCCCGTAGGCACTACATTACCAATGGATGGTCAACATGTGATCATCTTAATTGATGATTTAAACCCATGATTTATAGATCATTAAGTTGAGTTAGGAATCTTTTGAAGAATCCTATAATAAGAATGACATGTGTGATTTTTACTAATCACGTCTGCCAGGAGCGTTAACATGTTTTCAGATGTTAACAGGGATCCGAATCTTTTAAACAGGTCTTACCATCTTGGCCAGGTCTTATAATGACACGGAGGCTAGGTTATACCGTTAAGATTCTTAATTAATATTTAAATAGGCAGATATATTTTTAAAAGGGATGATTTTGATTCATTTATTTCACATATAATTTATTTATGCATATAATGGCAAAAATGAAATTTATAAACTTAACATTCCATTAATTATTAAAAAGATTACATATCGCCCTAAACGGGACTTTTTAACAGAACAACTTACCCACGCAGGGGTCAAACTGAAATACTAGTCCACGCAGGGACTTAAACAAACAACATACCCTCATAGGGGTTAACAGAAAGATAGGCCCACGCAGGGGCCAAAACAGCAAGACAGACCCACGCAGGGGCTCAACTGAAACAAGGAAAATACAATCAATAATTGAAGGATTCAATGGTCCTTCTTGCTCTTCCCCTTTATTAAACTTGTCAATCCCTGGAAGAAACTTTGTCGCTCCCTGCGATCCCTGTGAACTACCCGTTCAACTTGGTCCAATCTTTGAAGGATTTCCTCATGCTCTGGTGGGGAGAACCGTGGCGGCTGCAGCTGATGCTGGAACGGGGGTCGAGTAGGTACTTGATATCAATGAGTTGGGTATCCTACCCCCCAAGGGGCTCCATACGGTCCTTCCGAATGAATGGCGTTGTAGTTTGCCGCTACAAGATACGGGTCGGCCTCAGCATAGTTATACTGAGTGTGAGCTGGCTGTTCAAACGGATTGTACGACGTTGAACCGGCGTATGCAGGGATCGGGTTATCAAAACCAAATGGTGGCAGCTGTGGTGCAACTGGTGCAGAGTTCCCCCCTGGAATTGGGTTTGAGGGCCCACCCATTTGTGGGTCTTCATGCAGTGGTGGGTAGTGACTACCACTTGAGTGATGGGGAGAGCTAAAGCGAAAATCCCCTGCTCGCGCAGATATACGTGCGCCCGTTCTCCTACGCCTTGGTGGTTCTAGAGGTGCTTGATGAACTGGCGGCGGTGGAAGCGGTGGCGTGACTGCCATGAAACGTCAATCCACAGAAGGATCCTGCTGCTGCTGGTGAGGTGATGAATGGTGGGAAGGTGTGAAGTACCATTCATGCTGGTTAAACCTCGCTTGGTAACTGTCCGGACCACCGTAGGGTGATCCGTGAAAAGAGGATCCATCAGAGATCTCGATGGGATGGTTGGGGGTACCACTTGCAGGTTCGACGGGATCCGTGTCCTCGTCCATGTCCATTGCATTGTCTTCTGAGAAGTGGTCCTCTGGTCCCAATGGGTTAAAACCCACTGGTTCTTGAATATAATTTACCGGGTTAAACCGGCCCCGAAAAACAGGAGTAGGGTTGCCAAAGGAGTTATGTGAAAGAGATCTCTGGAGAGGTATATATGAAGGTTGTGGGTTATCGGGCTCGTTTTCTGAATATGGCCCGAAGGAATGGCGGTAAAGAGGTGTTGAGCTGTGTGAAACGGACCGTCTAGCGGGATCCACATTGGTCCCCCAGTTCTCTTGAGGATCGGCACTCGCAGTGGTAGAAGGAGCTCGCCTGTGCGAAGGCCCGGCTTCGTGATAATTGGGGGCGGTGATTGGCCCCTTGCCTCGTCCTCTTCGTCTGAAAAATCTTGGCGGCATATTTAGACCTGTCAATATAACATAAGATAACAACAAAATATAAAGGACAAAGTTAAGATAAAAACAAAAACTTTTTGGATTATTCCTATGTTCTTTGTCTAGACTCGAAAATTTAGGAATGTGCAATTGTGTCATTGAGATTAAACACAAAACGCTAGTGTTTAATTCACTCAATGTTGGCTCTGATACCAACCTGTCACACCCCGATATTTCCACGTATTACCGGTGGGCCCGGTGGGGATTATCGTGACGCAGTTGATATCATTACAGTCAAACAACACAATAATTAAATGCACAACGGAAGCAAAAGATAGATATATTTCAACTTTAATAAATTGTAATATCAAGTATCACAACAGTCGAAAGTTTATCCACAGGTGGATCAAAATAAAATGGAAACAGTAGTTCAACAGACTTTAGGCATCTTAAGCTTGCGAGACTCTTTAGTGATGCTAGGAGTAGCCAGCCTAGTTCGCGTAGTACATGCACTTAACCTTTTTGGGAAAATACGTCAGTTTATACTGGTAAATACAATTAACTAACTCATTTTGAAAAGGTTTAATAAAAATTGATTTGAATGAACGTGGCGCAAACTTTTATAACTTGGGATAATTATTTGAATATATAAACTTGTAAAAGGATTACATGTTTCTTATGCGTTCAGTAGCCCGGTTCGTGCCGGGTTAAAGATCAATAGACACACCACATTAATTATTTAGACACAGACGGGTGTACGCCTACACCCCGTGCTTAGGTCGTGGCCATTTCGTAAAATGATGCCAAGGATATCCGGGACATGGTCATTAACCCCCCAAAGG
Source organism: Helianthus tuberosus (assembly GCA_030545235.1). NCBI lineage: Eukaryota > Viridiplantae > Streptophyta > Magnoliopsida > Asterales > Asteraceae > Helianthus > Helianthus tuberosus. Next base: position 147,637,169 of record CM060414.1, on the reverse strand, counting down.
CTTTAAGCAAACAAAACAATTTAAACGGTCATCTCGATAATACTTAACCACCAAACGATTAAGGTCGAATGCCCGACCAAGAGGTATTTTATATACCGTACCCCAAGCCCGTATAAGGGAAAATAAGTTAAAAGTATTTACCTTTGCAAGTATAATTCAGAAACAGCAAATGCAAGTAGCTTTTACCGGCCCTCCTATTCTGGAATGAAGGTTTATAATAACCTAATAGAATCCTAACGGGTCTTTAATTAAGCCTAAACTTAGACCGGTTAGTTTTAAAGATACGGTTCGTACGCACGATTAAGCGAAGACCGGAATAGAACGTGATTTAGACCCGAAAAGTTTGAAGACTTGTATAATATGGGTATACTATACAAATTCTGGATTTTGAGATAAAAACGATAAGGTTTGACCCGTTTCGGCTAATTTATGCAAACTAGTTACATAAACCGAACCGAACGCGCAAGAAGCGTAACGGGTAACCGTAAGAGCCATATACAGGTTTCCTAAGTTAATATGCCTCAAATATGTTGTGACATCAGTAAGATATCTTTTATTATGCCCGAAACGAATTTAAACACAAACTATGCCCCGTGGGGGCATTTTTTGGTCATTTACAAGGTTATAAAAGGGTTTAAGTATTTACCTGAGTTACAGGTCTGATATCATTAGTAAAAATACTTAATTTAATAAGTTATAATAGTAGGGTATTGCATATATGTGAAATTTATCAATTATGACCATACTATGCACCGTAGGGGCATTTTGGTAATTTCACATAAGCTTAAAAAGGTCAAAACTGAAACCTGAGTTAAACAACTTTTGCTTACTGTTAAAATATTATAATTTACCTAAAATATCAGTAGGTATCAACCCTTATATGTTTAAAATAGTTTTAGTACATACTATGCGTTAAAAACGCTTAAAAGGCGATTAGAAGCCATTTCCGGGTTCTATATAAAAACTGATATTTTTATTTGCCCAGAAGGTTTAAAATAATTTATTTATCATATAAACTCAGTAGCAAAAGGTTTGGGGTCAAAAAGATATGTAAAACTCATTTTATAGCCCAAAAGTGTAAAACCGACAATTACCGACTCAAGCTTATAACTCTAAGTTATGCTCAGCCTAAAATTAATTAAAAATCTTCAAAAATCCCAAAATATTATATTACATCAGTGGGTAAAAAGTTTGATATCAAAAAGTGGGTTTAAATAGGCTACATGCTAATTTATGCCGTTTAATCGCTAAAAAGCTTTCTAATTACGCTAATGAGCATAACTCTCAATCTACGCCTCAAACTGATGTCAAATTTTGGGTACAAGTTTATAATTCAGTAACTAAGGTTTCTACTCTTTTACATTTTCATAAATCACGTTTTATGGTGAAAAGGGCATAATAGTCAACATATAAGCAATTAACGGAATCATGCATATTAATTGGATAACTAATGAACCAAGGTGTATAATCACAGAGGGTTATACTAGCATATAACCTGGTCCTAAGGAAGCTCTAAGGCATTTCCAAATCATACTAAAACGGGTCATAACTGAAGTCAAAGCAAAAGTCAAAGTTTTGCGACTTTCGGTTCCAAACCGGGTCTAAACAGAAAATTGTCGAATCAAACAAGCTTAGACCAGTTATTATACTTATTACCAAGTTATATGAGTAGTAAAATAGGTTACGTGCCTTCTACATTGCTAATTATGCGTTAATTCGAAAATTAGCATTCTGTTGACTTTTTCTAATTAACTTTGACCCGACAAATGGTCTAGTTAGAGTGGGAATCAGAGGGTGCCCTTTTAAGGGTTTATTGCCCACATAATTACCAACTTATAACTACCTTCAATTCGACTAATCACTGGACCATTTATGATTAATCGTTATGTCAAACGCTAATTACGACGGTTTGACTTTTAAGCTAAATCTAAGTAAAAACTCAACTAGGAAAGGTTAAGCACACTTATAGAAGTCCTATGCACGATTAGGGATGCTTAGGGTCTGCTCTTGAACTTCCAAAAGCTCCAGAAATGCAGAAGGAATGAGTGATCACAATGTTGCAACATTGTGGCTTTATATAGTGATTAAATCTCACTTAGATCATTGACAACCAAGTCTACCCTTGTTCCCTGATCATCAACAAGTGTCCTAGGGCCTAAAAAGCATGTAGGGGTCGTCCAAAGAAGTGGAAAATCGTTTTTAAGTCGGTTATTTCGTTTATTTAACAGCTGCTGCCAAAATCACTGTCGCTGGGCACCCCTTACGGACCGTAAGGGGGTGGCTTACGGTCTGTAAGCCTTTTGCAGAAGGCAAAAACTCTTGACCTTTCAATCATTCGAACGGGCAACCATGTATTACGAATTTTGGGCTTCTATAATTCAGTATGGGGCCTCAAGAATGTGCCTTGAACAGTTTAGATCACTTTTAATGATGTACATTTGTCTTGGACATTATCGAAAAGCCATAAACGAAGGGTTGTCGTGCATTTCTTCGTAGGATTTCACTTTTGCAATTACGAATCAATTATTGTTAGCATTTACCGGATTTGAGTATATTAGATGTTTACAATAAATATTAGGGTCTTGGGATTCATAACGAGGTCGTTCAGAGGTATAAATTAACATGACGACACTTTTAAATCCTGCCATACATCTTTAACTAGATCCGGGTTTATATCACTTTTGTCTTACATGAAACGTGTCATTATTTCATTGAACACGAATTTTTCGAGGTGTTACATGAGTGGAACCGCAATCTTTGAGAAGTTCGAGATAAACCGACGATAATATCCAGCGAGACCAAGAAAAGATCGAATGTCTGTCGGTGTCGTTGGTGTATTCCAATCCTTAATAGCTGCTATTTTGGATGGATCCACATGAATACCCTGCTCATTGACTATATGACCCAAGAACTAAACTTCTTTAAGCCAAAATTCACACTTGGAGAATTTTGCAAAAAGTTGTTCCTTCTTAAGGAGTTCCAATGTTAAGCGAAGGTGTTGCTCGTGCTCGGCTAGAGACTTTGAATAAATAAGAATATCGTTGATGAACACAATGATGAACTTGTCTAAATAAGGTTTACAGACCCTATTCATTAAGTCCATAAAGATAGCTGGAGCATTCATCAAACCAAAAGGCATGATAGTAAACTCATAGTGCCCATATCTCGTGCGAAATGCAGTTTTGGGAATATCTTCTTCGAGGACACGAAGCTGATGATACCTAGAACGCAGATCGATTTTGAAAAAACAGGTAGCAGCTTGCAGCTGATCAAAGAGATCATTGATTCGAGGTAGGGGATATCGATTCTTGATGGTAAGCTTGTTCAGCTCACGATAATCGATACACATATGAAAAGATCCATCTTTCTTTTTCACAAAGAGGACAGGAGCGCCCCAAGGTGAATAACTCGGACAGATGAATCCTTTATCCGATAACTCTTGAAGCTGTTTCGATAATTCTTGCATCTCAGACGGTGCAAGGCGATAAGGTGCTTTCGCAATCGGGTTAGCATTGGGTACAAGGTCAATATGGAACTCGACTAGACGAACTGGAGGCAAACCAGGCAGTTCATTAGGAAACACCTCTAGATAATCCCGAACAATCGGAATATCCTGAATATTCTTGCTTTTGCCTTTCTCCTCGTTAATAAAACTCGTATGGTTTATATCATTTCGAAAACCTCGTTGTGTGACATCGTTTTAAATCGTTTCCCAAGAGAACTAAATAATGACACGCAATGTAATATGGTAGAAGCACTTATATATAAGATGTACCAGCGGCGTATCTACTGATGTGTGCAAAATGCAACATATAAATTACATCAATTGTGGTATAAAACTAACCCTTTTTTAGTACTAATGTTGGAAAAAGTGTGCTTTTGTCTTCCTTTTGTATTTTCAGGATTAAATGAGCTCAAATTAACAAAAGAAGCAAAAAGACAGCAAAATCTAACATAAATACAAGAATAGGAACAAACGTGACATGCCCGACCCCACGACAGCATCTTCCCAAGCAAAACAAGAAGACAGAAAACTGAACACGCCCCGTACTCAGCCAGCACGGGGGCATGCCCAAGTGTCAGCAGAAAAGACAAAGTGGTAGAAGCTTCTATTGCCCACCACGGGGCCGTGCTCAGCGGACACGGGGCCGTGGTCAACTATAAGATTCGCACAATCCAGGAAAATCTTCATAGTACAAAGATTCTTCTGCACACGGGGTCGTGCTCAGCGGACACGGGGGCGTGGTCAACTAATAAAGACAAGCTGCATTAAATGAAGAAAGAGAGGTTGTGGACACGGGGCCGTGCCCACTGGACACGGGGCCGTGCCCGAGCTTCTGTTCAGCCTATAAATAGGAGTGCTTGGCTCAACCTCAAACCATCCCTTGGCACACCACCTCTCTCACACTTCACCCACCACCCACCACCACCATAACTGTAACAACCCTCATTAAAAAGTCCTATTTATATTATTATTTTATTCAATAGGAAACCCTAATTAAGAGACCCAAGTGATTCTGCGCAAAACCTACAAATTTCAGAACAATCAGAATCAGGATCAGGGCCCCTAAAACTCAGGGGGGGGCATTCCCTACTCAACGATTATCTTTATAAGTTATTATAAAAATCGAATTTAATCGAAACGTCGACTCACCTGCACTCCAAACACACGTGGCAAGAGAATAAGAAAAATGTATCCCTTACGGACCGTAAGGGTTTATGCTTACGGTCCGTAAGCATGTCCAAATTGGTGTATAAATAGCAGGCTTTGGGACTGGCTTCTGTGCATTCGTTCGACGATAAAATTCAACTCAGGCGCGGAGATATCGTCCAAATACTCACAATTAACACACACAAATCACTAATTGATGCTGCAATCAGGGTATTAACTCGATCGCTGCTACGATTCAATGTCCGATCGATTAAACTATCCAACGATTGTTTAAGTGCCGCTCAAATTGAGTTTATACTTTGTTATTCATCGTGATTTCGACTTGAATGTTTGAGTGCTGTTCGAACTCGGACTATACTCTGTCATTCGTTGTGAATCCGCTGAATTGTTAAGTATTGCACTTTGTCATTCGTTGTGAGGGTTTTATCTCGTGAGTTATCGTAAATGTTGTATTAGTTACTTACCTAGTTTGTATGCACTAGGTTACCAGGCTAAGAAATAGGCTAAGCTCTGCTCAAATTAAATCTGCAATATATCAAGGATTATCTGTAGACTAAGCTTTGCCCGTAGAAATCTGCAATGTGAGTTCATTTCTCTTTTCTCACAGTTTGTGAGTCCACTATCTTTTCTCACAGTTTTATCACCTTTTTGTGATACAATTATATTTACAAAGGCTTTACAGAATCATAAAGGGTTACCAGTTATACTTACAGTGATTAAGTTTTTATATTAACTGCCGATATGAAAGGTTTTATATATTATTTTATTCTCGTTATTATTTGCCAGAAAGTTAGTCAATATTAGCATGACTACAATAACAGTGGAAATTATGCATTCTACTAAGATTATATTTTAGTCTTAGTCACATGATATTACAATTATTTAATTGACATATTATATGTGATAAAGTTATTATAGTTTGATATAAAATGATATATGTCATTTTCTGGATTAAATGGTTTTATGCCATAAGTAATATATTTGACAAAGAAATGTCACGGGACACAATTAAGTCCTGAGTCATTAGTTGAGAGAATGATCAACAATGACATGACCTAAAGCACTAGTTGAGAGAATGATCAACAGTGTTATAGAATCACTAGTTGAAAGAATGATCAACAGTGATATGACCAGAATTATAGAATCATTAGTTGAAAGAATGATCAACAATGATATGATTATAGTCACAGGAATCGCCTAGTGACAGATAAATTGAATAATAGTACAACATAATTACTTGATAAATTCACTATTGGACAAAAGTGAGCCAATGAGTAATATGATTACTGTCATATTGGAACTGCCACTATGTGACAAATACTGATTGAGTTGGGTAAATATAAATAGATATAAAAACCTTAATACTGTAAGATATAACAATATATTTTATAAAAATGGAATGAATTCACTCAGTATTTTCGCTGACAAAACCTTTTTCAAACATTTTTCAGGTAATTACAGTAGATTGGAATAAGAGCTGGATACGACACTGAAAGGCTTCAAGAAGTGGCATATTTTATTAATTAAATCAAATTAAGAAATATTGTTTTATGTAAACAAATTTATCTTATTAAAGCTACCTTTATAAAACATGGGTTTATCCCATCTATTTAATAAATAAAATCCGGTGTTTCTAAACTCTGATATTTTTTTTCCTAACTCACGGTCCTGATGAAATTTCCGCTGCAATGTTTTATAAAATTTATCACCGGTACCACTGGACTGTTCACGACTTCTGATTCCGTCCAGGGTGGGTCGGGGGTCGTGATAATAACACCATCATCCACCATCATCCATTGTCCATCGTAGAGTGTGTGAGTCGTCTCGGGATCCAAGATTGATCGTAAGAGTTCTTGACAATCAAGGCCATGTTTGCCTAAGTCTCTTACATCACCTGGTGAAGACAAGTGTCTAGTGTAATACTTTTTATTTTTAATCTTTTCGCACTGTTTACTTGGTTTTGTATTAATGACTTTAATAACTAGTTTCTTATGTTGAAGGTGATTCTTCCTTATCGTTTGTCCATGGTGTCTTGGCATTATTTTACTGTCTATATAAAATAAAAGATTTTCACCATTCATATCTCCACGGTCTATATGGAGGTATGTTGGCTACCTGGTCGGGGGTTAAGGGAACGGTTTGGTAAGAGTCTTGCCGTTGTTCAGCGTTTAGAGATCCTACAAGGGACCTGGGTCAAATTTAGTAGGACCTCCTTCAATACTTAACGGTATTGGATGGCAGGGGTCCAAACTCTTTGATCCCCTCATAAGTTAAACTACTATTAATACTATAACCCGACTATTTAGGACTGTATCCCTGCTGACTCAGACTACTTAGCCGAGGGTAATGTCACCTCCAAAAGAGGGGCCTACCATAATTTGCATTAATAACTTAATTAATTATCTTTCAATAATCCGACCCTTTAGGATTGTATCATTGCTGACTCAAACTACTGGGTTGAGGGTAACGTCACCTTCAAAAGAGGGGCCTACTACAATAACTAAGATAATCTCTTAATTAAGTGCAAAGGTGCGGAAATAATCAAAGGTTACACTATACACGACTCGGAACCAAGTGATTCATCTTGTCTATCTGTTTTTCTTTTATTTTTATTTTCAGCATTTTAGTTAGTTTTTATTTTTCTTAGTTTAAAACATTTTTCTAAACTTTTGATTTGATTAGACGTTGAGGATAAACCGGTACTAAAAGCTCTTGTGTCCTTGGACGACCTCGGTATCTTACCAACACTATACTACGCTCACGATGGGTTCACTTGCCCATATGTGTGTTTAGTGTTAGTAAATATCGTGTTTTATAAATTTAAAACTTGGCTAAAGAAAGTGTAAAAGGGCTTAAAATATACTTATACCTACATATACACCTAACGCACATCACTACCATGCTTCTATCATGTTACACCCGTCCCATTATCTAATCACCACCCAAAACCAATCGTTTAACCAAATCGTTTAAGTCATCCCAAAATCGTATTCGTTTTAATTTGTGAAACTACTTATGGTTGTCTCGCTAATAACATTCAAACCTTCGTGACTCGACTACCTCGCTTCTCGCGTTAACAAACCACCAAAGGGTAAGTTAACAATCACAAATTCGGTCGTTACCTACATAACCCCCACACATAACCATGGGTGTAGTCTGATAACGGGATTTGTCAGATCTTATGGTACCATAACCTAATACTGGTCGGCTTGATCAATGTTAATGAATGTCATTCGTTATGTAACTACAACCGACAAGTTCATTCACATTATCGAAATCGTTATTAGTTTAATATAAACCATTTAAATCGTTTTTCAAACCATCGTTTAAACCTCGAAATCGTTTAATACATATGAATCGCCCCAAAACTATTGAAAACAGTGAAATAGGGGAACTATGTACTCACATTGAATAAAAGGGTATCCTTGATCTAAAGAACTTAGCGAAGCTCAGACAAACCAAGGAAATTCAAGTAGTACTTAGTAATCGGATCACTAGTAAATAAATCGACACCTAAATCGGAAGATCGGACAGAATGAGGTCTTGTAAACCAAATGAGTGTTGGAACTCATGTGATATGGTTTAACAAAGCCTACATTCTAAATCGGAACCTAACCTAAGTGCTTTCGACCCGTTACGACCCGTTTAGGTAGCTTATGCTATTTTAACGCGTCGTTCGCGTAAAACACGTTTGAGACGTCTAACTAGTCCTATGACAAGTATTATATGCCTAAACATTTCTAATTATGTTGCATAATCAGTTACATGACAAAAGTTTAGGTTACATGTGTTTAATTACCAATTATGCATGAAAATGGTATTTTGGTAAATTACCTAAGGCATATAAACTACCTATTATACAACTACTTAAACTAGGTGACCATAAGGTATAACCTCTGAAGGTTATTCCCTATGCAACTATGGTCACTAAACAAGCTTGGTCGGATCCTAATGATCGAAGAAATGGGTCGAGTTCGAAAGTCTAAGCGGTGGTTTAGACCGCTTGACTTACGACTCTAAACAAGCACTAAACTAAAAGTGACGAGCTAAGCATGTTAAAACATGCTTACCTAATTTAGAAAACACGTTTTGATATCAAAACAAAGTGTTTTGATACCAAGAGTAGTTTGGTTACAAAATACGCTTAAATGCATATTTTGACCGAAACTACGACTCGTCACTACGCCTAGTCAACGTGGTAATCAGTAGGTGTAGTCACTAAGGACTATAACCATCGTGATTACGCTCACGTTGCGAAGTTCAAACGAATTTCTCGTTGACCATGGACTGGTCAAAGCTGAAAGTCAAACAATGTTTGACTTTCATGCTAAGAAAGCAATAAAAGAATGAAAGAGGACTTACAAAGGGTCTAAATAGATTTGATTCCAAGTATTTCTCAGGTAGGTAGTGAATAATCATAACCACTTAGAGAAAATCTCAGATCAAATGTGAGGAAAATGAATGGGGAACATGGCCTTATATAGTTTTTTGCAAACCGTTAGGATCATTTCTTGGCAAGGAGGGAATGATCTAGGCCATACAAGTGTTAGAGAATGATTGGGGGACTTGTTCTCCACACAAACCAGCCCATAGCATGAAAAACTAGAGATTAAAACCATCAAAAACGGCTAAATGACCAGATTCAATGTTTCTGCCAGATAGGGTTTTGGCTACCCGCCACGGAAATAGCCTTAGGCTGTCGCGCCCCGCCACACCCTCATATCAGAATTTTCATTTTTGGCAGAAACAGTCCCTGCATGCTCCAAACTTGTTTTTCGATGCGTTTAACCCCCGTTAACCTCATTTCAAGGCTCTAAAATGAAGTTAAAGTATTGGGAACTCAAAAAATTCTCAAAAACATCTCGGATGTCGGTTCGTTTGGTCGTACGATCGCGTTGTTCGGTTAATTACGATGGTAGTCGTAACGAACGCAAAATCGATCCAAATTAAGCGACGAATGGAATTTTATCATGCCAATCATTAAAATAAAATATTTTAATGATTACATAAATTTTTTGGTGTCCAGATATATTCAGAACGTAAGATATGCGCGAAAATGCAAACTTGTGCACTTTTTGACGCTTTTAGTCCCTATTGATCAATAAAGTTTATTTTAGCATACCGAACCCCTAAAAGCCTATTTCTAAGCTATGTAAAGGATATTTAGGGTATGTTTAACTTATGATCAAGTTCCGGAATGTTCGTTACTATACAAATCAGTATAGTTTCACAGTTTGACACAAATAGTCCCTGCGATCGAATAAACTTGATTTCAACACCCCAAACCATCCAAAACTTATTTCTAAGTTATGTGAAGGTTATTTAAGGTATGTTAAGCCTATTTCACTATCTCAGAGTGTTTGTCGTGTTAAATTGACTGCGTTTACGCACTAGTTTGCGTATAACTTTCCAGAAAGTGATTTAAAGCTTGAAATCGGAATCGAATCGAATCGTAAAATCATTAAACATAAATACACACATAATAACACCAAAACACATTGTTTTATTAATAATTAACATTGTTTTACATTGTACAACGATTACAGAGCACAGTTGTCACATGGTCGCCCGATCGGGTGGCCACTTGATTGGATTGTCATCTCATTTGGGATGGATGTGTTTATGTATGATGGCTTGTCTTTTAAAGTTTTCGTTGTAGCATTTTGAAAACAGAGAAGTATCTCTACCTTTCAGGTCGTTCGATCGAACGGCTGTTCGATCGGATAGCAATCCGATTGGCGAGGCTTCTCAGGTTGAGAACAAGTTCACCGCAGGACGGTCACTCGATCGGATGGCAATCCGATCGGGTGGCAATCCGTATGCATTGAACATATTGAAAATTGTTTAAGTGTTGAAGTCAAAACATCACATGGTCGAGTGGCAATCCGATCGGGTGGCAACTCGATCGGACGGCAATCCGTTCAATGTTCCAAACTTCAAAAGTTTAAAATAAAAGTTAAGTGTGGGACCCAAGGTGCAATCCGATCGGGTGCCAGTCCAGTCGGGTGGCAATCCGATCGGACGGCAATCCGATCGGACGGAAATACATCCCAGATGATTTGGTCGTCTTCTTCCTTGGTTGTTTTGACAGTTTGAAGTTTTCTCGAGATGATTTGATATCGTGCTAAACAACAGAAACCTTGTCAAGACTTAGTGACCCGATCGGACAGGAATCACCCTAGTCTGACCAGTTAACTGTTCGAGATGGTGTTTCATCTTTAACCCGAAATCGGTATTCTCGTGGATAAAATCCAGTTCTTGAACCAACACATCAACAAGAAGGAGTAGAAGGTTAGAACGAGCTCCGATTCTATCGGTTTTGAGTGCATTGAGTGTAAAAGAGTTGAAAGAAAGTTGAAAAACCATCTTTCAATCATTTTCACCATAAATATGTTCAGATCTATGAAAGATATTTGTTTATTCATGTGGAAATCGTTCACATCTAAGTTGTTCTTGGTGGATTGAAGCCAAAACATGAAGTTCTTTTGAACACCATGATGACATCATCCTAGAACACCTCAAATCTAGTGATTTCATGGTTAAAAGTTAAGATTCAAAAGATAGAAAGGTGTAGGAATGCGTGTAGATCAAGAAAGTACAAGATTTAGGTGGAAAACTTACAAGAATCGCGAGAAATCTGAAGAAATAGCGGCTGGAGTGAGTGAGCAGAGAGAGAGTTGTCAACATCAAGTGATGTTGACATATGGGGGTATTTATAGGGTTTCCATAAATGGAAAGGGGAATAAGTGGCTGGTTGATCGGGTGGCAGCTCGATCGGCTGGCAGCTCGATCGGCTAGCTACTCGATGGGAGGCATACAGGTTTAATTGCAGGTTTCAATATTGTTGCTAGGGGGAAGCTATTGAGAGCCTTCCTGCTTTCAAGCCGGACTCTCTGCCAGAGTTTGACAGTGCTATGAAAGAGATGGAGATGATGTCCTACCCCTATGTCGATGCCTTGTCCCGAATGGTGGAGCAGCGTGTTTCTGAAATTGAAGGTATTGAGTCGGAAGGTCTAAACAAGGAGCTATGCAAGTAAGTGTTTGTCATTGCCTCTACAAAAAGGTCCTTGTTTGAGACGAGTGATGAGGAGGGTGATGATGTTAGGCCTTTATCGAAGAAGCTGAAGATAAGCGAGGACCTTGAACAAGTTACTTCAATGTCTATTCCAATTGATGTTGCTTAGTTGTCTTTTGCGAGGGTTGAATGTGCTCCCCTTGCTGCTGAAGATGAAGACCCGGAAGGTTTAGATGGTTTGTATGATGGCCTTCCTGAAGCATCTCTGGTTCCACCAAGTGGAGCAGCAGCTGATGAAGGTGTTAAGGGTTCAGACCCTGTTTAGATGTTTTCATTTTCTGTTTCAAGGACTTTTGTGGTTGCTATGTTTGTAAACCTTTGGTGAAGGCATTGTGGTTGTTATGCCCTTTAAGGGCTTTTAGCTTAGTTTAACTATTTAATGAAACAGAAGCTTCCCTTCAACGTGTTAAGCTTCCCTTATGTTCACATTTGTGTTCTCTTCTATTTTTTTTGCTCGTCAAGTAGTTTGTTATTTTGACAATTTGGTATTGGACTTAAGTTTCCAATTCGTTATTACATATGTTTCAAGTAGGTGTGCAATTTTCCTAAAGTAACAAGTTCCCTTATAAACTGATAGTCGACATCAATGTGTTTGGATTGCTTGTGAGACGTTTAGTGTTGGGTGAGAGATATGGCACTTTTATTATCACATAATAAGGTAGGTGATGCGTGTGAAGTGTCGTATATATTAGGTGTATATTTTAAGCCCTTTTTAACACTTATTTTAGCCAAGTTTTAAATTTATAAAACACGATATTTCACTAACACTAAACACACATATGGGCAAGTGCACCCATCGTTGAGCGTAGTATAGTGTTGGTAAGATACCGAGGTCGTCCAAGGACACAAGAGCTTTTAGTACCGGTTTATCCTCAACGTCTAATCAAAATAAAAAGTTAGAAAAATGTTTTAAGCTAAGAAAAATAAAAACTAACTAAAATGCTGAAAAATAAAAATAAAAGAAAAAACAGATAGACAAGATGAATCACTTGGTTCCGACTCGTATCTAGTATAACCTTTGATTATTTCCGCACTTTTGCACATAATTAAGAGATTATCTTAGTTATTGTAGTAGGCCCCTCTTTTGAAGGTGACGTTACCCTCACCCCAGTAGTTTAAGTCAGCAAGGATACAATCCTAAAAGGGTGGATTATTGGAAGATAATGAATTAAGTTATTAATGCAGTATTGTGGTAGGCCTCGCTTTTGGCGGTGACGTTACCCTCGGCTAAGTAGTCTGAGTCAGCAGGGATACAGTCCTAAATAGCCGGGTTATAGTATTAATAGTAGTTAACTTATGAGGGGGTCAAAGAGTTTGGACCCCCGCCATCCAATACCGTGAAGTATTGAAGGAGGTCCTACTAAATTTGACCCAGGTCCATTGCAGGACCTCTAAACGCTGAACAATGGCAAGACCTTTACCAAACCGTTCCCTTAACCCCCGACCAGGTAGCCAACATACCTCCATATAGACCGTGGAGATATGAATGGTGAAAATCCTTTATTTTATATAGACAGTAAAATAATGCCAAGACACCACGGACAAACGATAAGGAAAGATCACCTTCAACATAAGTAACTAGTTATTAAAGTCATTAGTACAAAACCAAATAAAAAGTGCAAAAGATTAGAAATAAAAAGTATTATACTAGACACTTTGTCTTCACCAAGTGATGTAAGAGACTTAGGCAAACATGGCCTTGATTGTCAAGAACTCTTACGATCAATCTTGGATCCCGAGACGACTCACACACTCTACGATGGACAATGGTGGGTGGTGGATGAAGTGTGAGAGAGGTGGTGTGCCAAGGGATGAGTTGAAATGAATCCAAGCACTCCTATTTATAGGCTGAACAGAGAGCTGGGCACGGCCCTGTGTCCGCTGGGCACGGCCCCGTGCCCGTCTGACACTCTCTCTCCTCATTAGTTGTAATTCGCAATTACAATTAATGCGCCTGCTGTACTTTCGCCACGCCCCCGTGTCCGCTGGGCACGGCCCCGTGGTGGGCAATAGAAGCTTCTATAGGTTTGTCTTTTCTGCTGCTTCTTGGGCACGGCGCCGTGCTGGCAGAGCACGGGGCGTGTTCAGTCTTCTGACTTCTCTATTTTGCTTTGGAAGGTGCCGTTGAGGGGTCGGGCAGTCCACTAATGTTCCTTTCCTTGTATGTATGTTGGAATTAGCTGTCTTTTTGCTTCTTTTGTGTTTTTGAGCTCATTTAATCCTGAAAATACAAAAGGAAGACAAAAACACTCTTTTTCCAATATTAGTACTTAAAAATGGTTAGTTTTATGCCTTATTTGATGTAATTTATATGTTGCATTTTACACACATCAGTAGGCAGTCTAGTGGAAGAGAATGAAATTCGCGAAGGAGTTGGGTAATCTATATCAGCTCAGCAGCAATTGAGGCCAAAGCCATGTCTTCAGACTCACAACTGGAGCGATAGACAGTTGATTGTCTCTTTGCACTTCAAGATACAAGGTTGCCCCTAAGGAAGATGGAGTAACCACAGGTGGATCGTCTAGTGTCAGCGCGTCGAGCCCAGTCAGCATCAGAGTACCCCAGAATGGTCATTTTGGTCGAACGAGAGAAAGTAAGTCCGAATGTTGTGGTGAGCTTTATGTATCGTAAGATTCGTTTACATGTTGAAAGTGATATGTGGTTGGTTGCTGTAAAAATTGGCTGACACTATAAGATCCGGACTTATAATATATATAATTTCGCAATTTCATTAAATGATTAACCCAAATTAATATTTCATAAAAGAAGATTTAACTAGTGTAACTTAAAAGTTTAGTTGCATAACATTAGATGTCATATTAAATTCCCAAGAAAACATTAAAAAACGGATGTTAACAAGCATTCGGGATTGTTCGGTTCTTAACATGGCTTGATCTCCATCCGAACTCAAACTTAGATATTACCTACCATGGGATAACACACAAACAATTAGTGTTTAAGTTAAATGGCCAATCACATTTTTAAACAACAAAGAAAACATTTTTTTTGTTCAGAGTTCCCCCACACTATGTGGGGGAGCCTAGTTTCTCCCTTGCATGTCATGGGGGAGGCAATTTTCCAGAATGTTACCGGTGTTTTCCAATTATCCCAACTTAGCCATTTTTTTCAACGTTTTACCAAGTTTGTACCTGTCACACCCCAACCGGTGACCGAAAAATTAGAGCAAGACGAAACGAGATTGTTCGAAACTTCATAACATACTAGAAGTGACAATAATTTAAATAACATTATTTCATTTCATATCTAATTCAAGGTACAACGTTTGAAAGGAGATTAAAACAACTTGTTCATAACATAATCAAAAAAAAGGAAATACAAAACATAGAAATTAGGTGTGTTTCTAATCCACCCTAAGTAGATTTCTTCGAGCATCATCATGCATTTCCTACAACATTTATTAAAGTATATGTCAACACAAATGTTTGATGAGCATACAAGTTTGGTTTTACATAGCCTATAATAAAAAGGTTCTCAAATCCAACATGGCAATTCATATACTAAGTTAAATAACATACTAGCATGCACGACCTAAGTGTCAAACCAAAGATTCTACGAGCATAATCTTGTCAACGAGTGAACAAGACTGCTTACGATTGAATACTTAACATAGACCACGAAAACGGACGGTGCACTACTCCTATAGCGCTATGCATGTTAAGATTGGCTAGCAAATTTAATAACAAGTAGAAAAGGTATATACAAGAAAATACATTTTGTCTTAGACACTCATTTGGACATGTATTAGCGTGTTTTCATGGATACTAACTCATCCATTAGAATCCAAACATTGAGGAATCAAGACTAACATAAGATGGTGATCAACAAAATTCATAATACTAAGCCATGATTTGGTTGGCACTATGGTTTAGTTTGTGATATATATAAATGTATATAATTGTATTTAGTTACTTAGTCCAGGTCATATATAGTCATGCAATGAGGTAGGATGAATTCCATCCATTTAATCTTGTTATATGGATTCACCAAAGCATAAATCATCAACTTAGTTGATGATTTTGGTTGGTCATGAATAAGATTAAAATGTACAAGTAACTAATTTTGCTAAGTGGTCAAATGAGAACAACCCGAACGTGTGCATTGATGTGCTAAAATGTGGTCTAATTAAACTAACTAATTTTAACCCTAAATTAGACACTCTAAGTTTTAAATTTATAAAAACAGACTCTCTAAAACCTAGACCACACCACCGGCAAGTGTACCGGTCAATGCAGTATAGCCTAAGTAAGTCCGAGTATCGAACCCACGAGACTCTCTGATTACGCTAATTAGACTCTATCTAGACCTAGACTAACACGAACTCTAACTGTTGATTGGGGGGGGGGTTACGGAAAATCTAAGGAAATCTATTTAAACTAATTAATTAACTAAGAACTAGACTAAATACGAAAGAAGGCGAAGACGATTCTTATATGAGAACACGACCACCTAGACAAGAATCCTGAATTGTTTTAAAGAGATTACCGATTAAGTTAAATGCACGAGTTATGGAACCGGGATCTTATAATACTAAACCTATTAAGAACCAACGAGGCCCCTCGACCCTTCTCAAGGAGAAACCTGTGGAGCTACCTAGGCCGTTAATCCTACCGGTTATTAGACGTCTTCCCAGTTGTCTAATTATTGTGTAAGTACCCTAATGTTGACCTATTCTTTCCCAATCCTAGATCTAGGGTAATTTGAAATAATTAATTTGACTTGATAGACTAATAAGACCGACAGGTAAACCAAGACATAACCTTTCCCAAGGCCTATCTAAAGCAATTCGTCGGGTAAGACCTACCAATAGCCCCTCACTTCCCAGGTATTAGGACTAGTAGAACACTAAGACTTAGCAAATTATTAACACTTACTTCTAGGGGTTATTGGCCAATTCTCCCTAAAGAGTGAAGGTTTTCTAACGTGATATAGACACTCACCGAAACCCTAAACCCTAATATGACTCTATCTTGTGATATAGACCGTCACTAAGAATCATATGAAACAAGTAATAACAATAAACCAACTCAAAGTACGCACACACATCAAACCATTAAATCATACCTCTTACTAAACACAATCACCCATAACAATCATGCAAATAACGAAAACGATAAAAACATTAATCAATCCATTCAACTAAGTCTAGGTGGTTTTAGAAAACTAGCCAAGGAACATAGTCTTAAAAGTAATCAAACAAAGTCTCAAACAAGAATTCATCATATAAAAACAAGAAACCAGAAAATAAAAGAAATCTAAAGGTAGAACCCGTAAACTCCTTGATCTCTAGCTTCCCACTTGTCTCCAATGATTCCTAGCCTTCGACCCTTGCTAAAACAACTCTCCAATTCGTCCAAGAATACCTCTCTTCGTGCGTCTGTTCTGATGTCGAGCCGTCAATGTTGTTTGCGTTCAAGGTTGCTGTATATGTGGATTTCTTTTTCCATACGTATCATATACTAATTTCCACAGATGGGCTGGCATACATAAGCCCACTTCAAATAAAAAACCATAACCGGTCAAAAATATCTCAAACACAAAATCGTAGGACCCATAGCACAATTGTGAGAGAATCCATATGTTTTGTCGTGACATGCTAGGAATTAATTAACTTTCAGCCTCTTGTCACATATGGTCCCTCATCATTCAATATTTATCATGATTAATTTTCCATTTCCCATATATGGCAGCTTTAGTCCCTCCAAGTTTAGTAAATAACTCTAGTTTCCATACATTACAACTTTGGTCCCTGGCACATCACTCTGCCCAACTGGCTGGTTATTTACATATTACTCATTTTCGCTCCATTTGCAGGAGGACCTGTCAAAACACCAAATAATGTAATATAATACCAAAAACTAAATAAAACAAATAAAAACTATGTAAAAAAAATATACAATTTACACGGGACAAATATGTGTATTTTACCCCACATCATGCATACCCGACATGAAAAATGTTGGAGATGAGGTGGGGTTGGCTCACTTTGATTTCTTGGAAACTGTAACATTTCCGTTTTATGCATTAAAATAAAATATATGAAACTTATGAGTAGGTAACGAGTAAGATGACCATTAAAAAGATGAGTTATTTAGACGAGCATATACTTTTATAAGAACCGTTTCAATATAATGGCAAAATATATTATATTTGGTCATGCTCCATTTTTATTAAAATTTAGGTTGAAACGTAGAGAAAAATAAGTACGTTCTAACTACGTACTCGTAATTTTATAAACTGCTATATTTTAAAAGTTATGGGATCTAAACAAGAATTGAGTTAAATTAGTTATACAATTATTATTACTAAAAAACGTAGATTTACATATCAAAATATATATATTATATAATTGGATTATAGGTGTGGACATACTTTCATGCATAAATTAAAATATATTATACGGATACATAAATTAGAAGATATCTCCTTCAAAAGTGTGTAGTAATACATGTATATAAAAATATTGACAGTAACTAGATATGAATAAAATAACAATATATAAAACTAATAGTATATATTGTATTCATGTACATACACAAGTTGAAACAATAATAGATGTTAGAAGGAGTTTTTGACAAGTTGCCATTCTTCTAGGGAAAACAATTTTAGTAACTACATGTGGATTCATGTGTGTCAGAAATTGATAGGCTACACAAAAGATACATATCTACTTTATTATTGATTTATTTTCTTTAAATAATAAATAAAAGAATACAGCCGTCTCATCCATCTATATAGACCTCGCTTTCTTCCAAGAGAAGAAATATAACAACCTTTTTATTACTGTTTTCGTTCCTATGGTTTGTCAAAAATCACTATTTCAGTCAATTAGTTTAAAATTTTCGATTTCAGTCGTTGTGGTTTCACTTTTGTAACCATTTCAGTCCCTGTGGTTTCTCTTTCGTAACCATTTCAATTCATTTATTCTGTTAAGTACAGGAACTGAAATGGTTACGAGGTGGACTGAAATGGTTACGAAAGTGAAACCATAGGGACTGAAATCGCAATTTTTAAACTAATGGACTGAAATATTGATTTTTGACAAACCACATGGACAAAAACAGTAATTAACTCAACACTTTATAAAGTGCTAGTTAGGTGAGAACTGTGTTGGTGTGGTGACGAAGTTGTTTGCGGAAACGATGTTTGGCTAATATAGACTTTGCTTGTGAAAAATTATCAGGTGAATACATTTAACTACTTTTAAAAATGTTTATAATAGTATGAGTTGTGTTAAATATATTTTTTTGCATATTGTATTTTATGGATAGCATTCAGATCATAAATGCACATATAATTTGATCAAATTGTAGACGTGTAACAAACCGTAAAACCGGGCACGAAGTTCGGTAGGAGAAATACGTAAAATCGGGCAAGAAGTACGGTAGTAAAACGGGCGAGGAGCTCGTTGAATGTGTAGATTACTAGTATGTTTTAAATAGCTTTAATACCACTTATACTAAAAAGGGTTTAGGGTCGGTTAAATGTTATTCACCAGCTTTTCACTGACGTATTATTTTCAAAACTTTTTCAGGTAATCAGGAATAGTTATGAATAGCAAGACTAGTGCTGAAAGGAGGACGATTCCCTAGGCACAGAAGAGTCTTGTGGCTAAATACTTTGTAAAACTGTCGTTAGACAGAAATTTGATTACTAGATGTATGAAACGTTTTGTATAGAAAAAGGGGTGTTTAATTCCCCTTTACAAAACACATTCCGTTCAACTTAAAAATTGTCTAAATAAATAAAAATAAATATAAACATTTTTCTGCTACGTATTTATCAAAACAGGTACCGACCGAGTGGTCACACCCCCGGGGTATCGAATTACTGGGGTGTGACAGAAACCGCTTAGATGGATATCTAACTAATTAAATAAACAAGTGAAGTAGGTGGAATCATAGTTGGGAAGCCAAGACTCCCGTTGTTCACACCTAACCAAAACACAAGTCTTTCAACATTAAAGGTTGAAGACTTGGATGATTTCAACACATTGTAGGTCACTGGGACCTTTATGGCAGCAAATAAGGGAGGTTAGTTGGGGACACACTATGGCACAAGAATCCATAAGATAAACCATGAGCAACAGCGCATTGCCGGACTTGAACACTTGCCTGAAAAGAAAAGGAGTTGTGTTGCAAAAACTGAGATTGAGAGAGGAGAAGTTGTTGAGGTGTGTCTAAACTGATCAGCTTGATCTCTTTTTATAGTCACCGAAGCATAACTGAATTATGGCCATCATCAAATAATGGTTATTAGTGCATCAGTTAAAACTGACAAATAATGACCATAGTAATTGTCATAATGATGGCAGTTTAAAAATGACAGAAAATAATGATCATTTCAGTTATAAACTCAAAAAAAAATGAATCAATTATGAGTCTCGAGTGCAAAGACTTCCTCACGCGAGCCCGAGTTTTCGGAGCTGCATTCGTGTCCACAGGACGTGCGGGCACGCACGAGTTCAACCAAATTCCAGTTCCGAAACCCATTTTTTGCACACCCCCTGCGCGTGGGGGTAGGACTTGTGGTAAAACATGTCATAAAGATTCAAAGGCTTGATCAAGGTTTTTCCTTATAAGTAGCCTTTCCTTTTGTTCCCACACCAATGTGGGACAAGGTGAATTACCAATTGAGACTTTCATTCACACTAAACTTCCAACAATCCCCCACATGAATGGAGGTCGATCTCAGAAACAACATAATTCCTTATTACATTTCAGCAGTTGAGTTTTGCATACGATAGGTATGTGTTACCCTTTGAACCTTAGCTCATGAAATGCACTTAGCCTACTAGCTCTGAGTAGAACTCGATGTCTTTGAACTCGTCTGCCGTTTGTGTAGACGACAATGCACTTCACACAAGACTCTCCTTGACAAAGTCAAGTCCTCATAGTTATGTTCGTTATGGTCATGAACATGATGCCTGGTTCTGCGAGAGCCATTAGGTATTGTGCCCCAACAATACCCTTCAAAGCGACCCCACTTCTCTCTCACATAGGTGATTCACTATTTTAGTCGAATCATTAAAAGCCATAGACTTAGCCTCACACTTGTCACTTTTAGGAATGGACTAGGAAGTTTACTAAGCTTTGCAATAAACTCTCTTATATATACGTAGGGTTATCCCCCACGGTGACCTTACTAATTCATACAATTAAGTTTTCCTATTGAACTCAGCTCTTGGGATCTCCAGTCTACTGAGTTAGGTTTCCATCATATGAACTTATATTTTCAAGGGCTTCAGTCCCATTCCCATGGACGACTTCTGTACTAACTCTCTACTTAGGCCTTTTGTTAGCGGATCCGCAATATTATCCTTTGACCTCACGTAGTCAACAGTGATAATTCCTATAGAGATTAGTTGTCGTATTGTATTATGTCTACGTCTAATATGTCTGTTCCTACCATTATACATTGTGCTACGAGCTCTGCTAAGTGCCGATTGGCTATCACAATGTATACAAATGGCCGATGCCGGCTTAGGCCATCTTGGTATATCCTCAACAAATTGACGTAGCCATTCTGCCTCTTCACCTGCTTTATCTAAAGCGATGAACTCTGATTCCATTGTGGATCTAGCGATAACCGTTTGTTTTGACGATTTCCACGATATAGCAGCACCTCCAAGTGTGAATACATACCCACTTGTTGCTCTGGAATCATTCGTTTTAGATATCCAATTTGCATCGTAGTGTCCTTCTATAACTGCTGGATATCTGTTGTAAGGCTGGCAAATCGTGTCTTAACAGGTTTAACTGGTTTCTGACGGCGCACACAACATAAGTTTCAAACATGATTACGACTCGTTTAACTACTTTCTACCTCATGTTTATAAACAATTTTATGTTTTATATACAAAGATGAATAAATGATAGATCCTAACATTGTAATTTTAATTATTTTAAAAATTAAAAAAGTCAAAGGGTGTATTTTTCAGTCAAATAGGTCTAATCGTGTCTTAACAGGTACCCAATTGCCAGCCCTAATCTGTTGTAATGCAACCCGTATTCTCCGGTGTATCTTAAGTAGCGAAGCAACCGAGTGATACAGTTCCAATGCATTGAACTTGGGTTGCTCGTGTACCTGCTTAGCATGCTTACAGCATATGCTATGTCTGGTCTAGTACAACTCATAAGATACATCAAGCTACCAATAATTCTTGAGTATTCCAATTGGTTTACAGGTTCACCTCTATTCTTGGTTAGATGTTGACTCGTGTCAAGTGGAGTTCTAGCTTCATTAGAGTCATTTGCATTGAACTTCTCAAGAATTTTGTCCATATAATGGGATTGACTTAAAACAAGTTCACTTTGGGTTTGCGTGATTTTGACCCCCAAAATCACATCCGCAAGACCCATGTCTTTCATGTCAAATCTTTCTTTTAGCATGTTCTTTGTAGATTTTATGATTTTGTCATCACTTCCAGCGATGAGCATGTCATCTACATATAGACACAAAATGACATATCCATCAGATGTGTCCTTCACATACACACACTTGTCACATTCATTGATTTTGAACCCAGCATCAAGCATGACATGATCAAACTTTTGGTGCCATTATTTTGGAGCTTGTTTCAATCCATACAAGGATTTTACAAGTTTACACACTTTCTTTTCTTGCCCAATAGCTATGAAGCATTCGGGTTGCTCC
Organism: Helianthus tuberosus; assembly: GCA_030545235.1. Lineage (NCBI taxonomy): Eukaryota > Viridiplantae > Streptophyta > Magnoliopsida > Asterales > Asteraceae > Helianthus > Helianthus tuberosus. The sequence goes on along the minus strand of CM060414.1, from coordinate 147,614,748 downwards.
ATGTAGATTTCTTCCTCTAGATTTCCATTCAAGAAAGTTGTTTTCACATCCATTTGGTGAACTTCCAAATTTCTAATGGCGGAAATGGCAAGCACCAACCTGATGGATGTTATTCGCGTAACTGGCGTGTGTATCAAAGTAATCTAAACCTTCTCGTTGTTTATATCCTTTGATCACCAACCTTGCTTTGTACTTATCGATGGTCTCATCTGGTTTCATCTTCTTCTTGAAGATCCATCAATATCCTAGTGGTTTACATCCTTGAGGAAGATCCACTAGTTCCCAAGTATGGTTTTGTAAGATAGAGTCTATCTCACTTTTGATTGCCTCCCTCCACTGAGGTCCTTCTGAGGAATGCACCGCTTGTTGGTACGTTTGAGGTTCATCTTCTACCATATAGGTAAGAAACTCAGGGCTAAAGGATTTTCAGTCCTTTGCCGTTTACTTTTCCTGATTTCAACTTCCTCAGTCTTAGATTGTGCTCGAGGTTCATCGTTTTCAACTTCACCCTCGGGAACAATTTCCTCAATCGGTCTACAAGAACTAGGTTCACTTTTATCTAAGCATGGGAACATATGTTCAAACCATGATGCATCCTTAGATTCTATTATGGTGCCTTTGCATATTCCAGGGTTCTTAGAATCATGCACAAGAAAACGATAAGGACCATAAGGACGGGTGTATCCTATAAATACACAATCCACCGTTTTGGGTCCTATTAGTAGGTGCTTAGGTGGTGTGACCACCACCTTAGCTAAACACCCCCACACTTTCAAGGATTTATATGGTGGTTTCTTTCCGGTCCATAATTCGTAAGGCGTTACATCCTTTTTCTTATTGGGTATCATGTTCAACACATAATTTGCTGATAAGATTGCTTCCCCCCACATGTTTTGGTTTACACCAGAACTTATCATCATGGCATTCATCATTTCTTTCAAAGTACGATTTTTCCATTCCGCTATGCCATTTGATTGAGGAGAGTAAGGAGCCGTGAGTTCGTGGATGATTCCACTTTTTGCACATACGTCAATAAAAGGTGAAACATATTCACCTCCTCGGTCGCTCCTTACGATTTTGATTTTCCGATTTAGTTGATTCTCAACTTCGGCTTTGAACAAGATAAACTTGTCAATAGCCTCGTCCTTACTCTTAAGTAAGTACACATAGCAATACCTAGTACTATCATCAATGAACGTGATGAAGTACTTATTCCCACCACGAGTAGGAATTGCCTTTAGATCACACACATCAGTGTGGATCATCTCGAGGGGTTCGGTGATACGTTCCACCTTTTTGAATGATGATTTCGTTTGTATTGCTTCTACGCAAGTTTCACATTTATTAATTGAGTCGATATCGAATGTTGGTATGCAATCAAGTTTGATTAAACGACGAATGGAATTATAATTTACGTGACCTAGTCTACCATGCCAAAGATTAGATGTAAGACCCGTCTCTATTATTCAATATTATAATATTAAACACGCATTTTATATGAAAATGCAAGCTTACAAAAAAACTTTTCCAAGTTAAACTTCTTACATAATTTAAAAACATTCCAAAATATAATTTTCAAGTGTTTACAATATCCACTTTTTAAACTAGAACAAAATAAGATCGTTGCGGAAGCTTCAAGACATGTGTTCGGTTCTCCTTTCTTACTTGAACCTCATCCGGAGTTCCATAAGACATTCCTAAAATCAAAACCAACATAAAAGTTAGTTTTGACAGTTTCACAACAAGTTATAAACATATTTCCATCCAATTCATTTATCCATTATTCAAAATTCTTGTTTCCTTCGAATTCGTAATTTAATCCTCCATCATATGGAGTTAAAGTTAACATCTGAATTCATAAAATAATGGGCTTCGAGCCCTTGACTTTAAAATTCATTTTTTAAAGACTTTTGACCCGTTCAAGTTTTTAAACCTCAAAACTTGTTTCTAATTGACCATTAAGCATACATCAACATGTTTATCTCAAAATCTTTAGTTCGGGTCTGTAATCTTTTATGAATTACGCGGCTAGTACTCATTCTATGTTCATAATTCTTTTAACCCGTTTCGTGGATTTAAACCTTTTAAGTTTAAATCTTTCCCCTTCGTTATGCACAGTCCACTTGATATTTACCTATACCTTACATCATTGTAAAACACGTTCTTAAACGGATCATAAGGATCGTTTACCCGATTCAGTGTTCCTGGGTATTTTGGTCAACTTCAGTCCCTCATTATACGACGAAGGGTTTTCACTAATATTTGACCATCTTATTACTTCTAGCTATAATTCAAAATATGCGTACCTGGCTCGGGTCAACATATTGACCCGTTTAAATATCTTTTGCTTTTAAATTTTCTAGATAAAAGCATTACAAACCGTATGTCCTTTCCTGAAATCACAACACTTAACAAGCGGTCATCAATTAGTATTATTGTCAAATGGTATTAACTTACCATTTGACCCGTTTAGCCGAAAGTGACCATTTATCAACATAAGATGATATTTTTAAATACCATCCCGCCCCTTAAACCCATTCCGATTTACACCGTGAGTTCTTATTACTTAAATGGCATTACTTGAATTATTTGACCCGTTAAGATTTACACCAAATGGTTATCTTTTCAAACCTTTTATCTATCCGTCAACTCATGTACGGATTTTTATTCAATCACTTTTACCCATTACGGTTCACCTTATAATATGATGTTCAAAATTTCATATTGGTTAGTCTTCACCCGACTAGCCTACCGTTTTTACCCCTTTTTACCATAGTTTATGGTTTCTTACCATATTTCCTTATTCCGGCTTACATTGTATCATGCCGGAATATAGTATTTTCAAATACTTGTCATAATTCAAAAATCAATACTCACAAGTAAATGTATCATAATACCAAGGGGGTGTAAGCTTAACTTACCTTGAATTCCGATTATGCTTTTCCACGCGTATTAGTTCCGTTTGACCCGCTTCTACCCAAGCTTCCACCTAGCTTTTCGAGCGTCAATCTACCTTTTATCATTCTCAAGGTGATTAGATTAGTCATTATTATCAAGACTATCTCACCTTACGGACTTTATATCAAAATCACCAAATTGATTATATTATTGGTCAGTTTGACTTTTAAAAGTCAAACGGCCTATAACACGAGCAATTACACAATCAAGTTCAACAATTCATTTAAGCAATTTGTCAAATATCCGATAGGCATTATTCTTACACTACCGTTTTAACTAGTTTTCTCATCAAATTCATTATACTTCTAATTTCTTTAACTAGTTCAAACGATTATCGTGACTAGTTTCTTTATTCATTTTTGCAAGAACCAAGGGTTCCCTTTTATAACGAGACCCGTTTCATCATACTATTTAGCATTCATCCGAATACCTATTATAATCAAGTTTCATAACTAGTTGTTTAGCCAAGCTTTAACATTAATTAGGCAAGTTCATATCACTGAAAATGGGCTGTTTTTGGTGACTTGTTTAACCTGTTTACAAGTCTTCAAAAATTATGATTTTTTTATGTGGCGTACCTCTAGGAGGTTTAGGCCTTGTGTTAAAATTTCAAGATCTAACTCTTTACCAAAAATTCGTAAAAATTCATTTACTAAGCTGCAATCAGATTCGTCACTTCTGACTGCAGCTTACGGAAAAATTCATTAAAAATTTCTCGTTTATCCAATTGACGAAATTCCAATTGGCGATTCTTTTAATCGCTTAAAAATATCTAAAGTAAAAATTTGAGATCATAACTAAATTCTTAAATTGAGTTATGACATTCGTAATGGGCTGCAACTTATGCCAGAAAACGCAGCTTGAACCTTTGATACCGAAAAATTCATAAAACGCTCAATTTTCGTCAAAAAAATGCGATTCCAGTGGGGTTTTAAAGATATTTCCTAGAATTACATTTTAGACTCAAGAAACACACGTTTTTGTCATGTTTTATTCAGGTTACAGCCAATACAAGTTGGCTGTAAATTCTGATCAGGAGTTGTTTGCATTCAGCTTTCAATTTAAGCATGTTCTTGACATCATAACACTAATTTTTAGCAATCAAAACCCTAAAAACATCTCACACATGAATTTAGCATCAACAAGATCTGAATTTACTTGAGCTAGGCATGATTTCAATATATTCTTGTCTAGGGTTTACTCCTAAACACTATTTCACTTCAATATCATCCATACCACAATCATGCAACATCAATTTCGAATTTCTTATGCACATCAAGAATTCTCAACTTCATAAATATAAAAAATTCGGCATACCTTACGATCCCCTTAGCTTGGTGATCACGATTTTAGTTAAAGCCCTAATTTCTTTGCTCGATTTCTCCTTGATTTTGCTGGATTTCATGAGCTTTAGGGTTTTGAAAGAACCCCCTGGTGCTCCTGATCGTTTCCTGCGCGCACACACACACTTACCAAGTGTGTGTTGTGTTTTATTTTTAGTTTTAATAAATAAGTTTCCTCCACTTGACACTATTAGCCCCTCATGTTTTGTTTTTATAAAAGGTTTAACTATTTCTAGTTTCCTTTATTGTTCTAACAACACATAACTAACTAGGTTAATATTCCTAGTCACTTAGTGGGTTCGGGAAGTCATAACCCGTTTTATTTTAAGTCCCGTTAACTCGAGCCTTCTATATATTTTGTTTTCTCAAAGTATTTATCCTCCTTTTTAATTAACATCAAATTTATTTATTTAAATCCTAATATTTACCGGGTTAATTTTTACCACTAACGGTATTTTACCCGTCTTTACTATTAACGTGGTTTGATTACCAAACCCGTTTTTGGGGTGCTACATTAGAAGACTCAATCAAGTAAGTAGAACTAATAGCGTTTTCTTTCATTGCATTCATGACTATTACATTTAGTTTAAACATTCCATTAAGGGCATAGCCCTTACCAACATACACACCATTTTTGGTCAACACGACCTTGTCCGACTCAATCACCATTTTGAACCCAAATTTGTTCAACTGCCACCCCGACACAAGGTTCTTATGAATTTCTGGAACATACAACACGTTTGACAAAGTGAGTTCCTTTCCAGAAGTCATCTTTAGAATCACGTTCCCCTCACCTTTAATTTCGGTCGTGGCAAAGTTTCCCATAAAAACCTTTTCGCCATTAGTCACCTCCTTGAAGGTGTTGAAAAGGCTTTTGTCAAAACACACATGACGGGTAGCCCCCGTATCAACCCACCAATCCTTGTTATTTTGCCTAACCAAATTAACTTCGGTCACCAAAATCGATAGATCCGTGACCATGGCAACAAGGTTGTCGACTTCATGAACATGTTCACTTGTCGAGCATTTTCCTTCTTGGGAAGCTTGCATTCGTTTGCCTTGTGGCCTTGCTTTTGACAATTATAACAAGTTCCTTGAAACTTCTTTTTCCCAACTCCTCCCTTAGCACCAAGGTTGGAGCGTTTCCCATGACTTTTCTTTCCACCCTTTCCACTGTTTTTTCCCTTTGAAGATTGGCCATGTTCAACAAGATTGGCCTTCACTGTTTCAAGACCATCAATCCGTTTCAAAGCCAATTTGTTATCTTCTTCAATACGAAGACGAACAACGAGATCTTCAACGGTCATCTCCTTTCGCTTATGCTTGAGATAGTTCTTGAAATCAACCCAACTTGGTGGCAGCTTTTCAATCATTGCAGCAACTTGGAATGTCTCGCTGTGGACCATTCCTTCCGCATGTATATCATGAAGAATAACTTGCAATTCTTGGACTTGGATCATGACAGTTTTAGCATCTATCATTTTAAAGTCCTAGAACTTAGCCACCACGAATTTCTTGGTGCCCGCATCTTCTGTTTTGTATTTGCCGTCCAAAGACTCCCATAACTCTTTGGCAGTCTTGGCTTTACAATACACATTGTAAAGCGTATCAACCATACCATTCAAGATATAGTTGCGGCACAAGAAATCCGAATGATTCCAAGCTTGAACCGCGCTCACTGATTGAGCATCCACATCCCCTTCATCCACATGGTGAACGGTTTCAGTCAAGAACCGTGCTAGGTTCAGAGTGGTCAGATAAAAGAACATCTTTTGCTGCCACTGTTTGAAATTCACACTGTTGAATTTCTCAGGTTTCTCAGCATGTGAGACTGCGTTAGGCAGTGGTGCAACCAGGCCGGTTGTAACAGCAACAGCGGAAGTCATGACAGCAGTCATGACTGCAGAAACAGAAGTAGACATGGGCTGGGATGCCATTCTGAAAAGAAAACAGAATGCAGAAACAATTAATAAAACGGATCTGTTTAAGTTTGTTAGAAATATGCTACGAAAAGAACCGCAAAATAATCAAAACAGGGATAAAGAAACAGTTAACGCGAACCGGGCTTGTGTTTGACACAATTCCCTTAAACAGATTCGTGGTCTGTTCCCAGGGTACACCGGTTCGAAGCAGCAACAGCGCACTGCCGGACTTGAACACTTGCCTGAAAAGAAAAGGAGTTGTGTTGCAGAAACTGAGATTGAGAGAGGAGAAGTTGTTGAGGTGTGTCTAAACTAATTAGTTTGATCTCTTTTTATAGTCACCGAAGCATAACTGAATTATGGCCATCATTGCAGAGAATTAAAACCAAATAATGGTCATTAGTGCATCAGTTAAAACTGACAAATAATGACCATAATAATTGTCATAATGATGCCAGTTTAAAACTGACAGAAAATAATGATCATTTCAGTTATAAACTCAAAAAAAAAAAACGAATCAGTTATGAGTCTCGAGTGCAAAAACTGCCTCACGCGAGCCCGGGTTTTCGGAGCTGCATCCGTGTCCGCAGGACGTGCGGGCACACACGAGTTCAACCAAATTCCAGTTCCGAAACCCATTTTTTGCACCCCCCACCCCCCATTGCGTGCGCGCGGGTAGGACTTGTGATAAAACATGTCATAAAGATTCAAAGGCTTGATCAAGGTTTTTCCTTATAAGTAGCCTCTTCTTGTGATTTCTTGTTTCTCTTGCTGATGTATTCTTTTTCTTTTTTGTAGAGATGAGTTTGCTTGATATCATGGATAAGGAGGATTCAACACCTACACCACCCCTGGTTATTTGATATCATTGAAAGATCTATCTCAATACTTACAGTGATGAACCAAATTGATACTGCTTGAATGACATTTTTACCGGTATCGTATTTATTTTATGACTTGAGAACTATGCTAAAAATATTTAATATATAAAATAAATAATTAAAATGATTAGCTATTAGAAGTTCTTAAAGTTTTTAAATTATTTGAAAGTTCTCAAATGATTCTAATCGTATAAATAAAGGAATAAATATAGAGTAACTGATGATTAAACAGAGCCTATAAAGGAGCTTTTTTTAAAACAGAAAGTTGCAAGGGAGTCTCTATTGAAGCTAGCGTACTCTGGATTAATAAATAATTAGTGTTACTAAACCCGTGTGTTGTGGTGGGGATGCGATAGAAATTCAGTTGGCATCGCACAGTATGACAACCGATATGGATAACCCAAAAAACAAAATAAAGCCGTAATGTTAACCAAAATTATATTTGCATGTGTTCGATCTGTTGCTCTGCAGATCAGATCGGAACATGAAAACGTAACGACGAAAAAGTATGTCGTAATTTAGAGAAATTGTGATCGTAGACCGGTATCAACTGTTTAAAAAAAATTACGTTGAAATGCCAATAAAAATAAGCATGCTTTTTCATTTCGAAATCTAAAGTGAATAACAAAGGCATACGAAAACGAAGAATAGTAAATGAGTAAAAGATAATCTACGAAGATGAGATATCGTAATGTAAAATTATTTTAGCATCTCGGTTAAATCATAGCAATTTTTAAGGATCAACAATGTTGGTGATTTTTCAATATTTTGAATGAACCACACAAAATTTGGAGAATAACACTCGAGCACCCACTGAACAAACGAGGTACTCCGAGATTAACTCGAGTCCACCACCAATTCCGGGGAAAACCCGGTAACCCAACCGTCCGTAGGCACGACGGTGAATTTATCGGTAAAACTCGTTTGGCTCAAGGATACAACCCAGGTTTCCCTGGGTCTCCTATCATTGCCCACCAGTACCTAACTCTACACCAAATGAAAGCTGAACCTACATCTCTCAAATAAATGCAAATGTTCTACCACTTGATCTAGAAATCATTGGCACTGACATAAAATATTAAGATATAAGATACGAAAGAATAATCTCTTTAGCATCTCATATACGTATTACACAATTAAATTATTAAATTCATAAATAATTGATTTGATTGTATGGTTTGACACAATTAAATTAGAGTTAAATGCCATTTTAGTCCCTGTGGTTTGGGTCATTTTGCCAGTTTAGTCCAAAGGTTTCATTTTTAACCTGTGGGTCCAAAAATGTTTCACTGTTACCATTTTAGTCCACTGGGTTAACTTCATCCATTATTTCTGTTAACGAGAAGGGCGGTTCGGTCATTTTGTATGGCCGAATTGTCTTTCTAGTTAATAGAATTACATATAAAATGACCGAATTGCCCTTCTGGTTAACAGAAAAAATGGATAAAGTTAACCCAGTGGACTAAAATGGCAACAGTGAAACCTTTTTGGACCCACAGGTTAAAAATGAAACATTTGGACTAAACTGGCAAAATGACCCAAACCACAGGGACTAAAATGGCATTTAACTCATTAAATTATTAAATTCATGAATAATTGATTTGATTGTATGGTTTGAAATAACGCAATTTTTAAGTTATGTGAACAATATACTAAAATATATAGGCGTGTGAAATGTGTTACGTTTATTTTTCTGCATTGTCAATGAAACAGATTTACAATAAAAAATATATGATCTTTTATTGAACCAAAAATTAAAATTTGACAAATATGTGGTTGAAGCTGTCCACTCAATAAAAACGGGCAACGGCAATAAATCATCGAGCAAATCTTAATCAAATCCAAATGGTTTATTGAAATGATATAAATATTTCTTTCACTATTCTCACATCTTTAAATCTTATTTTCATATTCTTTTTTATTCTGTCTCTCTCTATATATCTATGTATGTATAAAAAGAGATTGAGAGAAGGGGTGTGTAAATATTAACTCCTTATAAATATACATCTATGTATTAAATATATTAAATATAAATATAATGAGGAAGATGAAGATGGAGAAAGGTGGTGTTTTGACATTGATGAAATTTAATTGAGATTGACAGGTATGTGCTAGAACAAAACTCACATGTGTACACACTTTACATTTAATATTTAGTAAAATAACATATCTTTAATTTTATTAATTAGTGGAAATGCAGGCGCGTTGCCGCGAGTATGTATGTTTTTTTTTGCCGCGCACTCAAGGACCCATATATATCTCCCACAAAACCATCTGATAATGTGGCTTTTGTTTGGACATTTGCATAAGTTTGGTTGTTATACGTAAGGATTTGAGTCATGGATTCCCTGAAAATTATGACTGGAAAAAACAAACCTTAGGTTAAAAATTGAAGTATGTATATCAACAGCAACTTCAATTTAACTACATACCAAATAACCACACATGACATCATTGCCTCCATGAGAAATTTGTAAGAACCACCATACTTTGTTACTTTTTTGGTTAATACAGTTGGTAGGACGTCAGCCTTCGAGCAAGTTGCAAAACACTACGCTCACATACTTTTAACAAAACTAACATATATATACCATTTGACACCCCTCAATAAAGGAAGGGAAATAAATATGAAATTGTCCTAACAATTCTATACAATGATTGAACTTTTCTAAAACTCCTCGCTAAAGTTGGGATATCATGAGCAACTATCTCATCAACAACTTGTATCATTCTTGACTTTACTCTTTCAAACCTGTGTATATTGTAACCATTTAGATCTTGTCTAAGGTTATCGACATTTGGGAAATCACCAGGCACTAAATGATGCTCTCTTTGAATTTTTGAAAACTTGTCCAAGATTATCAATTAGCCTTTGTAATGGTAAACAAAAAGAGTATGCAAATAACTGACTGTCTGAACATACATTGATCATCTTAAGTTGTTTACCAAGCCGGATGTACTAAGCTAAAAAGCTAGAGAACATCTACTCACCATTTACCAAGTCAGATGTTCTAAGTTGCAAGTCAGCGGAACATCTACTGACCATATTTAAGTGTTTAAAACCTGGTAAATGGATAGAATGTTATACTTACAAAGCCAAGGGTCGGGGGAGCTAGTAGTTGCTCTGGAATGTTCTTTAACATTTCTACTGAAAATGGTCTGCTTAATTTTTTTGGTAAATTACATTTTTCGTCATTTATGTTTAATAATTACAGTCACAATCCTTTATTTAGAAAACTCATTACACCTTTCGTCCTTTAAGACTAACTAGGTTAAAAATTTAAGTTAAATCCATTCACTTAAGGGTATCATGGTCATTTCATGCTTTTATTTAAATTTTTCTTAATAAATAAAACAAAAAATTACATATATAATGATGTGCTGAATACGGTCTATAAAAAACTAACTAATTTTAACCTAAATTAGACACCTAATTTTACATTTATAAAACTAAGACTCTCTAATCTAGACCACACAACCGGCAAGTGTACAAGTTAATACAGTATAGCCTAAGTAAGTCCGAGTATCGAACCCACGAGACTCTCTAATTGCGTTTACTAACTTCTATCTAGACTTAGACTGACACAAACTCTAATTGTTTTCATTTGAGGGGGTTCTCTAACTATCCTAAATTTGCGATTAAATTAGATACTAATTAACTAAATAACTAAGACACGACTTAAACGAGATTTAGATCAGAAGTGACGAACAACTTCCTAGGTTGGAATCCCAATTGATATCGTATGGTTTTCCCATCGGATGCTAATGTGTTATGGAACCGGGATCTTTAAATGCTAAACCATAAGAGAAACCGAACAGGACCCCCGACCCTTCTCAGGAAGACGCCTATGGACCTCTAAAAGGCTGTTAAGACTACCGGTTTATTAGACTCCCTCTCGGTTATCTAATTATCTAGAAAAGTGCCCTAATATGATTTACTACCTCTCGGTTAGAAATCTAAGGCAACTAAGGACTTTGATTCAACTCGATAAGCAAATACTGAAAGGTAAACTAAGGAGATATTCTCTCGAATTACCTAACCCTAGCAATCTAACAATAAAGACGGACCGACAATCTCTCACCTCTCGGATATTAAGATTGGTAGAATATTAAATCCTATAAAAAAAAAACCTTAATCACAGTTCCTACGGAAAATTGGCCGATTAACCACAAACTAATCGCTAACACACAGTCCACGACCTAACTGGCATTCATACATGGAAGACATCCACAAAAACGCAAGTGAAACATGTGATCAGATTCAAACAAGATATAATACGCATTCACATTAAATCAAGAATTCCAAAGTTCGTTACTTTTTAAGATAAACCCATAAAACACATTAACAAACTAATAAAAAACCATACTTTATTAAAAGTTCATCGCAACCTAGATAGTCTAAGAATTTAGCCAAGAAACATAGTCTTAAAAACAATAAAATAAGGTTTAAATTCAGAATTCATTGACATAGAATATAAGAAACTAGAAAATAAAAGAACCCGGTAAGCAAAACCCGTAATCCCTTAAGTTCCAAACTTCTTTATCTTCAATCCCAATAATTCATAAGCTTCAATCCTTGCCAAAAGACTTCATAATTTTCGTCCCTCCTAATGTTCACGTCTCGTACCGGATGATCTGCCGTATATGCCTTTTTTTTCCTAGATAATGTATAGAATGATAGTGGATGTACATTTTTGCGTCTGACCTCAATTAATTAGATTAGGTATATGAGGGTTTATTTATATCATCATAACAATCATTAAATGCTTGAAAGGCCATATATTGACCTTCACGAAAATAGCTGGATGTTTGGCAGCCCAATATTGATTAAAAATTATTGCGTCCACTGATGCCTTTTCGTCTAAGTATATTTTCCTTTACACTCTGTTCCCGAGACTCATTTAACAGGGTGTGGGAGGGAAAAGAGATGAAAATATGAAAAACCATGTTCCCGAGTTTCATTTAACAGGGGGAAGGGAGGGAAAAGGGAAGAAAATATGACCATATATTCATCCTCCCAAATTGGAGAGATTAGGGGAGAAAATTCTCCTTCCCCACCCCTCCTCTCACCTCCCCCTGTTAAATGACTCGGGAACATTAGTGGTGCACAAATCGGGTTTTTTTTTAAAACCGGGTTTCGGGTAGGATCGGGTTTTACAAAATCGGGTTTTTTTAAAAACCGGGTCGGGTCCGGGTTCTATACCAAAAATGTATACCCTATATACCCGGGTTCGGGTAGGGTTCGGGTCGGGTTTTATAAAACCCGGGTATTATAATACCCTATTTCCGGGTTCGGGTCCGGTTTGGGTATTCATTGGGTAGGGTTCGGGTATGCATCGGGTTGGGAAAAAACCCGCACCGGGTATTAAAAAAACCCGACCGAAACTATGCTTATAAAATGTATCAAACATAACTCTCACACATAGACATCAAATCTATTGATAAACAGAGACACAATTTATAAACAGAGGCACAATTTATAGTTCTTCATGTGGTTATTCTTGAACTTTATAAACAGAGGCACAATTTATTAAATACAAAAACTAATAATGATATTAAAGAAACAAAGAAAATAGAAGGGCCAACATATATTGACATATTTGTTTCCACTTGTAATGAAATATACTAAATAATTAAGTAGCGGTGGCAAATATCATTAGAAACCTAATAATTAAACAAGATTACATCAAAGTGCATACATAATTTTGTTAAATCATAAGAACTAGAAGTCTTAATGCATACATAATTAAACAAGATTACATCAAAATCGGGTTTTTTTAAAAACCGGTTTCGGGTATTTATAAAACCCGGTTCCGGGTTCGGGTTCGGGTATTTATAAAACCGGGTTTCGGGTATAAACCGGGTATAAAAAAACCGGTTCCGGGTTCGGGTTTTAGATCAAATATGCATACCCGGTCCCTACCCTACGGGTAGGGTCGGGTTCGGGTATAAAAAACCCGGGTTTTATAATACCCGGTTCCAGGTTTTTTTTGGGGGTCCGAATCCGGGTTCGGGTTTTTTGTACACCACTAGGGAACATAGTGTTAGGTTATAACCATAACATTGCTTTTATAATTGTTTCAAGGCCCAATGGCATGCAATTTACGAAATCTAATGGGCTGATGATGTTTGGGGGCCCTTTTTATTTCTTTTGTCTCTGTTTATCGAACTCCTCTCAAAATTATATATGCTGCCGCCAAGAAGTAATATATATGTCGCAGCCTTCCAACTTATAAAATAGAGATAGTGGTTTTGATCCACTTACAGAAAATAGCGACGAATTTCCTTCAGTCACTGGCGTCCCACTCTGCCCAACTGACTGGTCATTTCCATATTACTCGTTTTTGCTCCATTTCCACTAGGACCTGGCCCAACACAAAATAATATAATATAATACTAAAACTAAATAAAAACAGATAAAACTTATACAATAATTATACACTTTACACGGGACAAATATATGTATTTTACCACACATACACACATATTTTACCACAGAAATAGAATGTTATACTTACAAAGCCTAGGGTCGGGGGAGCTAGTAGTTGCTCTAGAATGTTCTTTAACATTTCTATTGAAAATGGTCTATTAATTTTTTTGGTAAATTACATTTTTCGTCCTTTATGTTTGTAGCGGGTTGCAATGGATGACCTTTAACTTCAATAATTACAATCACAATCCTTTATTTAGAAAACTCATTACACCTTTCGTCCTTTAAGACTAACTAGGTTAAAAATTTAAGTTAAATCCATTCACTTAAGGGTATCATGGTCATTTCATGCTTTTATTTAAATTTTTCTTAATAAATAAAACAAAAAATTACATATATAACCTATCTCCCCCAATTCCTAACCCTAATCACTCTGCCATCTCCCTGCTTCTTTCTCCCTCTCTCCACAACAAATCTTACCCAAAACACCAATTTTGACTTTCCAGCAGACCTTTGATCCATCGGAGATGGGTAGTGTGACGTCATCCATGGCTATATCTCCGGTATATCGCTCGAAAAGGCAAATGGCCCTTGGTACCTGTAACATCCTAAAAACGGGTTTGGTAATCAAACCACGTTAATAGAAAAGACGGGTAAAATACCGTTAGTGGTAAAAATTAACCCGGTAAATATTAGGACTCAAATAAATAAACCTAATATTAATTTAAAAGAATGAAAAGAATACTTGAGAAAACAAAAGTATATAAAAAGGGCCCGAGTTAACGGGACTTAAAAGAAAAACGGATTTTTAAACAAGATAAAGTAACTGGGAATAAATGACCTAGTTAGTCATAAGTCTTATAGTGATAAGACAATTTGTTAAAACCACACTACATGTAACTTGGTAAAGTGTAGGGACCAAAGGTGACAAACTTGAAGCAAGTTTGTATTAAATAAAACATCTAACACCAAAACACACACTTTAAGTGTGTGTTCTGGTCGTGAATCGCAGGAGGCCAGGGGGTTCCATGCCCAAACCCTAGCTAGCAAAAATCAAGCAATTGAGAAGCCAAATCGACTCCAAATTGAAATCTAAGCTTAGATTAGTGATCACTTCAGTGAAAGGATCATAAGGTATGTCAAAATTTCCACTTTGGTTCCATCTCAAATCTGGATGAACACATAAGAATTCGAAATTTATGTTGCATGTTTGCTATTTGGGTAGAATAGGGTTGATATGGTGTCTAGGAGTAAGCCCTAGACAAGTATATGTTGAAATCATGCTTAGCCCAAGTTTTTGTTGATACTAAATTCATGTATGAGATGTTTTTAGGGTTTTGATTTCAAAAAAATAGTGTTATGATGTCAAGAACAAGCTTAAATTGAAAGCTGAATTCAAACGATTCTTGATCAGAATTTACAGCCGATTTGTATTGGCTGTAACCTGGACAAAAAGTGATAAAATAATGTGTTTCTTGAGTCTAGAATGTAATTCTAGGAAATATCTTTAAAACCCCACTGGAATCGCATTTTTTCGACGAAAATCGAGCGTTTTATGAATTTTTCCGTATCAAAGGTTCAAGCTGCGTTTTCTGGCAGAAATTGCAGCCCATCACGAATGTCATAACTCAATTTAGGAATTGAGTTATGATCTCAAATTCTTACAGTAGAAAGTTTTAAGCGATTAAAAGAACCGCCAATTGGAATTTCGTCAATCGGATAAACGAGGAATTTTTAATGAATTTTTCCGTAAGCTGCAGTCAGAAGTGACGAATCTGATTGCAGCTTAGTAAATGAATTTTCACGAATTTTTGGTAAAGAGTTAGATCTTTAAATTTTAACTCAAGGGCTAACCCTCCGAGAAGTACACCACATAAAAAAATCATAATTTTTGAAGACTTGTAAACAGGTTAAACAAGTCACCAAAAACAGCCAATTTTCATTGATATGAAATGCCTAAATGAAATCGCGGCTTACTAGTTAGTATGTAAAAATTGATTTTTTGTTAAGAGTTCGGATGAAATATGCCTAAGTGAGTTCAATGAACCAAATGTGCATATGAATATGTTGGTAAGTCAATTGACTTTTAAAAGTCAAACTAACTAATGATAAAGTCAAATAGTAGTTTCGACATAGAAAATACGTGAGGTGGAATAGTCGTGAATTGAAATGACTAATCTAACCACCTTGTGAATGATGATAGTTTGTCGCCTAACGAGCTAGGTGGAGGCTTGGGAAAGAAGCGGTCAAACGAATCAAGCACGAGAAGAAAAGCATATTCGGATGCGAGGTAAGTATAGCTTACACTAGTCATATAGTTTAGAATGTCCTTTTGTTGTTTTGATTTCGAACAAGACAAATGGAAAGTTGAGATATGGTGTTTCCGGCGTGTAGTCGTACGGAACAAGATAACCAATAAGGGTAAAATTGAAATTTGGACACTTGTTGATAAGAATTATTGGTTTTGAAAGATACATATTTCGTAAGCCTTATTAGGCCAAAAAGCGTTAAGAGGTGAATTATAGTTAAAACGACCGTGCGGTGTAAATCGGAACGAGTCGTGTAGACGAGATGGCAATAAGCTTTATCTCGCCAATATTATCGGTCATTTAGACCAACGGGTCAAAAGGTGAAAATATCACTTTTTGACAATATCGACTAATGGTTTGATGAGTTGTTTGATTTTAGAAATAAATATCGAGTGGATATTTACATCGCTATTACTTAGTAGATATTGAGGCAAGGTACTTAAATGGGTCAATGTAATGATCCGAGCCAGGTACGCATAATAAGATAACTCTCATTTAAATGTAAGGCTAATGAGAGTTAAACGAAGTCTAAAATAAGTTTTTGGTTACCTTAATAGGTAAACCAAATGTTACGGACGATGGTCATTATATTTGTTATAGGTTCCTAACCATTACCAAGAGTTTAATAAGGGTTTTAGCCATGAAAATGGGTTGCATTGATGGTTTGGTTCGAATTTAAAATGACCCTAAACATGATTTCCGCAGCTTTTTATACGGATTTCGACTAATCTTAAAAAAATCACATAAAATCAACCGTTTATCCGATTTGGGTGTTCTATACCTTTTCGGAAAGCTTATGAAGTAAATTTTTACTGTTTTCAATCATAAGAAACAAATGTGGTTGTTAAATAGGCCAAAAGAATGAATTAAACAGCTGTTCAAAACCTTGAAAGCTGTTTGAAAAATGAAAATATAGTTGTTGTGCTGATTTTATAAAAATCATATAAAATCATAGAAAATTCGTTAGAAGGTGTATCTTATATGCTTGCGAAGGTATTGAAGTTTTCTACGATCCATCTTTGAACATGTTAATCTAGTTCGGACTTTGAATGGGTCATAATGGTCAATTACAGAAGCTGTATAGAAAATCGCTGCACATTAATTATGTCATTATTAATCCAGAAAAAGACATATGATTGCGTATACTTGATTTAGTCATGCCACCGTAAGTTACGGTGGAGCTGATATGATTACGATGGTTACATACTGAGTTACGGTGGAAGGATAGACTTTCAGGGGCTACCGTAACTTACGGTGTCACCGTAAGTTACGGTGGACCCAGAAACAAAGTATATTTTATTTAGTTTTAAATTCCTGGATTCGTTTAGACACGTTTTAAACCTCGTATGACTAAAGTATTTCATGTTTATGGAATATAGGTACTTTTGGATGCCGGAAGACGATCAAGCTCAGCGAAGAACCGAACACGATAAAGATACACGCTTCCGCACTTTGCCACGTTGTAAATTTTAAACAACGAATTCGATCACGTTATGTAGAATAACTTATGATTTGTAAATCTTTTAGTAAACCCGTATTTCCGATGCATTATGTAATCGAAATTACATGATTGTTTTCGTAAAAGATTCATTAAACCTTAAATTATAAGAACGGGTGTTACAGTACCTTTTAAAGCAACTCATCTCCCCCAACCATATAACCATCCAAATAAGCTGCATTGCTTGGACAGTCTATTAAAGGCACATGTGTTACAGCAGATCTACCAAACCCAAACTCACCCACATAAAAAAATGTCATGTAGTACCATTCGCTACTAGGATCCATCTATGTGACACCCGGCTATTTAGGTTGTACCGTACAAATGTAACACGTATCATGAATAAATAAAAATGTTGTATTTGACTGATATTGATGTTTATATGTGATATTTGATGTGTTGGTAAATCCAAACATTGATAAAAATTATGTTGGCAACAATAAGATAAACACTTATCGCGTAACGAATAAAATGCGAAACGAACGCCGGTGACCACCCGAACAATGTTAAAATCCTAAAAATAATCTATTATGATTAGAATGGTAATTTTAATCATGTCCAGAAGGAAAAATAAATTAAAATGCTAAGAAACTCTATTTTTGCCGAACACCCCGAACAATGTTCGGCCGTAGCTTTTAGAGAGAGAGAGAGAGAGAGAGTAATTTACGGTGGACCCTGCATCCAACTTCTCCATTTTGCCGTAATTTGACACGAAATCTTTCGTATCTTTCAAACCGCTTATCCGTTTGGCCTACCGTTTCTTCCTACGTGTTTGTAATTTGATTCTCCATCATTTGGAGTTAAAATCCGACATCCGGATTAGCAAATTTTGAGACTTTTAAGTCTTCGGCTTATTACATTTTTACCAAATTTTGACCCGTTCGCTATTTTATCAAACAAACACGTTTACTTGATCTATAAACTCATGAGAATCATCATTTCAATATTTCCTATCAATAAATCATAAATCATGGGCTTCTTACTTAGTTAGAACCCGTTTATGTTCAAGTGCTTATTTTGACCCGTTAGGGTATTTAAGCACTTTAAGCTTAAAATTGCTTTCATTCATTTCTAGCGTTATTTACAACATTCAAATCAAGAAATCTTCCACCACAACTATAATTGTGGTGGACTTAATGAGGTGATCCATATAATCCGAGTTTTTCTCATCTGATTACTAATTCACGACAAAGACTCATATAAAGTCATTTGACCGAAGATTTACATATTTCGCTTCTTACACTTATTCCAATTATTTGATTGATCATAAAACTCGTTTCAAAACTACCTTTAAAGGTTGTTTATTCGAATTAGCCAACAAGGGCGTTTCAGTCAATTTTTGTCATTCTTTTACGACGAAGGACTATTAGTGCTTGTTTGAACCACAAAGTCCGACCTTTTAACCATATTCTTGTTTAGAAACCAATATGTTTCTAAACACCATAATTATAACTCAATTTATTCGCTTTTCCTAAAGATAACCGAATATCTTATTTTAACCTTGTCCAACTGTTATAAAACTCCAAATTCTACATGATGAGTTGTATTACTATACATACCTGGCTCGGATCAATATATTGACCCGTTTCAATACCTTTCCTTAGTGGCTACTAAGTGATAACGATGTAAGCATTCTTGTGCTATTTATTTCCTAAATTCACGCAACTTGACAACCCATTAGTCGATATTGTCAAAGGGTGATAATTTCACCTTTTGACCCGTTTAGTCTATATGACCAATTACCATTGTCAAATTGTCAAAATTACCATTTTGCCCTTAATGGTTATTATGTTTTAACTTATATGATAACCATTAAAAGTACATGCTTCATTCGTCATAATATGATCGAATTACCGGTTTAACTCATTTTTAGCCATCACCATGTTTTCTTGTCATATTTAATTATCTTGTTCCGTACGACCACACGTCGGAACATCATATCTCACTTAGGTATTTTTCTTTTTCGCAACTAATAAGACGAAAGAATATTATAAATATATGACTAGTGTAAGATATACTTACCTTGCATCCCAAATACGCTTTTCCTTTATGCTTGACTCGTTCGACCCGTTTTCTCCCCAAGCTTCACCTAGCTTGTTAAGCGCCAAACTATTGTCAAACATTTACAAGGCGGTTAAATTAGTCATTAACAATCACGACTATTCCACCTCACTTATTTTCTATGCCGATGCTACTATTCGGCTTCATGATTAGTTAACTTAACTTATCTAAAGTTAACTACTTTCAATCACATGTTTTCTACCTTAAGTCTAAATCAACATAGTATTTAGAGCTCTTATCACTTCATATTACGCGTAATTGCCATATCATTCGAATATGCGTTTTCACTCTAAAATTCATTACTTTAGTTCTCATTTAGGCATTTTATCGAACACCTAATGTGCATATTTTCCATATTTACTAACTAGTTCATAAC
The DNA here is from genome assembly GCA_030545235.1 of Helianthus tuberosus. Classification (NCBI taxonomy): domain Eukaryota; kingdom Viridiplantae; phylum Streptophyta; class Magnoliopsida; order Asterales; family Asteraceae; genus Helianthus; species Helianthus tuberosus. The sequence goes on along the minus strand of CM060414.1, from coordinate 147,594,970 downwards.
TAATTATTTTCACAAAGATTTACATCAAATCAAACCTCTATGTCTAGTGTTCATGAACTACATCAAGAACTTATTTCATAACAATCAATATTCATCAAATTAACACTCTAGCATGAGTGTTCATCACATTAACATAAAACCCACTTATCACAATATAGGGTAATTACCAAATCCCTAGTTTTGACAACAATTCATTCAATTTTTCTACTAGGGTTTGTTTCTACACCAAGATATAATCACCATAACATTCATAGATTCAAGATTCATTCCAGAATTTCGATTATGATTGTTCATCAAAATCTCAAAGTATCACCAAATCATAAATTTCAACATACCTTGTAATCCCCATGACTAGGTGATCACGAATTTGTGTTCATGCAGTGATTTGGCTCTTGATTTGGGCTTCAATTTGATCAAGTTGTGGAAGTTAGGGTTTGAGCTCCCTGAGCTTTCTCCTGGTCGACCTCACACACGCACACACTAGGTGTAGTGTGTTTTTATTTTTTTGTTTTTAATAAATAAACCTTATTTCCAAATATCCAACTTTGGTCCCTCATGTTTCGTTAATTATTAAGTAGGTTATAACCTACTTATTTACAATCCATATTCCCTTTTATTAACCGGGTCAAGCATTCCTAGTTAGCTTAGCGGTTTCGGGAATATTTATGACTAAGTTTAATTTAGGTCCCGTTAACTCGGGCCTTCTAAGCTTTTATTTCCTAAAAGCTTTTATTGACTTTTTGTTTAATATTAGGATTAATTATTTAAATCCTAATATTTAGTGGTTAAATTTTTACCACTGACGGTACTTTACCCGTCTTTTGGTATTAACGAAGTTTGATTACCCAAGCCTGTTTTCGGGGTGTTACACACGGGCCGTGTTCACTGAGCACGGGGCCGTGGTGAACATTCTGACCAACGTTCTTTTCTGTTTTTATTGCAGGACTTGGAACCTAGGCGCCACATTTGAACCTCCTACGTAGTGCATGAGCTCCAATTCTAGTAGAGACATAAAAGAACCTCTAGAAGAACCCGAATGCTTTCTCAGAAAAAGACTTAAAGCTAAAAATCAAGAGAAAGTTTCGGGGGACCCACTCCCAATGGCGGACCAACGTACCCTCATGGATTACCTACGGCCCACCATAGGCAATCTCGGCGCCGCTATCAATGCACCGAATGTCGAAGCCAACAACTTCGAACTTCGGCCGCATTTGATACAAATGCTCCAAAACTCCGCAACCTTCCATGGGCTTGCGGACGAGGATCCCCATCTACATATTACTAATTTCTTGGAAATATGTGATACTTTTCGGATCAATGGAGCATCAAACGACGCCATTCGCCTTAGGATGTTTCCATTTTCACTAAAAGACCGAGCTAAAGCTTGGCTTAACACCCTCCCAGTTGGCTCGGTAAACACCTGGGATGAACTAGCCCAAAAGTTTCTATATAAGTATTTCCCTCCTGCTAAAACGGCTAAACTAATGACTGAAATTAATACATACTCACAAGAGGATGGGGAATCCTTATATGAAACTTGGGAAAGGTTCAAGGAGCTTCTAAGAAAGTGTCCTCATCACGGTCTAGCGGTGTGGCAACAAGTATCCACTTTCTACAATGGGTTGTTGCCACACACAAGACAGACACTTGATTCAAGCTCCGGGGGACTTTTAGGTAATCGTCGCCCAAATGAAATATATAATCAAATTGAGGAAATTGCTCAAACCAATTTTCAGTGGCACACTCCCCGAGGTAATAAATCTATTGCCCCGGGCGCCCATAAGGTTGACGAAAGCACCTCTTTACAAGCCCAAATCGAGGCCCTCTCTTCAAAAATCAAAAAGTTAGAAATGACAAAAACGGCCTCGGTTATGTCTTGTGAAGGGTGTGGTGGGCCACATGAAAATTGGAGTTGTATGAAAGAATTAGATGAACAAATAGAAACGGTAAACTACATTGATAATAGACCTAGGCCGTCGGGTCCTCCAACGGGTACCTACAACCAAGGATGGCGTAACCACCCAAATCTTGGTTGGAGAGATCCCGGCAATAGTAGTAACCAACAAAACCAACGAACTAATTTTCAACAACCACAAAATTTCTCTCAACAACAAGGTGGAAGAGAAAGGCTTGAAGATACCGTATCTCGCCTAATCTCCGACACCGAAAAGAAAAACTCGGTTCGGTTTCAACAATTGGAATCGAATTTTAGAAATCAACAAGCTAGTATTCAAAACATTGAAAAAAATTAAATCAACTAGCTCAAAATTTCTCCGAGAGACCACAAGGCGCGTTACCAAGTAATACCGAAACCAACCCAAAGGCGCAAGTACACCTCATCACTTTAAGAAACCGAACCGTGGGTCCCGAGGATGCCCCGTTGCCACCAGTTGAAGGAAGTCAAAACACGACTTCACCTACACCTCAACCAGAAACGGCTTCCTCACCAAATCAAGAGCCCACTAAGACCCCTCCAATTCCATACCCCGGTAGGTTAAATCGTCAAAAGACCGATGAGCAATTCGCAAAGTTCGAAAGTTTACTAAAACAATTGCATGTTAATATTCCTTTTATTGAGGTCCTAACCCAAATGCCTAAATATGCAAAATTCATGAGGGATTTCCTCACTCACAAAAGGAAAATTGAATCATTGCAATTAGTTAACTTAGGCGAAGAATGCTCCGCTTTAGTACTCAACAAACTTCCACAAAAGAAAATCGATCCCGGGAGCTTCACAATTCCTTGCTCAATTGGGAAGTCCCCCGTTCGTAATGCATTAGCCGATCTTGGGGCTAGCATTAACCTCATGCCCACGTCAATGTTCAAACGACTCGGCTTAGGAACTACAAGCCCTACAAAGATGAGCATACAACTCGCCGACAGGTCCGTTAAATTTCCACAAGGTGTCGCTGAAAATCTGCTAGTCAAGGTCGACAACTTCGTCTTTCCAACCGACTTTGTCATCCTAGACATGGAAGAAGACAACGATGTCCCTCTCATCCTCGGGAGGCCATTCCTAGCCACCGCACAAGCAATGGTGGATATGAACGACGGAACGTTAACATTGAAGTTTGGGGACGAGGAAGTGAAGTTTGAATGTGGAAAAAGAGTAGAGGACAAAGACCCAGTCAAATACATGAAGGTCATAGACTCAAGCTTGGATGACGCTCTCCGACGGTGTAACATGGGATGCAATACATCCCACTTGGGTAACATATGACCAGGCTTTGGGTCTAGCCAAGGACCCTTATAAACGTGGCGCACCATGGAGGCATTCCGCGGAACTATCCTTAATTCAGATTAATTTTCTTGTTTTCTAGTTAGTTTTAATTTTCAGGAATAAAACACACTTGAGATGGCAAAGGATGCAAGGGAAACTTGAACCAGCACTCTATACAGGAAAACAGAACCGTCCGACAAATTTCTTCATTTACAGTAAGCTCGGCACGGGCCGTGTCCACCCAACACGGCCCCGTGCTGCACTGTCTGCAGAAAAAGAACCAGTTCAGGTAACTGGACACGGGCCGTGTCCACCTAACACGCCCCCGTGTCCAGACTTCTGTTTATCTTGTTTTAGATTTTGATACTGGCACTTGAACACGGGGCCGTGCCCGGATAACACGGGGCCGTGTTCAGCGCCCAGTAACATAAATTTTTTGCTTTTTACACCTTTTTACGCATTCAATCAACCTAAAAACTTATTTTTGGGACACATTGAGGACAATGTGTAATTTAAGTGTGGGGGGGATGCTAAAACCTTGAATCCTGCAAGTCCTAAATAAAAGCCTTACACAAAACTCTATTGGAACCGCTAATCACCCCAAATTTTTTTCAAAAAAATGTTTTTTCATTTTTTTACTTGTCTAGATTTAACTCGGGAAATTCAAGTTCTCAAAAAGGTTATATTTTTACGAATTTACAACCGATAGCGTCGTGACAAAAAGAACCAACATAAGAAAATTATGAAAAGGCATGACAAGCTTAGATAAAATTTGATTATATATACTTGATCACATAAAAAAACCCATTCCCACAAAAGTGAGTTTTGAGCCTTTATTGAGCATACAATTACATATCATTAGAACTAAATGCTCATTTTCGTTTCTTGTGTGAATAGCCGCTTGGTTCTTACGATTCTAGAACTTGCCATGACGATACATTCCCGGTCCTTACCAACTTAAACCCGAGTAAGTAAATGATGGAGGCATTAGGACTAACCCTTTTTATTTTCTACACCATTATTTTTCTTTTTTTTTTTACCACCTACCCAAAATCCCCCATAGTTAGCCCCTTTGAGCCTAAACCTTTTCATTTCATAACCCAAACAAAACACCCTTTTACCCACCAAAACCTTTTTCATTTTTACCCCTTTGTTTTAGTAACAAGTTCGATTTTTCGTACGACTTCAAAAAATATATATATATATATATATAGTTGTGTTGATGATGAAGCAAAAGAAAATAAACAAACAAGTTCATCAAAAAAATAACTTTGTTTGAATAAATAGCTTCATCAAAATAAAAGTTACGAAAAATAGAAAGTCTTACGAAAACCGACACTTGTTACGCTTTTCGCCCTTTTTACTAACCACTAACCACCAACCCAACCACCTACCTTTAACCCAAGCCTAACCATTTACCCACAAAGTCCTCTTGATATTTACAAAGGTATATAAGTTAAAAAGGAGGAGGATTTATTGCTTGGCAAGCCTATGGTAGGAGTAAGTTCCATGCCGCTCTCGAGTGATCCACAAAAAATACATTTTCGGCCGAGTGTTGAGTGATCCCCGTAAGGTATGTGAACTTGTATATAAATAAAATTTTACAAAGGCATGTTATGCCCTAATAAGTAATTTCTCTTATGAAAAGTTTTAAATAAATCATGACGAATAGGATTGTAAATAAATAAAAATAAATTAAATAAAGAATCTTGGAAATCCCGACACTCTACGACAACCCTAAAAACCTTCTTCTCTACCCATTCCATTTGGGAGTGTAAATAGCCACATATTAAAGAGTTTTGCTTGAGGACAAGCAAAGATTCAAGTGTGGGGGTATTTGATGTGTTCAAATATTAACATATAAATTTCATCAAATGAGGCATAAAACTAACCCTTTTTTAGTACTAATGTTGGAAAAAGTGTGCTTTTGTCTTCCTTTTGTATTTTCAGGATTAAATGAGCTCAAATTAACAAAAGAAGCAAAAAGACAACAAAATCTAACATAAATACAAGAAAAAGGACAAGACGTGACATGCCCGACCCCACAACAGCATCTTCCCAAGCAAAACAAGAGATCAGAAGCCTGAACACGCCCCGTGCTCAACCAGCACCGGGGCGTGCCCAAGTGTCAGCAGAAAAGACAAAGTGGTAGAAGCTTCTATTGCCCACCACGGGGCCGTGCTCAGCGGACACGGGGCCGTGGTCAACTATAAGATTCGCACAATCCAGCAAATCTGCATAGTACAAAGATTCTTCTGCACCACGGGGTCGTGCTCAGCGGACACGGGGGTGTGGTCAACTAAAAAGACAAAACTGCATTAAATGAAGAAAGTGATGATGTGGACACGGGGCCGTGCCCACTGGACACGGAGCCGTGCCCGAGCTTCTGTTCAGCCTATAAATAGAAGTGCTTGGCTCAAGCTCAAACCATCCCTTGGCACACCACCTCTCTCACACTTCACCCACCACCCACCACCATCATCCACCACCATCATCCATTGTCCATCGTAGAGTGTGTGAGTCGTCTCGGGATCCAAGATTGATCGTAAGAGTTCTTGACAATCAAGGCCATGTTTGCCTAATTCTCTTACATCACTTGGTGAAGACAAAGTGTCTAGTGTAATACTTTTTATTTCTAATATTTTGCACTTTTTATTTGGTTTTGTATTAATGACTTTAATAACTAGTTGCTTATGTTGAAGGTGATCTTTCCTTATCGTTTGTCCGTGGTGTCTTGAAATTATTTTACTGTCTATATAAAATAAAAGATTTTCACCATTCATATCTCCATGGTCTATATGGAGGTATGTTGGCTACCTGGTCGGGGGTTAAGGGAACGGTTTGGTAAAGGTCTTGCCATTGTTCAGCGTTTAGAGGTCCTGGAATGGACCTGGGTCAAATTTAGTAGGACCTCCTTCAATACTTCACGGTATTGGATGGCGGGGGTCCAAACTCTTTGATCCCCTCATAAGTTAACTACTATTAATACTATAACCCGGCTATTTAGGACTGTATCCCTGCTGACTCAGACTACTTAGTCGAGGGTAACGTCACCTCCAAAAGAGGGGCCTACCATAATACAGCTTTAATAACTTAATTAATTATCTTCCAATAATCCACCCTTTTAGGACTGTATCCATGCTGACTCAGACTACTGGGGTGAGGGTAACGTCACCTTCAAAAGAGGGGCCTACTACAATAACTAAGATAATCTCTTAATTGTGTGCAAAAGTGCGGGAATAATCAAAGGTTACACTAGATACGAGTCGGAACCAAGTGATTCATCTTGTCTATCTGTTTTTTCTTTTTATTTTTATTTTCAGCATTTTAGTTAGTTTTTACTTTTCTTAGTTTAAAACATTTTTCTAAACTTTTTATTTTGATTAGACGTTGAGGATAAACCGGTACTAAAAGCTCTTGTGTCCTTGGACGACCTCGGTATCTTACCAACACTATACTACGCTCACGATGGGTGCACTTGCCCATATGTGTGTTTAGTGTTAGTGAAATATCGTGTTTTATAAATTTAAAACTTGGCTAAAAATAAGTGTTAAAGGGGCTTAAAATATACACCTAATATATATAACACTTCACACGCATCAATATGCCGCATCCCTAAGTGCTTCCATAGACGATCATGAAAGGGGTGAATTTTGAAGAAACGTTTCCTAGCCGCTTCAGTAAAATCTAAATTGATGGTTTTAAGAGCCCAAAGCGCTCGGTGCTCTAATTCTATGGGAAGATGACATGCTTTGCCATAGACGATCATGAAAGGGGTGGTACCTAAAGGTGTTTTGTAGGCGGTACGAAATGCCCACAATGCGTCATCGAGCTTATCCGACCAATCCTTCCGACTTTTTCCTACCGTTTTCTCTTAGATTCTCTTCACTCCTCGATTTGCGTTTTTGACTTGACCGCTCATTTGAGGGTGGTGCGGGGTAGACAAACGATGTGTGACTCCGTAGCGTTCTAATGCCTCACCACCACTCAGGCATCATTTGTAGGTAAAGCTTGATCTTTAACCCACTTAGAGATGTAATCAATTGCCACGAGTATGTACCTATTCCCACTAGAGGAGGGGAAAGGTCCTATGAAGTTGATGCCCCACACATCAAAGATTTCAAGAACTTGGATTGGATTTTGGGGCATCTCATCCTTGGATGAGATATTGTCGGTACGTTGGCATGTGTTGCATTTCCTAACAAACTCTAGATCATCCTTAACTACCGAAGGCCAATAGAAACCACAATCAAAAACTTTTTGGGCGGTAGTGTGTGGACCGTGGGGACCTCCCGTTAATCCCTCATAAACATGCCCAAGGATCTCTAACCCCTCTTCTTTCGGCACACACCTCCTAAGGATCCTATCTCCTCCTATCCTAAAGAGGTACGGGTCATCCCATATGTACTTTCTCGCATCCCGAAACAACTTCTTCTGTTGGGTACTCATGTCCGTCAACACATACCCGTTTGCAAGGTAATTTACCAAATCGCTAAAGCATGGCATACCTTCCTTCTCCGCCGCAGCAAAATCAATTGACTCATGAGGGAATATATCTCCTATCGCCTCCTCACGAATCTCTTCTCTACTCGGATCCTCTAATCGTGAAAGATGATCGGCTGCGACATTCTCCGCTCCTTTCTTATCCTTAATTTCTATGTCAAACTCGGAAAGTAGGAGAATCCATCGTATGAGACAAGGCTTAGCGTCTTTCTTTTGGAAGAGATAACACAAAGCCGAATGATCAGTGAAAATGATAGTTTTTGAAAGCACGAGGTATAAACGGAACTTATCGAATGCAAACACGACGGCTTGAAGTTCTTTCTCGGTGGTGGTGTATTTTTCCTTGCCATCATTGAGGGTTTTACTCGCATAATAGATTGGGCGAAAATGATTCTCCGGTCTTTGCCCCAAAACCGTACCGACTGCGTAATCACTTGTGTCACATATGAGCTCAAAGGGCAAGCTCCAATCGGGTGATATGAGAACGGGAGCACTCACGAGTTTCTCTTTTAGGAATTCAAATGCTTTGAGACACTCCTTATTGAATACAAAAGGAACGTCCTTCTCAAGGAGTTGAGTCATGGGGCGTGTGATTTTGGAAAAGTCCCTAATAAAACGCCTATAGAAGCCCACATGACCAAGGAAGCTTCAAATCGATTTCACACTTGTCGGTGGGGGAAGCCTACTAATGGTGTCTATCTTAGCCCTATCCACCTCTATGCCAGCTCGGGAAATTTGTGTCCTATTTATCCCTTCCGTCACCATAAAGTGACACTTCTCCCAGTTGAGCATCAACTTTGTCTCCACACATCTCTTCATCATACTCTCAAGATTACCTAAGCACTGATCGAATGAATTGCCATAAACCGAAAAGTCGTCCATGAAGACCTCCATGGAATTCTCAACCATATCTTGGAAGATGGCAACCATACACTGCTGAAAAGTCGTCGGAGCATTACATAATCCAAACGGTATGCGTCGGTACGCGTACATGCCATAGGGACATGTGAAGGTTGTCTTCTCTTGATCCTTCGGTGTGAATGGGGATTTGGAAGTAACCTGAAAATCTGTCAAGGAAACAATAATATTGCTGCCCCACCAGACGCTCTAGCATTTGGTCAATGAATGGAAGCGGGAAAAGGTCTTTTCGGGTGGTGCTGTTTAATTTCGGTAATCAATACATACTCGCCAACCGGTGACTGTGCGTGATGGGATGAGTTCATTCTTCTCATTCATAACTACCGTCATCCCTCCCTTCTTTTGGATGACTTGAATTGGACTCACCCACGAAGAATCAGAAATGGGGTATATCAACCCGGCGTCTAGTAACTTCATCACTTCTTTCTTCATTACCTCTTGCATGTTTGGATTGAGGTGCCTCTGCGGTTGCACCACCGCTTTGTAGACCTCCTCCTTGAGAATCCGGTGCATGCAAAAAGTGGGACTTATCCCCTTTATGTCCGATAGCCTCCATGCAATCGCCTCCTTATGTGTTCTCAACACCTCAAGTAATTTCAACTTCTCCCCCTCTGTTAACATAGAAGAAATGATGACGGGCATACTCGACCTTTCTCCTAAAAAAAGGCATACTTTAAGTGTGAAGGAAGGACCTTAAGCTCTAAAGGGGCCAGAACCTATTTCGGGGCACTCTCCTCACTAATCTCATTGAGTTCCATCGTCTCGAGAACCCACAACTCATCCTCCTCTAATTGGGGATCTTCTTCAACCTCTTCATCTACTACTCCTATCGCAACCCCCGTCCCCTATTCACCCGGGAACGGGCAGCCGTGGCCAGTATCAGTGGTATCGGTGTTTATCATTATTTGGCAGTGGAATTTACATCAGGACCGTAGTTAGGAAATATTTTATCAGAGTAAAACACCACATTTTATATTAATAAATATATCGGGATAAACCCAAGTTTTCATTACATATGATTTATAGGGATAAACCCTATTTTATTGAAATAAAACAACTTCTTTATTTAGGTAATTTTATAGCCACTTTTCCAAGCCTTCGGTGCTGTCCAGCTGGCTTCTATTTGGCTTTCACATTTTGTTACCTGAAACGCGTTTAAAAACATTTTGTCAGTGGGAAATACTAGTGAGTGAATCCCAGTTTAATCAAGACAGGTTTTAACAGTTTTACAGTATTGAGGGTGATCTCGCAATTACATTTGTTTATTTTTCTACTTTAATTACCACCCACGGTACTGTCAACCCGACTTGTGGTCATGTTACTATTCACAGTGTAGCAACAAATTTTGTATACAAAACCCAAAAATACCGACGATAATTGTAGAATACAAATACTCAATTACTGTTAATTATACTTTAAATTAATTGAGGTTTTGTAAAAACAATTTGCAAAAAGGATGATTACTCACATTGCTAATTTAGGGTTTTCCTTTGTGATTTCCTGGTGATTATTTATTAATTATACAATGCACATGCGTTAGTATTATAACCCAATATTTACATTAGTTATACCCTCCCCGAGACAGAACTCCAACGACTACGTCGAGCAGAACCCCGACAGCCGTTACAGAGCACTAGATCAATCGGGCAGCGTATCTAATACGTAACCGGGGGTTAAAATACTTACAACGAGGCAGGGCTTCGCTAATTTAGTGGGTATAATGCCCAGGTATTAATTCTACACTTCAGAAATTAGAGAGAGAGTTTGAGATTTGAAAGACGGAATTTGAATGTCGTTCGTTCCAATTTATAGGGTTGTAGCGCTCCAAGGCTTAGCCTTCGCGGGCCGCGACGTAGGGGATCTAGGGCGTAGCCTTGTCCGGTCAACAATATAGGTTCGACAAGTGGTGGAGACGTGGCAGCTCTGAGTGAGGCCTCGTAGCCAGACCGTCGCGCCCCGCGTAAGCCTTTAGTGGCTCTATCGCGGGCCGCCAGGGACCATTAAAAAAAATTTTATTTAATTTTTATAAAAAAGGGACCATTAAAAATTGTTTTATTTAATTTTTATAAAAATAAAGGTATTTAGGCAAAATTTACGTATACGAGGTGTATTTTAGGACGTTTGGGGTGTTATAAGTATTTTAGGGGTGTCGGAAATATTTTAGGAGGGTTGTTATATCCACCCCACCTTGTTATAGAACTCGTCCTCACGGTCTACTGGAACAGGTGTGGATATTTCCTCTGCATCTCTGATTCAAGTTCCCATGTGTACTTTGGTCCTCTTTTGGAGTCCCATTTTACTTTGACTAATACCAATCTTTTGTGTTTGAGATTCTTGACTTTCCTGTCTTCAATCTATAGCGGCTTCTCTACAAATTTTAATTTCTCATTTACATCTATATCCTTAAGAGGCACTACTAGTGATTCATCAGCTAGGCACTTTTTGAGATTGCATACATGAAATACATCATGTATTCCTGCCATTTCCTCTGGCAGTTGTAGCTGATAGGCTACAGGTCCTATTCTTCTAATAATCTCAAAAGGTCCAACATACCTGGGGCTTAGCTTTCCCCTTTTGATGAATCTTACCACTCCTTTCCAAGGAGAGACCTTTAATAACACCTTGTCTCCTACTTGAAATTCCAACGGTTTTTGCCTGTTATCAGCATAACTCTTTTGTCGATCACGTGCTGCTTTTAGTCGTTCATTGACTTAAACAATCTTGTCGGTTGTTTCTTGCACTATCTTAGGTCCAGATAGTTGCTTTTCTCCAATTTCTGCCCAACAGACTGGAGTTCGGCACTTTCGTCCATAAAGCGCTTCGAATGGTGCAGCATTGATGCTGGTATGATAACTGTTATTGTAAGAAAATTCTAGTAATGGTAAATGATCATCCCAATTTCCTCCGAAATCAATTACACAAGCTCTAAGCATGTCCTCCATTGTCTGAATTGTCCTTTCGCTTTGTCCGTCCGTTTGAGGATGATAAGCGGTGCTTAGATTTAGCTTGGTTCCTATTGCTTTTTGGAAACTTGTCCAAAAATGAGAAGTAATGAAACTATTTCATTTACATATAACTTAGCTAACTATTCCATACTGAAGGTTTCCTTCATTGGTAAGAAATGAGCTGACTTAGTTAGTCTGTCTACAATCACCCAGATTGTATCATTACCTTTTCTTGTCTTGGGTAATTTGGCAACAAAATCCATTGTTATCAATTCCCATTTCCAAACCGGCATTTCTAATTGCTGTAATAAACCTGAGGGTTTCTGGTGTTCAGCTTTAACCTGTGAACAGGTTAGACATTTGGCAACATAAGCTGCTATATCCTTTTTCATTCCTATCCACCAGAAGTTTTTTCTTAAATCCTGATACATCTTATCATTTCCAGGATGCATCGTATATTTAGCCTTATGGGCTTCTTCTAATATACGGTGGCGTAGGTTTCCTAATTTGGGTATCCACATCCTTTTCTTATGGAATCTCCAAATTCTATCTATTCCTTGTTCTAATTCCTTAATCATTCCTTTTAATTTATCAGTATCATCCTTGATTACTGATTCTTGTGCTTTTCTAATCTGTTCATTTAAATCTATTTGTAGATTTAATTTAAGAGAACGTACTCTTTTTGACTTTTCGTGATACTTTCGACTTAAAGCATCAGCTACTACATTAGCCTTTCCTGCATGATACTGGATATTACAATCATAATCACTAAGTATCTCCATCCAGCGTCTTTGCCTCATATTCAACTCCTTTTGCCCGAAAACATACCTTAAACTCTTGTGATCGGTAAAAATAGTAAACTTACTACCGTAAAGGTAATGTCTCCAAATTTTCAAGGAAAAAATTATGGCTCCTAATTCTAGATCATGGGTTGAATAATTCTCTTCATGATTCTTAAGTTGTCTAGAGGCGTAAGCTATAACCTTTTGACGTTGCATCAACACACATCCATAACCTAACTTAGAGGCGTCACAATAGACTACAAAGTCTTCTGTTCCTTCTGGTAATGCTAGTATGGGTGCGTTGGTTAATTTTTGCTTAAGAATTCTAAAGGCTTCTTCTTGTTTTGGTCCCCATTCAAACTTAACGGATTTACAGGTTAACTTAGTTAAAGGGATGGCTATTCTAGAAAAATCTCGAATAAATCTTCTATAATAACCGGCCAATCCTAGGAAACTTCTAACCTCGGTTGGTGACTCAGGGGTTTTCCATTTAGTAATTGCCTCAATCTTTGTGGGATCCACATGGATTCCTTCATGGTTGACTAAATGCCCGAGAAACTGTACTTCTTCTAACCAAAATTCACACTTCGAGAATTTTGCATAAAGCTTTTCTTTTCTCAGCAAATTTAGGAGTGCATGCAGATGCGCTGCATGTTCCTCTTTACTCTTAGAATAAATGAGAATATCATTTATAAAAACAATTATGAATTTATCCAAATATGGCTTACATATTCAGTTCATCATGTCCATAAATGCGGCTGGGGCATTGGTTAAACCAAATGACATGACAGTAAATTCATAATGGCCATACCTTGTTCTAAAAGCGGTTTTAGGAATGTCCTCTTCATGTACCTCTAATTGATGATATCCTGAGCGTAAATCGATCTTAGAGAAAAATCAAGCTCCTTTCAATTGATCGAACATATCATCGATTCTTGGTAATGGATACCGATTTTTAATTCGTGACCTTATTCAATTCACGGTAATCAATGAACTTGGCTGTATGAATCCTTTCTCCAACAGTTTGTCTAACTGTTTCTTTAACTCTTGCATTTCAGCTGGTGCCAAGCGGTAGGGTGCTTTAGCAATTGGCGCTGTTCCAGGTAGCAGATGAATCCTGAATTCAACTTCCCTATCCGGCGGTGGTCCTGGTAGCTCTTCTGGGAACACATATGGAAACTGTGATGCTACGGGGATATCTTTCAATTCTTTTCCTTTAGTGTTAATGATTATGGAAATCAAATACACTATTGACCCTTTTCTGGCGTAACTGGCCGTTCTCATTACAGAGATGAATTTTGTGGATCTAGATGGCTTATCTCCTTTAATTGTGATCTTTTCACCCTTTGGTGAATTTACTTGGATTGACTTTTGATCACATAAAATACTGGCTTTATTGGCTATTAACCAATCCATTCCTAATACAACATCAAATCCTGGCAGTTTCATTGGATAAAGATTTGCAATAAACTTTTGATTTAAAAATTCTATTCTTGCTCCCTGCAAGATTTCGGTAATCTTAATGTTTTCCCCATTTGATGTTTCTACTAGACATTCTAGTGGGAGTTTAGTTAATGGTTGGTTGAGAAGTTTGCAAAATGAAGTATTAATAAAACTTTGGTTCGCACCAGATTCAAATAATACTTTAGCAAAAACATCATTAACTAAAAACGTACCGGCTATCACGTTCGGAATCATCTTAGCTTCTTCTGCGGTTAGAACAAATGCTCTAGCATTTTTAGTATTCTTGTTGTTCGTGGCTGGAGCTAGTTTCGAACAGTTCGGCTTGATGTGACCTTTTTCTCCATAGTTAAAGCATATTCCATTACTGGGTTTCTTCCTACAATCTTCTTCCTTGTGTCCTGGTATCTTGCAGAAGTTGCAGTAGGTGGAGCATCTTCCTGAATGTTTCTTCTTGCAGGCCTTACAGTAAGGTGCAGATGTAGAACCTATATTTTTCCAACGGTTGGAATTTCCATAGCGAAATTCTTGGGTAAGCCTTTGAGCTAGGTTTCTCCTCTGGTTCTCTTCTCGTGTACGTACTAATTCATCAGTCAAGGTATTTGCTAATTCTACTGCTTCTTCTACGGTTTGTGGTCTAGCTGCCTTGACTACATGCCTAATCTCACTGATTAATCCCCAGATGTAACGGGAGATTAATACTGGTTCTGGTGATGCAACGGTCGGCACTATTCTAGCATATTCAAAGAATGTAGTGGTGTAACCCTTACTATCCACTCCAGTCATTCTAAGGTTTAAGAACTTATGTGCTATCTGTTCCTTTTCATTGGGAGGACAGAATTATTCTTAAATTCATCCGATTCCATATTATAGACCATGTCACTTCCTCTAGACTGGAGGATAGTGTTCCACCATTCTAGAGCTGAGTTCTTAAACAGATTGGAGGAAAACATTATCTTATCCTCTTCCGCACACTTGCTTATTTTTAAGACTGCCTCAGTCTTTTCTATCCAGCGTAGAGCTGCAATGGCTCCTTCATTGCCCTCGAATTCTATTGGTTTGCAGGACCAGAATTCCTTATAAGAACAACCATAAGACATGGTTCTTCTTCTTTTTGGAATGGGCACTTGAAGTATGGGTCCATTGTTTACGCTGTGTTTAGGTTCAGTAGGTGGTCGTTTACTGCCATTATTACTTTTATTATTATCCGCTTCCTTAACCGTTTTGATAATGTATGGCATTGCGTCTATAATTCCTTGTGCCACTATGTGTTGGATGGCACTGTTATCCACTTGGTTTCCATTATTATTGTTATTCTGGTTATCGTTATTCTGGTTTTCCTGATTCACTTCATTTATCCATCTGAATTTTAAACATTTACCACGTATTAATATCACAAGACAATATCCAATACAAACAATCACATCACAAGCATATTGATCCAAAATCGTCGTCATTGCGACCTTTACTCTATTTTATATATATATATATTATGCATCAAGTACAAACTGGAACTGTAATCTAAAATTACAATACTATTATGTATCCATAGCTATTTATCTATTATTTATATATATATATATATTACTATTAATGGTACGGGTTCATCCAAAATTCCATGTTACGCTCGTCATATTTCCAGACGAGCCTTTCACCTATTTGTCGCATTCTTTCACTTCCATCTAAAATCTCCTCACCAAAGGTTCGGAGTTCTTGCACATTCTCAGTGCTCATGGGTGGTGCAGGTGCTGGTATTGGGTCTGGGAACTGTGGCATGGGTTCTTCGTAAGGGTACGGGTTCTCTAGAATTTCCCTGATGTATTGGTCATTATCATAATAGGGGTCTAGAGGGTCCAGTCCTGGGTAGGGTCCTACTAGGTTTTGCATGGGTTTGTCTGGTATTGGGTAGCGTTGTTCATAATCCCTATGGTCATCAAACCATGGGTAATAGTCTGGGGAATGGGGTGTTGGTACTCTAGGGATCTCAGTTGGGTCAAAAGTAGGCATTGGGATTTGGTTTTCTGTGTTGGCTTCGATTTCCATAGGTTGTGTGGGAAATAGTGGTAACGGCTGGGGTGCTATGAGTTGTTCTAGATTCGGGTCGGCGGCTGTGGTTGCTAGTATGTGGAAGTTTGCAAGTCTCCTATTGATCATATCCTAAGAGTTCATTTCTCTATTAGCGGCTGCTAAAGCTCGCTGTTGCTGCAACTTTTTCATCATTTTTCTATGCTCGTGAGCTCCTCTGCAGAACCATCCTCTCTTCTTGGGAGGGAATGGCTCTTCAGATTGTGCCTTGAACACGAAAATCCCATCTTCGGTATCAGCCGAATACCCCGAGGGGGTAGACTGGGAAGAGGTGCCTTCGTCCCTAGGTGAGCTGGACAACTGACGGTAAGCATCTAAAGGTCCTTGGTCGCTCATACTGTAAACTAACAAATTGTCAAATAACACAAAACAATAATATACATATATGCACGTAATTCCGCAGATTATTTCCTACCATAAAGAATAAAATTTTGGTGTCAGCAGAACACTTCTGTGGCTGAATCAGTGGCTGTAGCTCTGATACCACCTTCTGTCGCAACCCACGTCCCCTATTCACCCGGGAACGGACGGCTGCGGCCAGTATCAGTGGTATCGGTGTTTATCATTATTTGGCAGCGGAATTTACATCAGGACCGTAGTTAGGAAATATTTTATCATAGTAAAACACCACATTTTATATTAATAAATATATTGGGATAAACCCAAGTTTTCATTACATCTGATTTATAGGGATAAACCCTATTTTATTGAAATAAAACAAATTCTTTATTTAGGTAACTTTTATAGCCACTTTTCCAAGCCTTCAATGTTGTCCAGCTGGCTTCTATTTGGCTTTCACATATTGTTACCTGAAACGCGTTTAAAAACATTTTGCTAGTGGGAAATACTGGTGAGTGAATCCCAGTTTAATCAAGACAGGTTTTAATAGTTTTACAGTATTGAGGGCGATCTCGCAATTACATTTGTTTATTTTTCTACTTTAATTACCACCCACGGTACTGTCAACCCGACTTGTGGTCATGTTACTATTCACAGTGTAGCAACAAATTTTGTATACAAAACCCCAACATACCGACGATAATTGCAGAATACAAATACTCAATTACTGTTAATTATACTTTAAATTAATTAAGGTTTTGTAAAAACAGTTTGCAAAAAGGAGGATTACTCACATTGCTAATTTAGGGATTTCCTGGTGATTATCTATTAATTATACGATGCACACGCGTTATTATTATAACCCGATATTTACATTATTTATACCCTCCCCGAGACAGAACTCCAATGACTACATCGGGCAGAACCCCGACAGTCGTTACGGAGCACTAGATCAATCGGGCAGCGTATCTAATACGTAACCGGGGGTTAAAATACTTAAAACGAGGTAGGGCTTCGCTAATTTAGTGGGTATAATGCCCGGGTATTAATTCTACACTTCAGAAATTAGAGAGAAAGTTTGAGATTTGAACGACGGAATTTGAATGCCGTTCGTTCCAATTTATAGGGCTGCACCAGGGCTGTCGTGCCCCAAGGCTTAGCTTTCGCGGGCCGCGACGTAGGGGATCTAGGGCGTAGCCTTTTCCGGTCAACAATATAGGTTCGACAAGTGGTGGACACGTGGCAGCTCCGAGTGAGGCCTCGTAGGCTGGCTGTCGCGCCCCGCGTAAGCCTTTAATGGCTCTATCGCGGGCCGCCAGAGACCATTAAAAATTGTTTTTATTTAATTTTTATAAAAATAAAGGTATTTAGGGCAAATTTACGTATACGGGGTGTATTTTAGGACGTATTGGGATGTTATAAATTTTTTAGGGGTGTCGGAAATATTTTAGGAGGGTTGTTATAACTCCCTCACTCACAAAATCGGCTCCACTAATGTAATCGAGACACTGATCCACGCACGAAATGAATGAGTTTAGAAAGTAAACAGAATGACACGGACCACTATCCTCATCTCTACCACTCGAGTGTTGCATAGCCCTATCGATCTCAAATGTGATGTTCTCGCGCCCGCACGGAGTGTGATCTTGCCGTCAAAGACATCTCTGATTGCCTTTGCGGTGCGAAGGAATGGACGACCTAATATGATGGGAACTCTCTCGTCGGCCTCCATATCTAGAATAACGAAATCTACAGGGAAGACAAACTTATCGACCTTAACGAGCAAATTTTCTATGATCCCACGTGGATATTTGACCGAGCGTTCGGCCAACAACAATGTCATGCGAGTGGGAGTGAGCTCTCCTAACCCTAGTTTCTCGTAAAGAGAGAATGGCATCAAGTTGATTCTAACACCTAGATCGGCTAAAGCATGAGCGGGGGTAACGGCACCCCCGAATAGGCACGGAATGGTGAATGTGACCGGATCAGTTAGTTTCTCTGGTAGTTTGTTCAAAACCACCGCGGAACAACCTCCGGTCAATGGAATATTCAAAAGCTCTCCTATCCTATCTTTAAGCTTAAGAAGGTCCTTTAAGAATTTCGCATATTTTGGCATGGATTGAAGGGCTTCAATGAATGGAAGATTGTATTTTAGCTGCTTAAACATTTCGAGAAATTGCTCGTATTCCTTAGCATATTTCTAATGCTTAAGGCGGGCGGGGTATGGGACGCGTGAATGATCTATGAGCGGTGATGGTCTTACCCTTACTGGTCTCTTTTCTACGCTCTTCTCTACTTGGGGCTCCTCGGTGTGTACAGTAATTGCTGGATCTAGCCTAGTTTGCACTTTACCGGGAGTCTCCATCTTGATCTCCTCATCTACTTCTTCCTCACCCTCATCCTCAACTCTTTCTCTTACTACCTCTCCTAATGACCTACCACTTTGAGTAGTGATTGCCTTCAGTTGGCCAGATAGGTTTTATTGGGTATTTCCTGAGAATTGACTGGAAGGTCTTTCTTGCAACTGACGAGCAATGTCCCCGATTTGCCTCTGAAGGTCCAAAAAAGTGGAATGATTGTTCTTTAGGGGTGTGGCATGTTCTTCTAAGGTTCTTTGGGTGGTTTGATCCTTAACCACTAACTGAGAAAGAAGTTCCTCAATCCTATCTAGACAACTACCCGAACCTTGGTTGTTTAAACCTTGACTGTTTGACCCCCCCACTAGGATATTGCCTATTTGAACCCCCTGAGCTAAACTGACCCTGCGAACCCCCACTAGAATATTGACCTTGAGTATTTGAACCTGAACTACCAAATTGTCCCTGCTGATTTGAACCCTCGCTAGAATAATAACCCTGCCCCCTGTTTTGATTTGAACTTGTTTGGAAACCAGGGGGTACCGAAAGAACGGAAGGTGTTGTTGTTGAAAGGGTTCGTTGGACCTCAGTTTTGGCCCGCAATGAACTCGACTTGCTCAAGAGTGAGCGTGGGACAATCAATAGTGGCGTGACCTCCTCTACACACCTCACACTTATCTACATTCTCCTTCAACTCATGAATTTCTTTGGTAAGCTTTCTCTCAAGATTTTCCATTGTCGCAGCTACCGTTGTTTCCAAGCTAACTTGGTGTATTCCTCGACCGGCCAAGGAAGTACTAGACACAGGAATGGAAGTCCTGGTGGTAGCGCGATGATCGATGTCAGAATGTACGAAGCTCTCAAAAAGGTCATTGCATTCAGCCACCGATTTCTTGCCCATGAGGTGGGCTCCTGCTCAAGTGTCAAACCGGGCTCGGGTCTCGGGAGTGAGACCATTGTAGAATTTCTCTACAAGTACCCAATCAGATAAACCATGTTGAGAGCAATGGGAGAGCAAGGTTTGGAATCTTTCCTAGGCTAAGTGGTAGGTTCGTCGGGCTCCATCCGCAATGAATGGACCTGATCACGAAGACGATATGCCTTGGCGGGTGGGAAGTATTTGGCAAGGAAGTCATCTCAGAGGGTAGCCTAGGTGGTAAACGCACCCGTGGGCTGCGAATTAAGCCAGATGGCTGCGCGGCCCGCAATTGAGAACGGGAAGACTTGAAGGAAACGGGCGTCAAGATTGGCACCTTCTATAGAGAAGGTACCGCAGAGGCGGTTGATGTGAGCTGGCGCAACGTCGTCATCACGACCGTGAAATTGACACGAGTTTGTGATAGCGGTCATGATGTAAGACGGGATTTGCCAGGATTTCTCATTGGCGATGGCGGGAAGGGTGATGGGTGAGTTCGCACCGGTAAAACCGGCGGTAGAGCGTTGGTGGACGGTTTGATTGTTGGCAATTTGGACAACGGGTGGCGGACTCGGAGGACGGGAGGGTGGTGGGGAATTGTGCGGTGATGACTTCGGTGTGAAGTTAAAGGATGGTGGTTTAGATTGGAGAGCAAAGTCAGAAGGGGCGGAAGATGAAGAAGTGGTTTTAATAACCTTAGGGTTTGAAGACGAGAAGGCAGGCTTGTCCGTTGACGACTTCGGTGGTCCTTGCGAGCGTGAATGGGGCATCCACTGCAAAACCGACAATAAACAAGTAAGGCGACTCTAACGAATGACTCGACAAAAATATAAAAGACACGAAAATTATTTAGACTCCTACGACTCAAACAAACAAATAGCACGTATGATATCAGTTAAGTCCAAACAAAGTGGTCAACGCAATTGCCAAAGAGTCTCTGGCAACGGCACCAAAAACATGATGTGCTAAAAGTAGCTTAATAAAAACAACCTAAATTAACCTAATCTAGACACTAAGTAATACTCTAGAATCTCTAAAACTCGACTAAACTACTAACCGGCAAGTGAACCGATCGACTCTAGTAAAGCTAAGTAAGTCTGGATATCGAACCCACGAGACTCTATTTAACTACGTTAACGACTCTATCTAGACTGACACTGACGCGACACTAACTGTTTTTATGTTTGAGGGGGGTTTCTAAAATTCCTAAAATTGCAATTAAATTAAATTAATTAACTAATTACTGATTACGAACTAACTTGGGTTTTACTCAGATGGTAAAAGCAACTACCTAGACTAGAATCCTGGTTTGCATCAATAATAATATTATGAGGATATTAGTTATTATGGAACCGGGATCTTCTAATACTAAACCTGTCGAGATACCGAACAAGACCCCCGACCCTTCTCAGGAAGACACTTATGGCACTCTAAAGGCTGTTGCAAACACCGGTTGGTTAGACTCCCTCACAAGACATCTAAGGGGTTTACGAAAGTACCCTAATTTGATTCACTCCCTCACAGGACATAAACCTAGGATAGACTGGGGTTCTTGATTAGACTTGTTAGACAACTGTCAAAAGGTAAACTAGTTCAGACTCCTCAGGAAGCTCCTACCTAGCAATTTAATGACTTAGACCTAACAATAACCTCGCACCTCACAGCTATTGAGATTAGTAGAACACTTAAATTTATTTGATTACTGAATATCGCTTCTAAGGTATATTGGCCAACTAACCCTAAAGATCACAATTAAAAATCAAAATCTAGCATGAACCTATTATGTGATATAGACAGTCACCAAGATTCACACAAAGCAATAAACAATATTGAAACACTTTTAAGCATGCATATACATCTAAACAATAATCGAGTCGACTACTTTCGCAAACAATCCATAAATAACTAAATATCCATCATAAAAATCAAAACTTTACAAAACCGATCATCCAATCTAGGTAGTATAAACGTTTTAGCCAATGATGATCATTGTACAATTCAAAAACAAAGTATTTTCAATAGCGAGAAACATAATCAAAGTAAGAAACGAAGAATAAAGACACCCAAATAGCAGAACAACGACCCGGATGACTTCCTAAGCTTCCGCACTTCAATCGGTCGCTTCAAGATCTCGAAAACGCTCCAAAGAATGTCCAAAATTCGCCCAAAGTTCAGCTAATTCGTAAATTGGTTAATGTTTGAAGTTAATGATCATTTATTCTTAAACCCTATTCGAACACCAAAAAATTTCCGACTTTAACGCTCGTCGCGCTACGCGACGATGAATCACCATAGGCTTCGCGTAGCGCCAAGCCTCTAATCTTCAGAAAATATTAATTTAATCCTCGCGCTTGTCCGGGGCATTTCCTTATGGCCGTCGCGTAGCGCCAAGGCCTCATTTTTCCAGATTTCTTTGATTTTCGTTCCCATTCAGCTACGCGACGATTTGGCTCCTATTTCGGCTTCATAATCAGCAGATTATTTGCCCTTTTCTTCGACTTTCAGCAACAACGACCTGAAAACACACAAACTAACTAAAATAACAAATTCTAACTAAAAACTGAAACAGACTAAGCGAAATATATACAAACTATACACGAATAAAGGATGTATTTTACAATACATCACGAAGTGACAATTTCTTTTGGCTTGATACCTCTCTTGCAACGCGATGATCATATCATAAGCATGCTTATACTCAATTTCCTCTCAGAAATGTCTAGGAAAGTCGTCAGATGGACTTGATAGAATCAAGTATTAGACCTTTTGAGAGTCCCTAACATGTTGCATCTATTCGTCTTTTCAGTCATCGGGAGGAACTATAGGAAGGGGACGATCCAAGACATACAACCTCTTTTCAGTCTCAGGAATTGTTCTCAAGTTCCTGAACCATTCAAAGAAGTTATTATCATTGAGTTTGTTTTGATACATGACTCTACGATGGCCATTATAGGCGAAATTGTTGTGAAACATCTACAAAATAAAGACAAAACATTTTTTTACAAATTTTTGTATACATTTAATCATAGTTTTAACAAAGTTTAATCAAAGAATTCTTTTATTTTTTAAACAAAAAAAAACATTTTTAAAACTTTATCATGTAGACCCCCTGAATTCTCAAAAAAAAAAAAAAAAAAAAAAAACAAGCGGTTAATTGATAAATCAGGGGGTTAATTAAACTTTGTTTTTTTTTACAAATTTGTGTATACATTTAATCAGAGTTTTAACAAAGTTTAATAAAAGAATTCTTTTATTTTTTAAACAAAAAACATTTTTAAAACTTTATCATGTAGACCCCCTGAATTATCAAAAAAAAAAAAACAATGGGTTAATTGATAAATCAGGGGGGTCTATACGACTCGTATAGGGGTAAAATCAAAATTTCATAATTTCAGGTTTTGCCTATTCGGTGCGTATACGGGCCATATTTTGACGTATTTTGTCATTACGTGTCGTTTTATGAAGTATATGCTCTATACGTATCGTATCGGTGACGTTCGGTTCCGTGTGGTATCGTATTCTATGATTACATGTAATTGTGTTTGGAATCCACTTGTACTCTAACGTGTCGTGTTCTATGTATACGCGTTGTACGGTATCATTACTTGACGTATTTTGTCGTTAAATGTCGTATTATGACGTATATTGTCAATATGTTAGGTATTATCGCATATATTGTCCGTGCGGGTCGTGTCGGTGATGCTCGGTATTGTCACGTTTATTGTTTGTAAGTGTCGTATTAGGGTGTAGATGGTATATACGTGTCGTGTTATCACGGATTATGGCGTAGTATGTCTCTACTTGTCGTATTGTTCCGTATTATGGCGTACTATGTCTATACGGTGTCGTATTTTGTTTTTTTTTTTATAAATTTTTGTATACATTTAATCATAGTTTTAACAAAGTTTAAAAAAAGAATTCTTTTATTTTTTTAAACAAAAAACATTTTTAAAACTTTATCATGTAGACCCTCTGACTTCTAAAAAAAACACAATGTTAATTGATAAATCAGGGGGTTAATTAAACTTTGTTTTTTTTACAAATTTGTGTTTACATTTAATCATAGTTTTAACAAAGTTTAAAAAAATAATTCTTTTATTTTTTAAACAAAAAACATTTTTAAAGCTTTATCATATAGACCTCCTGAATTCTCAAAAAAAAAAAAAAAAAACCAAGGGGTTAATTAAACTTTGGTTTTTATGTTTTACAAATTTTTGTATACATTTAATTATAGTTTTAACAAAGTTTAATAAAAGAATCCTTTTATTTTTTAAACAAAAAATATTTTTAAAACTTTATCATGTAAACCCTCTGAATTCTCAAAAATAAACAAGGGGTTAATTGTTAAATCAGGGGGTCTATACGACCATCATAGACCCCTTGATTTATCAATTAACCCCTTGTTTTTATTTTGAGAATCAGGGGGTCTATACGACCCGTATAGACCTATACAACCCGTATTAGTCCAGTTAAATAGACAAAATCTGACACACCAGGCTTTATTGGAAATTGAAAAGGCAATACGACCCATATAGACCTATACGACTCGTATTGAAGGTGTCGATTTAAGAGTTCAGGTGTGCCAATAATACGACCCTTATACAATCACAAGTATGTGACTTAAAAATTCCCCCTAATCGAAGAAAGTTATGCAATTATAAAATGACTAGTATCTAACTAACTCAACATAAACTCCTCACCTTAAGCCCTTCCGCTCTCGTTCAAAATTACGGATCTCACGAAACGCAATCCACCTCCATTGGAGTCGTCCGGACACCTAGACGTCCACGTTACCACATCGCCTATCCTCTTTTGCCATTTTACGAAAAAATATTTGATACATGACTTTTCAACAAAACTATTTATCTTTCATTATCTTTTAAGGTATTTTTATCATTCAGTCGATGAGTCGAATAATATTTTAAAAGGTTAATATCAAAGAAAAAACTTTCTACGTAAAAGTTAGTTATCTAAGCGATTTTAACGTCAATAATGACTTATTTTGGTGATTTGGACTTATAGTAATGCCGACCCATTTACAAATATCAACATTGTCTTCAATGAATTCCCGAATACTATCAATGCTTCCAGTTGGGTCCTCTGGTAGATCCTAAAAACCATCAAATGTCGTTACTTTGGTGAAAAATCTTAAAAACAACACAGATATACATTTTTGTACTAATCACAGTGACAGTGTAACACGCCTTTTCCCAACGTACAATGAACCCGACCAAAGCCACCTCAAGCAGGATCAAAACTATTTTCAGTATGGTGTACTGCCAAATTTTCACGCTAAGGAAGTAACTAAGAAATTTGAATCAAGTGAATGAGTAAAAAGCATGACATAAACAACCTATTGACCATCACTTAGTTCTGCCTATATTATGACTACTATTCACATACATTGATACCAATTTTATGAAAATCAGACATGAAAAATAGACTACCTATGGTGAACATACAGAAATCATCACCCTCCTTGACTATGTACGGACATCACACAGACCATTGCAAATGTTTACTGTTCTGTCCCTAAATTTTCATTCAGCTGCCATTCTGACCCGAGTCGGGTATCGTATCAGTGTCATTTTGCATTTATGTATGAGCAAAAGTTGTTATACGTTGTATATAATTATTTTTGTACCAAAAGAAAGCAAATTTACAGACAAACTTGTGTTATTTTTAAAGGACAAACTCGCACACTCGTTCTTGTATTTGACTAATATTGTAAAACGTACATACACAACTAAACACACCTTTAAACGATACAACTACAAATTTACTATCAATTCAAAAGGTCAAGTCATTTTGGGGTGAATTTGGGTTCAGTCCGGGTAAACCCAAAATATAAGATATTTCATATTCGACCGCTTAACTCAAAACTAACTCGGCCTGAAAGGATCAAGGCCGACCCACCACATACCAGTCAGCAGTCAGGTCTTCGGTTTAGATTTTCCAGATATTTCAGGGTCTGTGGTTGGATTTGGTTTCGACCCGCCACACACGCCTAGACGAGGCCCCATCCTACTGGGTAAACCCAGTTATCGATTCCATTCTGATTTTCAGTTCGGTTCTGATTCAGGTTCTCAACCCCTCCCTTAAACTAGTTGTGTATTACAACCCTATGAACCATAATCCAAAACAATTAAAAATGTAACAGATTTTGAAAGAATACATTTGCCGTTTGCTCGTTTCTTCTTTACCTGTCTTATGAAACTCGAACGACATAATCCAAGAACACAACCACATCTTCATTTCATCTTGCAACCATATACATTAGAAATAGAAAATATCAAACTTTTCAAATCCAAAACATCTCTTGCAAATGCTACAAGAAATCATCACTTTCTTGCAGTCAATGTATTTTTACTATGGGAGCTCAACAATCTTCGATCGTTTTCTTTTTTGACCGTTTTCAGACACAGCGTTTGTTGATTTAGATTTATCACCTAGGGTTTGACCGTTTGACTTCATTGAAGAGCCGGACGCCTTGTCAGTTTCATCACTGCAGCTGTCATCATCAGAGCTATCTTCTGATTCAGATTCACTACTACTAGCATCAAGAGATATGATGGGTTGAGAACCTACAATGGCGGATTCAGCAGCAGCAACAGCCTCAGGGGTGTTTAGATCAGCAACACCGAGCATTAAATCCTGCAAGTCAGTTAACGGACACAGATACGATTAATAAAATACGCACTTCAAATTTCAAGTTTTTGTTAAGAGGAGAGAAAATGGACGGGTTAAAATCAGTACACAAACATTTTTTATGTGTTATCAATGAGCTAGATGGGTCGTTGGCTAATGATTTTGATCCGATAAAGAACCCAACTACGTGGATTAAACCCGTGACCCCCAACTAACATATAGGGATGGATCATGACCCACATTGACCCATTTAGTTTTCATTTTCCTAACTAATTCATTAGTTAATGTATAGTGTAAAATGTTGATTTGGCAATGAGGTGTCAATTAATCACATTAGGTGGACATATAAAATGAAAAAGTGAATTAAAAGCCTCAAATCTCCAAAGAAAAAAAAAAGAAAACACGCTACCGTAAAATCTAGTATTTAAATGGATCAACCCATATATTCACAGTTCACTATGACTCTATGAGATCCTTAATTGGAACAATGGGGCGGGTCAACCTTTTTCATCGACTATTGGTTCACATAAATGTGGATCAAGATCAAAGAAAAGCACTCTCTTAAAATCTAGTGTTTAAATAAACAAACCCAAATATTCAACCTTTTCATCTACTGGTTCACATACACGATAAGTTCAGATCAAGATCATGCCCATTGATAAGCATACACCAAGAGCTTTGAGGTTCTAATACCAAGAAATTCATAGAGCATAGAATTATCTAATGTATAAAAAAACATCCTTACATAAGCTACCAAATGGGTCTAAGATGAAGTGATAAAACTTACAAGACAAATATAATTTACTTACATATTAACATGATTCCTAAATCCTCACACAACTAAACCATCATTCTTGAAATGATAGAATGAAAAATTAGTGTTAGCCATAATGAATGATTTTGGCCAAAAGTTCCAAAAACACAGATTTTGGGCAGCTTATTTTCACACTTCTCAAAATTGATCTTCTATATAAACTAACATTTTTGGCATTCTTACAAGGAAGATGAAAATCAAGTTTAATAATTCAAAACTCCAATCACTAGATACCTTAGCGATTAACAAAGCATCTACTATAAGCAATAATCTACAACGTATTATGTAGTAATCAAATTTTCACAACAAAAATATATGAAACAAACTTAATTAAACTTTGTTCTTCAAGACTGAAGAGGATGTATGGTTTTTTTTACCAAGTGTGCCTGTAATTTAAACGAAAGATAGCTAAAAAAGGCTTACATACCATTTCAATATATTCTGATTCATCCCCTGTGAGTGCCTCAATATCAAGATTCTTGGAGTTCTGCACATAAAAGTGCCCTATTTGGTAAAGTGTCTATACCCAATTGAGCCTATTCACAGATGACGAACAATTAACATAAGAATATTTGCGTACCATTGCCTCTTGCTGCAACTTCTTATTTGATTCTGCCATGACTCCTAAAAAGTCCTTCAATTTGCCCATAACTGAAGCAATGAAATCATAATTAAAAAAAAAAACGTTAACATCTCGTTTGCTTTCAGTGATGGAGTATTGGATTTTAATAATCTCAACTATTCACCGTTGGCTGCCAACAATCCCAACTTTAAAAATAACCACCGGCGGTCCCAACTATTAACATATTGGCCTCCAATGGATCCTGACTAACAGAACCCTAACGCCGTTAGTCTCCGGTCGCCGGAAAAACGTTTTTTGCCGGAAACTCATTTTTGGCCTTAAAAGTTAAAACTCAACACTTTCATCCCAAACCTCTTTGTAACCTTATTTCAGACCTTTAGGAACCTTTTTCTAGTAAAAGCCCCAATTATTAAAGTCGCCGGAAAACTCCTTTTTCGCCGGAAAACTCAACTTTTTGGCCGGAAAACTCAACATTTTGTCCCAAACCTCTTTGTAACCTTAGATCGGACCTTTAGAAACATTTTTCTAGACAAAAACGGTTTTCCGGCGACCGAAGACCAACGGCGTTAGGGTTCTGTTAGTCAGGGTCCATTGGTGGCCAATATGTCAATAGTTGGGACTGCCAGTGGTTGTATTTGAAGTTGGGAATGGGATTGTTGGCGGCCAACGGTGAATAGTTGGGATTATTAAAATCCATTATTCCTTAAATGATTAACTAAACCTAGTGCACATGTTCACTTAAACAATGTAGCTCAGTGCACACATTTGTGTGCAGATGATGATCAATCTACTCATCTTTGTGTAACACAAACACCATATCCAAGCATTAATTTACATCACAATATCATTAATTCATCAAATTAAGAAAAAAAAAACCTAAATACTAGTTGGCTACACGCTTTTATCTGCATATAGCTATCAATCTGCTCATCTTTGTGTAATCTGAAAACTAGTTGGCTATACAATCTGTTCAGACATGGCATTTTTATTTAGTTGGCTATACAATCTGTTCATCTTTGTGTAATCTGAAAACTAGTTGGCTATACAATCTGTTCAGACATGGCATTTTTATTTAGTTGGCTATACAATCTGTTCATCTTTGTGTAATCTGCATATATTAAATAAAAACTATAGAAAGATAAACAGATTGAAAAATTGCCTAAATACTAGGCAATTTACTCTATATAAAATTATGATAAAAATAACTATACAATATATAATTATATATTAAGTTATGAATAAAAAATAGTCATGAATGCATATAAATTAATTAACAAACAAGTCGAACCCGGGCCGTGCTTGAAAACCAAAATAAAGCTCGAACAGAACTAAGGGGCTGTTTGGCAACTTCTGAATGGGTAAAGGGCTGTTTGTTTACCTCTTAATGAGGCTCTTAATGGTTCAGACCCCTTATTGGTTCAGCACTTAATGATTCAGACTGTTTGTTTCGTGAGCAGATGTCTGAATGGTTCAGACATTTGCCTCTGAATGGTTAAGATTTATACAAAGTCTGAATGATTAAGACCTCTAATCTGAATTGGTCAGACATTTGCCTCTGAACGGTTATATATTATACAGGCTCTTAATGGTTCAGACCTCTTACTGGTTCAGCACTTAACCATTCAGATGTTGCCAAAGAGCCCCTAGGTGTTGAACCAATAATAGGTCTGAGCCATTAAGTGTTAAATCATTCAAAGGCAAATGTCTGACCAATTATGATTAGAGGTCTTAACCATTCAGACTCAGTATAATGTTTAACCATTCAGGACAAATGTCTAAACCACTGATCGCGAAACAAAACAGTCTGAACCATTAAAGTGTTGAACGAGTAAAAGGTTTGAACCTTGTTAACATATACCAACAACAAAATTACACACAAATCATCAGCATTAACCATATATAGACAAACAAAAAACTAACCTAGGCTAGGAGGAGGAGGAGCGGTAATTGCAGGTTTAGTAACGGGAACTGCATTAGCTTTACTTTTTGCAGCTTCGATCTTCTTCAACAGATCACCGTCGGCATCTGGTTTGCAAACTAGAAGCGCTGAATCTGCAAATAAAGGTGCAGGTGGTTAATAAGATATAATAGGAGTTGATGTTATGAGAAAGTGTAGTGTACCTTTGGAGGAAGAGGTGTGAGTGGTGGTTTCGAGGTCGAGAAGAGCTTGACTGCTGCCGGTGCTGTGACCCATGGTTTGGTTGATTGAGGAGCAGGAAGACCGGTGTTGGTTAGTTAGACTATCTCCAACGCCGCCCGTATTCTCGCGCCCTTGCCACGCTGGAGCCGTCCTTTGCGTTGGAGGTTCACGTCTGATGTTGTCCGAAGATGATCGGTCCAAACGTTGGGGTGGGCCCAGCTCCGGTAGAAAATAAAAAATAAAAAATTATCTATTGGTGGTTGAACAACGGAATTGAATGGTTGTTGACCTTTAACAACGCTGGTTCCATTTGAAAGTGATGATATTGATCGATGGCTACAGATCTGGTAGAAGATGAAGCATGAAGATATATTTTTAGGGTAGAAGTTTTATGGGCTTAATAGACTTTATTAATTAAACACAATTGGGCCATCAACGACCAAATACTACATAACTTTGGATGGGCTGCCCCTTTTCTAGAAATGCATTTATTTTAAATATTACCTTTTTACTTATATTCAGTTTATTTTTTTATTTATTTTAGATATTGCTTCTATTAATTATTTAAACGAGTTTTTATAACCCGCGCGTTGCAGCGGAATTGTCAGACCTAACAAAATTATACGTAAAAACTTTGAATTCGCAAAGTGTTAACTCATCAAATATATACAGAAATGTAAAACATTAAAAATAATAACTACTCGAAACGAAACTGAAGTAATTATAGTTTGAAACAGAACATAAGATAGTTATAATAATATAAAAATTATACAGATTTTGCTACTTGGTTTTCAGATTGTGTTTTTGTTTTGTTTTTATTTAGTAAACAAAGTATACTTTGATAGAATTTCCTTTCTTAATTTCAAGATTAACCTCTATATAATATTCTGTGTTCTAGATTAAATGAGAGTTAAGCATTCATTTTTATAAAACAAAATTAAAATATAGAATATTTACTTTGTAAATGCATGTTCTATAACTAGTTGATGCCCGCCGCCCGCGTTGCGGGGCGATGGCCGAATAATTCTCAACCAATTAAAAAAACAGTACTATATTTTATTTTGAACTGGGAGCAAAATCATAATTTTGAACCGATGGTAAAATCGTAATTTTGAAACAGGGGAAAACCATATTTTTATTTTGAACTGGGGGCGAAAACGTATTTTTGAAATGAGAGTAAAATCGTAATTTTGAACGGGGGGCAAAAGCGTATGTTTATTTTTAGGGGGGGGGGGCAAAACGTAATTTTAAAGTGAGTGTAAAATAATAAACTGGTGTAAAATCGTAATTTTTAGCGATGGGAAAAACATGTTTTTATTTTGAACTGGGGCAAAACCGTAATTTTGGCTAAGGGTGAAATCGTATTTTTTCTACCAAGGGCAAAATCATAATTTTGAGCTGAGGGCAAAAGGGTAAATATATTTTTAACTGGGGGCAAAAACGTAATTTTAAACGGACGGAAAAATCATAATTTTAAAGCGGGATAAAATCATAAATTAATTGGCCCAATAGGGAAGTGCCACACAGATGCGTGACACTATTACCCTTGCCGCCCCTTTCCTCCAATCAATTGGAGGCACTATTGCCGCCGACATTTGTATTTGTTGTAGTAGGTAATATGTATAAACGTTACATTCAAATTGTTGTCTTAATCCCTCCATCACATTATTCAAAATGCATGTGGGTTCTCTCATTTTCCTGTCAGAACCATTAATGGAAAAATCCAAACCATACCCATGACCCTTCCTAACACACCCTCACCCTACCCTTGACCCTTGTTTGACCAAAGTCACGGTGGTGCTTGGTTGTACCACCGTTCACACAGTGCGCCATCTACGATGGCTCGTGCTCATGATACCAGATGAGCACACTTCAACAATCAATGACACCGCCACCATCAACTGGACCTAGAAATCAATGCCGCCGCGAGAACCGTTTGAAAAACACCACCCAAGGGTTGTTGCCTCTGTTGGTGTGCATTGCCATCACTGGCCACCGGAAATCGTACCTGATTTTGCCGGGAAAGTGAGCCTCTGTTTGCGCACATGCAGGCGCCGGTGCTTGTAGATCCGCGCGTACCTTTACCGGAAAACGCATCGTATTTTTGGAGGAGGTGGATGTCATCGACGAAATTTAGTGTAGCTTCATACCCACCACCGCCACCGCCACATCGTGCACTGCTTCTACCACACCAACACCATCAAGCACAATGAAAGTTCAACCCAATCTGACCTCAAACCTTGCTTCATGTCGAACACCTTCCGACAGTGAGAGAGGGAAAGAAAGATGCTTACTTCTCGGTCATAGATATAGACCATAAATTATTGAAAAGAAGAAGAAAGAAAAGAAGTAGGAAGTAAATTGACCAATGAGAGAGTAAAATGGTGGATATGCACCAATAAAAACCAAGGGAAATTGAACAGTAAATTTGAGAGGAGAGCAAATTTTGTTAATTAATATAGGGAAAATACATCTTAATAATTTACGTAATAGAATATAAAGAAAAAGTGAGTGATTATGTGGAAAATGTAAGGATATGTAAGGATGTTTGTATGGTTGGAGGTGAAATTGAGAGTTTTTAAGGATTTGTAAGGATATGATGTGGCAGCTGACTAGGCAGGTAAGGATGCCTAAGTGCCCTTTAGCATTGGAGATAGTCTTAGAGGAAGAGAGCGGCCGGTGGGAAGCGAGGGTTAGGGTTTAACAAGTTTTGACTTAACCGGTTTTCTTGAGTCTTTCAAATGAGATTTTTGACGTCTGAGTCTCAGGCTTTGATAAAACGTTACAATTTGAGTCTTTGTCACTAACTTAGTTTATCAAACTAACAAAATGCTCATTTATCCGTTTTCTTTGAGTCCTTATGGTTTAAAACCCGATATTCACTTGAGTTTCTGATCGAATATTAGTTGTGTTTAAATTGCGTATTTTACGAATATTAACGTAAGATTAATATAAACACCTACGAAATACCTTTTTCGTATAATAAAGTTTTAGGAAAAGATTATACTAATTTTATGGCGAGTTGTAGACGACGTTGAAGGTTAAAGTATGATTTTAATAGGGATAAAATGTTAATGGCAATTAAAAATAATAAGATCTCTTTTTGTTTTGAGTATAAAGACTCTATCTTAACTTTCATTTCTATAATTTATTTGGTATATTGAGGTTAATATCTAACGACTTAATATACGTATTTTGTACATTAAAGATCCATCTTTTTTTTATTTTACACTAAAACCATATCAAATAAGAAATGTGTATTTTACTATTTTGCATCCATTATTTGTAATATTTTATACTCTTAATTACCATTTAATCAACTTGTATTTGAAGAGATTTAAATTTATATTACATTTAAACCACTAGACTACAAGATCATAAAATACATGACAATTTGTAAACAAAAGAACGTAAAAGTTGTACAATCACGTGTACATAGAATAAACCATATATGGTTAGAAAGAAAATGATACCGTTATTATATACTATTGTTAGTTATGTGTTTCGATAAAAACATTAGATGATGTGATTATGTGATTTTTATAGTTCGCTATGTAAATTCATATTTTTAACTAACGTATAAAGGTATAATCAAATTATGAGTTATAAAAGGTTTGCGAATATTATGGAATCTATGATATAAAAAATAATGTAACTGAAAAGATTATACTAATTTTATGCATTTTGGTATGTAATATAACTAATATTTACATTTTATATTATACTAATTTTATTTTTATTATTATTGTTTTTTTTTTTTTTGCATTTTGTTATGTAATATAACTAATACTATGCATTTTGGTATGTTATGGTAGGGGTTTACATTAACCTTAAGTTAATATTCGTAAATTACGTAATTTAAATACAATTAATATTTGACCAGGTACTCAAGTGGATAACAAGTTTTTAAACCATAAGGACTCAAAGAAAGGGGATAAATGAGTATTAAGTTAGGTTGGTTAACCGAGTTAGCGGCAGGGAGTTAAGTTGTAGCGCTTTTTAAAGACGGGGGCTCAGATGTCGAAAATATCGTTTGGGGGACTCAAGCTGACACTGCCCTTTTACCTCAGGGACGCAAATTGCAGTAGACTTTTACATATATGTTTTTTATGGTTTGATCGGTTATTACTTGGATGGTTCCCGACTGGATAATTGTTAGTTTTCTAGTTAAATCTATGTCAAATTATAAAAACGCCCTTACTATTAAAATATGTGTAAAAGCGCTTAACCAACGTTGCGTTCACTTGTGAGACTAAATGAACCAACCACCGTGCTAATTAGTAACCGAACAAGAAAAAATACCTAAGTGATTAGATGTGACCACCAAACACTGTGCTAAGTAGCAATCGAACGACAACCAAATCTGAGAAAATGCGTAAAACAAAAATTAATAAAAAACTTAAACTCATTTAGCTTTTGTAGCAAAATTATGAAAACAAAAACTAATAGAAAACTTAAACTCATTTAACTTTGTAGCAAAATTACTGAAAAAACCATAGTTTTGTAAAAAAAAAAAAAAAAAAAGCATTTTTCGTCATTTACATTTCAATGAAATTACAGACGGTATCCTTTAAGTTTAAAAAGTATGTTGGTTGTCATTTACGTTTGCACATGAAAAATGCAATCATGTGCAAACATAAAGGACAGCTAATGTACTTTTTAAACTTAAAGGACACCACCTGTAGTTTCGTTGAAATGTAAAGGACAAAAAATGCAATTTTCAAAAAAAAAAAAAAAATCCTACTAGTTTCCCATGAAAAAAGCCTAAATGACAAAATATACTACTATTCCTTAGTATCTTGCAAATTTAATATATATAGAGAATATTAAAAAAATATATAAAATATTAAGTGTACAGTCCTAAATCATCATCATCCCCACTCTCAAATCCCCACTTGTATCATTTCAGTATACGAACGAGGAAACACACGAACTTCACCAGAAACCCACCCCCGCTTCACCGGCTTCCTACGATCACCAAGGTTAGTCGTTTTGGGGGTGTTTGGCTTAGCTTTTGAAACAACTTATTGACCTATGGAAAAATTACAAGTTTTGTGCAACGCCTCGCTTTTCGTAGCTTTCCGTTTTTAGGAAGATTGTATCATATTTCTATTTTCGGAAACTCGTTTCCTTTGTAATCGTATTTCATTTCAAACCATTGTAAATCCGAGACTTCAGTCGTAATGAAATTGATCTTTTGTGTGAAGTATTCATTATTTATACATATTAATACATTGATACGTGCATTCGTTTGATACATGATTCGTAATTCGCTTAAAACGTAAGTTTAACTCATAACAATGATCGTGTATTCATAATTGTTTAACTTTCCATACATTCCTGTCACGGCCCCCGTCCCGGTGTGACCTGGTCGAGGAGCCGCGGGACAGAAACCCGTGGTATTTACTATTAGAGTTGACAGCGGAAGATTTACAGGATCTTTTAAAACTTGAAAATGCCCAATTATTTTATTTCATAATTTGGGATAAACCCCGTAATTTACAATAGAGGAATTTCACGAGGAAATTCCCTGTTTTACAAAACATGTTTATTCATTTTATTGAGCCACCTCTTCAAGCTTGTTAGTGCTCCGTAGCACTTTTCCTTGATTCACAGTAGGTCGCCTGAAACATGTTTAAAAATATTTTATCAGCGGGGAAATACTGGCGAGTCATTCAGGTTAAATAAAATGACACATTAGTTATAAATTACAGCATAAGAGCGATTACAATGGCTACTATCTTATTTTTATCTGGCCCCGTGTCACACCCTGGTGACGATGGTCATACCACTATTGGGTCCTTTCACCCAAGTAGTGATGATTATCACTGTTAGGTTGATGAACCTAACCGTGAGAGATTAGTAATGTGCACAATACCCCACTTGCCAGTGATTCAAGATAACCACGACTTAATCCCTGTAATATATAACTGGAAAACATTTGGGTATTGTAAAACATTTTTTAAGAAAAAGAGAATGAATCACATTGCAAGTTTAGACGGGCAGAGTTTAGCCTACTGATAAGCTTGATAACCTAATTAAAACAGCAATGCATACGAAACTAGGTCAGTAACTTAATTCAACATTTACGATAACTCACGAGATCAAAACCCTCACGACGAATGGCAAAGTGCAATACTTAAACATCCATCGAATTCACGACGAATGACAAAGTATAGCCCGAGTTTGAGCAACACTTAAACATCCATCGGATTGGTTTCAATCGATCAGACATTGAATCGTAGCAGCGATCGAGTTAATACCCTGTATCGTAGCAGCGCCTTGATACCTTAAAACTTCGAATTTATGCAGTATTCTTCGTTTTTGATCAAAATTTTCGACACAGTATGAAAGCCCCATGCACATGCTACTTTTAGCCAGATTTTGAGTTTTACGCGGCCCGCGTAAAACTTAATAAGAGTTTACGCGGCCCGCGAGGGTCACCTAGTCTACGTGTAGGGTTGATGGGTCACGAGTAGGGTCGCCATGTGGACGACACGTGGTCCGGATGCTTATTCGGTCAAACTTCAAGTTGACGCGGCCCGCGTAAGATAAAGCTTAAGTTTACGCGGCCCGTATGAAGTCAAAATTCTATAATTTGTCTTTTAAGTTGACGCAGCCCGCGTAGAGGTAACCTTATGGTTTACGCGGCCCGTGTGAAGACCAGATTTCATGTTTCCTTGGTTTTTCATGCACGTTAGGGTCCGGGTTTTCACTTACGGGTCGTTTATGGACATTTTGTAGGTCCTTAAAATTCCTATGCTTGATTATTCAATAACAAGACTAAGTTATATGTATTTTTTCCACTTGATCATACCAAATCGTGGATCAAACATACTTGTTACATTTTGATATACACATTTATTTTATCACACATTATGGCAATTAAAACATGTTATTTATACATTGTAGACCTTGATACATGCTTTATCCATATTAAACAATGTGTGACACTTTAAATACCAACAAATACCTATCCTATAATG
This sequence comes from Helianthus tuberosus, assembly GCA_030545235.1. Taxonomy (NCBI): domain Eukaryota; kingdom Viridiplantae; phylum Streptophyta; class Magnoliopsida; order Asterales; family Asteraceae; genus Helianthus; species Helianthus tuberosus. The sequence continues at coordinate 147,558,273 of CM060414.1, read as the reverse complement.
TTAAAACAAAACAAAAGAAAATAAAAAGCCCAACACAGCCTTGCGGCCGGACTCTTATGGCTGAAATGGTTTGTGTTTTAATTATAATCCTCCACCCAACCATATAATATTACACTTGGTTAAGTGGTTAGTTAGATGATTCAATAATATATTACACAACCTAACTTGCAAAACAAAAAAAAAAGGAATGTTATTGGTTGATTAAACAGCCTTGCGGTCGCACCCTTGTGGGGAGTTTGGTTTTGTTTTTTTTTACTTTTAACCACCAACTACTTGTACTAAATACCAACCACCTAAAACCCTAATTACTACACTATAAATACAACATGTATCCAGCGCTTTTTCCAGTTTTACAACACTCAAAATCACTCCTAAACTCAGCTTGTTTCATCAGAATTTGAGCAGAAAGTTTCAGCTTTTCCAAGTGAGTTTCAACTCACTTCTTCTTCCATTTCTACCTTGTTCCTTCTTTTAAAACACTTGGATAACCTCTAAGAAGGTTTTCACAAGTTTGCGTGGGCAAACTAAGGTGAAACCTCACCATTTTTGAGGTCCAAAGTGCATATAAAATTCTGCTCATTTGTATTTCTTTGTATGTCCATTTATATGATGATAGCTTGATGGAATCTTGTTCCCATCAAGCTCCCAATCAAGTTTATGATTGTGGGTTTGTATTAGGGTGACTACCATCAAATAAGGCTGGCAAATCGTGTCTTAACAGGTTTAACAGGTTTCTGACGGCGCGCACAACATAAGTTTCAAACATGATTACGACTCGTTTAACTACTTTCTACCTCATGTTTATAAAACAGTTTTATGTTTTATGTACAAAGATGAATAAATGATAGATCCTAACATTGTAATTTTAATTATTTTAAGAATTAAAAAGGTCAAAGGGTGTATTTTCAGTCAAACAGTTCTAATCGTGTCTTAACAGGTACCCAATTGCCAGCCCTACCATCAAAGTTATGAGTTCAAACACTCACTTATTTTCTGTTTTTACTTGACAAATGAATGATGAAAACAAGCACGAGTCATTATCTTCCATATGATGAACTTGTGACTTGTGAAGTGTGAACAAATGGAAGCTTTGGCTTTCCAAACCAAGTCTCACTCCTTCATTTGAACATTCTTATAACTTGTTAGATTAGATTTACTTTATTGTTATTCATGACCCTCCCACCATCTTCATGATGGTGTGTGTAGTGGTGAATTCATATAATGACGTTTCTAACATCCATGCTTGATATACATGATGCTATATGACAATACTTGATTGGACTTAGTTTTAGGATGTATTATTACTATATAAACTATATATAATTATATAAGAACATGGCTGAGTTTGTGGTTTTAATCAAACCATGATTAACCATCATAAACCTAAGCTATCATATCATAGATTCTAGAGTTTTGATTATGATTCCTATAGGCAATTTGGGACCCATGAAACCACTAATTATGGTGTCATAAACAAACTCCTAGAACTTGGATATTACTTTCACTTATACATACATTTTTTGATATTTAATTTCCAAGTCCGAATCTTTCCATTCATTCTAAATCCCATGAACTTACACACCTTTGTTTACCCTTGTAGGGTGACTCGGTGTTCCAATCTCCAAACCAATCAACTCTCCACGGAATTGCCAAGTGGAAGCTTGCAAAACCGTGAGTACACTTGACCCATTTTCCTTTTTACACAATTTGGGTTGTAACATGTTAACTTACAAAATACACAAACACACACTTAAACATACTTTATATTCTCAATCTGTTATACATGCTACTTGTTATGCTTAGGTTCATGCTAGATTCATACATGCTTCTTGTCATTAACTTAGCTAGCCCAACTTAACATATATAGCGCTATAGGAGTAGCATGCCGCACGTTGGGGTTTTGTTAAGTTTTTTATTCATAATTAGTCTCGTTACTTTTGTGGCGAGGGACACTTATAATTCTTGTGGACACTTGGGTTTGACACTTAGTATTGCATGCTAGATAACCTTGTATACAATTTGCCATGTGGATTCGAGTAAATTCTTTTCATACTAATGCTATGTATATACAAACTTGTGTACTCGCCAATGCTTTTGTGTTGAACCTTTATTTTTAACATGTTACAGATTGATGACGATGCTATGACGAATCTAGTAGGGACGACTTAGAAACACGCTTGATAGACTAGATTTGATTATTATGTTATGTTAAACTTTGTCATATTTGTCTTTTCGTTGTTGTAATTTGAATTTCTTGTATTGTACTTGACAATTTATGATTATTAATGAAATTGGTTTTGAACTTAATTATTGTCATAAATAGTGTTATGTGTGATGAGCAATCTATTTCGTCTCACTCCGATGATTCCACCATCGGTTGGGGTGTGACAGATTGGTATAAGAGCCATAACTATAGGGAATTAGGTAGAATTGTCGTGTTCGACCTAGTCTATAGTAGGTACCATACTTTTGACCATTCTTGTTATTTTTTTAAAATGTTATTTCTTCCTACTTACTTCTTTCTCTTCTTTTTGTCTTAATACTTACAATATGTATTTCCTAAGATATTTACATAATACACGTTGAAGACTTGAAAACACTCGTAATACAAACGAGACGAGTTTACTAAAATAGGCGTGAAACTCATAATTTGGTAAATGACTATCATTCCGCTTATGCTTTATTTTGCACGAAATTACGCCATCAAGTTAGGAGTGAAATCCACATATTGATGGTAAATTTCCAATTCAAATTCTAGTGGACCCTCGTTGTCACACCCCAACCGATGGCGGAAAAATCGGGATGAATCGAACAAATCGCTCAAAAGCATCATAACACTAATTGTGACAATATAGATTAAATCAAATTTCATAAATGACTAAATTCAAATACATTGTTTTAAATAAAGACAAATTTCAACAAACATGGTTTATTATTAAAATGGGTATCTAGTCCATCCTAACTTGATTCCTTCATCATCTTGACTATCAACCTGCAACATGTATTAAAATAATGATCAACAAAATATGCTGGCGAGTATACAAGTTTGATACATAGCATAGTAGAATAAAAATGTTTAAATGTGCTCATATCCAACATGAATAAGATGATGCAAGTTAACAGTTTTGCCGAAAAGATGTTACTCTACATGCTCAAACCAAAGTTTCCAACGCAATTAAAGTGCCTATCCCAAGAGTCTAGCGGGATGGTTAACATGTTTAACTTAACAATACCCAAAAGAATAGCGGGCGGGGCGTTACAACCTATAGCATATGCATAGTACCATAATTGTTAAGGTAGGCTTGATCGAAGTTAATGAGCATATAGTCATGAAGTGTTTACATTAGCATCACATGTATAATAAGAATCAAACGTTTCATGTGTAATTTGGATAGAGTGTGAATAAACAAAGTTTAACGTGTTTGTGAATTTGAATATGAATACAAGTTGCACCCAAAAGTGTTTAAAATGAAAATGAGATCATGTATACTCACTGTGGTTGCGTTGCGATTTCTTGTAAGAACGCACGAGTAAAGATAGGAAGAAGGATTCCGTACGTTTGAAACGATTAACCTAGATTTTCAAATAACACGTAAGGATTCCGTTATTATTTAAGGGTTAAATGAAGTCCTAATGTTTATTGGTTACAATATACTACGTTTTTAATTATAGAACTTTAAAACTAATCTTTTATTAAAATTTTTGTATAAAAGAAAAATAGAATAAACCAGAAAATTGACTTTGTTATTAAGGATGTTGGATATGTAAATGAAAGATGAAAAAAAAAACATAACAGTGGCTTTTTAGAATAATTACTTACATCAGAAAATTGAATTAAGTCATAAACTGATTTAAATATAAACCAAATTTTGAAACTAAACTGATTAAAAAATAAATATAAAAATAGTTTCTTTTTAACCAGAAAAAAATTGAAACAGATGTGTGAGAATCCCGAATCGAACTCGGGTCCGCTATCTGATGTTTGGTAAAGGATTTCTCAATTATATAATATATATAAATAAATATGGTTAGCCAGGCTTCATGAATAGTACTTTTGCTAACCTATTGTTTGCCACGTTACACATTCAACTGATTGCCACGTTACAAGTATTTGACCCTCCACCTCATCTCCTGTTGCCACCTTCTTCTACGCTACCAAAAAAGTCAAAAAGCCATATCTCTCTCCTACATTAACCCTAATCTCTTATATGTCTTCACAAATGTTCCATTTTTCTCAAGTAGATGCTCCAAAATGTTGCGAACGGACATGAATCGAAGGTTGTTTCCCAAGTTTTTGAAGGTTGATGCTCATCTTAATTTATGTGAGTCACAAAGAAAGGTAAGGATCTGAACTGGACCTCCTGCTCACTCTTTTACTGCCTTCAATGGATAACAATTTTTCATTTTATCTATATTTGTTCAACTTCTTCGAAATACAGGTTCGAATCTTGAAATTAGCCACCAAAACTTTAGGCGTAATGGTACGTCTTTGTTGGTTTTAGTTGTTTTTTTGGGAATTCTGTTGAACACACGTGGTGTGTGGTTTGTTATGCTGAATTTTGGCATGTTAGAGAAAGTTGGTGTTTTCAAGGGTTGCTAATATATGCAAGCTAAAATTCGTTTCTGATTTTTGTTTAATTGAAGTGATTTTGAAACCCTAATTTTATTGGTTTGCATTGGCCATTGAATTAATTATGAAACATATGATGTGAAGAATGCCCTAAATTGAATCACTAGACCATATGCATAAATCGATCTTAATTTTTAACACACTTAAACCCTAAATTGATACTGATTGTGGAGTTTTACACGTTCTGGAGTCGTGCTTCAGATCCTAAAAGGAGAAAAAAGTGATTCCTTATTGGATAAAAAGTTAATTTGCATGCAATTACAACAGTATTTGGCACGATTCAATTCTTTGGAGTTGCTGGCTAATTACTTAGCTGGTTGTGGGTCAAAAGGAAAAGAAATTGACTTGAGAACAAGCAGAGGAAGAAAAGGACTCAAGTGGCAGGTATCATTATGATTCTTACCTAAGCCAATGCATTCATTAAAGTAATTTATTTCCAGCAGTTAATTGGGTTTACTATAAAGCCTACAGGTTACTAAATTGGATTAAAAAAATGTTCATTGATGGACCAGTCATTAGAAAAATAAAAACAGAACTTCACACACTAGAGAAAGTTGAGAGAACTCAGAACTACCCGAATTTTGACCCAGTAGAGAAGGATACATTTATAGAAGACAACCCAATTTTGACTAATCAAAGAACGTAACACGTGATTGTTCTTTTAAGAATGTGTTCTCTTTTTATTTGAATATTTGTCAAGATGTCGTGAATTATTCCTTGAAAATTCAATATGATAATTTCATGGTTTGGGGTATTATGCATGTAATAAGAAAAGTTACAAGCTTAGGATTCTTAAGACATAGGTGGGTTCTGTGTTTTGCTCTACTTGACTATTATATAAAATCTAAAATTTTATTTAGAAGTGCCATTACTTACATCTATTAATAAACAAAGCATATATGACAGTGTGCTAAAATTTACCTTTCAGTCAAGGTAACAACATGCAAGTCGTGAAACTTGATGGGTGAATATGGTAGCTGCTGCCTCATCACAGTTAAACCACCAAGCATCTTTGGTAAGTACATTATAAACTTTTTTACATGGTTTCTTTCATATATTATATATATATATGATCAGCGAGGGTCGATGAACAGTGGCAAGTTGTTGAAATGTTTCTTCTCTTGCATCCTGCTATCTTCATTTGGGCTTCTTCAATTTAGGGGCTTTTAAAAACCTGCTTGATTTGTGGCTGTTTGGCGTTTTTCATTGCCGCATGTCACTCTGTTTCCCTTCTTTGACTCTTCAAGTTTCTCCTGCATGTTTTTTATTACCTTTATCATTGCTTCATCTTTCTCGCTTCTTTTCCAGGTTTGCCGATATCCATCTCTTCATGAGTTTTCTTTACTTACGGATTATATTAAATTGTGTTTGTTTTGCAGTATTCACCACTGATGGAACTAGCTGGTGATTTTAGGTTCAGCGCTTTATGCTTGCCAGTTAATTCAGGTTCAATGCTTCTATACCATCATTGGAAATTTCGATTTTCGGATTGCTAGCCAAGTAAAGAGTAATGAAATTATTAGATAATTAGTAATTGACAATAAAATTGGTCTTCCTTTTCCATGCTTTGTGCTAAACATGTTGCCTAAACAACCCAGTTATGGGCTTATCCAACTTTTTTCTTCTTATGTTTCTTCTTGGGCTAATTAGTGAATTGAATCAATTGTTTATCAGGATTATTTTTCTTCTACATGAAAAGTTAATTGCTTACCAAGGCTAAAGTCAGGATGATGACTAGGTTTGATTTTTTGGTCAAACCTTCCCTAAGGTTACTTTTGAAATTCTCAAAGATTTTGTGGTTAAATTTGTAAAAAGGGTATTTTTTGATGCAAAGTTTTATATATGTATTGTTAAATACAACTGTTGTGTAGAGGCATCGACAATTCTGTAATTATCCATGATTGTTTAGGCACTAATATGTTCAATACAATACATTAAATTATGCTAGAGACTATGATAAGTGATTTCGTTATATGACAAATGTTTTTGTTTCGTAATATATTTAATATGAGAATACTTTTTACACTAAAATTCAAATACAAGTTTATACTTTCCAACAACATACTGAACTTATGAATTCGCATGGTCATTTATTGCTTACTATATGGTTTATGAGGGCTAATGAATGTGCCCTGGTAACCTTTGTTTTACTTGCCTAGGTGTATTCAACATAAGCAAAATCATTGATCAATGTAATTAAAATGCACTACCAATTTGTTCATCTCAAATAACTGAACACCTTTTGTGGGCGGTCCTTTATATGTAGCAAACACATTTTGTAATCAACCCTCACAGCAGGTTCTATAAAAATTACTCCTTTGATCCAAAGCTGATTTCCTGCGGCGAAGCGCAGGTCAATTTACCTAGTATATATAAATTATTGAATTCACTCATTCATTTAGTCTTTTGAATAACACAAAAAGAAAAAGAAACACACTTTGCATGTCATCTTCTTCACCAAATGATGGTTCGTTCCTAACCCCAGCTCAGTTGGGAGTTGGGCCGGTTTGCTTCCTTGGAGGCGCCGGTTCGACTCCCGGGTGCAGCGAAAGGTGCGGGGACGACCCAATGATGGTTCGTTCCTACCGAGGCATGGTTCGATCCTGAGGGCAACCCGGTTTTACCCAGCTGTTACCCCAGCGAGTCTCTCGTGTGGGGGCAGTATGGTTTCCGGGCGAAGGTCAGCTTACGAGACGGCCGGGGCCCGATAGAACATCGCGCCGGAGGGCGGGGCTGACGGGGGATTGTCATCGACAAGAACCCGGTGACCACTGGTCATGTACATAGAAAGTCACCCTTCAAAAAAAAAAAAAAATCTTCTTCACCAAATAAAAAATACGTAACTGTGATATCTTGATACCTACTTTTAGTTGGTTTGAAAGTTCATAAACATTAAGAAATTGTAGTATCTCAACAGTGGGTTGAACGAGAAACAAAGGATTAAAGAAATGTATACCGAACGATAAGGTTTGTGTTCGACGTGAATTCCGGTCGCCATCTCGATGTCCGGCGACGTCGGCTTTGTCTACGATGGGGTGGCGAAACGAGAAGAACCGTGTCCCGTCGTAACTCGATGAACTCCGGCGGCTTGCGTTCCGATGTACAAGAGGGAGTGAGGGAGATAGAGAAAGGTGTGGGGATCGAGATGAAGGATGGTTGAGTTTGTGAGAGAGGTGTGTCGAAATGTGTTGTGAGGGTGTCGTTTATATAGAGTTCTTAAATTCGGAATCGTTGGCCAATTATTTGGTGTAAAGGCATTTGGTTTTAAGGGTAATCATAATCATTAAAAAGGAATTAGTTTTGTTCAACCGAAACCGAAAGGAGTTTTTGGGCGACAATCAATTGTATATCTATTAAAAAAGCAACTTAAAGTTGCGAGTTACTACTACCCGACACACCGTTCCGGCATACAAAAAAGAATTTAAATTTGCTAGTTACTGAAACTGTTCTGACGCACCGTTTGAGAAAAATAAAGCCGACACCGAACCATTGTCTCCTTTTATTATTACTATAATATAATGCAAATTATTAACCGCTAACCGTGGTATCCCTACGGATCATCGCATTCCCCCAAACAACTGGGATCGGGTCATATATTTATATATAACCCCATAACAACTCAATCACAACAACGAACAAGTGCCGTCTATCTCCATTCGCCGGAAAATAAGGATCCAACGCACATCACTTGGTTTGTGGTTCATGACTCATGAGGCAATTCAATTCAATTGACATAAATTTCAGTTGTATACAGTGAGTGTAACGGAATGACGAGAATGCGAAGGCCATGCTAGCGGTGTGCACCGGAGAGGGGTTGTCAGCCACAACCACGAAGGAAACGGAGTGTTGACGCACCGATAGTTACATATCCGGAGATGAAAACAATAGATCTGAATTCACCGATAGTTACATATCCGATAATACAAAAAGTTTATTAAAAATGGTGCATAATCACCAGTAAGTGAATTCTGACACCGTTTCAAAACGGTGAATTCTGTTTGACAACAAGTTAATTATTTAAACACCACAAACATTCTCTAATCATCTGAAACGAGATAACGAATTCCGTTAATACTCCTTCAAAAGTCATCATCTGAATCAGTTTACGCCTACCTAATCGCACAAAGATGAAATAAAAAGACGTATTCATCGCGTATTTTGCCTACACACATTACCAGATCTGAATGGAATCTAAATGGGATCCGAGAAACATCTCCGCCGGCCACGAACCGCAGATGCCTCCTCAAACACCGCCAACCACTTTCGCCGAAGAACAACGCCAACGTTTGAAACGGTTACTGCATGCCCAAATTTAGGATAGATCATTAAGGTTTAGAGAGAATAGAGAGACAGAGAGGAGGTATAGAGAGATGTGGCAATGGTCTGAACAGAACGCTCGGGTTGGTTAGACGATATGGACGTTGTCACTGCATTTCCTTCAAATTTGATTTGTAAGAATTTGTGGATTTGAAAAAAAAAAAACAGAAACTACTGGCGTAGGAAAAGTTTAAAAGGATTTGTAGAACAATGTAATACCATTTAAAATTTTTAATTAATTCACTTTTTGGAAAAGATAATGTGAATTGATATCATCATCAAAATATTTATTTGGTTATTTGGTGTTTTAAAAATAAGAAAAAAATCAAGTTTTTTTATTTGGTTACTTGGTGTTGTAAAAAAAAAAACTTAGATATTATTTTTACTGACTTCAGTATCGTTTTGAATCTTAGTATTATTCCACACCTTTAAAGAATTGATATCGATGGAGTTTTCCGTGTCGTAAGGACGCACAAATTTGTTGATTTCTGCATACAATGAAGTCCCATCGATGTTCCAAATTAAGCAGTTCATGGCCTGTAAGCCTCTCGAGTTTACTGGCAAGGATGGTGCCACTGCCATGAAGAACTCGTTCGATGCTATCGAACTCACCTTCCTCCAAAGCGGGTGTCCCGACAACCTGCGAACCCTGAACGCGACAGGGGTATTCTGTTCGAGGGCTCTCGAATGGTGGACCTCCGAGCATAACAAACGAGAAAATGACGCAACCCACGCCTTGAATTGGGATGAACTGAAGCAATTGATGAAGGACGAGTTTTGTCCTCCCCACGAGCTTCAAAAACTCGAAAACGAGTTTTGGAATTTGAAGCAAGTTAGGAGCGACAACGCTGGTCTGACAGCGCGCTTCAAACAACTCAGTGTTCTCTACCCTGGTCAAGTCGACATTGTCCCCAAGGCCATTGCCAAATACATTCGCTGCCTTCCACCCACCTTGATGAACCATGTTGCGTCTACCTGCCCCAAAACCCTCGAGGATGTATTCCGTATATCCGCTGAACTCAACAACAACTGTATTCTTCATGGAACCTTCGACAAGGTTTCAACGAAGAATGCACACCAAGCAACCACCGACACCATCATCGTCGAACCCTCACCCTCCCAACCTTCCAAGAAGAACAAGAACAAGAAGCGGAAGGCTTCTAGTCAAAACTGCGCGGTTGTTACTCTGCAAAACCCGATACCTTTACAATCGATCCCTGCTACCTCAAACCCCAAGCCACAAAAGAGGAACTACACTGGGCCATGGCCTAAGTCTAACCAATGCTCTTACTACCATCCCGCTAACACCCCGTGTCGCAAATGCGCAACCTATGGCAGGTTTGGGCATTTCACCGATCGATGTCGCCTTAACCTAGAACCCACCCAAGACCAAGCTATTGTTGCAAACCCTGCCCCGAACCAAGCTCAACCCCAAGTTGCTCCTATGCGAGCATGTTTCAAGTGTGGAGACCTTAATCATCTCGCCAACGTTTTCCCCCAACGCAATCAACCTCAGCAACCACTACAACAGCAGCAGCAGCAACAACCTCAACACTAAGCTTGAGGCAGAGCGTTTGTCATCACTGCCGCTCAGGTACAGAATGCCAACGATGTTATCACTGATACGTTTCTCGTCAACCATGTTTATGCTTCGTGTTTATTTGATACTGGTGCAGATAAGAGTTTTGTATCTGTAGAATTCAAACCTTTGCTTAAGTGTAAACGCTCTAAGTTACCAAGATCATTCGCTGTCAAAGTCGCATATGGTAAATCCGTCACTATCGATTCTGTCCTTTCTAAGTGTTCTTTGAATCTCAACGATCACACGTTTCACATTGACCTCGTACATATGCAAATGGGTAGTTTCGATGTCATAGTAGGTATGGACTGGCTTAGGCGAGTTCGTGCTGAAGTTGTTTGTTCGGACAAGTTCATTCGTCTTCCTCTTCCAAATGGTGATTCTCTACACGTCTATGGCGAGAAACCTTCTCAAGGTCTCAAGCTTATGTCGTGTACTCAAGCGAACAAGTGCTTACGCAAGGGTACCTTCGCCTTTCTTGCCCACATTGTGGAAAAGAAGGATAAGGGCTCGAGCATGAGCGATGTTCCTGTCGTACATGATTTTCCCGACGTGTTTCCCGATGATCTTCTTGGTCCGCCTCCTGCTCATTCTGTCGACTTTCGAATCGATTTAGTGCCTGGCGCTACACCTATCGCTAAGTCTCCCTATCGTCTAGCACCCTTTGAGATGCAAGAGCTTTCGAGCCAACTTCAAGAGCTTCTTGATAAAGGCTTTATACGCCCTAGTACTTCTCCTTGGGGCCCTCCCGTTTTATTCGTCAAAAAGAAAGATGGATCGTTCTGGATGTGTATTAACTATCGTGAGCTCAACAAGCTTACAGTCAAAAACCGATATCCTCTTCCTCGTATTGACAATCTCTTCGATCAATTATAGTTATCATCAACTTTGAGTCCTTGAAGAAGATATACCCAAAACTACCTTTCGTACGCGTTATGGTCATTATGAGTTTGTGGTCATGCCCTTTGGTTTGACCAACGCACCTGCAGTTTTCATGGATTTGATGAACCGCGTGTGCAAAGCGTACTTAGACCGTTTCGTGATCGTTTTCATCGATGATATCCTCATCTACTCCAAGACTCAAGAAGAGCATGAGCGACACTTGCGTCTTATCCTTCAGCTCCTACTCGCTGAACGTCTTTATGACAAATTCTCTAAGTGTGAATTTTGGTTAAAAGAAGTTCAATTCCTTGGTCATACCGTCAACGAACTTGGTATTCACGTTGACCCTGCAAAAATCAAAGCTGTGAAGAACTGGATTGCACCCAAGTCTCCGTCTGAAATTCGTTTGTTTCTTGGTCTAGCTGGTTATTATCTTCGTTCCATTTTGAACTTTTCCAAAATCGTCGTTTCTCTTACCTACTTGACTCAAAAAGAGAAACCTTTTGTTTGGGGTCCTGAACAAGAGGAGTCTTTCCAAACGCTCAAAGACATGCTTTGCAATGCTCCTATCCTCGCTCTTCCCGATGGTAACGACGACTTCGTCGTGTATTGCAATGCCTCAAACCTTGTCCTTGGTTGTGTCCTTATGCAATGAGACAAGGTTATCGCTTACGCGTCGAGGCAACTCAAAATACATGAGAAAAACTACACTACACATGACCTTGAAATTGGCGCTGTTGTTTTTGCCTTTAAGATATGACGACACTACCTTTATGGTACTAAGTGTGTGGTCTTCACCGACCATAAGAGCCTTCAGCACATCTTCAACCAAAAGGAACTGAACATGCGTCAACGTCGTTGGGTAGAGTTGTTAAACGACTACGACTACAAAATTCGCTATCATCCAGGTAAGGCGAACGTAGTGGTCGGCGCTCTTAGTTGTAAAAATCATGTTAAGGGTATTCGTTGTCTCTAACTTGTCAACGATCTTCAAAACCGCATTCATGAAGCTCAATACGCATTTGTTAACGAGGGTAACCTCTATAACGAGATGCAATGTGGTGCTGAAGAGAGTCTTGTGTCTAAATCCGATGGTATTCTATATCATCTCAATCGCATCTGGATTCCTAATCGTGATAACCTTCGAGACTTTCTGATGAAGGAAGCACACAAATCGAGGTATTCTATTCACCCTGGTGCTGATAAGATGTACCACGATATGCGTACATCCTATTAGTGGCCTGGAATGAAGAAAGATATCGCTACCTTCGTTTCAAAATGTCTCACTTGCTCCACGGTTAAAGCCGAACACCAACATCCCTCTGGCTTGCTCGAACAACCAGAAATTCCTGTCTGGAAATGGGAGAGCATTGCGATGGACTTTATCACCAAACTTTCATCGTACTTCGTCTGGTCATGACAGTATTTGGGTGATCATTGACCGATTGACCAAATCCGCTCACTTTCTCCCCATTCGTGAAGATTACAAAGTCGAGAGATTGGCTCGTATCTAGACGGATGAAATCATTTGTCGTCATGGTATCCCCATTGACATCATTTCTGATCGTGGTGGTCGCTTTACGTCTCGTCTTTGGCAAACATTTCAATCCGCTATGGGTACTCTCCTTAACCTTAGCACTTCTTTTCATCCTCATTCTAATGGACAAACCGAGCGTACTATCCAAACTCTAGAGGATATGCTTCGTTCATGCGTAATCGATTTTGGTGGCAACTAGGATATGAACTTGCCTTTGATCGAATTCTCGTACAACAACAGTTATCACGCGAGTATTCAAATGGCACATTTCGAGGCATTATATGGTCGTAAGTGTCGTTCGCCCATTTGTTGGCACGAGATCGGAGAAGCTAAAATCACCGGTCCCGAGCTTATACAAGATACAACGGACAATATTTTACAGGTTCGAGACAACTTGCTGAAAGCCAGAAGCCGACAAAAGAGTTACGCTGACAAGCGTCGTAAACCTACGAAATTCGAAGTAGGTGACTTTGTACTTCTCAAGGTATCCCCTCGGAAGGGTGTGGTTTGTTTTGGTAAGAAAGGAAAACTGGCACCTCGCTACATAGGTCCTTTCAAGATTCTCGAAAGGATTGGCAAGGTTGCGTATCGACTGGACCAACCTGAAGAACTTAACAACGTTCATCCTACATTTCACGTCACCAACTTAAAGAAATGTCTTGCTGAAGAAGGACTTCAAGTTCCACTCGAAGATCTTCAAATCAAATAGACTTTACACTTCGTGGAGAAACCTGTCGAAATCATGGATCGAGAAGTCAAACAATTAAGGCACAGTCGAATTCCTATCATCAAGGTTCAATGGGAAGGAAAACGTGGCGCTGAGTATACTTGGGAACTCGAAAGTGATATGAAGGCTAAGTATCCGCATCTGTTCGTTGCATCTTCCTAAATTTTGGGACGAAATTTCCTAAAGGAGGGGAAACTGTAACGCCTCGCTTTTCGCAGCTTTCCGTTTTTTGGAAGATTATATCATATTTCTATTTTTGGAAACTTGTTTCCTTTGTAATCGTATTTCGTTTCAAACCATTGTAAATCCGAGGCTTCGATCGTAATGAAATTGATCTTTTCTGTGAAGTATTCATTATTTATACATTGCTACGTGCATTCATTTGATACATGATTTGTAATTCGCTTAAAACGTAAGTTTAACTCGTAACAATGATCGTGGATTCATAATTGTTATACTTTCCATACATTCCTATGCTTGATTATTCAATAACAAGACTAAGTTATATGTATTTTTCCACTTGATCATACCAAATCGTGGATCAAACATACTTGTTACATTTTGATATACACATTTATTTTATCACATTGTGGTAACTAAAACATGTTATTTATACATTGTAGACCTTGATACATGCTTTATACATATTAAACAATGTGTGACACTTTAAATACCAACAAATACCTATCTTATAATGTTAAAACAAAAAGAAAAGAAAATAAAAAGCCCAACACAGCCTTGCAGCCGGACTCTTATGGCTGAAATGGTTTGTGTTTTAATTATAATCCTCCACCAAACCATATAATATTACACTTGGTTAAGTGGTTAGTTAGATGATTCAATTAATATATTACACAACCTAACTCGCAAAACAAAACAAAAAAGAATGTTATTGGCTGATTAAACAGCCTTGCGGCCGCACCCTTGTGGGGTGTTTGGTTTTGTTTTTTTTAACTTTTAACCACCAACTACTTGTATTAAATACCAACCACCTAAAACCCTAATTACTACACTATAAATTCAACATGTATCCAGCCCTTTTTCCACTTTTACAACACTCTAAATCACTCAAAATCACTCCAAAACTCAGCTTGTTTCATCAGAATTTGAGTAGAAAATTTCAGCATTTCCAAGTGAGTTTCAACTCACTTCTTCTTCCATTTCTACCTTGTTCTTTCTTTAAAACACTTGGATAACCTCTAGGAAGGTTTTCACAAGTTTACTTGGGCAAACTAAGGTGAAACCTCACCATTTTTGAGGTCCAAAGTGCATATAAAATTCTACTCATTTTATTTCTTTGTATGTCCATTTTTATGATGATAACTTTATGGAATCTTGTTCCCATCAAGCTCCCAATCAAGTCTATGATTGTGGGTTTGTATTAGTGTGACTACCATCAAAGTTATGAGTTCAAACACTCACTTATTTTCTATTTTTACTTGACAATCGAATGATTAAAACAAGCACAAGTCATCATCTTCCATATGATGAACTTGTGACTTGTGAAGTATGAACAAATTGAAGCTTTGGCTTTCCAAACCAAGTTCCACTCCTTCGTTTGAACATTCTTATAACTTATTAGATTAGATTTACTTTATTGTTATTCTTGACCCTCCCACCATCTTCATGATGGTGTGTGTAGTGGTGAATTCATATAATGACGTTTCTAACATCCATGCTTGACATACATGATGCTATATGACAATACTTGATTGGACTTAGTTTTAGGATGTATTATTACTATATAAACTATATATAATTATATAAGAACATGGCTGAGTTTGTGGTGTTAATCAAACCATGATTAACCATCATAAACCTAAGCTATCATATCAAAGATTCTAGAGTTTTGATTATAATTCTAATGGGCAATTTGGGACCCATGAAACCACTAATTATGGTGTCATACACAAACTCCTAGAACTTGGATATTACTTTCACTTATACATACTTTTTTTATATTTAATTTCCAAGTCCGAATCTTTCCATTCATTCTAAATCCCATGAACTTACACACCTTTGTTTACCCTTGTAGGGTGACTCGGTGTTCCAATCTCCAAACCAATCAACCCTTCACGAAATTACCAAGTGGAAGCTTGCAAAACCTTGAGTACACTTGACCCATTTTCCTTTTTACACAATTTGGGTTGTAACATGTTAACTTACAAAATACACAAACACACACTTAAACATACTTTATATTCTCAATCCGTTATACATGCTACTTGTTATACTTAGGTTCATGCTAGATTCATACATGTTTCTTGTCATTAACTTAGCTAGCCTAACTTAACATATATAGCGCTATAGGAGTAGCACGCCGCCCGTCAGGGTCTTGTTAAGCTTTTTATTCATAATTAGTCTCGTTACCTTTGTGGCGAGGGACACTTATAATTCTTGTGGGCACTTGGGTTTGACACTTAGTATTGCATGTTAGATAATCTTGTATACAATTTGCCATGTGGATTTGAGTAAATTCTTTTCATACATATGCTATGTATATACAAACTTATGTACTCGCCAATGCTTTTGCGTTGAACCTTTATTTTTAACATGTTACAGGTTGATGATGATGCTATGACGAATCTAGTAGGGACAACTTAGAAACATGCTTGATAGACTAGATTTGATTATTATGTTATGTTAAATTTTGTCGTATTTGTCTTTTCGTTGTTGTGATTTGAATTTCTTGTATTACAATTTATGATTATTAATGAAATTGGCTTTGAACTTAATTATTGTCGCAAATAGTGTTATGTGTGATGAGCAATCTATTTCGTCTCACTCCGATGATTCCGCCATCGGTTGGGGTGTGATATTTTGTCCTTTATCTTTATACCATATTTCAGGCGGTCTCCCTTTCAACGAACTTTGACAGGTTTTGCCCTTTATAGGGAATTTTGTTACATGTTTTTATCCTTTGACCCGAACCTAGTTAGATTTTTTGTTAAATCTGGTCACATGCAAGTCACATGAGGGTAGTTTAGTCTTAATACATATAAAGGACAATTTTTGTAAATATTGATAGATGTATATGTAACACCCCGTGTTTCGAAAGTCAAAGTCAAAGTCAAGATTGAAGTCAAAGGAATAAAAGATTACTAATTGCGATCTGTCACTCCTTGCTTAACTAACTGTTTTGACTTCTTTGACTTGTAATCGAATCAATTTATTTAATCGCTTTAGTTGTATTATGTGGAGTATCTATTAATAACCGAGGTTTAATCGCTATTTAATCGCATGTTTAATCGATTTATCGCTTATCGCTATCGCATCGCAACTCGAATTATGTGTTCTGGATATTGTTTTAAGTGTGTGTGCTAAATATGTGTTACTTGTGCATGTTATGTTTATGTTGAGGTGTTAATCGCAATTGCAACTCTATCGCATCGCAATCGAATCGAAACCGCTAAACGCAAGTTAATTATAGTAATTATATGTTAGATATAATAGTTATGTTATTTGGGTAACTAATGGGTAATACTATCGCATCGCTCGCTCGAATCGCATCGCAACGCTCAACACGCGAATCAAAATGACAAAACTCATCGAGCCGGACTCATGGATC
The DNA here is from genome assembly GCA_030545235.1 of Helianthus tuberosus. Taxonomy (NCBI): domain Eukaryota; kingdom Viridiplantae; phylum Streptophyta; class Magnoliopsida; order Asterales; family Asteraceae; genus Helianthus; species Helianthus tuberosus. The sequence continues at coordinate 147,541,033 of CM060414.1, read as the reverse complement.
GAGTGGCCAACCGATCGAGTGGCCATCCGATTGGAATGCCATCCGATCGGGTTGCCATCCGATCGAGTTGCCACCCGATCGAGCTGCCACCCGATCGACCAGCCACTTTCCCCACTTTTCTTTTTGGGAAACCCTATAAATACCCACCTGTCACATCATTGTGATGTGACAGCTCCCTTGTTCGACCAGCCAACCTTCAGCCCCTATTTCTCTCGAATTCTCTCGATTCTTGTAAGTTTTCAACCTAAATCTTGTACTTCTATGATCTACACGCTCTTTTACATCATTTTCATCTTTGAATCTTAACTTTTAACCGTGAAATCACCAGATTTGAGGTGTTCAAGGATGATGTCATAATGGAGTTCCTATGAACTTCAATGGTTGGCTTCATTCCACCAAGAACAACTTAGATCTGAAGGATTTCCATAAGATTAATCAATATTTTCTCATAGATCTACACAAATTCATGGATGAAAGGATTGAAAAAAGGATTTCCAACTTTCTTTCAACTCTTTTACACTCAATGCACTCAAAACCGATAGAATTGGAGCTTGTTCTGATCTTCTACTCATTCTTAGTGATGTATTAGATTCAGATCTGAATTCTATCCGAGAGATATCGATTTCAGGTTTGAACATGAACCACCGTCTCGAACCGTGAACCGGTCGGACTAGGGTGATTCCTGTTCGATCGGGTCACTTGGGTCGAGATAAGGTTTCTGTTGTTTAAATCCAGTTATCGTCACGCCTCGTTCAAAAACTACAAAACTTCTAAAGAAATCAAGTGTCAAGACGATCTGACCGCTGGGACGGATTGTCGTCCGATCGGATTGCCATCCGATCGACCGGCCATCCATTCGGGTTGCACTTGGTTCCACACTTAAACTTTTTATTCAAACTTTTCAAAGATCTGAGCGTTGAACGGATTGCCGCCCGATCGGATAACCATCCGATCGAGCGACCTTCCGATCGTGTGAGGTTTAGGACTTTGGTACTTAAACAATTTTCAACATGTTCAATACATACGGATTGCCACCCGATCGGATAGACATCCGATCGAGTGACCGTCCTGCTGTGAACTTGTTCTCAACTAAGAAGACTCGCCAATCGGATTGCCGTCCGATCGAACGACCGTTCGATCGACCCACCTGAAGGGTAGAGATACTTCTCAATTTTCAAAATGCTACAACGAAAACTTCAAAGTACAAACCATCATACACAAACACATCCTCACCAAACGAGGTGACAATCCAATCGAATGGTCATCCGATCGGATGACCATCCGAACGGATTGCCACCCGATCGACTGGCCATCCGATCGGATTGCCATCCGATCGGATTACCATCTGATCCTTGGTACACTTGCATCGTTTTACGCGCTGCTCATCGTTATGCTATCGTTAACTGTTCAGGCTAATTTCTCTCAGTGCTCCCTTCAATCCAAGGCAATGTTTATTAAGTTAAACGCTATCTGTGAGTATACTCGATCCCTTTTTGCTTTATGCACTTTTGGGTGTTACATACGTTAGTTATTCTAAATCACATCGATCACACAACGCAACACTATTTATACGCTGACCTCTAATGCATGTTATACGTGACTCGATGAATGCCTGTTTGTTATGTTAACACATTGATTGCTGTCTACCTGCCTTAGCAACGATAGTACTATAGTTTGGACTCAGCACCTGTTTACTCAGGGGTTGTTAAGAACAATTACTTCACGTGTTCACAGTGGTGAACATGTGATGCGCACTCGCTACTCACAGTCATTGGTATTGAAAGGATCTTTGTCGATAACTTACATGCTTCACATTATACGTTGTACATGATGGTTATGCGTAAACGATTTCGAACTCTATTATGCTATTATCAAACTTGTATGCTTACCTTTACACTATGTGTATTGACCTTTATTTTTAACGTATGTGACAGGTGTTTAGGATGCTATCTGCTAGGATGCTTGCTATGTGGAACGAGTTAGGATGAGTCTAGAAACAAACAAAGACAATCTATTTTTATTTGAAATCTGAGTTGTCGAAACAGTTTTATTTGTTTTGGAGATACTATGTCTGTAATAACTTGCTTGCTTAATGGGTTACGGTATGGGACGTAATGTTTAACTATTCGGTAAAGTAGTTGTTATGGAATTTCTCTCGATCAATCTGTTTTGCTCAGTGCCGAGCCCCGATGATTCCGCCATCGGTGGGGGTGTGACAGATTGGTATCAGAGCCATAACTATAGGGAATTAGGCAAGACTCGACCTAGTCCGGGTCGATGTCTTAGAACGACCTAGTCTAAGTACTAACAGACCGACTTGTGCATGCCCAGTTTCGCGCGAGATCAGCCTTTATTATGGCTGATTACACACACAAACAAATGATCTGGTTAAGATTAGGTGTGAAAACCGCAAACTCTCGACCAGATTACTCGTTCAAATTGCTATTTTTACTATAAAACAAGAGAATTTGCATTGAATCAGGAGTGAAATCCATACTTCGACGCAAACCTCCTTATCAATCTCTTGATTTTATCACACAAGCAGGAATGTAGTCGCTAAGTTAGGGGTGAAACCCGAACCTTGATGACTCGTTCTACTCTTAAATGTGGTTTTACAACACACTCACCAAAGTCTCGACGGACTCCAACGACTTGAAGTCACACTATAACTGGAAGGATGCACGCCGACCGCTTGAATCGAAGCGAGAGCACAGTTCCGAAGGCCAAAGTGTGTACCTAAAGTCCTTGTGAATAGTCGAACCACTTTGGGTAGTCGACGTCTATCTAGCCAAGACAATCTATCCCCGAATTTCATGTGTTTCGATTCTGGAATTACCGCAGCTAACTCTATGATTTATCGATTTTATGTGGATTTTATGCGTTTTTATGTGATTACGTGTTTCGATTTTGGTGATTTAATCATTTTCGTTGTTCATTTCGATCAACACACACAACTCGCACTGCACCTCTATCTCAAAACGTTAACAAATCGTTGCTACTCATGGATGATCCCATGTTATACTTCTCGCTGTGTATTCGATACTCGCAATCGCTATAATTAATCGCTATAGGTGCTGTGAAGGATAGGGAATACATGCAACATATAGCTAGGTTTCTGTATTCTGGCTGCCTCATGTGCTTCTGTGCCTTACGTGCCTATGTGTTTCTGTGCTCTACGTGATTATGTGCTTATGTGTTTATGTGCCTGTGTGATTCTGTGGATACGTGTTCCTGAGCTTTATGGTGAATTGCTATACTATACTAGGAATAATCGAAATTTGTGTTGAGTCCTGTGACGATGTCTGTTGCAGACAATGTCGTCATCCGGGTCTCGCGCTACTCAAGCTGTACGTCGAAAGCAGGCAGATAAATGCCTTGCCTCTATGATTACTAAACAAATGGCGAAGGTTATTCCTCAGATCGTCATTGAACTTCATGAGAATGCAAGCAAATCTTCTGAAGAGTCTAGGACCGATACTCCCAAAGCTGCTTTTAGCTTCAAGCAGTTCAAAGCCTGCGGACCGAAAGAGTTTACTGGTGAAGATGGTCCTACGGCCATGTTCCAATGGTTTGATTCTATCAAGGTCACCCTGCGTTAGAGTGGCTATCCTGACAATCTCCGTACTCTCAACGCAACTGGCGTCTTCCAGTCTCGCGCTTTAGACTGGTGGACGGCCGAGAGGAACAAACGTGGAAACGATGCAGCTTACGGGCTATCATGGGATGAGTTGAAGGACGTGATGATGGAAGAGTTCTGCCCTCCCCATGAGTGCCAAAAGTTGGAGGACGAATTATGGCACATTAAGCAGAAGGATGGTGACTACGCTGGTTTGACTGCGCGCTTCAAGCAGTTGAGTATAATCTGCCCGGATCAAGTCAAGACGCCTGATATCGCCATCAAAAAGTATATCCGTGCTCTTCCGGATTGCGTGGCTGACTTTGTTCAAGCAGTGAAGACGAAAACGATTGAGGAAATCTACTTGCTCGCAGCTGAGATCAATGACAAGCGAGTCAAGTCTGGTGTCTGGGATAAGGCTCCCAAGAATCTGCATCAAGCTACTACTGCTTCAACCGCTGAGACCGCCGCCACTCCTCAGTCATCCAAGCTTTCGAGACGCAAGAGAAAGAATAACAGCAGTTCCAGCAACAAAAACTGTGCTTTAACCAATGCTGCCCCACTTCAAGCTGTTCCAGCTCCTCAGCAACATCAACACCGCCAAGTAGCGGCCCCGGTTACCAACGCACCGCCGGCAAAGCGTGCGTACACTGGTCCTCATCCGGTTTGCCCTACTTATACTTATCACCATCTAGTGGGAATCGCCTGCAGGTACTGCGCTCATTGCAACATGTACGGCCACTTCACCGCCAACTGCCGTACAGGTCCACGTCAAAACCCTGCTCCAACCCAAGGTCAAGCTCCTGCTCATCAAGCTCTCATTGCTGCTCCTCAAGGTCATCAAGCGGCTCAGGCACCCGTGGCCAATGCTAGAGCTTGCTATGCGTGTGGTGATCCCAACCACTTCGCCAACATGTGCCCGAACCGAGTGGTCAAGCAAGAGCCACAAAAGCAGCAGCCCCAGCAGCAACCTCAGTAACAGCAGCAACAACCAGCGGCCCGCGGACGTGCGTTCAACATTAACGCCCGCCAGGCCCAAGCCGATAACAATGTGGTCAATGGTACGTTTCTCGTGAATGGTATATATGCTACGTGTTTATTTGATACTGGAGCAGATAACTGTTTTGTATCGTTTGAATTCGAAAAGCTCCTCAATCGTAAGCAAGCTCATCTCCCCTCGACGTTCGATGTTGAAGTTGCCACTGGAAAACTGTCGCCGTCAATTCTGTTCTCCGTGATTATACTCTCGAGCTCAACAATCACGTCTTCCCCATCGACATTATTCCAATGTAGCTTGGAAGTTTTGACGTCATAGTAGGCATGGACTTTCTTCGTGAAAACCATGCTGAAGTTGTTTGCTTCGATAAGATGATTCGATTCTCGCTCGCTTATGGTGATCAATTATGTGTTTATGGTGAAGTCGTGTCGAAGAAAATCCAACTCATGTCGTGTGTCCAGGCTATCAAGTATCTCCGCAAGGAATACCAAGCTTTCTTGGCGCACATTGTAGTAGCGGAGAAAAAGGAAGTTAAGGAGGTGAAAGATGTTCCTGTTGTTTGTGAATTTCCTAACGTTTTCCCCAATGATCTTCCGGGACTGCCACCCGCTCGTGATATCGATTTCCGAATCGACCTCATTCCTGGAGCCAATCCTGTTGCTAAAGCGCCGTATCGTCTCGCTCCTTCTGAAATGCGCGAACTCTCGAGTCAGCTCCAGGAACTTCTTGATAAAGGCTTTATTTGCCCTAGCACCTCTCCATGGGGCGCGCCTGTCCTTTTCGTCAAAAAGGATGGTTCGTTCAGGATGTGCATCGACTATAGGGAGTTGAATAAGTTGACAATAAAGAATCGCTACCCCTTGCCTCGAATCGATAATTTGTTTGATCAGCTACAAGGTGCTACGTGTTTTTCTAAGATCGATCTGCGTTCAGGCTATCACCAACTACGCATTCAAGAGGAAGATATCCCCAAAACCGCTTTTCGAACCCGCTATGGTCACTATGAGTTCGTTGTCATGCCTTTTGGTTTGACCAACGCTCCTGCAGTCTTCATGGATTTAATGAATCGAGTGTGCAAACCCTTTCTTGATCCCTTCATAATCGTATTCATCGACGATATCCTGATCTATTCCAAATCAAAAGCCGAACACTTGCAGCATCTACGTTTGGTTCTTGAGTTACTCCAGGGAAACCGTCTCTATGCCAAGTTCTCCAAGTGCGAATTTTGGCTGGAGGAGGTCCAATTCTTGGGTCACATTGTCAATAGTCAAGGTATCCACGTTGACCCTGCGAAGATCGAAGCTGTTAAGAGTTGGGTTACACCCAAGAATCCGTCTGAAGTCCGTTCTTTTCTCGGACTAGCAGGCTATTATCATCGTTTCATCGAAGGTTTCTCCAAGATCGCTGTATCGTTAACCTCTCTCATGCACAAGGATAAACATTTTGTTTGGGGGACCAAACAGGAGGAAGCCTTTCAAACCCTCAAGACCATGCTTTGCAATGCTCCCGTACTCTCATTGCCCGATGGAAACGACAATTTCGTGGTTTACTGCGATGCCTTGAACCTTGGTCTTGGTTGTGTTCTTATGCAACGAGACAAGGTTATCGCGTACGCTTCTCGACAGCTCAAGATCCACGAGAAGAACTACACCACACACGACCTCGAGCTTGGCACAGTTATTTTTGTGTTAAATATTTGGTGACACTACCTTTATGGTACCAAGTGTACGATCTTCACCGATCATAGGAGCCTACAACACATCTTTGACCAAAGAGAACTGAATATGCGTCAACGCCGGTGGGTAGAACTACTCAACGATTATGACTGTGAGATTCGTTACCATCCAGGCAAAGCAAATGTCGTTGCCGATGCCCTCAGTCGACGAAGCTACTTGCTTAGCGTTCATAATTCCCAAGCCCAGTTTAATCTCGAAGCTCTTATCCGTGACGCGCAGCATGCTTGTTTTACCGAGCGAACTTTAAAGAAGGAAATAATTCTAAACGATGGCACCCAACTCGAGAATAAGTCGAATGGTATTTTTCATTACTTGGATCGAATCTGGATTCCCAAGCGTACGGACTTGCGTCAACTTCTGATGGACGAAGCCCCCAAATCTCGATATTCCATTCATCCCAGTGCCGACAAGATGTACCAGGACATGCGCTACAAGTACTGGTGGCCGGGCATGAAAAAGGATATCGCAATCTATGTTTTGAAATGCCAGACCTGTTCCAAGGTCAAGGCTAAGCATCAAAGACCCTCTGGCTTACTCGTTCAACCCGAGAACCCGATGTGGAAATGGGGGAGTATAGCCATGGACTTCATAACGAAACTTCCGCGTACTCAATCTGGTCATGATAGCATTTGGGTTGTGGTTAACCGTTTGACTAAGTCAGCTCACTTCCTGCCGATACGAGAAGACTTTAAGGTAGAGAGATTAGCCCGAATCTACACCAACGAGATCATTTGTCGACATGGGACGCCTCGTGACATCATTTCTGACCGCGACGGTCGGTTTACCTCACGTTTTTAGGAATCGTTTCAATCTGCTCTCGGTACTACTCTTAATCTAAGTACCGCTTTCCATCCCAAAACCGACGGTCAGACTGAAAGAACGATTCGCACCCTTGAAGACATGCTCCGTTCGTGTGTCATAGATTTTGGTGGTAATTGGGACACGTACTTACCTTTGGTTGAATTCTCGTACAATAACAGTTATCATTCTAGCATATAAATGGCACAATTTGAGGCTTTATACGGAAGGAGATGTCGATCGCCTATTGTATGGCACGAGATCGGAGACGCGCAAATTACCGGTCCCGAGCTGTTGCAAGAAACGACAGACAAAATCCTCCAAATTCGAGACAATCTATTGAAAGCTCGGAGCCGACAGAAAAGTTACGCTGATAGACGCCGCAAGCCCCTTGAATTTGACGTTGGTGATCACGTACTCCTAAAGGTTGCACCTTGGAAGGGGGTGATCAAATTCGGCAAGAAAGGAAAGCTCGCGCCTCGATATGTTGGACCCTTTAAGATTCTGGAAAGGATTGGAAAAGTGGCCTACAGACTCGAACTACGAGAGGAACTGAGTAACGTCCACCCGACTTTCCACATTTCGAACCTCAGAAAGTGCTTGGCCGACCAGGAATTACATGTCCCTCTTGAGGACTTGCAAGTGGATGAAACATTACACTTCATGGAAAAGCCTGTCGAGATTGTGGGACGAGAAACCAAGGTGCTCAAACGCTCACGCATTTCCATTGTGAAGGTTCGCTGGGAAGGCAAACGCGGTGCCGAGTTCACCTGGGAACTTGAAAGCGACATGAAGGCGAAGTACCCGCAGCTGTTTGTTACGGCTAAAGCCTAATTTTGGGACGAAATTCCCTTAAGTAGGGGAGGCAGTAACACCCCGTGTTTCGAAAGTCAAAGTCAAAGTCAAGATTTAAGTCAAAGGAAGAAAAGATTGCTAATTGCGATCTGTCACTCCTTGCTTAACTAACTGTTTTGACTTCTTTGACTTGTAATCGAATCTATTTATTTAATCGCTTTAGTTGTATTATGTGGAGTATCTATTAGTAACCGAGGTTTAATCGCTATTTAATCGCATGTTTAATCGATTTACCGCTTATCGCTATCACAACTAGAATTATGTGTCCTGGATATTGTTTTACGTGTGTGTTCTAAATATGTGTTACTTGTGCATGTTATGTTTATGTTGAGGTATTAATCGTAATTGCAGCTCTATTGCATCGCAATCGAATCGAAACCGCTAAACGCAAGTTAATTACAGTAATTGTATGTTAGATATAGTAGTTATGTTATTTGGGTAACTAATGGGTAATACTATCGCATCGCTTGCTCGAATCGCATCGCAACGCTCAACACGCGAATCGAAACGACAAAACTCATCGCGCCGGACTCATAGATCGAGTGGCCATCCGATCGGATTGCCATCCGATCGGGTTGCCATCCGATCGGGCTGCCACCCGATCGGGCTGCCACCCGATTGGGCTGCCACCCGATCGAGCTGCCACCCGATCGACCAGCCACTTTCCCCACTTTCCTTTTTGGGAAACCCTATAAATACCCGCCTGTTACATCATTGTGATGTGACAGCTACCTTGTTCGACCAGCCAACCTTCAGCCCCTATTTCTCTCGAATTCTCTCGATTCTTGTAAGTTTTCAACCTAAATCTTGTACTTATATGATCTACACGCACTTTGACATCATTTTCATCTTTGAATCTTAACTTTTAACCATGAAATCACCGGATTTGAGGTGTTCTAGGATGATGTCATCATGGAGTTCTTATGAACTTCAATGGTTGGCTTCATTCCACCAAGAATAACTTAGATCTGAAGGATTTCCACAAGATTAATCAATGTTTTCGCATAGATCTACACAAATTCATGGATGGAAGGATTGAAAGAAGGATTTCCAACTTTCTTTCAACTCTTTTACACTCAATGCACTCAAAACCGATAGAATCGGAGCTTGTTCTGATCTTCTACTCATTCTTAGTGATGTATTAGTTCCAGATCTGAAATCTATCCGAGAGATATCGATTTCGGGTTTGAACATGAACCACCGTCTCGAACCGTGAACCGGTCGGACTAGGGTGATTCCTGTTTGATCGGGTCACTTGGGTCGAGATAAGGTTTCTGTTGTTTAAAGCCAGTTATCATCACGCCTCGTTCAAAAACTACAAAACTTCAAAAGAAATCAAGTGTCAAGACGATCTGACCGCTGGGACGGATGCCGTCCGATCGGATTGCCATCCGATCGACCGGCCATCCGATCGGGTTGCACTTGGTTCCACACTTAAACTTTTTATTCAAACTTTTCAAAGATCTGAGCGTTGAATGGATTGCCGCCCGATCGGATAGCCATCCGATCGAGCGACCGTCCGATCGTGTGACGTTTAGGACTTTGGTACTTAAACAATTTTCAACATGTTCAATACATACGGATTGCCACCCGATCGGATAGCCATCCGATCGTGTGACCGTCCTGCTGTGAACTTGTTCTCAACTAAGAAGACTCGCCAATCGGATTGCCGTCCGATCGAACGACCGTTCGATCGACCAACCTGAAGGGTAGAGATACTTCTCTATTTTCAAAATGCTACAACGAAAACTTCAAAGTACAAACCATCATACACAAACACATCCTCACCAAACGAGGTGGCAATCCAATCGAATGGTCATCCGATCGGATGACCATCCGAACGGATTGCCACCCGATCGACTGGCCATCCGATCAGATTGCCATCCGATCCTTGGTACACTTGCATCGTTTTACGCGCCGCTCATCATTATGCTATCGTTAACTGTTCAGGCTAATTTCTCTCAGCGCTCCCTTCAATCCAAGGCAATGTATATTAAGTTAAACGCTATCTGTGAGTATACTCAATCCATTTTTGCTTTATGCACTTTTGGGTGTTACATACGTTACTTATTCTAAATCACATCGATCACACAACGCAACACTATTTATACGCTGACCTCTAATGCATGTTATACGTGACTCGATGAATGCCTGTTTGTTATGTTAACACATTGATTGCTGTCTACCTGCCTTAGCAACGATAGTACTATAGTTTGGACTCAGCATCTGTTTACTCAGGGGTTGTTAAAGACAATTACTTCACGTGTTCATAGTGGTGAACATGTGATGCGCACTCGCTACTCGCAGTTAACTCGCAGTCATTGGTATTGATAGGATCTTTGTCGATAACTTACATGCTTCACATTATACGTTGTACATGCTGGTTATTCGTAAACGATTTCAAACTCTATTATGCTATTATCAAACTTGTATGCTCACCTTTACACTATGTGTATTGACCTTTATTTTTAACGTACGTGACAGGTGTTTAGGATGCTATCTGCTAGGATGCTTGCTATGTGGAACGAGTTAGGATGAGTCTAGAAACAAACAAAGACAATCTATTTTTATTTGAAATCTGAGTTGTCGAAACAATTTTATTTGTTTTGGAGATACTATGTTTGTAATAACTTGCTTGCTTAATGGGTTACGGTATGGGACGTAATGTTTAACTATTCGGTAAAGTAGTTGTTATGGAATTTCTCTCGAACAATCTGTTTCGCTCAGTGCCGCGCCCCGATGATTCTGCCATCGGTTGGGGTGTGATAGTATAAATACAAGTCCTCAATTTTGTCTTTAAACCCACCCAGTTTTTCTCCCAAATTAATCAAATTCATCCAACCAAACCACAATAGAACCACCACCAACCCACAATCACCACCTCTGTCGCCACCTACTTCGACTCCGACCACCTTCACACCATGTCCAGCTGCCATAGCCACAACCCAATTCAAACACGCCTACCAATACACCTTTGATTCATATTTGATCTGAACCCACCAAATGCCACAACCAGTAACACTCATCGCCGCAATACACCAGGAACAGAAATAAGGCGAACACAATTCATCAAACAAGATAGAGAGGGGGAGAGAGAGGGGAAGCTTAAAGAGAAAGTTAGAAGGGTGACCAAAGATGAAAGACAACCATGGCCGACTGGTCCACCAATCTGTTCCTATAACCACAAAACAAAAGACGCAGGACGAGAGCTCTGAGTTTCCGCCATTGTTCGAGATATTTGACTTCCTTCAAATCATGGAAGTCTTTGATCGAGAGCTCTGATATCACGGCAGCATTGAGTCGCCGGTGGAAGCTTTGACTGTATTATTTATAAAATTGTTGAATGAATTGGTGTGAATTAATTTGAGTTAGGGTTTTTTAAGGTTGAAGATAAAGGAGGTTAAAAGGGGATTGTTTAATAAATGATTTATTATAGCAAAAGACAAAATTGAGGGCTTTTATTTATACAACTATCAGTATTTACAAAAATTGTCCTTTATATGTATAAAGACTAAACTACCCTCATGTGACTTGCATGTGACCGGATTTTACAAGAAAATCTAACTAGGCTACGGTCAAAGGACAAAGCATGCAACAAAATTCTCTATAAAGGGCAAAACCTGTCAAAATTCTTGAAAAGGACACCGCCTGAAATATAGTATAAAGATAAAAGACAAACTTGTAATTTTTCCTTGATTTATTGGCGTTTTGAAAAAAAACCAATAAATCAAAATAATGTTTGGATAAGTGAAAATGACTTTTTGAAACAACTTTTTGTACAAGGTGGAAAAGTTATTTTGAAAAGTTAGGAAACATTGGCCTTTTGAAACTCCTTTTAACTTTTCATGAAATATTACCTTTTCCCACCTCATAAACTCGTATAAACACTTTTTTAAAACAACTTATTGACTTTTCCCACCTCATAAGCTCATCTAAACACTTTTTTAAAAACTCATTTTGAATAAGTCATAAGGCAGTAAGTCCTTTTGCCATAGAGTTATTTTTGAATTAAATAAGCAATCACAAACACCCCCTTTGTCACCGGTTAAGTCACTTTTCAAGGCGTTAGTTACGTCTTTTTTTCATTTTATTGTAAAGTCTATAGGTTGAAGGTTTAGTTTTTGTTGTAATTTGTGTAAATTTAATAAAATTGGGGGAACTTTGTTTTGTACAGAATAATGTTTGAAAATGGGGTTGATTGTGAAGGAAAAAGGGGAAAGGTTTATTGTGTAATGAATTTATGCAAAATGATGTAAATAAGAAGATGGAGATGGTGGGTGGAGGTGTTTTTTGGTCGATCGATCAAGAAAAAAGATGGAGATGGTGGGTAGGGTGGGAATGGGGTTGACTTTTTTTTAATTCATTTGTTTAAATAATTTAATGTCTTTAAACGGACCCACACTTTTATGTTTTAATTATTATTTTTTGATGGTAAGAGTAATTTTGTCATTTCACACACCCTTAATTAGATAAATTAACGGTCATCCACTCTAGGGACTATCCGAGTAACAAACGAGTAAACCATAGAGAACATACATGTAATTTTAGAAAGTTGGGGACTAAAGGTGAAATCTAGTCAAACCACAAGGACTATCCGTACATTTTCTCATATTTTTATAAGTTTATCGTACTATGGGTTGAGTTAGTTGCGTTTTCCGTCCATGTGGTTTGTTAAAAATAACTATTAGAGTCTCTTAGTTCAAAAATTGCGAAAACAATACTAGTACTTTCACTTTTGTAACAATTACAGTCCATTTCACTTAACACCATCCATTTAACCCATTAGTCTAACCATGTGCTTGGCACGTGCAGGGGCATTTTTGTCTACTATTTTTTTAAAGAAAAGTAAATTACATTTTTTCGTCCACATGTGAAGGGGTAAGGTCCCAAAAACCTTGCTTCAAGTACTTGGGACCATACCACAACCTCATCCTTCTAACTCTCTTTAGACCTTGCGCGGCCGCGCACTGGTCCTACAAAGAAAACTTAGAAGGAGAACAATAATCAACACCTGCGCGCCAAAAGGAAAATAAAATCCCTGCACTTATCTCCATAGCAGACAGGATCAAAATCATAGCTAAACACTCCCGCATAAATAATACCCAGACTTGGATATTATTAAACTTTCTGTTACCACATAATTAACATAAAGATGAGCCACACAGGATTACAGCTATGTTCTTATAGAAGGCCCCATCGTGCACCACCAGTCGGTTATAACCGAATGGCCACGTGGCATCATCCCAGGTTCCCTTGAAGTCACGATGATGGCACAGAATTGAAGAGCGATCTTTACTTGCCCGCTTTCCACGTGGCAAAACCCCAACCGTTGATCAAAACCACGATCCGTGTGCATACTCAAATCGTTAGTGATTAACGGAGGGAAAATAACCGCTTACGGAAAAAGTACTTTCCGTCAATATTTCACCAACAGGTTTTCCCTCCCAAACTTCGGCTATAAATAGAAGGATAATTCAGGTATAATTCTCAAGTTACATTCACTTCACTTTCACTTCTTCTTCATAAAACCTATACTTATTCTCACGCCGGAGGGTGGTCACGGAAAGAACCCCCTTCTCCCTGTGGCGAGTCTAACGGTGGTTTTTTTGCAGTTATTGTGAAGAGAAGAAGAACACTCACCCATGAACCGGACGAGGAGAGTTAACCCTTTTATGCAGATTCAAACCCCCTGGTTCAGTTGATTCCGGTCAATTAAACCAGTGTTTCTTCAACATGGTTTGTTGAAAATAACTATTACAGTCCATTAGTTTAAAAATTATGAAAATAGTACCAGTACTTTCACTTGTATAACAATTACATTCCATCTCACTTAATTCCACTCACTTAGGGGGTGTTTGTTTTTTGCAAGAAGTACTTCCTGACCTCTTATGTCTACGCCGCGCAGACCACGCACAGACCTTTGGGTCGGCAGCCTGTTTGTTTTTTGGAAGAGATTTCACTAAAAAAGCTCTTCTAGAGCTCTTCCTCACGCAGATCTGGACCAACCTCTTCAAACCTCTTCAAAACACCTCTTTCTTTCAAAACACCTGCACATCTTCAAACCTCAAACCCTAGCACCCATCTCCACTTCCAGCCGACACCTCACCTCCTCCGCCACCCCCTCCACCTTCGCTGCCACTCCAGCTTCGCCGCCCCTCCAATCGTTTTGTCACACCCCAACCGATGGCGGAATCATCGGGGCGCGGCACTGAGCGAAACAGATTGTCCAGAAGTTTCCATAACAACTATCATTACCATTCAATTTAAGTTAACATGTCCCATACCATGTCTCAAATAGCAAAACAAGTTATTACAGACAAAACTAAACAAATATTCTGTTCCGACAACTCAGATTTAAACATAACAGTTTATTCGTTGGTTTCTAGGACTCCAATTCCTAGCTCCGATTTCATCACAGCCCAAGAAGCATATAAACAACCTAGGCACCTGTCACATACGTTAAAATAATGTCAATACATAAAATGTAAAGGTGAGCATACAAGTTTGATAATAGCATATAGAGTTCGAATTCGTTTACGCATAACCAGCACATACACATAGTGAAATGAAGCACGTTAGTTATCGACATAGATCCATCGATACCAATGACTGCGGGTTGACTGCCCGAGGCAGTTCGCAATACACGATTACCACCGTAATCCATGCAAGTAAAAGATCCTTAACAACCCCCGCGTGAACGGGTGCTGAGTCCAAACTATAGTACTATCGTTGCTAAGGCAGGTAGACAGCATTCCATGTGTAAACATAACAAACAAGCATTCATAAGCCACGTATAGCATGCATTAATGGTTAAGCGTTAAAATAGCTTGAGTAGTGTGATAGTTGTAGTTTGAATAGTTGTAACGTATGTAACACCCAAAAGTGCTAAAAGCAAAAAGGGTTCGAGTATACTCACAGTGATATGGATTGAAGGGAGCGCTTTACAGCGAGTACGAGTAGCCTGAATAGATTTGATAACGTAACGATAAGTGGCGCGAAAAACAGTACAAGTGAGAGTGGGTAGTAGGACGGATCGCGCGGATCAGTTATCCGTGAGTAGAAGTCATCCGTGCGCATGACTTATCCGTACGGATGGTGATGCGTGCGGATGGTGATGCGTGCGGACGGTGTTCCATCCGGATAGGTCATCCGTGCGTATGACTGTCCGTGCGGGTGGCAACCCGTGCGGACTAGTTGTACGTGCGGACGACTTATCCGTACGGTTAGATGGCTTGTGTGGATAAATGTTCAAGTGGATTGTTTCTTCCTAAGATGTGTTTGTGTATGATGGCTTGTGCTTTGGAGTTTTCCTTGTAGCATTTAGAATACACCAAAGTGTTTCTACCTTTCAAGCTGGCCGCGCGGACGGCGGTCCGTGCGTATGGTAGTCCGTGCGGGCAGCCGGTGCGCGCGGGCGGAGACAATCCGTCCGGATAGCCTGTCCGTGCGTACGGCTTGGCCGTGCGGATGAAGATTGTTTGATTTTCATTTTAAGGCCTTAGTATCTCATGATCCGAAGAGTAATCCATTCAGAGGTCGTCCGTCCGGATTGCTCGTTCGTCGATACTCAAACCTCGTTTGGAAAGTGGGTCCCAAGGGTAGTCCGTGCGGGTGACAACCCGTGCGTATGACCTGTACGTGCGTACGGCTCGTCCGTGCGGACAGCTTGTCCGTGCGGACGACTGGTCTGGTTGTTCCGTTCGTCTACACTTGGTTCCTGTTGTCGTTTATCGAGACGTTCTGATTACGTTGCAACCACCTGGGGTTGTGTTCTCACCCGCGTGACTAGACCGGTCAGGAACCACCCTAACTCGGCCTGTCGGCGACTCAGAATGGTCATCCCGGTTAACCCCGTAATCAGTTGTCTATGGGTAGGATTCCAGATCTGGAATTAGGGCATCACTATTGACGAGTAGAGCACTAGGACTGATCGGATTCGTACCGGTTTTAAGAGTAAAAGAAGGAGAGAACTTAGGTTTATTTCTTTCAATTCTTTTATCCTTAGAAAAGTTTAGATCTAGGTGAAATTATTGTAAAAACTTGTAGAAATCGTTTAGATTTGGGATATTCTTGGTGGAATGAAGCCAAGCATGAAGTGCTCATGAACCTCACGATGACGTCACCCGTGAATACCTCAAATCCGGATGATTTCATGGTTAAAATCGTAGATTCGAAAGATAGAAGTGTGTGGAATTGTGTAGTGATTAAAGATGTACAAGAATTAGTGTAAGATCTTACCTGGATTGAGAGAAATCTGAGAAAAGGTGAAGAATGCGTGTGGTTCGGACGTCACTTGCCAAAAGTGGAAAAAGTGGAGAGTGACCCGTGTATTTATAGGATGCCAAAAAGGGAAAAGGTGAGCCGTGCACATGGCACACACCGGGTAGGCTATCCGCGCGGACTGGTCATCCGTGCGGACTGGCAATCCGTGCGGATTGGCCATCCGTGCGGATGCCACCTCCTTGGGTGAGCTCGGTGCGATGTTGATTCGGTTCTGATTTGCGAGCGATTCGATAGGGTTTCCTAATCAAGTTACTTTCGGTCCCAACTACTTCTTATATGGTTCGACTCGGAATTCGGGTTCGGGTTCGTTTATATTCGAGTTAGACTTCGAGTTCGATTGAGTTCGCTTGATTATCCCAACATAAAATAACATAAAATAAACATGCACAAGTAACACGTAAGGCACACATACACGTATAATGACAAGTAAAATACATAGCTCGAGTTACGATCGGATGTCGATTGATTAGTATAGCTTGATTGACTTTATCACATTGTTACTTCCTATCGTTCACAGTCGTAGATCGATTGGGATATGGGTTGATGCTTGCAATGTACAACATTTACTCCACATAATATAAATACCATACAAACAATTCTACGAGTCACGTCGCGCGAAATCGGTCGTTGACTTTGACCTTGACTTTGACTTTCACCCGTGAAAACACGGGGTGTTACACGTTCACCCAGGTACGAATCATATCTCATTACGAACTAACACCTCACCTCCTCTGCCGTCAACCTTCTCCACCGTCGTTCACCATCTCCACTTCCAGCTGACACCTCACCTCCTCTGCCGTCAACCTTCTCCACGCTGTTCCGAACTGACTTCGCATTACTTAGGTACGTTGTTTTGTTCTTTCTCGTGTTTTGTTAGGTGTTGTTCGTTCTTGATGATTTTTAAACATAGTACATTGGTTGTGAAAGATGAAATTAGGTCTTGATGATTTTTAAACACAGTAATTAGGTCTTCAAATTTAGGTGTCTTCAAATTTATTAGGTGTTATTTGTTCTTGATGATTTTTAAACACAGTACATTGGCTGTGAAAGATGAAATTAGGTCTTGATGATTTTTAAACACAGTAATTAGGTCTTCAAATTTAGGTGTTTTCAAATTTAATAGGTGTTGTTCTTGTCTTCAAATTGTTCTTGGTGTTGTTTGTTGTTTGTTTTTAAAAGATGAAACTATTGATGAAGTTAAAAAAACAAACAGTCTTCTTCTTGCAGACTGCAGAGGTTTGGTCCACCTCTTCAGCTGCAGATGTCTGCAGATGTGGTCTGCAGACTGCAGACATTTTACCTTTGAAAAACAAACAGCACCTTAACCCATTCAGCATACCACGTGCTTGGCACATGCAGGGGCATTTCCGTCCATTCCTGTTAAAAAGAAACCCTTGTAATATAAAAGCTCTAATCTTTTTCGTTCTTAAAACCCTAATCACCAATCCACAGGTCAAACTCCAATTTATAAAACCTTATTCATGTGCAAACACCAATAGATCGTTCATAGAGAAGTTCCAAACCAAATCACTGCTTGATGCATTGGTGTTTGACCTGTGGATTAGTGATTAGGGTTTTAAGAATGAAGAGGGTTGGGGTTTTTATATTTGAAGGGGGTCTTTTTGAAAGGAATTAACGAAAATGCTCCTGCACACGCCAAGCATGTGGTCCGACCAACGTGTTAAATGGATGGTGTAAGTGAGTTGGACTGTAATTGTTACAAAACTGAAAATATAGGTATTGTTTTCGCAATTTTTAAACTAATGGACTGTAATGGCTATTTTTAACAAGACAACGGGACGGAATGTCACACCCCAACCGATGGGGGAAACATCAGAGTGAGATGAACGTGATTATTCAAAACATCATAATGTATTATTCGTGATAATAATTTAATAAACAAACTTTTATGTCATTTCATACTCAAAAGAAATACCTTGTTTCATAAAGAGAAAGTACAACAACTTGAATATAACATGACTAAACATAAAAGAAATACATAAAGTAAAGTTTGGGTACGTTTCCAATCCACCCTAAGTAGATTTTCTTAGACTTAACATTAATTTCTTGCAACATGTATTAAAGTATTTGTGAACACAAAATGTCGGTGAGCATACAAGTTTGATTTACATAGCATACGTATAAAAGTCTCAAATCCAACATGGCAATTTGTACACAAAGTTATATATCATACCAGCATACCAAAGTGTCCACTAGAGTAATCGCGCCACCAAAGTGAACAAGATCGTTATGATAGAATACTTAACAATGACCCCAAAACGGGCGGTGTACTACTCCTATAGCGCTATACATTTTAAGGTAGGCCCGGGAAGTTGATGACAAATAGTATGCATAAAAGTATTCTAGCGTGTATAAACATATAGTATGACAAGTAGCATGTTTAGTGGATTGGGTGTTTGCATAAGATTGATTGTGTGCATTTGTGAGTTTAGTAATTTATACATGTTGCAACCCAAAGTGAATTAAAAGTAAAATGGGTCAAGCATACTCATGGTTTACGTATGCTTTCCAAAAAGGTGAGCTTGAACGTGTTGGAATAATGGAGCACCGAGGTTATCCTAAAATGGATAAACAAGGTGTATGAGTATGACGGATTTTAGAATTGGAAGGAATTCGGGAATCTAATAGTATGAAAATCCATAAAAGTCTATCTTGCTTGATTACTTATTTGGACACCATTTTAGTTCGTGTTTTCATTAATAAGATACTTATTGGAAGCCCGACATAAGAAGTTAAAGACTTAGATAGATTTCCACTATAACACATGACATTCGACTATGGGTTGGTTGATATCATGGTTTGGTTTTTGATTGAATATGGGTTTTATGTTGTGTTTTGGATGATAAGACTCTGATTATGGAATGACAAGCATTCTTGTGTTTTATGTTGATTGTCATGTTGTGTTTATTATTCACAGTTATAAAATGGTGTGTTTGAAGTTTTTATGGACTATAAGGTTTTGAATATGGGGTGTTTTAGTAATCTTCACTATGTTATTTGTGGGTTTTAGGTGTGTTTTATGGTTAAATTAGGGATGAACGTGGTCCGTTCGGTACCGAAAAACGGGGAAGGTGGGTACCGGTACCGAATATACCTGGTACGGTTCGGTACCACTACCCGATACCAAATGCTCATCCCTAGCTGAAATTTATAGTGTTGTATGACTTTTTACACTTTTTAGAAAATTTGGAATTTGTAACCGAACCCCAACCTATATATATAATTATTATTTAAGGTCCAAGTCATAGATTGTCATACAAAGGTATGATAAATCCTTTAACCTTGGGATTTCATCAATACACAAATCATCATAAGGATGATTCGGATGGTCATGAATACAAGTACAAAAATGTAAATAACTTATCTAATTCACCAAGCAACCAAGTGGTTTCAATTAGACGAGTGCATTCCAAACATGGTTATCGTTTGGAGACTTGGTGTAATTGGTTCACTTTGTTTACTTGAAAATTACTTGGTGACTTAGATTGTATGGAATGTAACTAACTAACTAACTAAGTAATCAAGTGAGATGGGTGGAATCTAGATGTAGAACCAAAGTTCCGTTGTTCACACCTTTTACCATAGCACAAATCTCATAACATTGCAAGTTGAGGACTTGGTATGGTTTCTCTCACTATGGAGATTACCTAGGGGCTTTCAAGCATAAAGAAAATAGGCATATGAACCTCATGATTTATGGAATAAACCTTAACTCAAGCTCCTTAGCATAAAGATTAGTTGGGAACTTGGTCTGGTACATAACATCCCAAAAAAACAAACCAAAAAGAATAAGTATGAATGTTCTTATAAAACTCATAATTTAATCCTAACTTTGGAACTTAAAATGGTAATGTTCCAACTTAGTTTACCATGTTAAACTTGTGGTAACACTCCTAGAGGTTATCCAAGGAGGATGGAATAAAGAAATAAGAA
This sequence comes from Helianthus tuberosus, assembly GCA_030545235.1. Taxonomy (NCBI): domain Eukaryota; kingdom Viridiplantae; phylum Streptophyta; class Magnoliopsida; order Asterales; family Asteraceae; genus Helianthus; species Helianthus tuberosus. The sequence continues at coordinate 147,520,794 of CM060414.1, read as the reverse complement.
GAAGGCAGGAGAAAAAGTGTTCAAAACTCACTATTTTGAACCTTGGTGTAATATGTCAACACTTGAAGGTTTTGATGATTGGGAGAATTTAAGAGTGATTAGAGAGTGTGGAAAGTGTTTAGGAGGTGTGGAGGAGGGTATTTATAATGTGGTATTAAGGTTTAGTGTTTAATGCAAGTAGTTGGGTGTTAAAGTGGAGGGAAAGAGCGTTTTGAACTTAAAATCGCGAGCTGGTGAATATTCTGCCCGTCAGACCTCCTTTACGGACCGTAAGGCTTTTGCCTTGCGGTCCGTAAGGCATCCTATAAATTAAATTTTCATTTTTAACCCTTAAACTTGGATAGCTTGTTATTTTATGCAATAAAACCAATGTTAGTTATGTTTTTAGGGTTTTAAAATGTATTTTAGGCATGTTATAAGTATGATACAAGTATGATTAAAATATGAACATAATATAAACATGATGTGAGTCTCGGTTTTGTATAAAATGCGCGTATTCGTGATTGCTTGTGCATTGTGTATGCATGAATAAACAAGTATGAATCATTATCGGGCTCGGTTAAAAGCTCGAACGAGCCGAGCTTTAACGAGCCCGAGCCTCAAATACAAAGCTCGTTTAGGCTCGCGAGCCTAAACAAGCCCAAACAAAATTTTATTTATTTTATATATAATATAATAATAATTATGATAACATTGGCGAGCCGAGCTCGAGCCAAACTTTGGCTCATTTAAGCGATATTGAAGCGAGCTCGAGCCGAGTTTTTAGCTCGTCTGAGGTTGTTCTTAAAATAACTCGAGCCGAGTCGGGCCGAGCTCGAGCTTTGGGTTTTACTCGCGAGCAGAGCTCGAGCTAAAATAAGTAGGCTCGAACCGAGCCAAGCTCGAGCTTCATAAAAACATGATAAGCTGAGCTCGAGCCCAGTCGAGCTCGGGCTCGGCCCGGCTCATTGACACCCCTAAGTATGATATAAAATGTATTTCCATTATGATAAAAAATCCCAGATTATAAACATTGAAACTGAATATGAATACAAGTTTTCTAAAAATAGAAAGTACGAAAATACGGAACATTACACGGATGTAATTAACTTTATTTTTAATTTTTAAACGGAATGGACGAAAATGCCCCTACACGTGCCAAGCACGTGGTCTTATTAATGGGTTAAATGGATGGTGTTAAGTGAGGTGGACCGTAATTGTTACCAAAGTGAATGTATTGATACTGTTTTCACAATTTTTAAACTAATTGACTGTAATGATTATTTTCAACAAATTATAGGAACGAAAACCGTAATTAACTCCACTACGTTAGAAACCCATATATTACATTGATCTAATAAATCCACCATGTTATACCCATTAGTGTATATGAATATTTTGTATATTAAACATCATCAATCAATGATGATATAAAAAAAATAAAAAATTAAGAATTATAAAATTGTATTTCAAGATAAAATATAACTAAAATCTCATGGTTTAGAAAATTTTAATAAATTATTAAAATAAGAAAAATAATAATTAGATGAAATGTTTAAATAATTATAAAAAATCAGTAGCATCTAATAGGAGATTAATAGGGGGTAAGATCAAATAAAAATTTAATTTTGCCTAAGTAGGATGAGAATGAATCTTAACCATTCATTTTTCAAATCAATGGTTAAGATGAAAGTGTAGGAGAAAGGAGGAGTGCAAGGGCATCTTGGGAAAATCATATTTATAGACTTTCTCTTTCCACATGCAATGCACATGCATATTTCACCCTCATTTTTTAAACGTGAATAACTTTTTTATACGACATTATTTTTTCATAAAAATGTCATCATAAAATCAAGCGTCTTTTTATCTTTAATTTGAGTACCATATTGCTATATAAAATATGAAGACTAAAAAACCCACTAAAATGTGTCGTATTTTTATGTTGTATAATATTTTTGTGCTGGATTTTTGTACTATATTTTTGTGCTGAATTTTTTTGTCTTAAATTTTTTTTTCTTAATTTTTTGTGCTAGATTTTTTTGTACTACATTTTCTTTGCTAAATTTTTTTGTGCTATATTTTTTTGTACTAGATTTTTTTTTGCTATACTTTTTTGTACTACATTTTTTGTGCTAGATTTTTTTGTACTAGATTTTTTATACTAGATTTTTTTGTACTAGATTTTTTGTGCTAGATTTTTTTGTACTAGATTTTTTTGGTTGTATTTTTAAAAAACAAAAGAGGTGTCACATGTAATTTTCACTCCTATTTATAAGGACCAAAATGTCCTCCATTCCTACTTATTAGGAGTGACACATGTCATCATCACAATCCTTCTTAGGCTACTTAGGCAAAATCCACTTTTTAGTGGATCCTTCCCCGATTAATAGGAGTGAAAGACGGCTATATTATTCTTGGGTCAAGTATTTTACGGTCTTGTACTCTCATTATTCTTGGGTCAAGTATTTTACGGTCTTGTACTCTCACTAAGGGTAAAGATCAAATAGGAAGTTAATTTTCACTAGGAAGGATAGGAAGCCATAGGATTATGACATGTGGCAAATTTTAAAATAAAGAGAAAGGGTATTTTAGTCAATCCAACTCCTTCTTCTTCCTTTTTCAAAACCCAGTAAATTCAAAAACCCATCATTTTCAAAACCCACCATCTTCAACTATTTCTTCACTTTCTATCTCAATAATCACTACATTATAGTGCGATTTTCATCAAAAATCAATGATTCAGAACCCGATCAACGTGTTCTTCAGTTTTTTTTTGAAGAAAACCCAGTTTAATTTCATAAAAAAATCTCGTTTTTTCCGGTGATTTTGGAGATAATCACTCGATTCGTTCGATTCAAGCGTTGATAAGTGTTTCAATCATTCAAAATTCATCAATTGTTGAAGAAACCACTTCGATCCATGTAAGAAATTCTTTAATTTCATTTTTACGATCTGGGTTTTTGATTTACTTATTGCGTTTTACGATCATGGCGGGGGTCCGGGGGCGGCAGCCCCCGGTAGCGGGGTCCCAGGGGCGGCAGCCCCTGGCGGGGTCCAAGAATAATTCGTAGACAATTCAGACAGTTCACAGTCCCAGACAGTTTTATATGTCCATTGCGTTTTAGAAATAATAGTGTTTTCACAGTCCCAGACAGTTCCCAGACAGTTTCAGTCCTTTCTGGCTATTGCGTTTTAGAAAAAAAAAAACATATTTTTAAGTGTTTTTAGTCATTGCGTTTTAGGTAAAACACATTTTTGAAGTGTTTTTAGTCATTGCGTTTTAGGTAAAACATATTTTTAGGTGTTTTCAGTCCATTGCGTTTTAGAATGAGTCATTTTTAAGTCCTTTCTGGCTATTGCGTTTTAGAAAAAACATATTTTTAAGTGTTTTTAGTCATTGCGTTTTAGGTAAAACACATTTTTGAAGTGTTTTCAGTCCATTGCGTTTTAGAATGAGTCATTTTTAAGTGATTTCTGGCCATTGCGTTTTACAAATAAGACATTTCTTTGTGTTTTTTGTGCATTGCGTTTTAGGTAAAACACTTTTTATGTGTTTTCAGTCCTTTCTGGCTATTCAGTAACGAGCAAGAATGAAGATATAACTGTGATTGGATGAAGAAACAATTGGGTGACAAAGTTGTCATGGTTCAAATCTCAAATCACCTTAAAAACATAACCTAGTATTCTTGTATCTGGAAAGTTTGGTGAGTCTGCAAATATGGAGAGATCGTAATCACATTCTGCATATTCAAAATTCCCTATAGCTCTCTTTAACAGCAAAACGCAGTTCATTCAAGAGCTTCCGTAAAACACAAACGTTAGGTAAAACACATTTTTATGGGTTTTTAGTCCATTGCGTTTTATAAAGTACATTTTCTTTTGAGTTTTTAGGCTATTGCGTTTTAGAAATAAAACATTTCTTTGTGTTTTCTGGCCATTGCGTTTTACAAATAAGTCATTTCTTTGTGTTTTTGGTGCATTGCGTTTTAGAAAAATGTCATTTTTTAGGTTTTTTTTTTCATTGCGTTTTACGTAACTGGGGGTTTTTCTATTGCGTTTTACGCAACTGGGTTTTGAATTTTTTTTTTTTTGAAAATATAGCAATAGTATACTCGTTTTAAAGATAAAAAAACGCTCGTTTTTTTGGTGCAATTTTTATAAAAAAATAATGTCGTATGAAAGAGTTATTAACGTTTAAAAAATGGGGGGGAATTGGAGGAGAGAGAAACTATTGGCTTACTTGACTAGAATGCCCCTGAAAAAAGTCACGCGCCTCTTTTCTTACTTTCAATCTCCCTGATTTAATCTTAGCCCTTGATTAACTTAATGGATGGTCAAGATCACTTCCTATCCTTCCTAGCCAAATTAACTTCCTATTATATCTCCACCCCTCTCACTAAATCAAGATAATTCAGATGATATCAAGTTAACGGATTAATCCGAGCATCTTACGGAATAGAATGAAAAATATATATTTATTTTTATTATTTATTAATAATACAAAGAATTAAATTCATTGCTATTTACAATAAAGCAAAGAATTAAATACATTGCCATTTACTTTTTTAGCGACATTTATGCAAAAATATATAATATATTTATCTTTGTATAATCAAATATAATCTCATTACGTCATTAATTTTGTTAGTTTTAATGTTTAAAAATAATTCCATATATTTTTATAATATATACCGTACCAGGGCTCAAAAACGGTTTAACCAGATGTATCAGACGGTTCAACCGGGTGTGCCAGACGATCTACCTGGTTTTATCAGACGGTTCAATCGATACTACCGGCCGGTTTGAACTGGTTTTTAAAACATTTAAGATACTACATAAAAATACGTATTACTCGTACTTTCTTAAAAAAATCTCCTTATAAAAGTACTTGCATATCAGTCGTGCTAAACATACCCCATCTATAACAAACGTAATTAACCCTACTAGGTTAACCCATGTATTACATTGATTAAATAAATTGATTAAATAAATCCACCGTGTTAAACCCATTAGTGTATATGAAAATTTTGTATATTGAACATCATCAGTCATTGATGGTATAAAATATAATAAAGATTTAAGAATTATAAAATTGTATTTCGAGATAAAATATAACGAAAATCTCATGGTTTAGAAAATTTTATTAAATTTTGAAAATAAGAAGAATAATAATTAGATGTTTAAATGTTTAATCTAATTATAAAAAATAGTATAATTTAATAGGACATTAATATGAGAGAAAGACGACCATATTATTTTTGGGTTTAGTGTTTTGTAGTTGTGTACTCTCACTAAAATCAAGATAATTCAGTTGCCACTTAGAGCATGTGTAGTGGTAATGCCCATACCTTTGGGCGTTTTGCACCATGTGTCAACCCAGTTAGCAATAGGACATTGACGTTTTCTAAAATGAGTGTAGTGGGGATGTGGGGCATTATGTTAAAAGGGGTGTTAGACAATTAAATAAATAAAAAACTATCAAAAAAATCTTATTGCTCAAAAAAAGGAGATTAACTGTGATTGGCAACTTCATCCCCTTCTTCGGCGTGGAATAAAGCACGCTCCAAACGATTTTTGCAATAAAAACGCCCACGGGGGCGGCTTCCGGGGCGTGCTCAGGCGTTTTCAACAAAAAAACGCCCAATTTTGAACGACTACGGATGGTCTTAAGCATGTGGCCTAGTGGTCAAGAGGGTTTTTCTCTTGTAGAGTAAATCAAGTTTAAATTTTCGGGTGGAAAGTAATTTAGGAGTGTAACATTTGCTGTTAAAAAAAGATAATTCAGTTAATATCAAGCTAAAAGATTGATCAGATCATCATCATACTCAGTAGTAAATCACACCAATAGCAAAACTAAGGTAGGGTCTGAGGAGGGTAAGATGTAGACAACCTTACCTCTACCCCGTAGGAATAGAGAGGCTGCTTCCAGTGAGACCCCCGACTCGATTGTAGTATTGTATCAAGCCTTAAACATAAGACACATAACACTCAACAACTGAGACAAATGTCGATTAGTGCATGTATTCCCTTGTCTTTCGGCTATCAACGCTACTACATGATGCATGATTAACCATCCGCCTCTTTTAACGTTATTTTCACGAAATTAGTAAAATAACGTTAGAATTAGTGCATATTCACTTTTGCCCCCGAGCGTCCACACATATATACATTATATGCGCATACCGCAGGCGGGACCTATCTTATTGAATAGAATAAAAACATATATTTATTTTTATTATTTATTAATAAAGCAAAGAATTAATTGCATTGGTATTTATATACTATTATTTTAAAACAAAGTTAGGCATTAGTAGTTGTACTTCCTGCTCTTAATGTTTTTCCAGCTATTTATATATTGTATCTTGAGCTATGTGGTTTGTAACTTCAATTTAGAGAGACACATGTATTGTAACAGCAACCAAATATCTTTCTCTTCTCCCACGTGTAACACAAACCCTCAAGAAGCCCCAAACAAGAACACACAAGCCCTCACACACAATCCAATCAGTAAACCAAATCTCACTGTCAATCTTATTCTTGCATCAATTTCCCATTCGATTCTCTGTTGGTAGAACCTAAATTACGGATTTTGGCCCTAATTTGAAGTCATGACGCAAGCAGAAGACGGAGGTTCGAACAGGGAACTTTATGCTCTGCTTCATCTTCTCGCCTCTGGCTAACAGGTACAAAAGCACAACCTACATTCTAAATTCGAAGTTTCTAATTTTTGAATTATTGTATTCTAGGTTTATCTTCGATTGAATTAGTGGCTGATATTATGTGTTTTGAGTTATTGTCAGCTTTTTAACATGTTATTTGACCATCTTAAATGTAGACAAAAACAATAGTTATGTCAAAGAAGACACGTTCTTCGGTTAATATTCAGTGAACTCATGTTAGTTGACCAAGAAGTATGAACGAGTAAGTAATGCCTTTATGTGTAGATTACAACATATGTTTTTGTCTGTTTTGGTCAAATTCGACCCTAATGTTTTCTAATTTTTCTTTTTTTAGTTTATTTATTGTACATATAGATTGGTTAGTTGTACATTTAATGTATTAAAGAGTTTTCGTGCTTCGATATGTTGTAATCGTACCACATTATATGGTACATCGTACCGAAGCGATCTGAGATAAGCCTATCCCCTTGTACCGAATTTTAGGGACCTAGCGAATTGCGATCCCGTTCCATGTTCCCGTGCCGGAGCGTACCGCGAACTATGTGACTATGGATCTCATACTAGGAGCGTGCCGAATTTTAGGGACCTAGCGAATTGTCTGTTATAATAACCTTTCTTTCCCTAAAAAATTAGATGGACTAAGAGAAACTAAAGAAAAGGATGAGGAGGTTGCTGCATTTTGGGCTCAAATGGAAGTTGACTTTGAAAGAAAGCTCACAAAGGTAAGTTAAAACACAATTAATAACTACAGAATGTCTTGACAACATAATCGTTTGTATACACACAATTTGAATTCAGATGGAAAGAGTGTTAATCGTTGGCACTCCATTTTGCATAATAAAAAATGTCAAGATCTTTAGAAATCATGACATCATGTTCTTTAGAGAATCTATGTTTCTATTTGCTTTTTTTCGCTTTATCCCATGAAAACTTAAACTACATCAATTTGCAGTCTGGGATATTTTTTCTTATACTGCTTTACCTCCTATTAGGCATTGATGATCATGGTTAATGATACATTAGTTTGCTCTTCTTGGATGTTATGCCATACTTTTTTGTTATTCCTTTGGTACTTTTTCCTTCTGTTAAGAAGCTTACTTTTTAGCATGTTTGTCTTTTCAGGCATTTAACTTTGTGTTGGCAAGACCAGTTTTTATATGCGGATATCTGTGATGATGGTGAATGGTGATACCAATATATGATTTAAGCAAATTAGATATTTAATTTTGGTACAATAGTTTGAATTAAGCACTCTTTTTCTAATGTCAAATAAGTTTTCATATCTATTTATCGATTAAACATAAAAATAAGTTTTCATATTTGTTTATTGATCAAGTTCTTAAAGATTATTTTTATGTTTGTCGATGTTTTTTTTTTTTTGGTCATAATGTGGCACTGTCCAATGAGAAACAAGGGATAACGGCTGATGACTCATGCCCCCCCCCCCCCCCCCCCCCCCCCCATTTGTTGTTAGATGGTTAAAGTAGAATGGATTGAGCCGGTTAAATAATTGAACTACGGGAAATGCAAAATCCGACCAGGTACAATGTTTTGGATACCAAACATTTTATATTTTTAATATTTTTTTTTATTTTTACTGTTCTTGGTTAAACTTGTATAGATTTAAAGGTTTTTATTTATCTATGTAAGAATGTGACACTAGGCAGATTAACAAGAAGCACCCAATAGTTTACAATAGGTTCACCAAGTCTCTTTCTTCTTCAACCTTTTCTTTTTTACCATTTCACTCTTATGAAGATGGAGCTGGTGTCTCAATGCCTACCAGGACCATGAAGATTAAAAGAAGGGATCGGGTTAAAAAAGACAGTCTGGTGGGGGCTGAATATTGTATTCTTTCTGACTAATCAACAGAGACAAGTATAGGGCCCGTAAAGCTGAGTTAAAATGTTCGGAACTCGGTTATGTGAGTGTTAATATTGATGTACCCAGATCAAGAAAGAGCAAGAAGTTTTAGTAGTAGTTCTATAATCGTGGGTTGTATTCTTAAGGAATTATACAACACTTGCTTATGTGCTCTTTGTGGGGTTGGAATTTGGTTTGATCGATAACATTATGAGTGTGCTAACATTGCCTCACAAAATGTGCGGGTTGAGTGACAAGTAAAAAATGGGTTCATTCAATGTAGGTTGTGAGCAAAAACACGTTGCGCCTTAATTTGTAAGCCCTAGCCGCAACGCGGCGGGCCTTACACCTAGTTTACAATAAAAAGCAAAGAATTAAATACATTGCTGTTTACCTTTTTAACGACATTTATTAAAAAATATATAATATATTTATCTTTCTATAATCAAATATAATCTAATTACGTCATTAACTTTGTTAGTTTTAATGTTTAAAAAAATAATTTCATAGATTTTTATAATTTATATCGTACCGGACTGGACTAAAAAACGGTTTAAACGGGTGTGTTGGGCGATTCAACCGGACGATTTAACCGGTTCTTCTGGACGATTCAACTGGTACTACCGGCCAGTTTAAACCGGTTTAAAAAAAATACTTATTACTCGTACTTTCTTAATAAAACATCTCCTTATAAAAGTATTTGCATATCAGTCGTGTTACCTCATCTATAACAAACTTAAAAAAAAATCCACCATTAAACAAAAAAAATATATATATTTCTCGCACTCATAAACGGTATGTTATTTAGAAGTGGAATGGACACATTTAGAAAAACCTTTATGAAAAATATACTCAATAAATATAGGCGAATTGGAAATAAATAATCACATCTAACTCAATTTAGCCGATAATAATCACAAGTCAGTTATTGGCCGGTAATAATCCGAACTGGTCAATTTCTTTTGTAAAATAGTCCGCCGTAAAAATAGCTTAATAGAGTTAAGTTTTTTTTTCCGAATTACAAACGGATGTTTTAGGGCTTTTGATCAGCGCGAGGATACGAGTCGATTGATGTAAAACTTACCTCGAAACTGCGCTCAAAATGGCTTGATTTTTATTAATTGAAAGTTTAAACACCCGAATTGAAGCACCGTTTTCGTGGTTTGGGGCAGTATTTCGAGGTAAGTTTTACATCAATCGACTCGTATCGTCGTTCTGATCAAAAGCCCTAAAACATCGATTTGTAATTCGGAAAAAAAAAAACTTAACTCGATTAAGCTATTTTAACGGCGGACTATTTTATAAAAAAAAAATAACCAGTTCGGATTACTATCATCCAATAATTGACTTGTAATTATTATCGGTCAAATTGAGTTAGGTGGGATTATTTATTTTCAATTTGCCATAAATATATCATATTACTATATTAGCCTTCAAAAAGAAAAAAGAAAACGTTTATAAAAACAAACCGAGTATGACAAAATCCATAATGAAACAATACACAAAAATATTCTTTTTATAATCATTTTCTTTTTCTGACAAAGTGTCAGCGACCCAATTCCAAATCGTCACGTTTGTGTAAATTCAAAGCAAATCAAGAACAAGTGTTGCCATTTTGTTGGGTATGAAACAAAACAACCCACTGCAACTCCAAGCGATCAGATCCAAAATCTTTAATTTTTTCCCATTTATGTTTCGTAAATTAATCCCATTTCGACCCTTTATTATTCTCTGCTTTTAAGGGGCTCAATTCTGTGTTTTTGTTCAAGATTTAGGGTTTTTGTTGCAGTTTGTGTTCAGGTGTTGGTGGTTGTAGTTTGGTAGCTGGAGGGGGTGTGTTAAAGGGTAAGAATTGTTTCAACTTTTTTATGTTGTGTGTTGTGTTTGGTTGTGGATTTTTTGTGATGAAAAGTTTTTTTTTTTTTTTTTTTTTTTTTTTTTTTTTTTTTTTTTTTTTTTTTTTTATGTAATATGATGGGATTTGGTTGGATTGGGGATTTGGGTTTTTAGTTTATGGTTTGATTTAGTGGTTAGATGTAAATGTATGTAACTATGCACAGTGGCGAAGCTTGGATTTTTCGGCCGGGGGTGAAAACATATATACCCAAAAATTTCTATAGAATACCCAAAAATTTCTATAGAACCGGGGGGGGTGAAAACCTATATACCCACAAATTTCTATACGAAAACTACATATATAACACTACTGAGCGAAAAATCCCGGGGGGGCGGGCGTCCCCCCCGCCCCTTGTAAGCTTCGCCCCTGACTATGCATGTGTATATGATGGTAGTGTATGAACTAGCTAATCATGTATTGAGGGTTTTAGACTTTTAGGTTAGGGCTTGGTTAAAGATACACCATTGATGTGTCATGCGGGTTGTATGATGTAATATGGGTTGTATGATGGATTGACAGGCGAAAAATGGTTATATGGGTCGTATAAGAGCTCGTAAGAGGTGGTGTTTGTCAAATCACACGGACTGTATGATGTGTTTGACTAACACAAAAATGACTGATGTGACAACTGACAAAGTCATATGGCCCGTATGGCGTTTTTCACTTGTATTATGTCATACGGGTCATATGAGAAGGGAAAATGGTCATATGGGTTGTCAAAATACGGACCGTATGAGGTGTTGTTTGTCAAATCATACGACTTGTATAATGTGTTTGCCTGACATAGAAATGACTCATGTGACAGCTGACAAAGTCATATGGCCCGTATGACCAATTTTCGTTCGTAGATGTCATATAGGTCAAATGAGAGGGGGAAATGGTCGTATGGGGCGCATATAAGGTGGTGTTCACCAAATCATACGGCTCATGCTCGTAGTTGTATGATGTGTCATAACAATGACTAATGTGACCACTAACAATGTCATATGGCCCATATGACCATTTTTCTGCCTTATTATATGGCCCATATGACATCACACAACATGGTATGATGTGATGGGCGTATTACTAAACAGATTTGGGAGTGGTGTCTTTTTTTTCAACAACCTTAAGTTATTGCTCAAGTAGATGTGTAATCAATCAATGGTGTTACTGTAATTGACGCTGATTTTTGTTGTAATTTGAAATTTAGGGAAAAAAGGTTATAGATAAAGGGGAGATTTTGGATGACGAAAGAGGAGTTGATAGCGTGCAGTGTCTGCCATTCCAAATTGGTGAAACCGACCACGAAAACTGTCTCGAGGGCTTATGATCAATACAGGAGTAAAACCCCGAAGAAAAATCGCGCACTCAATGTTCTCTTGGTTGTTGGGGACTGTATGTTAGTTGGTTTACAGGTGCATTCTTTTTCTATTGCTATATATTGATATCTCAAATTATTGTTCTCTGTCAGTATATACTTGTACATTGTATCATGCAGATTATCACAATTATCTTTTATGAAAATCGTGTAATTTAATTAGTTGAATGGAATTTGTTTGTCTTGTTACAACAGCCGATATTGGTGTATATGTCGAAGGTGGACGGGAAGTTCAGTTTTAGCCCCCTTAGTGTTAACCTTTTGACTGAAGTTGCAAAGGTTGTTTTTGCATTGGTTATGCTTCTAATTCAGGTAAATTGTTTTCTTAACCCCTTAACATAAGTTGTTTGCACATAAAAAAAGATACCAACAATGTGTATGGAGTTTCTTTCGATAATTATAACTTCATTTTTATAAAAGTTTCACTATATTAACCGATTATCTTTCACATAACGTCACAGTTTGACATTGTTTTAATGCATATCTGGTTTGCAGGCGAGAAATCAGAAGCCCGGGGAGAAGTCACTTCTTTCGCTCTCTACTTTTGTACAGGTAACGCCATCTGGTTTTCAGATCTTAAGGATTCATGCACTAAAAAAGCCGCTTGTTCCTGTTTTATTTACGTAATCTTCGTTAAAGTATATATTTAAAAAAAAAAATATTAATATCTACCATCATTTTTCCTCAGGCAGCCCGTAACAATGTGCTTCTTGCTGTTCCGGCACTTCTCTATGCTATCAATAACTACTTGAAGTTCATCATGCAGGTAGCTTGTTCTATAATCAATAGCCTTATATCCGAAAACATAACTTTATTTTCTTTTATACAATATCTGACTATAATTTTTTTGCAGCTCTATTTTAATCCAGCAACTGTAAAGATGCTGAGCAATCTAAAGGTAATTTTTGTTAGCATCGCCCCACATTCTTGTTTATCACTTGTTAATGGGTTGTGTTATCGTGATTTATAGCAAATTATATGATTTATGCAGTTCTTTTAGAATTTGATACATATTAATTGAAGACTGCAGGTTCTGGTTATTGCAGTTTTGCTAAAGATAATAATGAAACGTCGATTTTCCATTATTCAGGTTTGTTAAGAGACTCTAAATCTTAATATTTATTTGCATTTCTTTAACATGCTCAGACTCCAAATGTAATCAGATCTTCCTACATTTTTTTTATTAATTTTGAATTTAATAATTTCTCAAAATTCGTTTTATTACAGTGGGAGGCCCTTGCCTTGTTGCTTATAGGAATCAGCCTAAATCAAATTAGTTCGTTACCCGAGGGCCCCACTGCAATGGGTCTTCCAGTTGCAATGGGAGCATATATTTACACATTCATTTTTGTAAGTGCTCTTATATCATTCTTCATTGATATGTTCTATTCTACATATTAGAGGCTGCAAGATGGGCTGGTTTGGTAACGGGTCAAAACGGGCCTATATCGATCGATACACACCTTTTTGGATAAAACGATTTATGAGGTAGCCCGAATTGATCAGTACGATATTAGTCTAAGTTGAGGAGTTATGTACAGGTGACGGTTCCATCTTTAGCATCGGTCTTTAACGAGTATGCACTCAAGAGCCAATATGACACAAGCATCTACCTTCAGGTGAACAAAATATTGTATCATTGTTGCTAACTGTTTTTTTTTTTTTTTTTTTTTTTGCTAATTGGATTGTAGTGTTGGATTGCAGAACTTGTTTTTATATGGGTACGGAGCTATATTCAATTTTCTTGGAATTCTTGGAACCGTGGTTATCCAAGGTAATAATAATCTTCTTCCTCTATAGAAGCCACTCGCAAGCCATTCATCTTAAGTTGTATATATTTGATTTATTCCTTTTTTTTTTTTTTTTTCAGGCCCTGAAAGCTTTGATATTTTTCAAGGACATTCAAAAGCTACCATGCTTTTAATTATAAACAATGCGGGGCAGGGAATTTTATCCTCATTTTTCTTCAAATACGCAGGTAAGATAATAACACTCATTATTTATGATTCCGCCTTTAAGCAGCTAAGAGTTGTTAATTATGTGGTGGTACAAATTTGCATAACTAATTTATCTTAAGAGATATTTTTAAAATTTTCATTTGTGGCATGCAGATACAATCTTGAAAAAGTATTCATCTACAGTTGCGACAATTTTCACGGGCTTTGCATCTGCCGCATTGTTCGGTCATACGTTGACGATAAATTTTATGTTAGGAATTTCTATTGTTTTCATTTCAATGCATCAGGTATGTCCATAAAATTTCATGTGATCATGCTCATCATCCGCGTTCTTTAAAAGAAAATTTAACTCATTCTTTATTTTATTATCCAGTTCTTTTCACCTCTTTCGGACGTTAAAGAAGAAGAAAATGGAGTATTGGAGCTTGAATCTGTTAAAAAAACTGATAGGTCTCTATGTTTGTCTTATATTGTCATTATTGTTAGATATTTACGATTTTTTTTACCTGATTTTTATGAATGTTTATAGGTTAGAAGATTCAAGTTTCATAGATATGACAGCAGGTGCTAACGAGGAGGTAAATACGGTTTATTTTTTGTCCATAGTGTTGCTTGTTTTGCTTTAGTATGACTGCTAATGCCAAGACTTTTTTTTTTAAATATACTTTTTTTTTTCAGGCTCGGCATCATGTAGATTCTGATGAAAGGCGGCCACTTCTTCCTACCTGAGCCGAAAGTGGTATGTTGCTTGCTCTTTTATTATTATTATTATTATTATTATTATGAAACGGGTCGAATTTCAAATCTTACCTGAAAAAGGAAACGGGTCAAACAGGTTGAAAGTCACTTAAAAGTTTTAGTTAAATGTTTTTGATGATTGGATCATCTAAATTGATTTATGGAGACAAAAGATATTAATTACAGTATAGTTTCTCTAATCATATATAATACATTCATCATTTATTATTTATAAAACTTATAAAGTATGGACAGATGGGTTAACACAACCTTGCCTGACCCATTTTGACCTGTTACTCAACCCAACTTGTTTTGACCCGTTAACCAACCTGCTCATTTCACATTTCAGGTTGCTTCTTAGAAGTATCATAGTGGAGGAACATTGGCAGTGGAAAATTACTTGAATAAAAATTAGGAATTATTTTTCTCATGTATGCGGTTTATGGGCATTACCGTATTTTGTTACAAGATCATTGTTGATATCATTGAAGAATTATATACTGGGGTTACAAAAGCAAAAGAGGTGTTTAGATAGAGAAGAAGAAGAGGGCAAAATTGGGAGTGTTTGTTCCCTTATACCATCTACACTACATTTTGTATACTTACATTGAAATACAACAATTTTGGATGTTATTTTTGTGATTTCATCATGTAACTGGAACTTCATTTTTATTTTTATATACATGATGGAGTTACATAAATGATTGCAAAGTGTTTAGATATGGTCATGCCAACTAGAGGTGGTCTGTTGACTGTCTAGTCAGTTACAGTTTATACAAACTTATAACAACAAAGATTACAACAATATCCATACGCAATAAAATCCCACCGGCAACAAAGTTATTGGTAGGGTCTGAGGATGGTAGAATGTAGGTAAGCCATACCTCTGTCACAGGGGATGATAGAGAAGTTTATTCCCGGAGACCCTCCAGCTCCGACAACTCTAATAGATATTGTCACCCCTGCGGTCCTACTCCTGCTTGAAAAGGTTTGGTTTTGTTTACGTAGTTTAGCGGTTAAAATATTTTTCTTGAAAAAAAAGTTAAACCTTGATTATACTTGCTTGGTAAAAGTCAATTAACCTCTAGATGACTATTAACCGGTTTAAATGTCAGTATTCGTGTCGTTTTTTTGAAACACTACTTGAATTTTCATTTAAATCTACACAATAGTAATGTAGATGATGTTTTTATAAATTTGTTTACCAATGTCAGATGATGTTTATGTAACTTTAGAGGGTACTTGAAATAATATTTGAAAAATAAAATGAAATTCGGTTGAATAATTAAAGAATTTATTTTATATCAATTTCATTCATTTTCCAATCAAACATGATAAATAACATAATTTAGATTTAAAGAAAATTATGCATATCAAACATGGGTTTAGGGTCAAATATAAAGGGTCCTAAAAATAAGAAGTCGTATAAAGAGTATCAAACAAACTCCGATTGACCTCGTTCAAGCCACACTAGCGGGGCAACGATGTGGCCAACGCTGGCACGGTGTGGGTTAGCCAGCGTCGCCTGGCATCCCCCGCCCCATAAAACGCCCCACTCCCCACAGCCAACCGACACAACACTCAAATTTGTCATTATGCAAATGTCAAATACACAATGGTGTGAGTGTGTGACAAAGTGTATGAAAATGTATGAACTTAAGTGAACTTTAACACTTAATTTGTTATATTATGGAACTAGGTTAGAACCCCGTGTATTACACGGGTTGAATAAATGTAATTTTATATACTAAATTAAAACAATTATTCTTTAAAAATCTTGTTTATTACACGGATTGAACAAATGTAATTTTATATATTAAATAATAAAAAAATTATATCTCTAAGAACCTTATGTATTGTACTGAATAAATGTAATTTTATATACCAAATAATAAAAACCCGTGTATTGTACGGGTTGAATAAATCTAATTATATATACTAAATAATAAAAAAAGTTATATCTTTAAAAACACTGTGTATTACACGGGTTAAATAAATGTAATTTTGTAACCTTGTATATTACACGGGTTGGATAAATGTAATTTTATAAACTAAATAATAAAAAAAGAGTAAAATGCACGGATAGTCCCTGTGGTTTTGCAAAGTTTCACCTATAGTCCCCAGATTTTGGAAATTACACTCCTAGTCCCTGTGGTTTGACAGTTTGTTACGCTGATAGTCCCTGGAGTGGATGTGGGTTAGTTTTCTCAGTTAAGTAGGTGTGAAATGACTATAATACCCTTAATATAAAATAAAATAAACAAATCAAGTATTTAAATATATAAAACATATATGTATGTATATACACACACTTGAACAATATGTATCTCTTTTCTACTCTCTCTCTCTCTCTCTCTCACTAAAAACCACCACCACCGTCACCTCCACTGCCGCCATCACCACTCCCCACCACCGCCATCCCCTTCCACCACCACACCGACCAATTTTGAAGACTGATTCACAGACTGCAAAAATCTCAAAACCCTTTTCCAATTCCGTTTAAATTTTATCAAATTCCGTTTCAAAATCTGATCTTTTTTCCCCAATTTTGACCCACAAAATGGGGGATCGGTTACCATCATCTACACTTGAAGACTTGTCGTTGCATTTGATACTTGAGATTTTGACATCTGGGTGTCGGTTAAGTGGGTCGGATCTTGTCTGTTTGGAGCTTACTAGTTCGGTTTTTAGAGGCACTCATGAGTTTGATAATCAAAAGTCAAAGTCTTTGGTTGACTTCGCTGCTTTTCAGCTTTGTAGGTCTCATGTTGTTTATAATTGCTTGAGTTTTAAGGCTCATGATGAACTTGTGGGTCGGTGTGGTCAAAATTGGAAAAGGGTTTTGAGATTTTTGCAGTCTGTGAATCAGTCTTCAGATGTTGTTCATACCACTTCAGGAAATGTATGATTTTAGGGCTTTTTTTTGTTCATTTTATATTTAATTTACTGATAGTTTGTTGTTAAATTGATGATTTTTTGGTTGTGTGGTTATTAGAATATGCAAATTAGAAGTGGAAGGTATCACACATTGTTGATTAAAGATGCAACTGTTTACTCATGTGGTTCAAGTTTATGTGGTGTTCTTGGTCATGGTCCGGAAACTACACAATGTGTCGCCCAATTTCCTTCATCTTGAAATCTGTTTCAGATTATTTGTACGATCGGTGGTGGAGGGTGGTGGGGTTGGTGAAGGCGACAGGGTGAGGTGGATAGGGGTGGTTGATTTGGGGATGGGTGGTTGATGGTGGAGGCGGGTATGGGTTTAGGAGGCGGAGGTGTGGTGGTGGAAGGGGATGGCGGTGGTGGGGAGTGGTGATGGCGGCAGTGGAGGTGACGGTGGTGGTGGTTTTTAGTGAGAGAGAGAGAGAGAGTAGAAAGAGAGATACATATTGTTCAAGTGTGTGTATATACATACATATATGTTTTATATATTTAAATACTTGATTTGTTTATTTTATTTTATATTAAGGGTATTATAGTCATTTCACACCAACTTAACTGAGAAAACTAACCCACATCCACTCCAGGGACTATCAGCGTAACAAACTGTCAAACCACAGGGACTAGGAGTGTAATTTCCAAAATCTGTGGACTATAGGTGAAACTTTGCAAAACCACAGGGACTATCCGTGCATTTTACTCTAAAAAAAATATCTTTATAAACTCCGTGTATTATACGGGTTGAATAAATCTCATTATATATACTAAATCATCATCATCATCATCATCATCATCATCATCATCATCATCATACTCAGTAAATCCCACAAATAGCAAAGCTAAGGTAGGGTCTGAGGAGAGTAAGATGTAGAGGCTGCTTTCAGTAAGACCCACGACTCGATAGTAGTTTTGCATCAAGCTTTGGACATAAGGCACATAACACTCAGCAATCGGGACAAAGACCGATTAGTGCATGTTCCCTTTTGTCTTTCTGCTATCAACGCCACCACATGATGATGATGCATGATTAACCGTCCGCCGATTTTAACGTTATTTTCACAAATTTAGTGAAATAACGTTAAAATTAGTGCAATTTCACTTTTGCCCTTTGAGCGTCCACACATATATACATTATTAAAAGTTAGATTAGATTATATATGAAATTAAGTGTATAACAAAAAGTCTTTATGAATTTCACGTAGAAATAATTGGAATCCTTTATTAAAAGTAGGTTAGATTATATATGGGCTTATACGTGTGAGTAATTGTGATTTATTGAATGGTTGAATTTTGAGGGTTTTGAAATGTGAATTTGATTATGATAGATTATATTTTAGTTTTAAAACTTCTAGAATGATTGAATCAAATAAAAGGATTATGATTGCATTTTTTTTAATTTAGTTTGTACTTATCTTTTCCGTTCAAATGGGACAGAAGTAAATTTATTGGGTTTCACATTTTTAATTAGTTATTTTTTTATTAAGATGCTATCGTTCTATTTGCTCATGTTCAAAATGATATGTATATATAAAATTTAATTACATGGCCCTTGACGTCTTTTTGTTTTACAAAATAGTTAATTATAACTACAGGGTTGTTTGTGTAATAAATAAAAGTTAAAAACTAACTTCAGTTAAAAATAATTAACGGAAGTTTATTGAGAACCAACATGTTGATAGGTAGGATTATTGTATACCAATTACGTAGGTATGATTATTATTTACTAAGGGGGCCAAGTGCAATGAATCTATGAATTAAAGCCTTTATATTAAATAAAAAAATAATTATAAGTACAAAGTTGTAACAAACCGTTATCGATATTTTTTTTTCCATAAAATAAGAGATAAGGGTAAACTAAATAAAAAAGTGTCAATTTGGTAAATAATAATATTAAGTATGAAAAGGTAGGAAATTAAAAATGTAGACATCTTTAATGAATGACACGTGTCCAAAATCATGTTTCTTTTATTATATAGTATAGAATAGATACTTAATGGGCTATCACCCAACACCGGTTCAGTTCGATTAATTCTATATACTAACAATTTAGATTGTGAATGGTGGGTGGAGATACAATAGGAAGTTTATTTGGCTAGGAAGGATAGGAAGTGATCTTGACCATCCATTAAGTTAATCAAGGGCTAAGATTAAATCAGGCAAATTGAAATGAAGAAAAGAGGCGCGTGAGTTTGTTCAAGGGCATTCTAGTCAATCCAAGCCAATAGTTTCTCTCTCCTCAAATTCCCCCCATTTTTTAAACGTTAATAACTCTTTCATACGACATTATTTTTTTATAAAAATTGCACCAAAAAAATGAGCGTTTTTTTATCTTTAAAACGAGTATACTATTGCTATATTTTAAAAAAAAAATTTAAAACCCAGTTGCGTAAAACGCAATAGAAAAACCACCAGTTACGTAAAACGCAATAAAAAAAAACCTAAAAAATGACATTTTTCTAAAACGCAATGCACCAAAAACACAAAGAAATGACTTATTTGTAAAACGCAATGGCCAGAAAACACATAAAAATGTGTTTTACCTAAAACGCAATGCACCAAAACACAAAGAAATGACTTATTTGTAAAACGCAATGGCCAGAATACACTTAAAATGTCTGTTTTCTAAAACGCAATGGACTGAAAACACATAAAAAAGTGTTTTACCTAAAACGCAATGCACAAAAAACACAAAGAAATGTCTTATATGTAAAACGCAATGGCCAGAAAACACTTAAAAATGACTCATTCTAAAACGCAATGGACTAAAAACACCTAAAAATGTGATTTACCTAAAACACAATGACTAAAAACACTTAAAAATGTGTTTTTTTCTAATACGCAATAGCCAGAAACCACATAAAACTCTCTTATTTCTAAAACGCAATGGACACATAAAACTGTCTGTCACTGTGAACTGTCTGAATTGTCTACGAATTACTATCTTCGAAATGAGCCAATTTATGGAAATTTAATTTTTCTGATGCGTTTTTAGTACAGCAGCTCAACCCCAGCCAGGGGCTCTGCCCCTTGGACCCCGCCAGGGGCTGCCACCCCTGGGACCCCGCTACCGGGGGCTGCCGCCCCCGGACCCCCGCAAAGATCGTAAAACGCAATGACTAAATCAAAAACCCAGATCATGAAAATGAAATTAAAGAATTTCTTACATGGATCGAAGCCGATTTCTTCATCAATTGACGAAATTTGAATGATAGAAACACTTATCAACGCTCGAATCGAGTGATTATCTCCAAAATCACCGGAAAAAACGAGATTTTTTTATGAAATTAAACTGGGTTTTCTTCAAAAAAAGCTGAAGAACACGTTGATCGGGTTCTGAATCATTGATTTGTGATGAAAATCGCACTATAATGTAGTGATTATTGAGATAGAAAGTGAAGAAATAGTTGAAGATGGTGGGTTTTGAAAATGATGGGTTTTTGAATTTACTGGGTTTTGAAAAAGGAAGAAGAAGGAGTTGGATTGACTAAAATACCCTTTCTCTTTATTTTAAAATTTGCCACATGTCATAATCATATGGCTTCCTATCCTTCCTAGCGAAAATTAACTTCCTATTTGATCTTTACCCTGTGAATGGTTGTAAATTTGGATTGGTCTATATTATTTTAGTTTAGGGTGTTTTAATTTTTCGAGTTAGAATATTATTGTTTTATTTTATTAGTTAATGTTTCTAACCTTAAATTTTAATAGAGTTATTATATGACCCCTAAACTTTAATAATTTTTTTAGAGATGATTTACATTTATACCTCGAAACTTTAATAGATTTATCATACGGAAGTTAATTATTTTCTCTAAACGATTTACGTTTTGACCTCCAAACTATAATAGAATGATCACACGGGCCTTTAAGTTTAATAAAGTTAGTTTTTTTATTTATAACAAATATTTATTCTTTTATCTTTTTATATGTGTAATTCTTTTTTTTATTTTGCTTATTATTTATTTAACTTATTATAGTTAAAACTAAATTTTAACTCTAAACATGTTTACTTAATCATGTTGCTTGCTTATTTTTACCGGCGTTTAGATTAAAGTCTACATTGTCTATATCAACCATTTAATGTACAAGGTAACATCACTTTTAACTCTAAACATGTTTACTTAACCATGTTGATTGCTTATTTTTCCCGTCGTTTAGATTAAAACTTGCATGGTCTATAATAACCCATCGAAATACATCCTTGATAGCACCCTTTACAACCCCGTCGCGAAGCGCATGCTCCAATGCTAGTTTAGTTACAGTTGTAATTCAATTATTTTGTCACCAGCCATATTGTTTCACAACATATTAAAAGATTGATAAAATACAGATTATTATATTTACAAATTGCAAATAATTACTTGACTTGTAACATTATTTTATATTCAACAACCTGATTATGAGTAAATAATTAACATGTGTAGCACTCAATTTTAAAACAAAGCCGACTACGTGTCACGATTTAAGATTTGATTTTCTTCAGGGATTTTCTAATGGCACACCTCCCTGTCTATCTGCACATTTTTTTCAATTCAATACGCATCGTATAGGCGTATACGATGCGCATTGAAATAAAGTAAAAGACATGGCAGACTGACATGTGCAGGTTATGTCTGGCAGCGGGCTTGATACGCATCGTATAGGCCTATACGATGCGTATCAGGCCACTGTTTTTTTTAATTTATTTTTTGTTGTGTTGTGTCGAATGCGAACCCGAGAAACGAAAGGGATTTCGAGCAGTTGGTCGATGATATGATAGATAAAGATCTTGACACGATTATTTCCATTTTCAAGTATTATTAAAACCATTCAAGCCCATCAGTCTACAATGTGGTTCCCAATTTGCGGAACATAATCCCAGATTGTTTAAAGAAGCGCTTTTATCATGTGTCATGTGGTAAACAAATACCAAGGGTGTATACAGATCTCTATTCGGTCATCTTTCCAAGCTTTTACACACGAATATGTGGTTCCCAATTTGCGGAACATAATCCCAGATTGTCTAAAGAAACGTTTTTATCATGTGTCATATTAGATGTGTTATGGTGAGATTTTTCAAGTTTGCACAGTGGGAGAAAAGACCAGCACCTCTGTCAGTATTGTCATTTAAATTCGCATAAACATATATTCGTTTCATAACCTCCTCCTATAAATCAACCACAACTCACCTGATACGTCTTCTATGATGATTCGAAACATTCACGAACCACAATGGACTCAGACTCATACTACTCTAATATGACACATGATAAAAGCGCTTCTTTAGACAATCTGGGATTATGTTCCATTTTATGACACATGATACTGCACGCTTACCTTAATCACATCTTCCATGGAGTCACAGATCCGACAATAGGGCCCACGGATCTTATGCTCACCCGAGACCGACCTCTAGATCACACATGATAAAAGTGCTTCTTTAGACAATTTGGGATTATGTCCCTTGTTATGACACATGACACGTCACGCTTACCTTAATCACATCTTCCATGGAGTCACAGATCCGACAATAGGGCCCACGGATCTTATACCCACCCGAGACCGACCTCTGGATCACACATGATAAAAGCGCTTCTTTAGACAATCTGGGATTATGTTCCGTTTTATGACACATGACACGACACGCTTACCTTAATCACATCTTCCATGGAGTCACAGATCCGACAATAGGGCCCACGGATATTTCTTCAAGATTTACGTCTGATGTCCAAGTTTGATCACATTTGACTTCATCTGCTGCAGTCCAATGACTTTCTTCCCACGTGTTAGCGTTGTTTATCACCCTGTGTGAGCATTGGAAGCCCGACAAACAGTCTTGCAATTACATCTTCAATCGAGCATGTCATCTGAAATAATTAACAGGACATTGTTAAAAGGGAGAATCTATTGGAACACCTGATTGAGAGAAACTTCTTCGAGCTAACTGCCGATATCTCATCCTTCTTATCTTGCTATCTCAGTTGAGTTTGAAAGACGGATATTGAATTTGCAAACGAATAGTACTTTCGAGAAGATTCAAGTGAGTCCTATGAAGCAAGTGTCTGTCTATTCGGTCGTATAGGCCTATGTTTCTTAACAGATTCCGTCCTGTTTCAAAGCCGGTTGAGCATTACAAGTGTTCTAGACTCGTTCAAGGCATGCCTTTTTTGTGCGATTTACAAAAATAAGGATGCATTCCACGGTAAACGATGCATCTGATGAAACCGAAGCTGTTATTTCTGTTGTTCAGTACTTTCGAGACGATTCAAGTGAGTCCTATGAAGCAAGTGTCTGTCTATTCAATTGAGAGGAATCATTATATGCTTCTTTCCTGATGCATAAATAAGGATACATTCCACGGTAAACGATGCATCTGATGAAACCGAAGCTGTTATTTCAGTTGTTCAGTACTTCAGAGACGATTCAAGTGAGTCCTATGAAGCAAGTGTCTGTCTATTCAATTGAGAGGAATCATTGCATTACATCCCCGTTGAAAACAAGTGGTTGTAATGATGGAACCCTTGATTTGAAAAACATTTTTGAGAAATTTATAGTTCAATACGCATCGTATAGGCCTATACGATGCGTATTAGTCGATGAATTTACTGAAATACCCCTGTTTTCTGATAAATTCAGGGGTATTTTTGAGAAAAATTCAAAGTTTAATACGAATCGTATATGCCTATACGATGGGTATTAGTCTGATATACGATACAACATAGGCCTATACGATCGTATATGGCATTATTTCAAATTTAGTTTTATCGTGTTTCCCTCGGTTAGACGCGTATACGTCTCGTTTTTTGCCGAACTTTAGCATATTTTGTCGTTTTATGATGTATACCTTCAACATAAGTCGTTTCGGTGTCGTTCGGTTGCGTGCGAATATCGTATTCCATGATTACGTACAGTTTTGTTTGAAATCCACTTGGACTCCATAGTGCCGTGTTATATGTATACGTGTGTGTAAATATCGTTAGTCGCGTACTTTGACGTATTTTTGCGTATTTTGACATATTCTAACATATGGTTGCGTATTTAATAGTATTTTTGACGTATTTAAGCGTATTGTAACGTATTTTAGCTTATTTTTACCTATTTTAGGGTATTTTTACATATTTTAGCGTATTTTTAGCGCATTTTAGCATATTTTAACGTATTGTAACGTAATTTAGCGTATTTTAGTGTATTTTAGCGTATTTTTGGCGTATTTTAACGTATTTTAGCGTATTTTAGCGTATTTTAACATATTGTAACGCAATTTTAGCGTATTTTAACGTATTTTAGTTGGTTTCGAATATACCCAAAGTAGTTGATCACGCTCTTATATACATTCAAAATAGTTATGTTGAAGGATAACGCAAACAAGTTCTCCACAGTTGTCAAATTCGTTGCGTGCATTCATATTGTTTTAGACAACAACAGATAATGAACGGATTGTTGGACTTCTTGTTCCTAATGTACGCCTCAATTCATCTTTTTTACTCTTTTATTCGATTTCAACAAATCTTTTCAATAATCAGTACGCAACAAAGAGACCGCATTGTTAATTTTAGAGTATTTTAGCTTCTGTTGATGGATAACGCAAACAAGTTCTCTACAATTTGTTATTCGGATCTCTATTCGGTCATCTTTCCAAACTGCAACACACGATAAGTTTAACAAATCTTTTCAATTATCTGTTTAGACAACAATCTGAACGGATTGTTGGACTTCTTGTTCCAAATGGACGCCTCAATTCATCTTTTTTACTCTTTTCTTCGATTTATCTATCTGTGTGCGTCACATCCATCCTGTTATAGCAAAGAATGCATACACAAATAGTTCTAGTGGACGAAGCAAAGATACCGCCTTTTCAATTTTAATGAAGCAATGAAAAAAACAAACACTACTTATTCATGTGACAGTCAACAAGCGTATCGTCGTTGTGGAGAACAACCTCGTTTAATAGTAAGATAAGAAGGATGAGATATCGACAGTTAGCTCGAAGAAGTTTCTCTCGATCATTCAACACGTGTAATCCAGAGGTCGGTCTCGGGTGGGCATAACATCAACAACCATTTTTCCTTTCCCTTCAATTTCGAGAACATTCTCCCTAACATGATAAAAGTGCTTATTTTGTTAGTGGGTTTTATAAGTCAAAGTTAACTTTCAGATTCAGATTCAGGAAGACATGTCGGGTTCTGTACCCATCCCCGCGTTGATAGCTTCCGTTTTATTACAGTCATACGACATAGCGATATTGTTTAATTTTACAAATTTGTTTCTTATTGGCCATTATTCGATCAAATATTTGGGTACTTCTTCTAATGGCGCTTCATTAGCGCTGTTAACTACCAAAAGAATGCATACACAAATAGTTCTAGTGGACGAAGCAAAGAGACCGCCTTGCTAATTTTAATGAAGCAATGAAGGTTGAATGTGCAAATCGCAACCGCTTTTGACAATGGGAACTGTGGCTATGCGAAATACAAACCGCAATCGTTTGTGACTATGGGGAACACAAGTTTTCTTTTTGAGCTTGCTGATCTGGAATTGGAGAACCGTTGTGTATCTGAATCAGGTTCTCAAACAAACACTACTAAAGATGAGTTGGTATTGAACCAAGAATATGAAGATCATGATGTAGACACAGGGGGAGAAAGTCAGTGGACAAGAGAAGCGCTTTTATCATGTGTCATATGGTAACGAGAGTATGTTGTTCCAAGATCAATTCCAACTGCAGTTTTTTCAACTCTCCTGTTCCAAATGCCGCTGATGAAACCGGAGATGTTATCTCGGTTGTTCAGTATTTTCGTGATAAATACAATGTTATTACATCCGAGACTATTCAAGTGAGTCATATGAAGCAAGTGTCGGTCTATTCAATTGAGAGGGATCATTGCATTACATCGCTGTTGAAAAATAGAATCGATAAATTTAGGGAAAATGGGGTTGAAAGATGATAACCCAACAGTGGAGGATCTCATTCTACAGCTTCGATAAATTCAGGGGTATTCTCAAATAATGTTTCCTAGATGTTTGAAGACCGACAAATGTCCAAAGTGCTGCTTCTTCGTCCGCGTGACGTAAAGCTACCGCATGACAGAAAGCTACCTTGCAAAAATTAAAAAATTAAATCGACACCCTCAATACGCATCGTATAGGCCTATACGATGCGTATTACTTTTTGGTAGAGAACAATGGCAGCCTTTGGCAGACATAGAAGTTTGAACCCAGCTCAATACGCATCGTATAGGTTTACACGATGCATATTGAGGGTGTCGATTTAATCCCCACGGTGTGCCACCCTTTCTTCGTCAATGGCATCTAGAAAACAATTAACTTACAAGATAAGGTTTTTGAAAGTACATTAGTTTCTTTACGATGTGTCAGATAATACTGTCTATATATATGATATATCTTTTAAAGACTTTTAATTTCTAAAATTCAAGTAATTTCAAAATTAATATATATTATATGTCAACTGATAAATATAAACCTAATGTATAAAAAAAATTGGTTAAGTTTAATTAGAAAGGGTGGTTAGGTGATTTTACAAAACCCCACTAAAATCTTTACTTTTATCCAAACCAAACCAAACCGTGTTGACCTGACCATCAAAACCAAACCGTATTAACCAGTCCACCATATTAACCGACCGACCTAACTAATTCAATTGATTTGATTTGCATTATTAAAATGTTGGTAAAACCAGACCGTAAACACCCCCTACACAATCCAACAACAAGCAAAGCCGATGATACGATATGTTAACTTATCGTTCACTTAATTTACATGACAAAATTATATACACACAACCAACATGTCTTTGTTTTCTTGTCCTGACTACAATTTACAACCCCTCAGATAACAATTCCATCTTAATCTCCATATATGCTTTAATCAGTTCCGATACTTCGTTCACAGTCGAATGTTGGTGTTAATACGTTGGTCGGTGGGTCAATCCGGGCTCGGCTCGGGTACTAAGTTATTTTCAGCTGCATAATTTGACTGTGCAAGCAACTGCTTGTGCCCAAATTTTCAGTCTGGCTTTCACATCTTCAGGATCATCACCTGCAATACAAGTCTAGTGAGATTCAGACCAATACCATTTAAAAGAAAAAAGTGATTTGATAAATCTGATTAGTGTAAATGTTTGTAGGAGTGTTCATAAACCACTAAAACCGAAGAGAGTCAAACGGTCTGGCCGGTTGAATATACGGTCTGGTTCACGGTTCAGATTTAACCTTGAAACAGGTCATGTAAACCAAAGAGATTCTCACTTGTGGATAAAGGCAATGAAGGCTAGTTCTCCCAGACCCTAGGTCAAGAGTTCAAGCCCGAGCCACCCAGGGTTTTAGTCCACCGTGCGTTATGCCAAAGAGATTCTCTCTTGTGGCGGCGCAAGCCCCTACCACTGGCAGTGGGTGGTATGGTTTCCCGGGGAA
Organism: Helianthus tuberosus; assembly: GCA_030545235.1. NCBI lineage: Eukaryota > Viridiplantae > Streptophyta > Magnoliopsida > Asterales > Asteraceae > Helianthus > Helianthus tuberosus. Next base: position 147,492,970 of record CM060414.1, on the reverse strand, counting down.
CGCCGTTAACCAAACTCTGATACCAGCGTAGACCCGGTTAAGACAACATAGTCTGGCCAGAGTAGGGTTAGGACCCTCTGTTTAGGAGGGTGTGAGATATCTCTCACAACAAGTTAAAGATTTTCGCCGTTCAAAAAAAAAAAGATAATACAAAATTACAAAATTATGCTTCTTGAAAAAAAATAATTGTCCAAAGCTGTGAAACCGTAAAACTGTTAAAACCGGCCGGTTCAGCTTGTCATTTTTTAAATCCATAGTTAGCAGTTCTAGTTCTGCCCAGAATTTTTATCAAAAAAGACTAAACCGGACCGCAAACATCCATCTTACTTGTTTCTATCGACCTATTTTGGCACAACTTCTTTGTAGTCCCCACAGAAAATATCCCTAAATCCACCACTCCCAAACAAACCAACACTTGAAAAACGTTGTCCTGTTCACTTAACTTTTTTCTTAAAAGAATCAGAAGAAATTAGAACCCGTAAACGCCTTGTAACTTGTACATCATGCATTGCAAGTTGTACATCACCTTGAATTAAAATTAAATTAAATCTTGGATAGCTTCAATTTAAATATCCATTTAAACAAAAATTCTAGTTTTTAACTAATTTGAATTTTCTTTTATAACTTGTGGTTGTTAGTTTAAGAAAAAAACTGAACATCTGTTTAAGTTTTTTTCTTGATGGTCTTGTATAATTTTTTTTGTTGAAAATGAGGTTGTGTTCGAAATATAATTTTGTTTTTTTGTTATCGTAGGCTATGCTAGTGCCGGTAACGTACCGGTACTGTGTCGAATCACACCGATTTCAATCGAATTGGTACTGGTATCGGTATTATAAAAGCAAGTCTGGTATTCGTTTTTATACTTTTCAATCAATGTAAAGCAACATACGATATCTTTTTGGACATATCTTTGTCGATACGGTAATAAACTGAACCGATACCGACCGAAATTCTGCAAGTTTAAACAAAAATAAATAAATAATAAACTTTCTCACCAGGACTAGAAATCTTCCAACTAGCTTTCCCACCCACCGGCGACACCGCCGACGAACTTTCCGGCGACTTCTGCTGCTCATCAAGAAACTTCCGGCTCATCGAATAACACAACTCCAACGCCGGCAAAGTGTTACACAACTCCGGAATCTCATCATAATTGAACCCAAATCCCAAATCTAAACACCCTTTAAGTTCTTCAAGATCTTCATCAGTCAAACTCTTGGCTCTCACAAGCTCTTCTTCATGAACATACCCTTCAAGAAACACTTTCTTGATATGGGGGGTCAATGACCCGGATCCGGTTGGGTGACCCGGTGATGGTTTATGATGTGGGTATTGTGAATCTTGAAATGGGTGTTTGGAAAGTTTTGATTTTGAGTTGAAATGAGAGGTTTGCATGGTGGTGGATTGTGTGTGAAGTGAAGTGAAGTGAAGTGAAGTAGTTGCAGGTTGTTTGGAAGAGGGTGGTTTTTAAAGATCAACGTGTTGGTAATGGTGTTTGTATTGTGAGGGAAATTACGGAAATGTCCATCCTAAGTTTTGGTTTTAAAATGTTTTTAGAAAAAAAAAAAAAAAAACCTCTATAGACATAACATGCTAGGAAATAAAAACATGCAAGTCATGTCTTATTCTCTTCCCCACCCCCTCAATTATTTTAACGTCTAATTATACCATAAAATTGAACGTCTTATGATCTTTAATACGAGTATTCTATTGTTATACTTAATAAAAAAAATCCAAACCTCAGTTATGTATTACATAATGAACATAAAGTAAAAACATTGAGTATCAAACTAAAAACACAATGAAAAGTAGACTAAAAACACAATCCATGACAACAGATAAAAGACACAATGGACAACAGACTAAAACACAATGAGTATCAAACTAAAAACACAATGAAAAGTAGATTGAAAACACAACTGATGACAACAGATAAAATACATAATGAACAACGGACTAAAACACAATAGACAACAGACGAAAAACACAATGAATAAAAAACCAAAACACAATTGACAACAGACTAAAAACACAATGAACAACAAACTAAAACACAATGAACAATAGATTAAAACACAATGGACAACAAAACAAAAACACAATGGACAACATATAAAATCACAATTGATAGTAGATTAAACACAATGAACAAAATTTATAAACAATTTATAGAAAACACGCCCATTTGAAAAACATAATCATCAGAACAAATAAAACAATGTATAGAAAACTGAAATATAATACCATCTTCATTGTGTCATATATTATGTGATAGGTTCTGATAAAAATACAATGGACAGAACCCAAATTAACACAGTGTTATAGTTTTTGATAATAACACAATATATAGAAACCCTAGTAAAAACGTAATTACCAAAACCCAGTTGAAAGACACAATGACCAGAACCTTTAACACAATGCAAAGAAACCCGAATAAAAATGAAATTTTTTATTTTATTTTTATATAGCAATATCATATTTATATTAAAGATAAAAAAAAGTTCGTTATTATGGTGTTTTTTTTAAATATCACATGAAAAAGTTATGAACGTTTTAAATTGATGAGAGGAATTGACATGTGTCTTGCATACGGAGAGAGAAAGCCAATAAATGTAGAATTCCCTTTATGCCCTTCCACTAATTTTTTTCTTTAAAACTAATCTCAACCCTCTAAATCTAAAATCAATGGACTAATATCTTTCTTACTCTCCTTATTTATTTTGCACTTTGTATTTGATCCTAATCCCTAGAGGTGATACGTTCCATATCACTTTTTCATCCAACAATATGACACTTTTTTCACCAGATATATAAATGACTAATGTGACAATAGTGGAGGGTTCAAATGAGAAGATTTTTTTTGTAAGAAGAAAAAAGAAGAAGTTTTAACCAATAAGAATGCTTCATTTTACTTTATTTAATATTTGCACTTAATTTTAATATAAGGGTATATTGGTAAACTTACATAAATCATTAATTTGTATTCTTCACCTTTAATAACTAATTAAATTAAATTTGTAACTCATTTTCAAAATATATACTTTTTTTCTAAATTAAAAAACCAACTTAATCTAAAGTGTAGAATAAATTACTAGTTGTGTAGGATAAATTTCGGCTGTGTAGGATAAAATTCTATAATGTGTAGGGTATATGTAGGAAAATTTTGATATGTGTAGGTTTTGTAGATTGTATGTAGAATAATTAATGATTAGTTGACTAATTAATTAAAGAGATAAAAATTAATGATATGAGTTATAAATGAAATAGTATTTTACTAATATGCCCTTTCTTCCTTTTCTTCTCACATTAAATTTCTTCTCAAATGAACATTTCCATGTGACAATAATATGATAATACGACTTGTATACTGTCAAAGAATACAACTCACCTGGACCGATACGACCCTTATCAATTTTTTTTGCCTACCAATACAACCAATATCACTTATGAGGGCCGTGCACCTGTATAACATATAACCCAAATCCTTATCATAATAAAATTAGGGAACTGTTCTTTAAATTTGTATATTTTTTTAACATATAACCTTTCTTATAAATCCTTTATTTTATAAACATGTACATGTAAATACTTTTATAAACTTTTTAACATTTATTACCTTTGAATTTTGCTAGTTATATACTTGTTTTATATATTTTTAAATTATTAAACTTTATACAAAATTTGCTAGTTATATACTTGTTTTATATATTTTTTTTAATTCTTAAACTTTATATAAATTTTGCTAGTTATATACTTGTTTTATATATTTTTAAACACACACACGTTCTCTACTATACACCCGCTTTACTTTTATAATTACCACATCTCTACTTCACATTATGTGAACCCATAACCACTTGGTTAGAAAACACACCGCTTTACCACCTAAATGTCCTGTTTGAGGCTTTTATAGAACTTATTAATCATTTATTATTATCTACCAATTTGTTTGTATTATTATCAATAATGATGTTTATGAAGATATTTATTTTGATCTTAACCATCCCTTGCCACAAGCATGAATGGTCATAATGGCCCACTAGCTACCACCATAGACCACAACCTACCATCATAAACACCGTAAAATTAAAGTTATGTCACTATCAAAACGAACCTATAAACCTCACTCATTACTACCATCGTGAACCACTATCAATCCAAACAAGAAAGAATATGATCTTTAAGAAGACATGGAAAAAACCACAAAAAACCTTAGGATGTGACGACAATGAATAGTGTAATGGTAACCATATGAAGAAGGGAGCTTTGTGATGTGACCATGGCGTGAGATGGTGGATTGAGGGTGGTTGGACATGACGACGATCAGTGGTGGAGCTTGAAAATTTTAATGGCGGGGACCGAAAGTTACGGGACTTATAAATCTTTAATTTTGTGGGTGCCAGACTCAATATTTACACTAATTTTCAGACGAAATATGCGTAAAGTACAATAATGTACATTACTGGGAAAAACCGGCGGAGACCGGGGCACCCCTAGCCCTCTATATCCTCCGCCCTTGAAGAAGATAATGAACCAAACAAATTTTTAGATTTTTGTAGAGAATGTTCAAGTTTTAGAAGTTGCAACCAAGAATATGTTCAAGTTTTAATAGTAACTAGTTTTTTTATATCGCGCGTTGCGGCGAAACCGAGCAAATGATAATGTAAAACAAACGTGATTTGAAAATAAAGCATGCTGTTTAGAAAGTCAAACCATTAGAACGATTTAGTTTATCATCGTACGGTTTTATGATACCAAATAAATACTTTATTTTGAGTATAACCTTGTTTTAACAATAATTATAACGGAATGTCAGGGAAAGAAATCAAGCACAACTACGTACTTAAGTTTTTAGAAAAAAGTTATAAACGTAACTTATTAAAGAAGTATCAAATTAATCGATAAATTAATATATGTTTAAAAAAACAATTATTAAAAACTAAAAGTAAATATAATAATAAACTATTATAATATATTAAATAATAAAATAAGAAAATAATAAAAAAAATATATATTATTATAAAAATAAAGTTACTATTCATCATCACTCGAAATCAATATATATATATAATAGTTATATGAATATACTTTCAACATGGAAACATAATAACAATATTAAAATAATATAACCGGTAAATATATTATTTATATGGACAAAACAAAAGTGAAACAACATTAGTTCATTTCCATCCATTTATTCATAAATTAAGTCATTATGAGTTTAAAAATTAGAGGTTGAATTATTAAAGTAAAAGACATCTTTTCATTATATATTTTCCAACAAAGTAAATCAATTTGTCTTTTTTTTTAACTCACTATTTCATAACAAACAAAATAGGTCTTACGATCCTGTGATTGATAGATAATGCAATCATGGTATTGAGCTTAGTGTGCGGTGATTCTACACATGTTTGATTATGTAAGATTATGTATGCAGTGATTTTGTACAAGTTTAGGACCTGTTTGGTTGACAGGAATCCATAGGATTTCAAAGTAATTGGAATTTGAATTTCATTCCTTTGTGTGTTTGGTTGGACAAATTAGTTGAAAGGAATTGGATTTCAATTCCAACAGAATCCCTTATATAATGGAATTTAGATTCCTTCTGAATTTCTAAGGAAAGTTTAAAAAACCACGGGAATGTTTCCAAAGTTACGGAAATAACCCCTTGCATCTTTCATTTTTGTCTAAAAACCAAAAAATAATAAAAAATACTAAAAAATCCAAAAAAATCAAAAAATAATAAAAAATCTAAAAAATTCAAAAAAAAAATTCTAAATAATCAAAAAAATAATAAAAAATACAAATAATTCTAAAAAATATTAAAAATCCAAAATATTCTAAAATATCAAAAAAATTCTAAAATATCAAAAAAATAATAAAAAATTCGAAAAATTCTAAAAAATAAAAAAAACTCTAAAAATCAATAAAATAATAAAAAATCTAAAAAAATGTAAAAAATCTTAAAATTCTGAAAAATCAAAAAATCCTAAAAATAAAAAATAATAATAAAAATCCAAAAAAAAATCTAAAAATAAAAATAAAAAATAAAAAATCTAAAAAAACCCAGAAAATTCTAATAAACCAAAAAAAAATTTTAAAAATAAAAAAATCTAGAAAATAATAATAAATAATAAAAAATCCAAAAAATTCTAAAAAATCCAAAAAATAATAAAAAATACAAAAAATTATAAAAAATAAATAAAATAATAAAAAGTCCAAAATATTCTAAAAAATCAAAAAGATAATAAAAAAATAATAAAAAATCAAAAAAAATTCTAAAAAATCAAAAAAAAAATCAAAAAAAATCAAAAAAAATTCTAAAAAATCCAAAAAATCTAAAAAATCAAAAGAATTATAAAACATAAAAAAATTAATCAAAAATCTAAAAAATCCAAAAAATGATAAAAAATCCAAAAAAATAAAAAATATAATTTTTTGAATTTTTTCGATATTTTTTAATTTTTTGGATTTTTTTATTATTTTTTAGAATTTTTTTGATTTTTTAGAATTTTTTGGAGTTTTTTTTTTTAGATTTTTTTTGAATTTTTAGGATTTTTTAGATTTATTATTATTATTTTTATGAATATTTTTTATTTTTTATAATTTTCTTTATTTTTAGAATTTTTGAACTTTTTATTATTATTTAGAATTTTTTTGATTTTTTAGATTTTTTTTGAATTTTTAGAATTTTTTTATTATTTTTTTGATTTTTTAGAATTATTTGAACTTTTTATTATTTTTTAGAATTTTTTGGATTTTTTATTATTTTTTAGATTTTTTTGAATTTTTAGGATTTTTTATTATTTTTTATTATTTTTTAGATTTTTTTGAATTTTTAGGATTTTTTATTATTTTTTATTATTTTTGGATTTTTAAGAATTTTTTTTATTTTTTATAATTTTTTGAACTTTTTATTATTTTTTTGAATTTTTTGGATTTTTTATTATTTTTTAGATTTTATTTTTTAGAATTTTTTGAACTTTTTATTATTTATTGGATTTTTTATAATTTTTTATGATTTTTTTTGAATTTTTATAATTTTTTGAATTTTTGATAGTTGTTTTTAAAACTTTTGCCAATTGTTTATAAATAGGGTTAATTTTGTCTTTTTAGATATTTTTAAATTCTAATTCCATTAATACATTTATCAACCAAACACATCTATGGATTTCAAAGGAATCCATCAAATTCCAATTAAAATTCCAATTCCCATAGGGATTCCAATTCCAATTCTTACACATTCCGCGAACCAAACGCCCCATTATTAGTGTCTTCGTTAATTAGGGTCGAAAATAATCATAGCATTGTTATACCAATATACTCAAGGCTTGTATACACTCAAGTTTTTAGTCGTCGATTCTAATATCTTTTCAAGTACACATTGTTATACCAATATACTCAAGGCTTGTATTGCAATAATAATCATTGGCACCTTTAAATCTTTAATTGATACACATGTCTATGTAGGAGAAAGTTCATTTAAGGAGAAAATTTAATTGAGAAGAAAAAGAACAAAGGGTAATATTGTAAAACATTAAATTGTTTTTTAATTAATCTAATTTATTATCATCTTTGACTAACTAATTAGTCATAAAGACTATCATCCTCAACATTAACTTTTTTTGCTCACACACATCAAAAGTTATCCTACATATTTCGAAATTCATCCTAGACGTTGAAATTTATCCTACACAACTCGTAATTTATCTTATACACCTCGTAATTTATCCTACACTTTAAATTTTTTTTTTTTTTTGAAAAAATATATTTTGAAGATAAGTTACAAAAAATTTAATGTAGTTAGCTATTAAAGAGAAAGACTACAAATTAATGATCTGTGTAGATTTACCAATGTACCCTTATAGTAATATTAAATACTTATATTAAATGAAGTAAAATAAAACATTCTTATTGGTTGAAATTTCTTTTTTTTTCTTCTTATAAAAAATGTATTCTCATTTGAACTCTCCACTATGTATGTATATGTATGTATATATATATATATATATATATATATATATATATATAATAATAATGTTGATCATGTTTAAGAACATTAATTATGATTTTGATAGTAACGAGTTTTTTGGGACCCGTGCGTTACGGCGTGACAATTAAGTTGAACAAAAACCAAATGTAAATGCGTTGAACCACGTGTCCACACGTCGCCGTGTGTTCGTTACATGATTGAAATTCGGTTGTTATCAGCTCGACTTATTACGGTATTTATACGATATTGAGACTTAGTATAGTAAAACAAAAAGAAAACCCAAACAAAACTTCATATTATGTTTAATATAATAATATAAGAATTATTATTAATAGAAATGCTAGTAAATACCAAACTACATATAATTAATGTAATTTACGTACACATTTTTCTACTAAATATTCAATTCTACAAATATTCAATATAAAATTGAGTGGATGACAAATATACACAACAATTGAGGTTTGCTTAAACAACCTACTGGAAAACAAAAACCATGAGTCCATGATCTCTGTCACTGGTATTTCTACACTTTACACGACTCTCTTTTTTCTGATCATATTGACCACATGACCATTGCATCTCCCTTATATTCATCTTCATCCCTGTCATCTTTCATCACCGACCCCGTAGTAGTTCATTACCCGCCATCTACCCCTATCGTCGGAGCCACGACCATCTCTCCACATCGCCGTAGCCACCGCCGGTAAGTATATGAGGTTGGACTATTTGCGTGGTGATAGTGATGAATCTAGTCAAGAATGAGGTCGATGGGGAGGTCGCCGGTGCAAAGGAACCAGTGGAGGATAGAGGTGTAGAATCTAGTCAAGAATTGTTCATGTGTGAGAGTGAGAAAAGAGATGGTAGACTGGTACTATTTACGTGGTGATAGTGATGAGATGTGAAAAGTGAGGGTTCAACACAATAAAAAAGAAAATAAAAAAGAAAGAATGATTTGTACCGATTGGAAACTGATACATGGACAATGACCAATCAAAACCAACAAAATTGAACAGTAAAGATGTGAGGGGAACAAAAGTTGTCAATTAATATAGGGAAAATTCCCCTTTTAATAATGTAGTTGGATTCTAAGACTGGAGGGTATGGAGAGCCTCATCCCTAAGGGGATGGGCCGTCACGTCACCGCCAAATAAGCGCGGTCTAAAGTGGATGGACCTAGGGGTGGGGGATGAACCCCTTTATATATATATATATATATATATATATATATATATATATATATATATGTATAGCTGTGTATGTGTGAGGAGAGAGAAGAGAGGCCCGTTGAAAGCGTCGTGGGGAGGACGGAAGGGACGAGCCGGGCCATAGGGGGGCGATGTTCCGAGCCTCGCCATGCCCTTGCCGTGCCCCATACCCACCGGTCTAATAAACATGTAATAAGTTGCTACAACCAATTATTAAATGAATTTTAATAATTCATCAGTAATCCATTCATAACATTGAATTAATTAGCTTATTATTTTAATAAACTAATAATTATTTTGAATATGTTTTTTTAGCGGCAAACAACAGCATTATACATCACCTAAAATTCGCAATTACAAAACTGGTTATAAGCTACTAAGCCAACCATCTATTACAATATCACCCTATGGAATAAAAAATTCAGGATCTTTAACACCATAAAAATATTAAAAAAAAAGTAACAGACTCAACTTAAAAACTCAAAATTCACTCATTTCCTCCAATCCAAATTTATTTGCTTTGCTCTGTGTTTAATCCACAGGAAAGTATTCGCCTGCATTTCCCCAAAGATCTCATCTATACTCGCTCGCTTCCCATTGAAAATTCCTTCATTCATTGCTTTCCATATGCTCCAACAAGTCGTCAATATTATGGTTTGAACCTATTTTCATTTTGGTTCTTCGATAAACTGTGTTATATAAAATTCCAACAAATCTTTCATAGAAAAAGCAAAGATCGGTTGGATTCTACACCACAAACTCACCTTATTCCACAAAATCGTTGCTACAAAACACCCCGTAAATAGGTGATCTACATCTTCTTCTCGGTCTCCGCATAGTTTACATATTAGTGAACTTGAAAGCATACCCCTTTTCTTTAATCCAGGCAATGTTGATAGTCGGTCTTGGATTCCTCGCCACCCAAATATATTGATCTTTTTTGGCACCCACTTAATCCATTCATAAGGATAATAAGGAACCAAGAATCTGTTTAGAATTGCCCATGTTGACGTTACCGAAAATGATTCATTAGCGGCGGCTGGAACCCACGACCATTTATCTTGATTCTCCAACCTGGTTCTTTGCCTCAGGATTAATAATTGTTGCAGTTGTGAAGTTTGTTCATTTATACTCGGAACCGCTCTCCATTCCAGTTCAACCATACGTTCTTCCACTGCTGCACGCTTGTGTTTTTCTAGTTCAAAAGTTCCGGAAACCTTACATTCAGCGCGCCTTCCCCTACCCACTAGTCCAACCAAAACCGAACCTCTTTTCCGTTTCCTACCTCGCCTTTTATTAGTCTTTCCACATGAACATTACTATTTTCCAAGTCTTTCCGGATCCGAACAATGTTATTCCAAGTACCAGAAATGCCTTCTCTAATTGAAACATAAGAGTACGAATGCGAATGCGAATGAATTGCCCTGATGATTTTTCCCCAAAGCGAAAATTATTTTGAATATGTATATTCTAACAATCTGAATGATGGATACCAAACTTTAATAAATGATATCATTACTACTTTGATATTAAAATACGATTCATGTCGCATTACGTGAGATGTGTCATTTAGTGTATTAATGTATTAAACATAATTATTAAAGATTTAAGAAAAAACTTCTGCAATTAAAAAGTTACAATTTTTTTTCTATAACAAATGTTAAAGATTTAAGAAAAACTTCTTCAATAAAAAAGTTACAACACACTTTGCGACATTTTAACTCACAAAATTCAGACTGAAACGTAAAACATTATCGTATCAAAAGATAACAAAGTTGACGGGAACAGAATCATGTAAAAATAGAAATAAAAAAAACTTTAGCAAGCATTTTAACTCACTAATCTCAGACCGAAACGTAAGACATTATCGCAATAAAAGGTCACAAAGTCGACGGAAATAAAATCATGTAAAGCCAAAAAAAAACTCTAGTAAGTTGTCACCCAATCCCTGTTGTGGATCTAAAATTAATATATGATAATAGACAAAGGAAATGAATAGTGATTTACCTGGTATGGCAACTCCGGTTGCAACCGTAGCGCCACTGAGCAGGTTCAGCGATGATGATGATCCTTTCTGATCTGAGTCGATTTGTATAGATTTGATGCGTTTTTAATAAATATATATGTGTGTAGTTTCTGCCTCTACAATTTTGAATGATACGGATGTGTATTGGTTGTTGAATCCATTAGTCTCTACTTCTTTATGAAGATCTTTCGCAAATATTGTCAACACCACAATGTTTTTTTGAATGATACGGATGTGTATGGGTTGTGAATGATCTGCAAAGAAGAAGATAAATCAACTTAAAAAGTTCAATTTTGAATCCATTAGTTTGTTTTCTAAATCCGGCGAAATTGCCAAATTAGGTTGTTGATATTGTTTCTGAATAGAGAATTCAAGGGGAGTATTTTGGACTGAGCTACGATAATTAATTGTGTCTGGTTTTAATGGATTGTTTTAACCATTATGGCATTAGTGTTGATTTAATTATTAACTTTGCATCTTTTTAAACAAAGAAATATGAGGGTGTTGTGCAAATATATCAGATGTATTGTAAGATTGACCTTAGCCTCATATAAGAACTAATTCCATGTATGCTCAAGTGTTTTTGGGTTTTGGAGGCACATCCGAAAGGTACTTGAATAGTTGAATTTGTATATTATTTGCCTTTAGTTGTTTCTCTAATGGCGATGGGTGTGAACCCTTGGATTTGTGAATATGGACAACATTAACAACACTTGTAACTCACTGTCGTGCTTGAGTTATTCGATGATGATGAACTTACGTTCATCTAAGAGGCTCATGACTTTGTTTTCTGGGGTCAATGGTTTGTTTTTGTTGTTTCTTGAGTAAAATCCAATTGAACTCGTGTGATGATAGTTGACGTACACTTGATGTTGATGACTTTGGAACGCTTTCTCGCACAATAAATATGTGTAGCTCCATTCAGTTGAAATTCAAGGACTTGGGACCGGGGCGATGATGATAATTAAAGGATTGCTATGTTCGTTGTCTTGGCATGGCAATCGTGTTGTTTGCAGCCACAACGAGTTAGCATATCTGAGCCTTCGATTGCTTACATCGACTTCTTTTTATTCTTTTATAAAGTTACACTACATGTATATAGTAGAATGATTTTGATTTGATTTTTTTTTATTAAAAGCGCACACACACATATACAACAGAATGATTTTGATTTGATTTTTTTTATTAAAATCACGTTTCTTGATTTTTATACAAAACTAAGTGTACTTTTGTTTGGTGCAGATAGTTGAAGATTTAGAAAGATCCTCTAGCTGTATAGCAACACCAGCAACAAAAAAAAAAAGGTTTCAGTCATCTTCAGTACCACAAAATACTACTTACAACCAATCAACTATATGTAATTAGGTATATTAGTAGTTCAAGCTAACTGCCAAATTTACCCTCATTCTTTTTGGGGATATGAATGGTGGGTGTGCATATTTTGTTGATTGACTACTAAAAAATATATAATCTTGAAAAGGGTAAAGCTGAAATTGTTGTTCTCTATAGTGTGTTAGTGCTCTGTGGAAACACCCTTCTATTGTTTAGTCATCTTTCTTCTAATCAGAAGTGATGATGGATGTGCGGGTGGGGTATATTTTTGTAGTGCGTTAACCAAAGGTGTTCGTAAACTGTCGAAACCAATTGAAACGTTTAAAACCAAAGAAAGTTAGCTGGTTTGATTGGTTGAAATATAAAAAGGTCAAGTCGATGGTTGTTTTCGAATGAAAACTTGGAACCATAGAGTACATAGTTTTTGTGCATTCTTAAACAAATGTAGTCTAGTTATTAATTTTGTTACATTTGCAGGTTACATCACCTTATGGGAACATAATTTACCATAAGGCGAATTTAGCACATGATGCTTTTGCATTTACATCAAGTGAGTCTCAGTAGAGGTGGGATTATTGGTGGTAGGTTATATCTTGGGCCATCCAAACCCCCACTAGAGTGAGCTTTTTCAAATTATCCGATTGTGTTGATTTGGGTCTGGATGATTCATCTAATCATCTTTATTAAAGTATGTTTTAATTAGATCACGCATACTAATAATCTCGAGTTTATCACAAATCTGTTGGTCTTAGTAGAGGTGAAAGATTGGTGGGTTGGGTAACTTGTCATAACGGGTTGCCTTAGATGGGCCAGGTCCGGCTGAACTGATAATACACTTAAATGTCCACTTGTCATAGTTTTACTTATATAATATTGAGTTTTGTTATTTCAGTATACATTAATAACTAAAATTAAAATCTTTGTTTAAGGGTCATAAAATGTAGAAGTTGGACAAAAGACTGCTAATTCGTGGGATTTAATTCCCTTTTTACAAATTTTTGTAACTTGTTTTTTTTTTTTTTTTGCAAAAGTAGTTATTCTTGGTGACATATATAGGTGGATATTACGAAGATTGAACAAGAAAACACATGAGCTAGCCGGAAGAGCGAATCCCCTGTGGACTTACAAGGAACCGGGCGTGGGCTGGATGATGGGTTATTCTTTCTTGGTATGTTTTATCGGCCTTTTCGTATTGATTCCACTTCAAAAGGTATATCGCCTCAATCTTTCTATTTTCGTACATGTCGTGGCAATTAGTGGATTATTAATCTTATAATCTAAGCATAATCAACCAGATTAAATGTGCAGTGTGCTTTTAGGCTTTGAACGTACAACGCTAACCATATCAAATTAATATAGTATATACAAGATTACAACTTGATTAATTCTGTTGAATTTGGTCATTCGTAGGTTCTAATATTTGACTAAGTTAATATTTCATGGATGACGAATGGGTTCCATACTCAAGGAGAAGATATCGCAAAGGACTTAAAATTAAACCTTTTAAATTCAAGCTTATTTAAAAAGCGTGTTATTTTGAACTGTTTGTCTATGATGAAATATTGAAAGGATTTGCAAAGTACTTCAAGTTTGCATGGGGATTCTTTCAATGGTTCTTTACAAGAAAAGGGGATTGTAGATTTGTTCAGTTTATACTATCTTTCGACAAAGGAAAGAAATTGTGAATCTTTATGTGTTTTGTTGTAGTAATGGTTGCTTTGTAACTGTTAATATCTCACATTCGAAGAGAACGACATAGTTTAGCGTGCCGTAACGCGCACTGGTGTATAAACCTAGTTATAATAAAATTATTTTTTATTTTAGTTATTTGCATTGATATTATATTAACTTTTTGCATTGATATTATATTAGCTATTTTTTCTTGTAGAGTTTGAGATGTCCAACCCTAGATAGAGAAAGAGGATAACCTCTGTATAAAACTACAATGACATGTGTTTGAGAGAGACTTACCACAAAATAGAAAATATGTATATAGTCTACAAGTTATATGTGGCCCAATCAAATTCCTTAAAATTGAATAGTAAATTTATCTCACAAAGTAATTTTGATAATTAATATATGGGAAATAACTTAAACCTACTATTCATGCTACAAGGCATCCGTCAATTAAAGATTTAATAAAAACTTCAACAATAAAAAGAGTTAAATATTATTTTAGTCCATGTGGTTTGTGCTATTTTGTCAGTTTAGTCTAAAGGTTTCATTTTTCATCTGTGGGTCCAAAAAAGTTTCACCGTTTCCATTTTAGTCCATTGGGTTAACTTCATTCATTTTTTCTGTTAACGAGAAGGGCAATTCGGTCATTTTATATGGCCGAATTGTCCTTTTAGTTAACAAAATTACATAAAAATGACCAAATTAGTCTTCTCGTTAACAGAAAAAATGGATGAAGTTAAGTGTGACACCCCAGGAAAACCATGCAACTTAACTAGCTTCCTCAGTGAGTACGTACCAAATTCCGGGACGAAATTTCTTTCAATTTCGGGATAATGTGACAACTCGTGTTTTAGAACTTTTTGTGTGCTTTGATGTAACATGCTTTGAACTTATGTGATTATGTGGAGCATTGATTAAATGAAATGTTTGATATTGTGTTATGTGAAAATTATGTGTAGATATATAACTCGAACCACACAACATCACACAATCGCACAACATCTTTGGGTTCGGCCCATTTATGCTTGAACTCGAAACCAAGGGCAACTCAAGGGAAGGGTTCGGCCCACTCCTTTATGTTACCTAGGGTGTTAGTATAAATCCTATACTTCACCAACTCACACAAGTTTAGCAAACCCTAAATCTTTCTCATCCTCTCTCTCAAACTCGACGGCAAACACCCCTCCCTTCCATTGAAGACCTTCTTGATTCGGATCACCTTTTTGTTCTACCTTCTAATCGGTAAGTGTTCTTATTATTGATTATATGATTTGAACGATGTTGTGATTTAAATGATTCTACATGATAGCCTTAGGATGCTTCGTAATTGATTGTATTGGAATTTAGAGTTTTGTTATTCGGCTCACATGTGTATGATTAGATCATGATACGAAATAGTAATCGGATAATGATAAAGATGATTAGAACCGAATCGGCTGAGATGTGTTTGAACTCGGATGACATGTGATGATCCTAGTGTTAGATCCGATTGAATGTTATGATAGTTTGTGTTCATGATTCGGATGTTTAATTAGGGTTCATATGAATTTTGTGATAAAAACCTTGTTTTGATCGATATATGGTTGGGTTAGAAACTGTTGATTGATAAACTACAAATATGGTAATTATTAATAATAGAGTAACTGATTGCATGATTTAAGGGGACACATAACCGATCGCACAAGATTAGGTAGTGTTTGGTATGTAGGAATGAGAGGTGGAATGGAATGGATGATTACGAGGGAATGAAGAAAATGGTGTTTGGTTGGTCAATGGAATGGAATCACCCATTCCAAAAGGCATTCCATTCCCTCAAAATCATTCCTTCCAACCCCCATGTTTTTTTCAATTCCATCCCCTCTTGCACCATTCATAAAAAAACACCACAACCCACCACCATCGCCACAACCTACCACCACCCACCACCGACGCCATCGCCGCCACCCACCCACCACCGACGCCATCGCCGCCACCCGCCACCACCTCACCCCAACAACCACCGTCGCCGCCGCCACCCACTCGCCATCGCTATCACCCACAGTCGCGACCAACCGCCATCGTCGCCGCCACCACCACCACCACCAACCGCCGCCGCCACCTCTGTAGCCACCCACCACCAACGACCACCTTGCCGCCACCACCGCTCGTTGTCACTGCCGCACAGCCACCCGCCACCACCACCACCCATCGCCGCAGCCGACACCCACCACCGCCACCTATAACCACCCACAATCATTACCACCGACCACCACCACCACTCACCGCTGATTTTATTACTCCGTTTTTCTTGCCTAACGAACAATACACAATAATAATTCATTCCATTCACACATGGTAACCAAACAAGACATGGGATGGTAATGATCCATTGCATTCTCTCGTCCATTCCATTACCTTGTCCATTCTATTCCTTTATCCATTCCATTACCACATACCAAACAGACCCTTAGATCTTATCACACAAGTTTCTGATCGTACAAGTCCTTGGTCGCACAAGGACTAATCGCACAAGTTGTCGGTCGCACAAGATTAGGTCACACAAGACCTGATCTGATCGCACAAGGTGCATCGCACAAGTCGGGTACAATCACATTAAGCACCGTGTACAATCAGTTTCAGCATGATCGCACAAGACCTTGTGGATCGCACAAGATAGTGCCGATCGCACAAGGCTTGGGCCACACACAAACTATTACACTGTTGGGCCTCAAAGCCCAATCCCAATTGCACAAGGATTGGTCAGTCGCACAAGACCATCCGAACCGCACAAGACTCATGTTATTTGTTTGGGCCGTTTACATGCTGGACTGCTTATGTTTTTATTGGGCCGGGTATCTTTGGGCTTCAATGGGTGAATCGCACAAGGCTGTTAGACTTGTGCGAGCCCAATCTTTTGAATCATACAAGTATGTGTATGTTATGTCCTGGACTGTTAATGTGTTGCCATGATCAATACGTGTTCGTAATCTGTTAACTTATGTGTAAACGTATGTGTACTACTTGAACCTAGACCTGACTTGTTTGGTAACCATGCTAGGACGTGGTTGACCACATAAAGCTCAAGCAACCTTTCTGTGTATCTGCCGAGCAAACCAAGGTGAGTTCACACTCTATCCAAGGCATGGGATTCCCAAGGGTTGGGAATGAGTTAAAGAACTGAACGGTAACTACGAACTTGCGTATTCCCCATACAACAGGATACATACGACTATAAGACCATCAACTCTATCACTTTAAGTCCCTCATTTATCGACTTAATCGCCGAGGCCTATGGCGAGCGGGTCATTAGTTAATAGCGCTATTAGGTTTAACAAACCTCACACTGTGCCAGTCGGACGGGCGTGTACTAATGGACTATGGGCAAAGGGTCAATGCTGATAGACATTGACTTAGGGCACCTCTTACATTTTCGTAGCAGTCGATACGCGTGGTCTAGTAACACATGGGAAGCCCCCACTAATCTTCGCAAACATGTCTAGGAGACCGCGATACTAATTAACACGATACATGGTTTACAAAACGAACATATGATTTACGAAACGAATGCTACAACCAAACAACCAACTGTGAACTCGCTCAACTTTGTTGTTGATTCGTTGCTACATACCTTGCAGGTCGTTAGGTACTCATGGAGCTTGCACAGGGAGGCGCAGTCGTTGTGGGACATGGCGGTGTGTGCCATGCTAAAAACATTATTTTATTTCGTACTTAATACTTACATTGGGTTTTACAATTATGCTTCCGCTAAACACTTAACTATGCTTTGGTTTTGAACACCTTTCATATTGTTTGGTTGAATTATATTTACTACATACATTGTTCAATATGATTGGTGGCTTGATCCTGGTCAGTCACGCCTCCAAGCGGTGATACTCCGCGTGTGGATTTTTGGGGGTGTGACATTAAACAAGTGGATTAAATGGCAACGGTGAAACCTTTTTGGACTCACAGGTGAAAAATAAAATTTTTGGACTAAACTGTCAAAATAGCCCAAACCACAGGGACTAAAATACCATTTAACTCCAATAAAAAAGTTACAGACTTTTTCTATAACTTAAACCTACTATCCTTCCTACAAGGCATCCGTCAAGATGGGTTCGTGACAAGTGGTATGAGAGTATCTTCAATGGGGCAACTCGTGATTGTTGAGTTATGCTAGTGGGCGAGATCATTGTTACAAAGTTTTCCAAGGGATGAGATGACGCAGTACCAAGAAGCGTGCACAGTGGTACGCAAGCCATTAGAGGTGGAAGCCCATGGCTGCTGAGTTATGTTGGTGAGCAAGATCATTATCATGGTGTGATATGATGTAGCGCCAAAACATATGCTTCCTTCAAGAGTTAATACAGAGGGTGTAACGGACCATGCCAAGAAGGAGTGTCGGTCGTTATACACTTGAATCTAGGTTGACAAGGAGAGTAACTAACCAACCCACGGTCATCGTCGAATGTAGTGGCTAAATTAATTTTCTTTAGGAGAGTAATGGACCGATCCAAAGGAAGTGTTTGTTGCACGCTAGGTCAGAATGTGTGAATTTTGGGTCTCTTTATCAATTGTAAAGCCAAATCAATCAAGATGTAGTCGGATGAAAGGCAACAATGTATGAAATGTGCATGATTTGATGCTGAGAGTATGTGGGGAATCAAATGTTCACGGTTCAACTTCACTTGGGAAGGTGCGTAACCCGTGTGTTTCAAATTAGTCATGCTTTTTTTAGAGCGCCAAACGTTTAAAGGTGCAGTACATGTCAAAGAGTGTATACTCATTTCAATAGCATATTGGTTCTAAGTTAGGGTCACTCTCTTAATAAGTTCAAGGTAGAACAAAACCAATTAACCTTGATTTTACGATTGACAATAGGTTGCCCCTTGTAGAACAAGAATTCGACATGACACTCGTCAAGATGCGATCGTAACATTAGACTTACCAAACTTGGGTGAAAATTAATGTCGGTTTCACATGTCACGTGTTAACAAGGCTTTCAATGATGCATATAATCACACACACACACACACACAATAAGGTCATGGGGTGTACTATAACATCTAGAGTGTTAACAATGAAATGACATGTTAACTAACATTGCAAACCACTCCCTCGTGTTAAAGTGCATTAAATGAGTTATGTGTTAAAATGTTAACTCAATGTTAACAGACTGAATTAATTATTATTTTCTTTTTTAGACACAAAAACCACTAGAAGATAGGGTTAGCTGAAGTTAATGAGATTAAACCATTTCCTTAGAGTAAGACAAGGTGAAATAAGGAAAACAAGTTAATGTGTCACTTAGGTGAAGTTAATATAGGATAAAGTATACCCAAAGGACTAAGTGAGTTTTATTATCCCATCTTAAGAATTGATTTGTCTTAATTAAAAGTTAGATCACTTTTACCGTTCTAAAAAAAACACTTTTTTTATTTTACTACGAGCCTATAAAGTAAATGGGTCCATTGGCCTCCGGATGTGGTCATGCTAACAAGTATATTAGTCTAAAATTGTTTTCATATTCTTCCCAGCCAAACTTTATATAAAAAGTTAAACAAAGATTTTTTTTGACAAAAGGGAAATTTGCAATAGATATTTTTAGCATAATAATGTAGAAATCCAATTGTGAATTTATATTGGCGGTCCTATGTATTTATGTTATCGTATCATGTTTACACTCTTTTTTTTCGCAACTACGGTATCAAAAGTTTAGTGTCATATTGGGGGACATGACACGGTATCAACACATGCACAATAATGGTCTGTAAAAATATGTTGGTGTAGTGTTGCAAAAATCGCGATTACTCAGCGATTAATCGCCGACTAGTCGCTAGTCGGCCTTCTACTGAGTAATTTTTCACTAATCAGTCAAAAAATCGCTAGTCGGTCAAAGCCGGTCCAAGCCGCCCTAGTCAGCCCTAGTCGCCCTAGTCGGCCCATTTGAAATCCTTATAAAACAGGCCCAAGATTACAACTTTAGCCCATTTTCCTTGTCCCTTACCCTAATATGACGAAGAATTTCAGTCGGAGAAAGAGGATGAAGTAGACGAGCAGATTGAATACGAGTCGGATGGTGTCGAAATCATTGAACACTACGGGGATGACGATTACATTTGAGTTATTTGTTAATGTTTGAATTTTAAGTACTCAGACTTTTTTTATGTTATGACTTATATGTAAGTTTAGTTTCTATTTTGAACTACTTTTACCTTTTTAAGTATTATATTGATATGGATATGTGAGTATATATAAACATATTTATAAAAATAATAAAATTTACATATAAAGTTTCGATCTGATTAATCCCGAGTAGTCGCTAGTCCCCACCTCACCGACCGACTAGCGAGTTCTCCAACCTTAGTTGGTGAGAGAGATTAATATTTTTGGGGTAACTTGAGGCATCTTTAAAAGATATGATTCGTACATGGGTTACTAGAAAGGGTTTAATGACCATTTTAAGGAGGAGCATCAATCACTATACTCTTGAAATCGATCGTAATTGACCAACCAACAATGGATTGTGGTCGGATGTTGTGGCTGAATTATTTTTATGTAGAGTAATGGACCATTCTAGAGGAAGTGTTCGTTGCACGCTAGGTATGAATTTGTGAATATTGGGGTCCCTTTATCCACGCTAGCTCAAGTAATAAATATTAGGGATTTTTGAGTTTATAGTTTATTTATTTTTAACAATAAAGTATGTAAAAGTTATTTATGTCTAAATTATTAACAATATTGGTTATTCCTTTTTTTGCTGCTCTCAACATATATAACTTTTATTATATTAGAAAATTATTATTTTTTATCTTAGCTATTGATTTGCTTTTATCTTGTTGATTTGTGTTTGATCAATATTACATATCACTTTCTACAAACACGTTTCTAATTATTGATCACGTGCCTACAATATAAATGATAATGGGTCCATGTGTAAATCAATGAAAATATATGTTTATTGTTACATTGTTTTAATATCTTTCCCGACACAACCTTATACAAAGGGAAATTTGCAATAGATATTTTTTAACAGAAATAATAATTGAGATACCCAATTCCGGTCCGATGTATTTATGTTATGGTAAAAGATTAAATACAAATAAAGTTAACGTACAAAACGTATGAACTGAAGGAAAATGAAAAAAAAAGAATGTGACATTTTTGTAATTATCAGTAACTATCAAAATTACTCTACAAATGATCCTGTAGAGTAATTTTGGTCTTTTATAGAGTAATTTTGTAAAATGTTCTTGTAAAGTAATTTTGTTCTTGTAAGGTAATTATCAAAATTACTCTATAAGTGTATCAAAATTACTTTACAAGTGAATCAAAATTACCCTGTAAGTTTATCAAACAACATACAATTCAAAATTACTCTACAAATGATTCTGTAGAGTAATTTTGATCTTTGGTAGAGTAATTTTGTAAAATGTTCTTGTAGAGTAATTTTGTTCTTGTAGGGTAATTATCAAAATTACCCTACAAGTGTATCAAAATTACTCTTACAAGTGAATCAAAATTACCCTGCAAGTTTATCATACAATATACAATTCAAAATTACTCTACAAATGATCCTGTAGAGTAAGTTTGATATTGTAGAGTAATTTTATAAAATGATCATGTAGAGTAATTTTGATTTTCTGTAGAGTAATTTTGTAAAATGATTCTTTAGAGTAATTTTGATCTTTTGTAGAGTAATTTTATAAAATGATCATGTAGAGTAATTTTGATCTTGTAGAGTAATTTTGTTAGCATTTAGTTATGGGGTTTAACTTTATGGTTTAGTTTTTATCTTTTAGTTTGGGGTGGGGGGGGGGGGGGGGTAGTGTAATTTTGATAATTACCTCACAAGACCAAAATTACTCTACATGAACATTTTACAAAATACTCTACAAAAGATCAAAATTACTCTACAGTATCATTTATAGAGTATTTTTGATAATTACCATACAAGCAGATAATTACAAAATGTCACTGCCTACTTTTGTCCTTTTCATGCAATTCGTACGTTTAGTACGTTAAGTTTATTTGTACAGTAATTTTCCCTTTATGTTATTGTATCACGAGTACACTGTCTTGTCACAACTATGATATATAGCATTTTAAACCTAACTAGTTTGTTATATGTTTGATGATGTTAGTGAAATTGTGTAATATTAGATCCTAAATTAAAATTTCGATAACACGCTTAATGAGAAAAACCCAATGATTTGTTGTTAGGTGAAATTATATTCGGTAAATTTTTTTGAACTATAAACTTCATTAAGACACAAACGCCGACCCAAACCGGGCCAACAAACACAAACAGAAACTGACTACATAATTACACAAAAACAAACCCACGCCACATATCCCATGTCATATCTCTATATTTCGATCTATTAGAATACCGCAAAAAACCCAAAGACTTGACTTCGCCCTGATAATGTTCTCTAATTTGACTGACTTCTTGTTGAATTTAGCATTGTTCCTCGCCTTTCAAATACTCCACATAACAATAATAACGATGCCTTTGATCACTTCTTTTCGGTAATTGATCACAAGACATTGTTTGTATTGCTAATCCATTACATGCTTTAAAGTAAACCAAATAAACACTACATGGTTTTCTTTTGAACTAATTTATAAAATTCTTGAATAATTGATTATAAAATTCCCATCTTTACTATATACTTTTTATTAAAAAAATAATGAAGTGTAAAAAAATAATGATATGTTTCAAAGATTTTAAAACAATATAATGATTTTTCCTTTTTTTCCTCCCAACATAACTAGCTTCCAATATATAGCCAAATTGTCTAATAATAAAATGTCATGACCTTATCTTAACAGTTATGTTTGACTTGATAAGAGTTCTTGGTTACTTTCTAAATTTTAAAGAAAAACCACTTTTTATTTGATAATGTGACTAAAAAATAAATGGATCCACATGACTCTAGATGTAGTCCGAACATTGTTTTCATATCTTTCTTAGTTAAACCTTATTCAAAAGGGTGACATTTTTTGCAAATGGGAAATTTTCAATGGTTTATCTAACACAACAATAGAGACATCCAATGTGAGTTTGTGTTGGTGGTCCGATGCATTTATGTTAATGTATCTAACATTCTAAACCTAAATAATATGTTAATTTTTCATTATTTTAGTGAAATATTACAAGCTTAAGTCTTGAATTCAAGTCTCACAGAAGATGTTTGACGAGACAAACCCAATGTTTTATTTGTTAGGCACACTATATTCGGTAAATGATCATCGAACATTGTTTGCCTCGTTATCCAAAGAAGTAACACAAACACATGCTTGAAAACAAACCAATTAAATACTACATAGTTTTCTTTAATACTATTTATTAAAGAAAATTTTAAAATGTCGAACATTAAAGGTGTTGTTGTCGCTACACTCCTAGGGGCCAGTCTATGTTAGATCTCGTGGGTGTTAGATCTTGAGGGGATGCCACCGTTGCTTGATAACATTAAAATACCGCATGGACCAACATATAGATAGAACTATCTATGTATAGTGTCTATGTATAGATAAAAACCAAAGTCGTCAAAGCAATTCATGGGGAAAATGATGGTCTATAGTATAGTTTTGTTATGTAACTATGTGTATAGGTCCCCTTTATAGGGCTTTCAATTTCTTTGAATTATCCCCCTTTTTAGAGTGATGCTTAATGGAGTTTTACTTTACTCTTTTTTATATAAAAAAGAAGTCTTTTAATAAACAAAAACATATAATGTCAAACCAAACACATGGTGAGGATGATATGACAATGAAGTTGGGGTCCATGGGCCAACAAATCACGTGGCCTAGTCACCACATTAGCCCATTAATTGAGCACCAAAGCAACAACCACCCACTCACTATTTTTGGTGAACCACCAATTACTTCTTTTTTCAAACATATAACACCATGTCACCATATGATAGTAACTTGTATCCAAATGAATATTGCCATGATTAGTATTTATATCTAAATTACAATCATGCAAGTGAAAAATGTTGTGTTAAAGTTATAGATAATTTGCTAATGGTAAAAATTGGCTTTATTGTTGCAATTTCTTGTATTCTACTCGAAACTATGCCCGTAAAAATATATGTTTTTAAGGACATAAGTTTAAAAAAATATATAAATTTAAACAAGTTTTAAAAACCTAAAACTATTTATCATCACTTTGAAAAATATATCCATCATCGATTCTAAGCTTAGAACTATAGTCGAAAATTACTAGTTTATGCAGAAATATTTCAATTATGGTTGTAATTCATTGATAATAAGTGAAACGAAAACCACAAATATATTAAATTTAAGAGTTAATTACTGTTTTCGTCCATGTGGTTTGTCAAAAATCACTATTTCAGTCCATTAGTTTAAAAATTGCGATTTCAGTCTCTGTGGTTTCACTTTCGTAACCATTTTATTCCATTATTCTGTTAAGTACAGGGACTGAAATGGTTACAAGATGGACTGAAATAGTTACGAAAGTGAAACCATAGGGACTGAAATAGTAATTTTTGACAAACCACAGGGACGAAAACAGTAATTAACTCTAAATTTAATATATTATTTATGTTCTTAAAAATATTGTAGATGTGACTAGCGTTCTTATCAACTCATTTCAATCATCCCCGTTTTGACACATGTACTTAAACATAACGAATATAAAAAGTAGCTAGGATAGGTGAGAATATTATGAATCAAACGAAGGGGATAAAGTCGCTACATGTTTGTAGCAAAAAGTCTTGTAAGCTACAAATCTTAGTTGTGGTTTACTTTATACTAGTGGTGCACAAAAAACCCGAACCCGGACCCGAAAAAAAAACCCGGAACCGGGTATTATAAAACCCGGGTTTTTTATACCCGAACCCAACCCTACCCGTAGGGTAGGGACCGTGTATGCATATTTGATCTAAAACCCGAACCCGGAACCGTTTTTTTTATACCCGGTTTATACCCGAAACCCGGTTTTATAAATACCCGGAACCGGGTTTTATAAATACCCGGAACCGGTTTTTAAAAAAACCCGATTTTGATGTAATCTTGTTTAATTATGTATGCATTAAGACTTCTAGTTCTTATGATTTAACAAAATTATGTATGCACTTTGATGTAATCTTGTTTAATTATTAGGTTTCTAATGATATTTGCCACCGCTACTTAATTATTTAGTATATTTCATTACAAGTGGAAACAAATATGCCAATATATGTTGGCCCTTCTATTTTCTTTGTTTGTTTAATATCATTATTAGTTTTTGTATTTAATAAATTGTGCCTCTGTTTATAAAGTTCAAGAATAACCACATGAAAAACTATAAATTGTGCCTCTGTTTATAAATTATGCCTCTGTTTATCAATAGATTTGATGTCTATGTGTGAGAGTTATGTTTGATACATTTTATAAGCATAGTTCCGGTCGGGTTTTTTTAACACCCGATGCAGGTTTTTTCCCAACCCGATGCATACCCGAACCCTACCCGATGAATACCCGAACCGGACCCGAACCCGGAAATAGGGTATTATAATACCCGGGTTTTATAAAACCCGACCCGAACCCTACCCGAAACCGGGTATATAGGGTATACATTTTTGGTAGAGAACCCGGACCCGGACCCGACCCGGTTTTTTAAAAAACCCGATTTTGTAAAACCCGATCCTACCCGAAACCCGGTTTTAAAAAAAACCCGATTTGTGCACCACTACTTTATACTTACACAAGTTGACATTATGTTGTCCTTTCTATAGATATGTTTTAAAATTGGAGTTGGGCTTTGTCTCCTTCCTTGCCTCCTTGGTCATTGGGCTTCTTGGGCCCAAATGTTGTAGTGGGATTGTATATGTTTAACCAAATTAAAAGAATCTTAACCGAGTTAACCAATTTAACCAAACCAGTAGGGTTGCAAACAAACCGAACAAACACGAACAAATCCTTGTTCCTGTTCGTTTGTGAAGAAATATACGTGTTCACGAACTGTTCATGAACACTTACCAAATGAGATTTTGTGTTTGTGTTCGTTTGTTAAGGAAATGAACTTGTTGGTGTTCGTTTGTGTTTGTTAATTTTTGGCAAGGAAAAAAAAACGAACGTTCATGAACACAGATGAGCACAAACTAATGCTTATGAACACAAGTGGAAACAAACAAGCGTTCGTTAACAAAATATATAATACACTGACTATTATCAAATATTTAATTTCGGATTTTGAAGTATTTTAATAAAATATAAAAACTAAAAACACTAATGAACTATCGAACACAAACAAACACATGACCGAACGTTCACGAACATAAATGAACGAACGCGGTCTCTGTTCATGTTTGCTCATTTAACTAAAATAACGAAATTTTTTGTTCGTGTTCGTTTGTTTAATAAACGAACGAACACAAACGAACTTCCCGTCAAATGGTTCACGAACTGTTCACCGAACGTGTGGTTCATTTGCAGCCCTACTAATCAGTTTAACCGAATTTAAAGAATCTTAACCGAGTTTACCAATTTAACCAAACTGAACTAACCGAACAATTAACCGATGGTCATGTTAAGCCCTATATGACTAGCTGAAAATTAGGCTTGGTTTTGGTGTGTGGTATAACCGAATTAACCGACCGATTATACCTAAACTATATACTTTGAACTGAATCGGATGTGCATTTTGAATTACAATTTGAACTTGCTATAGAAATAAGAACAGACAGATCTTGATGTGAACACAAGATAACACCATGAGATTCTTAAGAGTCTATGAAGAATATATTCAAATTTATTAGAATTAATTAGTTAAGCATATCAAGGTAATAAATAGTATAAGGTCTTAGAAAATCTGAACATTACACACAAGTGGTTTGCCTCGATTATACACTCTATGTTTACATTATATGTTCTCTTGTACATTTGTAATTTCTTTTCCCTTTGCCCGTTTGTGTCGGGGATGTTGTAGTTTGTTTGGCCTTTTGCCCGTTTGGGTCGAAGGTATGTTAATGAAGTTTAATTTTCAAAAAAAAAAAAAAACTTGCTTTTGGATATTGATAATTTATGAATATTAGAGGGAGAGAAAAATATGTCAAATTATAATCTTAATTGTTATTGTTAATGAAAAAAAAGATATTTGAAATAATATCAATTGGCTAAGTTTCTAATGCTTGGCTAAATCCTAGACTACAATTTCATTGATGAAGAAATATACCAAATGCAATAAAATACATTTTATACTTTAATACTTTATCTTGTGTTTGATGGAATATCTATTTATTTTGTGTTGGTCTTTTTTGGGTGTAAGATCAATATCCCACAAACGTACCTAATACCATGATTGGTATTTTCGGCCAACCTTAGCTATGGGGCTTGAGATAAAGACCACCTTTAAACAAAAATTGTACTATGTATTATTGTATCTATTTTTGGCGTCTAGCTAGTACTTCATAGACAAATTTACTAAGAATTTATTAGTTTGGTTCTAAGGTTTTATCAGAGGGTGTTTGTCTAGCTTTTAATGGGGCTCTTAATGATTCAGGTCTCTAATTCAAGTGCTATTTGGTAACATCTGAATGGTTAAGTGCTGAACCAGTAAAATGTCTGAACCATTAAGTGCTGAACCAGTAAGAGGTCTGAACCATTAAGAGTCTGTATAATGCTTAACCGTTCAAAGGCAAATGTCTGACCAATTCAGATTAGAGGTCTTAACCATTCAGACTCTGTATAAATCTTAACCATTCAGAGGCAAATGTCATTCAGACATCTGCTCGTGAAACAGACAGTCTGAACTATTAAGTGCTGAACTAGTAAAAAGTCTGAACCATTAAGAGACTCATTAAGAGGTAAACAAACAGCCCCTCAGCATTTAATGGTTCAGACATTTGCCTCTGAATGGTTAAATATTATACTAAGTCTGAATGGTTAAGACCTCTAATCTAAATTGGTCAGACATTTGCCTCTAGACGGTTAAACATTATGTTGTCTCTTAAGTATCCAGACCTTTTACTGGTTCAGCATAACCTCTTATTGATTCAGCACTTAACCATTCAAAAGTTATCAAACAGCCCCTCAATTTTTAAAGGCTAAATACACACTCATCACACTACTTCTAAATTGTTAAGATTAGAACTTTGGTCTTGTTCAAAGAAGCTTTAATTCTTATCACTGACCCACAACCCAAGTGGCAGGTTTTATCAGTTAGACCTTTCATCTCAAAAGTCAGAACACTTTAATTACTAAGTTTGTCATGGACATGATATGTAAGACTGACATAAAACACGTTCTGGAAAAATTAATAGGTCAAGCTGTGAAGAATCTGCTAGGTTAATACAAACACAACATGTTTAGCTAAACGTGTTTGTACTTTGATATGAATCTGACCCGAATCTATTGAGACGAAACTCAACCCCATAACTTTCATGTTATGTTAGAAATTCACAACCCTAAGTGTTTTTGAGGCTTTTGTCCATATTTAGTAGGAAATTTTAAAAGAAAATCCATATATAATTTTTTTTAGCAATATTGGAAGTGCTATATTTAGTAAATGCCATATTAAGTTTCAACTCACATTTTATAATTGCATTATCTAATGGTCGTAATTCTTTATATAACAAGAAAGCATGGTATGAATCCCGATATGATATTAGATAAACGTTTTTTTTACAAGTTTTTTTTTTTTTGAACGGCAAATTTAGATCACTGACGGATCACTAGAGTATCATCGTGCCACCAGCGGAACCACCCGATCATATCCATCTCCACTAGGCATAATGCCTATACACCAATTCAGGAGAAAACCCAATAAATATGGGAAAACCCCCTTTGTGATAATCGAACCCAACACCTATTGATCTCAAAGCCTTATTTGATTGATAACACATCAAAAGGGTCAAATTCTATATATAACATTTCTGAAATGTCTTTTTACTGTAGCGAAAGTTAATCAATTTTTTTCTTCTTTTTTGCTTTTATATTTTTATATTTTTTGGTTTTCTTTCCTTTTTTTACCTGTAAGATCCAACATTATCATTCATACCTCTTAGTTTTGTAAAACTTTGTAAAATGTCATTTATATCCTCTAGAATTTTACGTGCTAATTTTTTTGTACGTGTGTCAAATATAATACGTCTTCGTGTTTATTTTTATGTATATTTTCAGTTGGTTTATGTTTTGTCATATATAATACGTTTTCACTAGTTGATATAAATTTGAGTTGCTTTACGTTTCAACGCTGTCACGCGTGGTACCATTCTTTGACATAAAAATACACTATTTTCTTACGTGCTTTTTCAAGTACGTTTCGGTATAGATTTAAGTAGTTTACGTTTTGACGTAACCGAGTCGGTCAAATACAATATGTTTTCACTAGACTGTATATAAGTTCGGGTTACTTTACGTTTTAACATCGCCGCAATGCATGGTACCATTCTGACTTAAAAAATAATATTTTCTTACGTGCTTTTTTTAAGTATGTTTCGGTGTAAATCTAATTTTGTTTACGTTTTGACGTAAATTTTTCTCGGCAATAAGTGAAAGTGCACGAATATATGTGTGGGCCAACATAAGCGAAATTTGTTATATATGTTTACATTCAAGAAGGTGTTCTATGTAAAAGAACTAGAACACAATCTTATCAACATAAGCGAAATTTGTTATATATGTTTATAATGAAATCACCTTTGGAAAGACTAAAGCACCATATACAACCTCAAGGGCAAATATATGTTTGACTGGTAAGAGTTCAACTTAGCAAGTATGAGCCCAAAGCCGATGATGGCGTTTTTGTTGGATACTCTCTCATTTCCAAAGCTTAAATGCAGGAGAAAGGTGATTGAAGAGTGTATGCATATCACATATGATGATAGTTACATCTTGTTGATGCAATAAATACTAGACCGATGGTAGTAGCTAGGCTGGTTAGGCAAAAGGGTTGGAGGGTTCCGGTTTGCCTAACGCAGGTCGTGGGGTCCCCCCACGTTTGCAAGACGTGGACAGAGGTTCGCTAGTTAGATTTTATTGTTTGCTCAAGATCCTCCACTGAAGTGTGTTCAGCTTCGGATGTTGGAGCAGGGGAAATGTGTGTGTTGAATGTGAAGAATGGAGTCTTGCATGGAACGAGTACTCGAGAAGAAAGACCAGAGATCCCAATGGAATCAGAGCTGATTGGAATGTCCCTCAGCACCAAATGAAGTGTCATTATATAGGAAAGGACATCGCTCAAAGAGGAAACCATTGACTAGTGAAACATGCTTGCAGTGGGGGACTTACCCTTAGGGGTTGAAGCGTTTGGACCTACGGATAAAAGACTACACTCTGTGCACATGTTCTCTTTTACGGCTGTGAGAGGCCGGGCAAGCAATCAGTGAAGTGATGGTTAACTGTTTACATCATTTTTGCTGCTCACCCGAGTTCGCGGGATTTGAACCTTTTAACCTTTTAAGCGTTCATGTGTCTAAGTCATTTTATTTAGTCTTGGGCTACCCCCTTCATCACATCTCATCGTTTTCTGGCTCTAACGCTATGAGCTACTTCATCATGGTCGGTTGAGAATTATGCAAATCGATTCTCAACTACTTAGAGAAGATAATGAAAAATACTAGGTAAGTCATCATAAAGTCTATTTTCCCTACACTGTGTTGATCAGTTCTGTTAATATGTAACGGAAAACATGTAAATAATACCTGTTACAGCATACAGGCCAGTAGATAATCCAGTGATTGCTGCAGACATTGATGTAGACATGATAGTCAGCTTCATGGGCGGATCTTAGTGGAGCCGTGGCAGGGCAACGGCCCTGGCAAATTTTTCTGCCGTAGTGCTAATTTTCCGCATTTCGATCGAAATTTTGTATATATACTATGTTCGGCCATGGCAAGTTTTTCGGCCGTAGTGCTAATTTTAGTGCCCGTGTCTTTCGGCCCTGGTAGGTTCAACGGGCAAGATCCGCCACTGGTCAGCTTGATCTGGATTGATGGTAGTTCCGAGTTCTAGGGTTTTCAGGAACCGATTCATCCAGAGTGTCTCTACAAGTTAGAGAAAAAATCTCTATGGGTTGAAACAATCCTCATGGTTTTGAACGGCTAACCAAAGGGCTTGTAGCCGATCGGTCTCAAGGAGTGTGTTAAAAGTGTTATGTGAATGAGGGTATTAGTCCCATGACGGAAATTAGTGTACATTTGGGGGTAGTTTCAACCGGTGTGTAAGTTAGCCTTAAAATATTTTTTTTCTCAATAGTAGTATCGGTAATACATTGTTTATTAGAAAGGCATAAGTTGATGTTATTCTAGTCTAAATTTATATGGATAATATTCTATTTGGTTCTAAAAATTGAATTGTGTAAAAAGTTTTCAAACTCATGACTCAGCCCATATGAAATGAGCATATTCTTTCGTCTTCATATAATATGGGAAAAATACATCAAAGATCTTAAGAGAAATATGATTTACAAGCTTGTTCTCCTATGGAAACACCAATGTCTATCTGTTAAGCTAAGTGCTAATCTTGCTTTACTAAATTGTTAGTAGAGGTTTAAAAAAAACTGGTTTGGGCCCCAGCGACCTGGTAAAATTATGCTTTGGCCCAAACTTGGTTGAGTCCAACTCGACCCCGCCCGGCGGTTTGATACAAGTTATGGGACTGTTGTGTTGAGAATCGGTTCTAACCCGGCGAACCGGATTGAGCCCGCCTAAAAAACCGATAAAAGACCGGTTTAAATGCTAAAGCCGATTTTCTAACCCAATCCAAATCGGTTTGGGTGAGTTGGGTTTTTCAACCCTAAAACAGGTTCTTAACGTGAACTAGTTTGGGCCAAACCGGTTTGAGACCAAACTATAAAAGACCGGACCGGTTTTGGCCCAAACCGGGTTTTGTACACCTCTAACTGTTAGTAGACAATTTATACTGTTCTACATAGGTCTTTGTCCAAGAGAATTTTTATGCTAACCTTGGTCTTTGATATCCCAAACCCAAAGACATGTTTAAAACCAATTGGTTGTTTAGATATAAAATTTACAGGTCACAAAATGGCAGCTTTCTACTATGGGGTGGCATCAACTGTTGAAGTTGAGTATGTTGTCATTCTTGTTGTGCACTTGTGTATAGTTAATATGGATGCAAATCAACTATTAGACTGTGGTGTTATATTCACAAAGACTTATTCTTTATGATAATACAAGTGTCATACCAATCTTGTTCAACACTCAAGACAAATGATTTGATGACCATGGATGCAAAATCAGCAATCAGACTGACATTTCATCTACTTTTTTTTTAATTAAACGAAAACATTCATGTGTTCCGTTATTGTTTTTATTTTAATTTTTTTGCTTTTTCTATTTCTTTTTATAACCGAGTCAAATAGGTAAAATGAATAAGCTGGTTACACCAAATTAATCGAGAGTTTTTCAAGAAAGATACGACCTGTATATATAAGCTTAAGCCGATTGTGGGTTAACTAGACAGTAGACAGGCCCGTTTTAGCCCATCCTAATAGTTCATCATTTTGACCCGTGAACCCGTGGTGAACATAACTCAAACCATCCATCTTGCCACATGTGGAGTGTCAAGTAAGCTATTCCAAGTAAAAGAAGCAAGTGTTTGAACTAGATACACAAAGGAAATATAGAAATAAGCTATTCCAAAACATGTTTAGCATCTATTTAACAAAACAAAAATAAAAATCTGTTACAATTCACACAATGTGATCCATTGATTAAGTAATAGTATATTTTTTTTTTAAACAAAGACAAACATCTATTTTCATTATTAATTCATCAGGGCAAATTACACAAGGATAGCATGTTCATACAAATCTAAAGTTCATAACTCATAAAATTTCAAACCCTAATCCGACAAGCCTTGTTTCCGAATCAAATAAATTAAACAAATAAAACTAACCATCAAATAAGTGATTTACTTAATCACTTACCTAAAGTCAGAATTTTGTTTGGGTATTGTATGCGCTTACTCGCTGTTCTTTTTTCCCTGTAATGTCGTTTTCTTAATAAGGAGTTAAATCTCATTTTAGTACATTTGGTTCGGGCCATTTTGTCAGTTTAGTCCAAAGGTTTCATTTTTCGCTTGTGGGTCCAAAAAGGTTTCACAGTTGCCATTTTAGTCCACTGGGTTAATTTTATCCATTTTTTATGTTAACGAGAAGGATAATTCGGTCATTTTATATGGTCGAATTGCCCTTGTAATTAACAGAATTGCATATAAAATTAACCGAATTGCCCTTCTCGTTAACAGAAAAAAATAGATGAAGTTAACCCAGTGGACTAAAATGGCTTCGGTAAAACCTTTTTGGACCCACATGCGAAAAATGAAACATTTGGATTAAACTGATAAAATGACCAAAACCACAATGACTAAAATGACATTTAACTATTTAATAAGGTTTAAACCATTAAAATACGGGCTAAGGCCTAAGAGTAAAGGGCCTAAGCTTAGGTCATTAGGCTAATAAGGTTTAAACCAGTTTTGGCCGGAGTCACAATGGTTTTTAACATTTGGATATTGATAACTAGTATTTGTAGAAATTTATAAATTTCTAATTTGGTTTTTCTTAGGAGTGCATTTCATGAGAGTCGGTTTCATAGATTAAAGGAGGACGATTGTAAAATTTTACGGTGGCCGTTTAAAATTTTCGTGTATCTATAACACTAAAAAAAAGGTTAAGGGTGATCCAGTCAACTGATCTGTGTACATGCATGCTCAAAAAAAAAAAAAAAAAAAAAATTATGTTTATTGAAATATTGACTTGATCAAATATAAATCTTTCAAAATCCAACTCTCTTCTTTATTAGCTTTAAAAATTTTAGTCATTTTTAATTTAATATATTAATAATATACCATTTATGTACTATACTAGGTTTTTACCCGAGATTGCTTCCCGGGCTCGAGAAAGTTATTTAGATTAATTAATTACTATTTGTTATTAATACGACCGCATTACATCAACCATCTCATTCGATTCAACAAAAATGTCTTGAAATCACCGCATTATATCATGAACTCATATTAGAGGACAAACAAAAGCACAACAGGACCATATGAATAACATCATTTCCACTTTTACATCAATGCACTTACATGATAGGGTGATTTGAGATTTTGAAAAAATCTTTGTTTTTGTACCTCTTTTACAAAATAAGATGTTGACCAAATTTGAAACAGATGTTAACCAAAAGTCAATAAGATATTGACAAATAGTCAAACAGATGTTGAGCTTAAACAAATGTTTGGTTTAAGACCAAACATCTGTTTATGGCGAAACATCTGTTTAAGGTCAAACATCTGTTTAAGTCCAAATATCTGATATAGAAGAAGAACATCTGTTTAAGGCAAAACATCTGTTTAAGGTTCAAACATGTGTTTAAGGTTCAAACATGTGTTTAAGGTCAAACAACTGTTTAAGTCCAGACATTTGATATAAAAGGCCAAACATCTGTTAAAGGGCAAACATCTGTTTAAGCCTTAACAGATGTTTAACTTGTTAAGATCTACTGTCTTCTAACACAGTTTTCCTCTTCAAAACATTGTTGAACCTAACATAGGTTTCCATTAACTATTGACCAAAAGGCAAACAGATGTTCAAACCACTATTTGTTATTGAAGTTCTTTAAAAAATTAGATAGAATTCAAGAAAATGGAACAATGACTTAAAGAACTATAATTTAACACATAATCTAATTGGTCAAATATAAAACATAAAGTGCTAATAACAGTGTTTTATCATCTTAGCCATACATAGCAACAAAAACATCAAGTTAATAATTTAAGAAAAAAACCTACAACATCACCATCAAAAAATTCATAATTAGTATCTGATATCAGAACAGACTTAAAATGTGTTTGTTAAACTGATGTAACTTGATTTAATACTATCTTCTGTTGCGAAGACACGTATGTGAAATGCAACATATCACCAAACCTCAAGTTATTGTTAGTCATAAACTTTCGCCAACCTTCCAACACATAACGTGGCTTCAATTCATTTAACTCCAACTTAACATCATAAATCTGCACAACTCTAACCATGTTTTGAACTTTCAAAGGATGAAGATCAAGAAAAAGACCTGCTCGTCTCGCAACTTCAGCAGGAAGACGCTACATGTATTGTGTGGAAAAAAATAATAGTCAGACAAATAAACGTAAATCATTAGTTTATTATAAAAAATGGTATACCAGCCTATAGTCTCCTTTGCGATCAAAATGAAAGAACTCAGGGTCAAGAGGATGTCCAGAATGTTTTTTTGCAGTCTTTGCAATCTTATTTCTACGGTTAAGCTTTTTTTGAACGTTGGCAGCTCTCTTCACCTTGATGAAAAAGTAAACATATACATGTGAATTAAAGGAATGATCAATATATGCACAAAAAAAAAAAGTTTATATAACATATACTAATTAACTGGCAAGTATAGATACCTTAACTTTATGAACAGACGAAGAACATCCAGTATGATCACTTGTGTCGACAGGTAAGGCAGCATTTCCCTTAGTCCTATTCTTGACGACCTCCTTTCTCTCAGAAGTAACTTTAGCTTTCTTCTTAACCTGTTGTCATAGAGTAAATTTAATAACAATAGTAATATAACAATCTTTAAGATGGTAAACTTACATCTTGGGTTTGGTTCAATCGTGAAGACATGCGTCTCTTGGACGTGCATTCGGCATTGGTTGGTAAGTTCTTGTAAATAATACATTATTGAATAAATGTAACATCAGTAAACAGCATTACTAATAGTTGTAAAAACATTAAATTCTTATATGTGTTAAATTAAAAATAAATAATTTTAATAATTTAGCAAGTACCTGAGTAACGGTTGTACCTTCACCTACAGAAACAACTTCTTCATCCTCATAGATGTCCTGGTCAACATTAATAAAATAATTAATATAAAGCTAAAAAATTAAAACTTTTATTGCTAATGTTAAATACTTACGTACCTTGAATGCATTTTTAACATAATCAGCCTTCAATATCTCAACTACACTATCATCATCAGATTCAGGTTTCTTCAAAAAGCAAATCTCAATCTCATCTCTATAAACTACTACTTCAAAAACAAAATCATCAATCCTGCTAAACACAAGCAAATCATCCTCAAGTATCCCAACATCGTTGCACATTTCCGGCCATCCTCTAGAAAATACAAAGTGGGTATCAACTTTAGACACCTCAACATTCCAGTAGGAACCTTTGTAACAGATTTGAAATTTCCCACTCGGTGGACTGTTTAC
Source organism: Helianthus tuberosus (assembly GCA_030545235.1). Lineage (NCBI taxonomy): Eukaryota > Viridiplantae > Streptophyta > Magnoliopsida > Asterales > Asteraceae > Helianthus > Helianthus tuberosus. Next base: position 147,456,540 of record CM060414.1, on the reverse strand, counting down.
GTAAAATTGTTCAATGAAGCAGTCTTCAATTACCTGCTTAAAATTAAAAATAATGAATACTAAACGTGAAGTATGTATCTTATGAGAATAAGTGTTAACACGTTAAAGATGCAAAAGAATTGAAGTTAAGATCAATACTCATACCGTAAAACCAAATCTTGCATAACGACTAAAGGTGAAATAAGATTCCCCACACATGCCATTAACATAACATGAAAGTTCAAGTCCAAAATCACCTAACGGTTTAAAAACCAACAAAGTATCCCTCGGCAAATTGAGATCTTTAACAACAATGTCCCAACCGTCAGTTATTATCGGCGTTGAATTTTCTGTTCTGACCCTAACAACCCATTTTTTACCAGACTCATGATATACTTGCAACCTACTTTTTTGCCAACAATCTCCCCACTTGTGATTAGCAAAGAATATAGGTACATCTTGTATATAATTTTTAAATAGTGTAAGAAAATATAAACCATAAAAGAACTGTTAAATATATATCTCAATACAAATAAATTATGTATGTAAAAACATGTCATACCAGTTTCAAAGATTCTGGGTTACGAAGAAACTTAACAAATGTAGTATACATCATAAAACCTGAATCAGTAAAGATGTTAAAAGACTGTAATTAAAAAGTTGGCTTCGAAAATGAACATTAACTTTTTGTATTAACAGAGTATATAGTGAAATTAATCATAGAAACAGAGTATGAGTTAAAATTATTCTGCAAATAATAATTATTTTAACATGTTCTCAACAAATGATTCAAACACATAAGTAAACCCTTCTTGAATCTTGAATGTATAGCAATAAACATTTAAAATCGTATTAGTAGCAAGATAGGATTTAAATTAACATAGATTAAACAATATAAAGTTCATTACAATAGGAATGTACATACCAGTTGCTGAAGAAAAAATAATCAAACCTCAGGTGATTGAAGTGTAGAAGACGGAGGAAAAGAAAATTGAAACCCTAGAAAATGACTGGGGAGAAGAGATTTTTGAAAGAAAAGATGATAGATGTTTGATGATGTGTAATGATGATGAAGAAATAGTGACGATTGTGTTTTTCTCTTCCCATATTTTCAACTGATGAAAAATATTTACACATACACCCCTTTTTAAATTTGTTATTTACATTTACATTGACATACAAGAGTAAAGTACATGATTAGTTGAATTGATTTGGTATTCAAATTAACAAAGAAAAATAATTTTTCATATAGCAAAACCATTAACATAACATAAAATTTGAATGCTTTGAATCATGTATTAATAGTAATTAGGTTTTAACATAAGTAAGTTTCATGACCTCAAGAAGCAATGCCGAGGGAAAATTTAGTTTTATCTATTATATGTACCTTTTAACATAAGTAGTTTGACTTTGGTCAAACAGGCATTGGTCAAACAGTGTTTTATCAAGTAGCTTTTAACAAAAGTAGTTTGACTTTGGTCAAACAGACTTTAGTTAAACAACGTTTTAACATTGCTCAAATAGTGTTTTACCTATTATAATTAGCTTTTAACATAAGTAGTTTGACTTTGATCAACAGCGTTTTAACATTCCTCACAATGATTACAAGCTAGTAAAAACTTCTTTGTAAACAACATTAGAAGTCTTATTTGTTGGTTTTCCATCAGCATCGAATATTAGTATTTTAACGCCTTCTCTGGTCTTGACCCTTGATAATGCAACATACAACTGACCATGAGTGAAGACAGGATCTTTCAAATAAAGACCAACCTTTGATAACGATTGTCCTTGACTCTTGTTAATTGTCATAGCAAAACAAACTGATAACGGAAATGGTCTTCGTTGAAATTGAAAAGGTATTTTTTTGTCAGACGGGATCATATTAATCCTTGGAATATAAACTCTTGTGCCAATGTTCCCACCAGATATAACCCCAGCTTCTATAACTCGTTTACCAAGAAAAGTAATTTGAAGCCTTGTACCGTTACATAACCCTTTCTGTTGATCAATGTTTCGAAGAAGCATCACAGGAACACCAACTTTAAGAACTAATCTGTGATTAGGCAAGCCAGAAATCTTAAGAGCATTCAAATTTTCTGTTGAGTATAAGCTTTCTTGAAAAGAATCAAGAATTTGTTCAGTTTGACATATACTATCAGAACTCAGATACTCTTTCGCATCACCAGGAAATAACGAAAGTAATCGATCATTAATTTCATGAACTACCTCATTTTTGGGTGCTAGAATTGCTCGCTCAGAAAAAAATCCAGCAATCCTAAATTGTTGAATAATTGAAGGATATACAAAGTCAATTAAACTTTGTATTGGGTCACAAATATCGGTGATCAGTAAATCATCTGGTATCTCTATAATGGCGTCACCATCATTATCATCTCCAACGTTTCCTTCACCAATATCAATAAGCCATTTTGCAAATTCTCTGATAGACTTCGTATTCGAACTTTCAGCTCCAATAGTTAGACGCATGTTTTTAGTCAGCCGTAAGAGTCTGCATTTTGCCCATATGTATGAAGAGCTTAAAGACGCACTAACAATTTCTTGTCTAGTACCATTAGGAATAACAGGTAGTATTTGTCTAAAGTCACCACCAAATACAATAACTTTACCACCAAAAGGAATATCCGAACGAATACTCCTACCTTCCGAAAATACGTCGGTCATGGTCCTATCTAAAGCTTCAAAGGCATGTTTGTGTACCATCGGTGCTTCGTCCCATATGATTAATTGGGTTTCCTTTAATAATCTCGCAATATCACTATTTGGCTTAATATTGCACATTGAATCTTCTGTTAGATTAATGGGAATATGGAACCGAGAATGAGCTGTCCTTCCACGGGAAAGTAATAACGAAGCAATACCACTTGAGGCCACATTTAAAACTATTCCATTTCTGCATCGAACAGCTGAAGCCAAAGTCTTCCATAAAAAGGTTTTTCCAGTTCCACCATAACCATAGACAAAAAAAGGCCTCCTTTACGCCCTACAACTGCTTCCATTATTTCGTCAAAAACCGCTCGTTGTTCATCTGTAAGAGATTGATGCAACCTGTTAAACTCAGCTTGTTCTTCATCTAGGTCATGTGACAGCTCTTCATTGATCAGACGATTAGAAGCATCACGTAAGGAATCGTCATCAGGGTACCGCATAGTGGCAAACCTTCGTAATGATGAACCATTGGAAATTAAATAGTTTTCAATTTTCAACAAAGTAAGGTTCTTAATCTGATGTTCAGGAAGCACTAAACCTAGCAAATAAAAAAATTAACATTATTAAATAAAAAATCAAAATGTAGTATGTAAAATAAAAGAAAATAGATCAGAACCTGAAATATTTGTTTCTTTTTTACGTCTATAAACAATATCATCAGCTAAGTATTTCCAAGTATTCTCCCAAACAAATTCTGGCCGAGATAGAGTATTTGTCAAAAGCAGGGTAGCAAATAACGCTCGAAGATACCCAGCATGTCCTTCAAAACTTGCTTCTTTAATGGCCTCAACGTATTCATTGTCATCATCTAAAAGTCCCATCGCATAGCAAGCATCTCTAAAAGTCAGGAATAATTGACAGTTAACTGTACGTATCTCCTCAAATGATCTAGGTCCTTTAACTTTATTCAGTAGTATCCTCAAAAAATAAGGTTCGCCCAAAGCAGGAGATACAGAATGAATCCGGCCAACACACTGGTACGACTTACGTACCTGCCAACATCTATCTTTAAGTATCCAAACAAATTTGGAAGGAAACTCAACATAAGTCAGCTTTCTAGCATCTTTATTTGACTCCTTCAACTTCATCCATTGCATAAATATTGAAGAAGCAACAGAAGGCTTGCTTAAAACATTATCAATATCGTCATCAGCACCATACACAACATTCTGTTGGCCAGGCAAATGAAAGGGAAGCCTCATAACAGCAGGATACCTATAATGAACCTCATTAGAGAATATTCTCCAGGATGCCTCACAAGCTGAAATATATCTACAATCATAATACTCCTTGATCTCATCTTTTGGCTTTTCTTTGATGGTTGAACTTGTATCACCAGAAACTACCGCAGTAGCCATATCAGGACCTTTGTTGATGTACTTGAACAAATATTTCACTGAACCGGCTTGATTACACCATTCAACATTAATGTGTGCTTGATATCTTTTCAAAAGCCTTTTGTTATAAGGAACAACATTTCTGTTGTCTAATCTAACACCAGATTTTATAACTGTATGACCTGAATCTCTTCTTCTGTATACAGGAAAACCATTTGAATCAATACTTGTATGTGGTGTGAATTTCTTCGGAAAGTTTTTTGAACATCTTTTATCAACCATGCAAGGACAATTCAAATTAGCATTCCCACACGGACCATGAATCATATAATCAGTCACAAGAGAATAAAGTTCAGGATCTTCTTTTTTATCGGGAATCTCAGCAGAAATAAATGGATCTATGTGATCTATGGTTGGAAGTTTGTGATCGACCTTCATGAATAAGCATATATGTGCATGAGGAAGACCACGCTTTTGAAATTCTACTGTATAAACAACTAAATAAAAAGGAAAAATAAACAAAATTTATTAGTTAATAACCTTGATTAAAAAATATACATCAGAGGATAAGAAGTGAAAAAAAAATAACACACCAGCGTTAATCTCACCAAAATACTTGGAATCCTTAAAATCTTTGATTAACGAATGAAGCTTCCTTTTAAACAATCGACACAATATGTCAGGCCTGTCTTCGGCTTTGATGGTTGAATCTTTTAGAAATCTTTTTACTTCAGGCCACTTAGGATTACATGTTATAGTTATGAAGAAATCAGGGTACCCATACCACTTACATAAGGCCATTGCATCGAGGTAATTTTGTTGCATGAATCTTGCACCACCAGTAAATGAAGAAGGAAGTATAACAGGCTTTCCAGTATCTGTTAAAACTTCCTTACCTTTCGATTTATACTTTTGAAGATTCTCAAATGTTTCAGAGCGAAGGTTCGCTTGTTGCCTACGAATGTACTTTAATCTTTCGCTCTCAATCATTGTGTACGCATCAACCAAAAACTGTTGTAACAACCTTCGCCTATTTAAAATTAAGGAAAAGCCATAAGTTCTATCTTGGATCCTATATGAAAAAAATTCTCTCATTGTGCACTTTGGTTTTATTTTCTTTTGTGTGTACATAAAATCTCTATGAGGAATATCAACTCTATAACCATCATCACCATATGGAAAAAGTAACGGATATTGCAGAGCAAGATACGATGGGTGTAATTCGCTAATACGCTGCAGCATTCCCGACTGCGTCTGGACAACAATATCACGATGGTCTATAGCTTTATCTATGTCTCCGACAACCAAAGCAGCAACTTCAGATGTGGTGGGTAAGTTATATGTCCTGCCGTCTTTTTCTCTTCTATAAATTAGTCGCAGACTAAGGTTGGCATCTGGAGATTGGTGAAAATGGTTTCTGACCATCCTATATGTCTTAACCAACATATTTTGTGAATCTAATAAAGCCCTCAAATACTTTATCATTTCAACATCAAGTTCTTTATCAGCAGGCGATGAAGGTTTGGTTCTTTTGCTGTTAAAAGAAAAAAAAAACAACAAAACGTTAACATAACATAACTATTTTAATAAGCAGTGGATAGAGAATCAGTTATTAGTAATTAAGTGTTAAGGAAAAACAGATTAGTACTAAGTTAAACAGCTGATGTAAAACTTGTAAGCACTGATAGTAATTAAAACACTGATGATACTTAACAACTGATAGTGAACTACATAAGATTAACAACTGCTATTGTAATAAGCAGTGGATAGAGAATCAGTGATTAATAATTAACTTTTAAGTAAGAACGGTTGTAAACAACTGTTGATACAGCTCAAAACTTTTAGAATATGTTGAGAAAAGTAACATTTCAGTGGTTTGGTCTTAAACAGTGGTTTGGTAGGCATGAGTGGTTTGGTCTTGAACATTGGATGGGGTTAGTTAGACTTTGTGTACAAATGTAATTATATCCAACAGTGTTTTGCCTTATTAAATTGTTATAATCAATGTCATTGTATGAAACTTAACTGGGCAGAGCTTATTGTAGGAAACTTCAGTTTACCTACAACAGCTGATGAATTTAGAATTAATAACGCAAACTACTGTTAAGTCAAACAGCTGATGAAAAAAACTTTTAAGCACTGCTGGTGATTAAAACACTGATGGTTAACAACTGCTGTTGTAGCAATCTCTGGATAGAGAATCAGTGATTAAGAATTAAGTGATGGTACTTAACAACTAATATTGAACTACAAATAGTTAAATTTCTAGATGTTCTTTAATAGAATAAAAATGGAACTTAGAAATCACTCGTACCTGAATAATGCCTGTCTGTTTGTTATTTCATTTTCAGTATCATGTATGTATAGCTGACAAAACTTAGCTTCATTTCCAGCTGGAGGTTTGAGACTCCCCATGCAATGATAGTTTTGGCCACTGATACGATATATAAATGGAGCATTGCCCTTGTTGATATTAGAATCAAGCTTTCCACCCATAGATGTAAAAGAGAACATAGAGTTGTATCGCCTTATGTTCTTTAGGAAGAAGTTGCTTTTTGGATTTGAGGAAGAAAACAAATTTTGATAAGACGGATGTGGATCCTTTAAAGGCGGTAGCTGAACTTTACCATACCCACAACACATACCATAACATAGCTTATTTACAGTTAAACGACCTTTTCCACCTTCCGATGCCCATAACTTTGCACTACAAAGCTGACATGTAAGCACTTGGTCACCATGGTCCAAATAATCTGTTAACAAATGATTGAGAGTTATATTACAGGTAGAACACAACAAATGTCCTAAAAGAATAAAATAGATTAAAACCTTTAGATATCCCTTTATAAGGATCTTCATCAGTGCACAAGAACACATTTTCTTGATCGGAATCCAAAGAGAGCATACGTACAGGAGTATTATCACGCTTCTTGCGCTCAAGGTTACGTTTACCAGAAGACAGCCGTGTAAGCGTAGAGTTACTACCCAATATCGGCTGATTGTTGCTGCTAATAATGCTAGAAGTAATGGAATATCGACGGTTGCTATCTGCTGGTGTACCTATGTTAATGCCATTATATGAACATCCAATATTAAAACATTGATGTTAAGACCGGTATGTGGTTTAGTAATGTGTTTATCAAAACAAATAATAAAGAAACAAAATACAAACCTGGTGTAGTTGAAATTAAAGAACCAGTAGCATTTCTAACTGCTCGACACGCAATGGAGTACATATGTTGATCCGTAGAATCAGAACATTCAACCATATTTGCATTCTCAGAAAAGATGCTACAAACATTCGTTGATGATGACGATGCATTTAACAATTTCTTATTATCAAGTATTAATTTTTGAAGCTTACGCCTTTCATTAGGTGGAGTAACTAAATAACAGAGAAAGTATAATATGTACGAAACACAACAATCAGTCACCTTAGAAACATAAAACGGAAAAAAGCATACTTATAATTAAATTCAAGAGGTATTACTATTTGTGATATCTGAAAGTGGAGATCTGTTAGAGATATCTGAAACAGGAGTTCTCGTAAGAGGACCTACAAAAAAAGCAAGTAGAATTATGATTTCAATCTGAAACCTGATTTTGATTTGGGAAATGATGAGTTAAGAAGTTATAATTACACTTACTACGTAAATTTCGTTGAGATGAATTAGCAGCTGATGATGACCACGCATTCTTTAATTTCTTATTATCAAGTATTAATTTTCGAAGCTTACACCTTTCATTCGGTGAAATAACTAAAAAACATAGAAAGTATAATATGTTCAAAACACAAGAATCAGTTCACTTAGAAACATAAAACGGAAAAAAGAATACTTATAATCAAATTCAAGAGCTATTACCATTTGTGATATCTGAAAGAGGATATCTGTTAGAGATATCTGAAACAGGAGTTCTCATAAGAGGACCTACAAAAAAACCAAGTAGAATTATGATTTGAATCTAAAAGCTGATTTTGATTTCGGAAATGATGAGTTAAGAAGTTATAATTTCACTTACTATGTAAATTTCGTTGAGATGAATTAGCTGTTGTAGAAAATGAACGTGAATTCTTTGACATTGTTAATTCTGAAAGAAGGAGAAGCTTTCAAAAGAAGAAAGAGCATTAAGATCAGGAACATTAAAACAATAGAATAAAACAGTGGTTTTTAAATTTTGAATTACAATATATAATACCTAAGGATTAAACATAACCTCAATAAATTATAATATTGCATTTTATCATTTTGTAATTAAAAATCATTTCATGAAAAGTAAAATAAAATTGTTTCATATTATTGAATTAATTATTCCAAATAATGTATTACATTGATAAAAAACTTAACAACAAATTTTGTAATCTTTGTGGAATGTAAATCGGATGTTCATCGGTTAGGTTTATGGTTTATTTGTATATAATTTTTAAAATAAAATATTACTATCTTTGTTTAATAACTATTTAAGTTAAACGATATTTTCTTCAGTTATCCAAATAAACCAAAGAAAAAAAATAAAATAAAACATGGATCAATAAAGCAAACAAAAAACCAAATAAAATGGGTTTGAATTTACGCTTCATACTTGGTTACGATTTTTCTGAACAACATTCTTTGAATGACTTAGAGAAAATTTGAAGTATATAAAAAACCTATTGAATGAGATTACTTAAATAAGTAATGGGAGAAACAGGCACAAATTAAATATTTTTTTTAAACTGTAACATATGACGGATACTTACTAAATCTTAGTGGGCAGGGATAACGGTAAAAACCAATAAAGAACAACCACATCCACGGATAATCCTATATAAATTATGAGATAAAATAATAACATTAAAATTGCTTAAAGATTAGAAATGTTTGTAGATAAAAAAGTTGTTAATTGGGTATATACAATATATATTATAAATTGTTGCAACTATTCATACACATAAGTTTTAAACATAAATATTGACTATTGAACACCTCAATATTTATTTAACAATATACATTATAATAAGCAGATAAGTTTTGAGGAATTCAAAACCACATAATCAGTCCAAAACATAACCCACCAAACACCCAAAAGCAACAAAACGAAAACCATAAGTTCAACATGGCAACAGCATATGAAATCAACACATAAATGTATTTGAAAATACAGAAGACACTATTTCTCAATCTTTGGAATCAAAAGCGTCGAAACACCAGCATCTTCATCCTGAGAGAGTTCATCACTGATGCGGCGCTTTGTCGAGGAGCAACCTAATGCATCATCCACATCGAACACTTCACGAATATTACGTTTTGTTTCATCAGAAGACGGATTCTTAGTGCCTACAAGTGCTTGGGATGCAGGTGTAACATTCTCACCGCAGTATGACAACTCATCCTGATATAAAAAGACAATAAGTACTAACGTTTAAAAAAATTTACTACAAATAAGGAAATTCTCATATAACCTTCATAAGGTCAACAGGAGTAGACAAACTGCAGGATTCTGGAACATCCAACGATTCGGACTGCTCATGCTTTAAGTACATAATACATAATAATATAAAATACACACAATGGTATAAATATATTTTAAAAGAATATGTATATCAAATTAAAAGAATGACATAATGAAGATTTAGACCTGGTTAAGATTGAATTTGGCGCAGAGCGCGGCAAGGATCTCATCATCGTTAGTGGCCATTGAAATACCATAGTTTTCAACCTGATGCTCAATGTTATAGTCTTTAACACTTATGATGAAAGCATACCTCTTTCCAATCAATGTGTCAAAGATCTCAGGATATGGGTTCGGTATCTCTCCAGAATTAACAACCTATAATTTTATAAAAATTAATATAATTACAATGAGCAGAATGATTCCATAATTTCAACATACAATTTTATAAAAGTTAATTTTAAGTTATATATAGTACATGGCCAAATAACTGAATGCATGTATTTGTTACCTGATCTTGAATTGAAACTAACTCTTTGGCAGTTTTCTTAAGAATCTTGTAAGCTTCAAAATCAAACAGTGTCAAAGACACAGTACCGGAAGAGTCTTGCACCCTAATAGGTATCTTGAACCTATCAAAGTTAAAAACAAATGAAAACATTAGTATTACTAAAAACAAAAGTGTCGTTCATATTAGTATTTAGTATAAGGAAATAAAACTGTAATCTCAAACCGCGGAATAGAATAGATGTCGACTCCTTCACATTTATCATTTGTACACACCAACGATTTTTCATGATCAACACCATATAAACCATCCGGATTTTCTTTCGTTACAAATCTTTCCTCCACACCTGACTTACAATGGTTACAACCATTGTAATACCAAAGTTTATCAGTGCATATAGCTGTGATTGTGTCAACAACCAAAACCTTCTTTGTCTATCAACATCAAACAAAAATAATAACACTTAGAAAAGACTTTTAAAAAACTCAGCATGTAGAGTACTTATAAGAAAATACACACCGTTGATATGGTTCCCAGGAAACCAATAAGCATGAAATCAGGGTTATTAAGAAACTCATCTTCAACACTTGAGATGACGTTTGAACCAACATGATCATTTGATGAAGATGAAGCAGAAATTTTCTCTACATATCTAAACAGATTCATGTGATCAAATTAAAACGTAAAAAATAAATGTAGGTACAAAATAATACTGTTCAATGTTTATATGCATACTAACTATACCTCTTTCTAAAAGAGGATATCTCTTCAATGTCAGTGTCAATAAAAAGTCTGCTTAGCTCAAAGCCGTTTGCAACGCCACGCTTGCCTGAATTTAAAATTAAAACCAAATGTAGATCAATATAAATAGTGTCAAATTTAAAACATATAAGTAAATCTAAAGATAAATCTATAACAATAAAAAAATTAAACTAATTAAGTTAAAATTGTACCTTTGTAAAGGTTGACCATACCAAAATGACAAAGGATAACAACATATTTCTCTCGTTTCTTATCATTCATGTAAGCAAACATGTCAATAGCAAAACCATCCCACAAAGTAACCGGACACTTTTGGCCTCTAAAATATTAACATAAAACATAATAACATCAAGCAACCTTATAATGGTTTAAACGTACAACTTAATAAAAAGAACGCACTCAAGGTCTTCAAGTCTAAGATTAAGTCTCTTAACCTTGCTCCCATCCTTCTTTGACGTATCCTCTAGATTGAAACATACATCCACATAACCAATCCAATCTATAAACAAAAATATATTGTGAAAAGAAAACAGCATTAAGAAGTGATAAGAATAAAAAAAACAATAAGACAAAACAATAGATATATATCATGTAGTGATTTACATACCAATAACTGTATTAACTTCAAAATTATTTTTAACAACATCCTTGAGGTTAACGAAATTAAAACGGTATTTCGGTCCAGACCAGTCAAAGCATTTCTCAACAGAAGTATAGAAATAAAGTGATATTTTGTCGTTTCTCTTGGTATACTTAGCAGAGGACTTATTAGTAGCAAGAGAAGGTTTGGTGATAAGAAGACATTCATCCAACTGAAGAAGGTGTTTGAATTTTCCTAGCATCTTATGCAAACAGCTGGCTTGTATCATAGTTCCCTAAGAATATGAAACATCCGATTAAATAAAAAAGGTGTTATATTCATTTGGATATTCATATGTCCAAAAAAATTATAACACAACTATATACGGTACCATCTCATCCATGAAGATCATATCAAGACGATATATTTCATTTTTGTTATCATTCATCATCTTCTTCGAAATGCTAACAATCTTCACTCTAATCGAATAGTTGTTTGAGAATGTATTAAGATCGTTAAGCATGCTAACCTTTGCAACCTCCATTTGAAGACTGTACATAAAAAAAAAAGAATAAGCAAAATATAAGTATTGCTAAACGTAATATGATAATACAATAAGCATGGATGTTCTTAAAAAAAATATCAAGGTTGAAATTCAAGCTTACCGATTATCCAATAAAAATTTTAACTGAATGCAGTGGCAAATGTAATTTCAAATGCAGGGAGTGTATATCTTTATATGTTGCTTTATTAAAGTAATAAAATATTAGAAATGATATGCAAAGTAGGCAAAAAAAGAGAAAAAACGTCAATTTTAAATTACCATTTTGTATATTAAGAATTTCAATATTTCAAAATTACTGACTTGATTTCAAAGCAATTTTCATAATGACTTTTCTATATTTTATTTTAAATTTAATTAAGAAACAATAACCGTCAATTTGAAATTCACATTTTGCTTAACTCAAATGTCCAAAGCTCAAGAAATTAGCATTAATTACTAATTTGATTTGCAACAAATAGTCATTAACAATCAAATGTTTGAACCACTTTCAATAATACAATACCCAAACAATCAAGATGAGGAACTTAATAATCATCCAAGTGTATTTTGTGTTACCTTATTTATTAGTATAAAGATGAAACTGTTCAATTAATAGTACAGATCAAACCACTGAAGTGATGTGATAAATACTCTTACATATAAACCACTGTGGTGATAAACACTGTTACATATAAACAATGATGCCATAAAACCGGTTACATATAAAACACTGAGGTGATCACATCTAACAACCTAACAGACTATAAACACTGATGCGAAAAACACTGTTAAATATAAACACTTAAACACTCTTAACATCCAAGTGTATAGGAATTTTATTTTATTAAAATAAAGATGAAACAACTGTTCAATTAATAGTAGAGATCAAACCACTGAAGTGATGTGAAATACAAAACTGTTCCTAAACACTGTTACATATAAACACTGATGCCATAAAAATGGTTACATATAAAACACTGAGGTGATGACATCTAACAACCTAACAGTCTATAAAACACTGATGCGGAAAACACTGTTACATATAAACACTGTTAACATAAACAAATAAAAAGAAACATAGAATAACTAAAGTTGATGCTGAACCACTGTTATGGTTTGACACTGTTATTGGACGTCATAAATTTCAGATTTAATTTCAAAGGTAAAAGTAGTGTAATATGCTGCTTTAATAAAATAATTAAATATTAGAACTGATATGCACTGTAGGAAAAAAAAAAAGAGAGAGAGAACGAAAAATTTAACTTACCATTTTGCATATTTTGAGTTTCAAAATTACTGATATTGTCAGTAACTACTGACTTGATATGAAAGCAAATGCCATAATGACTTTTTTAAATTTTATTTTAACTTTAATCAACATATAATAACCGTCAATTTGAAATTCAAAATTTGGTTAATCAAATGTCCAAAGCTCAAGAAATCAGCATTAATTACTGATTTGATTTGAAACAAATAGTCATCAAGAATTTTTTTTTATTTTTTAATTTAACTTTAAATTTTATCATGAAAATAATGTTGGTGGAACTCTTATGTAATTGGAATATAAAGATTAGGTAAAATGGTAATTTGATTGTAATTCTAGTTTTCATTTGATAATTTCAATGTATCACTAATTAAGAACATCAAAAATAAAAACGTGAGCACTGACTATTTTTTAGGGAAACCGCTGATGGTCAATATCAGTGAATGTCAACAATGTAAAAGTGAGCAGTGGCTATTTTTTCCGATCAGTGGATACCAACCAGTTTTCGAAACACTGATGTTCGGTCAATCAGTGGTCAACATGGAGATTGAAGAAACACAGGTTGTGTATCCGCAGTGGAATACTTGAACAATCAAATGTTTGAACCAATTTCAAGAATACTATACCCAAACAATCAAGATGAGAAGCTTAATATTCATCAAAGTTTATATGAATTTTATTAGTATAAAGATGAAACAACTGTTCAATTAATAATACAGATCAAACCACTAAATTGAAGTGATAAATAGTGTTACATATAAACACAGTCTTTTAAATTACCATTTTGCATATTTTGAATTTCAAAATTACTGATATTGTCAGTAACTACTGACTTGATTTGAAAGCAAATGCCATAATGACTTTTTTAAATTTTATTTTAACTTTAATCAACATATAATAACCGTCAATTTGTAATTCAAAATTTGCTTAATCAAATGTCCAAAGCTCAAGAAATCAGCATTAATTACTGATTTGATTTGAAACAAATAGTCATCAAGAATTTATTTTTATTTTTTAATTTAACTTTAAATTTTATGATGAAAATAATGTTGGTGGAACTCTTATGTAATTGGTTGTCAACAATGTAAAAGTGAGCAGCGGCTATTTTTTCCGATCAGTGGATACCAACCAGTTTTCGAAACACTGATGTTCGGTCAATCAGTGGTCAACATGGAGATTGAAGAAACAGAGGTTGTATTTCAACAGTGGAATATTTTGAACAATCAAATGTTTGAACCAATTTCAAGAATACTATACCCAAACAATCAAGATGAGAAGCTTAATATTCATCAAAGTGTATATGAATTTTATTAGTATAAAGATGAAACAACTGTTCAATTAATAATACAGATCAAACCACTGAACTGATGTGATAAATAGTGTTACATATAAACAAAAGTACTAAACCCTGTTACATATAAACACTGATGCCATAAAAATGGTTTCATATAAAACACTGAGGTGATGACATCTAACAACCTAACAGTCTTTAAAACATTGATGCGGAAAACACTCTTATATATAAACAAAGTCTTTTAAATTACCATTTTACATATTTTGAATTTCAAAATTACTGATATTGTCAATAACTACTGACTTGATTTGATAGCAAATGCCATAATGACTTTTTAAAATTTTATTTTAACTTTAATCAACATATAATAACCGTCAATTTGAAATACAAAATTTGCTTAATCAAATGTCAAAAGATCAAGAAATCAGCATTAAAATAGTGATTTGTTTGAAACAAATTGTCATCAAGAATTTTTTTAATCTAACTTGAGAATAAAGTTGGTGGATTTTTTCCGATCAGTGGATACCAACCAGTTTTCAAAACACTGATGTTTGGTCAATCAGTGGTCAACATGGAGATTGAAGAAACAGTGGTTGTATTTCAGCAATGGAATATTTTGAACAATCAAATGTTTGAACCAATTTCAAGAATACTATACTCAAACAATCAAGATGAGGTGCTTAATATTCATCCAAGTGTATAGGTATTTTATTAGTACAAAGATGAAACAACTGTTCAATTAATAGTACAGATCAAAACACTGAAGTGATAGTATAAATTTTGTTACATATAAACACTATTAACATAAACAAAGATAGAATAAACACTGTTAACATAAACAAACATAGAAGATGTTTTGTTGATGAGGAACCACTGTTGTTGGAGAGTGTTTCACATTTAGTTGATCAGTACTTGTCTGGACTTTGGTCTTGATCAGTGGTTCTTCATAATTGAACAGTGGATGATGTTCATCAAACTTTATGTACAACCATCCTTATATCCAACACTTGTTAGGCAGATCAGTGATGTGCCATATTAACTTGTTATAACCACTGTCATTGTAGGAAACTTAGCTGGGCAGTGCCTATTGGTGGAAACTTCAGTTTACCTACAAAAACTGATGAATTTAGAATAAATAACGCAAACTATTGTTAAGTCAAATAGCTGATGGAAAACTTTTTAACCACTGCTAGTAATTAAAACACCGATAGTGATTAACAAAACTACGTTTAATTGCTCAAATTGAGATGACGGGAGATCTGCAAAGGATTACAAATGAATCAATGCACCAATAAACAGTAAATCAAAACGTTAGAAATACCCAAAAAAATAAATCACACCAATTTAAGTTACCTTGGTGATGTCCTAAACTTTTGCACTGGTATCACCTATCAACACACCTGGTATAACCTTTCCCATTTCCATCTCCTCAACAACCGTCCGGCAGAGGTTGCTTCTAATCAACAAACTCTATAATCCAACAAAAAAGGCCTGGAAAGACAAAGTACAAAACATATCAAAATAAATCTGCTCGTAATCACATGATACAACAAACCAAACATACCAGAGTCACCGATTAAGAGGAGGTTGTACAAAAGCGTTCATCGAGTACGATAAGGAGATCTGTTTCTTCTTCTGAGGGTAGAAAAGGGTTCATCATGTTCAGTATGACAAAATAGATAAAACGAAATAAAATTTCTAGATAAAAAAGTAGATCTTACATGATTATTCTCTTCTTCAACCACTGGACGGTACATGATTTAGGGTTTCAAACGAAGATGTATCCAATAGAAGTAACCCCTGCCGTACGTTGTTGAGGACATGAATATGAGAAGAAGAAGAAGGATAAACATGAGAGAGGATAAACATCGATCGGAAATAGAGCAGAGCAGAGAGAGAAAGAAAGCAAGAAGCCCTGAATGAGTAAATGAAGGAGGATATAAATAGAATAGGGCAGTGGCACTGTTGGGCGGGAAAAAGGGCATTTAGGGGCTCTCTGGTGTTGACACGTGGCCCAAATAACTTTCATTTATTATATATAATAGATTTTGTCCAACTGTGTTCAGTAACACACGTAACATTTGTGTGTTTGTAATCTACAACAAAAGTCACATGTTACGAACTTTATTCCACGTGTCTTCGTCAACAGGGTTCAGTACAAGTGGTGAACTTCACGCGCCAACACCATTTCTTTGCCTCCATTTTGTAACAAAAAGCTCCACACGCGCTGCTCACGGTTGTAGTTGATGTCAGCTGTCGGCGGGAAAAGTACAAGGTAGCAACGACCTACGTGTCATAGACCCGTTGATTTCTCTACACGTTATGGGTGCTACTATACGCACCCCTATTTACTTTTTTCACCCCCCTCCTCTCACATACTTACAGGTGGGGCCTGCGTGGGACCGACGGTTTCCTCTCACAAGGGGGTGTGTAATCAGGAAATAGGGGGGGGGGGTGCGTATAGAATGAGCCTTTTTCAACCACCGCAAAATGTCCTTATTAGAATTATTTTATTAACCGTGGGTTATAGCTCAGTGGTTATGGAAATGAGGGAAGACTTCTGACCGAAAGGTCTCGAGTTCGATTCCTGATCCATCCGGGTTTTATCGGCTTTGCATTGTCGTGCCCTCGGGCGGGTGCAGGGTCGGGTTTTCCCCGGAACTGGTGGCATGGTGGGCTAGGGGCTCCGTGCGTGCAGGTTGGGCTGCCGCGGGCTACCTTTCGGCCAATGGGTGCCGCGTACGGAGTACTCGGCGATTCTTATGTTTGACGTTAAAAAAAAAGAATTATTTTATTAAAAGTTTAATAAAATGTTTAGTCGTTTTACAATGTAGTTTTTGAACTTTTGTTAACCATTCAGAAAAATAAAATGTTTAGTCAAACGTTTAAGGCTGTACGTTATGCTAGCGGTTTCATAGGCAAGGCGACAGCGGGGGGAAACAAGAGAAACCCCACTGCATCTCGTATACGGCAAGAGCGGTAGCCTGCTACCGCTGGCCATGCGAACAAAGGACTTGATGTTGTTATGGGGTTGGAAGCGAATGTGGAGGCTTGGGGATTGCCTAGGAAGTGGTTGGGTTGGTTTGTCTTGGTAGACAAATAAGATAATTTACAAACATGGACGCTAAATCTAAACTAATTGCACGTTAATCTTCTTGCTTGTGTTAAAATGTATAAATACAAAATGTACATATGACATGTCATATACTCATAAACAAATTCCCCAATCTCACACATAAATCAAAAAGCTTGAAAAAAAGACTTTTAAAAAGTGTATAACAACCCATGATGGATGTGGGTGGATCGACCAATCGACCATAACGGTTATGTCTCATATTCGTTCAATTGTTCTTACAAAAAAAGTGTCAATAATGTTCCGCGTTCGAACGTTAAATCAACCATCCAATGGTCAAACAAAGTTTGAGCGTTAAATCAATCAGTCCTGATAAGTTGATCTAGTGGTTAGTTACTTGGTTTCTCTCTTTGAGAACTCCCACTTGCATCACTTTAAAGGACATTGGTGGTGGTAATGAAGTTTAGAAATAGGCCTCTCTAGAGGCCGCCTGTTCGAAACCAAGCCGAACCGGGTTTTACCGCAGTGCGCCTTCGGGCGGGTGAGTTTTCCCCGGAACTGGTGGCTTGGTGGCTCGGGTAGCATCCAACTCTGACCGTTATGAAGGAGGGAATGCATTTGTTCGATTGAGGACATCTCAGAATACTTATCCAATGATTTACTTGTTCGTTAAAAAAAAAAAAAAATCAATCATCCAATCGTCAAACAAAGTTACTAGACAAAAACAAAACAATATATTTAAGACTTTTGATTCTTTTACAAAACAAGTGTAGGTTTTAAATTTTTGTGTTAAAAAATATAAAAGAACTATTACTCAAGAAAAAGGTTTTTTTTTTTTTTTTTTTTTTTTTTTTAAATTTAACCCAAGTAAAAAAAAGATGGTTTAATCAAACGAGAAAATGCCAAACTCTATAGTAAATAAAAATAAAAGAAAAGCTAATTATGAACATTATACATATTAATATGAAGTGGTTATGAACAGTGTTTTTAACGAGATTTTTTTAGTATTGTTTGAATATTATATAGGGGGAGTTTCATTTGAGAAGAAAAATTAGTTTAGAAGAAAAAGAACAAAGGGTAAAATTGTAAAACATCAAATAGTTTTTTCAATCTTATTTATTATTATCTTTGTTTAATTAATTAGTCACAAAGATTATCATCCTCCACAATAAAAAGTTTTGCCTACACATATCAAAATTTATCCTAGCATTTCGAAATTTATCCTACACATATTGAAATATATCCTACACATATTGAAATTTATTATACACGTAACTTATCCTACACATCTCATAACTTATCCTACATTCTAAATTATTATTTATTTTTAAATATTTTTTTTTGAAAATAAGTTACAAATTTAATGTAGTTAATTAAAGAGGAAGACTAGTAATTAATGATCTATTTAATTACCAATATACCCTTATAATAATATTAAATACAAATATAAAATGAATCAAAATAAAGCATTTTTGTTGGTTAAAAATTCTTCTTTTTCTTCTTACACAAAATTTCTTCTTATTTGAACTCTCCACTATTATTTTATATATATATTAGATATAGCTTTTATTTTAGTTATTCAACGTATACAAAATCAATGGGCGGTAATAGTGATTTTCACTTATCGGGTGAAATGGGCGGTGCTCCCCATCTATTTGCTCACATGGGCGGCAAAGAGAATAGTGTCACGCAGCTGCCTGGCACTCCCCTATTAGCCCAACAAATTTACGAGTTTGCCATCAGTTCAAAATTATGATTTTACCCCCCATTTAAAAATAAATTTACGTTTTTGCTCACAGCTAAAAATTTCAATTTTACCCGCAGTTCAAGTTTACAATTTTGCCCTGTTTAAATTTACAGTTTTGCCATTAGTTTTTTACCTTAAAATTACGATTTTGCAATCAGTTCAAAATTATTTTTTTTACCCCCACTTAAATATAAATTTACGCTTTTGCTCCCAGCTAAAAATTCCAATTTTGTTGTCGGTTCAGATTTACGATTTTGCCCCATTTAAATTTACAGTTTTGTCATTAGTATTTTTTCCTCACAACCAAGTTACAATTTTGCCCTCAACTTAAATTTACATTTTCTCTATCATTTTTTTTTTGTTTTCTTGGTTATATTACAATTTTGCCCCCAGTGAAAAATTACAGTCTTGCTGGCAGCTGTCTGGCACTCCCCCATTGGTCCATTTATTTTACGATTTTATCCCTGAATTAAAATTATGATTTCGCCCTCAGTTCAAAATTACGTTTTTCCCATCGTTTTAGGTTTTTTAGCAAAACTATAAAAGTTTTTTGTTTTAATTGGTTGACTCGATTTATTTTTTTTTTCGTGTCAAGAAGCCGCCTAACACTCGCTCATTACTCCTGAAAAATTATAGTTTTGCCTTGAGCCCAAAATTACGGTCTTATCATCGTTTTAATTTTTTTCCTAGCAAAATTATAATAGTGTTTTTTTAATTGATTGAGAATTATTCGGCCATCGCCCCGCAACGCGGGCGGGGCATTATCTAGTTAACATAATTTAAAAACTATTTATTTATTACAAATTAAATGAGTTAATTACATATTTAGTACTTGTGGTTTGCCCAAAGTAACATATTTAGGTACTAATAGTTTAAAATAACATCCTAGGGTATTAACTTTTCATTTTCTAACGTTTGGGGGTATTAACGTTATTTGTAGGTTTAAAATCACATTCTATTAGTACCTAAGTATGTTATTTTGTGCAAACCATATGGACTAAATATGTTAATACCCTATAAGTTAATACATCCAAACATTACAAAATGGAAAGTTAATACCCTAGAAGGTGATTTTAAACTATTAGTATCTAAGTATGTTATTTTATGCAAACCACATGCACTAACTATGTAATTAACTCCAAATTAAATAGTATAGCATTAACCCCCTTAAGAAAAGGTTCACGTCAAAATGCTAATAAAAAATTACACATAACTACGAGTCGATTTCAAACATACTTGATATGAAGGCATAAAAATAAGAAAAAACTAATTATAAAAACTAAGATAGTTAAAATAGTATCTATCTATACATCTATATAAAGCATTATATATTTACATATTAGTAATTTACAACACAATTTGTAAGAATAGAGACTAAAAGTCACAAACAAAACCCTCTGTTTGTACATTTTTCTTCCCATTCTACCCTGTTATCCCTGCATCGCCCCTACCAGATATAAACCCTCAATTGAAATTGAATGTTATCATCAGTTTCTTTAACTCAATCGTCCTCTTCAATGTGATAATTAGGTAATGTTTGGTATAAAGGAATGGGAAGTGGAATGGAATTGATGATTACGAAGGAATGAAGAAAAGGGTGTTTGGTTGGTCAATGGAATGGAATCACCCATTCCAAAAGGCATTCCATTCCTTCAAAATCATTCCTTCCACCCCCCATGTTTTTTTCTCCATTTCATCCCCTCTTGCACCATTCATCAACAACACCAAAACCCACCACCTTCGCCACAACCCACCACCACCACCACCCACCACCGACGCCATCGCCGCCACCCTCCACCACCTCACCCCGACAGCCACCGTCGCCGCCGCCACCCACTCGCCACCGTTATTAGCACAGCCGCGACCAACCGCCAACGCCACTCGTTGCCGCCGCCCACCACCATCGTCGACGCCACCACCACAGCCACCACCACCACCACTAACCGCCGACGCCGCCCACCGCCACCTCTGCTGCCACCCACCACCAACGGCCACCTTGCCGCCACCAACACTCGTCGTCACCGCCACACCGCCACTCGCCGCCGCCACCACCACCCATCGCCGCCGCCGACACCCACCACCGCCACCTATAACCACCCACAATCACCACCACCGACCACCACCACTCACCGCTGATTTTATTACTCTGTTTTTCTTGCCTATCGAACAATATACAATAATAATTCATTCCATTCACACATGGTAACCAAATAAGACATGGAATGGTAATGATCCATTGCATTCCCTCGTCCATTCAATTACCTCGTTCATTCCATTCCTTCGTTCATTCCATTACCCCATACCAAACAGACCCTTAGTTTCTTCAACTAAAGCCTGCAAATGAATCATTCGTCCTCTCAAATCCCCCTTCCCTTTCCACTACACGAACGAAGATTGTGCTGACTTAACGGCTCAACAGGAAAAGAAATGGATGATTGAATGTTGGCATCAAATTGAAGATGCATCGTTTATGCTTCAATGGCCCCGTAGCCATCCCCATATTAAGAAGTCTCCATTTAAAGCAGGCACAAATCGTTGATTCAAACGACGACTAAAACCCTAGAGGAAGAAATTTTAAGTTGTATTTTTATCTGGCTTTTGGCTTGTTTCTGGTTATGATTCTTGGCTATAAAGTTGTATTTGGTTGAACTTATTGTCTATTTTTAACTTTATGGTTGTTTACTAATGCTGGAGCTTATGGGTGTTGATGGGGTATGGTATTAGATCCAACCCGGACAATCAGACATATCCGTTACTTATCGCCTTTTATTATAATATTTATTATTATTGAGTACTAACCCGCGAAGCCTAGCGCGTTGTAGTTTACACTACACTAGGTTGTGGGCTTGTAGAGATAACCCCTAACTGGGCCTGGCCCATTGAGGTTAGGGGAGGCCCATATCTCCTATATAAAAAGGTGTTCACCTCATTATTAGGACACAAGATATGGAGCCGCCACACTTTTGTTGCTGGAAATAAGAGATTCTTCTCTTACCGGCCATCTCTATATCCCCGTGTTTCTCTCTTTTCCATTGCAGATCTAGGTTCAAGAGGAAGAACAAGGTGTGATTCTCCATCCTCTCAGAGAAAGCGGTCCAATCATCCCGGCGGTGATTCTGTGTTTCAACATGTAACACCCTGAAAACGGGTTGGGTAATCAAACTCCGTTAATACTACAGGACGGGTAAAATACAGTTAGTGGTAAAACTTACCCGGTAAATTTTAGTATTTAAATAAATAAATCTAATATTAATTAAAAGGAAGAGAAATACTTTGAGAAAGCAAAGTATATAAAACGCCCGAGATTTAACGGGACTTAAAATAAAACGGGTTGAGAGCAAGATAAAGTAACTAGGTAATAAATAACCTAGTACAAGTCTTGTAATTAAATGAAAGAACAAAATATCAAGTTATAAACTAAATAAAAGTAGAGGGGCCTATGTTGTTAAAATCTAAACTTATATTATTAAGTTTAAAAAAAACCAAACACACCATTTAGGTGCCTGGTTCGATCAACAGGAGGAAGAGGGCGACCCCCACTCTCAAAACCCTAACAACTCACAAATCTTACGAATTGAAAGCTCAAACCAAGTTAAAATCGAAAATCGAGCATAGATTATTGATCCCCATTGCAAGGGGGTTGTAAGGTATGTAAAATTTGATGTTAATTCCCTATTTGAAATTCTCATGAATTTGGGAAATCTGAAATTTGATGTTGCATGTTTGCTATTTGGATAGAATAGGGATGATATAGTGTCTAGGAGTGAAACCTAGACAATAACATGTGAAATCATGCCTAAATTCTGGAAATTTCATGAGTACATTGAAGGTCATTCATGGGTTTTGTGAGAAAATGATGAACACTAGGGTGTAGAATGCTAATCTAGTGTAAATTGATGCATAGAAACTGATTTCTGAAAATATGATGTGTAATTCTATAAGTAATAGCTCAATTGATGTTAATCAAGGCTAAGTAGCAAGCCATGAATTAGAAAATAAAAGATGTAAAATTCAGCCCGTCAAGTGTTTGTAAAAATGCCCCAAAGAAGGCTCGAAATTTAAATTTGAAGTTAAAACACATGATTGTGATGATTTAGCAAATTATGCGATACATGATTGAAAAAGGGTTCTAAACGGATTGCGAATTGAACTCTTTAGGAGAGGAATCCGGATCGTCAAGTGGACAAGCCGGTGGAAATATGCGTTTGAAAAGGATGCTTAAAAGGTATGTAACTACGATCTCGTTACGTTATGCTTGATTTCGTATTTTCGCTAGTAGACCTTTAATTAGCATAATACATGAAATTTACATTTAGTTGAAGTGACGAAGATCACTAGGTAAATAAACGGGTCAAAAGGTGAAATTATCACCCTTTGACAATGTCGACTAATGGTTTGTCGAGTTACATGTTTATAGGAATAAATATCAAATGGATACGTACATCACTATTGCTTAACGGCCACTAAGGCAAGGTATCGAAATGGGTCAATATATTGATCCGAGCCAGGTATGTATAATGATTCAACTCATCATATAGAACTTGAGATTCTATAAGAGTTAGACAAGGTTAAAGTATAGTTATTCGGTTATCTTTTAGGTAAACTGAATAAATTGAATAATGGTTATAGTGTTTTAGAAGCACATGGGTTTATAAACAAGGTTATAGTTAAAAGGTCGGATTTTGGGTCAAACAAGTATTTAAAAGTTCCTTGTAGTAAAAGAAGGATGAAAATTGACCAAATTGCCCTTATAGGCTAATTCGAACGAACGACCCTTAAAAGGGGTTCGGAAACGAGTTTTATGATTAAATAAATGCTTAGAATAAGAAAAGATAGTGAAAGATGTAAATTCTTGGGTCGAATCACTTTATATAGGTCTTTGCCGTAAAATGATAATCCGAGGGGTAAAACTCGGAACATATAGATATCCACATTAAATACAACACACATATAGTTGTGGTGGAAGATTACTTGGTAAGGAATGTAGGAATAAGATGCTAGAAATGTATGAAAGCTAGTTCAAGTTCTAAAGTGCTTAAATACCCTTAACGGGTCAAAATAAGCATACGAGCGAAAACGTATTTAAATTGTGTGAGAAACCTGTGATTAGAACCTAACATGGTAGATAACATTAATTTGAAGAGATGCATGTGAAATAAGGATTAAGCAAACAAGTTTGTTGATAAAATGCATAAACGGGTTAAAACTCGGTAAAACGGCAAGGAGTCGAAGGCTTAGAAGTCTCAAAATTTATTATGTAGGATGTTGGATTTTAACTCCATTTGATGGAGGATCAAATTAAAATCATGTAGGAAGAAACGGTAGGTCAAACGGACAAGCGAATTGAAAGATACGAAAGTTTTCGTGTCAAAAACGACAAATTGGAAGGGGCTGATACAGGGGCCACCGTAAGTTACGGTGCCCACCGTAAGTTATGGTGGGGCTGATATCATTACGCCAGATACTTACTGAGTTACGGTGGGGGCATTTGAAATCAGGGGCCACCGTAACTTACGGTGTCCACCGTAAGTTACGGTGGAGGCCGGATTCGAGTCCTTGTTTCTAGGATCAAGGGATTAATATTGGGATTTCCTGATTTCTTTCTTTAATTCGATTATTCGACACCATTTTCCTTGTGATACCAGTTATTTAATTATCAAAACTAACTTTTAAGTTGGTTTTGAACACAGGTGAGTGTCAAGAGCCCCGGATGAAGATCAAGCGTCGAGCAAGAACCGAACACGCGTTAAACGAAGCTTCCGCAATGTTGTTTCGGCGTTAATCTAAAACGATGAATTAAATTACACTATGTAGTTTTGCTTTCAAAGTTTAGAAAAGTTTTTAATAAACCCGTATTTGAGCATGAATGTTTAAATATAAATACTCAGTAAATTGTGATTATTTATGAAAATCAATAAATAAATTTACGGTTGTTACAAGTTGGTATCAGAGCCTTGGTTTAAGAGATTCAAGTATGGTGGGAAAAACTATGCTTGGACTTAAACCTTATGCTCTTGATAAAGACTGGTGTTCGGTTCAAGGCTTGATCGCAAATCCGGTAAGTACAAGTATGTTAATGGTTTAGAATGATTAAAGTGTTGAGATCAACTTACAGGGTTATCTCGTAATACACGTTACCCCATCCAAATCGATAAATGATAGATACAGTTAATGGAATTACGTGCGTAGACACATATAGTAAAAAGCCTTGTATTATAATACGGGCGTTTATTAATGTCGAAATTACTAACTTTTGTAAATGTTTAGTTGAAGGACAATCGCATCTGAAGATGACGAGAGTTGAACGAATTAGGGATATGACGGTAGAACGGTCCGAGGTATGACAAGCAGAGCATACTTATTGAGGAACTAAATCGCGTGACGATCGCGAACAAGGTTAATGGCAAAAGAAGCCCGTTATGGCAAGCATTACCAGGTGCACATTTTAAATTCAATCGTAGAAATAGCAATATGCAACAAACATGTAGAGAATGATTGTTGCATACGTAAATTAAAAGCTTGGAAAACCTGAATAGAATACCTATCCAGAACATTATTTCCAAGAAAATTAAATAGAGGCGTTACTTACATGGGGTGTAATGTGAAAATTATAAAAGGTCATGTATATCATGTGTTGATAGCTTGCTCTGGCCAAGTAAGTAGTGAACACGTGGTACCATGAACTTTTATGATGGACATATTTACATCCGATGTAGTAAGGACGGGGTGAATGGGAGAGATTAAAAAGTACCCAAATGAAACAAATGAACAAAATAGTTGACAATAATGTAAACGCACAGCCGGGTGACGGAAGCGTATTAGGATAATGAGCCCGAGAGAAGGGACAAACAAACATGTAAAATGATTAAGATATGTATCGGGAGGGGGTGTACTTACACCCGAACCCGAAGAATATAAACATGTAAAATGATCAAGATATGCATTGGGAGGGAGTGTACTTACACTTGAACCCGGAAAATGCGAATATGTCTCTTAACGGACCGATTTTGTAAAACGTCAAACTTGAGGACAAAGTCGGAATATAAAAATGAAGCGAGGTCTTAATGCATACCGGGAGGGTTGCAATAATAACGACTTCGGTACAACACCCGGTTGATGGGTAAGAATTAAACGTATGCGTAGACCGAGAAACGGGAACTCGGATGGAAAGTTAAAAGACTCGGGTTTTGAGTCGTAACTAAAAGACGACAAGATAATGTAAATAGAAATTTTGAATAAATTATGTTCAACTATTTCAAAGTTGAACGGGTTGAATATAATATCATGCCGAACGGCATGAGTAAACGCAAGTGGGATAAAGGTAACGTTAAAAGTAAAGGAATAATGAGCCCGGTAATGGGGCATAATCAAATACGAATATATGTAAACTGGATAATAGTGAGTATAAGATGAACCGACGCATAAATGACGTGAGAAGTAATAAAGTCGGAAAATTTGTTTGAAAGAAAAACAAATATAGCCTTAGACTACGGTCAAGGTCAAAGGAAATTTAAAGGCGAAAATAAATGACTTTGAACATAAAAAGGGTGCCTTAACGCCATATACATATATATACCTTTGAATAAAGACTTGAATAAAAGATAATCTACGGGATTATAATAACTTATGATATGATAAATAATGCTAAGGTCTACGGGACCAAAAAGACCTTCGGGTCACAAATAGAAAGAAACGAATTGTTGGAGTCTCACCTTAATAAGGTCAAAAAGGTGAAAATCTAAAGTAATAGCCTACGAGGCTAAGTGAAAGAACCTACGGATCAATTGTATAAAACAAGGGAACTGATTTTAACTTCCCGAATAAAACTAAGACTGTAAAAGAATAAATCATGGACTGTCAATATCCATAATTCTGACAAAAGTTAAAGAGAAGATCCTAAAAACTAAAACTTGGTTTTAGTAGGAAATAACGTTTTTACAAATATAAATTCTGATAGGAATTTAAATAGTAAGCCTGAATGATACAAGTCTTGACACTAATAGGCGCATGGCGATATATTCAGAAAAGTGATGTTTTAAAAAATGAAAGGTTGATATGAATTAAACATGATGTGACACGATCACTGTCAAGAAATGCAATGTGAGGTAGAATCACATTATAACCAAGCGAGTGGTAAAATTAACTGGACTAATAAGTCTAGTTAGTGAGACCGGTTAAGGTCAGCAATTCAAATCAAGAAATTTGGTTTGCTTGTAAGCGGTAGATTCGGTATAACCGAACCGAATAAATAAATTTGAAAACAAAAGAATTTGTTGCTAAAGGTGAAAGATTTCACTAAGGACCTTTAAACGGGTCAAAGTAACGGATTCATAAAGAATTCGATAGTATATGAAAGCGATGGATATCGCTAAGTTAACTAAACTAGTGGAAATAACGAGATTACGTTATTTCGAGTTGCACTATGTCGTATGAGAAACGTAGACAATTAGTGACCAAAAGATGTTACCATACTTATCTGGTAACACTAACAATTGGTTAAAAGCATAAGTAATGTTTAAAATATTTCTCGGATCAAATACATTGAGTTTAAACTCAATGAATTATGTAAAAAAAGGTTTCGGGGACGAAACCTCTTTAAGGGGGTAGACTTGTAACACCCTGAAAACGGGTTTGGTAATCAAACTCCGTTAATACTACAGGACGGGTAAAATACAGTTAGTGGTAAAACTTACCCGGTAAATTTTAGGATTTAAATAAATAAATCTAATATTTATTAAAAGGATGAGAAATACTTTGAGAAAGCAAAGTATATAAAAGGCCCGAGATTTAACAGGATTTAAAATAAAACGGGCTGAGAACAAGATAAAGTAACTAGGTAATAAATAACCTAGTACAAGTCTTGTAATTAAATGAAAGAACAAAATATCAAGTTATAAACTAAATAAAAGTAGAGGGGCCTATGTTAAAATCTAAACTTATATTATTAAGTTTAAAAAAAAAACCAAACACACCATTTAGGTGCCTGGTTCGATCAACAGGAGGAGGAGGGCGACCCCCACTCTCAAAACCCTAACAACTCACAAATCTCACGAATTGAAGGCTCAAACCAAGTTAAAATCGAAAATCGAGCATAGATTATTGATCCCCATTGCAAGGGGGTTGTAAGGTATGTAAAATTTGATGTTAATTCCCTGTTTGAAATTCTCATGAATTTGGGAAATCTGAAATTTGATGTTGCATGTTTGCTATTTGGATAGAATAGGGATGATATAGTGTCTTGGAGTGAAACCTAGACAATAACATGTGAAATCATGCCTAAATTCTGGAAATTTCATGAGTACATTGAAGGTCATTCATGGGTTTTGTGAGAAAATGATGAACACTAGGGTGTAGAATGCTAATCTAGTGTAAATTGATGCATAGAAACTAATTTCTGAAAATATGATGTGTAATTCTATAAGTAATAGCTCAATTGATGTTAATCAAGGCTAAGTAGCAAGCCATGAATTAGAAAATAAAAGATGTAAAATTCTGCCTGTCAAGTGTTTGTAAAAATGCCCCAAAGAAGGCTCGAAATTTAAATTTGAAGTTAAAACACATGATTGTGATGATTTAGCAAATTATGCGATACATGATTGAAAAAGGGTTCTAAACGGATTGCGAATTGAACTCTTTAGGCGAGGAATCCAGATCGTCAAGTGGACAAGCCGGTGGAAATACGCGTTTGAAAAGGATGCTTAAAAGGTATGTAACTACGATCTCGTTACGTTATGCTTGATTTCGTATTTTCGCTAGTAGACCTTAAATTAGCATAATACATGAAATTTACATTTAGTTGAAGTGACGAAGATCACTAGGTAAATAAACGGGTCAAAAGGTGAAATTATCACCCTTTGACAATATCGACTAATCGTTTGTCGAGTTACATGTTTATAGGAATAAATATCAAATGGATACGTACATCGCTATTGCTTAACGGCTACTAAGGCAAGGTATCGAAATGGGTCAATATATTGATCCGAGCCAGGTATGTATAATGATTCAACTCATCATATAGAACTTGAGATTCTATAAGAGTTAGACAAGGTTAAAGTATAGTTATTCGGTTATCTTTTAGGTAAACCGAATAAATTGAATTATGGTTATAGTGTTTTAGAAGCACATGGGTTTATAAACAAGGTTATAGTTAAAAGGTCGGATTTTGGGTCAAACAAGTATTTAAAAGTTCCTTGTAGTAAAAGAAGGATGAAAATTGACCAAATTGCCCTTATAGGCTAATTCGAACGAACGACCCTTAAAAGGGGTTCGGAAACAAGTTTTATGATTAAATAAATGCTTAGAATAAGAAAAGATAGCGAAAGATGTAAATTCTTGGGTCGAATGACTTTATATAGGTCTTTGCCGTAAAATGATAATCCGAGGGGTAAAACTCGGAACATATAGATATCCACATTAAATCCAACACACATATAGTTGTGGTGGAAGATTACTTGGTAAGGAATGTAGGAATAAGATGCTAGAAATGTATGAAAGCTAGTTCAAGTTCTAAAGTGCTTAAATACCCTTAACGGGTCAAAATAAGCATACGAGCGAAAACGTATTTAAATTGTGTGAGAAACCTATGATTAGAACCTAACGTGGTAGATAACATTAATTTGAAGAGATGCATGTGAAATAAGGATTAAGCAAACAAGTTTGTTGATAAAAAGCATAAACGGGTTAAAACTCGGTAAAACAGCAAGGAGTCGAAGGCTTAGAAGTCTCAAAATTTATTATGTAGGATGTTGGATTTTAACTCCATTTGATGGAGGATTAAATTAAAATCATGTAGGAAGAAACGGTAGGTCAAACGGACAAGCGGATTGAAAGATACGAAAGTTTTCGTGTCAAAAACGGCAAATTGGAAGGGGCTGATACAGGGGCCACCGTAAGTTACGGTGCCCACCGTAAGTTACGGTGGGGCTGATATCATTACGCCAGATACCTACTGAGTTACGGTGGGGGCATTTGAAATCAGGGGCCACCGTAACTTACGGTGTCCACCGTAAGTTACGGTGGAGGTCGGATTTGAGTCCTTGTTTCTAGGATCAAGGGATTAATATTGGGATTTCCTGATTTCTTTCTTTAATTCGATTATTCGACTCCATTTTCCTTGTGATACCAGTTATTTAATTATCAAAACTAACTTTTATGTTGGTTTTGAACACAGGTGAGTGTCAAGAGCCCCGGATGTAGATCAAGCGTCGAGCAAGAACCGAACACGCGTTAAACGAAGCTTCCGCAATGTTGTTTCGCAGTTAATCTAAAACGATGAATTAAATTACACTATGTAGTTTTGCTTTCAAAGTTTAGAAAAGTTTTTAATAAACTCGTATTTGAGCATGAATGTTTAAATATAAATACTCAGTAAATTGTGATTATTTATGAAAATCAATAAATAAATTTACGGTTGTTACACAACATTGGCGCCCACCGAGTATATGATATACATTTGTTGATCACATCTCATTTTATCCTCAGATCTCCGGATCAGTGTTACTTTTCTCTAGCTAACATTGTAGATCTGTGAATAAACACGGAACTAATTTTAGGAGTAATTAGTTTGGTTTATGTTCCTTTCATAATGGTTAATCTCCTTTTAACTTTCTGAGCTCCGATTGATCTGATAATCCTGCAAAACAGAACACCGTTAGCTCGTTAAGAGGGGAATATGGGGGTTTCTCTCTTAACCAGACTCCGGCGTGAGAATAAGTATCTGCTTCGAGGAGATAATTGTGTGTTAAGAGTGAGAGTAGAGGGAATAGAATGCCTAACCTGTGCTTGAAGGTCTCTATTTATAGCCGGAGAGGTGTAAGAAGAGATGGCTGATGGGCCTTGGGCCGAAAGGCGACAACTTAGAGGATATGCTCTTTGTCTCACTGGTGTCGACCGTTAGTGCCTTCTAGAAGACCTCCGGTGCTGGCGCACCTTGATTGGAGCCACGTGTCTCAGTTGTCGACCTTGTTGTCCCTCTGCCATCAGCAGGTAAGTGGAGATCATGGGGCAGGTGTCGCTGCCCCCTGATTGGTGCCACATAGGGGTCCTTGTGTACTTTCTGTCTCCTGCACGTCAGACGATCGTGGAGCACAATGTAGTACAGCCTTGAGGACGCTGATTGGCTTGCCCTTCTGCCATTTGTACCCTTAGTACCTTCTGAAGTGCCCTCGCGCTTTGACTCCTACGCGACCCTTGCTGAGCATGTTAGTAGCTCGCGCGGGGTTGCAGGAGGTGAAGGCTCTTATTCAGAACGCTAAGTATAGATATTGATGTTATTTCTTGTTTGGACCTCGCGTGAGACCATTCTCTGCTTGATCATCCCGCGCGGGGTCTAATGATTGATCACCAAAGTGATTAAGGAGTATGGTCCAAAGCGCGACCAGAATGGTATGCGCGGCATTTTTGGGACCATACCCCTTCAATCTGTGTTTTTCACTTGATCCGAACAAGATTTTAGTGCCTAAAACCCTTCAGATCTACATTTGTTTGAAATGGGTACACAATCTCAGCTACGAAGGGGTGCAGATCTGTTTTCTTACAAGGCTTTTTCAAGCTATAATGGCAAGATTCATGTTCTGAGCTCAAGAAGATATTTGTGGGAAAACATTTTCAAGATCTGAGTCCCTTCAATATAGATATACGAGTTCTGGGTCACAATCTTTATTATACGTCGCCCTGTTTTGAGCACTACACGAAGACCCAAAACTCTCCAAAATCCGGCACGTGAAATCAATCATCTTTTATCACGAATCTGATAGTTTTATTAGCAAAACTTTATACATAATCCAAAAAATCTTGAAGTTTATCCACCTGTGACACTGGTGCATGTTGAACAGGCACTCCGCCATTCATGTATATCGAACAATCACTTTGTTACCGCGCATGCTGGGCACCCACTTCGCCACCCTGCGCATGACGAGCTCCGTCACCCGCGTACATCAGTCAACCCCACCTGCGCGTGAGAAACTCCGCCGCTAGCGACCTTAAGACATGCGCCACCCGCCTCGCGCGCACCGGCATGCTCTACCGGAGGGTGACCCCCGCTCCGCGCAGCGCGGGACCGTACAACAACGGGTGATTTCCAACCGCGCACGCAAATATGTACCGCAATGTGCCTACTTGTGCCTCTTCGAAAAAACTTTTACAACTTATAGTCTCGCGCACAGAGCACCTGCGAGCAAACACCACGCTTTCCGGCAGAGCCGGCCCTGAGAATTTGTTTGCCCTGTTCGAGCTCGAAGAAATGTACCCTTCGGCCTTTTAGCGAAATATATAAATGTAAACTAGTTTTTTATATAACTGTTCAAGAAATCATAGTATTGGTTAAGTGCAAACAAAGATACCAAGGCCATGTGTTTTCGGGTCGGTAAAACGATTCGGGCCTATATAATAAGAAAAAAATGAAACTAACAAACACATTTCCTATTTTTCTAATTGCCGTTTACTTTTGTCAGCATAATCCACACCAAAATCAATTCACAGATCAAAACTAATATCACATGGGATCATCCAATCACAAATTCAAAACGTAAAGAACAAGTAATGCAAAATCAAACAACATGAAATTCATTCTACAGAACTATATTGCCTACGTTTATCGCTCCTAACTTCTTCTATTGCATGAAATTCGGTCTTCAAAATTTCATGATGTTAGGAAATCAAGAAATAAAAAGTTTACCTTTCACTAGTTCAACAAGGCTTAGAAATTGAAGTCGTCGGCAGTGGAGTGGATTGGAGTGGCCGACGGCGATGGGTGTGGTTGTGGGAAGAGCTGGAGTGACGATTGTTGAAGGGTGGTTTCAGATGTTGGGGAATCTATTTGTGTGGTGTTTTGCTCGTTTCAGATGTGGGGGACTGGGGTGTTGGTTATTGAAAGTTAAAACTCTAAGAATCTGTTTTAGATTTAAAAAAAAAACCTTCAAAAAATAAAACAGCAAGGGTGACTCGAACCCGGGATTTCAAGTTCAAAAGCGGGGAAGTTAACCATTAAGCCATTCATCAGATTGTATTGGTATACTCTTAAAAAAGAATTATAACATATATATGCATCAGAATTTTTTTTAAAACGTGCCCTTCGAAATCTCGGGCCCTGGCCGGTGGTCCTCCTCGCCCACCCCAAGGCCGGCCCTGCTTTCCGGAGCCAAGCGCACACCTGAGACCTGTATGCACATAGGCATTGTCCCTGCGCACATGAATATGTTAGGAACCAGAGTTGAATCCTCTCCTCTATTATGCATTTAAAAGACAAAAAGAAACTGTACTCCAAATGCTCCATAACTTGGCGCCATTTAATACCTGCTTCAAAATTTTACCTATGAAAGAAGCTAAAAAGATGTCATAGCATTTAATATTTCTAGAAGTTTGCAAGGGCACGTGCCAACTTTTTTGAGGTTTACATCTCTACTTTTCCATTTTACTCCACAACTTACAACCTTTCACAATATTGACCCTTACAATATCATAAACTGACATAACTTTTTAGACCTTTTAACATACACCAAGAGTTGGTTCTATCACTTTTAGGCATGCATGGGTATATATTCATTTTAGCAAATATAACTACTCATGCCATTATGCTTACGTTTTCAATTTCAATTAAAATATTGAAATTCAGATTTGCCACACGTAAAAAGCATAAAAAAATGTTTTTTTTACTATGTAGACGTGTACCCATTTTCCGTTAGGCAATA
The DNA here is from genome assembly GCA_030545235.1 of Helianthus tuberosus. Classification (NCBI taxonomy): domain Eukaryota; kingdom Viridiplantae; phylum Streptophyta; class Magnoliopsida; order Asterales; family Asteraceae; genus Helianthus; species Helianthus tuberosus. Next base: position 147,422,608 of record CM060414.1, on the reverse strand, counting down.
ACCAACACGCTCGCTACATGTTGTATATACATATATGAGTATACACTCGTTACTTGTCTAATATTGATGTGTGCGGTGTGTTATGGTTTTTAATGTATATTTTTAAGCCCTTTAACACTTTTTAGCCAAGTTTTAAATTTATAAAACACGATATTTACTAACACTAAACACACATATGGGCAAGTGAACCCATCTTGAGCGTAGTATAGTGTTGGTAAGATACCGAGGTCGTCCAAGGACACAAGAGCTTTTAATACCGGTTTATCCTCAACGTCTAATCAAATCAAAAGTTTAGAAAAAGGTTTTAAACTAATAAAAATAAAACTAACTAAAATGCTGAAAAATAAAATAAAATAAAAACAGATAGACAAGATGAATCACTTGGATCCGACTCGTGTTTAGTGTAACCTTTGATTATTTCCGCACTTTTGCACTTTTTAAGAGATTATCTTAGTTATTGTAGTAGGCCCCTCTTCTGAAGGTGACGTTACCCTCAACCCAGTAGTTTGAGTCAGCAAGGATACAATCCTAAAGGGTTGGATTATTGAAAGATTATTAATTAAGTTATTAATGCATATTGTGGTAGGCCCTTCTTCTGGAGGTGATGTTACCCTCGGCTAAGTAGTCTGAGTCAGCAGGGATACAGTCTTAAGTAGCCGGGTTAAAGTATTAATAGTAGTTTACATATGAGGGGATCAAGGAGTTCGAACCCCCGCCATCCAATACCAGTGGGTATTGAAGGAGGTCCTACTAAAGTTGACCCAGGTCCTTGCAGGATCTATACACTGAACAAGGCAAGACTCTTACCAAACCGTTCCCTTATCCCCCGACCAGGTAGCCAACATATCTCCATATAGACCGTGGAGATATGAATGATGAAAATCTTTTATTTTATATAGACAGTAAAATCATGCCAAGACGCCATGGACAAACGATAAGGAAGACTCACCTTCAACATAAGAAACTAGTTATTAAAGTCATTAATGCAGAACCAAATAAAAAGTGCGAAAAGATTAAAAATAAAAAGTATTACACTAAACACTTGTCTTCACCAAGTGATGTAAGAGACTTAGGCAAACATGGCCTTTGATTGTCAAGAACTCTTACGATCAATCTTGGATCCCGAGACTACTCACACACTATATGATGGATGATGGATGATGGTGGTGGTGGTGGATGATGGTGTGTGGTGGTGGAGTGTGGGTGAAGTGTGAGAGAGGTGGTTTGCCAAGGGATGGTTTGCAAATGAGCCAAGCACCCCTATTTATAGCCTGCACAGAAGCCCGGACACGGCCCCATGTCCATTGGGCACGGCCCCGTGTCCACCCATCTTCTCTTTCTTCATTAAATTAAGTTTGTCTGCATTAGTTGACCACGCCCCCGTGTCCGCTGGGCACGACCCCGTGTCCGCTGGGCACGACCCCGTGTGCAGAAGCGTATCTGTACTATCAAGATTTTCCTAGATTCTGCGAATCTTAGAGTTGACCACGGCCCCGTGTCCGCTGGACACGCCCCCATGGTGGGTGATTGAAGCTTCTACAACTTTGTCTTTTCTGCAGACACTTGGGCACGCCCCCGTGCTCACTGAGCACGGGGCGTGTTCAGTCTTCTGTTCTCTTGTTTTTGCTTTAGAGGATGTTGTCGAGGGGTCGGGCACGCCACGTTTATTCCTTTTCTTGTATTTATGCTGGATTTGGCTGCATTTTTGCTTCTTTTGTTCATTTAAGCTTTTTTAACCCTGAAAATACAAAAGGAAGACAAAAACACAATTTTTCCAACATTAGTACTAAAAAGGGTTATTTTTATGCCTCATTTGATGTAATTTATATGTTGCATTTTGCACACATCAAATACCCCCACACTTGAATCTTTGCTTGTCCTCAAGCAAAACTCTTTATTTTGTGGCTTACACTCCCAAATGGAATGGGTAGAAGAGAAGGTTTTGGGCTTGTCATAGAGTGTCGGGATTTCCAAGATTCTTATTAGGTTTTATTTTTATTTTATTTACAATCCTATTCGTCATGATTTATTTAAAACATTACACAAGATAAATTACTTATTAGGGCATAACATACCTCTTTAAAATTCCATTTATATACAAGTTCACATACCTCACGGGGAATCATTCAACACTCGGCCGAAGGTGTATTTTTTTGTGAAAACTCTCGAGAGCGGCATGGAATTTATTCCTACCATAGGCTTGCCAAGTAATCAATCCTCCTCCTTTTTAACTAAAAACCTTTGTAAATATCAAGAGGACTTTTTTTGGGGAAAGGGTTAGGCTTGGGTTAAAGGTAGGTGGTTGGGTTAGTGGTTAGTAGAAAAGGGCGAAAAGCGTAAAAAGCTTCGGTTTTTGTAGGACTTTTTATTTTTATGATTTTTTTATTTTTTATTTTGATGAAGCAATTCTTCAAACAAAGTTCTTTTTGATAAACTTGTTTGTTATTTCTTTTGGCTTCATCATCAATATATATATATATCTATATATCTATATACTATATATAAGCATTTCCTATAGATATAAAAGTAATTTACCTATACAATTTTAAGACGTCACACTAAGGGTCTTCATCATTCCCTGATATTTCATCCTTTACTACCAATTTTGCCCCCAATCAATGTACGTTCCCCACAAAGAAGTCTCCAACTGAATGCGACGATTGAATCGTTTGCTTCTCCACATTCCCTTATTCTCTCCCAAATCGGTTGTGCTTCACACACACATATACAAGAGGGAGTCTCTGCCTCTCTTCGTTTTCAATTTGGTTTAGTTCTTCCCCCAAATACACAAACAATCACTCAATCGGAAACAAGATTATCATGTAAAACACCAATTTTACACTTTTTCATCTGAATCTGTTGGTAGATTCCTCTTAATCGATTCAATTTCGCTTTTTTGTGGCCCATGAACATTTTAGGGTTTCCTGTTTTTAACATATTGAAAAGAACACACACATAGCTTCTAAGGTACGTTTTTTCTTTGTTTTTCAATGTTTCTCAATCTAAAGTTTCGATTTTGTTATAGATTGTTAGGTTGTTTGGTTCATAGATCCTTGTTTGAGTTATGGTAGATCTCAATTTGTGTTCTTTTGATTGATCATATGTTTTTTTGTTTGTGAATTGGATGAATTCTTGATTTACTGACCTGAATTTAGGGGCATGAGGTTTGGAATTGATGAATTTTGGTGAATTCAGGTGGGGAGGGTAAGTGAGAATTGAGAAGATAACGGATGCTCCTAGGACTATGAGGTAATTTCCTACCCTAATTTTAAGACGGCAGATCAATGGGCATGCTTTTTCCCCTAATTTTTCATCATTTTCTCTCAAATTTGCCCTCAATTCAATGTCTTTAGCCTACTGATTCTTGCACAATGAACTATTCATCCCAACAGTCGGTGTAAATTGAAGACGCGAATTGATGAAAGTGTAAATTGGAGACGTCAATTGATGATTGAAACGGTGGCAACAATTATTAATATAATCAATTAGGTTTGATCGATCAATCGATCGCTTGTGACCACTTCCCATTTGGCACACGGATCCTCACTTCTTGTTAATTCCATACCAAATTCAGGTAATTTTGTTCCATTTCTTCATTGTTTTACTGTTAATTTTCTATTTAAGGCAGTAATTTAGTGTAATATTGAATCACCCTGTATTTGATATGTCAAGTGTGATAACAGTGTGTGTTTGCAAATCCTTTGGTCAATCTACAAGTATTCATGCGCTGACATCAAAGTTGTTGTAAAGTAAGAAGTTTAGGATTTTGTGTTTTGCATTCTACTTTGCAGCAACATTATATTATGGAGTATGCCCTTCTGAGATGCACCAAGGATGAGTGATTTTGTCAAAGAAATGGCAATATTTTGGCGGAGCGTGACCAAACTTGTATTTACAGATAAAAGTGTGGGAAGAAGCAGGTAAGCATGAATGGTGGAGGATGGAGGGCTAGGGAATCTCACATGGCAGTAGCCTCCTCATATTCATCAAGAATCAGACTGGATAAAGGTGATCTTTAAATTTAAATATGTTCACATTATTAGTTCTTGACGTATAAATTCTTGTTCGTGGTTCTGGATGCATCTATATATACCTTATAAAAATTTTGAGTTTATTGAATGCTAGGCCGATGAATCGTCCGTGGGATTGAATAGGATTTGGGATTCAATGCTCAGGCCTATTGAATGCTTTTGTGCTTCTTACACATATATGATGCTATATAGAGATATGTATATATGTGAGAGCATGAGAACTCCACCGTTCCACCAACTACCGTCACAATCATTGTTTCTTTTCTGCGGTGCCTACAACAACCACATATGGCGGGCGATTGAGGCGGAATTACATGTGTTGTTCAATCTGAAATTCTAATGAACGATCAATTTATGTGACGACGGTATGTAATTCTTTGAGGTAACACATTATATTCTCATATAATTCTTCGTTTATGCTGTGTGTTAGAGGTATGTTTGTGACTTAGGCTTATAGACCTTCGTTCAATTCATGATTATCAGTATCCTTTCTCAAAATATCCTGACCTTTATCTAATAGGGCTAAAATCCTGACCTTTTATCACATTCACAAATGTCAAATTAGGGCTAAAATCCCAAAAATTTAGGCTAAACTGGATTGAGAATGTCATGTATTTGGTCTATTCACAAATTACAATCAAGTATGATCACACTGATGGTTTTTTAGGTATATGTGATGGCAAAAGAGTGTAAATAACGGGCTTCTGAGGAATTTGCAATTATACTTGCCTCCAACAACAAGTGCTGATCTGTTAACTATTGTATTCACTCCCCATTTAACTGTCACAAGTTTGATATAAAGACTTAAAACCTGTATTACATTAAACTTTATAAAGCCACTAAAACAATAAAGCCCTTTGGTGTAAATACTTTGTTACGGTCGGCTATGGGTTATTTTTTTTTCTAATAAAACTCTTGATATTGTTTAGATGACAACGACAATTGCCATTGAAGATGCTAGGAGAGAATTAAATATTAAAGGCTTTAACGGGTCATGACAATCTAGAAACAAGGATGAGTAATGAGACAAAAGGAAGGCTGGTGCAGAGGAGGTGGGTGCGAAGTCAAGAAAAGATGTCAAAAGTGAATGGCTGAAGACAAAGTTTCATGTTATTAATGACATAGTGAAACAAAACAGGTGTTGATGTTATTATTTCAAATTAGGGCTTCATGTTGATAATTGTGTTATGATTAACTTAAATTCACAAGAGTTGAATTATGTAGTCTACCATTATCTTCACGAATCGGGTCTGTTTTTACTTTGAATTGAATCAATTATTGTTTTTTTATGTTGATGCACAATTGAGAAGATGGGGTGTTCTTATTCGATTGCAGTTTGCTTGTATATTGATATGCGCCTAGCCGATATATTTTGTTTTAGGGGCCAGGTCATTGATGGCTTTGATACTCTGTTTAATGCCTTTGATTTTATATCTACATTAATTTGTTGGCAGCAGGAAAGAAGAGTGTCTTTATCAAAGTATCATGTGCATAATGACACAAGCCAGGTAAGTCGTATCTTGTACCATACTCTTTTACATCTATTTATTATATACATCTAATTTGCCTCGTCTAATGCCATAATTGTGAAGTGTAGGAAATATGGTGCAACAATTCCTCAACTAACAGGTTACAAAATAACTTTATGACCCATCACTCGGTAGAAACTCGCTCCAGGTCAGCCTCTTCTAGAAAGTTTGGATTCTTTGCGTAGATAGATGCAAAGTTGTAGTATCCTGATATGTATTATCAATGGTGAAGTATATTTATAAGCTATGATTTGAAGGAGAAAAATTACATGTATTGTGGGTCCATAAGCAGCCATTGATGAGAGGATATCAGAGGGCAGGCTTGCTGGTCGAATGGCCTTCTAGAGGCGGCTTATATTAGTACCCGTTGAGCACGTGCTAGGTCGCATTGAAGAAGAAAATGAGGCACTCGACTCATGTAATTTGCAATTCGGTATATCAAGATGAAAAAAGAACTAATGCCATAACTGAACATAGGGCACATAGGGCGTAAGTTTTCAGGTAATGGGTAATGCACTAATGCCATAACTGAACATGCTCTTCCTTCTGTTAAATTTATCACTATTTCTGCAGCTTTATCTAGGTAATGAGATTCATTAAATAATTGTTTAAATGAAATTAGAAAGAAGGAAAAACACATTTAACTATTGTTTCTACTGATCAATGCCAAGTACCATACATGTTAACTTCAATTCTGTGCGTGTTACTGTGTTAAGTCACCAAGAAAGCTTAACAAATAAATGGTAGTGATTTAGATGAGACGGGAAAAGTATTTAGGACTCTGATAAAACGGCTAAGTCCTACTGTAAGTTTCAACAAACTCGCCTTTTACCTCATCATTTAATTTTTATGTTGATCATTCATTCTTGTTTTTATATATATGTAGCAACACACGAAGATCTTGAAGTAACCCAAAATATTATGGCTGTGACCTTGGACAAAGATGATAATTAAAATAATATTTATCTTCGGGTAGAACTGAACGGGTGTAGAAGAAGAAATGAAGATTTTAATCAATTATTAATTTGGAATTTGCTAATTTGGAATAATATTGTTCATTTTGATTGAAATTATTAATTGATTTAGTATTTAAACTTTTGATCTGAACTCTTACTTATTTTGTTTGTTTTCACATACCGATTTGAATTTTGTAGTTGAATTCCATTTGGATTTTCTCTTTATGAGTTTGATATTGTTATTGTTATTTATGTGGTTGATTATATAATTTTTTTTTTTTGCTCCTGTAACCCATCGATTCACCTACAACCCAATCAACTTGTTTGACCTGTTTAAAAAATGGGTTATACGATTCGTGTTCGAATTACATGATTTTATACATGTTTAGATTAGGGTCTTTTTATAATTTCTTCTAAGCAAGATTCATAAGAAATGAAAGTCTTAATGCGACTGCTAAAAGGAAGACACTTTTAACCTAAGAGACCCGCATCATAAAAAGTAGTTATTGTATGTAATTTTTTTTCTTATAGATTTCAATATCTTGTATGTTTTTCTCTGGCAAATTCAAGCATGTGATAAAGAAGACAATGGTTGAACTTGATGGTGACTTTTTTAAATTTGTTTAGTTTTCGGTTTCTTTATAGTTTGTAAGATCTAATAAAACTCCAGCACCATCCATATGAAAATTTAGTCGTAAGACGCTTTACAGAACTAATATATACTACTATACAATCTATCACGAGAGCTTTGCTAACATAAACGAATACCGCGACACGCGTCTCTCCCGCAGCAACGCGCGGGTTCCCCACTAGTATATATATATATATATATTTTTTTTAAAGTCATAAGAGAAACCGAGCTTTGTTACTAAAATAAAAGGTTTAAAATAAAAAAAAGGTTTTGGTGGATAAAAGGGTGTTTGTTTTGGGTTGGGTTGAGAAATGAAAATGTTTAGGCTCAAAGGGGTTTACTAGGGGGATTTTGGGTAGGTGCTAAAAAAAAAAAGAAAAAATAATGGTGTAGAAATAAAAAGGGTTAGTTCTAATGCCTCCATTATTTACTTACTTGGGTTTAAGTTGGTAAGGACCGGGAATGTATTGTCGTGGCAAGTTCTAGAGTCGTAAGAACCAAGCAGCTATTCACACAAGAAACGAAAAAATGAGCATTTAGTTTAAAGATGTGTATTTGCATGCTCAATAAAGGCTCAAAACTCACTTTTTGTGGGAATGAGTTTTTATGTGATCAAGTATATATAATCAAATTTTAACTAGATTTGTCATGCCGTTTCATAATATTCTTATGTTGGTTCTTTTTATCACGACGCTATCGGTTGTAAGTTTGTAAAAATATCACCTTTTTAGAACTTGTAATTCCCAATTTAAACCAACACAAGTAAAAAAAAATGAAAATTTTTGAAAAAAATGAAAATTTTTGAAAAAAATTTGGGGTGTTTAGCGGTTCCAATAGATTTTTGTGTAAGACTTGTAATTAGGACTTGCAAAATTCAAGGTTTTAGCATTCCCCCCACACTTAAATTACACATTGTACTCAATGTGTCCCAAAAATAAGTTTTTAGGTTGATTGAATGTGTAAAAAGGTGTGAAAAAGAAAAAAATTATGTTACTGGGCGTCTGGACACGACTCCGTGGTGTCCGGGCACGGCCCCGTGTTCAGATTGCCAGTAACAGAAACTGAAACAAAGTAACAGAAGGCTGGACACGGGGGCGTGTTCAGTGAGCACGCCCCGTGTCCAGGTACCTGAACTGGGCATTTTTCTGCAGATGGTTGAGCACGGGGCGTGTTGGATGAGCACGACCCCATGCTGAACTTGCTGAAATGAAGAAAAATCGTCGGGTGGCCCTGTTTTTGTGCATGGGGCGCTGGTGCAAGTTTTCCTTGGTATCCTTCACCATCCCGAGTGTGTTTTATTCCGGAAAATTAAAACTAAACTAGAAAGCATAAAAATTATTCTAAACTAAGCCAAGGATAGTTCCGCGGAATGCCTCCGTGGTGCGCCATGTTTATAAGAGTCCTTGGCTAGACCCAAAGCCTGGTCATATGTTACCCAAGTGGGATGTTTCGCATCCCATGTTGCACCGTCGGAGAGCATCATCCAAACTCGAGTCTATGACCTTCATGTAATTGTCTGGGTCGTCGTCTTCTACTCTCTTTCCAACTCCAAACTTCATTTCCTTGTCCCCGATCCTCAATGTTAGTGTCCCATCATTCATGTCTACCACTGCTTGGGCCGTAGCTAGGAATGGCCTCCCTAAGATGAGTGATACTTCGGTATCTTCCTCTATATCTAGTATGACAAAGTCGGTCGGGAAGACGAATTTGCCGACTTTGACCAATAGATTTTCAGCGACACCTTGTGGATATTTGACAGACCTATCGGCGAGTTGTATGCTCATTTCTGTAGGGCTTGTTTTCCCTAGGCCGAGTCGGTTGAACATTGATGCGGGCATGAGGTTGATGCTAGCCCCGAGGTCGGCTAGTGCATTGCGAATGGGGGATTCCCCAATCGAATAAGGAATTGTGAAGCTTCCAGGGTCAATCTTCTTTCGCGGGAGTTTGTTGAGTAGCAAAGCGGAGCATTCTTCGTCTAAATTAACTAATTGCAATGATTCAATTTTCCTTTTATTAGTGAGGAAGTCCCTCATGAATTTCGAATATTTAGGCATTTGAGTTAGGACTTCGATAAATGGAATATTAACATGCAATTGTTTTAGCAGATTTTCGAACTTTGTTAATTGCTCATCGGTCTTTTGGCGAATTAACCGACCGGGGTACGGAACCGGAGGATTCTTGGTGGGCTCTTGAATTGGTGGAGAGGTCGTCTCTTGTTGGGGTGTGGGTTGAGTTGTGGCTTGGCTAGATCGGCTCTTTTCAGTTGGAGGCAAAGGAGCTTCCTCGGGACCCACGGTATGGTTTCTTAATGTGATGAGATGCACTTGTGCTTTTGGGTTGGTTTCGGTATTACTTGGTAACGCGCCTTGTGGCCTCTCGGAGAAATTTTGAGCTAGTTAATTTAATTGTTTTTCAATGTTTTGAATACTAGCTTGTTGATTTCTAAAATTCGATTCCAATTGTTGAAATCGATCCGAATTTTTCTTTTCGGTGTCAGAGATAAGGCGAGATACGGTATCTTTAAGCCTTTCTCGTCCTCCTTGTTGTTGAGAGAAATTTTGTGACTCGTTTCTTGGTTGTTGAAAGTTTGTTCGTTGGTTTAGATTTTGTTGGTTACTACTATTGCCGGGTTCTGTCCAACCAAGGTTAGGGTGGTTACGCCATCCTTGGTTGTAGGTACCCGTTGGAGGACCCGACGGCCTAGGTCTATTATCAATGTAGTTTACCGATTCCATTTGATTATCCATTTCTTTCATACAACTCCAATTTTCATGTGGCCCACCACATCCCTCACAAGCCATAACCGAAGCCGTTTTTGCCATTTCTAACTTTTTGATTTTTGAAGAAAGGGATTCGATTTGGGTTTGCAAGGAAGTGTTCTCATCAACCTTATGGGCGCCCGGGGCAATAGATTTGTTGCCTCGGGGAGTGTCCCACTGAAAATTGGTTTGAGCAATTTCCTCAATTTGATTATAAATTTCATTTGGGCGACGATTACCTAAGAGTCCCCCGGAGCTAGAGTCAAGTGTTTGTCTTGTGTGTGGCAACAATCCATTGTAGAAAGTGGAAACTTGTTGCCATACTGCAAGACCATGATGAGGACACTTTCTCAGTAGCTCCTTGAACCTTTCCCAAGTTTCATATAAGGATTCCCCGTCCTCTTGTGAGTATGTATTAATTTCAGTCATTAATTTAGCCGTTTTAGCAGGAGGGAAATACTTATATAGAAACTTTTGGGCCAGTTCATCCCAGGTGTTTACCGAGCCAACTGGGAGGGTACTAAGCCAAGCCTTAGCTCGGTCTTTTAGCAAAAATGGAAACATTCGAAGGCGGATGGCGTCATTTGATGCTCCATTGATCCGAAAGGTATCACATATTTCTAAGAAATTAGTAATATGTAGATGGGGATCCTCGTTCGCAAGCCCATGGAAGGTTGCGGAGTTTTGAAGCATTTGTATCAAATGCGGCCGAAGTTCGAAGTTGTTGGCTTTGACATTCGGTGCATTGATAGCGGCGCCGAGATTTCCTACAGTGGGTCGTAGGTAATCCATTAGGTTACGTTGGTCCGCCATTGGAAGTGGGTCCCCCCAAACTTTCTCTTGGTTTTTAGCTTTAAGTCTTTTTCTGAGAAAGCGTTCGGGTTCTTCTAGAGGTTCTTTTATGTCTCTACTAGAACTGGAGCTCATACACTACGTAGAAAGTTCAGATGTGGCGCATGGGTTCCAAGTCCTGCAATAAAAACAGAAAAGAACGATGGTCAGAAGGTTCACCACGGCCCCGTGCTCAGGTGAACACGGCCCGTGGTCGGAGATACAGTTGTTGTTTTCCAGATCCCTGTTACTGGGGAGCTCGACACGGCCCCGTGTTGCACCGACACGGCCCCGTGCTCAACTCCCTGTAACTCGGAAAATAAAAACTGCCAGTAACAATGCTGAGCACGGCCCCGTGTCCGACCAGGCACGGCCCGTGCTGAGCTCTACAGAAACTGAAAAATTAAGAAAAATCTTAAAAATAATAGAAAAATAAGAAAAAATGATTAGGCCGTTGATTCCTAACTTTCTTAAAATCCTTGTGTACCCGGCAGCGGCGCCAAAAACTTGATGTGTGCGGTGTGTTATGGTTTTTAATGTATATTTTTAAGCTCTTTAACACTTTTTAGCCAAGTTTTAAATTTATAAAACACGATATTTACTAACACTAAACACACATATGGGCAAGTGCACCCATCGTGAGCGTAGTATAGTGTTGGTAAGATACCGAGGTCGTCCAAGGACACAAGAGCTTTTAATACCAGTTTATCCTCAACGTCTAATCAAATCAAAAGTTTAGAAAAATGTTTTAAACTAATAAAAATAAAACTAACTAAAATGCTGAAAAATAAAATAAAATAAAAACAGATAGACAAGATGAATCACTTGGATCCGACTCGTGTTTAGGGTAACCTTTGATTATTTCCGTACTTTTGCACTTTTTAAGAGATTATCTTAGTTATTGTAGTAGGCCCCTCTTCTGAAGGTGACGTTACCCTCAACCCAGTAGTTTGAGTCAGCAAGGATACAATCCTAAAGGATTGGATTATTGAAAGATAATTAATTAAGTTATTAATGCATATTGTGGTAGGCCCCTCTTCTGGAGGTGACGTTACCCTCGGCTAAGTAGTCTGAGTCAGCAGGGATATAGTCCTAAGTAGCCGGGTTAAAGTATTAATAGTAGTTTACATATAAGGGGATCAAGGAGTTCGAACCCCCGCCATCCAATACCAGTGGGTATTGAAGGAGGTCCTACTAAAGTTGACCCAGGTCCTTGCAGGATCTAACACTGAACAAGGCAAGACTCTTACCAAACCGTTCCCTTAACCCCCGACCAGGTAGCCAACATATCTCTATATAGACCGTGGAGATATAAATGGTGAAAATATTTCATTTTATATTGTTGGATCTGAGTTTGTTTCTGATTGTATTTTGTGTTTGTAATTAGAATGAAAATGGATGAGTGTGTAGCGGAATTATGGTGAAAACAAACTTTGCATACAATCAAACGAGAGTAATACTTTGATCAAACATCTTTACACAATGAATCGGAAGATTGAATTTATTTCAATAACGATTACAATGATTGATGAATGAATGCAAACTCCCCCTCAGCCAGAGCTCAGTAGTTTGTTCGTGCAAAGAAGACAATGATGCAAAAGAGCTAATAGAACAGTACAAAGTACTGATCTATTTATAGGCACTTGCAAACCACTGAGCATCTTAGCTGACGTCACCATGAAAGTGACATCTAACCTCCTAACAAACTATAACCTCTGATCTACACAAACACTGATGTACTAACTACTGCTATTACATTTCATTACATAAAAAACTCTTAAACAGCTGCTGCATCCTTCCACTGCTGTGAACCCAGCAGTGCATGTTTGGATCAGCAGTACTAGACTCAAGGCAGTAGATTGAATCAGCAGAGCTTTGGTCTTCCATCAGTTCTTTGACATTGGGCAGTAGATGCAAGGCAGCAGTTGTAGGTTAGTACTTTGCAAGATCAGCAGATAGGAGGTCAGCAGATATGAGATCACTTTCAAGGGGAGAGATTTGTATGTAAACATCTGCTTATTCTGGATCCACTGCTCTGATCCAGTTTTGGCTTTAATTATCTGTTCCTCTGATAGGGTTCAATCCCAACATATATAGACAGTAAAATAATGCCAAGACGCCACGGACAAACGATAAGGAAGACTCACCTTCAACATAAGAAATTAGTTATTAAAGTCATTAATACAGAACCAAATAAAAAGTGCGAAAAGATTAAAAATAAAAAAGTATTACACTAAACACTTGTCTTCACCAAGTGATGTAAGAGACTTAGGCAAACATGGCCTTTGATTGTCAAGAACTCTTACGATCAATCTTGGATCCCGAGACTACTCACACACTATATGATGGATGATGGATGATGGTGGTGGACGATGGAGTGTGGTGGTGGTGGAGTGTGGGTGAAGTGTGAGAGAGGTGGTTTGCCAAGGGATGGTTTGCAAATGAGCCAAGCACCCCTATTTGTAGCCTGCACAGAAGCCCGGACACGGCCCCGTGTCCACCCATCTTCTCTTTCTTCATTAAATGCAGTTTGTCTGCATTAGTTGACCACGCCCCCGTGTCCGCTGGGCACGACCCCGTGTGCAGAAGCGTATCTGTAGTATCAATATTTTCCTAGATTCTGCGAATCTTATAGTTGACCACGGCGCCGTGTCCGCTGGACACGCCCCCGTGGTGGGTGATAGAAGCTTCTACAACTTTGTCTTTTCTGCAGACACTTGGGCACGCCCCCATGCTCACTGAGCACGTGGCGTGTTCAGTCTTCTGTTATCTTGTTTTTGCTTTAGAGGAAGCTATCGAATGGTCGGGCACGCCACGTTTATTCCTTTTCTGGTATTTATGCTGGATTTGGCTGCAACTAAGCGTTCAGATTGCTCAAAAGAATTCCACAACACTAGATATTTCAATAGAATTAAGTAGATTTCACAGCAATTGTCTAGAATCCAAATATCTCAAAATATCACATTACAAGACATCAAATCATAATTGTTCGAATTGTTCCAAGACTAGTTTAGCTAACGTGACGTTTCTAGGCATCTCCTATCTTGATTTCCAAAAGTTCCATAGCAACCTATCAGCCTGCAACATGTATTAAAATATCAATACAAAAGTATTGGCGAATATACAAGTTTGATTATAGCATAATAGATTAAAACAACTCATATCCACAATGTGAGTAATAAAAATAGTTTCAGCCGTGCTAATGTCGCAGTCCACACAGTGATAGCCCAAGTATCCCGATTCTTTGTTGTTTACCCAAGACTCATGGTAAACTAGAATCCTCCTAACAATACCCCCCGAGAATAATGGGAGAGGTGCATCTTCCTATAGCGCTACTATTGTTAAGGCGAAACTACACACTCTGGATTAAACATCACATAGCACAAAGAGTCAAGAATCAAGAATCACAAGTTTCACGAACACATAGGATAGAGTAAAAGTTTCCAAAGATTCAAGTTTAAGTTTCATAGAATACATGTTACACCCCAAAAGTTTAAAGTAAAAGGGGATCGAGTATACTCACAGTGATTGCTCAACAGTCGCAACTGTTATTGGATCAAAGGGAGCTCTTTTGGGTTTAGCCTGATTAGATTACAATAGGATAAGCGTCGGACAGAGTATCGTAGTTGAATAGAATGTTTAAGCAGTCCTTGGATCGGCTAGCCTAATGACTATTGGCTGCCCGATCGGACAGTAGTCCGATCGGCTAGCCTAATGTGATTAAATGGCTGCCCGATCGGTCGGTAGTCCGATCGGCTAGCCTAATGTGATTAAATGGCTGCCCGATTGGTCGGTAGTCCGATCGGCTTACCTAGTGTGACTAATGGCTGCCCGATCGAACAGTTGTCCGATCGGCTAGCCTAAGGTGGAGGATGGCTGACCGATCGGTCGGTAATCCGATCGGCTAGCCTGTTGTTTCTTGTTTACTAGCTTCCGTAAAATTTCTAAGTTTAAAACTTAATGGTGACGTCACGGCACGTATTCAGACAGCAGTAACTTATCGTTTAACAGCCATTCTAGTTGGTCGGGAACAACCCCAGTTCAATCAGTGGTCTGTTAGCGGCGGGTTTATGCCGGAATCCATCCCGTGAACGTCTTAATAAGTGAACAACCGTTCCTAAACCAACTCTAGACCACCGATCAGGTCTACAACCCGTTTAGTTATGTTTATCACCGAAATAATTCAGAATTTTAAAGAAAAGATGAAGATCAACCCAAGTTTTACATGAAAAGTATAGATTTATCTTAGATTTAGTGTAGAAACGTATGAAATATCTTAGATCTGAGCTAGATCTTGCTCAGAATGACATTACTTGATAGTTTGTACAACCACCATGATGACATCATTCTCAAGATCTCAGATCTGAGGGATTTCACGGTGAAAAGTGTGATTTCCGGTGAGAATCACGTAGAGAATGATGTGTAGAGTAAGAAAGTACAAGATTCTAGCTTGAAAGGTACCGAAATCGATGAGGAAATGGAGAAATAGTGTGCGCGTGCGTCTGGTTCGGTCAGAGCTGTCACATCACTTGAAATGGTGATGTGACAGCCTATTTATAGGTGAAGAGGGGAAGGAAGGGAAGTGGTTCGGCTGGGGTGTCGTCCGATTGGCTGGCCATCCGATCGGCTGGTTATCCGATTGGCTGGTCATCCGATCGGTCGGCCACTCTGGCCAACCCATCCTTTCGCGTTTCGTTTCTGATTTGCTTTTCACATAAAGTTAGGCGTTGCGTTGTATAGCAAATGAATTAACTAGTTTATAACATACTCATCGAGAGTTTTCAAGATTAATAGATTCCGCCAGTGACAAGGCTCCAGTCTCTCGTTTAACCAAGAATCAAGCTTCACGAGTCTAAGGAGTCAAGCACCAATTTGAGTCTCAAGGGTCAAGAATCATCGTTTCCCAAACATCAAGAATCGAGAGTCCAAGTATCAAGTATCAAGAATCAAGAGTCTAAGTATCAAGTATCAAGAGTCTAAGTATCAAGTATCAAGTATCAAGAATCAATAGTCTAAGTATCAAGTATCAAGAATCAAGAGTCTAAGTATCAAGTTAAGTCATAAAGATTCAAGTATCTAGATTAAGTATCAAGGGTCAAGCATCATGAGTCTAGTATCTGTATCAAGTCTCATAGTTTATGTTTCAAAATCAAGCATCTAGATTAAAGAATCAAGTATCATAGTTGTTAAGCATCAAGTGTCACTAAGATTCACACCAAGATTTCCAAAGTATCAACATCACATAACCACAAGGTCTAAGGCTGACAAATTTATAGGAGTTCAGGGGCTGATCTTGCCAAGTGTCTAGAGTCTAGGGACGCTGGGCGTTACAGTCTCCCCTCCTTTAGGAGATTTCGTCCCCAAAATCTTAGATGAAGACTGCTCGAAGAGTTGCGGGTACTTGGCCTTCATATCACTTTTCAACTCCCAAGTAAATTCAGCGCCACGCTTTCCTTCCCATCGAACCTTAACAATGGGGATTTTGCTGCGCCTCAAAAGCTTGACAGTCTGATCCATGATTTCGACCGGTTTCTCCACAAACTGAACAGCTTCGTTTATTTGCAAGTCTTCCAGAGGAACTTGTAGTCCTTCATCGGCTAGACATTTCCGTAGGTTAGACACGTGGAACACTGGATGCACATTATTTAGCTCTTGTGGCAAGTCGAGTCTGTATGCCACCTTGCCGATCCTTTCAAGTATCACGAAAGGACCCAGATAGCGAGGTGCAAGCTTTCCCTTCTTCCCAAAACGAACTACTCCCTTCCAGGGAGATACCTTGAGTAGAACTCGGTCACCAATAGCAAATTCCAGAGGCTTCCGCCTATTATCAGCATAGCTCTTTTGTCTGTTCCTAGCCTTGATCAAGTTATCACGGATCTGAAGAATCTTATCCGCTGCCTCTTGAATAATCTCAGGGCCAGTGAACTGCTTTTCCCCAACCTCCTGCCAGCTGAGAGGAGATCGGCATTTTCACCCATACAAAGCTTCGAAAGGCGCCATCTGAATACTGGAATGGTAGCTATTGTTGTAAGAGAATTCTATCAATGGTAAATGTACATCCCAGATACCACCAAAGTCATTGACACAAGAACGAAGCATATCCTCGAGGGTTTGAATAGTACGCTCGGTCTGACCATCTGTCTGAGGATGAAAGGCCGTACTAAGATTCAAGTGCGTACCCATAGCGGATTGAAACGTTTGCCAAAGGCGAGAAGTAAAGCGACCATCACGGTCCGAGACTATGTCAAGAGGTACGCCATGACGGCTTATAATCTCATCGGTGTTTTGGTAAAAAATTACCTAAGCAATTAAGTGATCAAATTAGTTTTGTGAGGTAGTGTGCTAGTAATACTTTGTAAAAAATATGTTGGTTTGTTAATTTGCGAAAACAGTTTCAGGATACGGCTCAGGATATAGAGCTGTATCTGTGATCAAACAATGAGCAAAAATGTAAAGGGTGACACGAGATGTACGAGGAAAGCCCTTGATCAATCTAGATCGCCGACATAAAACCTCGGGAGCTGACAATCGCAGCTGCCTTGTTCTTCTATTACTTCAAATATCAGGATACAGTGCAGGATATGGCGCAGATCAATGCTAAGTGGTACAACGATTACAAGTGTTGAGTGTTTGTGCGTGATAGAAAGAAAAAAGAAGTGTGAGTTCGAGAGTGGAGAAAAAAAGTGTGTGTTCCTATCGATCTGGCCTCCTATTTATAGTTACAAGTAACAGACTAACTCTCCTATTATTCCGGGATGCTGGGAATATTCCATTCTGAACGTTGGGGGACTCTTTTAACTTGTTTTCCACGTGCTTATTAACTATAAAACCGGGTCTTCAGCTTATATGACCGTTACAACCTCAATAGCATTGACCAGCATCCGATATTCTCGCGGAATATGCCTTTCTTCTATTCTGACCGATACAAGGCCCATTCTTCCACCATCAACGTCCATTTTTCAACCAACTTGAGCGAATCTTCAGGTAGATCAAGTCCTTTAACGTTGGTACCTTGCAACCAAAGAAAATCGTTAGTAACTGCCAGGATACTGCGTCAGGATGTTACCAATATCCTGGTCTGGTATCCTGATCTATACTGCCTCAGGATGTTACCAATATCCTGGTCCGGTATCCTGATCATAAACATCTAACATGAAATCAAGATATAGTGTCAGGATATGGGCTCAGAATTTCACCCATAACAATTGTCCCCAAAAATATAACTGTTGGATATCCTAATTCCAACAGATATATTTTTCAGTCATTCCAATACGTCCGGTAAGGATATCTGTTTTGAACATTCCTGCATATGTTTGGTTAATCAGCACATAATATGATAAGATTGAAACTACTCCCTTTTTCTGTAGACTTTGCTAAGGTCCCTGTTGTCTTCAATCTTGAGGAGCTTGACAGTTACTCCAATCCTGTCCTGGTAAAAAAAGAATCATCTGTTGCCACCTGCTCTAAGCCCTCCATTGTTGCTACCGAAGGTTTCTCTTATGATGACCTTGGCTTCATGAAATCCATCGAGCCCATGACCTCCTTCCTTAATAAGGTAAATATCCAAATCTTGTATCCCGTACACATATACTGAACCTGTATCCTGGTTAGTTTATCTTTAACGATACCTGTATTTTGTTTTGTAGGGTCTGAATCATCTGGTCATCCTGTGCTTAGAACAATTTTAATTTCCTGCAAGCTTTAGAACAATTTAACAGTTGGAGGTGGAGGGATCTCGTGTTTTTAGGACGAAGCCTTCAACTGTTTATGTAAATATGCTTTAAAAACTTAATTGTGTTCTTGGTGGATGGGTCTCTTTTTGAGATGAAACCAAGAATACAATTAATAATAAACTAACCTTTTAACCTTACATGTTGTTATTTGTTACGCATTGCTTAGTCTGAATTCCAATGTTCCAAACTTAGTGCAATTATTACTTTTTATGAAAATATCTTGATCAGTATACTTGCAAATATCCTATTAAGACTTCCGTCAAATAGGGTTTTTATAACTCAAGCAATTCAGATAAAGTTTTCAGAGAAAGAGAACAGTTCATTTTTATTTTACAAAGTTGGTTTTTAGAACACTTGTTTGACTAGAACACAGTTTCAGTTTTTAATCCAAGTATCATATCCCAAATATTCCAATCAAATATCCTGAAACATATTTTGAAAATACATTTTGAGAATATATCCTAATCAGGATGCTTAAGCTTTTGTCAAACATAGTTTCAAAAACTCAAATGATTTAAATAACGTTTACAAAGGAAAGATCATACCAGGAATAAAGTGTAACCCTATTCTCAAACTTTAATCCTTTTGCAACTCTTCCAACGAAGATGTCCCCTGTCTGAGACACTTAGTGTACTAGGTCCGAGCTTTATCTTTTGAGCTTTACACAATTGCCTCAGTAGGAATGTCCCCTGTGCATAATGTCTTCGAATACTTAGAAATTTTCTGGACATCAGCTGCAACCGTTTGAATAATTCTTATATTACAGGGGATAAACCCTAAATTATACTGGAGATAAATCCTTAATGTACTGTGGATAAACCCATAAGTATTCTGGGGAAAATCCTGAATTTTCGTACGCTACAGGCGAGGGTGTGGAAACCCCAAAACTTAGAAAGGTGAAAACCTTTAATCCTGGGGAAAATCCCAAATTTTCATGCGTTACAGGCGGGAGTGTATAAACTCCAAGACTTAGAAAGGTGAAAACCTTTAAACCTTAGAGAGTATGAAAATACCCTTTCGTGAGAGAGGGTGATCAATCCTCATATACCTTTAGGATTCAGGAGATAGCCAACAGTGACGAAATTGTCAGCCACTTTTACATGGACTGGTCCCGCCACCTTGAACTATTCCCGAATAACTTGCGCTCCAGGCGGGGTGTTTAAACCCAATTCGGAAGAAAGGTGAATACCTTTAAACCTGTGAAGGGATCAGGATCCCTTATACGTGAGAGAGGGGGCCAATCCTCTAATCTTCCGAAGTATCCTGAGTGAGCATCCTGGAGCTATATCCCGGATCATATACTGCAAAACATCCTTAAACTAAGGTGGGTGTTAGCCTGGCTAACACCCCTCCGATGCTTAAGTCAGTAATAGGTTCAAAACAGCCAATAATATTAAAATTTAACAAAAGAGACAGAATCCATACCATCCTGAGTTAGAATTTAAATTCCATACTCACTTGAAATAGAGCTTTAGGTGTACAACATTCCAAGATCTTGCTAGCATATCCCCTTCCATATTCTTGAGTCGATATGCTCCTTTCCCTGTTTCTGACTCAACTTCATATGGTCCTTCCCACTTTGGAGCTAGCTTGCCATCGGCAGGATTAGTGGTATTTTGAAAAGCCTTTCTTAGCACCCAATCACCAACTCGAAATCTCCTAGTCCTTATATTCTTGTTATATGCTCTGGATATTATTTGTTGATATGCTGCCATCCTTAGCCTTGTTGCATCTCTTTTTTCATCTATAGTATCCGAGTCTCGACATAAGGTTTCAGGATTCTGTTCAGGATCCTGTAGGATAGATCTTGCAGTAGGTATCGCCATTTCCGTTGGAATCACTGCTTCTGCTCCAAATACCAAGGAAAATGGGGTTTGGCCGGTTGCATTCTTTATCGTTGTCCTATCAGCCCACAAAACAAAGGGTAATTCTTCTGCCCATCTTCCTTTTTTGGCTCCAAGTCTCTTCTTTAGGTTATTGACAATTATCTTGTTCGAGGATCCAGCTTGTCCATTCGCTTGAGGATGTACCGGAGTCGACGTAATCATTTTGATCCCCCAACTCTTGCAAAAGTTAGTAGTCCACTTGCTTATAAACTGGGACCCATTATCACAAATGATTTCAGCTGGTACCCCAAACCTGGTCAGGATATTCCTCTTTATGAAGGATACTACTTCTTGGTCTCTAACTTGAACAAATGCTTCAGCTTCAACCCATTTAGAGAAATAATCCGTCATCACTAGCATAAATACTTTTCCTCCCGGAGCTTTTGGTAACTTCCCTACTATATCCATCCCCCATTTCATGAATGGCCAAGGGGAAGATACAGGATATAGTGGTTCAGCTGGTTGATGCAGTATGTTATTATGCCTTTGACATGCATAACACCTTCGAGCATATTCTGCAGCATCTTTCCTCATCGTTGGCCAATAATATCCTGTCCTTAATGCTTTTGAGAACAATGACCTGCCCCCAGTGTGGTTACCACAATCCCCTTCATGTATATCCTGAAGTACTTCTTTTGCTTCAGGATCCTCCAAGCACCTCAAATACGGTCCTGCAAGAGATTTCTTGTATAAAACATTATTTATAATAGTGAATCGTGATACCTTCATCCTAAATGCCTTAGGATTTTCATCTTCGGGGATGTGTCCTTCCTTAAGATATCTCATGATTGGAGTCGTCCAGGATTTAGGATTCTTTTCAGGATACTCAAATCCAGGATCCTGAATTGCCGCTACTTCTTTATCCCGAGGATTCGTTGCAGGATACAAAATATGTAATATTGGTATCTGGGTCCCTTTTGGTATCCTGATTGATGATCCCAGATTTGCTAAGGCATCTGCTTCAGCATTATCCTCCCTTGGTACCTGTTCAAGTATAAAAACATCGAAATATCCTGCTAATTTTTTGAGAATATCGAGGTATTCGATTAATTTCTCACCCTTAACTGCATAGGATCCATTAAAATGGTTAGTAATTAACAAAGAATCAACATACACTTGCAAATTCTTGATACTCATATTCTTAGCTAACTCTAATCCTGCAATTAAAGCCTCATATTTTGCTTCATTATTAGTAGCAGGGAACTCACACCTAATAGCCTGGGGTAATATGTCCCCCTGTGGCGATTTTAGTAGTATTCCCAATCCTATTCCTCTAACATTAGATGCTCCATCAGTATATAATGTCCATGATCCTGAGGATTCTCCTAACTGCTGGACTTCTAGGTCTACTTCATCCTGAATGTCACTACTGAAATCAGCCACAAAGTCAGCTAGAGCCTGCGATTTTATGGCATTCCTAGGTTCATACACTAAGTCATAAGCACTTAACTTTACTGACCACTTAGCCATCCTGCCTGACATCTCTGGTTTCCTAAGCACATTTTTAACAGGATAGTTGGTTTTAACATGAATCCTATGTGTTTCAAAATAATGTCTAAGCTTTGTCGATGCCATAACTAGAGCTAATATCAATTTTTCTAAATGAGAATACCTAGTTTCAGCATCTAACAAACTTTTACTAACATAATAAACAGGATACTCCTGACCTTCATGGTCTTTTATAAGAACGGCACTTACAGCATTCCCTGATACAGCGAGGTATAGGGATAGTGGTTCACCATTTTCAGGCTTCATTAATAGAGGTGCGGTTGAGAGATATCGCTTCAAATCCTGCAAGGCTGCTTCATGCTTTGCTCCCCATTCAAATTTCTTATTCTTCTTGAGGATATCATAGAATTCCTTGCATTTTTCTGAGGATCTTGAAATAAATCTATTCAAAGCTGCTACTCGGCCTGTCAACCTTTGTACGTCCTTCATATTTGAGGGTGATTTTATATCCAGGATAGCTCTGATCTGCTCTGGGCTTGCTTCTATCCCCCTTTTTGTCACCATATATCCAAGAAACTTTCATGCCCCCACTCCGAAATGGCATTTAGCAGGATTCAACTTCATGTTGTATCGATCCAGGGTATCAAATGCTCCCTTGATATCCTGGAGGTGATCCTCAGCCTTTTTAGATTTCATCACCATATCGTCGATATATACCTCCATGGTGTCCCCCAGCTTATCCTTGAACATCATGTTTACCAATCTCTGGTATGTTGCACCTGCATTTTTCAAACCGAAAGGCATAGCAGTATAGCAATATATACCTGTTGGTGTCATGAAAGCAGTATCCTCCTGATCCGAAGGCTCCATTTGAATCTGCTGAAATCCTGAGGATGCGTCCATGAACGTTAACATCTCATGTCCAGCAGTAGCATCTACCATTGCATCGATATGAGGGAGAGGAAATGGGTCTTTAGGACAAGCCTTGTTCAAGTCCGTGTAGTCTACACAGACTCTCCATTTCCCGTTTTTCTTCTGTACCACAACTACGTTAGCTAGCCATCTTGGAAACTTGACTTCTCTGATCATCCTGGACTTCAACAACCTTTCAACTTCCTCTTGGATAATCGCATTCCGCTCAGGAGCAAATTTTCTTCTTTTTTGTTGAACAGGCTTGAATGATTTGTCAATTCCAAGCTTGTGAGTGATAATGTCTTTGGATATGCCTGTCATATCTTCATGCTTCCATGCAAACGTTGACATCCTGCATTTCAAAAAGTTAGTTAACTGTTCTTCAATATCCTGAGGGATACTGGTTCCTACGAGCACCGAGATATCAGGATTATCCTGATCCAGGATGATTTTCTTCACATCCCGCTCCGAATCCTCCACAATATCCTGGGCCCGCATCTTTAATTGCTATGTTGTACTAGACTTAGTTGAGGATTTCATTGAGGATGAGTAGCATTCTTTCGCTTCCTGTTGATCACTCTCCACCTTGACACCCAAGGAGTAGGGATCTTGATGCATTGGTGGTATGTTGATGGCACAGCCTTCATATCGTGAATCCATGGTCTTCCCAGTATGATGTTATAGCAGGATAAGGAGTCCATCACAAAGAAGCGTTGTATTAAGTTGACCCCTTCAACATATACTGGTAACTTTATCTCCCCTACGGTATTCCTAGCTTCTCCACTGAAACCAACGAGCACAGTTGACTTCGAAGTAATGTCCATCGGAGATACATTCATCCTCTTCAACGTTTCCAGCTGAATTATATTGACAGAACTACCGTTGTCTACCAGTATCCTGCGTACAAAATGGTTAGCCACATATAAAGTTATTACTAAAGCATCATGGTGAGGATCCTGAACAGTATCCCTGTCATCACTATCGAAAGTGATCACTTTATCAGTTGTGAGGGTAGTCATCCTGACTGGTCTGTCCCCTCTCTCACCCTTAGCTTCCTTTGCATGTCTTTTGGCCGCCGAATACGAAGTCCCACAAATGTCAGATCCTCCTGAAATAAAGTTAATTATCTTGGCATCTGCTGGGGGTGATGCTGCTCGTTCAGGATCCTTCTCGGGATCCTGCCCTTTATTCTTCTTTTTTCCCAGCAAGTCCTTAAGATACCCCTTGCTTAACAGGTAGCTTATTTCTTTCCTTAAAGCAATGCAATCCTCGGTCATGTGTCCGAAGTCTTCGTGGAAGGCGCACCATTTGGACTTATCCTTCCAATCAGCTTTCTGCTGGTTCTTCCGAGGCCACCTAGCTTTGTCTCCTAAGCCCTGCATAGCATACATTAATTCAGGTATATTAACAGAAAAGCAGTATTCAGATAAGTCAGGATATTCTTCAGGATCCTCATCTTCAACAGCATTCACTTTCTTGTTTTCATTTCTGCCATATGGCCTGGAGCGATATGGCTTATACGAGGTCTCCGATTTCCTGTTAGTTGATTCATAGGTTGAGGTAGAGTTCATCCTCTCCTGCATCTTCTTGTCATCTTCCAGACGGATATACCTCAAAGCCCTATTACGAGCTTTGTCGAGATTCCTGCAGGGATTCATTACAAGATCCTGATAAAACTGAGAATCCTTTTGTAACCCCATCTTAAAAGCTTGCACAGCTGTTGCAACATCAAGATGTGGGATATCCAAGGATTCTCGACTGAATTTGTTCACATAATCCCTCAAGGATTCCTGAGGCCCTTGAGTTATCCTGTAAAGATCACTGGTTAGTTTCTCAAAACTCCGACTACAAGAAAATTGACTATTAAATAAATTAACCAAATGAGCAAACGAAGTAATTGAGTGAGGAGGAACGTTTAACAACCATTTTAAGGCTGATCCTGTTAGAGTAGAACCAAATCCCTTGCACAAGCATGCTTCCTTGAGCTCCGGAGGGATAGGGTTAATCTCCATTCTTTCCCTATACTGAGCAATATGCTCTTCAGGATCCGTAGTCCCATCATACAGCTTCATGTTGGGAGTCTGAAAGCTTTTTGGGATTTCAGCATCACAGATGGGATATGCAAAGCGAGATATCCTGTGGCTGTCTTGGGATACTTCCAGAATTGGTTGGACCACTCCAGGCACACTGGATATCATGTCCTTCAATTTCTGGAGTTCCCTGGTAAATGCTGACGTCATACCTGCATCCTGCAAAGAGCCATTATTGTTAGTAGCAAGAATATTATTATTTGACACATTACCGTTCTGAGGATTTTGGCCATATCCTGAAGAATATCCTGAACTTCTCGCAGTCGATATTCTGACCGAAGAGGGTATCTCAGGGGTATGATTCTGAGAATGGCTCGGGACGATATTCCCCCTATTATCCTCAGTGTAAACTGTGGAACTGAAGTTCAAATCCCTGGGCTGTATAGGAGTGACAATTTCTTCAGCGGGTCTACTCGAGCTAGCTTTTAAGAGTTGTATTTCTCTTAATAGCATTTGGTTAGTCTCCTGTTGCTGCCTCATTTGTTCCTGCACACTTCCAAATAAAGTCAAAATTTCATCATTAGAGGCTAAAACAGGAGCAGATCCCTGGACACTTTGAGTAGGGATAACATCTTGAGGTTGTGAAGAAAACGACATCCTTGGAGGAGGTGGTGGAAGCACCGAACCAGTGGTAGCAGAGGTTGTAGCAGACATAGTGGAAGAGCTCATGTTTGATCTTGAGGCCATTGTAAACAATGTGGCAAAAAGTTTAGAAAATAGAAAACCGATTAATGATTTTGCAAAGATTTTTAGTAAAAGTAGCACCACTTTCCCCACGGTGGGCGCCAAATTGTTTTAGTCAAAAATTACCTAAGCAATTAAGTGATCAAATTAGTTTTGTGAGGTAGTGTGCTAGTAATACTTTGTAAAAAATATGTTGGTTTGTTAATTTGCGAAAACAGTTTCAGGATACGGCTCAGGATATAGAGCTGTATCTGTGATCAAACAATGAGCAAAAATGTAAAGGGTGACACGAGATGTACGAGGAAAGCCCTTGATCAATCTAGATCCCCGGCATAAAACCTCGGGAGCTGACAATCGCAGCTGCCTTGTTCTTCTATTACTTCAAATATCAGGATACAGTGCAGGATATGGCGCATATCAATGCTAAGTGGTACAACGATTACAAGTGTTGAGTGTTTGTGCGTGATAGAAAGAAAAAAGAAGTGTGAGTTCGAGAGTGGAGAAAAAAAGTGTGTGTTCCTATCGATCTGGCCTCCTATTTATAGTTACAAGTAACAGACTAACTCTCCTATTATTCCGGGATGCTGGGAATATTCCATTCTGAACGTTGGGGGGACTCTTTTAACTTGTTTTCCACGTGCTTATTAACTATAAAACCGGGTCTTCAGCTTATATGACCGTTACAACCTCAATAGCATTGACCAGCATCCGATATTCTCGCGGAATATCCGGGTCTTCAGCTTATATGACCGTTACAACCTCAATAGCATTGACCAGCATCCGATATTCTCGCGGAATATGCCTTTCATCTATTCTGACCGTTACAAGACCCATTCTTCCACCATCAACGTCCATTTTTCAACCACCTTGAGCGAATCTTCAGGTAGATCAAGTCCTTTAACGTTGGTACCTTGCAACCAAAGAAAATCGTTAGTAACTGCCAGGATACTGCGTCAGGATGTTACCAATATCCTGGTCTGGTATCCTGATCTATACTGCCTCAGGATGTTACCAATATCCTGGTCCGGTATCCTGATCATAAACATCTAACATGAAATCAAGATATAGTGTCAGGATATGGGCTCAGAATTTCACCCATAACAATCGGTATAGATTCGAGCGAGTCTCTTCACTCTGAAATCTTCACGAATAGGGAGAAAATGAGCAGATTTGGTCAAACGATCAATAATCACCCAGATACTATCGTGACCTTTAGAGGTATGAGGCAGTTTGGTAATAAAGTCCATGGCAATGCTATCCCATTTCCAAATAGGGATTTTAGGTTGCTCCAAGAGTCCAGAAGGACGCTGGTGTTCAGCCTTTACCTTCGAGCAGGTAAGGCACTTAGATACATAGACAGCAATGTCCCTCTTCATGCCAGGCCACCAATAAGTTGTACACAGATCCTGGTACATCTTGTCGGCACCTGGATGGATAGAGTAACAGGATTTGTGAGCCTCAGTCAAAATGAGCTCACGGAGATTATCGCGATCTGGCACTCAGATGCGATTGAGGTAGTATTGAAGTCCATCAGGTTTTGTTACCAGTTGGTCAATACGGGCACCATGGACTTCCTCGATTATACTACCTTTGTTGGCTGATGAATACTGGGCTTCTCGAATATAAGCATGGAGGTCATTGGAGATACGGATAGACTTAACATGAGTCTTACGACTAAGAGCGTCGGCCACTTCGTTCGCCTTGCCGGGATGATAGCGAATTTCGCAGTCGTAGTCGTTAAGTAATTCCACCCAACGTCTCTGTCGCATGTTCAGCTCTTTTTGGTCAAAGATATGCTGAAGGCTCATATGGTCGGTGAAGACCACACACTTCGTACCATACAGGTAGTGTCGCCAGATCTTTAACACAAAAATGACTGCACCAAGCTCCAGGTCGTGAGTAGTGTAGTTTTTCTCATGTACCTTGAGCTGACGAGAGGCACAAGCAATAACCTTGTCCCGTTGCATGAGCACACAGCCCAACCCATGGTTCGAGGCATCACAATATACCACAAAATCATCGTTGCCATCAGGTAGAGTTAACACAGGGGCATTACACAAAAGATTCTTAAGGGTTTGGAAGGAGTTCTCTTGCTCGGGACCCCAAACAAAAGACCTCTCCTTTTGGGTTAGTGTAGTAAGAGGAACATCGATTTTAGAGAAATCCGCGATGAACCGGCGGTAATAACCCACCAATCCTAGAAAAGAATGAATCTCCGACATGGATTTAGGCGTACACCAATTCTTCACTGCTTCAATTTTCGAAGGATCAACGTGAATACCCTGCCTACTAACAATATGACCAAGAAATTGCACTTCGTCGATCCAAAACTCACACTTAGAAAATTTAGCATACAAACGCTCGCCACATAAAAGCTCAAGCATTAGACGTAGGTGATGAGCATGATCAGTTTTAGTCTTAGAATAAATGAGGATATCATCGATAAATACTATAACAAAACGATCCAAGTAGGGTTTACAAACACGGTTCATAAGGTCCACGAACACTGCAGGTGCGTTGGTCAGGCCAAAAGGCATGACTACGAACTCGTAGTGTCCATATCGTGTATGAAACGCGGTTTTTGGAATATCATCTTCAAGAACACGCAGCTGATGATATCCAGAACGCAGGTCAATTTTTGAGAAACAGGACGCGCCTTGTAGCTGGTCAAACAGGTCATCAATACGGGGTAGTGGATAACGATTCTTCATGGTAAGCTTATTAAGTTCACGGTAATCGATACACATACGAAATGAACCATCCTTCTTTTTGACAAATATAACAGGAGCACCCCACGGGGAGGTACTTGGACGAATAAAACCTTTGTCGAAGAATTCTTGTAGCTGGCTGGATAACTCTTGCATCTCGGAAGGTGCAAGACGGTAAGGAGCCCTAGCGACAGGAGTCGCACCAGGTACGAGATCAATACGAAAATCAACAGATCTGGGAGGAGGAAGACCCGGCAGATCCTCCGGAAAGACATCAGGGAAATCACACACGACTGGAACATTGTTTATGCTCTTCCCCCTGCCCTTTTGTTCCACCACGTGGGCCAAGAAGGCAGGGTTCCGCTTACGTAAACTTTTGCTCGCTTGTGTGCATGACATCAGCCTTAGTCCATTCGAAGGCCGGTCCCCATAGACATGTAAAAGATCACCGGACGGAAGAGGAAGACGGACAAGATTTTCGTGACACACAATTTTGGCATGGTTCTTACGCAACCAATCCATACCGATAATGACATCAAAACTACCCAACCGCATGGGTATAAGATCAATAGCGAATACGTGATCGTTAAGAATCAAGGAATAATCACGCACGATAGAATTTACAAGAATCGACTTTCCATTGGCGACCTCAACCGAGAATGACTCTGGTAACTTAGCGCGTGTACAGTTTAACAAAGACTCAAATTCTACGGACACAAAGCTTTTATCGGCACCAGTATCAAATAGGATTGAAGCATAAAGGTTATTAACAAGGAACATACCATTGACAACGTCATTGTCATTACGAGCCTGATTTGCGTTAAGGTTGAATGCTCATCCACGAGCGGCTGGCTGCTGATCCTGGTTCAGCTGAGGGCACTGGTTACGGAGGTGGGTAGTATCTCCACACTTGTAGCATGAACGAACATCATTGACTGGCCTAGGGTTCTGCAGAGGTGCTGGAGGGGCAGGTAGTGCTGCCTGAGCTGGGGCTTGCTGAGCTTGCGGTGCAGGGTTTGCTTGACGACAGTAGGGAGTCGTGTAACCATAGCGGTTACAGTTGGTGCACAAACGACATGCAGAGTTTGCCGGATGATGATAGTTGCAAGTGGTACATCTAGGATGAGGCCCAGTGTATTGCTTCTTAGCTTCGGGAGCAGCAGGGTTAGCAACAGTAGTAGCAGGAGCAGGTTTTGCAGCAGGGTTAGCAGTTGGGACAATAGCATTACATCCTGCACCCTGAGACTTTCGTTTCTTGTTCTTGCTGCCACTAGGCTGCTGGGTCACTTGGTTAGCGGACTTTGAAGGTGCAGGGGTAGCAAACTGCTTATCACGCACACGATTGTTGTTTAAACTTGCTGCCAAACGATAGACTTCTTCGATAGTTCCCAACTGAGCTGCTTCGATAGAATCACGCATTGCAGACGGTAGGCCGTTGATGTACTTGGTTATCATCCGCTTAGGAGTCGAAACCAAGTGAGGAACGATGAGACTCAACTGCTTAAAACGAGTAGTATACGCCAGGTTGTCATCACCAACTTGCTTTAGATGCCAGAATTCTTCTTCAAGCTTCAACTGCTCATGGGGAGGGCATAACTCAAGCATCATTAGTTCTCGCACCTCAGCCCATGGAAGAGCATAGGCTTCTTCATTTGAATGGATGTTCCTCTCATTCGACCACCACTCCAATGCTCTGCATTGGAACATTCTAGTCGCACTCCTAGTTTTCAGATGGTCTGGGCACTCGCTGTTAATGAAGGTAACTTCAATGCTGTCGAACCACTCGAGCATAGCAATCACCCCATCACTGCCCGTGAAAGACTTAGGGCTGCAAGAGATGAAATGTTTGTAGCTGAACTTAGTAGGTTTCTGTTTCTCAGCCTTGGAGTCCACAGAGGATGGAGGAGTGTTTGATCCCTGAAGCTCAGTGAAGATCTTTGGCATGACTCGGGCAATCTGGTCAGCCATGAATGACATCATCTTTTTCTGAGACTTCTCTCTGGATCTCCTGAGGGTATCAGATGTTCTACGAGCAGACATCTACAGATCCAACAAACGGGATCGTATAAGTCTAAATTATGAATTCCTCACAACATAGACTACTCACACGATAGACTTAAGAATCCAGATTGAACCACCTCAAAATTCACGACCTTCACATGGCACGTTGTACGAAGTTTGGTCAACATGCCAAAAACGCTTATATATAGGAAGTACCAGCGGCGTATCCACCACGCTTCGGACACATCGCCTGGCCTCGTACTCGGAGTCATGCTACATGTCACTTTTACCCCACATCGTCATCATCATCATCATATGTTCACATAGATTAATAGATTACCGTAGATTACTCATAGATCACTCAATTATATCACATAGAATGCTCAAAATAAATAATCGTAGAATGCCCAGATA
This sequence comes from Helianthus tuberosus, assembly GCA_030545235.1. Taxonomy (NCBI): domain Eukaryota; kingdom Viridiplantae; phylum Streptophyta; class Magnoliopsida; order Asterales; family Asteraceae; genus Helianthus; species Helianthus tuberosus. Next base: position 147,391,994 of record CM060414.1, on the reverse strand, counting down.
GATTAACATAAATCATCTCATAAATTGACATAGATTACATTGATAGATTATCATAGCTTGCTCAAGTAGATAGTTTAACATAGACTAACCAAGTAAATGATCATAGATTAAACCAACAATTCAAGGTGGTTTAACATAGTTTAGCTCAAAATAGATTATCGCCCTAAATTATCATAGATTAGCACGAATAGATTAACCATAGATCATGTTAGAATTCTCATAGATTACATAGACTTTCCATAGTCATTCCATAGATTGTGTAGACGTTCCATTGCTTATACAGATATTCCATAGATTTCAGAGACGTTCCATAGATTCATATACGTTCCACAACGGTCTGCAAACACTAAATCTCGCATGGCACTTGGTACGGAAGTTGGTAATATGCCGGAAGCACTTATATATAGGAAGTACCAGCGGCGTATCCACCATGCTTCAGACACACCACTTCTGTCTCGTACTTCCATGTCATGTTAGTGTTTCACACCACCACAACACATCATACCATAGACGATCAATGTTTACCACATATATTAAACATAGAATAAAGCTTCGTAAATTTAGTTTGATCTAAGATTAGAATTAACGTTTTAGGTTGCGGACAACGTGCAGCTTTGCGTAAAAATGTTTTACAAATAAACGAAGAATTAAGTTCAAAACCTCGTAGATAAAACCACTTTCACAAAATTCAAGATAACATAAAAACGAGATAGGCTCTCAAAACACAGGATTTGTTCCGGGTAGAGGAACGGCGACTAACTAAAGTGATTCGAACTCCTTTCGAATTGAGGTAACGTGTCTTGACTTGCTTAGACAAACACGTCATCGATGTTAGGCCTACGATATTCATCCGTTTAGTCATTCTGCGTACTTAACTGATTGGCAGTTACGAGACTTTGGAGAGACATTAAATCATCAAGGAGTGGGACTAGTTATCAAGGTCTGAGTTTCACTTCTAACTTGACAACATCGTACCCTAAAGGTTGTCGGCTCTTATCCGCAGACAAGACCTTCCAGAATAATATGTTGATTTCCCATCAAGGTTCGGATGTCACTCCTATCCTGTGGGCAACTCTCGTGCCAAAAATAAACACTGTGTAACAGTGTCTTTATAGTATAAAGTGTATATTATAGCAGCCTTAGGAAAGGCATGTAAGTTTAAGAGGAACATGGGCTGCTAGGAAGCAGATACGGTAGAATGCATAAGTCTTAAGCAACAAATAAGAGTCAAGTTCCTAAAACTATAGACTAGGGCAAGTATTCCTACTTATCCTAATTCCCTATAGTTATGGCTCTGATACCAATCTGTCACACCCCAACCGATGGCAGAAACATCGGGGTGCGAGCACTAAGCGTTCAGATTGCTCAAGAGAATTCCACAACACTAGATATTTGAATAGAATTAAGTAGATTTCACAGCAATTGTCTAGAATCCAAATATCTCAAAATATCACATTACAAGACATCAAATCATAACTGTTAGAATTGTTCCAAGACTAGTTTAGCTAACGTGACGTTTCTAGGCATCTCCTATCTTGATTTCCAAAAGTTCCATAGAAACCTATCAGACTGCAACATGTATTAAAATATCAATACAAAAGTATTGGCGAGTATACAAGTTTGATTATAGCATAATAGATTAAAACAACTCATATCCACAATGTGAGTAATAAAAATAGTTTCAGCCGTGCTAATGTCGCAGTCCACACAGTGATAGCCCAAGTATCCCGATGCTTTGTTGTTTACCCAAGACTCAAGGTAAACTAGAATCCTCCTAACAATACCCCCCGAGAATAATGGGAGAGGTGCATCTTCCTATAGCGCTACTATTGTTAAGGCGGAACTACACACTCTGGATTAAACGTCACATAGCACAAAGAGTCAAGAATCAAGAATCACAAGTTTCACGAACACATAGGATAGAGTAAAAGTTTCCAAAGATTCAAGTTTAAGTTTCATAGAATACATGTTACACCCCAAAAGTTTAAAGTAAAAGGGGATCGAGTATACTCACAGTGATTGCTCAACAGTCGCAACTGTTATTGGATCAAAGGGAGCTCTTTTGGGTTTAGCCTGATTAGATTACAATAGGATAAGCGTCAGACAGAGTATCATGGTCGAATAGAATGTTTAAGCAGGCCTTGGATCGGCTGACTGTCCGTTCGGATGGTCAGTCGATCGGCTAGCCTAATGACTATTGGCTGCCCGATCGGACAGTAGTCCGATCGGCTAGCCTAATGTGATTAAATGGCTGCCCGATCGGTCGGTAGTCCGATCGGCTAGCCTAATGTCATTAAATGGCTGCCCGATCGGTCGATAGTCCGATCGGCTAACCTAGTGTGACTAATGGCTGCCTGATCGGACAGTTGTCCGATCGGCTAGCCTAAGGTGGAGGATGGCTGACCGATCGGTCGGTAATCCGATCAGCTAGCCTGTTGTTTCTTGTTTACTAGCTTCCGTAAAATTTCTAAGTTTAAAACTTAATGGTGACGTCACGGCACGTATTGAGACAGCAGTAACTTATCGTTTAACAGCCATTCTAGTTGGTCGGGAACCACCCCAGTTCAATCAGTGGTCTGTTTGTGACGGGTTTATGTCGGAATCCATCCCGTGAACGTCTTAATCAGTGAACAACCGTTCCTAAACCAACTCTAGACCACCGATCAGGTCTACAGCCCGTTTAGTTTTGTTTATCACCGAAATAATTCAGAATTTTAAAGAAAAGATGAAGATCAACCCAAGTTTTACATGAAAAGTATAGATTTATCTTAGATTTAGTGTAGAAACGTATGAAATATCTTAGATCTGAGCTAGATCTTGCTCAGAATGACATTACTTGATAGTTTGTACAACCACCATGATGACATCATTCTCAAGATCTCAGATCTGAGAGATTTCACGGTGAAAAGTGTGATTTCCGGTGAGAATCACGTAGAGAATGATGTGTAGAGTAAGAAAGTACAAGATTCTAGCTTAAAACATACCGAAATCGATGAGGAAATGGAGAAATAGTGTGCGCGTGCGTCTGGTTAGGTCAGAGCTGTCACATCACTTGAAATGGTGATGTGACAGCCTATTTATAGGGGAAGACGGGAAGGAAGGGAAGTGGTTCGGCTGGGGTGCCGTTCGATCAGCTGGCCATCCGATCGGCTGGTTATCCGATCGGCTGGTCATCCGATCGGTCGGCCACTCTGGCCAACCCATCCTTTCGCGTTTCATTTCTGATTCGCTTTTCGTGTAAAGTTAGGCGTTGCGTTGTATAGCAAATGAATTAACTAGTTTATAACATACTCATCGAGAGTTTTCAAGATTAATAGATTCCGCCAGTGACAAGGCTCCAGTCTCTCGTTTAACCAAGAATCAAGCTTCACGAGTCTAAGGAGTCAAGCACCAATTTGAGTCTCAAGGGTCAAGAATCATCGTTTCCCAAACATCAAGAATCGAGCGTCCAAGTATCAAGTATCAAGAATCAAGAGTCTAAGTATCAAGTATCAAGAATCAAGAGTCTAAGTATCAAGTATCAAGAATCAAGAGTCTAAGTATCAAGTTAAGTCATAAAGATTCAAGTATCTAGATTAAGTATCAAGGGTCAAGCATCATGAGTCTAGTATCTGTATCAAGTCTCATAGTTTATGTTTCAAAATCAAGCATATCTAGATTAAAGAATCAAGTATCATAGTTGTTAAGCATCAAGTGTCACTAAGATTCACACCAAGATTTCCAAAGTATCAACATCACAAGGTCTAAGGCTGACAAATTTACAGGAGTTCAGGGGCTGATCTTGCCAAGTGTCTAGAGTCTAGGGACGCTGGGCGTTACAACTAGCATGGTGTAACACCATTTCGAGGGTCAAAATTGCGTTCACATTTTGCGGAGTATGGATGTATAGAACAAACACCTCCTAAGGAAAAAGTTTCGGTACAATATTTTCCATATATCCAACCATTTATTACAATTTACCTTGTCAGGTTTTCTACAGGAATGGCAATATATTCAATCGGTAAAACGAGACGAGTAATCCTCACGCACACCGATGAAAGCCGAAAAAGATGCTCCTTTACTTACGAGCAAGCACACATGCGCTAGCTGTCGCATGCTCCTCTACATACGAGCACGTAAGTCGCCATCCGCGCATGCTCCTTTACATACGAGCACGTAAGTCGCCATCCGCGCATGCTCCGTTACATATGAGCATTTAAGTCGCCGGCAGGCGCATGCTCTTCTACATACGAGCACGCAGGTCTCCATACGAGTCTGATGCTCTACATACGAGGACGCTAGTCTCCGTGCGAGACTGCTGCTCTACATGTGAGCACGTATGTCGCCATACGCTTATGCTCCTTTACATACGAGCACGCCAGTCTCCGTGCGAGACTGCTGCTCTCCATGTGAGCACGTAAGTCACCATAAGCGTATGCTCCTTTACATACGAGCACGCTAGTCTCTGTGCGAGACTGCTGCTCTACATATGAGCACGCCAGTCTCTGTGCGAGACTGTTGCTCTACATGTGAGCAAGTAAGTCGTTATACGCGCATGCTCCTTTACATACAAGCACACTAGCCTCCATGCGAGACTGCTGCTCTACATGTGAGCACGTAAGTCGCCATACGCGCATGCTCCTTTACATACGAGCACGCTAGTCTCCATGCGAGACTGCTGCTCTACATATGAGCACGTAAGTCGCCATACGCGCAGGCTCCTTTACTTATGAGCACGTAAGTTGCCATACGCGCATGCTCTTTTACATACGAGCACGTAAGTCGCCACACGCGCATGCTCCTTTACTTACGAGCGAGCACATATACGCTAGCTGTCACATGCTCCTCTAAATACGAGCACGTAAGTCGCCATACGCGCATGCACCTTTACATACGAGCACGCTAGTCTCCGTGCGAGACTGCTGCTCTACATGTGAGCACGTAAGTCACCATACGCGCATGCTCCTTTACTTATGAGCACGTAAGTCGCCATACGCCCATGCTCTTTTACATACGAGCACGTAAGTCGCCACGCGCGCATGCTCCTTTACTTACGAGTGAGCACATATGCGCTAGCTGTCGCATGTGCTAATCCAGGAACCGGCGAGTTTGACAGAGCCTCGGTCCTGAAACGACGTGTTCGGTGCGTTTATTACGACTAAGAAAGGAGTATAAGATAGACATAACACCAAGCAGTCACTTATAATCTGGTCTCTAATGATTATTCAACAAGTTACAGCACCACGAGACCAGTTGGACAGCATCTCCCCTCAGGGACCAAATGCTTGTCCAAATGGGAACCCCACTTCCCTATTTATAGACAACTACCTATGTGTCCATCCGTCCGGATGGACCTTTACATTTCAGAACCGTGTCCAACTAATCCTGTTGAATCGTCTTTAAAACTTTGAAAACCTTGAGCCGTGTTTGAATATTCTGCAATTTTTAACTTTTCTGCAACTTCAATCAGGTATCTTGAAATCTAACAATAGATTCCCCATCGATTGATGATTCGGGTTTGCTTTTGTCAGTATAAAGCACTAATTCCCCCTGGAATGAATCTTCAGGTCTTTTGCACAGTTCACGACTCTCCTCTGATTTGCTAAACTGCAACCTTCACGAACAATCACCAATTTGCAACTAATCAATGCAGCATCCTTTGTTTCAACTTTAACCGCATCCGAGCTTAGTTTTTGATATGTCATGTTACCAACACGCTCTCGCATTCCGCTTGCTCGATCTAAGAATGTACAAAAATTCAACCTGCAATTGATAGAAACTTCAAATCTGTGATTCCCCTTGAAGATCTGATATCCCGTTTACCGTGATCCACGTTAACGCACCATAAGAATGACAGATCTGTGTAAACGGTATTCTCCACAATCAGCAAATCTTCACCGGAAAACAAATCATCTGGTAATGTAATCTGATCTCTGAAGCATTCGTCCACAATTAGATTCATCTCCTCGGATAATCCAGATCTCAGAAGCTATCATCCACGATCACTCTCAGATCTCCGATGCTTTCGTCCACGATCAGATATCAACACTTCGGATCATCTTGATCTCGGAAGCTTTCACCCACGATCAGATTCAAATTCCCCCTGACAATCTGAAGTCGAGACTACCCGAATACTGTTGCAGTGTCACGAATTTCAAAAATGCCGGAATTTCAACATATGACATCGATATTTTTATTCCCCCCTCATTTTTTTAAATTCTGACGTATCTAACACTTAATTCCCCCTCAAACTGAGCAATTCAGTCCTCTTTTATCTGTGAAAAACTCGACTATGCCGAAAATATGACAATTTTCCTCAAAACGTCGGTTTTTCATCATTGCGGATGTTACGATTTGGCCCATAAATAGTCAGATACCCTGAATAGTAAACATTCTGCACCAGTATCATGACTACCCCACTAATTTTCACAATCCATGATTGCATCATCAAATATGTTCACTAAAGCCCCAGACGGTGTCCCCGAACAACCCAGCTTGGTCGTTAAAAACCCAAAAAAATTGTCAATCACCAATTTTTTTCTGGAGACTCACCTCGTCATTGCGATAAAAAAATGCCTTTTTTTAGGCATTTGATCATCTGGTCGAATGGCATGCTGTCGGATGGTCATCCGATCGGATGGTCGTTCGATCGAATGGCATATAGGAACAAACTTGTGTTTGTGGATCAGATGGTCATCCGATCGGATGGTCCTTCAAATGAAAAACAACCGATCTTTCAAACATCCAATAGTGACTTGGATCGGATGGTCATCCGATCGGAGGGTCGTCCGATCGGATGGTCATCCGATCGGATATGTTCTAACACGTCAAGAACACTCCGAATCACGTTTTTCGATCCAAAATCTTTATTTGTGTGATTTTCATGATGAAACTTCATAGGATTGTGCGCGAATCAATTCCGAACAGATTGATGTCTTCAATTGACCTTTATGTTGATGATTTTCTCTGTTTTAACATCAAAACTCCTGTTTAACCCAAAATTGATGAGCTTTGGGTGATTTAACTGACTGTTAGATCGATTAAATCGGTACCGTAGCTCTGATACCACTGCTAATCCAGGAACCGGAGAGTTTGACGGAGCCTCGTTCCCAAAACGACGTGTTCGGTGCATTTATTACGACTAAGAAAGGAGTAGAAGATAGACATGACACCGAGCAGTCACTTATAATCTGGTCTTTATTGATTATTCAACAAGTTACAGCACCACGAGACCAGTTGGACAACATCTCCTCTCAGGGACCAAAAGCTTGTCCAAATGGGAACCCCACTTCCCTAGTTATTGACAACTACCTATGTGTCCATCTGTCCGGTCGGATTGTCATCCGACCGGATGGTCATCCGACCGGATGGTCATCCCTCCGGATGGACCTTTACATTATCAGACCGTGTCCAACTAATCCTATTCTATACAATATTCAACACACGCTCTATCTAGCTATTCGCACAGTGGCAGACGTACGAAATATGCACCAACAGCATGCTCCTGTACATACGAGCACGTAAGTCGCCATACGCGCATGCTCCTTTACATAGGAGCACGCTAGTCTTCGTGCTAGACTGCTGCTCTACATGTGAGCACGTAAGTCACTATACGCGCATGCTCCTTTACTTATGAGCACGTAAGTCACCATACGCGCATGCTCTTTTACATACGAGCACGTAAGTCTCCACGCGCGCATGCTCCTTTACTTACGAGCGAGCACACATGCGCTAGCTGTCGCATGCTCCTCTACATACGAGCGCGTAAGTCGCCATACGCGCATGCTCCTTTACATACGAGCACGCTAGTCTCCGTGCGAGACTGCTGCTATACATGTGAGCACGTAAGTCGCCACACGCGCATGCTCCTTTTCTTATGAGCACGTAAGTCTCCATACGCGCATGCTCTTTTACATACGGGCACATAAGTCGCCACGCGCGCATGCTCCTTTACTTACGAGCGAGCACACATGCACTAGCTGTCGCATGCTCCTCTACATACGAGCACGTAAGTCGCCATCCGCGCATGCTCCTCTACATACGAGCACGTAAGTCACCATTCGCGCATGCTCCTCTACATATGATCACGTAAGTCGCCATCCGCGCATGCTCCTTTACATACGAGCACGTAAGTCGCCATCCGCGCATACTCCTTTACATACGAACACGTAATTCGCCATCCGCGCATGCTCCGTTACATATGAGCACGTAAGTCGCCGGCAGGCGCATGCTCTTCTACATACGAGCACGCAGGTCTCCATACGAGTCTGCTGCTATACTTACGAGCATCTTAGTCTCCATGTGAGCCTGCTGCTCTACATACGAGCACGAAAGTCGCTATACGCGCATGCTACATTACTTATGAGCATGTAAGTCCCCCACGCGCACGTATGCTCCTTTACTTCAAGCATGTATGTCGCCCACACGCGTATTTTGCTCTACATACGAGCACGAAAGTTGCTATACGCGCATGCTACATTACTTATGAGCACGTAAGTCGCCCACGCGCATGTATGATCCTTTACTTCAAGCACGTATGTCGCCCACGCGCGCATTTTGCTTTACATACGAGCGCGTAAGTCGCCCACACGCGCATTCTTAGTTTCTTACGAACACGCTTACAAAATATAAACTGCACTACAAATGCACGCACCACTTTGGGTATACGCAAAAACACATTGGCTTCCACATCATTACCCTGACCCGACTTTACGCCAATTCTCATTTGCGATAACTTGCACAAAGTGGATTAACACGTGCAAATATTGTAGACAACAGTTTATAAAGATTTAAACACCAGGTATACGTTTTCCTCAAGGCTTGAGAGACGCATACTTGAAAATCATCCGAAGGGAATCTAGTCCAGAATTCCACCCACTTGCCATTCGCGCATGGGAGCAACACTGGACTGGGGGACCTGAAGGGCTATGGTCCCAAATGCTACATAAGTCATACGTGTGTTGGGCCCTAACCACACTTAACCGCCAAAACTCAGCCTGTTCCAAGACTCATGCACAAGACCTAACCATGTACGCACAACCTGGACAAACTCATGGTAATGCGCCAGTATAAATAGCAACTGCCTACAACCAATCAGCGTGCGCCATGTTTGCCCAACCAATTTCCACGATGAACAATCGTAGGATATTCACTGCTCCACTATCTCTACTCACAGCTGAAGACAGATGCAACATGCGTGGCCAACAACTTTCCTGCACCCGGGCGACAGGTAAGACTAAAACTCAATCTTTTCTTTCGAGCACTCTTAACAAGTCTAGTACTGCTCCCACGCTTGCACGCGGGAGCAGCACTAGACTGGGGACATGATGGGGTATGGTATTAGACCCAACCCGGACGACCGGACATATCCGTTACTTATCGCTTTTTATTATAATATTTATTATTATTGCGTACTAACCCTCGAAGCCTAGCGCGTTGTAGTTTACACTACACTAGGTTGTGGGCTTGTAGAGATAACCCCTAACTAGGCCTGACCCATTGAGGTTAGGGGATGCCCATATCTTCTATATAAAGAGGTGTTCACCTCATTATTAGGACACAAGATATGAAGCCGCCACACTTTTGTTGCTGGAAATAAGAGATTCTTCTCTTACCGGCCATCTCTATATCCCCATGTTTCTCTCTTCTCCATTGCAGATCTAGGTTCAAGAGGAAGAAAAAGGTGTGATTATCCATCCTCTCAGAGAAAGCGATCCAATCATCCCGGCGGTGATTCCGTCTTTCAACAGGTGTGAATCTTGTTTTTGTTAAAACCTGTTCATTTTTGTAGGTGTCTTTCTTGTTAAAAATATGTTCTTCTTTCGGGTTTTCTAGCCTAAGATTGATCAATTATTGCAGCTGCTTGTCATCTATGGTTTTACTGTGCAAGAAAACATCATATTTTGAGTAAAATTTTAATTTTTTTATCTATATGGTTTGCAGCTTAGATTTGTGTATCAGTTATTGCAATTGCTCATGGTGGCGACTGTTTAGTGGTTTTGGATCTTTACAATACAGGTATGCCTCTTTTTGTTTATATTTGAACTGATTCTTTAGACCTAGGATAATCAAACTTGAAGTTATTCGTATCAAGTTTAAATCTTTAATCAACTGGTTGGGGATTCTTGAAGTGATCTAAAGAACCTTTTAGTGGGTACCCCTTTTGCTGTGTAAATCTTTGTTTCAACATGATTCAAGAATAGCCAAACTGAGCCACCTATTGACTCAGCTTGTGTTACTTATGTCGTTACGTTGACTCGTGTAGACATGCACCTTCTGTTTTGGGGTTTTAGGAGGTGATTTTAACACGATAAAAATGTTTCATACACATAAGGTAGAACATATGATATTTACGTGTAGTCGTGTAGACAATAAAAAACAGCTTTAAAAGAAACGAGTCAAAATGGGTGAAAGGATCAAACGGGTCATAAAATCACCTCAAGTGTATTCTTAATGTACAAAACATCCTAATATATTTGGTTTGGTATTATTATCATACTTTTATTTGCCACCTTAACTTTTTATAAGAAAATGAAAAAAGGTTGGGCAAAAGTTTTCTGTTTGGACCTCCTATACATTCTACTTGCTAAAAGTCATCACAGTACTTTTTGACTTGTTTTAAATTCTTTTTTTTTACTAGAAAGAAAAAAGTATTTGATAAGTAGGTATTTTACATCAATAGAATTCGCATCATTCTTTGTTTTCAAAAGGCGATATCAATAGTGTTTGCCCTCAAATGTCAACATACGCTAAGTAATGATCTTTTAGTATTGCAAACAAAAGCCCATATTACATGCTCTATCCAAACAAGTAAACATATCTATTGTCCGGTATCTTACTTAGGCGATGGTTGTGTCTCTATTGTGAATGCAAGCTCAAATATCAAAATGAAGAACATATATTGCAGTCATGGTCATGGAATCAGGTGTATTTTGATCTGTAAGAATTAGATTAATGACATGAATAATAATTAAAGCAGGGAATATTTAGCCTTGGAAGTATTTTGGTATATGCAACATAGGAAACTTAGGTAAGGATAGTTCTGCAGGAATCGTCTCAAGAGTAGTCCTGGATACAACAATCCTTAAAGGCACTACGAATGGACTCAAAATTAAGACATGTCAGGTACTTTCATTTCTAAAACCATAAACTAAACAAGGTTATTTGTGAGCTTAAGAATGTGGTAGTTAAACCATGAATTAAGAACTAAAAATATAGTTAAAGTCGTAACTACTCGTAAAAAAGTCTGTTGAATTTTCAGCTCACTTCCTGATTTTTACAGGTTTTCTAATAATCGTATAAAATCCACCGGATGTGGGTTTTGGTTGTATTATATATCATTAGAAAACTCTGTAAGTCTAATTTCTTCAGATTTTTAGTGTAAAATATACTAGGATTATGTAAAATAATTTCCAAGTTTATATGTAAAATAATAAACTGGGATTATGTGGTTTTAGCCCAAGTGATTTATTTTATTGAGTGGAGTAGTTGGCAAATTTGACTTAATCAAGGTATTATGTGTGATGCAGTTGATTAATAAGTAAATGTTGAATGACACTGTTTAGATCAGATCTTTTGGAGCCAAGTTTTGTCACACTTGTTTAATGGACAATGACTATTCTAATGAACACTTTCGGTAATCCATCAAGGGAGCGTGCGTAGCTTCTCTACTACAAGGTATTAGTGTTTTACAATATATTTGAGTGAATGCTTACTAAATATGGTTTTTATTTTTGCATGGGTCAGTGACACTTTCTGTAGAATTAGTATCAAATAAAAAAAATATTTGGTGTGTCCTTTATGACATATGTCCGACTAATAGAGACAATATGCGTTAACCGTATAAACTATAATAGAATGCCACATAATAGTCGGGATTTTACCCAAACTGAGTTCATCTCAAAATTAAGTCCAAGAAACAAACCGCATATCGGTCCGCTCTTGGGTTGGTCCCATGTCGGGTTGCCAGGTTATTTAAAAGTCAAAACCGAACCTGAACCCAAAATTTCTTTAAAATTGAAACCAAAAACCTGATCAATTAGATTATGGAGTGGGTCAGTCTAAGTCTTTTCAGGTTGGGTTGGTCTGGGGTCGAGTCAGGACTGAATATGGTTTTTTTAGGCCAAAATGTTTCACATTTGGGTTTATACATGGGCTAGTTCGAACCTGTTTTGACTACCAAATTTATGACCAGGAACCGAACCGAGTATGCATAATTGGTCCATTAAGGTCTTTCTCAGGTCGGGTCATGGGTGTTTGGGTTGCTAGATTCAACCAAAATCTTGCTCAGCCCTACAAATGAGGCCGTTGCAAGCCAAGGGCCCAAGCTTTGTTATCGACCATGTGAATTAGTACTGCATATTTGTCTTTGTACCAGTCATTTTGGTAAATTTATAGAGATCTAATTTGATCATTGGTAAATGGATTTATTAGTCGTATTATGTTTTTTGTTCCAATTTTAGGCGCTTAATAGGATACGAAAATGTTAAATAATCACAACCATTGTGGATGAAAATTATGAAATGTTGTTAATGGTAGATTATGAGTACAAGAATGTGATCCAGCTAAAACATTAGTTTGAGTATGAAACCGGAAACAATACAAAAGTACAATGGCGTGTTTGTCTATTTTTTTATAAATTAATATAGTTTGTCTACGAATTCAATATTTTATCAATATTGATCATGCTTTAATGTAGGATCAACCTATTGGATAATGGTATATGCAGAAATTAGACCTCATGCATGAAATAACACCTTTTGAGTGATTGACGTGCCGTACGTACGTCTTAAGTTTCAGAATAACAATCCATTCATTAAGTTATACAATACAGAAATCTTGTTTTCATGATTATCGTATTTAAACCTCAAATTTTACGGAAACCCACAACGTCCGTAGTAATATATAAAACTACAATTTATGTGTTCAATAAAAATATATAAAACCATATTTCTCTAGCTGGATTTTGTTATTTTACTCATTTACTCTTGCTCGGTAATAGCTATAAGTAAATTGATTGACATTGCACAAGTGTTATGTTTACATGATAAGAATCTCATTAATGATATATTTTGTTTAAACTGTTAAGATTGCTGAGACGAGTAGATTGCATGCTGATAAGGAGGTGAAATTCTATGATAAAACTATTAAAGAGCTTGAATGCCCTTGAGAACCACGAAGTGGAGACACGACAGTCATCGAGGCAAGCGGCGTCCGAGGTGTCGAGCGAGACCTTAGGTCCGTAGCTCTAGATAAAATTGAAGTCGTAGAATTGTCTTAAGTAGTCTAACTGGTGTAAATCTACTTTTTTATTAAATCTATTTAGTATTTTTTTGGTTCTTTCTCTATATCTTTGTTAGAGGTTCCAGCAGCTCTGTTATATATTTTATTTGTTTTGCCTATACAAATAGATTGTCAGCGAGCTTCTTAGTGTAGCCTCTTAGTATTTTTGTTTATATAGTTCATTTAAGTATAAGTTTGGTATAAGTAATTATGACTCAATTTATGTTACATTATTATATGTGATTTAGTTAACATGTAGATGTAGATTGAGACAAATGAAAATGAAGATCGCCATCTAAAGGTGAATAGGTTATTTTTTAATGATAAATGATTTCATATATTCATAACTAGGTTAATGCCCGCGTAATACGCGAGCTTCAACCAAAACCATATTATTTAATTTGAAATGAAATATTGTGTAGAAATACATACATTGGAAGAAAAAAACAGAAAACTATTCAAATGCTGGAAAATTTTTACATGCCACTAAAGCCATGAAAACAATAAAAAAGAAAAAAAAATAATCTACACACAAGTACAATAACATATGTTTGATGGTTGTAGGAATTAATACGGCTTTTAGCACAAGCGCCTTAGGCGCCTCATTGATGAACCTCTCTCCATTGATGACCAGTAGGTCAATCCCTATATATATCTATAAACACCTTTGGGCTTTGATTATTAGTAAATAGAATCCAAAAACTTCAGAGAATAAAAGTACCCTTTTAAAAGGCGAATCTAAATCATATTTTTGTAAAAAAATACTAAAAAATGAATTTAAATATTGATGATATCATAAGTTGTAACCATGTTCTCCTCAAACAGAAGTCGTAAAAAATGAATCATGATCTGCATGCACATCCATTGATGAATCAGAGTGATCTTCATTGTTTCTTGGTCCATGAGATATGTAATAGTCCTGAAGGCTGCGATGAACTGGGCATGACTTGAGAATATATAATTCATGGGTGCAGCTTGATCGCTGGCGACATTGCTAGTATTAGTCGAGTCATGTTGTAAACATCTTGGAGCCATTGCCATTGATGGTTCCTCCCTAGATGATTCCAGCTTCTTAGCCTAGAAATTAATGTAGTTATGCATGTGGTCCAAGATACATTGTTCATAGTTATTTAAAATAATAAATGGTATACTTGTAAAATTATAGCTACCGTCATAGATACCTCCAATTGTGCAAAAGCCTTTTTATACTGTCTTCTTAAAGTCATTACTTGAAGTTGTTCCCTGGCAGATAATGTCATAGAAAAAGTCCAAACTATTAGCCCTTGGCCAGCAACGGCCCCAACTTCAAAAATAACCAGTGGTGGTCTCACAGTTTCACATATTGTAAACTAATGGATCTTTACTAACATAACCTTAATTTCTTTTTGTCCCCTTATCGTTTTCGGTTTAGTAAAGGTCCATTGGTTTACAATATATGAAAAGGTGGGACCACCACTGGTTATTTTTGAAGTTGGGATGGTAGTCGGCCAATGCCTAATAGTTAGGATTATTAAAATCCATTATTCCAAATTTATATAAATCATAACTCTGAATATAAAAGAAATTTAAAGGAAATTTTACATATTAATAAGGACAAAGTTCTGATGAAAATGAACATCGGGCTTTTGATCTCTTAGACATGTCATTGTATATATACTGTACAAAAGAATTAAGATAAGTTGTATGTAAGAATAGAAAAAGTCCAAGCATAGCATGTTTTGGTGAATCAACATATTTCATAACAATTGCTTCGAAATAAAATACTCTCCAAACATAAAATATAATGGAATTTAAGACAAAAAAAATCAAAACTTAGAATCTCTCCAAACACGTCGACTCTTTTATAATTCCAAATCCTCATAAAAAAGCAATGAGGATATAGGTGGACTTGTCAACATGTTTGAACACAAGAAGAGCTCCTACTTTTAATCCTAAGTCATCAAGACTTTTTTTCCTAACCATTGGTGAAAGACAATTCATCGTTTATTGTCTGTATTTAAACCACTCATGAATTACAAACAATAACTTAAATAAGTACCTTAAGTTCAAGGAAGGAAGGAGGTTCCAAGATACTTATTACATTAAGTTGTTGCCTACACTTGCAAGAAGGATGAAAAAGAATGAGTACCTAATTAAACTTTAACATAAATAAAGAATGAAAAGTTGTTGCCTACACTTGCAAGACATGCCTCGGGTGTGGCGGCGGACCACCTTTGTATTAGTTTTGACCCGCTGAAAAATTTTAGATGACATGTTAACCAATTTAAGGTGACCCAAATTGACCCATTCACTAACTTGAGGTAAGCCGAACTAATCCATATACACTTTATTATTTGCCCAAATCAACCAGTTTTATAAAGAATGGTTCAAGATTGCCACCTGTAAAAATGGGTAATGCGAGACCCTATAAAAAGGACGCAGAGCGAGCAAGATAAAATTGTGATTCTAGGATTACAACAAAAGAAAGAAATGATTAAAAATGTAAGGAATAAATATTATAATTAGCTTATTTCCATATAAAAGAGCCATACATGTAGATAAATATACTCTACACATGTCTCACTATGCTTCCAACCAGCATGAAGATTCCAAATTTGTCAAAAAAAAAAAAAAAAAAAAAACAACAATAAAATAGAAAGCATTTAAAGTCATTACCAGGGATTAACCTAAAAAAAATCTTTAATTTCGTAATAGAATGAACCTTTTTTTCATTATGGCCAAACATGGATAATCTTTCTTCAGCAGTAGCACTATTGAGGCCTTCTTTGCTACATCTCTGATTCGAAAACAATACTCCTCATAGGGTATACTTTCCTGCAAAAAACACTCAATTTTTTTTCACAATAAACCACAAAAACTGATAATCCACAATCCATAATCACAAGTAAACCAATATATAATGTATTCAAAGGGTTTTTTCATAGATGATCTTACAGTTGTATGTTGAGTACAAAGGGATATAAAAATGGAATAAATCAACATGTGATTGTCTAATCTTTTTAAGCCAGTAAATAGACTTTGAATGGATGTTCCTCTCATTCGACCACCACTCCAATGCTCTGCCTTGGAACATTCTAGTCGCACTCTTAGTTTTCAGATGGTCTGGGCACTCGCTGTTAATGAAGGTAACTTCAATGCTGTCGAACCACTCGAGCATAGCAGTCACCCCATCACTGCCCGTGAAAGACTTAGGGCTGCAAGAGATGAAATGTTTGTAGTTGAACTTAGTAGGTTTCTGTTTCTCAGCCTTGGAGTCCGCAGAGGATGGAGGAGTGTTTGATCCCTGATGCTCAGTGAAGATCTTTGGCATGACTAGAGCAATCTGGTCAGCCATGAATGACATCATCTTTTTCTGAGACTTCTCTCTTGATCTCCTGAGGGTATCAGATGTTCTACGAGTAGATATCTACAGATCCAACAAACGGGATCGTATAAGTCTAAATTACGAATTCCTTACAACATAGACTTCTCACACGATAGACTTAAGAATCCAGATTGAACCACCTCAAAATTCACGACCTTCACATGGCACGTTTTACGAAGTTTGGTCAACATGCCAAAAACGCTTATATATAGGAAGTACCAGCGGCGTATCCACCACGCTTCGGACACATCGCCTAGCCTTGTACTCGGTGTCATGCTACATGTCACTTTTACCCCACATCGTCATCATCATCATCATCATATGTTCACATAGATTAATAGATTACCGTAGATTACTCATAGATCACTCAATTATATCACATAGAATGCTCAAAATAAATAATCGTAGAATGCCCAGATAGATTAACATAAATCATCTCATAAATTGACATAGATTACATTGATAGATTATCATAGCTTGCTCAAGTAGATAGTTTAACATAGACTAACCAAGTAAACGATCATAGATTAAACCAACAATTCAAGGTGGTTTAACATAGTTTAGCTCAAAATAGATTATCGCCCTAAATTATCATAGATTAGCACGAATAGATTAACCATAGATCATGTTAGAATTCTCATAGATTACATAGACTTTCCATAGTCATTCCATAGATTGTGTAGACGTTCCATTGCTTATACAGATATTCCATAGATTTCAGAGACATTCCATAGATTCATATACGTTCCACAACGGTCTGCAAACACTAAATCTCGCATGGCACTTGGTACGGAAGTTGGTAATATGCCAGAAGCACTTATATATAGGAAGTACCAGCGGCGTATCCACCATGCTTCAGACACACCACTTCTGTCCCGTACTTCCATGTCATGTTAGTGTTTCACACCACCACAACACATCATACCATAGACGATCAATGTTTACCACATATATTAAACATAGAATAAAGCTTCGTAAATTTAGTTTGATCTAAGATTAGAATTAACGTTTTAGGTTGCGGACAACGTGCAGCTTTGCATAAAAATGTTTTACAAATAAACGAAGAATTAAGTTCAAAACCTCGTAGATAAAAACCACTTTCACAAAATTCAAGATAACATAAAAACGAGATAGGCTCTCAAAACACATGATTTGTTCCGGGTAGAGGAACGACGACTAACCAAAGTGATTCGAACTCCTTTCGAATTGAGGTAACGTGTCTTGACTTACTTAGACAAATACGTCATCGATGTTAGGCCTACGATATTCGTCCTTTTAGTCATTCTGCACACTCAACTGATTGGCAGTTACGAGACTTTGGTGAGACATTAAATCATCAAGGAGTGGGACTAGTTATCAAGGTCTGAGTTTCACCTCTAACTTGACAACATCGTACCCTAAAGGTTGTCGGCTCTTATCCGCAGACAAGACCTTCCAGAATAATATGGATATTTCCCATCAAGGTTCGGATGTCACTCCTATCCTGTGGGCAACTCTCGTGCCAAAAATAAACACTGTGTAACAGTGTCTTTATAGTATAAAGTGTATATTATAGCAGCCTTAGGAAAGGCATGTAAGTTTAAGAGGAACATGGGCTGCTAGGAAGCAGATACGGTAGAATGCATAAGTCTTAAGCAACAAATAAGAGTCAAGTTCCTAGAACTATAGACTAGGGAAAGTATTCCTACTTATCCTAATTCCCTATAGTTATGGCTCTGATACCAATCTGTCACACCCCAACCGATGGCGGAAACATCGGGGTGCGAGCACTAAGCGTTCAGATTGCTCAAGAGAATTCCACAACACTAGATATTTGAATAGAATTAAGTAGATTTCACAGCAATTGTCTAGAATCCAAATATCTCAAAATATCACATTACAAGACATCAAATCATAATTGTTCGAATTGTTCCAAGACTAGTTTAGCTAACGTGACGTTTCTAGGCATCTCCTATCTTGATTTCCAAAAGTTCCATAGCAACCTACCAGCCTGCAACATGTATTAAAATATCAATACAAAAGTATTGGCGAGTATACAAGTTTGATTATAGCATAATAGATTAAAACAACTCATATCCAAAATGTGAGTAATAAAAATAGTTTCAGCCGTGCTAATGTCTCAGTCCACATAGTGATAGCCCAAGTATCCCGATGCTTTGTTGTTTACCCAAGACTCAAGGTAAACTAGAATCCTCCTAACAATACCCCCCGAGAATAATGGGAGAGGTGCATCTTCCTATAGCGCTACTATTGGTAAGGCGGAACTACACACTCTGGATTAAACGTCACATAGCACAAAGAGTCAAGAATCAAGAATCACAAGTTTCACGAACACATAGGATAGAGTAAAAGTTTCCAAAGATTCAAGTTTAAGTTTCATAGAATACATGTTACACCCCAAAAGTTTAAAGTAAAAGAGGATCGAGTATACTCACAGTGATTGCTCAACAGTCGCAACTGTTATTGGATTAAAGGGAGCTCTTTTGGGTTTAGCCTGATTAGATTACAATAGGATAAGCGTTGGACAGAGTATCATGGTTGAATAGAATGTTTAAGCAGGCCTTGGATCGGCTGACTGTCTGTTCGGATGGTCAGTCGATCGGCTAGCCTAATGACTATTGGCTGCCCGATCGGACAGTAGTCCGATCGGCTAGCCTAATGTGATTAAATAGCTGCCCGATCGGTCGGTAGTCCGATCGGCTAACCTAGTGTGACTAATGGCTGCCCGATCGGACAGTTGTCCGATCGGCTAGCCTAAGGTGGAGGATGGCTGACCGATCGGTCGGTAATCCGATCGGCTAGCCTGTTGTTTCTTGTTTACTGGCTTCCGTAAAATTTCTAAGTTTAAAACTTAATGGTGACGTCACGACACGTATTGAGACAACAGTAACTTATCGTTTAACAGCCATTCTAGTTGGTCGGGAACCACCCCAGTTCAATCAGTGGTCTGTTTGCGACGGGTTTATGCAGGAATCCATCCCGTGAACGTCTTAATCAGTGAACAACCGTTCCTAAACCAACTCTAGACCACCGATCAGGTCTACAGCCCGTTTAGTTATGTTTATCACCGAAATAATTCAGAATTTTAAAGAAAAGATGAAGATCAACCCAAGTTTTACATGAAAAGTATAGATTTATCTTAGATTTAGTGTAGAAACGTATGAAATATCTTAGATCTGAGCTAGATCTTGCTCAGAATGACATTACTTGATAGTTTGTACAACCACCATGATGACATCATTCTCAAGATCTCAGATCTGAGAGATTTCATGGTGAAAAGTGTGATTTCCGGTGAGAATCACGTAGAGAATGATGTGTAGAGTAAGAAAGTACAAGATTCTAGCTTGAAACGTATCGAAATCGATGAGGAAATGTAGAAATAGTGTGCGCGTGCGTCTGGTTCGGTCAGAGCTGTCACATCACATGAAATGGTGATGTGACAACCTATTTATAGGGGAAGAGGGGAAGGAAGGGAAGTGGTTCGGCTGGGGTGCCGTTCGATCGGCTGGCCATCCGATCGGCTGGTTATCCGATCGGCTGGTCATCCGATCGGTCGGCCACTCTGGCCAACCCATCCTTTCGCGTTTCGTTTCTGATTCGCTTTTTGCGTAAAGTTAGGCGTTGCGTTGTATAGCAAATGAATTAACTAGTTTATAACATACTCATCGAGAGTTTTCAAGATTAATAGATTCCGCCAGTGACAAGGCTCCAGTCTCTCGTTTAACCAAGAATCAAGCTTCACGAGTCTAAGGAGTCAAGCACCAATTTGAGTCTCAAGGGTCAAGAATCATCGTTTCCCAAACATCAAGAATCGAGAGTCCAAGTATCAAGTATCAAGAATCAAGAGTCTAAGTATCAAGTATCAAGAATCAAGAGTCTAAGTATCAAGTTTTAAGAATCAAGAGTCTAAGTATCAAGTATCAAGAATCAAGAGTCTAAGTATCAAGTTAAGTCATAAAGATTCAAGTATCTAGATTAAGTATCAAGGGTCAAGCATCATGAGTCTAGTATCTGTATCAAGTCTCATAGTTTATGTTTCAAAATCAAGCATCTAGATTAAAGAATCAAGTATCATAGTTATTAAGCATCAAGTGTCACTAAGATTCACACCAAGATTTCCAAAGTATCAACATCACATAACCACAAGGTCTAAGGCTGACAAATTTACAGGAGTTCAGGGGCTGATCTTGCCAAGTGTCTAGAGTCTAGGGACGCTGGGCGTTACAACTAGCATGGTGTAACACCATTTCGAGGGTCAAAATTGCTTTCACATTTTGCGGAGTATGGATGTATAGAACAAACACCTCCTAAGGAAAAAGTTTCGGTACAATATTTTCCATATATCCAACCATTTATTACAATTTACCTTGTCAGGTTTTCTGCAGGAATGGCAATATATTCAATCGGTAAAACGAGATGAGTAATCCTCACGCATACCGATGAAAGCCGAAAAAGATGCTCCTTTACTTACGAGCGAGCACACATGCGCTAGCTGTCGCATGCTCCTCTACATACGAGCACGTAAGTCGCCATCCGCGCATGCTCCGTTACATATGAGCATTTAAGTCGCCGGCAGGCGCATGCTCTTCTACATACGAGCACGCAGGTCTCCATACGAGTCTGATGCTCTACATACGAGCATGCTACTCTCCGTGCGAGACTGCTGCTCTACATGTGAGCATGTAAGTTGCCATACACTAATGCTCCTTTACATACGAGCACGCCAGTCTCCGTGCGAGACTGCTGCTCTCCATGTGAGCACGTAAGTCACCATAAGCGTATGCTCCTTTACATACGAGCACGCTAGTCTCTGTGCGAGACTGCTGCTCTACATATGAGCACGCCAGTCTCTGTGCGAGACTGCTGCTCTACATGTGAGCAATTAAGTCATCATACGTGCATGCTCCTTTACATACAAGCACACTAGCCTCCATGCGAGACTGGTGCTCTACATGTGAGCACGTAAGTCGCCATACGCGCATGCTCCTTTACATACGAGCACGCTAGTCTCCATGCGAGACTGCTACTCTACATATGAGCACGTAAGTCGCCATATGCGCAGGCTCCTTTACTTATGAGCACGTAAGTTTCCATACGCGCATGCTCTTTTACATACGAGCACGTAAGTCGCCACGCGCGCATGCTCCTTTACTTATGAGCGAGCACATATGCGCTAGCTGTCACATGCTCCTCTAAATACGAGCACGTAAGTCGCCATACGCGCATGCACCTTTACATACGAGCACGCTAGTCTCCGTGCGAGACTGCTGCTCTACATGTGAGCACGTAAGTCGCCGTACACGCATGCTCCTTTACTTATGAGCACGTAAGTCGCCATACGCCCATGCTCTTTTACATACGAGCACGTAAGTCGCCACGTGTGCATGCTCCTTTACTTACGAGTGAGCACATATGCGCTAGCTGTCACATGTGCTAATCCAGGAACCAGCGAGTTTGACGGAGCCTCGGTCCTGAAACGACGTGTTCGGTGCGTTTATTACGACTAAGAAAGGAGTAGAAGATAGACACGACACCGAGCAGTCACTTATAATCTGGTCTCTAATGATTATTCAACAAGTTACAGCACCACGAGACCAGTTGGACAGCATCTCCCCTCAGGGACCAAAAGCTTGTCCAAATGGGAACCCCACTTCCTTATTTATAGACAACTACCTATGTGTCCATCCGTCTGGATGGACCTTTACATTTCAGAACCGTGTCCAACTAATCCTATTCTATACAATATTCAACACACGCTCTATCTAGCTATTCGCACAGTGGCAGACGTACGGAATATGCACCAACAGATTCCCCCTCGGCTGTCACTGTTGAATCGTCTTTAAAACTTTGAAAACCTTGAGCCGTGTTTGAATATTCTGCAATTTTCAACTTTTCTGCAACTTCAATCAGGTATCTTGAAATCTAACAATAGATTCCCCCTCGATTGATGATTCGGGTTTGCTTTTGTCAGTATAAAGCACTAATTCCCCCTGGAATGAATCTTCAGGTCTTTTGCACAGTTCACGACTCTCCTCTGATTTGCTAAACTGCAACCTTCACGAACAATCACCAATTTGCAACTAATCAATGCAGCATCCTTTGTTTCAACTTTAACCGCATCCGAGCTCAGTTTTTGATATGTCATGTTACCAACACGATCTCGCATTCCGCTTGCTCGATCTAAGAATGTACAAAAACTCAACCTGCAATTGATAGAAACTTCAAATCTGTGATTCCCCTTGAAGATCTGATATCCTGTTTACCGTGATCCACGTTAACGCACCATAAGAATGACAGATCCGTGTAAACGGTATTCTCCACAATCAGCAAATCTTCATCGGAAAACAAATCATCTGGTAATGTAATCTGATCTCTGAAGCATTCGTCCACAATTAGATTCATCTCCTCAGATAATCCAGATCTCAGAAGCTATCATCCACGATCACTCTCAGATCTCCGATGCTTTCGTCCACGATCAGATATCAACACCTCGGATCATCTTGATCTCGGAATCTTTCACCCACGATCAGATTCAAATTCCCCCTGACAATCTGAAGTCGAGACTACCCGAATACTGTTGCAGTGTCACGAATTTCAAAAATGCCGGAATTTCAACATATGACATCGAAATTTTTATTCCCCCCTCATTTTTGCAAATTCTGACGTATCTAACACTTAATTCCCCCTCAAACTGAGCAATTCAGTCCTCTTTTATCTGTGAAAAACTCGACTATGCCGAAAATATGACAATTTTCCTCAAAATGTCGGTTTTTCATCATTGCGGATGTTACGATTTGGCCCATAAATAGTCAGATACCCTGAATAGTAAACATTCTGCACCAGTATCATGACTACCCCACTAATTTTCACAATCCATGATTGCATCATCAAATATGTTCACTAAAGCCCCAGACGGTGTCCCCGAACAACCCAGCTTGGTCGTTAAAAACCCAAAAAAATTGTCAATCGCCAATTTTTTTCTGGAGACTCACCTCGTCATTGTGATAAAAAATACCTTTTTTTAGGCATTTGATCATCTGGTCGAATGGCATGCTGTCGGATGGTCATCCAATCGGAGGGTCATCCGATCGGATGGTCGTTCGATCGAATGGCATATAGGAACAAACTTGTGTTTTTGGATCAGATGGTCATCCGATCGGATGGTCCTTTGAATGAAAAACAATTGATCTTTCAAACATCCAATAGTGACTTGGATCGGATGGTCGTCCGATCGGAGGGTCGTCCGATCTGATGGTCATCCGATCGGATATGTTCTAACACGTCAAGAACACTCCGAATCACGTTTTTCGATCCAAAATCTTTATTTGTGTGAATTTCATGATGAAACTTCACAGGATTGTGCGCGAATCAATTCCGAACAGATTGATGTCTTCAATTCCAAAATCCATCCATGAATTGACCTTTATGTTGATGATTTTCTCTGTTTTAACATCAAAACTCCTGTTTAACCCAAAATTGATGAGCTTTGGGTGATTTAACCGACTGTTAGATCGATTAAATCGGTACCGTAGCTCTGATACCACTGCTAATCCAGGAACCGGAGAGTTTGACGGAGCCTCGTTCCCAAAACGACGTGTTCGGTGCGTTTATTACGACTAAGAAAGGAGTAGAAGATAGACATGACACCGAGCAGTCACTTATAATCTGGTCTCTATTGATTGTTCAACAAGTTACAGCACCACAAGACCAGTTGGACAGCATCTCCCCTCAGGGACCAAAAGCTTTTCCAAATGGGAACCCCACTTCCCTAGTTATAGACAACTACCTATGTGTCCATCTGTCTGGTCGGATTGTCATCCGACCGGATGGTCATCCGACCGGATGGTCATCCGGCGGGATGGTCATCCGGCCGGATGGTCATCCCTCCGGATGGACCTTTACATTATCAGACCGTGTCCAACTAATCCTATTCTATACAATATTCAACACACGCTCTATCTAGCTATTCGCACAGTGGCAGACGTACGAAATATGCACCAACAGCATGCTCCTGTACATACGATCACGTAAGTCGCCATACGCGCATGCTCCTTTACATAGGAGCACGCAAGTCTCCGTGCGAGACTGCTTCTCTACATGTGAGCACGTAAGTCGCCATACGTGCATGCTCCTTTACTTATGAGCACGTAAGTCGCCATACGCGCATGCTCTTTTACATATGAGCACGTAAGTCTCCACGCGCGCATGCTCCTTTACTTACGAGCGAGCACACATGCGCTAGCTGTCGCATGCTCCTCTACATACGAGCGCGTAAGTCGCCATACGCGCATGCTCCTTTACATACGAGCACGCTAGTCTCCGTGCGAGACTGCTGCTATACATGTGAGCACGTAAGTCGCCATACGCGCATGATCCTTTTCTTATGAGCACGTAAGTCGCCATACGCGCATGCCCTTTTACATACGGGCACATAAGTCGCCACGCGCGCATGCTCCTTTACTTACGAGCGAGCACACATGCACTAGCTGTCGCATGCTCCTCTACATACGAGCACGTAAGTCGCCATTCGCGCATGCTCCTCTACATATGATCACGTAAGTTGCCATCCGCGCATGCTCCTTTACATACGAGCACGTAAGTCGCCATCCGCGCATGCTCCGTTACATATGAGCACGTAAGTCACCGGCAAGCGCATGCTCTTCTACATACGAGCATGCAGGTCTCCATACGAGTCTGCTGCTCTACTTACGAGCATCTTAGTCTCCATGCGAGCCTGCTGCTCTACAAACGAGCACAAAAGTCGCTATATGCACATGCTACATTACTTATGAGCATGTAAGTCCCCCACGCGCACGTATGCTCCTTTACTTCAAGCATGTATGTCGCCCACACGCGTATTTTGCTCTACATACGAGCACGAAAGTCGCTATACGCGCATGCTACATTACTTATGAGCACGTAAGTCACCCACGCGCGCGTATGATCCTTTACTTCAAGCACGTATGTCGCCCACGCACGCATTTTGCTTTACATACGAGCGCGTAAGTCGCCCACACACGCATTCTTAGTTACTTACGAACACGCTTACAAAATATAAACTGCACTACAAATGCACGCACCACTTTGGGTATACGCAAAAACACATTGGCTTCCAGATCATTACCCTGACACAACTTTACGCCAATTCTCATTCGCGATAACTTGCACAAAGTGGATTAACACGTGCAAATATTGTAGACAACAGTTTATAAAGATTTAAACACCAGGTATACGTTTTCCTCAAGGCTTGAGAGACGCATACTCGAAAATCATCCGAAGGGAAGGCACTCATCTAGTCCAGAATTCCACCCACTTGCCATTCGCGCATGGGAGCAACACTGGACTGGGGGACCTGAAGGGCTTTGGTCCCAAATGCTACATAAGTCATACGTGTGTTGGGCCCTAACCACACTTAACCGCCAAAACTCAGCCTGTTCCAAGACTCATGCACAAGACCTAACCATGTACGCACAACCTGGACAAACTCATGGTAATGCGCCAGTACAAATGGCAACTGCCTACAACCAATCAGCGTGCGCCATGTTTGCCCAACCAATTTCCACGATGAACAATCGTAGGATATTCACTGCTCCACTATCTCTACTCACAGCTGAAGACAGATGCAACATGCGTGGCCAACAACTTTCCTGCACCCGGGCGACAGGTAAGCCTAAAACTCAATCTTTTCTTTCGAGCACTCTTAACAAGTCTAGTACTGCTCCTACGCTTGCACGCGGGAGTAGCACTAGACTGGGGACATGATGGGGTATGGTATTAGACCCAACCCAGACGACCGGACATATCCGTTACTTATCGCTTTTTATTATAATATTTATTATTTTTGCGTACTAACCCTCGAAGCCTAGCGCGTTGTAGTTTACACTACACTAGGTTGTGGGCTTGTAGAGATAACCCCTAACTAGGCCTGACCCATTGAGGTTAGGGGATGCCCATATCTTCTATATAAAGAGGTGTTCACCTCATTATTAGGACACAAGATATGAAGCCGCCACACTTTTGTTGCTGGAAATAAGAGATTCTTCTCTTACCGGCCATCTCTATATCCCCATGTTTCTCTCTTCTCCATTGCAGATCTAGGTTCAAGAGGAAGAAAAAGGTGTGATTATCCATCCTCTCAGAGAAAGCGGTCCAATCATCCCGGTGGTGATTCCGTCTTTCAACAGGTGTGAATCTTGTTTTTGTTAAAACCTGTTCATTTTTGTAGGTGTCTTTCTTGTTAAAAATATGTTCTTCTTTCGGGTTTTCTAGCCTAAGATTGATCAATTATTGCAGCTGCTTGTCATCTATGGTTTTACTGTGCAAGAAAACATCATATTTTGAGTAAAATTTTAATTTTTTTATCTATATGGTTTGCAGCTTAGATTTGTGTATCAGTTATTGCAATTGCTCATGGTGGCGACTGTTTAGTGGTTTTGGATCTTTACAATACAGGTATGCCTCTTTTTGTTTATATTTGAACTGATTCTTTAGACCTAGGATAATCAAACTTGAAGTTATTCGTATCAAGTTTAAATCTTTAATCAACTGGTTGGTGATTCTTGAGGTGATCTAAAGAACCTTTTAGTGGGTACCCCTTTTGCTGTGTAAATCTTTGTTTCAACATGATTCAAGAATAGCCAAACTGAGCCACCTGTTGACTCAGCTTGTGTTACTTATGTCGTTACGTTGACTCGTGTAGACATGCACCTTCTGTTTTGGGGTTTTAGGAGGTGATTTTAACACGATAAAAATGTTTCATACACATAAGGTAGAACATATGATATTTACGTGTAGTCGTGTAGACAATAAAAAACAGCTTTAAAAGAAACGAGTCAAAATGGGTGAAAGGATCAAACGGGTCATAAAATCACCTCAAGTGTATTCTTAATGTACAAAACATCCTAATATATTTGGTTTGGTATTATTATCATACTTTTATTTGCCACATTAACTTTTTATAAGAAAATGAAAAAAGGTTGGGCAAAAGTTTTCTGTTTGGACCTCCTATACATTCTACTTGCTAAAAGTCATCACAGTACTTTTTGACTTGTTTTAAATTCTTTTTTTTTACTAGAAAGAAAAAAGTATTTGATAAGTAGGTATTTTACATCAATAGAATTCGCATCATTCTTTGTTTTCAAAAGGCGATATCAATAGTGTTTGCCCTCAAATGTCAACATACGCTAAGTAATGATCTTTTAGTATTGCAAACAAAAGCCCATATTACATGCTCTATCCAAACAAGTAAACATATCTATTGTCCGGTATCTTACTTAGGCGATGGTTGTGTCTCTATTGTGAATGCAAGCTCAAATATCAAAATGAAGAACATATATTGCAGTCATGGTCATGGAATCAGGTGTATTTTGATCTGTAAGAATTAGATTAATGACATGAATAATAATTAAAGCAGGGAATATTTAGCCTTGGAAGTATTTTGGTATATGCAGCATAGGAAACTTAGGTAAGGATAGTTCTGCAGGAATCGTCTCAAGAGTAGTCCTGGATACAACAATCCTTAAAGGCACTACGAATGGACTCAAAATTAAGACATGTCAGGTACTTTCATTTCTAAAACCATAAACTAAACAAGGTTATTTGTGAGCTTAAGAATGTGGTAGTTAAACCATGAATTAAGAACTAAAAATATAGTTAAAGTCGTAACTACTCGTAAAAAAGTCTGTTGAATTTTCAGCTCACTTCCTGATTTTTACAGGTTTTCTAATAATCGTATAAAATCCACCGGATGTGGGTTTTGGTTGTATTATATATCATTAGAAAACTCTGTAAGTCTAATTTCTTCAGATTTTTAGTGTAAAATACACTAGGATTATGTAAAATAATTTCCAAGTTTATATGTAAAATAATAAACTGGGATTATGTGGTTTTAGCCCAAGTGATTTATTTTATTGAGTGGAGTAGTTGGCAAATTTGACTTAATCAAGGTATTATGTGTGATGCAGTTGATTAATAAGTAAATGTTGAATGACACTGTTTAGATCAGATCTTTTGGAGCCAAGTTTTGTCACACTTGTTTAATGGACAATGACTATTCTAATGAACACTTTCGGTAATCCATCAAGGGAGCATGCGTAGCTTCTCTACTACAAGGTATTAGTGTTTTACAATATATTTGAGTGAATGCTTACTAAATATGGTTTTTATTTTTGCATGGGTCAGTGACACTTTCTGTAGAATTAGTATCAAATAAAAAAAATATTTGGTGTGTCCTTTATGACATATGTCCGACTAATAGAGACAATATGCGTTAACCGTATAAACTATAATAGAATGCCACATAATAGTCGGGATTTTACCCAAACTGAGTTCATCTCAAAATTAAGTCCAAGAAACAAACCGCATATCGGTCCGCTCTTGGGTTGGTCCCATGTCGGGTTGCCAGGTTATTTAAAAGTCAAAACCGAACCTGAACCCAAAATTTCTTTAAAATTGAAACCAAAAACCTGATCAATTAGATTATGGAGTGGGTCAGTCTAAGTCTTTTCAGGTTGGGTTGGTCTGGGGTCGAGTCAGGACTGAATATGGTTTTTTTAGGCCAAAATGTTTCACATTTGGGTTTATACATGGGCTAGTTCGAACCTGTTTTGACTACCAAATTTATGACCAGGAACCGAACCGAGTATGCATAATTGGTCCATTAAGGTCTTTCTCAGGTCGGGTCATGGGTGTTTGGGTTGCTAGATTCAACCAAAATCTTGCTCAGCCCTACAAATGAGGCCGTTGCAAGCCAAGGGCCCAAGCTTTGTTATCGACCATGTGAATTAGTACTGCATATTTGTCTTTGTACCAGTCATTTTGGTAAATTTATAGAGATCTAATTTGATCATTGGTAAATGGATTTATTAGTCGTATTATGTTTTTTGTTCCAATTTTAGGCGCTTAATAGGATACGAAAATGTTAAATAATCACAACCATTGTGGATGAAAATTATGAAATGTTGGTAATGGTAGATTATGAGTACAAGAATGTGATCCAGCTAAAACATTAGTTTGAGTATGAAACCGGAAACAATACAAAAGTACAATGGCGTGTTTGTCTATTTTTTTATAAATTAATATAGTTTGTCTACGAATTCAATATTTTATCAATATTGATCATGCTTTAATGTAGGATCAACCTATTGGATAATGGTATATGCAGAAATTAGACCTCATGCATGAAATAACACCTTTTGAGTGATTGACGTGCCGTACGTACGTCTTAAGTTTCAGAATAACAATCCATTCATTAAGTTATACAATACAGAAATCTTGTTTTCATGATTATCGTATTTAAACCTCAAATTTTACGGAAACCCACAACGTCCGTAGTAATATATAAAACTACAATTTATGTGTTCAATAAAAATATATAAAACCATATTTCTCTAGCTGGATTTTGTTATTTTACTCATTTACTCTTGCTCGGTAATAGCTATAAGTAAATTGATTGACATTGCACAAGTGTTATGTTTACATGATAAGAATCTCATTAATGATATATTTTGTTTAAACTGTTAAGATTGCTGAGACGAGTAGATTGCATGCTGATAAGGAGGTGAAATTCTATGATAAAACTATTAAAGAGCTTGAATGCCCTTGAGAACCACGAAGTGGAGACACGACAGTCATCGAGGCAAGCGGCGTCCGAGGTGTCGAGCGAGACCTTAGGTCCGTAGCTCTAGATAAAATTGAAGTCGTAGAATTGTCTTAAGTAGTCTAACTGGTGTAAATCTACTTTTTTTATTAAATCTATTTAGTATTTTTTTGGTTCTTTCTCTATATCTTTGTTAGAGGTTCCAGCAGCTCTGTTATATATTTTATTTGTTTTGCCTATACAAATAGATTGTCAGCGAGCTTCTTAGTGTAGCCTCTTAGTATTTTTGTTTATATAGTTCATTTAAGTATAAGTTTGGTATAAGTAATTATGACTCAATTTATGTTACATTATTATATGTGATTTAGTTAACATGTAGATGTAGATTGAGACAAATGAAAATGAAGATCGCCATCTAAAGGTGAATAGGTTATTTTTTAATGATAAATGATTTCATATATTCATAACTAGGTTAATGCCCGCGTAATACGCGAGCTTCAACCAAAACCATATTATTTAATTTGAAATGAAATATTGTGTAGAAATACATACATTGGAAGAAAAAAACAGAAAACTATTCAAATGCTGGAAAATTTTTACATGCCACTAAAGCCATGAAAACAATAAAAAAGAAAAAAAAAAATAATCTACACACAAGTACAATAACATATGTTTGATGGTTGTAGGAATTAATACGGCTTTTAGCACAAGCGCCTTAGGCGCCTCATTGATGAACCTCTCTCCATTGATGACCAGTAGGTCAATCCCTATATATATCTATAAACACCTTTGGGCTTTGATTATTAGTAAATAGAATCCAAAAACTTCAGAGAATAAAAGTACCCTTTTAAAAGGCGAATCTAAATCATATTTTTGTAAAAAAATACTAAAAAATGAATTTAAATATTGATGATATCATAAGTTGTAACCATGTTCTCCTCAAACAGAAGTCGTAAAAAATGAATCATGATCTGCATGCACATCCATTGATGAATCAGAGTGATCTTCATTGTTTCTTGGTCCATGAGATATGTAATAGTCCTGAAGGCTGCGATGAACTGGGCATGACTTGAGAATATATAATTCATGGGTGCAGCTTGATCGCTGGCGACATTGCTAGTATTAGTCGAGTCATGTTGTAAACATCTTGGAGCCATTGCCATTGATGGTTCCTCCCTAGATGATTCCAGCTTCTTAGCCTAGAAATTAATGTAGTTATGCATGTGGTCCAAGATACATTGTTCATAGTTATTTAAAATAATAAATGGTATACTTGTAAAATTATAGCTACCGTCATAGATACCTCCAATTGTGCAAAAGCCTTTTTATACTGTCTTCTTAAAGTCATTACTTGAAGTTGTTCCCTGGCAGATAATGTCATAGAAAAAGTCCAAACTATTAGCCCTTGGCCAGCAACGGCCCCAACTTCAAAAATAACCAGTGGTGGTCTCACAGTTTCACATATTGTAAACTAATGGATCTTTACTAACATAACCTTAATTTCTTTTTGTCCCCTTATCGTTTTCGGTTTAGTAAAGGTCCATTGGTTTACAATATATGAAAAGGTGGGACCACCACTGGTTATTTTTGAAGTTGGGATGGTAGTCGGCCAATGCCTAATAGTTAGGATTATTAAAATCCATTATTCCAAATTTATATAAATCATAACTCTGAATATAAAAGAAATTTAAAGGAAATTTTACATATTAATAAGGACAAAGTTCTGATGAAAATGAACATCGGGCTTTTGATCTCTTAGACATGTCATTGTATATATACTGTACAAAAGAATTAAGATAAGTTGTATGTAAGAATAGAAAAAGTCCAAGCATAGCATGTTTTGGTGAATCAACATATTTCATAACAATTGCTTCGAAATAAAATACTCTCCAAACATAAAATATAATGGAATTTAAGACAAAAAAAATCAAAACTTAGAATCTCTCCAAACACGTCGACTCTTTTATAATTCCAAATCCTCATAAAAAAGCAATGAGGATATAGGTGGACTTGTCAACATGTTTGAACACAAGAAGAGCTCCTACTTTTAATCCTAAGTCATCAAGACTTTTTTTCCTAACCATTGGTGAAAGACAATTCATCGTTTATTGTCTGTATTTAAACCACTCATGAATTACAAACAATAACTTAAATAAGTACCTTAAGTTCAAGGAAGGAGGTTCCAAGATACTTATTACATTAAGTTGTTGCCTACTAGTTAATTAATTATAAATCATATAGTTTAGTATTAACCATGTGATAAAGTTCATGTTGACGAGTTAATAAAATAGCACGTTGTAACGGGTCGATTTTGAACAAAATACAATTAAACAAAAATAAGATAAAAACTAATTAAAAAATACAATAATTTAATCTATTTATTTATTTTAAAAACTTAAACGGTTTAAAAACTATCTATTTAGTAATTAAAAACCAAGAATAAAAGCCTAAAAAATAAAACAAAATAAAAAGGCTTTAATGACTTGTTCGTCTATACTTCGATAGCTTGTATATTATCAAATACAACTCTTTTTATATTAAACCTTATACTGAGATTTTAAAAGATCACATTTAAAAGTTATAAATGGATAACAAAAAAAGGTTATGATTGGGCCGCTTGTTAGAATTTTGTTGATGTGCTAAATACTATTTACTTAAAAACTAAACTTGAACTAACCTAGACACTCTAGTTAAACTCTGGACACTCCTAATACTAGACCACAAGACATGCAAGTGTACCTATCAGCTGGATTAAAGCCTAATGGAAGTTTGGATATCGAACCCAAGAGACACTAGCAATACCTAAACCAGACTTCGGCTACGAACTAAACGATGTTTAAAAGATTTGATTTGGTTTTTGAAAAGGGGTTTAAACTGATTAATTTAAACTATGGAAAACTAACTATCGAGAAATAAAACTATCAAGTTGAATTGATTACTTAGATGAATTCAAGAATTGGGAAAAGCACTACCTAGGTTAGGAATTCTAATTGTAAATCTTGGACTTCTCTCGGCTATGGAAACCATGATGGACCTGGATCTTAGAATACGACACCTTTAGACAACCTAATGAATGCCTGATCATTCTCCGGGTGTGACCTAAAAGGAAACCCTAAGGGGTGTGTGAAACTCACCGGTTGGTTGGATTACATGTCAGTCTCCCCAACAACACTAATGTACCCAAAAGACAGATTACTTGTCAATCTCACTATCTCAATACACCCTAAGATGCAAGGGGTAACCTAAGAACACTCGATAAGATACGAAACAAAAAAGATTCTAGGGAATCTAGGGAAACCTCCTGTCGGAGTCTTTACACCTAAACAACTAACACCAAAGACTACCTGACTATCTATCACATGTCAGCTATCTAGATAGGTAGAATACAAAGTCCTAATAAACTCTCAATCAATATTTCTATGGATATTGAGCTCCAGCAAACCATATACTAATCACAAACACACAGTAAGTGACCTAATTTACATTTATAACTGAAAGACATTCAACAAGAAGCATATGGAAAAAAGTTTAATCATAAATCATATCTAAATATGCAAACACATCAGATCGATTGCAGTTAATTTCTTTACAAAAGTGTTAATCCGTCAATAATAAATATAAAATTGAGAAATCACCAAGATTCAACAATTATTCATCACATACCTAGGTAGTATTGAAAGTCTAGCCAACAATCATGCTCCTAAACATAAGTAATATAAAACATAAACATGATGTCTAGAATTATGGAAAAACAAAGGAAGTTAAGAAACATAAACCGAACAACCGTAATTGACCCAATTCATGACTCCTAACTTCAATCATTGATCCCGAACAACTTCTCTATCTCAAAATCGCCCAAAGTGCTATCCTTTTCATCTAGAAGTAGTTTATCACGAATGAATTGGTCAAAAATGGATTATAAACATCAGTTTAGGGTTTTCCCAAATCTGACGGCCCTCGCGTGTCATGTTTTCACATGGCGCGAGATCCAAAATTATCACAAGCCAGATTTTTCATTTTTTCTTATTTGACATTCCTCGCGTGTCTCGAAGGATATAACTCTAGATCTTCGCGACACTCTAAGAACATCAGATCCTGATTTTTTTTCATTTTATGTCATGTCTCTTCCCTATGCTCGTCTCTTTCTCAATGTCATCCATTTTGCGCACAAACACCTGCAAAAACATCAATATTTGAGTACAAGCTAAAAACAACTAGTTAACTAACTAAAAACGAATACAATTACAAGGAAAAACAAATGTGTTTTGCAACACATCAATGATTGGGCTAAAAAACATTTAAAAAGAACTCAAGAAAAGTATATGAGGTTCAAATAATAAGTCTAGCTAATTATAAGGAGGCCATAATAAATAACTTTGTTTAGGGGACATAATGTAATTTATAAACTCATTCTTAAAAGACCCATACATTGATATTTAACCCAATTGTAATGCACTAATCATAATCATGTTTTTACCATATATATACATCATAGAGTTATTAACAATTTGCCCGCTGTGGTTTGGGGGCGTCTGCAATTTGCCTCCCGGATAATAAGATTTCACAAAATGCCCCTCGTGTTTTTCATATTTAACAGCTTGCACCTCTTCCATCAGATTAACATTAGCTTTCATTTAAAAAATATGTGAAAAGACTGACCTACCCGTTTACCAATTCAGTATACCCCATATGGTTTTAATCTTTAAACACCCTTTAACAAACTGAATTTTCCACCAAAATCCAAACTCATTACCACATGCAAACCTATTACCAAACAAACTCATGAACCTGCATAAACTATGTATATGTATGCATATTGTGACCCATGAACCTGAACTACTATGACCATGAACATGCCTAAACTCATGTATATAGATGCATATTGTATATGTATGCATAATATGACACAATGAACCAATGTTGTCACTGAACAAACCCAAGAACCTACACAAACTCATGAATCTGCATAATGCAAGAACCTGGATCATAAGCATTCTGCCAACACAATGTACAGATCATGCATAAGAACACAAGAACCTAGACATAATGCATTCTGGACACAATAACCTACATAATGCATTCTGGTCATACAAACCTACAATATCATTTCAAACCTAGACATACAAACATGGATCATAACCATTATGGACATATAAATCTGGATCATAAGAACCTACATAATGCAAGAACACAAGAACACAAGAACATGGATCATAGCATTCTGACAATATACAAACGTGACAAACGGAAAAATATCAGGTAAATCCGTATAACATAATCAGTGTTTAATTATACATTTACGTGCACTAGACTTATTTACTTTATAATTGAGTCTCATAAGTCTAGCAATATCCACAAAATGCATTTACATTTGCATATTACATGTTCGCATTCGTTGTGTCTCGATACGATGAAAACAATTTCAGAGACCGTTGGTAGATTATCTGGTTATACTATTCATGTCAGGACAGTTCCGATATGCCCTGGAACGTTAAACAACGGACATTAAATCATGTCTAACAGAAAACATAGACAAAACCCTAAGTGGGAAACAAGTATATGTAATATAATCTTTTCGGGAAAATACATAAGTGTTAAATTGTTCGATCCGAGCTATAAAAATCACAATTTCCAAACAACTTGTTTTAATTACATGACTAATGGGAACATATATGATCATTAGATAATGTAATTATCATAAATGCCATCAAAAGTATTATGTGCATCCTAAGGGCATCTAAACATTATTTATCGGGTAACATTACATAAGTAATCGTTAATCAATCTATAAGCATAACTTAGTGTTTGATTAACACCAAATAATCATCTAAACACTTCCTAGCAAACTAGTTAATCATAGTTATCATCCTAACACTAGATTAACAACCTAAACCACTAAGTATAACCTAAACATCTAATTACCATTAAACACTAAAATATCTAGTGTAACATCCCGAAAATGCGAGTTCTTAAAATTTCAATATGGTTGCGAATAAAATAGTGAAATAAACCGGCTAAGAGTGGCACTAACCAAGTTAGTTGGTCACTTATAAGTATTTAGGAGCTAAAACAAATAAAGTATGAAAAGTGAGGGACTAAAAGTGTCTAAATGAGAACTATTTTTAATAAAATAACTAAATTAAAACACAAACACATTTGTCTGTGTTGTGGAGATCGACCAGGAGTCAGGGGCGACCCCAAGCTCCATCAAAACCCTAGTTCATCACAAATTGAGGGTCCAAATCTGTTCAAAAACAAAAATCAAGCATAGATTATTGATCCTCATCACAAGAGGATTACAAGGTATGTAAAATTTGATGAAAACTCTTAACTTGAAATTCTCATGAAATTGGGAAAATCTGAAATTTATGGTTGCATGTTGGTTTTATGATGAATTAGGACAATATAGTGTCTAGGGACAAACCCTAGACAAATACAAGTTGAAATCATGTGAAATTTTAGTAAAATCCATGAACACCATTGTAGGTGATTAGTGGGTTATGTAGAACTTGATAAACACTAGGAAATTGGGTGTTGTTCTAGTGTAATTTGACAATTATGAAGTGACTTCAGACTTATAGAAGCTAATAATTTTGTAAAATGCTTGATTGATGTGAAATTAGGGCTAAGTGATAAGCTAGAGACTTTATATTTAGTCATGTAAAAATCTGCCCTTAAAGTGTTTGTGAAAATGCCTCAAAGAAGGCTTAAAACTGAAATTCAAAGTTGAAACGCATAATTATGATGTTTCAGTGTATTATGCGAATTATGATTTAAAGAGAGTTCTAAACATGTCATAAATGAACTCTATAGGAAAGGACGCAGGAGCGTCAAGTGGACAAGCGGGTGGCGAATCACGTTTGAAGGGCCTACTTTGAAGGTATGTAACTTGACCGTTACTTAAGTGAAATTTTGTTAAATTACGAATAGTCCTATTGTAGAATAGAAGTTGTGTAAATTTTAAAAGCGATGGTGTTCGCTAAATTGAATAATGGGTCAAGGATAGATAAGATCTCGTTGGTAGTCATCGTATTGGAAGATTCCGTAGATGAGCCAAACGGGTCGAATAGTCAAATAAAGCATAGATATTGCTTCATAATACGATTGATTGGTCTTTTATTATCAATTAATAATTGATATATCAAAGTACAAGAATTTAGTGTGTTTAGTTAAAACGAAAGATCCAAGAAGTTGGATTTGGCTGAAATAAATAAAGAAGACAAAACATAACCTTTCAGGGACTACCGTAAATTACGGTGGTACCGTAATTTACGGTAGAAGCCAAAAGGTTACGGCAGGATCCTACTGATTTACGGTAGACCATTATTTCCAGGATCTACCGTAACTTACGGTGTCTACCGTAAGTTACGGTAGAGTCCTGTATCATTTGTTGAATTTGGTATATTCTCGTTAATTGAATTCGTTTTTGAGCATAATTTCGATTATGTAATATTTCTAAGAACTTTAACACTAAGATTTGTTAAAAATCTTTAGTTTTCAGGTTTTGCAAGGATGTGGACGATAATCAAGCATGTTAAAGAACCGAACACAACTTTTGAAGCTTCCGCGTTATCTAAATAGACAATGTTTTTGGAAATGTAATCTTTTTGCTAATTAACTATGAATGTTTGAATTAGTTGTTAGTTGACTAATGTTTTGCTACCTATGAACTTTATCTATGAAACTTATGATATAGTTTGGACATCTTTTACATAAAATTGTATGATTTATTACTAAATTCAAGTAGAAATTATAAGGGTGTTACAAGTTGGTAATCAGAGCTTAAGGTTGTCAACAAGTGTTCGGTTCAAGCTTGATCGATCGTCCGGTAAGAATTAACTTATTATTTTAACAAATTATATTTATGTAAGGAAATAAGAAATGAATTGATGTGCATGGGAAGAGTGTGTTAACACACTCAAACCCGAAAAGTGCACCGAATGTGAACGGTTAAAGCAAGTTGGGAACTTGGCTAAACCGAAACAAATGAAGTAATGTTATAAATGAAATGTTTAACGTTTAAATGTAAACATTTCAGTTTCAAGATGTCTGATGGAAACGATGATAATCCGGTGCAAACAAGCACCGAACAAATGAAAGAAATAATTACCGAAGAAGTAGGGAAGGCAATTGAAGGTAGTCTATCCGGGTTTATAGACAAAATTCAAAACACGGTGTTGTCGCTTGTTGAAGAGCGAGTTAAAAGGTTGGAGGATAGTGTCAACCTTATGAAGGAGAAAACGGGAGATTGTAAAGGGTGCTCATATAAGGAATTTATGGCGTGCAAACCGCCAATCTATAACGGGGAAGTTGACCCGGATAATCTGCCAAAGATGGATAAGTGACGTCGAAGGAGTGTTTGAACGGACCCAATGTGACGTAGGTGACTTTGTTGCTTACGGAACGGGTCAATTGAGGGGTCAAGCCAAAGATTGGTGGGACAATAAAAAGAAGGAAATAGGAGCTGAAGAGGCAAGGGTCATGACTTGGGATGAGTTTAAGGTGTCGTTCCTTAAACACCATAGTCCCAAAGCGGTTATCAATAGGATCAAAGAGGAATTTATCCAGTTAAGACAGAAGGGAGAATCAATTGATAAAATCACGGGTATCTTCATGGATAAGCTGAGATTCTGTGACGAGTTAGTCACCACGGAAGAGCAGAAGATATACTACTATTACAACATGCTGAGTGCTGAATACCGGGAGTTTATGACTCCCTCAAAATATGAAACTCTCACAGAAATCATCAACACCGCCCGGGAGCGGGAAATCGAGTTAAAGAAACAAGTTGAAAGGGTGAGCGAAGGGCACAGGATGTGAATCCAAGCCCTACAAAGAAAGCTAGAACTGCTGAATCAGGGAAGAAAGTGGAGACTAAAGGCGGGTCGCCAAGTTGCAGGGTATGTGGAAAAGGACACAAAGGTGAGTGCTGCTTCAAAGACAAGCCGTGTCCGATATGTGGAAAGACGGGGCACACTGCATCGCTATGTCCCCGAAAAGTTTCTGTTTGTTACAAATGTTATCAACCCGGCCACAAAAAGTCTGAATGCCCCGAGTTGGTTGGAAAGAGAGACACAAAAGAGTCTTCAACGGAAGCTCCAAAGGCGAAGGCTAGGTCCTTCCAACTTACCGCGGCTGAAGCAAAGATAGAACCCGACGTGGTCTCAGGTATATTCACGATTAACTCAATTCCTGCACGTGTATTGTTTGATACGGGTGCGAATAAATCCTTCATTTTGCATGGATTTATTCGACATCCTTCATTTGTATTGACGAAGTTATCTGTGCCCTTAGAAGTAGAAATAGGGGACAACAAAGTTTTATAGTTTGTGATGTTTGTCGAAGCTGCAAATTAAGCATAGACGATGAGGAATACTTGATAGATCTAATCCCGATGTCAATGGGGGAATTTCAAGTAGTCGTTGGAATGGATTGGCTATCTCAGCACCACGCGAAGGTCGTGTGTTTTCGTAAGGAGATAAAGCTAATATCTCCGAGCGGGAAACACGTCACTATCTATGGCGAAAAAGGAGGCAACCCCATAATATGCTTAATGTTGAAAGCTCACAAGCTTATGAAGCGAGGATGCAAGGCATTCATGATATACGCAAATGAGCCCGAAAAAGAATCACTGAAGAATGTACCGGTAGTACGAGACTATGAAGATGTGTTTCCGGAGGATTTACCGGGGATACCGCCTGAACGGGAAGTAGAGTTCGGGATCGAATTGATTCCGGGCGCAAAACCCGTAGCAAAAGCACTGTACCGACTCGCACCGTCGGAATTACAAGAGTTGATGTCTCAAATTCAAGACCTGCTTGACAAAGGATTCATAAGGCCGAGTGTGTCTCCTTGGGGCACACCGGTACTGTTCGTGAAAAAGAAAGACGGAAGCGTGCGCATGTGTATCGATTACCGGGAGTTAAACAAATTCACGGTAAAGAACCGATACCCGCTTCCGAGGATAGATGATTTATTCGACCAATTACAAGGTGCGAACTGCTTTTCGAAAATTGACCTTAGATCGGGGTATCACCAATTAAAGGTCAAGGAAGAAGATGTGCCGAAGACGGCTTTCCGCACGCGATATGGACATTACGAATTCCTCGTGATGTCATTTGGGCTGACAAATGCACCCGCGGCTTTCATGGACCTCATGAACCGGGTTTGCAAACCGATGTTGGATAAATCAGTCATCGTGTTTATCGATGATATTTTGGTGTACTCAAAAAGCGAAGCTGAACATGCACACCACTTACGAGAGGTGTTAGAGACACTTAGACTAGAGAGGTTGTATGCGAAATTCTCTAAGTGTGCCTTTTGGCTACGAGAAGTGCAATTTCTCGGCCACATCATAAGTGCTGATGGAGTATTGGTAGATCCGTCAAAGATCGAGGCTGTGTCGAAATGGAATCCCCCGATGAACCCTTCGAAAATTAGAAGCTTTTTGGGGCTTGCGGGATACTATAGGAGATTCATCCAAGATTTCTCCAAGATTGCGTCGCCGCTAACAAAGCTGACCCGGAAGGAAGAAAAGTTCATTTGGGGTATCGATCAAGAGAGAGCGTTTCAAACGCTAAAAGAGAAATTAACTCAAGCTCTGGTACTAACCTTGCCGGACGGGGTCGAAGACTTGGTGGTTTATTCGGATGCTTCACTATCGGGACTCAGATGCGTTTTGATGCAA
Organism: Helianthus tuberosus; assembly: GCA_030545235.1. Lineage (NCBI taxonomy): Eukaryota > Viridiplantae > Streptophyta > Magnoliopsida > Asterales > Asteraceae > Helianthus > Helianthus tuberosus. The sequence continues at coordinate 147,351,086 of CM060414.1, read as the reverse complement.
CGGGGCAAAGTAATAGCTTATGCCTCGAGGCAATTGAAGATACACGAGAAGAAATATCCCACGCACGATCTCGAGTTAGTTGCGGTAGTATTTGCATTAAAAATATGGAGGCACTACTTATATGGGGTAAAGTGCACCATATTCACCGATCACAAGAGCTTGAAATACTTCTTCGATCAGAAGGAGTTAAATATGCGACAAAGGCGATGGTTAGAAACGGTGAAAGATTTCGACTGTGAAATACATTATCACCCCAGAAGGGCAAACGTGGTGGCGGATGCCCTAGGCAGAAAGGCAGATTATGTCCCGATACGAGTACGATCATTGCAACTCATTGTGACCTCGGGCTTACTTGAATGAATCCGAGAGGCACAAGATGAAGCAGTAAAGACGGAAAACTGGAGAAAGGAAAGGATTGTTGGCCAAGTTAAAGATCTCGAAGTGGGCAACCACGGTTTGAAAACACGTTTCAACAGAATTTGGGTTCCTAACACATGTGGGGTTAAAAAGCTTCTACTCGATGAAGCTCATAAGTCCCGTTATTCCATCCATCCGGGAGCGACCAAAATGTATAACGACTTAAAGCAAAACTATTGATGGCCCGGAATAAAAAGAGATGTGGTGAAGTACGTGGAAAAATGCTTGACATGTTTACAAGTCAAGGCGGAGCACCAAAAACCATACGGTAAACTTCAACCGTTGGAAATTCCGGTTTGGAAATGGGAACATATTACGATGGACCTATTAACCAAACTACCAAAGACAAACCGCGGTTTCGATGCCATATGGGTAGTGGTGGATAGATTGACGAAAAATGCTCACTTTATTCTGATTCGTGAGACTTATACGTCAGAAAAGATGTTAGAAGTCTACACTAATGAGATAATAGCACGTCATGGAGTACCGGTATCCATCGTGTCTGATAGGGATACCCGGTTCATTTCAAATTTCTGGCGAGATTTCCATGAGCAAATGGGAACCAAATTGTTCATTAGCACTACGTACCATCCTCAAACAGATGGACAGAGTGAAAGAACAATACAAACATTGGAAGACATGCTATGGGCGTGTATAATCGACTTTGGAGGAAGTTGGGATGTATACCTACCATTGGTCGAGTTTTCGTATAACAACAGCTATCATGCTTGTATTAAGATGGCACCGTACGAAATGCTTTATGGTAGGAAATGCCGAACCCCGGTATGTTGGGGTGAAGTGGGTCCACGTGAACTCGCCCACCAAGATATAGTACGAGCCACTAATGAAAAGATTGATGTGGTTCGGGCACACTTGAAAGCGGCTCAAGATAGACAAAAGGCGTATGCTGACAAAAGGAAAAGGCCAATCGAATTTCAGGTTGGCGACAAGGTCATGCTCAAAGTATCCCCATGGAAGGGGGTTATCAGGTTTAGAAAAAGAGGAAAATTAAGCCCGAGGTTTATAGGACCGTTCGCGATCATAGAACGGGTAGGAAAGGTAGCTTACCGCCTTGAACTACCGGAGGAACTAAGTAGAATTCATAGCACATTTCATGTGTCACATCTTCGGAAGTGTCTAACGGATGAGACAACTTATATTCACTATGATCATATCGAAGTGGATGATTGCTTGAGTTATATCGTAAGGCCCATAGAAGTTTTAGATCGAAAGACTAAACACTTGCGAAACAAACAAATCGATCAAGTTAAGGTCAAGTGGGAGCATAGGAAGGGTTCGGACACTACGTGGGAATCCGAAGAGGAGATGCGACGTCTCTACCCTACTTTATTCGGTACGTATTTTGGTTTCGGGGACGAAACCTTTTTAAGGGGGGTGGACTTGTAACATCCTGAAAATGCGAGTTCTTAAAATTTCAATATGGTTGCGAATAAAATAGTGAAATAAACCGACTAAGAGTGGCACTAACCAAGTTAGTTGGTCACTTATAAGTATTTAGGAGCTAAAACAAATAAAGTATGAAAAGTGAGGGACTAAAAGTGTCTAAATGAGAACTATTTTTAATAAAATAACTAAATTAAAACACAAAGACATTTGTCTGTGTTGTGGAGATCGACCAGGAAGCTCCATCAAAACCCTAGTTCATCACAAATTGAGGGTCCAAATCTGATCAAAAACAAAAATCGAGCATAGATTGTTGATCCTCATCACAAGAGGATTACAAGGTTTGTAAAATTTGATGAAAACTCTTAACTTGAAATTCTCATGAAATTGGGAAAATCTGAAATTTATGGTTGCATGTTGGTTTTATGATGAATTAGGAACAATATAGTGTCTAGGGACAAACCCTAGACAAATACAAGTTGAAATCATGTGAAATTTTAGTAAAATCCATGAACACCATTGTAGGTGATTAGTGGGTTATGTAGAACTTGATAAACACTAGGAAATTGGGTGTTGTTCTAGTGTAATTTGACAATTGTGAAGTGACTTCAGAATTATTGAAGCTAATAATTTTGTAAAATGCTTGATTGATGTGAAATTAGGGCTAAGTGATAAGCTAGAGACTTGATATTTAGTCATGTAAAAATCTGCCCTTAAAGTGTTTGTGAAAATGCCTCAAAGAAGGCTTAAAACTGAAATTCAAAGTTGAAACGCATAATTATGATGTTTCAGTGTATTATGCGAATTATGATTTAAAGAGAGTTCTAAACATGTCATAAATGAACTCTATAGGAAAGGACGCAGGAGCGTCAAGTGGACAAGCGGGTGGCGAATCACGTTTGAAGGGCCTACTTTGAAGGTATGTAACTTGACCGTTACTTAAGTGAAATTTTGTTAAATTACGAATAGTCGTATTGTAGAATAGAAGTTGTGTAAATTTTTAAAGCGATGGTGTTCGCTAAATTGAATAATGGGTCAAGGATGGATAAGATCTCGTTGGTAGTCATCGTATTGGAAGATTCCGTAGATGAGCCAAACGGGTCGAATAATCAAATAAAGCATAGATATTGCTTCATAATACGATTGATTGGTCTTTTATTATCAATTAATAATTGATATATCAAAGTACAAGAATTTAGTGTGTTGTTTAGTTAAAACGAAAGATCCAAGAAGTTGGATTTGGCTGAAATAAATAAAGAAGACAAAACATAACCTTTCAGGGACTACCGTAAATTACGGTGGTACCGTAATTTACGGTAGAAGCCAAAAGGTTACGGCAGGATCCTACTGATTTACGGTAGACCAGTATTTCTAGGATCTACCGTAACTTACGGTGTCTACCGTAAGTTACGGTAGAGTCCTGTATCATTTGTTGAATTTGGTATATTCTCGTTAATTGAATTCGTTTTTTAGCATAATTTCGATTATGTAATATTTCTAAGAACTTTAACACTAAGATTTGTTAAAAATCTTTAGTTTTCAGGTTTTGCAAGGATGTGGATGACAATCAAGCATGTTAAAGAACCGAACACAACTTTTGAAGCTTCCGCGTTATCTAAATAGACAATGTTTTTGGAAATGTAATCTTTTTGCTAATTAACTATGAATGTTTGAATTAGTTGTTAGTTGACTAATGTTTTGCTACCTATGAACTTTATCTATGAAACTTATGATATAGTTTGGACATCTTTTACATAAAATTGTATGATTTATTTCTAAATTCAAGTAGAAATTATAAGGGTGTTACATCTAGATTTCATATATCCATCACATGTGTAAAATCCAATAAACAAATCAAAGCAAATCCAAGACCCCCTAATTTCGGCCATACAAGGGCCCCACACCCTCTCTCGCATTTGCTTAGGATGATAATGGCTGAGGTATGGTTGTGTTGACTAAGGGGCTATCTAGGAATGGCATGTTATAATCTTTTGACCTACATAAGATTTCAAAAACACAAGACATCTTACACTTCTCATTTGCAAGAAATCAAAACACACACAACACTCTCACCTCTCTCTACTCACGCCCCCCCCCTCTCTCATCATTTTCAAATTTCAAACATTAAATTCAAGAGTTCACAAGTGCCTTCCTAGGTGATCAAAGGTGATACAAGGCTTGGAGATCATCAAGGAGGTTGTTTCAACAAGACTTGGAACTTTTATCTTCTTACTTTCTTAAAGATCATCCCTAGCCTTGAGCTAGTAGTAAGCACCAAAACTTTTATGTTTGTTCTTAGCATAAGGTAGATCATGGAAGTAGAAGTTGATCACCAAGAAAACCTTGTTACAAACACTTGAAATCTTAAAAGTAAACAACATAATCTAAACAATGTTGGCGGTCTTTTTGTTGGTCTTGAAGTGATAAAGTTAGTATACATTATGAACTTGCAAAGTTAGTATTAAAAAGTAATCTAACATGATATATAAGTAGTATGATGTGATGAAGTTGTTTAAAACACATGGATGATCTTGAAAGTTGTTTTAAAGTATTTTAGAGTTTATATAAATTTTGCATAAGCTTCATGTTCATGATCTTGGTTTAAAAAGTGTAGGAAAGATGGTTGATATAAAACTTGTTTTTGAAATGGATGAACATGAAAAGCATTTTTTTGAAAATTTAGGGTTTATATAGTTTTCATGATCTTGAGTTTTGTTGAAAAATATAGAAAAATTGTCTTGATCTTTTGAAATGTTAATGATGATGATTAGAGAAATTTGGTGATAATAATGATAAAAGGGAATTAATGGTAATTTAGGGGATACCATGCCCAAATTTATAAAAATATAAGTTATGATTAAAACATGGTTACCTAGGGATTTACAAAGTTAAAATGGATTAAGTTAACTAATCATGATTATATGTAATTTTGGTGAAAAATATAAGTTAAGTAACCTAAGGTGGATTAGGGTTTTCATGACATTTAAAATGGATATTGATATATACTAGTAGGTTACTCGCGTGTTGCAGGGAGATTTTATGTGTGCAATATTTTTTTATGTACACATGTCATTATCGTTAATGGTACCAGCTTGGATCGGGTGATACTATCGAAACTTGAAAAATGGACGATCTATTGTGCAACATATTTAGCTTTAGATAAATGACTATGTAAGAAAACCCAAAGGAGACAACACTTGTATACATACATGGATATAGTTTGTGTACCTACCTAAATACATATAAGTTTCCATACGTACATTCTATCACATGCCTCACTGTTCTCGCCCTATGGAAATAAACTAAGCCATATCAAATGCTCTTGATGGAACAGGAAGTTCTATTGATCCAAGAAAACCAAAAAATGGTAGGCACGCCACGTTCTAAAGCATTCACTTGTGCTTCATGTCATCCCTGGTGCAAATGACATCGGTAAGGCACTAACACGTTTCTTTTCTTCAAGTAAAAATGGCAAGCACGCCACGTTCTAAAGCATGCACTTGTGCTTCATGTCATCCCTTGGTGCAAATGACATCGGTAAGACACTAACACGTTTCTTTTCTTCAAGTAACCTATGTTAAGATTGTAAAATCATAATTGTTATTAAGAAAAAAAAACAAAACCTGTAACAATTATCTTCAGGTCAGACTCAAACCACCATCAGCTTCTTAACAGAGAGCTGTAATTCTTGAGAAGTTGCATACCCATGATCCTACCATACAAAACAATAGTGTGAAATTGTACAAGTCTAACTCAAATAATACAAATCCTTTTATGATATGGTACAACAAGGCATAAAATGGAATGAAATAATATCATGCTGCAAAATGGTTAATAGGGTCATTTGGTACATAGTCGAGTTGGGCTGGGTTGACCCACCAATACTTTTTCATCCATTGTTTTCTTTTCTTTAAGTATACAAATTCAATTTACAAACACCACATTATTACAATAAGAAATGTTTTTTTCAGTAAACCTATTTAGGAGGTCTATGCATTATAAACAGATACACTCTCAACAACTTTTGCAGCCAAACCCAGTTACATTTTAAGCTAAATTCTCTTATATTTACCCATTTAACCCGTTTGAGATAAAACATAACCAAATTGACAAGTTCATATTGTATAACTATATTTTTTTGGAACAACGACTTTCTTGTATTAGGCTACCGCACTCCCCAAATTAGAGAGCTAATCGGAGTGTCGTGCCCCGGTCAAAGATAATATTTATATGCCCGATTTACCCTTAACTATGAGTTAGTGGTAGTACGGGGTCGAACCACGAAGAGTTTGTGGTTTGTGTATGGACGAGCTTGATTTTCAGGAATGTTGTCACTTTTATAAAGCTTGCTAATAACTTGATTAGTTTGTTTGTTTGAAAAGGGATGTAAGAGTAAACCGGTGAGTTTGTTTTTAATTACTTAGCTAAGAAAAAACTTAAACAATTGCACGAAAACTTGATTGATGGTTTTAAAGCAATATTTTGGACAAGGTTCACACCCGGTTTCGGTAATTGAAGACCGAGGGTTTCTACACGTTTTAGATTCAATTCAATTGCAAAAGTGATTAACGAAATTAGTGTCACGTGGCTTAGGTGCCAAGAGCTATCAACGTCGTAGACGACGAACCGCAATGCACTTCGTTACCAAGAACATGTAAATCCTAACCTCGATGTCACACCCCGATACTTTAACCACAAACCGGTGGGCCTGGTGGGGAGTATCGTGACGTAGTTGATATCATCATAGTCAATTAAACACAGTTATAGCACAGCAGAAGGCTTGGAATGTAAATTACTATTACAAAACGATTGTTCAAAAGTACGAATAAAAGAATATACAGACGGTTGTAAAGAAAGGATCCACGGGAGGATCTAAATAAAATACAAAACAAGTTCAACAAACTTAAGGCATTACAGACTTGCAAGATCCTCTACTTAACGCCCAGAAGCTCCCAGCTTATTTCGTGTAGTACCTGTCACTTAGTATTTTGAAAATACGTCAGTTTACACTGGTAAATACAATTAACCGACTCTTTTGAAAAGTGTTAATGAAAATTGGTTTAGATGCACAAAGCACAAAAATCTTTTATAACTTGGGACAATTATATTTATAATCTTGTATACAGATTTACATGTTTGTCGTACATTTAGGGCCTGGTATAGAAGCCGAGACATGATTAACCGACACACCACTAATATAAACCCACAAGGAGTTATCCCCAACAATATGGGTATATCCTTTTACATACGCAACTGTCAGGTGTATGCATACACTCAGTGCTTAAGTCGTGGCCATTTGCAATTAAATGAGCCGAGGATATCCAGGACACGGTCGTATTAACCCCAATGTTTATGTTATCAAATAAAACGGATTAAAACGGGTTATGCGGATTTATTACTCACAATCCGACTAAATGATCCCATACCCGACCAAGCGGTAATATTTTACTATATCCTAAGCCCGTATAAGTGAAAATAAGTTAAAAGTATTTACCTGAGTTTCTAAATGCGAGATCTATCTACTCAGCCATATAATGTACTTAGACTTGTGAAGGTAGCTTTTACCGGGGCTCCATTATCTAGAACAAAGGTTTTATTAACCGGTTAGTTTAAAGAAGGATTTTCGGTATGAAACACTAGATTAAGCGATGACCGGAATGGAATGTAATTTAGACCCAACAAGTATAGAGACTTGTATTATATGGGTAAACCAAATACATTCTGGATTTTGAAGTTCAAATGATAAGGTTAAACCCGTTTCGGTTAATTTATGCAACTAGTTACATAAACCGAACCGACGCGTATAAGCATAAACGAGTAACCGGATGAGTCATATACAAGTCCCATATGTTATTATGCTTTAAATATGTTATGATATCAGTAGCATATCAACAAGTATGCCAATAAAGATTTTAAAACCGAATTTAGCCCTATAAGGGCATTTTGGTCATTTTAAGGTTTATAAAAGGGGTTTATATGCAAACTGAGGTTCTAGTCATAAACACTCTGTACAAATATTTAATTTATGTTATTATAACAGTAGGATATCATACATATGTGTGGTATATGATTTATGGCCAAACTATGTACCGTAGGGGCATTTTGGTCATTTCACACATAGTTTTAAGGACTTGTTGTGACACCCATGACGAAACCAGGTACACCCTAAATGGTCCAAAACGGTAAAGCACATTTAACACTTTAATTTCGCGAGAACCCTAAAAACATGTGTGACTTATATGCTTGATTAACTGATATCTGTTATGTCTCGGAAGCATCCGAGAACAAGTTATGACTAACATGACAATAATAAGGACCAACAGTGCGAAGTTGATGTCCTTAGCCCTGAAACACGTGTTAAACGGGAGTGTTCCGTTTAACAGCACTTTAAACCTTTGACATTGAGTATTAGGTTATCGGTAGCATCATTTAAGATTTCGAGTTCCAGGAACAACTTAGTTTTGTGCCTTAGACTGTGACATAAGGTTTGAAGCCAATCCGAGATTGGGCACGCAAAACGAAGCAGCTTCCCGGTTAGGGAAACGCTTTCGTTTCAGGAATAACATAAGGCAATCAAACATGCAAGGAACGATCGATCAAGCTTAAAAACACTTAAACCACTCTAATTATGCATGATTAAAACGTGACTGGGTTCGGATTTCAAGACGGTTATGCATGATTTTTAAAACCGAGTCTTTGGACACTAATTACGCGTGAAACGGAGTCCGCCACGCAAATCGAGAACGCACCCGGGACCCGTAAACGAACCTAAACACTCAACGGAAGATAAACATCATCTTTAAGTGCTCAAAACGAAGCACGAGGTGGCCCTAGGGGGCCCACCCAAACCGCCACCACTCCACCCCCCCTTATATATATATATATATATTTTTTCATTTTTTCCTTGAGTTTTCACACAAAATCCTCCCAAATTTCTGCTTCTTTCTCATAAAACCCAGCTGAATTCACAAGAAACTTCAACAAATCAAAGGTATTAACTCAAATCCATAAGGATTTAAGCATGGTTTCTTGATTAAACATGGTTTAGGCCATGAAAACCCTTTTTAATCCATGATTTTTGGAAGTTTAAACATGCTTATGGGCTGAATATGAACACCACATGGATTCCCTGGTGTTATATGGCAGCCATGGTTACCAATCTTTGGGGTTTGATACCCTAATCAACACCTATTCGACAAAAATCGCGCAACAAGTCGATTAACCGAAAAACAATGAAATAAAGCTTGATTGACCTAAGTTCTAGCATATTTGGATTGTACTTGATGTGTAGGAACTAAATATAGCCCAAAAATACTTCTGGACTCACAAGGAACGCTCGGAATCGATGGAATCGCTAGGTATATGACCTGAAACTTGAATCTAGACTAGGAAGAATATTGTTCGGATTATAACTTGGTCCGTGATACTTGGATTGAGCTGAAATTTGGTATGGTGATGAAGAGTAGCGTCAGGAAGGTCCAAGTAAAATTTTAGAATTTTTGGAATTTTCTACGATTTTTGGAATTTTCTACGATTTTTGGTGAATTTTTTACTGTTTTAAAAAAAGAATTCTGGAAAAAATACCAAAAAATTAAATAAATCACAAAATATTATAGAGACACTAAAGAACATATGTGGAATGTTCTGGGAAAATTAGGAGTCCATTGATTGAGTTTTGATTTGAGTTAAAAATCCGCGTTTTTGAGAATTTTCGGTAGCCGGAAACGCACCGAAACTAAATCGTAAAACTCTTAAAATTTTTGGAGATGTTTATGGAAACATAAGGAAGGTCCAGGAATTTTTTGGGAATTTTTGGATCAATGATGGTAATTAATGTTAATTATGTGGTTAAATATGGTTTTATAAATAATTTATTTAGACAAGTAAAATGCCAAAATAAATTCCCAGAAATTTTTCCCGTATTCTACAGATTTTTAATGAGTTATATAAAATTTTAAGAATTTTATTCAAATTATAGATAAAATGGGAATTTTTGGGATTTAAAATGGGTTATTTTAAATCAATTTCGACAGTTTACCGAGTAACGAACCTGCCGGAACTGGGAACTGACCCAACCCGACAAATACTATAATTGGAACACGGGGAATATTATGGGAGATTCAAGGGCGGAATGGACACTTGGGGTGTGTCCAATACCAGTTCGGGAAAATTCCCGACGGTGGAAACGGAAACTCAAAATTGGGCAACCTGGACTCCCCAAACACCCAAACTCCCTTAGTGAAAAATTAATCATTCTTAAATAAAAACGTGTTGGCACTATTGGTATTCCCGTACCATTATCCGAACACGTTAAACTACTGACATTGACTGGCACGCGAACTGGTGCCCGGAAGCCAAACTGAAAACTAATACTACCCTGACCTCCATCACCATACCTGTGTCCTATAGACTCAATCCGGGGTGAAAACTCCTGACCAAATCCAAGTTATAATCATTACCGACTTAGATACTGATTTGAGTCCTTTCTTGCATGTGTGTTATTAAAGCTGATTTCGTTGATTAAACACTCTTTAGCCGAGACTACTATTTGCACTGTGAGTTCCCTTCCCCCACTTTTAAACTGTTTTCCTGTTTTCTTGGGTGAAGTGCATGTACAAACTGTGTTACTGTTTTGAAGTAATTTGCATGTTACAAACTGTGTTAATTGCACCAACTTATGATGATGTGAAATTGCCTAACCCACGAACTACCTCGGTTGATTGTAACACGGACCGACGAACTGGAGGTGTCCGTTGTGACACGGTCCGGCAAGCTGAAGGTGTCGATTCTAATACGGGCCAGCGAGCTGAAGGTGTCTAGTGTGACACGGTCCGGCGCGCTGAAGGTGTTTGTGACCTCGTGAAATTCCATTTGTGATTGTGACACTCGTGTAATTCCATCTGTGAACCGTGATATGTGCAATTAAACATGTTGATACATTTTGAAACGAAACAACCAAACCAGTGGAACTCACCAGCAGCGTTTAGCTGACCCTTTTTAAAACTAACATGCATTTCAAGTAACTTGAGACTGATGTGATCCGTGTATGTTGTTCAAGATGTGTTTATTGGCAAATATTGAGATAGACACATGCGACTTAGAAGACTTATGTGGTTCATGGTAACACGCAGTTGTAACATACATGTAGTATGTAATCAACATTTTTGTAATTAATAAAATGTAGTGTCTTTATAAACAATGTGCTTGTACCAGAGGTGTCTGTTGCATCCCATGTTTTTTTTTCTTCCGCTGCAAATCGGGGTGTGACAGAAGATGGTATCAGAGCTATTGGTTATAGAGAATTAGGTGCCTTTAAGGAAACCTAGACTATAATTCCAGGCTCGGACCTTAGTGGACATCACTGGAAAATTAACCACAACTAAAAGTAGTTAATGAACACTGTAAAGTATCCTATTGGCGAGTACCAGGATGGCCTTGTGGGGCAAGTGGGTTATTATGGTCCGGAACGTAATAACAGACTTGCTCATACGAGGCGGTGTTGGGAAAGTCGTGGTATTAAACACGCTTAAATATGTGGAGTGATACATGCGTGTACCAAGGTGATAGTGTGTGGATGTTTGTGTGTGGATTGATACATGAATTGGGATTGGTGGATTATACGTTACTGCATGTGCCTTAGTGATAGGCAGAAAACTGGTATTACAGTCCATTCCACATTCCTACTGATCACATATTTAATATACACTAGAGTTTGATTCCTATCACTCACACAGTTGTTACTTATACTTTATGATGTGAGAACTCAAGACTTTATTATACGATCTCACCAACTCTACTCTTATAGCTACTATAACGATGGTTATATACTAGAGTGATACTTCAAAAAGAACATAGATTTACCCAATGATTGATTCCTGATAGGTAACAATGTTTTTATCGTTGGCAAGACAATTTAGCGTAATTTATTTCTTTTGGCGGGAATTGCTAGAGCGTACGGTCATATATTCGAAATCATTACGTTACGGCGAACAAACTACTTATGTCGCCGACCGTCGTTTGTGAAGCTATTCGGTTGAAGAGTATATTTCCTTTACTAGTTATAGTTCACTAATAAAACAGTCTTTAATTCTTTGTACGGACACGTAATTAGCATCGGTATTGATAACCCAAGGGGATTTAGGGGTAACATATAAATGGAGAAACTTATCCGGTGTAATCAAAGTTCGGCAAGGAGTTGTGGGGAAGGCGGATCTAATTGTAATAAGACTCGTGGAGGCGAAAACATTTTGTCCATATTCCTCGTACCCGTTAATACTTCGTATTAACAGGACACTCATATGTATACGTGTATTTATAAATATACCACATCATCCGCAGTCCAATTCTAGTATCAATTTGGTAAACCTCGGTTGGGAAGGACATAACCCTAGTGCGAGGTAAGAAAACCATAATCAGGAAGTAATCCGATTCATTGCTTCAAATCACTTTAATTCTCCTTACTAACTCTGTTGGAAAGTGTTGAGGTCCGGTACATGTAAGTACTAATTTGATACGCCCTATCCTTTTAATCAATGTCCAGCCATGCTACGGTACGTTAGCTTCCTATGGAATCACGGCAAGTATTTCGGTGATAGAACCAAGTGGCATACAACCTTGAATCCTATCTATTTAATTCAGACTAATACAAGGTAAATCCCCAGTAACTAGAAGTAATAATGAACGAGCGGTACGGAGAACCCGCAACCGAACCCGTGACCAGGGCCGGAAGATTCGAACAATAATCAAAACAATGTTAGGGCAGTTTGCACGTATAAACACTTTATGGAGTGCAAACCAATGGAGTTTAATGGAACTGAAAGACCGAACGGGTTTGTGAAATGGATCGAGAAGTCGGAATCGGTCCTTAACATAAGTAATGGTCCTGGTAACTGTGCGGTAAAGTATACAGCTTGCACTTTTACCGACCACGCTTTGAACTGGTGGAATGCTATTGTGCAATCTTGCAGGCATGATGTGATTAATGCTATGACTTGGGATGATCTTAAGATACTAATGAGAGAAAGGTTCTGCCCAGCTCACGAAATTCAGAAACTCGAGCATGAGTTTGGAACCTGCAGATGCAAGGTGCGGATCATGCAGGTTACACAAATCGCTTCATTGAACTAGCACGCATCTTGCCAGATATGGTTCGACCGGAGTCCAAGAGGATCGAGAGGTATATTTGGGGACTGGCCCCAGAAGTAAGGAGTATCATTAATTCGGTGGAGCACCTGACCATGCACGGAGTGGTAGCTAAGTCAGGCCCGGTTACGTACTACATGGTTAGACGCAAGATTTTGACAATGCCGGGAGAGCCGACAGGAAATAAGCGAGAGGCACCGGAAAGTAGTCGAGCAGGGGGCAGCCATACCGAAGAGGGGGAGAGCCACTAGTCAAATCTATGCCATGACTACACCAACGGGAAACTCTGGTGGCTATAAAGGAACAGCCCCAAAATGCAACAAGTGCACTTTGCACCACTCTGGTGCATGTCGAGCAAGGACTTGCTCGAGGTGCCATAAAGGTGGACATTATACCTGAAACTGTAAGACACTATTGGAACCCAGCCGTTTCCAAACGCCAAGGCCTCATCCTCTTCAGCAACGACCCCAACCACCAACGCAACAGATTACCTACCCCCGTACTTGCTACGGATGTGGCAGTACGGAGCACTTCCAAAGAAGCTGCCCAAAATTTGCTCCACAGCCAGCAGAAAGGGTTACGCAGGGCCAAGCTTCTACCTCAAATGCGGCTCGAGGTCGTGCCTTTATACTTGGGTCTGGTGACGCACGGCAGGATCCGAATGTGGTGACAGGTACCTTTCTCATTTCCGATCAGTATGCTTCAGTATTGTTTGATACGGGCGCATATAGGAGCTACGTTTCCATTAATTTCTTACCCCTGTTAAATATGCCGGCTATTGGATTAACAAGTCCCTATTCCATAGAACTTGCTAACGGTAAACCTATAACTAGTCACCAAATCATTCGTGATTGTGCTTTAATTCTTAACGACCACCAATTCCTTATTGACCTACTACCGGTAGAGCTCGGAAGTTTCGATATAGTAGTGGGAATGGACTGGTTGTCCAAGTACAAGGCGGAGATTATATGTGAGCAAAAGATTGTTTGGATTCCTCTTCCTAATGATGAAGTTATTACGGTACAAGGAGAGAAGTCTGGTACCATATTAAACCTTCTATCCCACCTTAAAGTGTTGAAATGTATACGTCAAAGATGTGATGTGTTCTTAGTAAGTGTAATGACGACCGAACCAGAAGAACAACGTATTAAGGATATCCCAATAGTGTGTGATTACCCCGACGTGTTTCCCGATGAATTGCCCGGATTGCCACCCAATCGGCAAGTCGAATTCCGCATCGACTTAATACTGGGAGCAGCTCCAATTGCTAAAGAACCTTACCGTTTAGCACCTTCAGAGATGCAAGGACTATCATCTCAGTTACAAGAACTGCTAGACCGAGGTTTTATCCGTCCCAGTTATTCACCTTGGGGAGCACCAGTGTTAGTTGTGAAGAAAAATGATGGAAGCTTTCTGGTGTGTATCGACTACCGGGAGCTGAACAAGGTTACCATAAAGAATCGATATCCTCTTCCGTGAATCGATGATTTATTTGATCAGTTGCAAGGAGCCTGTTACTTTTCCAAAATCGATCTTAGATCTGGTTATTATCAAGTGAAAGTTCAAGAGGAAGATATCCCTAAAACAACCTTTCGAACTCGGTACGGTCACTATGAGTTCCTGGTTATGCCCTTTGGGTTAACCAACGCACCCGCGGTATTTATGGACCTCATGAACCGAGTTTGTTAACCATATCTAGATAAATTCGTCATAGTCTTTATTGACGATATTTTGATCTATTCCAAAAGTAAAAAGGAACACGAGCACCATCTACGAGCCATACTAGAGATATTGAGGAAAGAGAAGTTGTACGCCAAGCTTTCAAAGTGTGACTTCTGGTTACAAGCGGTGCAATTTTTAGGACATGTGGTAGATCAACAAGGGATTCATGTTGACCCTAGCAAGATCGAAGCTATTAAAAATTGGCAAGCGCCTAAGTCTCCGAAAGAGATACGCCAATTCTTGGGATTGGCTGGATATTACCGTCGCTTTATTGAAAAATTTTCCTGCATTGCTCAATCCTTAACTACCTTGACACAGAAAGATCGAAAGTACGAATGGGGCGAAGAACAAGAAACAGCTTTTCAGCTGTTAAAACAAAAGTTATGTGAGGCGCCAATTTTGACTTTGCCGGAGGGCAATGATGACTTTGTAGTGTATTGCGACGCATCTCGACGTGGTCTAGGATGTGTATTGATGCAGAGAAACAAGGTTATTGCATATGCTTCTAGACAATTGAAAGTGCATGAAAAGAACCACACAACGCATGATTTAGAGCTGGGCGCAGTGATTTTTGCACTTAAGATCTGGAGGCATTACTTGTACGATACAAAATGTACAATTTATATAGATCACAAGATCCTCCAACATATATTCGATCAAAAGGAGCTAATTATGAGACAACGCAGATGGGTGGAGCTATTGAACGATTACGACTGTGAAATAAAATACCATCCAGGTAAGGCTAACGTAGTAGCCGATGCCTTGAGTAGAAAAGACTGAGTAAAGCCACTCAGAGTGCGAGCTCTTGGGATGATTGTTCAAACCAGTCTTAAAGAGCAGATTCGTAATGCTCAAATGGAAGCTTTGGAGGAAGGCCAACTAAATAGCGAAAACTTACACGGAAATGAAGGGAATTTTGTGAGGAAACCGGATGAAGTGTTGTATTTCAAAAATAGGGTATGGATTCCTACTCTCCATGACCTACGTCAACTGGTTATGGATGAGGCTCATAAATCTAAGTACTCTATTCACCCCGGTACAGAAAAGATGTACCTTAAGGAATTTTTTTGGTGGCCATGTATGAAAAAGGACGTAGCAGAGTACGTGAGCAAATGCTTGACTTGTGCCCGGGTAAAGGCAGAATACCAGAAACCCTCGGGAATGTTACAGCAACCTGAAATACCTCAATGGAAATGGGAGCAAATCATGATGGATTCCGTGACCCACCCCGAGGTCATGATGCGATTTGGGTAGTAGTTGATAGACTAACCAAATCGGCGCACTTTATTCCGATTCGTACTACCTACAACACCGTGAAATTGGCCGAGATCTACACGAATGAAATTGTGGCTAGACACGGGGTACCAGTTGCAACCATTTCAGACCGTGATAGTCATTTCACTTCACACTATTGGCAACAGTTACAAGAAGCTTTGTGGTCTAGAATAGACCTGAGTACGGCTTACCATCCCCAAACTGACGGCCAATCAGAACGAACTATCCAGACATTAGAGGATCTGCTTCGTGCTTGCACCTTAGACTTTGGAGGAAGTTGGGATAAGCACCTTCCCCTCATTGAATTCTCTTACAATAACAGCTATCATAGTAGCATACAAGCTGCACCGTACGAAGTACTATATGGCTGGAAGTGCATATCGCCACTTTGTTGGGCTGAAGTGGGCGATACTCAACTTACGGGGTCTGAACTAATTCAAGAGACGACATAAAAGGTGCATAAGATCCAAAGTAGACTGTAAGCGGCCCGAGATCGGCAGAAAAGTTACACCGATGTTCGCAGGAAATCGTTGTCATTTAAAGTAGGTGACCAAGTACTGTTAAAAGTGTCACCGTGGAAAGGAGTGATTAGGTTTGGCAAGGCAGGAAAGTTGGCTCCGAGATACATTGGGTCGTATGAAATTATTGCTAAGGTTGGATCTGTAGCGTACCGACTGAAATTACCAGATGAACTGAGCACAATTCTCGATGTCTTCCACGTATCCAACTTAAAGAAATGTCTCACGGATGAAGCAACTATTATATCGTTAGAAGATGTGCACATTGATGACAAACTCCACTTTGTGGAGGAACCGGTAGAAATAGTATACGGGAAGACCAAACAACTACGTTATAACAAAATCTCGCTGGTAAAAGTCTGGAGGGACTCGAAGCAAGGACCTGAGTATACCTGGGAACAGAAGGATGAGTTCCGTAGAAAATACCCACATCTCTTCCCTAACTAGACGAATTGAATTTCGGGGACGAAATTTCTAAACCAGGGGAGACTGTGACACCCATGACGAAACCAGGTACACCCTAAACGGTCCAAAACGGTAAAGCACATTTAACACTTTAATTTCGCGAAAACATTAAAAACATGTGTGACTTATATGCTTGATTAACTGATATCTGTTATGCCTCGGAAGCATCCGAGAACACGCTATGACTAACATGACACTAATAAGGACCAACAGTGCGAAGTTGATGTCCTTAGCCTTGAAACACGTGTTAAACGGGAGTGTTCCGTTTAACAACACTTTAAACCTTTGACATTGAGTATTAGGTTATCGGTAGCATCATTTAAGATTTCGAGTTCCAGGAACAACTTAGTTTTGTGCCTTAGACTGTGACATAAGGTTTGAAGCTAATCCGAGATTGGGCACGCAAAACGAAGTAGCTTCCCGGTTAGGGAAACGCTTCCGTTTCAGGAATAACATAAGGCAATCAAACATGCAAGGAACAATCGATCAAGCTTAAAAACACTTAAACCACTCTAATATGAGTCTTTTATGATTAAAACGTGACTGGGTTCGGATTTCAAGACGGTTATGCATGATTTTTAAAACCGAGTCTTTGGACACTAATTACACGCGAAACGGCGTCCGTCACGCAAATCGAGAACGTGCCCGGGAGCCGTAAACGAACCTAAACACTCAACGGAAGATAAAAATATCTTTAAGCGCTCAAAACGAAACACGAGGTGGCCCTAGGGGGGCCACCCAAACCGCCACCACCCCCTATATATATATATATATATATATATATATAGGGGAAGGTTTAAATGAGAACGCTAAATATTGTGAGAACCGTGAGAACAAATGAAAAGATCGCGAGAACTTGGTAAAAAACAATTCAAATTCAAAATTTTTTTATACACTTATCATTATTATTCGAATACAATGTTAGAAATTTAATTTACACGTTTAAATTTACGTGAATTCGTAAATAAAGAAAATTTACACATGTGTAAGTTTGCCATTTACACATGTGTAAATCTGTTATATGTACACATTCGTAAAACATCTAAAAAGAGTGATTTTGAAAGGAGAAATGAATTATTTGATGTTGTAAATTCTTTTTTTGATGTTGTATCTTAATTACAATGAGGTTTGTATTAAAAAAATTGGTTTTGATTGGTTTTTTCGTTCGTTCTCACGGTTCTCGCAATATTTAGCGTTCTCAAGATAACCCTCCCATATATATATATATATATATATATATATATATATATATTTCATTTTTTACTTGAGTTTTCACACAAAATCCTCCCAAATTTCTGCTTCTTTATCATAAAACCCAGCTGAATTCACAAGAAACTTTAACAAATCAAAGGTATTAACTCAAATCCATAAGGATTTAAGCATGGTTTCTTGATTAAACATGGTTTATGTCATGAAACCCTTTTAATCCATGATTTTTGGAAGTTTAAACATGGTTATGGGCTGAATATGAACACCACATGGATTCCCTGGTTTTATATGGCAGCCATGGTTACCAATCTTTGGGGTTTGATACCCTAATCAACACCTATTCGACAGAAATCGCTTAACTAGTCGATTAACCGAAAAACAATGAAATAAAGCTTGATTGATCTAAGTTCTAGCATATTTGGATTGTACTTGATGTGTAGGTACTAAATGTAGCCCACACATACTTCTGGACTCACAAGGAACGCTCGGAATCGAAGGAATCGCTAGGTAGATGACCCGAAACTTGAATCTAGACTAGGAAGAATATTGTTCGGAATATAACTTGGTCCGTGATACTTAAATTGATCTGAAATTTGGTGTGGTGATGAAGCATAGTGTCAGGAAGGTCCACGTAAAATTTTATATTTTTTGGTGAAATTTTGACTGTTTTACAATAAGAATTCTGGAAAAAATACCAAACGGATTCAATAAATCACCAAATATTACAGAGACACTAAGGATCATATGGAGAATGTTCTGGGAAAATTTGGAGTCCATTGGTTGAGTTTTGATTTGGGTTAAAAATCCGCATTTTTACAAATTTTCGGTAGCCGGAAACGCACTGAAACGAAATCAGAAAAATCTTAAAATTTTTGGGGATGTTTCTGGAAATATAAGGAAGGTCCAGGAATTTTTTGGGAATTTTTGGATCAATTATGGTAATTAATGTTAATTATATGGTTAAACATGGTTTTATAAATAATTTATTTGGACAAGTAAACTACCAAAATAAATTCCTAGAAAATTTTCCCATATTCTACAGATTTTTACTGAGTTATATAAAAATTTTAAGAATTTTATTCAAATTATAGATAAAATGGGAATTTTAGGGATTTAAAATGGTTTATTTTAAATCAATTTCGGCAGTTTACCGTGTAACGAACCTGCCGGAACTGGGAACTGACCCAACCCGAAAAATACTATAATTGGAACACGGGGAATATTCTGGGAGATTCAAGGGCAGAGTGGACACTTGGGGTGTGTCCAATACCAGTTCAGGAAAATTCCTGACGGTGGAAACGGAAACTCAAAATTGGGCAACCTGGACTCCCCAAACACCCAAACTCCCTTAATGAAAAATTAATCATTGTTAAATAACAACGTGTTGGTACTATTGGTATTACCGTACCATTATCCGAACAGGTTAAACTACTGACATTGACTGGCACGCGAACCGATGCCCGGAAGCCAAACTGAAAACTAATACTACCCTGACCTCCATCACCATACCCGTGTCCTATAGACTCAATCCGGGGTGAAAACTCCTTAGCAAATCCAAGTTATAACCATTACCGACTTAGATACTGATTTGAGTCCTTACTTGCATGTGTGCTATTAAAGCTGATTTCGTTGATTAAAACTCTTTAGCCGAGACTACTATTTGCGCTGTGAGTTCCCTTCCCCCACTTTTAAACTGTTTTCCTGTTTTCTGGGGTGAAGTGCATGTACAAACTGTGTTACTGTTTTGAAGTAATTTTCCTGTTACAAACTGTGTTAATTGCACCAACTTATGATGATGTGAAATTGCCTAACCCACGAACTACCTCGGTTGATTGTAACACGGACCAGTGAACTGGAGGTGTCTGTTGTGACACGGTCCGGCGCGCTGAAGGTGTCGATTCTAATACGGGCCAGCGAGCTGAAGGTGTCTGGTGTGACACGGTCCGGCACGCTGAAGGTGTTTGTGACCTCGTGAAATTCCATTTGTGATTGTGACACTCGTGTAATTCCATCTGTGAACCGTGATATGTGCAATTAAACATGTTGATACATTTTGAAACGAAACAACCAAACCATTGGAACTCACCAGCAGCGTTTAGCTGACCCTTTTTAAAACTAACATGCATTTAAGGTAACTTGAGACTGATGTGATCCGTGTAT
Source organism: Helianthus tuberosus (assembly GCA_030545235.1). Classification (NCBI taxonomy): domain Eukaryota; kingdom Viridiplantae; phylum Streptophyta; class Magnoliopsida; order Asterales; family Asteraceae; genus Helianthus; species Helianthus tuberosus. The sequence goes on along the minus strand of CM060414.1, from coordinate 147,330,774 downwards.
GTTGTTCAAGACGTGTTTATTGGCAAATATTGAGATAGACGCATGCGACTTAGAAACTTATGTGGTTCATGGGAACACGCAGTTGTAACATACATGTAGTATGTAATCAACATTTTTGTAATTAATAAAATGTAGTGTCTTTATAAACAATGTGCTTGTACCAGAGGTGTCTGTTGCATCCCACGTTTTTTTTCTTCCGCTGCAAATCGGGGTGTGACACTTATTTGGGATTCTGATTTCATAAGTTATACCTACTGTAAAAATATTAAAAATCGTTTATAATTTCAGTAGGTAACAAGTCTTGGGGTGCTAAGTATGGGTTAAAAACATACTATGCACCTATTTAGCGTAAAAGTCGACAAATGACGAATGGTCAAAATATTTTATTTATCAAAACATATCAGTAGCAAACGGTTTTTGCATGTTAATTATATTTAAAACCCAATTTGTGTGTGAAAAGGGTATTATCGTCATTTATTAACTTCATGCAAGAACTCTAAGTTAAACTCAGAATATAATCTTTTTAAATATCCCAAATAATTCCAAATATGATATCATATCAGTAGGTGATAAGTTTTTATGTTAAATTATGTCAAAAACACATTTTATGTGAAAAATGGTATTTTAGTCCTTTTTAAAGCTTATATTTTGATTAATTAAGCAAACTTAGTTTATGACCAGTTTATAAATGTTAAAATATGCTAAGCATGTGAAAATATCAGAATGTAACTCATTTTCATGATTAGTTATGTTAAAAATCTCATTTTTAAATAAAAGGGCATAATAGTTAAGTTTAAGCATAATAACGGAATCAAGTAAATAACTCAGATTATTTGGTGACCATGTAATATAACCTTAGAGGGTTATACTACTACATAATATGGTCACAATGAAACCTTAATACATAAAGGAACTAAGCTAATTCGGGTCAGAACTGAAAGTCAAAGCAAAAGTCAAGCTTTTGCGACTTTCGGTTGCGAACCGAGCTTAAACTTAGAATTGTCGGGTTGAACATGTTTAGACATGTTCTAATAATATTTACCAAGTTATTAAAGTGATAAAACATCTTTTATAACTTCTACATTATTAGATTTGAATTTATTTAAAACTGACCCGTTTGACTTTTTATGTTAATTACTTTGACCCGACAATTAACTAAGTAAACGTGGTAATTAGGAGGTGCCCTTTTGAGGGATTAACACCTACCTAATTACGATCACGTAGCCATATTCGCCTCGAACAATGGCTGGACCGTTTAGGTCTAAACCGAAAGTCAAAGCCGATTTGCAGCAACTTTGACTTTCGGCTTTTAAATGTATAAAAACCGAACTAGAGTGGCTAAGGAAACTTACAACAGGTCCTAGCTCGAAATCTTGACTAAGGGGGAGCTTCCTTTTGATCAGGAACCTCAGAGAAGAAGTATATAAGTGATTTTTGAAGGTGCAAGTTCAAATGGCAAAGTGAAGGCTCTATTTATAGTGAATCATGGTGTCTTAGGATAAATCCAGGTGTTTTTGATCATTCTTAGATCATTCCAAGTGTTCTAGTGTCAGTAAATACCATCAAACAAGCCCTGGTTTCGAGTTTCAGGCATGCAATGTCGGTTTGTGTGGGCTGCAAGGCTGCTACCTATAGCTGTCCAGTTTTTGCTTACTGGGTAGTCGCTCGCTGGCAGCGAAAGATAAGGCCTTGGTCTTCGCGGGCCGCGACTCTCCTTCTGTTCCGGTAAAACAAGTTCCAGAATTGGCAGTTTCAGTCCCTAGTCCTTATTAACTTCATATAACTTTCATTTTTAGCACTATTGGCCCCAATAGTTAGTTTTTAAGTATCTTGGGACTTATAATAAACATCGTTAAGCTTCCGTTCAGTTAAGAGATTGCCTGAAATGCACTAGTTTTTCTCGTTGACGCTTTTAACCCTTTTTCTTGAGATCCTGCACCACTTATTATATAATGATACCGAAACCTTATGTAAATAACATCTAGCATTCTCGGAAGTAAAATTGGACATTATGTAAGGATCGGTTTGCGACCCGACCGAGTCGGTTCAGAGGAATTCTATCAAATACAGGTGCGGAAAACAAGTATTTGACTATAAAACAGCTGAATCTTCACTTTAACACTGATTATATTGATATTTGAACACAAATACAATCAGTTCTCACACCGGCAGCACTTCGGTATGGAATCACTCAAATGTTATCTCTGATTTCGCTTGACCTTGATCTCCTATATATAGAGATTGGGATTTTGCTTCAGCATGACTCAAGCGAAATCCTTTACATACACATTCCTTCAAGCGAAATCTTTCTAACTCTCTCTCATTCTCTTGTTCTACGTGCCCTGATCTATTCTAACTAGTCTAAGACTCGATACAAGATGAAGTCGACATATGTAGTGCACCAACAGACTCCCCCTCAGATGTTGACGAGTCGACTATCGAGTCACAACAATGCTGTGTCTTCACATCTTCAGTCTTGATCAGTCTCTGGGCTTTACTCTTTCTATCAGCATCAACAGACTCCCCCTTGCAATGTGCTGGCATTCCTTTAATTCTTCAGCGTCATTTGCTTCAGGATAGTTGTCTGACTTTCACAATTTTGGCTTTTCAGAATCATCACTTCTCAAACTTTAAACCTGCATAAACTCTACCTCACAATAAATTTTACAATTTACACATTTCAAACATATAAACTTTCACTAATTCAAACCCTTCTCTAAAAATCTAATCAAAATGATCTTTCAATCTAATGAATCACTTGAAGTTTTGATAAAAATAATCAGTTTTAAACACAAACTCCCCCTCAAATCATACTCATCATGTTTAGCACTCAGAATTTTGAAAATCAGCTTTTCAATACCAGTTGTCGAAAATCTTTTTGTATTTTTCAAAATTTTATGCTAAAACACACTAAAAATCTTTTTGAAATTTTTCAATAAAATGAAATGCAATAAAGAAATATTTACATACAATATTTTTGTGAGTTTGTGCAAGAGGATCATATGAGTTTCTGAGACAAATCACCAGCACCGTTAAGCTTCATTACATTTTAAACTCTAAACGATTCACTTAGATTGTCAGTATACTGGTCCACTTAAATTTTCACACAAAGTTCAATTGATCCGAGATACGAGGTTAATGTTTTAAGCTCTTGAACTTATTCGTGTGTCCCACTACTTGAATATACTCCCGTATCCAGATCCCAATATTCAGTCTTACAGGTGAGTATACCACAGATGATATCTGTCAGGGGAATAAATTATAGTACGAGGGCCGTGAGAGCTCAGGTCGATCTTTCGATACGCAGAGAGATGACGGCTTCGACTTTTGGTGTGTCCCCTTTAGAGGATCTTTTGCATTACAACAGCAGCGACTATCAATTTTATTGTTTCATCAGCTTGCTGAGGGCGATGCTATGTTTCAAGCATTTGCAGAAAGCATTATCCGGGGACTAGGTCAGAAATTTCTTTCAGCAGAAGTCCCGGGATAATACCCCAGATATCACTGAGCATAAAGACCTAGTATCTCAGAATAAGGGACCTTTCAAACAAGATTTCAGGGGTTACCTATATATCCAAGTTTGTGTTAACCCACAGAACAAGCAAGTTTGAATTTAGATTTATATCTCGTCTCAATCTACTAAATGTGCAAAAACCTACTAACACATCATCAGTAAGATCGTTTATCACTTTTTATCTTACCAATTCTTTAGCATGCTGTGATCGTCTACTGATGTACTATCATTTCCTCTTTTATGCAACAAAAACTCATTTTTGATTTTATCATGTTTTTGAATTTTTCAAATTTTCAAATGTTTTTGGATTTTCTAAAAAATCTTACTCCCCCTAAAATGCAAACACATTTTAGGAAATTTGAAACTAAATTGTACAATAACATGACAACTGATATCAAATTACTTCAAATCGCCATCCTCTTGGCATAAACAATCAGAACTCCCCCTTTTAACAAACCATTTTCTCATTAAGATTTCAAAACACTTAAGTTTGTTTTAATCAAAATGATTTTTCCGGAAAATAAATTTGTTTTTACCACTTGTAAAGTTGGGGATGTGGTTCATCATTTTGTCTTCAACCACTTGTAGAAAATCAAGTACAAATTAATGTCCCTGATTTACCACTTGTACGAAAAACACAAACAAATACACAGAAAGATGCCGATTCCTGATCCACGATTACCAACTTGGGATCTCCGGCAAGTCCACAGACTTACTGTTCGTAGTATGAGCCATCCCAGTCACGAACTAGGGATGGTTCAACTTTATCTTTCTGCATTTTCTTCTCGTAAAATTCTTTAACCCCTTTGACTTTTCGATCAATCATTTTACCAAAAATGTATTTCACAGTGGGGTTAAAGGCTTTTTCAACATCAAAAACCTTGTTATCATCATAAAATTGGTTTGATATCTCAACTTTACCAATTTTCTTCTTAAAATTTTCATCCTTCAACGGTGGAAAATGAACATCATCCATTTGAGGGACTGAAGTTTTCAATTTTAACTCAACCTGTGGCTCCTCTGATTTTATGGAATCAGATTCATCGCCAGAACTATCAACCAATTTCTTAACAACCCATTTCTGAGTGTCAAGATTTGCTTTCTTCTTGTAAAATCTGTTTGAACTTTCACCAATTTCAAAAGTAGAATTTTTGAATAATTTGGTTCGGTCAATTGGCGGTTCAAACTTAATCACTTTTTCTTTTTGTTTACGAAAAACTCCCTGTTTCGATGATATTGCCTTAGAACAATCTCTGGCAATGTGTCCAACAATGTTGCATTGGAAACAGGTTCTCGTTTCTTTCATCTCTTCTTGCTTCTTTGCAAGAAATTTACTATTCGACTGCCTCCAAAACCTTTCCTTTTCTTCCTCATCTCTTGATGTACCTGAAACAAATGTCATCTTTGCTTTAAAATCACGAACATATGTTTCATTTTTCTGTTTTTCTGTTGGAGTAAAACCAAGACCTTTCTTTTTGAAATTACGGTTAGGGTTTGGTTTCTTGTGAAAACCAGAACCAGAACTGTAACCTTTTTTCTTGTTTAATCTTTGTTGTACTCTTGAGGTGTATTTTTTAGGTTTATCAATAAGATTTATATCTGTTAATTCAGAAATATTGATTTCTGTTAGTTTGAAAATCTTTTTGATCATCTCAGTTTTTACACCTCTTAGTGGAAATTCCTCATCAGAATATAATTTGTCGGAATCATTCAATGTATATGCAACTTTGAATGTTTCGTCACTCAAATTAGATTTTGATAACAGGAATTCTTTGTTGTAAACCCTTTTAACTGAAGAATTTTGACTGTTGACCGTCGAACTCGAACTTTCAGAACCAGACTTTGACTCTGACTCTGACTTTGACTCCTCAGTTTCATCTTTATCCAACACCTGATCGACGACTTTCTTAATTAACTCGGACTCATGATCAGTGTCAGATGATGTAAACACGACATCAATATTTTCTGGCAAATTGACTGACGACTCCGACTCCCATTGTAAATTTGTTGCTTTTTCAACTCTTTCCTGATTTGGATTCCTGGGCAAATATCCATTTTCTAGCGGGGGTGGACATTTGTTATAACTGACTTCTTGTTTCTTACCAGAATCCTTCTTGTCAGTCTTTTTCTTTGTATCATTCTTCTTCTTGTTCTTCTTTTCTGGAGTCTTTTCTTCAGTCTCTTTTCCATCATCCTTCTTTTCTTCAGTTACTTCATCCTCTTCAAATGCCTTCATGCCTTCAACAGTTGGATAAATCCTGTCAATGACATAAGAAGTACATGAATAACTTTTCAACAATCGATTTACTCTTTCAGTCTCAATTCTCTGAGTTTCAAGTTTCTGCTCAAGCACAGCACACTTCTCGATGTAGTTGTTCACCACTTTTTGTTTCGTCATAAAAGCACCCTGAAGTGTCTTCATTGCTGTAGCTTGTTCTTCACTTGTCTGATTATACTGATTCATCGCTTTGTTCAGTACATCGTAAGATTCCTTCAAACTATTCAAGTTATAGATCAGTGTACTGTTTTGCTTCTTCACAGCTTCACAGTTTTCACACTTCACCGGAATCTTCTTTGCATCAACTTCATCTTCAACTTTGAACTTTGCAACTTCAACTTTTACATTCCTTTTGATTACTGGAATTTCTTCATCATCACTGCTCACTGGAGTCTTGACCTTTTTCTTCTTCTTTTTAACCTTTTCATCTTCACTATCACTTTCAGCAATCAGTTTCATATCAGCATCAAATTTTCTCGCCCAATACCCAGTATCATCATCACTGTCCTCTTCAACTCGAGCTACAAAAACTTTGTGAGCTGTATCTTGATCAGAAACAAAATCATCCCATGTGAAATTTTCCCAACTAAATCCTTCAGGTAACTTTTCGTCATCTTGATCTATTATCAAAGCACTACCATTAACTCTCTTTAAAGAATCTTGATTCACCGCACACGCTCTCTTTCCAGAATATTCAATCACATCCCTTCCATGTGCAGTTTGTGCTTGATGTTGACGTTGTTGAGATGGTTGCTGAGCAACTTGATGGTAGATGGCCTTTCGATAGTAATCATTGTTGTTGTTAAACGGATTTTGAGCTCCACTTGCTTCGCGGTTTTTGCACTCCCTCTTGAAGTGTCCTTTTTCCCTGCAACGAAAACAAGTGACTTTAGATTTGTCAAAACCTAAAGTAGAAGTACCAGCCTCACGAAGATCATCTCTTCCAGTGATTTGCTTGAATTTCTCAGCTCTCCTCAACACGCTGGCCAAGCACCATTTTATGTCCATCAGTTCCATCTCTTCAGCATCGATCTGGTCGTAATCTTCCTTTGTCAGCATTGGATTCCCGATTCGACCTGCAACAAAACTACCATAAGATTCAAGAACAGTTCCCAATAAAGACATGTGACTCTTAGCAATTTCTGCTGAATATTCTTCATCATTTTCCAAATTCAGTACAATGTTGCACTAAAATTTCTTGCCATTCTTTGTTGTTGAAATGTTTGGGTCAAAAGACGGAAATGATTTGAAACTTGTTTTGCTGTTTGATCCTGATGATGAACTTCCAGAATCATTCTTGGCGTTGTAAGCAGTTTCTATTTTTGGAGATAGATTTGTAGACTTCTCATTCACCCCTGCTTTGTAATACAACCCAATATCCTGTTCACCATTGAAATCTTTCATCCGAATAACCTTTCTCTGCTCCATCTCCTGAGCTTCAATCTTTTCGATAAACTTGCTCAGTGTCAAATCTTTAAAACCTTTCTTGTTTCTTAGCATCATGAGATAAGTACCCCATGTTTCATACGGTAACGCATCTGATAATTTTTCAATCAATTCCTCATTGTCTTTATTGATCTTTAATCGTTTCATATTCGCCAACAAATTGCAGTATCTCTCAATTATTTGCTTAGTATCCTCATTTTTCAATCTTCGAAACAAATCAAACTCTTTTTTCAGTAAAGACTTCTTGTTCTTGACCATTTCCTCACTGCCTTGAAACTTTGACTTTAACGCTTTCCAGATTGAATAAGATGTTCCATTATGTTGTAATAGAACCAGGATGTCTTCTTTAACTGCTTGTTGAATCAGACTTAACATCATCTTCTCATCTTTGTATTTCTTCCGGTTTTCAGCACTAAGATCTTTAATCGGAATTTTCTCTTCATCGTCATTCATTGGTCTAACATATTTTGTTTCGACATTCTCCCATGCATCTAGATAATTTGCCTGTACCCAGTTTTCAAACTTTTCTTCCCAACTCTTGTACTCCTCGATGTTCATAAGTTTCGGAGGTTTTTGCATCATTCCCGTTTCGTTTTCCATCATCGTGTTCTGTGCAAGGCTGATTGGGGTAACCGGAGTAGCAAATGCGTTATAGAAATCCTCGTCCATGTTTCAGTCACTTTCAAGCGAAATATCAGCTTTCAAGCGGAATGATCAAATTGTGTTTTTCAAGCGAAATATTCACAGAACTATCTTCAAGCGAAACAGTTAATCAAGTAGTTTCAAGCGAAATATTCTGTCAATCCTTGAAGCGAAACTATCAACTCTTTGAAGCGAAATTGTTCAAGCGAAATTGTCAAGTAACAATTTCTGAAGCGAAATCGTTGAAGCGACAGCCCTGAAGCGAAATAGAATGCTATTTGAAGCGAAATCTAGGTGTCGCTTGGAATTTCAAGCGAAATCCTCTAAAGAAAACTGATATGTTCAAGCGAAATCCATTCGGAGGTTTGTTTCTGATAGTTTTATGTCGAATTTTGCAGTGAAACTTTCAAGGGTTTGTTATCTTGTACTTTTATACAATCTGTGAGAAATTGGACAGGTTTTGACCGTAAAATCTTTCTGAACTGAGAAATGAAGGTGTAGAAGTAAGAGAACGATGTTAATTTCAGCTGAAATTCTGCAGAACTCCTCAACTGGCTCTGATACCAATTGTAAGGATCGGTTTGCGACCCGACCGAGTCGGTTCAGAGGAATTCTATCAAATACAGGTGCGGAAAACAAGTATTTGACTATAAAACAGCTGAATCTTCACTTTAACACTGATTATATTGATATTTGAACACAAATACAATCAGTTCTCACACCGGCAGCACTTCGGTATGGAATCACTCAAATGTTATCTCTGATTTCGCTTGACCTTGATCTCCTATATATAGAGATTGGGATTTCGCTTCAGCATGACTCAAGCGAAATCTTAACATGTTGATTTCGCTTGAGCTGCTTCAAGCGAAATCCTTTACATACACATTCCTTCAAGCGAAATCTTTCTAACTCTCTCTCATTCTCTTGTTCTACGTGCCCTGATCTATTCTTACTAGTCTAAGACTCGATACAAGATGAAGTCGACATATGTAGTGCACCAACACATTACGAAGCTCCAGGTTTGTTAAAAGGTCACTCAGAGGTAAGAATTAACATGTTGACACGTTTAACCCCTTCGTCTTATAACTTTCACTTGTTTTTCATAAATGGCTTCTCACGCCCAATAATTTACTCGTTTTAAGAATACGAACATCCTGTAAAGTCATTTAGAGGCATAGTTTTAGCATGTTGACACTTTTAGTCCCTCCACATACATTCTTTCTCTGTTTGTCAACTTTAGTCCTTTAAAGTCAATTTATTACACGTTTAGGATTTATGACACATGTCTTCACATTATAGGACATGATTTTTACGAGGTGTTACATCCTCACCCCCTTAAAAGAAATCTCGACCTCGAGATTTACTGAAACAAATGAGGGTACTTTCGTCGCATAGTGGACTCAACCTCCCACGTATATTCTAGGCCTCTGCGGGCATCCCACTTTACCTTCACAATCGGTATATGCTTCCTTCGAAGCTTTTTGATCTGTCGATCCTCAATCGATATAGGCTTTTCAACAAACCTCAAACTTTCATCTATCTGCACGTCTTTATGAGACATTGCTAGCGATTCATCAGCTAGACATTTCTTTAAGTTGAAGATGTGGAACACGTTGTGAATTCCATTAAGTCCTCCAGGTAAGTTCAGCTTGTAGGCCATACTACCAACACACTCGATGATCTCGAATGGTCCAATGTATCTAGGGCTTAGCTCGCCCTTTTTACCAAAACGCATTACCCCTTTCCAGAGTGATACCTTTAGTAACACTTTGTCTCCTACCTCGAATTTTAGAAGTTTGCGCCTTTTATTAGTGTAGCTCTTCTGCCTGTCTTTGGAAGCTTTTAGACGATCATGGATCTGGACAATCTTGTCCGTCGTCTCAAGGACTATCTTAGGTCCTGGTAGCTGGGCCTCCCCAACTTCTGCCCAACAGACAGGCGTTCTGCATTTTCTTCCATATCAAGCCCAAAAGGTGCAACTTGAATGCTCGTATGGTAACTGTTGTTATAAGAGAACTCAATCAGGGGAAGATGATCATCCCAGCTTCAACCTAAATCAATAACACATGCACGAAGCATGTCTTCAAGTGTTTGAATTGTACGCTCACTTTGTCCATCGGTTTGAGGGTGGTAAGCAGTACTGAAATTCAAACGAGTACCTAAGGATTGTTGGAAACTTTTCCAAAATGAGAAGTGTATCTAGTATCTCTATCGGATACAATAGATAGTGGCACTCCATGTAGTGATACAATCTTGTCCACGTATAATTGTGCTAGTTTATCGGAGCTATGAGTCTCTTTGATGGGTAAGAAATGAGCCGACTTATTCAGTCTGTCAACTATGACCCATATTGTATCATTTTCATGTCTAATCTTAGGTAACTTGGTTATAAAATCCATGGTTCCCATCTCCGACTTCCATGTGGGAAGTTCTAGTTGTTGTAGTAATCCTGACGGCTTTTGATGTTCGGTTTTAACCTGTTAGCACGTCAAACATTTAGCTACGTGTGTGGCTATGGATTTCTTCAAACCCATCCACCAATAATTTGCCTTTAAGTCTTGGTACATTTTGTTACCTCCTGGGTGAACTGAGTATTTGGAATTATGAGCTTCCTGGAGGATAATATTTCTAAGTCCTCCATATATCGGAACCCATATTCGACCATTCAATCTGAGGATTACATCATTCCCAGGTGACAACTGATCAATAGTTGCACCTAATTTTTCTTTTGAAAGGTTGTCTTCCAATACAGCTTCTTTTTGTGTTGCTAGTAACTTTTCATTCAAACTATTCTTAAGTTCAATACTTTTAGCATTAATCCATCTAGGTTTGACTCTTTCTTTTCTGCTTAATGCATCTGCAACTACATTCGCTTTGTCAAGATGGTAGCATATCTCACAATCGTAATCGTTTAAAGTCTCCATCCAACGGCGTTGTCTCATGTTGAGATCTTTCTGGCTAAACAAGTGTTGGAGACTTTTGTGATCGGAGTATATCACACATTTAGTTCCATATAAGTAATGTCCCCATAGTTTAAGTGCAAATACGACGGCACCCAATTCCAAGTCATCGGTGGTGTAATTCTTTTCATGCACCTTCGTTTGTCGTGATGCGTAGGCAATCACCTTGCCTCTTTACATAAGCACACAACCCATGACAGTGTGCGAAGCATCACAGTAGACAACAAATTCTTCTAATCCTTCCGGTAGCATCAACACAGGAGCATTGCTCAACTTCTTATTGAGGATCTCGAAAGACTCCTGCTGTTTAGGACCCCAGTCAAATTTTATATTCTTGCGGGTCAAAGTAGTTAGAGGTGCAGCTATCCTTGAAAAGTTTCGATAAATCTCCTGTAATATCCTGCCAATCCTAAGAAGCTGTGAATTTCAGTAGGTGTCTTAGGTGCTTCCCAATTCATGATTTCTTCTATTTTAGCGGGATCCACCTGGATACCACGCTCACTCACCACATGTCCAAGGAATTGGACTTCGCGAAGCCAGAATTCTCACTTGGAGAATTTAGCGTAAAGCTTCTCCTGTTGCAGAAGTTTTAGGATGCACCGGAGGTGTTTCTCATGATCGGCTTGATTACGGGAATAAATAAGTATGTCATCGATGAAGACAATGACAAACTTATCCTGATACGGCTTGCAGACTCGATTCATGAGATCCATGAATGTTGCAGGTGCATTAGTGAGCCCAAAAGGCATCACTAAGAACTCATAGTGACCATCCGTCGTTCTGAATGCAGTTTAAGGTACATCTCCAGTTCTGACTTTTAGTTGATGATACCCCAACCTTAGGTCAATCTTTGAGAAGAAGCTTGCCCCTTGTAGCTGATCAAACAGATCGTCGATCCTGGGCAATAGATAGCGGTTCTTGATTGTTACTTTGTTTAGCTCGCGATAATCAATGCACAAATGCATTGAACCATCCTTTTTATTCACAAACAAAATGGTTGCTCCCAAAGATGACGAGCTAGGTTGAATATGTAACAACCCTAAAATTTGCATGTAACCATACAGTTTATTAATGATAATAAAAGTACTTGATGACGGTGCTGAATCATTTAACTGCTCTCTGATTACTGTGTTATACTTACATGTGCGTGTTAGCATACTAGTAGTATACAGAAAAGTTACTAAATAGTCCGGTATATTTTCCTGTGTGTTAGGAATAAATTTCGTTACAAAAATATATGTATAAGACGCCCTACGGAACAATTAAACGCTTTAACGGAACGATACGTAACCGAACAACCGGACGTTACCCGGGACACCAAAATTTTGTCAGAAGTATTATTTTATCATTCTTAATTATTTACGGTCACAAAAGTCCCCACACACTATAGAAACATGGCATACACCCACTATTCTAGAAAATACCCTTAACCTTCTAATTAATTACCCACTAATTACCAAAATTTTACATTTTACCCCCCCCCCAACCGATTTTCAGCCCTCATGGACCCCACCCAAGATCTTAATCATGACAATAGGATTTGTGATTGTTCCAAGATGATAGTTGCTTGTTGCTTTGCACAAAATATAGTGTACTCATGACACCTAGCCCCCAAGCCCTCTACTTAACCCAATCAAGACCCTTCACTCTCTCACCTCACTTCTCTCTCTCTCTTTCTCGGCTCCATAACCGCCACCCCCAACACCACCCTCAAATCTCCATTGTCATCTACTCCTAAGGTTCACTCAAAGCTTCAAGGGAGATTCAAAGGAGTTCCAAGTTTGTGAAGCTTCAAGAGACTTGTTTGCTTGCTTCATCTTCATCACCTCTTCATCTTTATTCTAGATTTCTATCCTAGCCTTGTGCTAGTAGTAAGTCCCTTCACACCCTTGTTTCATCATGTTATTTGTTATGATTCATAGTAGGATGATGATGATAATCACAAGAAGCTAAAACACTAAAAATATGAACATGGAACCGTACATAAAATCATACATAAGAAGGTTTGCATGATGATTGATGCGTGCGAAGTGTCGTATATATTAGGTGTATATTTTAAGCCCTTTTTAACACTTATTTTAGCCAATTTTTAAATTTATAAAACACGATATTTCACTAACACTAAACACACATATGGGCAAGTGCACCCATCGTTGAGCGTAGTATAGTGTTGGTAAGATACCGAGGTCGTCCAAGGACACAAGAACTTTTAGTACCGGTTTATCCTCAACGTCTAATCAAAATAAAAGTTTAGAAAAATGTTTTAAGCTAAGAAAAATAAAAACTAACTAAAATGCTGAAAAATAAAAATAAAATAAAAACAGATAGACAAGATGAATCACTTGGTTCCGACTCGTATCTAGTATAACCTTTGATTATTTCCGCACTTTTGCACATAATTAAGAGATTATCTTAGTTATTGTAGTAGGCCCATCTTTTGAAGGTGACGTTACCCTCACCCCAGTAGTTTGAGTCAGCAAGGATACAATCCTAAAAGGGTGGATTATTGAAAGATAATGAATTAAGTTATTAATGCAGTATTGTGGTAGGCCCCGCTTTTGGCGGTGACGTTACCCTCGGCTAAGTAGTCTGAGTCAGCAGGGATACAGTCCTAAATAGCCGGGTTATAGTATTAATAGTAGTTAACTTATGAGGGGGTCAAAGAGTTTGGACCCCCGCCATCCAATACCGTGAAGTATTGAAGGAGGTCCTACTAAATTTGACCCAGGTCCATTGCAGGACCTCTAAACGCTGAACAATGGCAAGACCTTTACCAAACCGTTCCCTTAACCCCCGACCAGGTAGCCAACATACCTCCATATAGACCGTGGAGATATGAATGGTGAAAATCCTTTATTTTATATAGACAGTAAAATAATGCCAAGACACCACGGACAAACGATAAGGAAAGATCACCTTCAACATAAGTAACTAGTTATTAAAGTCATTAATACAAAACCAAATAAAAAGTGCAAAAGATTAGAAATAAAAAGTATTATACTAGACACTTTGTCTTCACCAAGTGATGTAAGAGACTTAGGCAAACATGGCCTTGATTGTCAAGAACTCTTACGATCAATCTTGGATCCCGAGACGACTCACACACTCTACGATGGACAATGGATGATGGTGGTGGATGATGGTGTTGTGATGGTGGTGGGTGGTGGATGAAGTGTGAGAGAGGTGGTGTGCCAAGGGATGAGTTGAAATGAAACCAAGCACTCCTATTTATAGGCTGAACAGAAGGCTGGGCACGGCCCCGTGTCCGCTGGACACGCCCCCGTGCCCGCTGGACACGCCCCCGTGCCCGCTGGACACGCCCCCGTGCCCGTCTGACATTCTCTCTCTTCATTAATTGTAATTCGCAATTACAATTAATGCGCCTGCTGTACTTTCGCCACGCCCCCGTGTTCACTGGACACGGCCCCGTGGTGGGTAATAGAAGCTTCTACAGGTTTGTCTTTAGTGCCAGGGCTGTCCATCCTGAGCACTGCCCCGTGCTGAGCTGGGCACGCCCCGTGTCGGGCTGGGCACGCCCCGTGCTCAGCTTTCTTCTTGTTTTTGCTTTGGGAGATGCTGTTGAGGGGGGTCGGGCATGTCACGTTTGTTCCTTTTCTTGTATTTATGCTAGATTTAGCTGCGTTTTTGCTTCTTTTGTTAATTTGAGCTCATTTAATCCTGAAAATACAAAAGGAAGACAAAAGCACACTTTTTCCAACATTAGTACTAAAAAAAGGGTTAGTTTTATGCCTCATTTGATGTAATTTATATGTTGCATTTTGCACACATCAAATACCCCCACACTTGAATCTTTGCTTGTCCTCAAGCAAAACTCTTTATAATGTGGCTTTACACTCCCAAATGGAATGGGTAGAGAAGAAGGTTTTTGGGCTTGTCATAGAGTGTCGGGATTTCCAAGATTCTTTATTTGATTTTATTTTTATTTATTTACAATCCTATTCGTCATGATTTATTTAAAACTTTTCATAAGATAAATTACTTATTAGGGCATAACATGCCTCTTTAAAATTCTATTTATATACAAGTTCACATACCTCACGGGGGATCACTCAACACTCGGCCGAAGATGTATTTTAGTGAATCACTCGAGAGCGGCATGGAACTTACTCCTACCATAAGCTTGCCAAGCAATCAATCCTCCTCCTTTTTAACTATACACCTTTGTAAATATCAAGAGGACTTTTTGGGTGAAGGGTTAGGCTTGGGTTAGAGGTAGGTGGTTGGGTTAGTGGTTAGTAAAAGGGCGAAAGGCGTAAAAAGCGTCGGTTTTCGTAAGACTTTTTTTTTCATAACTTTTTATTTTGATGAAGCAATTCTTCAAACAAATTTGTTTTTGATAAACTTGTTTGTTTATTTCTTTTGGCTTCATCATCAACACTTTCTTCTTCTCTTTTTTTTTTTTTTTTTTTTTGAAAAGTAATACAAAGAACCGAGCTAGTTACTAAAACAAAGGGTTAAAAATGAAAAAGGTTTTGGTGGGTGAAAGGGTGTTTGTTTGGGTTATGAAATGAAAAGGTTTAGGCTCAAAGGGGCTAACTAGGGGGATTTTGGGTAGGTGGTAAAAAAAATAATGGTGTAGAAATAAAAAGGGTTAGTCCTAATGCCTCCATCATTTACTTACTCGGGTTTAAGTTGGTAAGGACCGGGAATGTATCGTCATGGCAAGTTCTGGAGTGGTAAGAACCAAGCGGCTATTCACAGAAGAAACGAAAAATGAGCATTTAGTTTAATGATATGTAATTGTATGCTCAATAAAGGCTCAAAACTCACTTTTGTGGGAATGAGTTTTTATGTGATCAAGTATATATAATCAAATTTTAACTAAGTTTGCTATGCCTTTTCATAATTTTCTTATGTTGGTTCTTTTTATCACGACGCTATCGGTTGTAAATTTGTAAAAATATAACCTTTTTTTAGAACTTGAAATTCCCGAGTTAAACCTAGACAAGTAAAAAAAAAATGAAAATTTTTGAAAAAATTTGGGGTGATTAGCGATTCCAATAGAGTTTTGTGTAAGGCTTGTATTTAGGACTTGCAAGATTCAAGGTTTTAGCATCCCCCCCACACTTAAATTACACATTGTCCTCAATGTGTCCAAAAAATAAGTTTTTAGGTTGATTAAAATGTGTAAAAGTGGATTAAAAACAAGATTTTATGGTACTTGGTAGCTGAACACGGGGTGGTGTTGGCTGAGCACGGCCCAGTGTCCAGACTGCCAGTACCAAAAGAAAACAGAAGGCTGGACATGGGGGCGTGTCCAGTGAGCATGGCCCCGTGTCCAGGTACCTGAACTGGGCATTTTCCACAGAACCTTGGGCACGGGGCGTGTTGGGGTGAGCACGGCCCCGTGCTGAACTTGTTGTAATGAAGAAAAATTGTCGGGAGGCTCTGTTTTTGTGCATGGGGTGTTGGTTCAAGCTTCCCTTATCATCCTTCACCATCCCGAGTGTGTTTTATTCCTGGAAAAAAAAAACTAAACTAGAAAACGTAAAAGTTAATCTAAACTAAAACTACGGATAGTTCCGCGGAATGCCTCCGTGGTGCGCCACGTTTATAAGGGTCCTTGGCTAGACCCACCTTATCGGGTGGTTCTGGCTCATCTTCAATTAGGGGGTCGTCATTGCCGAATGGATATTTCATTGATCGCTCAAGATCGACACTTCTTTTAAATGCCCCTAATTTAAAAGGTAGATTGTTGAACTTCCGGTTTTTCAAAGCTTCGTGAGTTTTTACAAATGGTCGTCCCAACACTAGAGGAGCGTCATCGAGGATGACAAAATCGGTCGGGATTACCATTTGATTTGTTTGAACCAATACATCCTCAACTATACCGATTGATTTTATTACTTTCCGATTGGATAGAAAAATGGGTATTTGAAGTGGAGAAAAATCACTAATACTTAATTTTTCGAAAATGTAGTTAGGCATTATGTTAACACAAAGATCTTTATCGATTGTGATATTACTAATAAACGAATTTTGAAAGAAACATGGAACCGGTGTAATGTTAATTTCAAATGGGTCTTCTTTTATTAGTGAGGTTTGATCATCAGTTAACTTAACACTTACCATTTCGTCAATTTTAGTGTTAGTGTTTAACTCTTTTAAAAACTTAGCATGAGTGGGTACTAAACAATGATTTTCAAAAGAAGGTGACAAGAGATTAATTTCTTCAAAATTAGACTCTTCTTGAATTTTAACGTTGTCGGACTCACCTTTTTCGTTGTTTAACTCATGTGTCGGTTTTTCACTTATTTGTTCTTCCATTTTAACACTTTCAGTTATCTCTTCCTTTTTAATTCTTCTCTTGCGCGGGACTCCTCTTCCCTTGCGCGAGCTTCTTTTATACATCGATCGATAACTCTTATGTGTTCTAATATCCTATCGGTTACTTCGGTTATAGAAAAAGAATCGGTATTTTCTAAGCTTGAATCCGGTTGTTCGACCCTTTGTTCCTCAT
The DNA here is from genome assembly GCA_030545235.1 of Helianthus tuberosus. Classification (NCBI taxonomy): domain Eukaryota; kingdom Viridiplantae; phylum Streptophyta; class Magnoliopsida; order Asterales; family Asteraceae; genus Helianthus; species Helianthus tuberosus. The sequence goes on along the minus strand of CM060414.1, from coordinate 147,313,453 downwards.
AATACCCATATGAAGTCGATGGTTCGCACCATTGTTCTTCATTGTAAGCATATGATGGATAAGGTTCGTAATTTTGTTCTTCATAATACTCATATGAGGTGGGTTGTTCACGCCATGGTTCCTCATAGTAAGTATACGAAGGTGGTGGCTCATATCTTGGTTCCTCAAAGTATGAGTATGAATGTTCATACCTTGGTTCATCAAAATATGAGTATGAGGAAGGAGGTTCATACCTTTGGTCTTCATAGGATGTGTATGAAGTTGATGGCTCGTACCTGGGCTCCTCATAGTAGGTGTATGAATTGGATGGTTGATATGAGCGATTATTTTGAATCGAGCGTGCGTTACGACAATTAGTGCAATAATTACCCCTATAATTATCCTCATCATAGGTGTAGTTGTAACCTCCTGAGTATTGATCCATAAGAATCACTCAGCAGACCACAACCAAGTCTCGAGATCAGAAAACAAAAATAAAAACGGAAACAGAGGCTGGACACGGCCCCGTGTTCAGTGGACACGGCCCCGTGTTCAGAATCTGTATCTGGGCATTTTAATTAAATTTACTGATTTCGTTGAACACGGGGCGTGTTCAGTGAGCACGGCCCGTGTTCAAGCTTCTGTTACTGGGTGTTTTATGAAAAATATGCAGCACGGCCCCGTGTTCAGCGAGCACGGCCCGTGTTCAACCTACTGTAAATGCAAAACTAAACTAAAATGCAGAAAAAATGTGGGCCCGTTTTGAAAACGTTTTGAAAAACTGATTAGGCCGTCGATTTTAAGCTTTCCTAAAATCCTTGTGTCCCTGGCAACGGCGCCAAAAACTTGATGCGTGCGAAGTGTCGTATATATTAGGTGTATATTTTAAGCCCTTTTTAACACTTATTTTAGCCAAGTTTTAAATTTATAAAACACGATATTTCACTAACACTAAACACACATATGGGCAAGTACACCCATCGTTGAGCGTAGTATAGTGTTGGTAAGATACCGAGGTCGTCCAAGGACACAAGAACTTTTAGTACTGGTTTATCCTCAACGTCTAATCAAAATAAAAGTTTAGAAAAATGTTTTAAGCTAAGAAAAATAAAAACTAACTAAAATGCTGAAAAATAAAAATAAAATAAAAACAGATAGACAAGATGAATCACTTGGTTCCGACTCGTATCTAGTATAACCTTTGATTATTTCCGCACTTTTGCACATAATTAAGAGATTATCTTAGTTATTGTAGTAGGCCCCTCTTTTGAAGGTGACGTTACCCTCACCCCAGTAGTTTGAGTCAGCAAGGATACAATCCTAAAAAGGGTGGATTATTGGAAGATAATGAATTAAGTTATTAATGCAGTATTGTGGTAGGCCCCGCTTTTGGCGGTGACGTTACCCTCCATGAATGTTGCAGGTGCATTAGTGAGCCCAAAAGGCATCACTAAGAACTCATAGTGACCATACCTCGTTCTGAATGCAGTTTAAGGTACATCTCCAGTTCTGACTTTTAGTTGATGATACCCCAACCTTAGGTCAATCTTTGAGAAGAAGCTTGCCCCTTGTAGCTGATCAAACAGATCGTCGATCCTGGGCAATAGATAGCGGTTCTTGATTGTTACTTTGTTTAGCTCGCGATAATCAATGCACAAATGCATTGAACCATCCTTTTTATTCACAAACAAAATGGTTGCTCCCAAAGATGATGAGCTAGGTTGAATATGTGACAACCCTCAAATTTGCATGTAACCATACATTTTATTAATGATAATAAAAGTACTTGATGACGGTGCTGAATCATTTAACTGCTCTCTGATTACTGTGTTATACTTACATGTGCGTGTTAGCATACTAGTAGTATACAGAAAAGTTACTAAATAGTCCGGTATATTTTCCTGTGTGTTAGGAATAAATTTCGTTACAAAAATATATGTATAAGACGCCCTACGGAACAATTAAACGCTTTAACGGAACGATACGTAACCGAACAACCGGACGTTACCCGGGACACCAAAATTTTGTCAGAAGTATTATTTTATCATTCTTAATTATTTACGGTCACAAAAGTCCCCACACACTATAGAAACATGGCATACACCCACTATTCTAGAAAATACCCTTAACCTTCTAATTAATTACCCACTAATTACCAAAATTTTACATTTTACCCCCCCCCCCCCAACCGATTTTCAGCCCTCATGGACCCCACCCAAGATCTTAATCATGACAATAGGATTTGTGATTGTTCCAAGATGATAGTTGCTTGTTGCTTTGCACAAAATATAGTGTACTCATGACACCTAGCCCCCAAGCCCTCTACTTAACCCAATCAAGACCCTTCACTCTCTCACCTCACTTCTCTCTCTCTCTTTCTCGGCTCCATAACCACCACCCCCATCACCACCCTCAAATCTCCATTGTCATCTACTCCTAAGGTTCACTCAAAGCTTCAAGGGAGATTCAAAGGAGTTCCAAGTTTGTGAAGCTTCAAGAGACTTGTTTGCTTGCTTCATCTTCATCACCTCTTCATCTTTATTCTAGATTTCTATCCTAGCCTTGTGCTAGTAGTAAGTCCCTTAACACCCTTGTTTCATCATGTTATTTGTTATGATTCATAGTAGGATGATGATGATAAATCACAAGAAGCTAAAACACTAAAAATATGAACATGGAACCGTACATAAAATCATACATAAGAAGGTTTGCATGATGATTGATGCGTGCGAAGTGTCGTATATATTAGGTGTATATTTTAAGCCCTTTTTAACACTTATTTTAGCCAATTTTTAAATTTATAAAACACGATATTTCACTAACACTAAACACACATATGGGCAAGTGCACCCATCGTTGAGCGTAGTATAGTGTTGGTAAGATACCGAGGTCGTCCAAGGACACAAGAACTTTTAGTACCGGTTTATCCTCAACGTCTAATCAAAATAAAAGTTTAGAAAAATGTTTTAAGCTAAGAAAAATAAAAACTAACTAAAATGCTGAAAAATAAAAATAAAATAAAAACAGATAGACAAGATGAATCACTTGGTTCCGACTCGTATCTAGTATAACCTTTGATTATTTCCGCACTTTTGCACATAATTAAGAGATTATCTTAGTTATTGTAGTAGGCCCATCTTTTGAAGGTGACGTTACCCTCACCCCAGTAGTTTGAGTCAGCAAGGATACAATCCTAAAAGGGTGGATTATTGAAAGATAATGAATTAAGTTATTAATGCAGTATTGTGGTAGGCCCCGCTTTTGGCGGTGACGTTACCCTCGGCTAAGTAGTCTGAGTCAGCAGGGATACAGTCCTAAATAGCCGGGTTATAGTATTAATAGTAGTTAACTTATGAGGGGGTCAAAGAGTTTGGACCCCCGCCATCCAATACCGTGAAGTATTGAAGGAGGTCCTACTAAATTTGACCCAGGTCCATTGCAGGACCTCTAAACGCTGAACAATGGCAAGACCTTTACCAAACCGTTCCCTTAACCCCCGACCAGGTAGCCAACATACCTCCATATAGACCGTGGAGATATGAATGGTGAAAATCCTTTATTTTATATAGACAGTAAAATAATGCCAAGACACCACGGACAAACGATAAGGAAAGATCACCTTCAACATAAGTAACTAGTTATTAAAGTCATTAATACAAAACCAAATAAAAAGTGCAAAAGATTAGAAATAAAAAGTATTATACTAGACACTTTGTCTTCACCAAGTGATGTAAGAGACTTAGGCAAACATGGCCTTGATTGTCAAGAACTCTTACGATCAATCTTGGATCCCGAGACGACTCACACACTCTACGATGGACAATGGATGATGGTGGTGGATGATGGTGTTGTGATGGTGGTGGGTGGTGGATGAAGTGTGAGAGAGGTGGTGTGCCAAGGGATGAGTTGAAATGAAACCAAGCACTCCTATTTATAGGCTGAACAGAAGGCTGGGCACGGCCCCGTGTCCGCTGGACACGCCCCCGTGCCCGTCTGACATTCTCTCTCTTCATTAATTGTAATTCGCAATTACAATTAATGCGCCTGCTGTACTTTCGCCACGCCCCCGTGTTCACTGGACACGGCCCCGTGGTGGGTAATAGAAGCTTCTACAGGTTTGTCTTTAGTGCCAGGGCTGTCCATCCTGAGCACTGCCCCGTGCTGAGCTGGGCACGCCCCGTGTCGGGCTGGGCACGCCCCGTGCTCAGCTTTCTTCTTGTTTTTGCTTTGGGAGATGCTGTTGAGGGGGGTCGGGCATGTCACGTTTGTTCCTTTTCTTGTATTTATGCTAGATTTAGCTGCCTTTTTGCTTCTTTTGTTAATTTGAGCTCATTTAATCCTGAAAATACAAAAGGAAGACAAAAGCACACTTTTTCCAACATTAGTACTAAAAAAAGGGTTAGTTTTACGCCTCATTTGATGTAATTTATATGTTGCATTTTGCACACATCAAATACCCCCACACTTGAATCTTTGCTTGTCCTCAAGCAAAACTCTTTATAATGTGGCTTTACACTCCCAAATGGAATGGGTAGAGAAGAAGGTTTTTGGGCTTGTCATAGAGTGTCGGGATTTCCAAGATTCTTTATTTAATTTTATTTTTATTTATTTACAATCCTATTCGTCATGATTTATTTAAAACTTTTCATAAGATAAATTACTTATTAGGGCATAACATGCCTCTTTAAAATTCTATTTATATACAAGTTCACATACCTCACGGGGGATCACTCAACACTCGGCCGAAGATGTATTTTAGTGAATCACTCGAGAGCGGCATGGAACTTACTCCTACCATAAGCTTGCCAAGCAATCAATCCTCCTCCTTTTTAACTATACACCTTTGTAAATATCAAGAGGACTTTTTGGGTGAAGGGTTAGGCTTGGGTTAGAGGTAGGTGGTTGGGTTAGTGGTTAGTAAAAGGGCGAAAGGCGTAAAAAGCGTCGGTTTTCGTAAGACTTTTTTTTCATAACTTTTTATTTTGATGAAGCAATTCTTCAAACAAATTTGTTTTTGATAAACTTGTTTGTTTATTTCTTTTGGCTTCATCATCAACACTTTCTTCTTCTCTTTTTTTTTTTTTTTTTTTTTTTTTTTTTTTTTTTGAAAAGTAATACAAAGAACCGAGCTAGTTACTAAAACAAAGGGTTAAAAATGAAAAAGGTTTTGGTGGGTGAAAGGGTGTTTGTTTGGGTTATGAAATGAAAAGGTTTAGGCTCAAAGGGGCTAACTAGGGGGATTTTGGGTAGGTGGTAAAAAAAAATAATGGTGTAGAAATAAAAAGGGTTAGTCCTAATGCCTCCATCATTTACTTACTCGGGTTTAAGTTGGTAAGGACCGGGAATGTATCGTCATGGCAAGTTCTGGAGTGGTAAGAACCAAGCGGCTATTCACACAAGAAACGAAAAATGAGCATTTAGTTTAATGATATGTAATTGTATGCTCAATAAAGGCTCAAAACTCACTTTTGTGGGAATGAGTTTTTATGTGATCAAGTATATATAATCAAATTTTAACTAAGTTTGCTATGCCTTTTCATAATTTTCTTATGTTGGTTCTTTTTATCACGACGCTATCGGTTGTAAATTTGTAAAAATATAACCTTTTTTTAGAACTTGAAATTCCCGAGTTAAACCTAGACAAGTAAAAAAAATGAAAATTTTTGAAAAAATTTGGGGTGATTAGCGATTCCAATAGAGTTTTGTGTAAGGCTTGTATTTAGGACTTGCAAGATTCAAGGTTTTAGCATCCCCCCCACACTTAAATTACACATTGTCCTCAATGTGTCCAAAAAATAAGTTTTTAGGTTGATTAAAATGTGTAAAAGTGGATTAAAAACAAGATTTTATGGTACTTGGTAGCTGAACACGGGGTGGTGTTGGCTGAGCACGGCCCAGTGTCCAGACTGCCAGTACCAAAAGTAAACAGAAGGCTGGACATGGGGGCGTGTCCAGTGAGCACGGCCCCGTGTCCAGGTACCTGAACTGGGCATTTTCTACAGAACCTTGGGCACGGGGCGTGTTGGGGTGAGCACGGCCCCGTGCTGAACTTGCTGTAATGAAGAAAAATTGTCGGGAGGCTCTGTTTTTGTGCATGGGGTGTTGGTTCAAGCTTCCCTTATCATCCTTCACCATCCCGAGTGTGTTTTATTCCTGGAAAAAAAAAACTAAACTAGAAAATGTAAAAGTTAATCTAAACTAAAACTACGGATAGTTCCGCGGAATGCCTCCGTGGTGCGCCACGTTTATAAGGGTCCTTGGCTAGACCCACCTTATCGGGTGGTTCTGGCTCATCTTCAATTAGGGGGTCGTCATTGCCGAATGGATATTTCGTTGATCGCTCAAGATCGACACTTCTTTTAAATGCCCCTAATTTAAAAGGTAGATTGTTGAACTTCCGGTTTTTCAAAGCTTCGTGAGTTTTTACAAATGGTCGTCCCAACACTAGAGGAGCGTCATCGAGGATGACAAAATCGGTCGGGATTACCATTTGATTTGTTTGAACCAATACATCCTCAACTATACCGATTGATTTTATTACTTTCCGATTGGATAGAAAAATGGGTATTTGAAGTGGAGAAAAATCACTAATACTTAATTTTTCGAAAATGTAGTTAGGCATTATGTTAACACAAAGATCTTTATCGATTGTGATATTACTAATAAACGAATTTTGAAAGAAACATGGAACCGGTGTAATGTTAATTTCAAATGGGTCTTCTTTTATTAGTGAGGTTTGATCATCAGTTAACTTAACACTTACCGTTTCGCCAATTTTAGTGTTAGTGTTTAACTCTTTTAAAAACTTAGCATGAGTGGGTACTAAACAATGATTTTCAAAAGAAGGTGACAAGAGATTAATTTCTTCAAAATTAGACTCTTCTTGAATTTTAACGTTGTCGGACTCACCTTTTTCGTTGTTTAACTCATGTGTCGGTTTTTCACTTATTTGTTCTTCCATTTTAACACTTTCAGTTATCTCTTCCTTTTTTAATTCTTCTCTTGCGCGGGACTCCTCTTCCCTTGCGCGAGCTTCTTTTATACATCGATCGATAACTCTTATGTGTTCTAATATCCTATCGGTTACTTCGGTTATAGAAAAAGAATTGGTATTTTCTAAGCTTGAATCCGGTTGTTCGACCCTTTGTTCCTCATAATACCCATATGAAGTCGATGGTTCGCACCATTGTTCTTCATTGTAAGCATATGATGGATAAGGTTCGTAATTTTGTTCTTCATAATACTCATATGAGGTGGGTTGTTCTCGCCATGGTTCCTCATAGTAAGTATACGAAGGTGGTGGCTCATATCTTGGTTCCTCAAAGTATGAGTATGAATGTTCATACCTTGGTTCATCAAAATATGAGTATGAGGAAGGAGGTTCATACCTTTGGTCTTCATAGGATGTGTATGAAGTTGATGGCTCGTACCTGGGCTCCTCATAGTAGGTGTATGAATTGGATGGTTGATATGAGCGATTATTTTGAATCGAGCGTGCGTTACGACAATTAGTGCAATAATTACCCCTATAATCATCCTCATCATAGGTGTAGTTGTAACCTCCTGAGTATTGATCCATAAGAATCACTCAGCAGACCACAACCAAGTCTCGAGATCAGAAAACAAAAATAAAAACGGAAACAGAGGCTGGACACGACCCCGTGTTCAGTGGACACGGCCCCGTGTTCAGAATCTGTATCTGGGCGTTTTAATTAAATTTACTGATTTCGTTGAGCACGGGGCGTGTTCAGTGAGCACGGCCCGTGTTCAAGCTTCTGTTACTGGGTGTTTTATGAAAAATATGCAGCACGGCCCCGTATTCAGCGAGCACGGCCCGTGTTCAACCTACTGTAAATGCAAAACTAAACTAAAATGCAGAAAAAATGTGGGCCCGTTTTGAAAACGTTTTGAAAAACTGATTAGGCCGTCGATTTTAAGCTTTCCTAAAATCCTTGTGTCCCTGGCAACGGCGCCAAAAACTTGATGCGTGCGAAGTGTCGTATATATTAGGTGTATATTTTAAGCCCTTTTTAACACTTATTTTAGCCAAGTTTTAAATTTATAAAACACGATATTTCACTAACACTAAACACACATATGGGCAAGTACACCCATCGTTGAGCGTAGTATAGTGTTGGTAAGATACCGAGGTCGTCCAAGGACACAAGAACTTTTATTACCGGTTTATCCTCAACGTCTAATCAAAATAAAAGTTTAGAAAAATGTTTTAAGCTAAGAAAAATAAAAACTAACTAAAATGCTGAAAAATAAAAATAAAATAAAAACAGATAGACAAGATGAATCACTTGGTTCCGACTCGTATCTAGTATAACCTTTGATTATTTCCGCACTTTTGCACATAATTAAGAGATTATCTTAGTTATTGTAGTAGGCCCCACTTTTGAAGGTGACGTTACCCTCACCCCAGTAGTTTGAGTCAGCAAGGATACAATCCTAAAAAGGGTGGATTATTGGAAGATAATGAATTAGGTTATTAATGCAGTATTGTGGTAGGCCCCGCTTTTGGCGGTGACGTTACCCTCCATGAATGTTGCAGGTGCATTAGTGAGCCCAAAAGGCATCACTAAGAACTCATAGTGACCATACCTCGTTCTGAATGCAGTTTAAGGTACATCTCCAGTTCTGACTTTTAGTTGATGATACCCCAACCTTAGGTCAATCTTTGAGAAGAAGCTTGCCCCTTGTAGCTGATCAAACAGATTGTCGATCCTGGGCAATAGATAGCGGTTCTTGATTGTTACTTTGTTTAGCTCGCGATAATCAATGCACAAATGCATTGAACCATCCTTTTTCTTCACAAACAAAATGGTTGCTCCCAAAGATGACGAGCTAGGTTGAATATGTGACAACCCTCAAATTTGCATGTAACCATACAGTTTATTAATGATAATAAAAGTACTTGATGACGGTGCTGAATCATTTAACTGCTCTCTGATTACTGTGTTATACTTACATGTGCGTGTTAGCATACTAGTAGTATACAGAAAAGTTACTAAATAGTCCGGTATATTTTCCTGTGTGTTAGGAATAAATTTCGTTACAAAAATATATGTATAAGACGCCCTACGGAACAATTAAACGCTTTAACGGAACGATACGTAACCGAACAACCGGACGTTACCCGGGACACCAAAATTTTGTCAGAAGTATTATTTTATCATTCTTAATTATTTACGGTCACAAAAGTCCCCATACACTATAGAAACATGGCATACACCCACTATTCTAGAAAATACCCTTAACCTTCTAATTAATTACCCACTAATTACCAAAATTTTACATTTTACCCCCCCCCCCCCCAACCGATTTTCAGCCCTCATGGACCCCACCCAAGATCTTAATCATGACAATAGGATTTGTGATTGTTCCAAGATGATAGTTGCTTGTTGCTTTGCACAAAATATAGTGCACTCATGACACCTAGCCCCCAAGCCCTCTACTTAACCCAATCAAGACCCTTCACTCTCTCACCTCACTTCTCTCTCTCTCTTTCTCGGCTCCATAACCGCCACCCCCATCACCACCCTCAAATCTCCATTGTCATCTACTCCTAAGGTTCACTCAAAGCTTCAAGGGAGATTCAAAGGAGTTGCAAGTTTGTGAAGCTTCAAGAGACTTGTTTGCTTGCTTCATCTTCATCACCTCTTCATCTTTATTCTAGATTTCTATCCTAGCCTTGTGCTAGTAGTAAGTCCCTTCACACCCTTGTTTCATCTTGTTATTTGTTATGATTCATAGTAGGATGATGATGATAAATCACAAGAAGCTAAAACACTAAAAATATGAACATGGAACCGTACATAAAATCATACATAAGAAGGTTTGCATGATGATTGATGCGTGCGAAGTGTCGTATATATTAGGTGTATATTTTAAGCCCTTTTTAACACTTATTTTAGCCAAGTTTTAAATTTATAAAACACGATATTTCACTAACACTAAACACACATATGGGCAAGTGCACCCATCGTTGAGCGTAGTATAGTGTTGGTAGGATACCGAGGTCGTCCAAGGACACAAGAACTTTTAGTACCGGTTTATCCTCAACGTCTAATCAAAATAAAAGTATAGAAAAATGTTTTAAGCTAAGAAAAATAAAAACTAACTAAAATGCTGAAAAATAAAAATAAAATAAAAACAGATAGACAAGATGAATCACTTGGTTCCGACTCGTATCTAGTATAACCTTTGATTATTTCCGCACTTTTGCACATAATTAAGAGATTATCTTAGTTATTGTAGTAGGCCTCTCTTTTGAAGGTGACGTTACCCTCACCCCAGTAGTTTGAGTCAGCAAGGATACAATCCTAAAAGGGTGGATTATTGGAAGATAATGAATTAAGTTATTAATGCAGTATTGTGGTAGGCCCCGCTTTTGGCGGTGACGTTACCCTCGGCTAAGTAGTCTGAGTCAGCAGGGATACAGTCCTAAATAGCCGGGTTATAGTATTAATAGTAGTTAACTTATGAGGGGGTCAAAGAGTTTGGACCCCCGCCATCCAATACCGTGAAGTATTGAAGGAGGTCCTACTAAATTTGACCCAGGTCCATTGCAGGACCTCTAAACGCTGAACAATGGCAAGACCTTTACCAAACCGTTCCCTTAACCCCCGACCAGGTAGCCAACATACCTCCATATAGACCGTGGAGATATGAATGGTGAAAATCCTTTATTTTATATAAACAGTAAAATAATGCCAAGACACCAATGACAAACGATAAGGAAAGATCACCTTCAACATAAGTAACTAGTTATTAAAGTCATTAATACAAAACCAAATAAAAAGTGCAAAAGATTAGAAATAAAAAGTATTATACTAGACACTTTGTCTTCACCAAGTGATGTAAGAGACTTAGGCAAACATGGCCTTGATTGTCAAGAACTCTTACGATCAATCTTGGATCCCGAGACGACTCACACACTCTACGATGGACAATGGATGATGGTGGTGGATGATGGTGTTGTGATGGTGGTGGGTGGTGGATGAAGTGTGAGAGAGGTGGTGTGCCAAGGGATGAGTTGAAATGAAACCAAGCACTCTTATTTATAGGCTGAACAGAAGGCTGGGCACGGCCCCGTGTCCGCTAGACACGCCCCCGTGCCCGTCTGACATTCTCTCTCTTCATTAATTGTAATTCGCAATTACAATTAATGCGCCTGCTGTACTTTCGCCACGCCCCCGTGTTCACTGGACACGGCCCCGTGGTGGGTAATAGAAGCTTCTACAGGTTTGTCTTTAGTGCCAGGGCTGTCCATCCTGAGCACTGCCCCGTGCTGAGCTGGGCACGCCCCGTGTCGGGCTGGGCACGCCCCGTGCTCAGCTGGGCACAGCCCCATGCTCAGCTTTCTTCTTGTTTTTGCTTTGGGAGATGCTGTTGAGGGGGGTCGGGCATGCCACGTTTGTTCCTTTTCTTGTATTTATGCTAGATTTAGCTGCCTTTTTGCTTCTTTTGTTAATTTGAGCTCATTTAATCCTGAAAATACAAAAGGAAGACAAAAGCACACTTTTTCCAACATTAGTACTAAAAAAAGGGTTAGTTTTATGCCTCATTTGATGTAATTTATATGTTGCATTTTGCACACATCAATGATGTTATCGGGTTGGGTTGAGTTTGGTGAATGCATGAATGATGTTGGATCATTAAGTTATTGATAAATCACGGTTAGGGCCCTTGCTAATATGCTTTTAGAAACACTAAACCTGAAATAAACATGCTGATTGACATTTCCAGCCAACTTCAACAGGCTGTAACTGGGTCATTTTTAATCGAAAAACTGAATTTCTGGACTCTAAATTGTGTAATTTTGAACAACCGAACAAATGGCACTGGAATCATAATTTTTCGAGATCATTTACTATTTTTAAAGAATTGTTTTTAGACAGCAGCTCAAGCTGAAATATTTCTGCTGAAAAAGTGTGTTGTATTCAGAGTCAAAACCCGAAACCTGAGTAAAATCAGCTCATGGAATTTTTACTGTAGATGGTCACTGTTGTTCCCGTGACCCTCCAACTGGAATTTCGTCGATCGGACTTACGATTTATTTTTAGTGAATTTTTCCGTAAACTGTAATCAGAAAGCAACAAATCTGATTGCAGTCGGGTAAATAAATTTTTATATAATATTGGTAATGAACTGGGCCCTGATATTTTTACACAATAAAATTTGGAACGTTTATGACATTCCATAAAAATTTGGGAATTTTTGGAACACGTTAACTATTTTATTAAAATCTCCGAAAACAGCCCAGTTTTGAATATAAAAGCTGAAAGAACTTAAGTCGTATATTGCGTGTCCAAATGTCGGGTATGTTATCTGTGAATGATATAACATGTTATATGTGTTATGTGCATCATCGTATGTTGTCTATGAGTGGGGAATAGATGGGAAGGTTATATGGGCATGAACCGTTAAAGTGACGCATGTTATGTGATAGATACGTGTAGGAACTTTGTGTTCTATTTGAAAATCACTAATAAACTAAGTGGTAATCATACTAGGATGTGATTGACCGACCTCGACTATTAGCTATATTTGAGAGTCAAACCGAGCAACCAAGGTGAGTTCACACTCTTTCTAAGGCATGGGATTCCCGGTGGGTTGGGAATGGGATTGAATGGCTACTCGAACTATCATTACTATTAAACTACTTACTACTGTCCTCGGATTGAAGGGCACGTACGTAAAGCCTACGTACACGACCATAAGACCATCAACTCTATCAAATGAAGTCCCTCATTTATCGACTTAATCACTGAGGCCTATGGCAAGCAGGTCATTAGTTAATAGCGCTATTAGGTTTAACACACCTCACACCGTGCCAGTCGGACGGGCGTGTACTAATGGACTATGGGCAAAGGGTCAATGCTGATAGACATTGACTTAGGGCACCTCTTACATTTTCGTAGCAGTCGATACGCGTGGTCTAGTAACACATAGGAAGCCCCCACTAATCTTCGCAAACATGTCAGAAAGACCGCGATACGAATTTATACGATACATGGTTTACAAAACGAACAGATGATTTACGAAACGAATGCTATAACTAAACAACCAACTGTGAATTCACTCAACTTTGTTGTTGACTCGTTGTTACATGCCTTACAGGTCGCTAGATGCTTTTGGGAGATTGCACGAGGAGAAGGTTGTTATGGAAGATGGGTTGTTATACCCCGTACTTAATAATTAACTTTATGAACTTTTGGAACTTATGTTTGAGTCTTAAAACTTATGAACTGTGAACTTATGTTTTGAACTTACGTTTTATGCTTCCGCTGTTATCTTAAAATTGGTTACCTTCTTTAGGTCACCAATCGTATGGTAGTTGGTTTTATTTACTAAATTGTGTTGTTCATTATGATTGGTGGCTCGATCCTGGTAATGTCACGCCTCCAAGCGGTGATACCCCGCATGGTGGATTTTGGAGTTGTCACAGATTGGTATCAGAGCTATTGGTTATAGTGAACTTGGTTTTAAAAAGGGAAAAAGCTTTTTGATAAAACCAGACTATAACCTGTACAGTGTTCAACGATCCACAACGACGCTTCGCTCCACGTGCAAGACTCGACACCATAAGTGGTATGAATTATGTTATATTGTCGGTTAGATAGTTCCCACTGTGCATTAGAGAATGTGATAATTGCTATTTGAACCTTGTGTGCTTACTCTCTATTGTCGTCCCACACTTACGCACTTTTGCGACACCTTTCTCACTTACGTTGCTTCATTATGAAGATCATGAGCGGACGCGGAGGACGTATCAACCTCACCCAAGCCTAGTTGACGGATTTGATCAATGAACGAGTCGCTGAGGCACTCGCAGCTAACCCTGCAGGGGGTCAACATGCTCAAACTCCTGTGTGCACATTCAAAACGTTCATGGACTGCCGACCTACTACTTTCAGTGGCACTGAAGGAACAGTGGGCCTTCTTCACTGGTTTGAAAAGCTTGAGTCTGTTTTCGAGATGTGCGAATGCCCTGAGGATCGAAGGGTGAAATATGCTACTGGAACGCTTGAAGGTGCTGCGTTAACCTGGTGGAAGGCACAGGTTCAACTACTGGGACTGGCGGTTGCAAATGCCACTCCCTGGAATGGTTTCAAGGAACTGATCAAAGAAGAGTACTGCAGTCGAGATGACATCCACAAGCTAGAGGTGGAATTTTACAATCTGAAGATGACGGGATCTGAGATTGAGGCGTACACTAAGAGGTCAAACGAACTGGCCATCTTGTGTCCAACCATGGTGGACCCTCCCATCAAACGAATCGAGCTGTATCTCAAGGGCCTTGTGCCGGAGATTCAAAGTCACGTGACTTCAGCCAATCTGGGTACCATACAACAAATCATCAAGTTGGCCCATCGACTCACTGACCAGGCGGTGGAGCAAAACAGGCTGCCCAAACGAATCAGTGCCACAGCTACTTCTGACGCACCTACCGACAACAAGCGAAAATGGGATGGGAATTCCAGTAAAGGTTCTACATCAGTTCAGTCGCAGCAGTGAAAGACCGATGACTACCAGAGTCCTGGTCAGCAATCTTCCGGAAATCAAGGACAGGGTGGATATCGAGGAAACCACCCAAAGTGCAACGAATGCAACAGACACCATAGTGGTCAGTGCAACAAGGGACGTTGTCAGAGGTGTCTCAAGATGGGTCATGAAGCCAAGGATTGCAGGAGCTCACGGCCTGCAAATCAGAATCGTTAGCAGCAACAGCAAGCACCGCAGAATCAACAACAGCAACAGGGCAACAGGGGATGCTTTCAGTGTGGCGCTGAAGGCCACTTTAAGAAGAAATATCCCCAGCTTAACCAGAATCAGAACAACAACAACAACCAGGGAACCAGGAACAATAATGGGGGCAACAATGGGGGAAACAATGATGGCAACGGTGCCAGGGGTCGAGTGTTCGTGATTGGTCAGGGTGAAGCAAGGAATGATCCTAACGTAGTGATGGGTAAGTTTCTTCTGGATGATTTCTTTGTTACTGTTTTATTCGATTCGGGTGCCGATACTAGTTATGTGTCCTTAAAAGTTAGCCAAATGCTTAAGCGCACTCCAACACTTCTGAACACCAAACACACGGTAGAACTAGCTAACGGTAAAGGTCTTGAAGCCACACACGTAGTTAAAGGTTGTAACCTCGTCTTAGCTGGTCAGACTTTCTCTATCGATCTTATTCCTATCACACTGGCTAGTTTCGACGTCGTTATTGGAATGGATTGGCTATCTCATCATCAAGCGGAGATTGTTTGCAAGGAGAAAATCGTCCGCATTCCTCGTTCTGGTAAAGACCCTCTCGTGATTCGTGGCGACAAGAGTGGTGCTGTCGAAGGCATCATCTCTTTCCTTAAGGCCCAGAAATGTCTACGAAAGGGCCACACTGCCATTCTAGCGCTCGTTACTGACACATCAACGGAAGAAAAGAGAATTGAAGACATTCCTATTGTGCGCGATTTTCCTGAGGTATTTCCCGAGGAATTACCTGGTCTTCCGCCTCATCGCCAAGTTGAGTTTCAAATCGAGCTAGCTCCTGGAGCAGCACCAGTAGCTCGAGCACCTTATCGTCTAGCTCCATCAGAACTTGAAGAACTGTCCACGCAATTACAAGAACTCTTGGAAAAGGGTTTTATACGTCCTAGCTCTTCGCCCTGGGGAGCTCCAGTCTTGTTCGTAAAGAAGAAAGATGGTACCTTCAGAATGTGTATTGACTATCGCGAGCTTAACAAGGTGACTGTGAAAAATCGTTATCCTCTTCCACGTATTGACGACTTGTTCGACCAATTGCAAGGGTCGAGCTATTACTCAAAGATCGACTTGAGATCGGGATACCATCAGCTGAGGGTCCGAGATGAGGACGTCTCCAAAACAGGATTCAGAACTCGTTACGGCCATTACGAGTTTTTGGTTATGCCATTCGAGCTGACGAATGCACCAGCGGTCTTCATGGATCTCATGAACCGAGTATGCAAACCTTACCTGGATAAGTTCGTTATTGTGTTCATCGACGATATCCTGATCTATTCTAAGAGTCAGGAGGAACACGAGCAGCATCTACGACTTATGCTGGAACTTCTTCGAAAAGAGCAGTTGTATGCCAAGTTTTCAAAATGTGACTTCTGGCTTCGCGAAGTCCACTTTCTAGGCCATGTGGTAAACAAGGATGGGATTCATGTGGATCCATCTAAGGTTGAATCGATCAAGAACTGGCCTGCACCCCGCACACCAACAGAAATCCGCCAATTCTTGGGTTTGGCAGGATATTACAGAAGGTTTATCAAGGATTTCTCAAAGATTGCGCAACCTCTCACTTCACTGACTCAGAAGGGTGTCATCTATCGTTGGGGTGATGCACAGGAGTCCGCATTTCAACACCTAAAGGATAGACTTTGTAGGGCGCCTATCCTCTCATTGCCTGAAGGCACAGATGATTTCGTGGTTTATTGCGACGCTTCCATCCAAGGACTTGGTTGCGTATTAATGCAACGTGACAAAGTCATTGCCTACGCATCGCGCCAACTTAAAGTTCACGAAAGGAACTACACTACACACGACTTGGAACTGGGAGCAGTTGTTTTCGCACTTAAGATATGGAGACATTACCTGTACGGTACCAAGTGCACCATTTACACCGATCACAGGAGTCTCGAGCATATCTTCAAGCAAAAGGAGTTAAACATGCGTCAACGCCGATGGGTTGAGCTCTTGAACGATTATGAATGCGCAATCAAGTATCATCCGGGTAAAGCCAATGTTGTGGCAGACGCCCTCAGTCGAAAGGATACTATACCTAAGCATGTACGTGCGTTACAGCTTACCATCCAATCTAGTCTTCCTGCTCAGATTCGTGATGCTCAGGTTGAAGCATTGAAACCAGAAAACGTCAGGGCTGAAGCCCTACGCGGTTCGAGGCAACGGTTAGAACAAAAGGGAGACGGCGCCTACTACGTAACAGGACGCATCTGGGTCCCACTCTATGGCAATTTACGCGAGCTTGTGATGGATGAAGCACACAGGTCTCGTTATTCGGTACATTCTGGTTCGGATAAGATGTACCACGATCTCAGAACTACATATTGGTTGCCTGGTATGAAAGCCCACATAGCAACCTACGTTAGCAAATGTCTGACTTGTGCGAGAGTCAAGACTGAATATCAGAAACCATCAGGCCTACTGCAACAACCAGAGATACCACAATGGAAATGGGAGCAAATTTCCATGGATTTCGTTACTGGCCTGCCCAGATCTCAACGTGGAAATGATACCATTTGGGTAATCGTAGATCGACTCACAAAGTCCGCACATTTTCTGGCTATCAAGGAAACGGATAAGTTTTCTACTCTTGCAGACATTTACCTAAAGGAAGTGGTATCAAGGCACGGAGTGCCAACCTCCATCATTTCTGATCGTGACGCATGTTTTACTTCTATACTGTGGCAAGCCATGCACAAGTCTTTTGGCTCACGTTTAGATATGAGCACCGCTTATCACCCACAGACGGATGGGCAATCTGAACGCACCATCCAGACCCTTGAAGACATGCTTAGGGCATGTGTAATCGATTTTGGTAATAGCTGGGAAAAGCACCTCCCATTAGTGGAGTTTTCATATAACAACAGCTACCACACCAGCATCCAAGCAGCTCCATTCGAGGCATTGTACGGACACAAATGCCGATCACCTCTCTGTTGGGCAGAAGTTGGTGACAGCCAAATCACTGGCCTAGAACTTGTAGTTGATACAACCGAGAGAATTGCTCAGATACGACAACGAATGGCGGCAGCTCGTGACCGTCAGAAGAACTATGCCGATAAGGGAAGAAAACCACTCGAGCTCCAGATTGGGGATCGAGTGCTACTCAAAGTCTCACCTTGGAAAGGTGTAGTCCGCTTTGGCAAACGAGGCAAACTCAATCCGCGTTATGTCAGACCATTCGAAGTCACCGAGAAAATTGGCAAAGTCGCCTACAGGTTGAATCTACCTGAAGAACTCAACGGAGTTCACAACGTATTCCCCGTGTCAAATCTGAAGAAGTGTCTGTCAGATGAGACCCTCATAGTCCCTCTTAAGGAACTCACAATCGACGACCAGCTACGGTTCGTCGAGGAACCAGTAGAGATTACGGATCGAGATGTTAAGATCCTCAAGCATACAAGGATACCTCTGGTCCGAGTTCGTTGGAATGCTCGTCGTGGCCCAGAGTATATCTGGGAACGAGAAGACCAAATGAAACTCAGATATCCCCAGTTGTTCGGAAACAGTGCAACCACTACTGAGGCGGAAGCTACTGCAGAATTTCGGGACGAAATTCCAAATCAACGGGGGGATGATGTGACACCCCAGGAAAAACCAGTAAACACCGCAACTTAACTAGCTTCCTCAGTAACTACGCACTAAATTTCGGGACGAAATTCTCTTAACAGGGGGAGAATGTGACAACCCTCAAATTTGCATGTAACCATACAGTTTATTAATGATAATAAAAGTACTTGATGACTGTGCTGAATCATTTAACTGCTCTCTGATTACTGTGTTATACTTACATGTGCGTGTTAGCATACTAGTAGTATACAGAAAAGTTACTAAATAGTCCGGTATATTTTCCTGTGTGTTAGGAATAAATTTCGTTACAAAAATATATGTATAAGACGCCCTACGGAACAATTAAACGCTTTAACGGAACGATACGTAACCGAACAACCGGACGTTACCCGGGACACCAAAATTTTTTCAGAAGTATTATTTTATCATTCTTAATTATTTACGGTCACCAAAGTCCCCACACACTATAGAAACATGGCATACACCCACTATGAATGTAACCAAAAGTTTGCTAAGCTTATGGTTTACTAAAGGTTTATTATCCCTTACATTAACGTAAAATACTTAGCAGATACAATTGATGCTAATAGGTAAGGACGTACCTTATTATTGATATGCACTGTCTCTGGCCTTCAACTGGTAGTTTAGGCGTTTCCTTTCTTATCCATCCCAGACTTAGCTGCTCCTCCCTGGGCAGCCTCCGGGCAATTAGTACTGATGTGGCCCTTTTCACCACATCTGAAACAACTTGCATTCTTTATGTCCCTACATTCGTGGGACTGGTGGCCAGTTCTTTTGCAGATGCCACATTGCTTTATCTTTTGGTTTGATCGACACTGTCCCCAGTGTCTTCTTTTGCAAGTTTTACATTCGGGTTTTGCCTCCTTTGGTTTGGACTGGTTATAGCTTGAACCGGTCTTACTCTTTTTGTAACCTTTATTTGGGGTATCATCGCACATTCGCTTATAATCCTTCAACACACGGTCCACGGCGTTGCTTACGGCGGTATTTATCACAGCCTGTAACTCGGTGCTTATTAAGTTCAGTCCTGCATCATCATTCTGATTAACTGGATGATGATGAGCTTCAGAGGAGTCAGCCATGGTGAAGCTTTGAAGGCTACTATCCTAGTAGAAACAATTTGTTTAATCATATAGTGAATTGTCGAATTTGTTGAATAAATAGCCATGGCGTAATTAAACCATATAGGCCAATAGATAGAATTTAATTTATTTGATTATGTTTTGCCTAAGTTTAAATAACCATCTTTGGCATTTAAGCGGAATATAATCCTTCATATTTATTAGACAGGGGACATAAGTCACGACTGCCAATGTCATACTGACATCTTTTATATATAGCACAAGGGCTTCTTCCAAAGGACTTATGATGGCTCAGAGACCTTGTCACTAGGGAAATTTTAAAACATAATCGATGATTCCTTTGGGTCGGAAAATTTCATAGTTCATTGTCTTGACAAGAAGTTATGAAATAAAACTATCTTTTTCATGTATTCATCTTTACTCGTTTATATACATCCCAAATGGATGTTTTGATGCGTACTTCATTTTCGACGTTTTCCAGCCGTGATTCCTATTGATCATTTACGCTAAAAAAATTTGGGAAAAATTCCTAATATAAGGGTGACAAGGGTGATTTTATCGCATCACGGTTGTTGGGAGTGTTAACACATTTTTAGATGTTAACCAGGATCTGAATCTCTTTTTAAACAGGTTTTACCATCTTAGCTAGGTCTTCAATGACATTCAAGCTAGGTCAAACCTTTTAAGATTCTCCTTTAATATCTATATTGGCAGGAAAGGAATGACATTTATTTATTCAGGATTTTTATCATGAATCCTAATTTATAAGTTAGTAATAGCACAAATGGCCTAGTCGCGTAGACAAGTTTAAATTATAAGCCATGATTTCAGAGAATCAAAGCATGAAGGTATTGCTGGCACAACAGGCCTAGTCACAAGGACATTTATAAATTATAAGCTATGATTTCAGAGAATCAAAGCATGAAGGTTTGAACCTAGTTCATTACCTTTATCTGACAGGGAGTCATCACTACCTCTGTCTTTTGGTTCATATGGAAATGAACAGGGCCTGTAGGCTCTATATTACTACGTATGGTTAGAATATGATCATCTTAATTGAAGATGTAAACCCAGGATTCAGAGATCATTATACTGGATTAGGAATCTTTTGAAGAATCCTTAATAACGTGTGTGATTTTCAACGAATCACGTCTGTCAGGAGTGTTAACATATTTACAGATGTTAACAGGGATTCGAATCTTTTAAACAGGTCTTACCATCATGGCCCGGCCTTAAAATGACCCTAAGGCTAGGTTTCACTCTTAAGTTTCTTATTAATATTTAACGCAGAACAATCCTAAATTGAGGTGTTAATTATGGATCTGAATCTAATTATGGAACTACCATCTTTGCTCTGCCTCAAAATATTGCGTGGCTAGGTCTCGTCCTTTTTAGATTTTGCCATTTTATTTAAAGGTAGATCTTATAAAAGGAATGTCTGAATGAAAATTTAAAGTTAATTATTCCACTATAAAATAAAAATACAGATGTGCCCTAGACGGGACTTGAAAGGAATAGTGTTGTCCTCGAAGGAACTGAAAGGTAATTATGTCCTTATAAGGACTATTAAGGAAACGATTTTTTTTAGCAAAAGGAGTTTCTTCTTCATTTTATTTCTGAATGCCTTCTCCTTGTTTGCATGTTTCGTCCTAGCCGCTGTACGAAGGTCAGCAAATCAAGGCTCCTGGTGTGGAGAATTATTATTACGGCTTCTTCGATTGGCGACGTATCCAAAATATAGAAAAAAAATGGAAGCAGAATTTCCAGATAAGGATTGAGAATATTCCTATGTTAAGTCTAGACTCAGAAGATTTAGGAATGTGCAATTGTGTCATTGAGATTAAACACAAAAGGTTAGTGTTTAATTCACTCAATGTTGGCTCTGATACCAACCTGTCACACCCCGAATTTTCCACATGTCACCAGTGGGCCCGGTGGGGGAGTATCGTGACGTGGTTGGCAACATCATGGTCAAACAACACAATATAATAATGCACAGCGGAAGCAAAAGATAAATATATTACATTCCGAATATAAGTAATGTCAAAGTATTACAACGGAAGGTAAGGGATCCACAGGCGGATCAAATAAAAGAAACTAAAACTGTTCAACAGACTTTAGGCATCTAGAACTTGCAAGATTCCCTAATGACGCCCTGAGCTCCCAGCCAATTATGCGTAGTACCTGTCACTTAACCTTTTGGAAAATACGTCAGTTTACACTGGTAAATACAATTAACTGACTCATTTTGGAAAAAGAGTTTGAAAAGTGATTCGAGTGCAAACGGCACAAAATATCTTGACACATTGATTAAAATGCACAGAGGCAAAATTAATCTTTTATACTTGGGACAATTTTATTAATAAAAATCTTGTATCCGATTTACATGGTTGTCCAACATTTAGGGCCGGTGATTATGCAATACAAGCCGGACAAGATTAATCGACACACCACAAATATAATCTCACAAGAAGATACCCTTACGAGTGAGTATACGTTATACATATGCAACAGGAGGTGTTATGTCTACACCTTGTGCTTACGTCGTGGCCATTCACTTTTTAAAATGAGCCAAGGATATCCAGGACACGGTCATTAACCCCCAATGTTATTTGTTATCAATCAATACAGATTAAAACGGGATTATGCAATTTAATCATCTCCGATTAAAAGGTTTCTACACCCGACCAAGCGGTATTTTTATAATACCGTATCCCAAGCCCGTATAAGGGAAAATAAGTTAAAAGTATTTACCTGAGCTAGCAATGCAATTTATACTCAGCCGTATATTCTAATCAGCAAGCACGAGTACTTCTACTGGGGCTCGCAATCTGGAACGAAGGTTTTATTAACCTATTAGATTCCTAACGGGTCTTATTTAAGTCGTAACTTAAACCGGTTAGTTTCAAGGAAGGTTTACGGTTCAAACGCATGATTAAGCGAAGACCGGAATAGAATGTGATTTAGACCCGACAAGTTCGAAGACTTGTATAATATGGGTATATGATACACATTCTGGATTTTTGAGATAAAACCGATAAGGTTTGACCCGTTTCGGCTAATTTATGTAAACTAGTTACATAAACCGAACCTAACGCGTATGAAGCGTAACGGGTAACCATAAGAGTCCTAAACAGGTTTCCTAAGTTAACATGCCTTAAGTATGTTGTGATATCAGTAGGATACCTTCCGTTATGCCCAAAACGAGTTTAATTTTATATTAATCCCCTTAGGGGTATTTTGGTCATTTTAAAGATTATAAAAGGGATCAATTAAGCTTCTATGATCCGGGTCTGAATAAATCAGTAAAATAAATTATTTTAACAGGTTATAACATTTGGTTATAAGTCTTATATGCCAAAATAGTTTTTAAACCCTAACTATGCGTATAATACGCGTATAAAGTAGTTTTAAGCGACGTACGGGTTAAAATAGGATTCTGAGTTTCCTAATCAGTTAAACAGGTTCAAAACACTCCATTTAATATTTAAAATCAGTAGCAATTGGATTGGCGTTAAAAGGATTTGTAAAACTCATTTTATGGCCGAAAAGGATATTTTTGGTATTAACCGAATCGAGGCGATTAACCTAGCTTATGATCAGTTTAAAAATAATTAAAAATCTTCAAAAATCCCAAAATATTATATCACATCAGTGGGTAAAAGGTTTGGTGTCAAAAATGGGTTTTAGATAGGCGTTACGCTAATGACGTCATTTAATTACTAAGAATCGCTATAATTACGTCATTAAGCATAACTCCTAATCTGGACCTCCGCTTGATGTGAAAATTTACAGACATGTCTAATAATCAGTAACTAAGATTATTTTACTTTCATATTTCCAAAAATCTCGTTTTATGCTCATAAGGGCATTACGGTCAATATTTAGGCGTTTAACGGAAACATCGGACGATTTGGAATTCGAGTGGTATAAACGCAGAGGCTTATACACACATGCAACTAGGTCCTAATGGAACTTTAAGGCATGTCTAAATCTATATAAATCAGGTCAGAACTGAGGTCAAAGCAAAAGTCAAACTTTTGCGTCTCTCGGTTCCGAATCGGTTCTAAACATAAAGTTGTCGAATCAAATAAGCTTAGACAAGTTATTATACTTATTTTCAAGTTGTATGACTGATAAAACAGGTTACACGCCTTCCGTATCATTAAATATGCGATTAAGGTTTCTGTTGACTTTTTCGGAAAGCCTTTGACTCGACAAACGACATGGTTAGGATTCAAATCAGTGAGTGACCTTTTAGGGGTTTAATAACCATATAAATACCAACTTATAACAACTTTCGATTCGACAAAACTCTGGACCGATTGTGTTTTATCTAAAAGTCAAACCGTAGTTACGACGGTTTGATTTCTAGGCCATAAGCTAAGCATAAATGAATTTAGAAGGATCAAAGGCACTTACACACGTCTAAGGGATGTTTTGGAAAGCTTGTGACCTGCTTGTATGCTCTGGAAATGCTCAGGAGTGATGAATGATCAATGTTGCATAATGTGGGTCTTATAAACAACTTCAAACATGCTTAGATCATTGACAACTAAGTCTAGGAGTGTTGCATTATCATCCACAAGTCCCCTACTAGCTAAAAAACATTTTAGGCAGCCCAAAGTATCGAAACAATTGCATTTGAGTCGGTTACAAGCATCAACAGGCAGCTGTCTGTTTTTTCTGCATCTGCAGGCCTGACGCGGCCCGCGTCCCATTTCAGCATATCTAAAGCGGGCCGCCTGGGACCTGGAAACCTGATTTTTGTTTTTCTTTTATTGCATTTTGGTCCTTGGTCCCCCGAAAGGTCGTTTTCACCATCCTACTTGCATATGAAGCTTTGTTATTTAATATATGGGGCTTTAAGACTTATACCCACTTTGTTAAGTCCTCGGGTAACTTTGTGATCACCCGAAAAGCCCTAAATTTCAACGTTGACGATTCTAACCCTCACACACGAATTTTATCACAACTTGCTCATACGATAACGAAACTTCATGAAATTTTTGTGGTACTTTCTAGTGAGCATAATTTATTGTTACAAAGCTTCGGGTTTGTCAAAAGGTCACTCAGAGGTATAACTTAAACATGTTGGCACATTTAACCCCTGTAGTTTGTAATCTCTCACTTTCTTTCACAATTCTCATCGTATTATCCATGATCCATTCGTTTAAGGTTATAAACATCAGGTAGGGTTATTGTAAAGTCTAATTATTCGTTGTTGACGTTTTGAACCCTTATATTTACACAGTTTCATTGTTTGTCAACTTTAGTCCTTCAAGAACATTCTTTCACACGTTCAAACCTATGACACGTGTCAACACATTATAGGACGCAAATTTTCGGGGTGTTACATCCTCACCCCCTTAAAAGAAATCTCGACCTCGAGATTTGTTAGAATGCTGGAAGTACTCTTTGTCGCATAAGGGACTTAACTTTTATAGCATATCTGGAGTCTTTCCAAGCTCCCAAAGTGGCCCTTATATTAGGCGTATGTATCCTTTTGGAGCTTCTTGACCTGTTGATCCTCAATCGATACAGGATGTTCATCACATCAAAATTCTGCATATCATTATGTGATAGTGCTTTTTGACTTATTGGCGGAACACATCCTCCAGTCACTATTGTGCAATGTATTGCGAGCTCCGTCAAACTCCTTAAGTAGGTTTTAGCTTACAAGCTACTTGATCTTGATACATTCAATTCCTTCGAATGATTTCCATATATTCAGAGCTTAACTAGCTTGATAATTTCACAAATTTGGTACACCCTTCCTGGGTGATATCTTATGTTAAACCATATTCCTTAACAAGAACTTAGGAAGTTTGCTATTTTCATAACTCCTCGATTTCTTGCCATATACTGGCAACCTACAATCGATTATGGATTTGTATAATCTTATTTGTTGTCCCCCAGGCAACTTTCAGATCTTGATATTTGGACTTACCAATTCTCTATCTAATACTAGACATTTAACATTCCATCTATACAAGGTCTCCTAAGGAGTAGCCTTAATAATTACATATCCATTATTATAGAAAAGCTTTATTTTTAAGGTGAGATGGTTATTCCAACCACTGCTTAGCTAATGTTTAGGGAATAGTTAATCCTTGCCGTTAGTCGAACAGATCGACGATCCTGGGCAGCGGATGGCGATTCTTAATTGTTGCCTAATTAGGGTTGCGGTAATCAATGCACAAGCAAAATGAACCGTCTTTCTTATTTACTAAAAATCGGTGTTCTTAGAACTTTGAATTTTAGCTTTAAGAAACCTTCTCTAAAAACTTATCGATTAGGCTCTTAGTTATTCCTATTTCGTTGGTACTAACAGATATACGGCTTTTACAGTAACTGTAGCCCTAAGCGGGATGTTTGTCCTAACATCCTCTTGCCTCTCAGGAGGTAAACATGGTAATTCCTATGAAGAAAATAATCATGACACACATAGAGATGTCATAGTTGTCCGTGTTCTCAGGCTTTGGTTCATCTATCGATGTCGGTGTCAGATAAATGACACATTCACTTTACAAATGTAAGGGTGCCCTAAGTAGAGATACTTATAGGGACATTTTATATTGGATATCTTCTTTGAATACTACTAGTCGACTTTAGTATGATATGACCATTGGGATGTCTCAGGGGTTCCATGTATTAAACCTCCATACTGATCAGGCATGGAAGCAATCTATGGGACACACTAAGATACGCCAATCCTCATATGGCACTTTTATCAAACATAGTTAGGCATTCGCAAAAGATAGAAAGCAATGAGAAAATAAAATAAAGTAATATATATTGTCGTACTCTTTTTGGGGAAGAGTACTCCAGATTTTTATGGAAGGATTATCTCCGAGGATGGGAGAGAGGGTCTTTAAAGACTCCATTGGTAAATTATGCCTCATTTTTAATATCTGAAGTTCTTATGAATGTAACCAAAAGTTTGCTAAGCTTATGGTTTACTAAAGGTTTATTATCCCTTACATTAACGTAAAATACTTAGCAGATACAATTGATGCTAAAAGGTAAGGACGTACCTTATTATTGATATGCACTGTCTCTGGCCTTCAACTGGTAGTTTAGGCGTTTCCTTTCTTATCCATCCCAGACTTAGCTGCTCCTCCCTGGGCAGCCTCCGGGCAATTAGTACTGATGTGGCCCTTTTCACCACATCTGAAACAGCTTGCATTCTTTATGTCCCTACATTCGTGGGACTGGTGGCCAGTTCTTTTGCAGATGCCACATTGCTTTATCTTTTGGTTTGATCGACACTGTCCCCAGTGTCTTCTTTTGCAAGTTTTACATTCGGGTTTTGCCTCCTTTGGTTTGGACTGGTTATAGCTTGAACCGGTCTTACTCTTTTTGTAACCTTTATTTGGGGTATCATCGCACATTCGCTTATAATCCTTCAACACACGGTCCACGGCGTTGCTTACGGCGGTATTTATCACAGCCTGTAACTCGGTGCTTATTAAGTTCAGTCCTGCATCATCATTCTGATTAACTGGATGATGATGAGCTTCAGAGGAGTCAGCCATGGTGAAGCTTTGAAGGCTACTATCCTAGTAGAAACAATTTGTTTAATCATATAGTGAATTGTCGAATTTGTTGAATAAATAGCCATGGCGTAATTAAACCATATAGGCCAATAGATAGAATTTAATTTATTTGATTATGTTTTGCCTAAGTTTAAATAACCATCTTTGGCATTTAAGCGGAATATAATCCTTCATATTTATTAGACAGGGGACATAAGTCACGACTGCCAATGTCATACTGACATCTTTTATAAATAGCACAAGGGCTTCTTCCAAAGGACTTATGATGGCTCAGAGACCTTGTCACTAGGGAAATTTTAAAACATAATCGATGATTCCTTTGGGTCGGAAAATTTCATAGTTCATTGTCTTGACAAGAAGTTATGAAATAAAACTATCTTTTTCATGTATTCATCTTTACTCGTTTATATACATCCCAAATGGATGTTTTGATGCGTACTTCCTTTTCGACGTTTTCCAGCCGTGATTCCTATTGATCATTTACGCTAAAAAAATTTGGGAAAAATTCCTAATATAAGGGTGACAAGGGTGATTTTATCGCATCACGGTTGTTGGGAGTGTTAACACATTTTTAGATGTTAACCAGGATCTGAATCTCTTTTTAAACAGGTTTTACCATCTTAGCTAGGTCTTCAATGACATTCAAGCTAGGTCAAACCTTTTAAGATTCTCCTTTAATATCTATATTGGCAGGAAAAGAATGACATTTATTTATTCAGGATTTTTATCATGAATCCTAATTTATAAGTTAGTAATAGCACAAATGGCCTAGTCGCGTAGACAAGTTTAAATTATAAGCCATGATTTCAGAGAATCAAAGCATGAAGGTATTGCTGGCACAACAGGCCTAGTCACAAGGACATTTATAAATTATAAGCTATGATTTCAGAGAATCAAAGCATGAAGGTTTGAACCTAGTTCATTACCTTTATCTGACAGGGAGTCATCACTACCTCTGTCTTTTGGTTCATATGGAAATGAACAGGGCCTGTAGGCTCTATATTACTACATATGGTTAGAATATGATCATCTTAATTGAAGATGTAAACCCAGGATTCAGAGATCATTATACTGGATTAGGAATCTTTTGAAGAATCCTTAATAACGTGTGTGATTTTCAACGAATCACGTCTGTCAGGAGTGTTAACATATTTACAGATGTTAACAGGGATTCGAATCTTTTAAACAGGTCTTACCATCATGGCCCGGCCTTAAAATGACCCTAAGGCTAGGTTTCACTCTTAAGTTTCTTATTAATATTTAACGCAGAACAATCCTAAATTGAGGTGTTAATTATGGATCTGAATCTAATTATGGAACTACCATCTTTGCTCTGCCTCAAAATATTGAGTGGCTAGGTCTCGTCCTTTTTAGATTTTGCCATTTTATTTAAAGGTAGATCTTATAAAAGGAATGTCTGAATGAAAATTTAAAGTTAATTATTCCACTATAAAATAAAAATACAGATGTGCCCTAGACGGGACTTGAAAGGAATAGTGTTGTCCTCGAAGGAACTGAAAGGTAATTATGTCCTTATAAGGACTATTAAGGAAATGATTTTTTTTTAGCAAAAGGAGTTTCTTCTTCATTTTATTTCTGAATGCCTTCTCCTTGTTTGCATGTTTCGTCCTAGCCGCTGTACGAAGGTCAGCAAATCAAGGCTCCTGGTGTGGAGAATTATTATTACGGCTTCTTCGATTGGCGACGTATCCAAAATATAGAAAAAAAATGGAAGCAGAATTTCCAGATAAGGATTGAGAATATTCCTATGTTAAGTCTAGACTCAGAAGATTTAGGAATGTGCAATTGTGTCATTGAGATTAAACACAAAAGGTTAGTGTTTAATTCACTCAATGTTGGCTCTGATACCAACCTGTCACACCCCGAATTTTCCACGTGTCACCAGTGGGCCCGGTGGGGGAGTATCGTGACGTGGTTGGCAACATCATGGTCAAACAACACAATATAATAATGCACAGCGGAAGCAAAAGATAAATATATTACATTCCGAATATAAGTAATGTCAAAGTATTACAACGGAAGGTAAGGGATCCACAGGCGGATCAAATAAAAGAAACTAAAACTGTTCAACAGACTTTAGGCATCTAGAACTTGCAAGATTCCCTAATGACGCCCTGAGCTCCCAGCCAATTATGCGTAGTACCTGTCACTTAACCTTTTGGAAAATACGTCAGTTTACACTGGTAAATACAATTAACTGACTCATTTTGGAAAAAGAGTTTGAAAAGTGATTCGAGTGCAAACGGCACAAAATATCTTGACACATTGATTAAAATGCACAGAGGCAAAATTAATCTTTTATACTTGGGACAATTTTATTAATAAAAATCTTGTATCCGATTTACATGGTTGTCCAACATTTAGGGCCGGTGATTATACAATACAAGCCGGACAAGATTAATCGACACACCACAAATATAATCTCACAAGAAGATACCCTTACGAGTGAGTATACGTTATACATATGCAACAGGAGGTGTTATGTCTACACCTTGTGCTTACGTCGTGGCCATTCACTTTTTAAAATGAGCCAAGGATATCCAGGACACGGTCATTAACCCCCAATGTTATTTGTTATCAATCAATACAGATTAAAACGGGATTATGCAATTTAATCATCTCCGATTAAAAGGTTTCTACACCCGACCAAGCGGTATTTTTATAATACCGTATCCCAAGCCCGTATAAGGGAAAATAAGTTAAAAGTATTTACCTGAGCTAGCAATGCAATTTATACTCAGCCGTATATTCTAATCAGCAAGCACGAGTACTTCTACTGGGGCTCACAATCTGGAACGAAGGTTTTATTAACCTATTAGATTCCTAACGGGTCTTATTTAAGTCGTAACTTAAACCGGTTAGTTTCAAGGAAGGTTTACGGTTCAAACGCATGATTAAGCGAAGACCGGAATAGAATGTGATTTAGACCCGACAAGTTCGAAGACTTGTATAATATGGGTATATGATACACATTCTGGATTTTTGAGATAAAACCGATAAGGTTTGACCCGTTTCGGCTAATTTATGTAAACTAGTTACATAAACCGAACCTAACGCGTATGAAGCGTAACGGGTAACCATAAGAGTCCTAAACAGGTTTCCTAAGTTAACATGCCTTAAGTATGTTGTGATATCAGTAGGATACCTTCCGTTATGCCCAAAACGAGTTTAATTTTATATTAATCCCCTTAGGGGTATTTTGGTCATTTTAAAGATTATAAAAGGGATCAATTAAGCTTCTATGATCCGGGTCTGAATAAATCAGTAAAATAAATTATTTTAACAGGTTATAACATTTGGTTATAAGTCTTATATGCCAAAATAGTTTTTAAACCCTAACTATGCGTATAATACGCGTATAAAGTAGTTTTAAGCGACGTACGGGTTAAAATAGGATTCTGAGTTTCCTAATCAGTTAAACAGGTTCAAAACACTCCATTTAATATTTAAAATCAGTAGCAATTGGATTGGCGTTAAAAGGATTTGTAAAACTCATTTTATGGCCGAAAAGGATATTTTTGGTATTAACCGAATCGAGGCGATTAACCTAGCTTATGATCAGTTTAAAAATAATTAAAAATCTTCAAAAATCCCAAAATATTATATCACATCAGTGGGTAAAAGGTTTGGTGTCAAAAATGGGTTTTAGATAGGCGTTACGCTAATGACGTCATTTAATTACTAAGAATCGCTATAATTACGTCATTAAGCATAACTCCTAATCTGGACCTCCGCTTGATGTGAAAATTTACAGACATGTCTAATAATCAGTAACTAAGATTATTTTACTTTCATATTTCCAAAAATCTCGTTTTATGCTCATAAGGGCATTACGGTCAATATTTAGGCGTTTAACGGAAACATCGGACGATTTGGAATTCGAGTGGTATAAACGCAGAGGCTTATACACACATGCAACTAGGTCCTAATGGAACTTTAAGGCATGTCTAAATCTATATAAATCAGGTCAGAACTGAGGTCAAAGCAAAAGTCAAACTTTTGCGTCTCTCGGTTCCGAATCGGTTCTAAACATAAAGTTGTCGAATCAAATAAGCTTAGACAAGTTATTATACTTATTTTCAAGTTGTATGACTGATAAAACAGGTTACACGCCTTCCGTATCATTAAATATGCGATTAAGGTTTCTGTTGACTTTTTCGGAAAGCCTTTGACTCGACAAACGACATGGTTAGGATTCAAATCAGTGAGTGACCTTTTAGGGGTTTAATAACCATATAAATACCAACTTATAACAACTTTCGATTCGACAAAACTCTGGACCGATTGTGTTTTATCTAAAAGTCAAACCGTAGTTACGACGGTTTGATTTCTAGGCCATAAGCTAAGCATAAATGAATTTAGAAGGATCAAAGGCACTTACACACGTCTAAGGGATGTTTTGGAAAGCTTGTGACCTGCTTGTATGCTCTGGAAATGCTCAGGAGTGATGAATGATCAATGTTGCATAATGTGGGTCTTATAAACAACTTCAAACATGCTTAGATCATTGACAACTAAGTCTAGGAGTGTTGCATTATCATCCACAAGTCCCCTACTAGCTAAAAAACATTTTAGGCAGCCCAAAGTATCGAAACAATTGCATTTGAGTCGGTTACAAGCATCAACAGGCAGCTGTCTGTTTTTTCTGCATCTGCAGGCCTGACGCGGCCCGCGTCCCATTTCAGCATATCTAAAGCGGGCCGCCTGGGACCTGGAAACCTGATTTTTGTTTTTCTTTTATTGCATTTTGGTCCTTGGTCCCCCGAAAGGTCGTTTTCACAATCCTACTTGCATATGAAGCTTTGTTATTTAATATATGGGGCTTTAAGACTTATACCCACTTTGTTAAGTCCTCGGGTAACTTTGTGATCACCCGAAAAGCCCTAAATTTCAACGTTGACGATTCTAACCCTCACACACGAATTTTATCACAACTTGCTCATACGATAACGAAACTTCATGAAATTTTTGTGGTACTTTCTAGTGAGCATAATTTATCGTTACAAAGCTTCGGGTTTGTCAAAAGGTCACTCAGAGGTATAACTTAAACATGTTGGCACATTTAACCCCTGTAGTTTGTAATCTCTCACTTTCTTTCACAATTCTCATCGTATTATCCATGATCCATTCGTTTAAGGTTATAAACATCAGGTAGGGTTATTGTAAAGTCTAATTATTCGTTGTTGACGTTTTGAACCCTTATATTTACACAGTTTCATTGTTTGTCAACTTTAGTCCTTCAAGAACATTCTTTCACACGTTCAAACCTATGACACGTGTCAACACATTATAGGACGCAAATTTTCGGGGTGTTACATAGTTGCTTGTTGCTTTGCACAAAATATAGTGCACTCATGACACCTAGCCCCCAAGCCCTCTACTTAACCCAATCAAGACCCTTCACTCTCTCACCTCACTTCTCTCTCTCTCTCTTTCTCGGCTCCATAACCGCCACCCCCATCACCACCCTCAAATCTCCATTGTCATCTACTCCTAAGGTTCACTCAAAGCTTCAAGGGAGATTCAAAGGAGTTGCAAGTTAGTGAAGCTTCAAGAGACTTGTTTGCTTGCTTCATCTTCATCACCTCTTCATCTTTATTCTTGATTTCTATCCTAGCCTTGTGCTAGTAGTAAGTCCCTTCACACCCTTGTTTCATCTTGTTATTTGTTATGATTCATAGTAGGATGATGATGATAAATCACAAGAAGCTAAAACACTAAAAATATGAACATGGAACCGTACATAAAATCATACATAAGAAGGTTTGCATGATGATGTTATCGGGTTGGGTTGAGTTTGGTGAATGCATTCATGATGTTGGATCATTAAGTTATTGATAAATCACGGTTAGGGCCCTTGCTAATATGCTTTTAGAAACACTAAACCTGAAATAAACATGCTGATTGAAATTTCCAGCCAACTTCAACAGGCTGTAACTGGGTCATTTTTAATCGAAAAACTGAATTTCTAGAGTCTAAATTGTGTAATTTTGAACAACCGAACAAATGGCACTGGAATCATAATTTTTCGAGATCGTTTACTATTTTTAAAGAATTGTTTTTAGACAGCAGCTCAAGCTGAAATATTTCTGCTGAAAAAGTGTGTTGTATTCAGAGTCAAAACCCGAAACCTGAGTAAAATCAGCTCATGGAATTTTTACTGTAGATGTTCACTGTTGTTCCCGTGACCCTCCAACTGGAATTTCGTCGATCGGACTTACGATTTATTTTTAGTGAATTTTTCCGTAAACTGTAATCAGAAAGCAACAAATCTGATTGCAGTCGGGTAAATAAATTTTTACATAATATTGGTAATGAACTGGGCCCCGATATTTTTACACAATAAAATTTGGAACGTTTATGATATTCCGTAAAAATTTGGGAATTTTTGGAACACGTTAACTATTTTATTAAAATCTCCGAAAACAGCCCAGTTTTGAATATAAAAGCTGAAAGAACTTAAGTCGTATATTGCGTGTCCAAATGTCGGGTATGTTATCTGTGAATGATATAACATGTTATATGTGTTATGTGCATCATCGTATGTTGTCTATGAGTGGGGAATAGATGGGAAGGTTATATGGGCATGAACCGTTAAAGTGACGCATGTTATGTGATAGATACGTGTAGGAACTTTGTGTTCTATTTGAAAATCACTAATAAACTAAGTGGTAATCATACTAGGATGTGATTGACCGACCTCGACTATTAGCTATATTTGAGAGTCAAACCGAGCAACCAAGGTGAGTTCACACTCTTTCTAAGGCATGGGATTCCCGGTGGGTTGGGAATGGGATTGAATGGCTACTCGAACTATCATTACTATTAAACTACTTACTACTGTCCTCGGATTGAAGGGCACGTACGTAAAGCCTACGTACACGACCATAAGACCATCAACTCTATCAAATGAAGTCCCTCATTTATCGACTTAATCACCGAGGCCTATGGCAAGCGGGTCATTAGTTAATAGCGCTATTAGGTTTAACACACCTCACACCGTGCCAGTCGGACGGGCGTGTACTAATGGACTATGGGCAAAGGGTCAATGCTGATAGACATTGACTTAGGGCACCTCTTACATTTCCGTAGCAGTCGATACGCGTGGTCTAGTAACACATGGGAAGCCCCCACTAATCTTCGCAAACATGTCAGAAAGACCGCGATACGAATTTATACGATACATGGTTTACAAAACAAACAGATGATTTACGAAACGAATGCTATAACTAAACAACCAACTGTGAATTCACTTAACTTTGTTGTTGACTCGTTGTTACATGCCTTACAGGTCGCTAGATGCTTTTGGGAGCTTGCACGAGGAGAAGGTTGTTGTGGAAGATTGGTTGTTATACCCCATACTTAATAATTAACTTTATGAACTTTTGGAACTTATGTTTGAGTCTTAAAACTTATGAACTGTGAACTTATGTTTTGAACTTACGTTTTATGCTTCCGCTGTTATCTTAAAATCGGTTACCTTCTTTAGGTCACCAATCGTATGGTAGTTGGTTTTATTTACTAAATTGTGTTGTTCAATATGATTGGTGGCTCGATCCTGGTCATGTCACGCCTCCAAGCGGTGATACCCCGCATGGTGGATTTTGGAGGTGTGACAGAATAAATCCTTTTTCCAAAAGTTCATCTAATTGGGTTCTTAGTTCTTTCATCTCGGTTGGCGCTAAACGATAAGGAGCTCGTGCGACTGGTGCTGCTCCTGGTGTAATATCGATCCTGAACTCTACTTGCCTCTCGGGAGCTAATCCAGGTAGTTCTTCTGGAAAGACATCTGGGTACTCTGAGATGACTGGAATGTCTTCTATTTTGGGCTTCGGCACGTCTACTGTCACCTGTGCCATGTAAATGACACAGCCTTTCTTCAAAGATTTAGATGCCTTAAGCATAGAAACTTGATCAGGCAATCCATAGTGTGTATCTCCTTGAATAGTGATTGATTCACCAGAAGGGGTTTTGATGTTAACTTGTTTCTTATCACAGGCAATTTGGGCTTGGTTAAATGATAACCAATACATGCCTATAACTATATCAAACCCTGCCAATTTCATGGGAAGTAACGATAACAGAATAGAATGATTCTTAATGGATATAAAACATCCATCAAGAATTGTCGAAGCAGATTCTAAGGTACCATCAGCTGGTTATACCTCATATTTAATGTCTAGAGTTTTAATAGGCATATTTAACAGTTTACTAAATTTAATGTCTACAAAGGACTTATCTGCACCTGAGTCAAATAAAACTCTAGCATAAATATCATTTATGATGAAAGTATCTGTTATAACATTGTCGTCCTGCACTGCTTCCCTTGCGTTCATCTGAAACACTCTGGCATTTGTTTTCTTAGCCTCTTCAGGCTTCTTTGCATTTTTCGGGCAATTTGACTTGATGTGCCCTTTTTCATTGCAACCATAACAGGTTGCATTCTTCAGATCCTTGCACTCCAATGTTTTGTGTCCCTTCTTTTTGCAGATTCCACAGGGTTTGGCCTACGGATCTATGGTGCATTTCCCAAAATGATTCCTTTTGCAGTTCTTGCACAAGGGCTTTTCACCCAACTGGTTGGAGGTTTTCTTGGACCCAAAGTTACCCTTCTTTTTCTTATCTGAGCGGTGCGAGTTCTCATCTTCTCTCTTTCTCTTCTCTTCATCTGTACTCTTTACAGACCTATTTCTGACTATATCCAGTGTCAGGGATAGAGACAGATCCACTGCTGACCTGTAGGTGGCAGGCTTTGAAGCCTTAACATGTCCTTTTACCTAAGGGGCCAAGCCACCTATGAAATGTGCTATGCGCTTAGGTTCTGGAGTTACCAAATAAGGCACAAGAATAGACATGAAGTTGAAGCTAGTAACATATGCTCGACAATCTAAGTTCTTCATAACCAGAGTCAGGAAATCAACTTCAACTTTCTCCACCTCATGTTATGAGCAGAAATTTTCTCTTATCAATTCTACAAACTTATCCCATGATAGGTTGTAGAGTGGAATTTTCACCGAGGCCTGTATTAGTGCCCTCCACTAAACTAGGGCATCACCTTTAAAAGACTGGGATATAAACTTAACAATATCCTCCTTGGCACACCCACTTATGTCAACAACTGTCTCCATCTCGTCAAGCCATTTCATACAATCTATGGCACCTTTTTCACCAGTGGTCTCTTGGCTTGCAAGAGACGAAGTACTTGTAGGAACAAGCTTTGATACGTGGTTCCTTGTCAAACACTATCTTCTTGAATGGTTGACTGTTTTGATTTGATGAATGTACAGATTCATCCTTCTTGGATGTATGCGGTATGGAATGGGACTTATAATGGGCCACTAAATGAGTCTTGGAGCGAGTAGCACTCGACTCCCTGAATACTCGGCCTACAGCTTTAGTTACAGCAGTATCTATCATAGCTTGTAAATCGGCACTTGTTATGTTCAGTCTCGTATCATTATTCCCTTCAGTTGGGTCGCTATGTGCCTCATCCGAGTTAGCCATGAAGAAGCTTGAATGCTATATATCAAGTGACAACAACTTATTTAGTGGTCATATATTGAATCATCATAATCGATGATTAACTAACCATGGTATAAATAAAACACATAGGTTAACCGGTTTAATCATTTTTTGAAGAATATTTATTTGTACTTTTTATTATAGTTAGCCTAGGTTATAAAAACCATCAAGAGTATTAAAGTGGCACAAAAAGGCCTTGTCACTTGGAAAATTTTAATATATAAATCATGATCTTATTGGATCGAGGGTATTAAGGTTTGAACATAGTTCTTCACCTTTTGACAAAGAGTCATAGACTACTATTGTCGTTGTTATGAAAACGGTGAAGTTTGGCGCGTAGGCAAAACAATAACATCACCAATGGATGTTTTAATATGATCATCTTCTTTGATGATATCAGCCATAATTCACATTGATCATTAGGCTATATAAAGATTTGGAAGAATCCAAGTATTTTGATGACTAATGTGGTTTCTCAAGCCACATTTGTCAGGAGTGTCAACATGTTCTTAGATGTTAACTAGGATTTGTTGTCTTAAGAGGGTTTTACCATCACAGCCATGTTTGTTTTGACATATAGGCTAGGCTATACCATTAAGAAGGTCTTTTGGAATTTATTGGCAGATCAATTAAAAATTGAAATGATTATTTGGTCATTGATGTAATGTATATATATGTATAATAACAATGTAATTCTAAAATAAAATTTTCATTAAAAGTACTATAAGGATTACAAAAACTGCCCTAAACGGGTCTTTTTAAATAATTTAAATTGTCCACGCAGGGACTAAAAAGATAAACAAGACCTCGCAGGGACTGATACTTAAAAGAAATATTCACGCAGGGACTTAATTTAACTTACAATACAAAATAAAAGTAAAAGGGTCTTTAATCGTCATCCTTCTTTCCTTTGATAAATTTTGCAAGACCCTTAAGAAACTTATGGGTCTTTCTTTCACGTCTTTCCACCCTACGTTCAACATCTTGCACCTTTTGCAAGATTTCTTGTTTTGTTGGGGTGGAGTTTGAGGT
This sequence comes from Helianthus tuberosus, assembly GCA_030545235.1. Lineage (NCBI taxonomy): Eukaryota > Viridiplantae > Streptophyta > Magnoliopsida > Asterales > Asteraceae > Helianthus > Helianthus tuberosus. The sequence continues at coordinate 147,275,892 of CM060414.1, read as the reverse complement.
AGTGGATGTGATTGAGGCGGAGGGTATTGATACCCATAAGCAGGATACCCAGTTGGGTATGCAGGTGGGAAGGGTGAAGGATAGAGAGTGTTATAATTGACTGCCTCGACGTTTGGGTCGTAGGCAGGTGATTGGTAGTTATAACTCACACGAGCTTGTGGCTCGAACGGGTTATACCCAGTTGTATCTGGGTAAGCAGGAATTGGGTTTTCAAAACCCATTGGAGGTGGTGGTGGTGGTGCAAAACTGGCCGGGGTAATGTCAATTTCCGGCACAGCGTTTGAAGGTCCACCCATTTGTGGATCTTCAAAAATGGGAGGGTAGTTGATAGAAGCTTGAGGGGTGCTAACACGTTAACCCCCTCACACAGACATTCGTGCGTTTCTCCTCCGCCTTGGTGGTTCTGGTGGTGGCGGAGGTTGTTCTTGTGCTGGTGGTAGCGGTGGCGTGACCGCTTGAAAGTATTGCTCCTTCGAGGGAGTCCGCTGCGGTGGTGTGTTGTGGTGTGGTGGGAGGGAGTGTATTCAAATTTCCACTGCCCAAACCACTCTTGATATTCATCGGGACCTCGATAGGAAGATCCCGTAAAGGAATAACCACTTGAAATATCAATGGGATGCGTGGGCGTCCTAGATGGCGGCATCGCTGGATCTGGATCTTCGTCCACATCCATGTCTTCAGGGAAATGGTCTTCTGGGCCCAGCAGGTTATGACCTGCTGGTGCGTTGATATAGTTATTAGGGTCGAAGTGACCCTGAGAATGTGAGTGGTGAGAAAAATGATGGGAGGAATTGTGGGAATGGTGTGAATGCAGCGAATGGCGGGAGTTTTGGGGCTCTTCAGGTTGATGTGGGCCAAATGAATGATGTGTCACAGCCCCCGACCCCACCTAGGGAGCGGGAGCCGTGAACCAATCAGATGGTACCGGTGTTTATTAAATACGCAACGTAAATTTTTTTCATCAGGATCGTTGTTAGGAAATAATTTCAGAGTTTATAAAACACCAACTTTTAATATTAAATAAATACGATAAAACCCATATTCAATTCAATTGTTTTTATAGGAATAAACCCAAATAAATAAAACATGAATTTCTTCTTTTATTCAGGTATTTATAGCCACTTTATTTAAGCCTTCAGTGCTCCATAGTTGGCTTCTATTATCTTTACAACAAATTACCTGAAACACGTTTTGAAAACATTTTATCATTAATAAATACTGGCGAGTTCATACCATTTTTATGAAAATATATTGTTATACTTTACAGCATTAAGGGTTTTTATATTTGTTTATATTTACCCAACTCAATTAGTATTTGTCACATGGTGGCATTTCCGATGTGACGGTGGTCATATCACTCATTGGTTCACTTTCTTCCAATAGTGAATTTATCAAGTAATAAATATATAGTATATCTTACTATTATTCAAAGGTATCTATCACTAGGCGATTCCCATGACGTGGTCAAATCATTGTTGATCATTCTCTCAACTAGTGCCGGTGGTCGTATCACTGTTGATCGTTCTCTCAACTAGTGACTGTGGTTATAACACTGTTGATCATTCTCTCAACTAGTGCCTTTGGTTATGTCACTGTTGATCATTATCTCAACTAGTGACTCTGAACTTAGTAGCGTCCCATGACATTACTTTGTTAAATATATTTTCTATGAGACAAAACCAATTATCCCAGAAAATGAATTATATAATTTTATGTCAATTTAATATCTATAACTTTATCAAATATAATATATTAACTAAATAATTGTAATATTATTATTTAATATATTAATGTGACTAAGGTTTAAAATATAATCGTAGTATATTAAAAGTTGAATATATTATATTTGACATATATCATTTAAGATATACACTAAGGTTTATATAGCATATTTATAATATACTATTTTAAATATTAAATATACTATTTAAATCTCATGATATATACTTAGTATATTAAAAGTTAAATAATATATATCGTTAAATTTTATTATGGTATTCATTAAGGTTTATAGTTATAATATACTATATTAAATATTAACTATAATATTAGAACCATAATATTTAAACTATACTTACACATTAAATATAATGCTATTTTTAAATAATAAAGCCATAAATAAAGGTTTAAAATATATTATTACTAATATATGACATTGAATGTTCATGCCTCCACTAAATTGTATTATACCATATTTGTGCTACTATTGGTTAACTCTTTGGCCAATAGTAACGAGTGTCAAATATAATGTATAAAAACCCCCCATACCGGCGGCTATTGTAGAATACAAAAATTTAATCACTGTAAGTATAACTGATAAACATTTAGGATTTTAGAAAACACTTTTAAATATAATCGTATCACAAAAAGGTGATAAAAAGAAGAATGACTCACAAACTGTGAGAAAAAGAGAATGAACTCACTTTCTAACTTTAGGATTCAACTAGAAAGCCTTCTGGTATAATCTTGGGTATAACTCCTGAGCTATTTAATAAAATATATAATGCACTTGTGTTAAGTATAGTAACCCAATTCAACTTTATCCCTACGTCACGAGACAGAACCCCAACGAAATTAGTCGGGCAGAACCTTGACATTCGATACAGGGCCCTAGATCAATCGGACAGGGTATCAGTGATCAGGGGTTAAAACACTTAAAACGGGGCATGGCTTTATTATTATTATTGGTGATATATTAAAGAAAAAAGAAATGAAAAAAATATATATTTTTTTTGAAAGGTAAAAAAAAAATATATATATATATATATATATATATATATATGTGAAGAGATAAAAAGAGAGTCAAGACAGAAGGAATGGCAATTTTTGAAAGCTCCCATATCTCCTATATACATACTTTGGCAACATTCCCTTTTGATTTCCAAAGTTCTATTTGTAGGACACGTCCACCATTTTCAATAAATTCTTATACACACGTATAACACTAATAATAAATGTTAGTTTTAATTAATTTATTATTTTATTTTTATAATTAATTAACCTGCTTCACTTATTTGGCTCTTATAACTTCTAAAATATGATGTTTTATAAAACAATGAATATGCCATTAGAACGAGAATATTTGTGTCTACATTTTTAACCAAGTTTCATTAAAAAACGGAGTAGGTTCAAATATGATGTATTTTTATAATTTAATTATTAAACGGTTCCTAGGCCCGTCTAGGTACTTCATATTTGTAACAGTCAACTTACCCGTAGCCCACCCGTTTAATAATATAATTTTTTATATACTTTATTTTAATATAGAAAATAGAAATGTCACAGATATACAAGCCAATTAATTAGTATAACATTCCAACCAATTATATATATAAAATAGTTTATAAACCTATATGGGTCGAATAATTGTATTAAAAATAATAGTAGTTACTAATGATTAATAAATTTAAACAACCTATAATTCTTGTATGATAAAAAGAAATAGAAATGTTACATCCTCTCCACCTTGTTTTAAATCTCGTCCTCGAGATTTGGCCTACGATGTCTCCTTTAAGGTTATGTCACGTCTTAGTCAATAAGAACAATATTAAGGTAAATGACACAGAATCAAGACATGTTCAAATTTTGTGAATACGAGTTTTACAGTAAATAGGACTCAATGGTTTAAGTGAATCGATGTCAATTGAATGAGATGAAATGATATAATTTCCAATGTTTACAAGTTGTGAATGACTTTTAGAATCAATAGAATTCTTTGTCAAAAGAAAACTTACTTTGATTGTCAACTGAAAAGACTCAGAATTAACAAGCTCAAATGAAATCGGAGCACGAAAATGATTTGCCAACTATCAAACCATGATATGAGAAAAATTAGTGTGTTGATATTTTTGAATTGCAAGGATACACCGAAATACAATAGAGTTTAGGGTATCATTGTCTTAATACATAATTGAATCAAGACTACTTTTGAATGATGAATTAAAGGAAAGGCGTACGTGATTTTGCGTGATTCGTATGATTATGATTAGTCGAAGCTACAAGTTTATACCGACGCCACAAGGTGTCGTAATGATTGAAATAGTTCAATAATTACGGTGACCGAATAAATTCACCGTGTTTGTAATCAACTGAAAGTTTTAGTTAATTAAATTTGGATATTCATTTCAAATAAATATTATAGGATTTTTGATTGATGATGAAAGACCAAATGAATATCATAGAATTTTCGATCAATGATGAAAGAATCTTTAGAGGTACAGCGGAATATAATACGAATTTATGTACTCTTATCTTAACACATAATTGTATTAAGACTGTTTAAGATAATGAACCAACATAAATTAAATAAATAAATTCGTAAATCAGGTGTGAAAATGAGGTTAGCTCAAGCTTCAAGTTAATGAAAAGGGTTATTGGATTTATCACCCTTAACTATTGGCCGTTGCCACCCCCAACTAACACTTTGACGCCCGACACCCTCGACTTAACACTTAGTGTGTTATGGAACCACATTGTTAACTTTGCACTAACTCAGTTAGTGTTTTTTTTTTTTTGCTGACGTGGCCATTTTTTGCTAACGTGGCGTGGTGACGTGTCATGTAAAAACGTTTTTGCTGACGTGTCATGTAGAATATTATATTTAATAAAATCTCTTTTTTAAAACTTTATAAAAATAACTATAATTTTTTTATGAAACCCGAAGCCCCACCACCTCCTCTCTCCTCACCCTAAAGCACCACCATCACCCCCACCACATCTAGTCGCCGCCACCACAACCTCCTGCCACCATGACCTCCTGCCGCCTGGCTCCTACCACCACAACCACCTCCGTCACCACCACTACCAACCACTACCACCATCACCTCCACCAACCACAAGGGCGTAGCTTAAGAGGGGCCGGGAGGGGCGCCCGACCCCCCGAACTTTTCGCTCAGTAGTGTTATATATGTGGTTTTTGTATAGAAATTTTTGGTTATATACGTTTTCGACCCCCCGGTTCTATAGAAATTTTTGGGTATATACGTTTTCGACCCCCCCCCCCCCGTTTTCATGGTCAAGCTTCGCCACTGACCAACCACCATTGCCTCCGGCACCATAGATCGAAGCACAAATTTGTCGGCAACATAAAAACAGCCAAAACCCGAAATCAACAACCACCATAGCCCATAAATAACCTCTCCGACAAATCTGTTGCGGGTTCAAGTATCCGGCAGATCTCCAACTACCACCCTCGAATCACCTTCACCATCACAATCACCACCAATATCTTCCACCCAACTACCACCACCCTCACCTCACCATCACAATCACCGCCACCACTGCACCAAACATCATCATCACAACACGATTAGATCAAAAACAAAACAGAACAGGTAAGTGATAATGGACTCACCAAGATCGACCACGACAGAGAATAACGGCACCCTCGTTCTTCTGGCCGCCGAAACCATTGTTCTTCAGACCTTATGTGTCTGTTCTGGTGAGAGGGGAACAACTTGGATGGCGGCTCCCCTTGCAGTGACAGTAAAAACACAACGGCAAATGCGGCTAATCGGATGAGTGGAAACGACGCCAGAAGGGTTGATCTTCTCATTAATCTAATTGCCAACAAATGAAGTGTGAAGAAACTTTATAGAAACTGCTTAAGCCATCGTTGCTGCTTGAAAATTAAAAAATGAAGAGATATATATCTTTTGAGAAAAAAATATGAAAGATGGTGGTTGTAAAAAAAAACAGAGGGTATGTTTCTTATGGGAGGAGAAACCGATGGGAGAGAGACCGATCAATGATGGAGGCTGTCTAGAGTGTATGGAAGTTGAACTTGGTTGTGTCTGGCTGTTACTTGGCTTGAAGTTTTAGGTGAACGGAATCGGTACAGTCCAACACACAAGCGATTGGTCCAACTGTCAATAATGGGCCATAAATGGGACCAAGCAAGCCACATCATCAAAACTTGGCCACGTTGGCAAAAAACCTAACTAAGTTAGTGCTCAATTAACAGTGTGGTGCCAGAACACACTAAATCTTAAGTTGGAGGTGTTGGGCATCAAAGTGTTAGTTGGGGGTGGCAGCGGCCAATGGCTAATAGTTGGGGGTGATAAATTCCAATAACCCTAATGAAAATGCCACCGCAAGGGGACGTAACCAATTTAAATGATTCAAGAAAAGTGAAGACCAAACAAGTCTATTATGGTTCTGAATAGATGAAGTACTTGACATAATGCATTTAGTTATAAACTTTGATTTGTACTAGGGTTAAATAATAAGTTAACTTAGATATTACATATCAGCGATTACGTCTGGAATCATTTCTGTTTCTTGCGTAGTAAGTACGAATGCTCGTGCGTTCTTCTTAGCTCCGTCTGTTGTTTTTTCCTTGTTGTCGAGTGCTTTAGTCGGTTTCGGGCAATATGGTTTAATGTGACCTGTTTCTCTGCAATTGAAACAAATATCTACACTTTTCCTCTATATGCACGGTCATCTTGCAGAAGTTACAGTAGGGGGTTTTCCTAAAACGACATTTTCCTGAATACTTTTTGTTACAGTTTCTGCTGTAGGTTGCTCCAAAGACGATTCACTTCCTTTCTTCTGGTAGAATTCTTGGGAAATTTTCTGGGCTAACTCTTTCTTCTTATTTTCGTCTCTTGTTCGGATTAGTCCATCTGTCAGGGTGTTAGCTAGTTCAATTGTTTCTTCAATAGTCTGTGGTCTAGCAGCCTTGACCACGTCTCGGATTTCGCTAACTAATCCCCAAATATAACGAGAAATTAGTATGGGTTCTGGTGAAGCCAGAGTTGGTATCATTCTTGCGTACTCGAAGAACGTTGTCGTATATTCATGATAATTCACATCTATCATTTTATGATTTAGGAATTCGTTAGCCATTCGTTCCTTTTCATAAGGGGGACAAAATTTCCTTTCGGCCATTTCCTTGAATTTTTCCCAGTTCATGGCATAAGCCATGTTACTTCCTTTTTCCTGAAGAATTGTATTCCTCCATTCTAGGCTTCTTCCTTAAAGAGGTTGGAAGCGTACATAACCTTATCTTCTTTGGCACATTTGTTGATTTTAAGAACAGCTTTCGTCTTTTCCAACCATCGCAGAGCAGCCGTGGCTCCTTCACTGACTGCGAACTCAGTTGGTTTACAAGCTAAAAATTCTTTGTACGTACACCCAAGAGTCATCGCCTTCATTTTCTTGGGAAATGGGGTTTCGATAATATCATCAATGCCTTCATTGACACTATGGCTAAAACTGTCATCACGAGTATGCTTACTACTCACAGCTTTGGTGTGTTTTAAGGGGTTTTTGACAGCTTTAATTATTAAAGGTATAGCATTAGCTATTCCTTGGGCTATTATATTTTCTATAGTATTTTTATCCAAAGTATTTTCATTATTAGCATGAACTTCTGGATTATTTGATACTTCATTCGACATCTGAATTGCAAACATTTTCAATTATATTAAAAATAAAACTAGTTACTAATGGTTAATAAATTTAAACAACCTATAATTCTTGTATGATAAAAAAATGGAAATGTTACATGATGGTAGGAGGGGGAAGTGCTTAGTGAGACATAACATCTTGCTGGTTCAAGTGAATGTCTCCAATTGTCATATGGATCGGAGCTAAACAATGCAGAGGGCGTACGTCGATGAGAAGGCCCTGCTTGGCTATGCATTCCTCCTCTTATAGGTCCTTTTCCTCTTCCTCCTCTTACACGTGGCGACATTTTTGATATGTGAGTCTGTCAAAAAGCAAGTAAACAATATATATAAACCAAATAAGATTAAGATTAATCCTAGGTCATTTGCCTAGACTCGGAAGTCTAAGGAATGTGCTACTGTGTCATTGAGATTAAACACAAAAGGCCAGTGTTTAATTCACTCAATGTTGACTCTGATACCAACCTCTCACACCCCGATATTTTAACCACAAACCGGTGGGCCGGGTGGGGAGTATCGTGACGTAGTTGATATCATCATAGTCAATTAAATATAGTTATAGCACAACGAAAGGCTTGGAAGGTAAATTACTATTACAAAACGATTGTTCAAAGTACGAATAAAAGAATATACAGACGATTGTAAAGAAAGGATCCACAGGCGGATCTAAATAAAATACAAAACAAGTTCAACATACTTAAGGTATTACGGACTTGCAAGATCCTCTACTTAACGCCCAGAAGCTCCCAGCTTATTTCGTGTAGTACCTGTCACTTAGTATTTTGAAAATACGTCAGTTTACACTGGTAAATACAATTAACCGACTCTTTTGAAAAGTGTTTATAAAAATTGGTTTAGATGCACAAAGCACAAAAATCTTTTATAACTTGGGACAATTATATTTATAATCTTGTATATAGATTTACATCACACATTTAGGGCCTGGTATAGAAGCCGATACATGATTAACTGACACACCACTAATATAAATTGTTGGGATTGAACCCTACCAAAGGAACAGATAATTAAAGCCAAAACTGGTTCAGAGCAGTGGATCCAGAATAAGCAGATGTTATGTATACAAGTCTCTCCCCTTGAAAGTGGTTTCAACATCTGCCGACCTCCTATTTACTGATCGTATAAACTGCTGACCTATAAACTGCTGATCAAGTAAAAGACTGATGGAAGACCAAAGCTCCGCTGTTCAATCTACTGCCTTGAGTCAAGCTCTGCTGGTCATGACAAGTACTGCTGGGTTCACATCAGTGGAAGGATGCAGCAGTAGTTTAGTTATCTTTATATAATGAAATGTACTAGCAGTAGTTAGCATAGCAGTGGTTGTATAGATCAGAGGTTAGAGTTTGTTAGGAGGTTAGATGTCACTTTCATGGTGACGTCAGCTTAGATGCCTCAGTGGTTTGCTCGTGCCTATAAATAGAACAGTACCATGCACTGTTCTATTTAGCACTTTCACCATCTTCTTCCTGCACGAACAAATATTGTGAGCTCAGGCTGAGGGGGAGTTTGTTGCATACTTGCAAAATTGTAATCGTTGTTGAAATTAAATTCAATCATTCGGTTCAATGTTAAACTTGTATGTTAAAAGCAATTCTCCTATTTGATTGTGAAAAGTTTGCTTCCATCTTAATTCCGCTGCACAACTCATTCATCTTCATCTTAATTCAAACGTAAAACACAATCAAAACCAAACTCAGATCCTAACAATTGGTATCAGAGCTTGGATAGTCAAATTTGATTTAACAATCATTTTGACATAAATAGTTCAGCTCATAATCGTTGATACTGATAGTTTGTTCGTTTTATTGAAAAACAAAGTAAGGTTTAATCACCATCAAAGTTGATTAATCAGTACCTGTAAAATAACCAGGATGACGTCACAATCACAAGATGATAAGAATAACATTGGTTCTCTTTTCAAACCACCCATGCTTAAACATAATGAATACAACGTCTGGGAGAGAAGGATGGGTCACATCCTTGCTCAACAGAACACTGGATGTTGGAGGTCTGTTGTTTTTGGTCCCCATGGTGCTAAGTGCTGAGGATGCAAAGAAGTTCGTTCCTAAACCAACTGAAAACTATACTGAAACTGATTTTCAAAAATTCGAACTCGATGCCAAAGCATTTAGCATCATAGCATCTGCATTACCTAATTAAATCTATGCTGGACTGTTACATTGTAACAGTGCCAAAGAGCTATGGGATGCACTGAAGGAACAGTTTGGGGGGACAGAAGAAGTTATTGAAAACAATAGGGAAATTCTGAATCAGCAGTATGAAACATTTTGTCACATCAAGGGTGAATCATTGACTCAGCAATTTGAGCGATTCAGTTGTCTCATTAGTGAACTAAGGCTTGTTAAAGTAACATTTCCAAATTCAACTCAACATTGCAGGTTCCTTAGATCACTACCAGAAAAATGGGATACCATAGCTTTTGTTACTAGAAACTCTGCTGAGTTCAAAGATCTGACCCTGACCCAACTTCATGGTAGATTCCTGACCTATGAAAGGGAGTTAAACTAGAAAAAGAAGTTGCAAGAGTCTGGCAAAGTTGCTGATGATTATTCATTCGGTAGCACAGTTCTTTTTGGTCAGGAAGAATCTGGTAGCAGTAGTAAGGATCGGGGTTATGATCACTTTATTGATATAACTGCTGGTGGAAATTTTAACAATCCTGATCCTCACTCTGCAAATTATGCTTTTATTGCAAATTGTGAAAACCAGATGTCAGATAACTTGTGCTTTGAACTCAATGATTTGCAACACTTTGATCCCACTGACTTAGAAGAGATGGACATTTTGCATCAATTGGCTTTGCTTAGTGTAAGAACAAGCAAATTCTACAAAAGAACAGGGAGAAAATTCCCAGGGTTACATGGGAATTTAAGGGTGGGGTTGGATAAATCAAAAATTAAGTGCTACAAGTGCAATAGGCTAGGTCATTTTGCTAGGGAATGCAGGAGTCAAACCACTGGTCCTATAATCACTCATCCCAGCTCAAACCCTAGACCACAAAATCAAAGCACTGTTCACTATACCCAATATACCCCTGCAGCCCATGTTAACACTGCTCACTATGCTGCAACCCCTGTGCCTGTGCATTATGTTCAAACCACTGTTCCACAAATTCAGTATGTTCAAACCCCTGTCCCTCAGGCACAAGTGCAACCTGTTGTACCTCAACAAGCTGCTCCAACAGTGGTACAACCAGATCAACAAAACTTTTTCACCCGGGGTTTTGTTGACTGGAGCAGCATGCCTGATGAGCTTGGTGATGAAAATTTTACACTCTATGTTTTTAATGAACCTTCTAATGATGAATTTTGTTTGATGGCATTAGAGTCAATACCAGAGGGGTAGAAACTGAAGATGAACAACTAAGTGCTGAAACAGTGGATGAGGTGACTGAAGCAGTGGTTACTGCAGTTGCCTATGAACTACTGCTGGGAGAAAATTCAGAAACCCTGATTGAACCACTGTCCGACCCCTGGTCCAAAGAAGACAAGGAAGAGAAGAAAGCAGGTGAGAAAGCAGTAAGAGCTGATGATAAAGAGCATCATCAATGTGATTGTGCCATGATGGCTGCTGCCAAGGTATCACCTCAAGTTCTTGAAAAACTGTGTTCAGACAAATGAATTATTGCATTTGCTAACATCAAAGAGGTAAATGAAAACCTTAGGGATAAAATCTTAACCGATGAAGTCAAATTTGAAAAGTCATTAAAAGAACTTAGAAACAAATTGGCTGAAAAAGATAAAGAAATCAGCAGTCTCAAAGAAGAGCAGAGCATAACCAAGACTCAGCTTCAAACTATGGTAGAAAAATACCAAGTTTGAAAAAAGGAGTTGGAGTCCACCCAAATCACCTGTGAAAGATGGGTGGAATCTTGTAAAGGGTATGAGGTTATGCTTGAGAAACAGCTTGAAAGCAATGTCAAGTTTGGTGTAGGATATAGAAAATATGATGATCTTGTAAACACTGCTGGAAAACAAGTTGGTTCATCTGAAATTAAACCAACAAACAAGAACGGCCAAGAAGTGAAAATCACTGATAAACTTGGTAACAAAATCACACTTGAGAGACCAGTGGGATCCTCTACTTTTGAGGAAATTGAGAAATACCAATTTAAACCCACATGGTCTGATGAGTGTGACATTCTTGAAAATTTTAAACCCATGGATTTCACAACCACTGATGGTGTTAAAGCTCCAAAGGCAAAAGTCATTCCTCTCAAGGACATCCCAGCAGAGGTTAAAAACTCTGTTACAAAGGAGTCTGAAAAGAGAAAGAAGAGAGAAAAAATCAAAAACCTATTTTGTGAATTTTGTGAAAAAAGGAATCATCTAACAAAAGATTGTTTCCATTTAAAAGCATATGACTTAAACAAAACAAGTGTCATTGTACCTGCTGAAAGCTGCATCATCTGTGGTAAACCAAACCACAAAACTCAAGAATGTGTGTATCTTAAAAACTTTGATGTAAAAAAGAATGAGTACACTGCTAAAACATCCTTGAGTCCATCAACATCATCTGTCAAATTCACCAAGAACCAACCACTGTTTGTGCCATTCCAAACAGCTGTTACAAAACAGCTGAACCAAACATCTGTCCAAAGAGATGTTCAAGTGACTGATGCACCCCCTGCCAATTAATTCAGAAAAGGCAAGGGACAATCATCTTACCAAAGGATTCCACACGTTTATGAGACCTACAAAAGGCCCTCTAAACCTAGAGTGAACAAGCATCCTTTTGGGTATCAACAGGTGATTGGTCAAAACCTACAACAGTGGTTAGAAAGAAACAGTTCTAAAACTGTCCAAACCCCTTACCTAACCACTGTCCATCAATCTGCATCCATCCCAGACACTGTTGAGACCCCATCCAAAGCCTTATTGGCTTTGGAGACCCTAATGAACTAATCCTTTTACTTCATGTGCAGGGAGCTTCTGCATGCTTAGATAGTCTTTGGTATGTAGATAGTGGAGGCTCCAGGCACATGACAGGATGTAAAGCCCTTCTCAAAGATTTCAAAACTCATGGAGGGGGTGATATATCCTTTGGTAATAATAGTAAAGGGAAAGTTCTGGGGTCTGGCACAGTACAATCTGGTAATGTAAAATTTGAAAATGTCAATCTGATAGACAATCTAAAATTCAACCTCCTGAGTGTTTCACAAATGAGTGACAAGGGTTATGGGTCATTCTTCACAAAGGAGTGTTGTAGGATTGTTGGACCATAAATGGTTGAAATGATTGAAGCAATAATAAAAACTGGAAAAACAAAACTTGTTGCTCAAAGAAGTGGCAATGTTTATGTTGTTGATATGTCAAAAGAGTGTCCCAGAGCTGATGCATGTCTGTTCTCAGCTGCCTCTAACAAAGAGACGGAACTTTGGCACAGAAGACTGGGGCACACAAATCTCAAGACAATCACTGAAATTTCAAAAAATGGTCTAGTAAAAGGCTTACCACAAAAATTGTTTTCAAATCCTGAGCATTGTGTTTCCTGTTTAAAAGGAAAACAGTATAAAAGCTCCTTTAAGTCTATTGAAGAGTCCAAAACAACCCAGTGTTTGCAAATGCTGCACATGGATTTGTTTGGCCCAGTTCAAGTCATGAGTCTCAAGAAGAAGAGATATCGTTTGGTTATTATTGATGACTTTTCTAGGTTTACATGGACTTTCTTTTTACACTTAAAAGATGAGACTGCAGGCATTTTGCAAGACTTTGTGACACAGGTTGAAAAGCAATTTGACCTTCCAGTAAAAGTCTTCAGGAGTGACAATGGCACAAAATTCAAAAATAAGGAGTTGGATGCCTTCTGTGTGAAGAAAGGGATTGTAAGGCAGTACAGCATCCCTAGAACACCAGAGCAAAATGGGGTAGTTGAAAGAAAGAATAGGACACTGATTGAAGCTGCTAGGACCATGCTTGCTGATTCAGGTTTGCCTTTGACCTTTTGGGCAGAGGCAGTAAACAATGCTTGCTATGTCCAAAACAGAGTTTTAATAAACCCCAGGCACAAAAAGACTGCTTATGAAATTCTGTATAAAATCAAACCACTGATCTCATACTTTAAGGTATTTGGCTGCCCATGCTTTATTTTGAATTTAAAAGATTCCATCTCAAAATTTGCAGCCAAAATAGATTGTGGTTATCATCTGGGATACTCAACCACTGCCAAGGCCTACAAAGTGTTTAATACACGGACCAAAGCAGTGGAGGAGACCTTGAATGTAAATTTCAATGAACTTTCATCAATAAAAATCCCAGCAAATCCTGCAGATTTGTTTGATCTTGATAAATTCACTTTTGAAAACACTGCTGTCAAGACTAACAGTGCAGGTCCATCAGAGGATTCATCACCAGACTATGGGTATGAGATCATCATTACTCAACAAAAGTCTGTTTCAATGGGAAAAGCAGCAGTTGTACAAAACAACTGTCAAAGCTCTACCACTGCTACCTCAACAGTTGTTGACCAAAGTAGCCCATCAACCTCTGCTTCCACATCATCAAACACTGCTGACAAAAGTCCCCAAACAATGGATAAAAGTCAGCATGTGTCCACACCATTACCTCCTATTCCACCACCTTTTGAAGCCACTGCTGGATCATCAAAGTCACCAGCAGTGGTTAGCTCAGATGATACACATTTACAGCCTTCACCAACAAATGCCATCATACCATACCAAGGAGATTTAATCTTCTTGAGATCTCATCCACCTGATCAAATCATTGGCAACATCAATGAAGGGGTGCTCACAAGAAGCTAAACCCAAAACATTTGTCTTTTTGTTGGTTTTCTATCACTCCATCAGCCAGTCAAGTACCAAGAGGCACTGAAAGACAACAGCTGGGTAGAAGCCATGCAAGAAGAGCTCCAACAGTTTAAAAGACAACAAGTATGGGAGCCTGCACCACTGCCAAAAGATTTAAATCCCACCGGCACCACAGATGCTTTCGACTCCATAATTGATATCATATCTGCATCAAAGTACAAAACTTTGTTACTTGGTGACCCAAAGAGAGTTTTGGAAGAATGCAACCCTTGACAAACAAGGAGAAGCTGTAATAGCCATAAACTCCTCTCTAAAGGGTAAAGCTGTCAAAATCACACCGCAATTCATCTCGGAAGTCTTTCAGCTCGATGATCAACAAGGTAAAACATCTTTCCCTAAAAACGAGTTAAAATTTGACTTTATTGAGAGAGGGTATGCAGACACAATGATGAAGAGGGATACCTTACAAAAAGGTTTCTTCCCTTCTGTAATAAGGTTTTTATTCCATACCCTCCTAATGTGTGTATCAAACAAAACCACTGCTTTTAATGAAATACCATTAAAAATTCAAAATCTGGGATATGCTATTCTTCAAAAAGAAAATTTTAACTATTCCCAGGAAATTTTTAATGATCTGGTTAAAAATGTTGAACCAAAATCATTCTTACTGTTTCCAAGATTTCTAAGTTATTATTTTGAAAAGAAACTTGGTAAGGATGATATTTCTGCAATAAAACAAGGTGACTCTCTTCAAATGCACAATTTAACTGCTGAAACTTTTACAAGAATGTCAACACCTTGCAAAACACAAGCAGAGGTGCCTGAGCAGAATTTAGCAACTACCACTGCTCCTCAGGTATCTGCTGCTGAGCCCACTGCTCAAGATGATCAAAGTAGCAAAACAACTGCTTTGAAACCCACACCTACAATCCACAAAAAAACAAAACAAAAGAAAATCCAAAAACCCCTTAAACCCATCAAAAAGGCAACTCTGGAGGATGAGATACCAGAGCAACTGCCAGTGACAACACAAAAGTCACAAGAAACCACTGCTGCTACTTCCTCACAGCAGTTGGTACAAATATCTCAACCCATAACCGAAACTCCTCCTGGTTCTTCTCAAAAAGAACAGGTTGTACATATAGGGACACCACAATATGATGCTCTGGAATCACTTGCTTCCATCATCCACAGCCCAATGCCCGGGGCAAATTCTCTTTCTACACCAAACCTCACATCCACAATTCCCCCACCAACTAAACTTTTGTTGGATGCAATTGATTTGAACCAGGCACAAACCAGTCCTTCTCAATCACCTATCAATGAGAACATGCCTCAACAAATGACTGGTTCTGATGTATCAATCTTTGCTAACCCACCAACACAACCTGAGGAGGTTACACCCCTTGAGTTACAAGTAACTCTTGGTGGTAATCCAAGTGAAGCAGCCACTACAAGTGTTGAACCCACTGGTTTGCATTTGGACAGTGGTTACATCAATAAGACTTCCTTGGAGGCAATTCCTTCCATAGCACCTCTGACATCCACCAGTGGATTTGTTTTGACCACTGGCAACATCAAAAGGTTGTCAAGTGTTGAAGGAAGAAGACCCCAGTACCAAGAAAAAGGGGCATAAGTGGTTAATGTTTGGAGTACACTCCCTACCTCAACCACTGATAAAACCACTGCTAGTGGGAAATCAGATGATCCCATTAAATTGGGTGATGGTTTAAAGTACCTAGAATTGACGGAACGAGTTGAAAAACTGGATACCTCTGTTACAGAAATTAAAGAAATGCTGCATCAATTGTTGAAAGTACAAAAGGTGCAATCCACTGTTGTTCCACCTCAAGCACCTGCTCCACCACAAGCACCTGCTGCAAATGAGCTCTAGAATCTATTTCAACCTTTTCTCCAACAACAAAAACAAATGGCTGATCAGCAACATGCAATACATGTACAAGAGCTGAGAAACACAATGGAGTCTAGGTTCAAGAACACACAAGCAGACATCAAGGCTCTCAAGGCCCACATATTGACAACCACTGGCACTGCTCCTCCAACTGTTCTCTTTATTGATCAATTACCCCCAGCTAATGCCAAAAAGGGGGGGGGGGGAAATTCAGGAGTGGAAGAAGAAGGGAATAGATGATGGTCTTTACATTGAACCTGAAAAGGATTCCATGACTAGAAAGATTCCCTTGCCAGGTGGTAGCAAAAAGGTTGTTGTGACCCAAAATGCACTTGATGAAGGAGTAGCAAGTGTAAAAAAGGGACAGAGAGGCAAAGGATATGTCAAGATGGAATGAGGAGAAAAGAGCTTACATGGAGCTGAATGTGCAGGGTTGTTCTGGGCTAAAGGATGTTCAAAATCTTGTGCTAAAAAGAAATCCCACTAGAAAAGTGAGGGAACCCAAATCCATACCATCCAGACTCACAAAGCATACTCCAAAACCACCGTCCAAAAGCCCCCAACATCAAACCTCCACCCAAACAGTTGTTGTAACTCCTGCTGTATCAACATCTGTTGGTACTTCAGTTGTTTCAACATCTGCCATCACTTCAACACACACCACTTCAACACACACCACAACCTCACCACCATCTCCTCCTGCCAAAAAGCAGAAGACATCAGATGTTACAACATCTGTTGTAATCACAACAGTGGTTGAAACACCAGTTGTTTCAACAACTGTTAGTCAATCACAAACCACTGCCATCAAAAACACCACCACTGATCCACCCAAAGCATCATCAGCCTCTCCTATAATAAAAAGGAGAAGGATTTTCATTCCTGATGATGATTCTCCATCACCACCACCAACATCTTCAGGATGGAATTCAAAGAAGATATCCAGGATGGAATTGTCCAAGTAAATGTTTCCGGTTAAGGAAATTCGTGGAATTGTAACATACAGGTGTCACTTATTTGACACAAGCATTGATGGATGAATTGGAGTCTGAGATTTGGAAAATCTCTGTAATCTCCTTTACCTAAGTATCTTCTCATAAGTTTTCCCTGCTTACCTCCTGGGAGGCAGGTAGAGTTAAGATTAACATCCCGCTGTGGGCTGGAGTATTGTGAAAACTCCATGTTGATTATGGAATAATCGAAACCCTGATTAAGTAGGTTTTAAGACATAGGCTCATATAGCCTGACTCAATATTCTGAGGGTTTTATGTTATTGAATAAGAAAGATGGTTCATATTCCTTATGTATTAATTACCGCAACCCTAATTAGGCAACGATTGAGAATCGCCATCAGCTGCCCAGGATCATCGATTTGTTCGACTAACTGTAAGGATTAGCTACTCCTTAAGATTAGTTTTGAGAAATGGTTGGAATAACCATCTCACTTTAAGATAAGCTTTTCCATAATAGTTGTTATATAAGTATCAAGGTGGCTCCTTTGGAGACCTTGTATAAATGAAATATCAAAACATCCGTTGGATGGACGAGACTTTGGGAAGTCCACTTATAAGGATCAGAAGGTTGCATTGGAAACAACGAATAAGATTCATACAAATCCCTAATCATCTGTAAGTTGCCAGTATTCGGCAGAAAATCAAGAATTAATGAAAGTAGCAAACCTCCTAAGATCTTGTTAAAGAATAAGGCTCAACAAAAGATATCACCCCGGAAGGGTGTGCCAATTTGTTAAATAATCAGGCTAGTTAAGCTCTGAATATATAGAATCATTCGAAGGAAATCGAATGTATCAAGATCAAATAACTTATGAGCTAAGACCTATATAAGGAGCTCAGTGGTATTCACAATGTATTCCACATCTGCAATCTGAAGAAGTGTTTCGCTGATGAATCACTAGTTATACCACACACAGATGTGCACCTAGAAGAGAGCTTGAAGTTTGTTGAAAAACCTGTATCGATCGAGGATCGACAGGTTAAGAAGCTTCGAAGGAAGCATGTGCCTATTGTAAAGGTAAAATGGGATGCCCGTAGAGTACCCGAGTACACGTGGGAGGTTGAGTCCACAATGAAAGAAAAGTACCCTCATTTATTTCAGTAAATCTCGAGGTCGAGATTTCTTTTAAGGGGGTGAGGATATAACACCTCGAAAATTCGTGTTCAATAGAATAACGACACGTGTCATGTAAGACAAAAATATTATTAAACACGGATCAAATTAAAGATATATGACAGGATTTAAAAGTGTCGTCATGTTAAATTTACACCTCTGAACGACCTCATAATAAATCCCAAGACCCTAACCTATTATAAACATCTGATAATACTCAAGACCGATTATTTTGATAATGAATTATTGCACAAGATAGGATCCTATGGAATTTCTACGATAAACCTTCGTTTACGGCACTTTCAAATGAATCCAAGACTTTTACACAACATATCAAGGTGGCGCATACTGTACATGACCCAAACTTGAGGCCCCATACTGATAAAACATGGCCAAAAATCGTGTATACTCAGTTGCCCTTTCAAAGCATTGAAAAGCCAAGATTTTTGTGTCTGATCAAGGTCTTACGGACCGTAAGACCCACCCCTTACGGTCCGTAAGGGGTTGCCAGCGACCATAAATCCGACTGTTTGCTGTTTTGAGCTTGTAACCGACCTATAAACGATTTTCCTCATACTTGGACGACCCCTAAATGACTCCTAGGCTCTAGGGACATCTGTTGATGATCCATGACCATTGGTAGCATGATTTGTCAACCATCTATGAGATTAAAAGCACTATATAAAGGCCCTTATGTTGCAACAATTGTTCACACCTTCCATCTGCAATTGTGGAGCATTTCTGGAGCTCAAGACTTCTTTCTAAGCTTCACATTTCATGCATAGGACTTCAGTAAGTATGCTTAACCCTTCTTAGTTGAGTTTTTACTTAGTTTTAGCTTAAAAGTCAAACCGTCGTAATTACCATTTGACTTAGCGATTGATCATAAATGGTCCAGTGATTAGTTGAATTGAAAGTAGTTATAAGTTGGTAATTATGTGGGCAATAAACCCATAAAAGGGCACCCTCTGATTCCCACTCTAACTAGGTCAAATGTCGGGTCAAACTTGTTATTAAAAAGTCAACAGGATGCTTAATTTCAAATTAATACATAATTAGCAATGTAGAACCCATACAACTTGTTTGATCATTAATATAACCTGGTAATTAATGTAAGAACATGTCTAAACATGTTCAACCCGACAATTTTCTGTTTAGACCCGGTTCGGAACCGAAAGTCGCAAAACTTTGACTTTTGCTTTGACTTCAGTTCTGACCCGATTTAGTATGATTTGGAAATGCCTTAGAGCTTCCTTAGGACCAGGTTACATGCTAGTATAACCCACTGTGATTATACACCTTGGTTCATTAGTTAACCAATTAATATGCATGATTTCGTTAATTGCCTATATGTTGACCATTATGCCCTTTTCACCATAAAACGTGATTTTTAAAAATGTAAAAGAGTAGAAACCTTAGTTATTGATTTATAAACTTGCACCCAAAATTTGACATCAGTTTGAGGTGTAGATTGAGAGTTATGCTCATTAGCGTAATTAGAAAGCTTTTTAGCGATTAAACGACATAATTAGCATATAGCCTATTTAAACCATATCAAACTTCTTACCCACTGATGTAATATATTATTTTGGGATTTTTGAAGATTTTTAATTAATTTTAGGCTGAGCATAACTTAGAGTTATAAGCTTGAGTCGGTAATTGCCGGTTTTGCCCTTTTGGGCTATAAAATGAGTTTTACATATCTTTTTGACCCCAAACCTTTTGCTACTGATTTTATATGATAAATACATTATTTTAAACCTTTTGGAATAATAAAAATATCAGTTTTCTATAAAGAACCCGGAAACGGCTTCTAATCGCCTTTTAAGCGTTTTTAACGCATAGTATGTACTAAAACTATTTTAATCATACAAGGGTTGATACCTATTGATATTTTAGGTAAATTATAATATTTTAACAGTAAGCAAAATTCGTTTAACTCAGACTTCAGTTTTGAGCTTTTCGGCTTATGTGAAATTACCAAAATGCCCCTACGGTGCATAGTTTGGTTATAATTGACAAATTTCACATATATGCAATACCCTACTGTTATAACTTAGTAAATTAAGTATTTTTGCTGATTATATCAGACCTGTAACTCAGGTTAATACTTAAACTCTTTTATAACCTTATAAATGACCAAAATACCCCTACGGGGCATAGCTTATGTTTAAATTCGTTTCGGGCATAATAAAAGATATCATACTGATGTCACAACATATTTGAGGCATATTAACTTAGGAAACCTGTATATGACCCTTATGGTTACCCGTTACGCTTCTTACGCGTTTGGTTCGGTTTGTGTGACTAGTTTGCATAAATTAGCCGAAACGGGTCAAACCTTATTGCTTTTATCTCAAAATCCAGAATGTGTTTAGATTACCCATATAAGACAAGTCTTCAAACTTGTCGGGTCTAAATCACATTCTATTCCGGTCTTCGCCTTATCATGCGTTTGAACCGTATCTTCCTTTTGAAAACTAACCGGTCTAAGTCAAGACTTAATTAAAGACCCGTTAGGATTCTAATAGGTTATTAAAACCTTCGTTCCAGATTAGGAGCCCAGTAAAAGCTATATGTACTTGCTGAATTGATATACGGCTGGGATTGAATTTATAATTAGCTCAGGTAAATACTTTTAACTCATTTCCCTATACGGGCTTGGGGTACGGTATATAAAATACCGCTTGGTCGGGCATTCAACCTTAACCGTTTGGTGGTTAAGTATTATCGAGATGACCCATTTAAAATATTATTTTGTTTGTTTACAGCCTTTAGGAGTTTAATGACCATGTCCCGGATATCCCTGGCATCATTTTAAGAAATGGCCACGACCTTAGCACGCGCGTGTAGGCGTACACCCGCTAGTGCATTTATAAATAACAAGGTATAACCGCTGGTAACGGGAACAACCCGCCGCGGGACTATATCATGTGGTGTGTCTATTAAGCTTTAACCCGGCACGAACCGGGCTACTGAACGCATAACGAACATGTAATTCATTTACAAGTATTATATTCAAATAATTATCCCAAGTTATAAAAATATTTGTGCCACGTGCATTCAAATCAATTTTATTAAAACCTTTTCAAATGAGTCAGTTAATTGTATTTACCAGTGTAAACTGACATATTTTCCAAAAAGGCTAAATGCAGGTACTATACATAATAGGCTGGCTACTCCAGGCATCAATAATAAAGTCTCGCAAGCTTTAGATGTTAAAGTCTGTTGAACGATATTATCTTTCTGTTTAAGATCCGCCTGTGGATCCATCTTACATTCCGTTGTAATATTTGATATTACTTTGAAGCGGATTGTAATATATTTATCTTTTGCTTCCGATGTGCATTTATATATTGTGTTGTTTGACTATGATGTTACCAACTACGTCACGATACTCCCCACCGGGCCCACCGGTGAAACGTGGAAATACCGGGGTGTAACAATATCTCGAAAAGAAATTCACAAGGGAAATCTGATAGAGAAATTCAGCAGAACTATCAATACTTGCTCACACAAGTCAGATCTTTGGAACAATTTGCAAAGAATGTGTGCCAGCAAGTATCAGAAAAGGCAGATGAATCCCTGAGAAAAGATTATGTTGAAAAATCATGGCCCACAAGAAATACAAAGGAGAAAAACTTATATATAAGGATTGGACCATTCCTGAGCTGGAAAGTGAAGCAGCCAGGATTCAAGACATGATCAAGAATAAAGTGAAACATACTCCTCCAGATTGGGCAAAGTTCAAAAAGAATGTACCTGATAAAAAGGTAGAGCTGAGGAGAATGAAAGAGGAATTAGCTGCTGCTGATTATGGGTCTTTAAATCAAGTGTTGAGATGGAAAGAAGATAGAGTCAGGGCTACCTACAAAAGTTTGGAGAAATTGAGAAAGACAGATCCTAATGCTCCACAAAAGCCTGACTATCCTGAGGCAGAGGTCTCAAAAAGACCACCAAAGCTGCAAATCAGGAGAGCTACTGCTCCAGCTTGTGCTGCTATCTACAAAAGAAAGCAACAAAAACAGTTGGTTACTGAAAGAGTAGCAGAATTAATGGCAGGAGATGAGCTTGTAAAGGAAGGTATTAAGCAGATGATAGCTGATACTCTTGGCCTGAATCAACCTGCAAGCACTGCTCAAACTGTCATCACAAGGCCTGCATCACTAAATACCTCATCAAATAAAAATCTCCCAAGAAACCCACATGACTCAAAAGTACTAAAGTGGAAAACTGACAAACAGACCCATGTACTGACAGTGTTCAAGTCTAGTGGAGAAGTGAAGAAAATAACAAGGGAACAAGCACTTAGCCTAAGTCTTGAAGATTTGCAGGATCTCCTTGATCTTCCACTGTGCAGGGATGATGATGACACAAATGCCTTAGCCTTTGAGTTACAACTCAAAGGGCAAATAAGGGAACTGCTGATGAGGCAATAAAGATCTACAAATAATGAAGAGTTTTGGCATTATCTGTTCCAGGGGGAGATTGTTGGGATTGAACCCTACCAAAGGAACAGATAATTAAAGCCAAAACTGGTTCAGAGCAGTGGATCCAGAATAAGCAGATGTTATGTATACAAGTCTCTCCCCTTGAAACATATTAACTTTTCTAGCAGACGTGGTTCGATAAAGTCACATAAATCATCCTTATACTAGATTCTCCCGAAATCCTTTCTTATTTTGTGATTTAAACATCCATTAGGGATATAATGCCTACGGGCTATAATTAACGTCCTCTGAGACTAAAGACAGTCGTAGCCTACAACTCCCTGTCAAGAAAAGGCGTGAACACGTTCAAGCCTAAATACCTTGATTCTACAAAATCATGGTTTATAATTTAAAGTTGCCCTTGTGACTTGACTTTTTGTGCTATAGTTATATTTTAATTAAATCCAGGATAATTATAATAAAAATCCTGAATAAAAATAAATATCATTCCTTTCCTGTCAGTATAAATATTAAAAGAGAATCTTAAAAGGTTTGACCTAGCTTGAATGTCATTGAAGACCTAGCTAAGATGGTAAAACCTGTTTAAAAAGAGATTCAGATCCTTGTTAACATCTGAAAATGTGTTAACATTCCCGACAACAGTGATGCGATAAAATCACACTTGTCATCCTTATATTAGGAATTTTCCAAATCCCTTATTTAGCGTAAATGATCAATAGGAATCATGGCTGGTAAACGCCGAACATGATGTACGCATCAAAACATCCATTTGGGATGTATACCTACGGGAAAAGGTGTATACATGAAAAGATAGTTTTTATTTCATAAATTCTTGTCAAGACAATGAACTATGAAATTTTCCGATCCAAAGGAATCATCGATTATGTTTTAGATTTTTCCCTAGTGACAAGGCCCTGTGCCATCAAGAGTCCTTGGGAACAAGCTCTTGTGCTATATAAAATGTCAGTAAGGCATTGACAGTCGTGATTTATGTACCCTGTCTAATAAATATGAAGGATTATATTCTGTTTACACGCCAAGGATGGTTTATTTAAAAACCTAGGCAGAACATAATCAATTAACTTAAATACTATCTTTTGGCCTATATGGTTTATTTACACCATAGCTATTTAATCAACAAATTCAACAATTCACCATATAATTAAATCAATTATTACTACTTGGGTTGTAGCCTTCAAAGCTTCACCATGGTTGACTCCTCTGAAGCTCACAATCATCCAGTTAATCAGAATGATGATACAAGACTGAATTTAACGGGCGCCGAGTTACAGGCTATGTTAGATACAGCTGTAAACAAGGCCGTGAACCGAGCGTTAAGGGATCATAAGCGAAAGTACGATAATACCCCGAATAAAGGTTACAAAAAGGGTAGGACCAGTTCGAGCTATAACCAGTCCAAGCCAAAGAAGGCAAAACCCGAATGTGGAACCTGCGGGAAGAAGCACTTTGGAAAATGTTTCTTTGATCAGACCAGGGGATGTGTCATCTGTAAGGAGATGGATCACAAGACCCATGAATGCAAGGACCTGAAGAACAACCAGCGGTCACGTGAAAAGACCAAATGCAAAACCTGTAGGAAATACCACCTTGGGAAATGCAGATTTGAATCTCAGCCTTCACCTTGTGGAATCTGCAAGTCCAAGGGGCATAAGACCTTGGACTGCAAGAAGATGGAGGACGCAACCTGCCATGGTTGCAATGAAATAGGGCACATCAAAACTAATTGCCCTAATAAAACCAAGAAGTCTGGCGAGGCTAAGAAGACCAAAACCGGAAACTCTCAAATGGATACTCAAGAGGCTATTCAGGATGACAAGGTCACAACAGGTACTTTCTATATCAATAACGCTCATCTTAATTCAAACGTAAAACACAATCAAAACCAAATTCAGATCCTAACATAAACCCACAAGGAGTTATCCCAACAATGTGGGTATATCCTTTTACATACGCAACTGTCAGGTGTATGTCTACACCCCGTGCTTAAGTCGTGGCCATTTGCAATTAAATGAGCCGAGGATATCCAGGACACGGTCGTATTAACCCCCAATGTTTATGTTATCAAACAAAACGGATTAAAATGGGTTATGCGAATTTATTACTCACAATCCGACTAAATGATCCCATACCTGACCAAGCGGTAATATTTTACCGTATCCCAAGCCCATATAAGGGAAAATAAGTTAAAAGTATTTACCTGAGTTTCAAAATGCATGATCTATCTACTCAGCCGTATAATGTACTTAGACTTGTGAAGGTGGTTTTTGCCGGGGATCCCTAATCTGGAATGAAGGTTTTGTTAACCTATTAGATTACTAACGGGTCTTATTTAAGTCGTAGACTTAGCCTGGTTAATTTAAAGAAGGATTTTCGGTATGAAATGCTAGATTAAGCGATGACTGGAATGGAATGTAATTTAGACCCAACAAGTATGGAGACTTGTATTATATGGGTAAACTAAATGCATTCTGGATTTTGAAGTTCATATGATAAGGTTAAACCGTTTCGGTTAATTTATGCAAACTAGTTACATAAACCGAACCGACGCGTATAAGCATAAACGGGTAACTAGATGAGTCATATACAAGTCCCATATGTTATTATGCTTAAAATATGTTATGATATCAGTAGGATATCAACAAGTATGCCCATAAAGATTTTAAAACCGAATTTAGCCCTATAAGGGCATTTTGGTCATTTTAAGGTTTATAAAAGGGGTTTATATGCAAACTGAGGTTCTGGTCATAAACATTCTGTAAAAATATTTAATATATGTTATTATAACAGTAGGATATCATACATATGCGTGGTTTATGATTTATGGCCAAACTATGTACCGTAGTGGCGTTTTGGTCATTTCACACATAGTTTTAATGACTTATTTGGGATTCTGAGTTCATAACTTATACCTACTGTAAAAATATTAAAAACGGTTTATAATTTCAGTAGGTAACAAGTCTTGGGTGCTAAGTATGGTTTAAAACCATACAATGCACCTATTTAGCGTAAAAGTCGACAAATGACGATTATTTCGATGTTTAGTCAATTCTGAGGTTATGACCAGCTTTGAATGGTCAAAATATTTTATTTATAAAAACATATTAGTAGCAAAAGGTTTTTGCATGTTAATTATATTTAAAACCCAACTTGTGTGTGAAAAGGGTATTATCGTCATATATTAACTTCATGCAAGAACTCTAAGTTAAACTCAGTATATAATCTGTTTAAATATCCCAAATAATTCCAAATAAGATATCATATCAGTAGGTGATGAGTTTTTATGTTAAATTATGTTAAAAACACATTTTATGTGAAAAAGGGAATTTTAGTCCTTTTTAAAGCTTATATTTTGATTAATTAAGCAAACTTAGTTTATGACCAATTTATAAATGTTAAAATATGCTAAACATGTTAACATATCAGAATGTAACTCATTTGCATGCTTAGTTATGTTAAAAATCTCATTTTTGAGTAAAAGGGAATAATAGTCAAGTTTAAGCATAATAACAGTAATCAAGTAAATAACTCAGATTACTAGGTGACCATGTAATATAATCTCAGCGGGTTATATTACTACATAATATGGTCACAAAGAAACCTTAACACATAAAGGAACTAATCTAATTTGGGTCAGAACTGAAAGTCAAAGCAAAAGTCAAGCTTTTGCGACTTTCGGTTGCGAACCGAGCTTAAACTTAGAATTGTCGGGTTGAACATGTTTAGACATGTTCTAATAATGTTTACCAAGTTATTAAAGTGATAAAACATATTTTATAACTTCTACATTATTAGATTTGAATTTATTTAAAAACTGACCCGTTTGACTTTTTATGTTAATTACTTTGACCCGACAACTAACTAAGTAAACGTGGTAATTAGGAGGTGCCCTTTTGAGGGATTAACACCTACCTAATTATGATCACGTAGCCATATTCGCCTCGAACCGTTTAGGTCTAAACCGAAAGTCAAAGGCGATTTGCGGAAACTTTGACTTTCGGCTTTTAAAGGCATAAAAACCGAACTAGAGTGGCTAAGGACACTTACAACAGGTCCTAGCTCGAAATCTTGACTAAGGGGGAGCTTTGTTTTGATTAGGAACCTCAGAGAAGAAGTATAGAAGTGTTTTTTGAAGGTGCAAGTTCAAATGGCCAAGTGAAGGCTCTATTTATAGTGAATCATGGTGTCTTAGGATCAATCCAGGTGTTTTTGATTATTCTCGGATCATTCCAAGTGTCCTAGTGTCAACAAAGACCATCAAACAAGCACTGGTTTCGAGTTCCAGGCATGCGGTGTCGGTTTGTGTGGGCTGCAAGGCTGCTACATGCAGTTGTCCAGTTTTTTCTTACTGGGCAGTCGCACGCTGGCCGCGAAAGATAAGGCCTTGGTCTTTGCGGGCTGCGACTCTCCTTCTGTTCCAGTTAAACAAGTTCTAGAATTGGCAGTTTCAGTCCCTGGTCCTTATTAACTTCATATAACTTTCATTTTTAGCACTATTGGCCCCAATAGTTAGTTTTTAAGTATCTTGGGACTTATAATAAACATCGTTAGGCTTCCGTTCAATTAAGAGATCACCTGAAATGCACTAGTTTCTCTCATTGACGCGTTTACCCTTTTTCTTGAGATCTTGCACCACTTATTATATAATGATATCGAAACCTTATGTAAATAACATCTAGCATTCTCGGAAGTAAAATTGGACATTACGAAGCTCCGGGTTTGTTAAAAGGTCACTCAGAGGTAAGAATTAACGTGTTGACACGTTTAACCCCTTCGTCTTATAACTTTCACTTGTTTTTCACAAATGGCTTCTCACGCCCAATAATTTACTCGTTTTAAGAATACGAACATCGTGTAAGGTCATTCAGAGGCATAGTTTTAGCATGTTGACACTTTTAGTCCCTCCGCATACATTCTTTCTCTGTTTGTCAGCTTTAGTCCTTTAAAGTCAATTTATTACACGTTTAGGATTTATGACACGTGTCTTCACATTATAGGACATGATTTTTAAGAGGTGTTACACTTAACAAGGCATAAATGCACAAATTCATTTCGTAAAGTCAAATTTTATAATCATTCGACAATTCACAAATTTAATTCAAATACATGACAATTATCAAAGGTTTCAAAATCAAAATACAACTTGTCACGAATCAAATCTCAAAACATTGTCTAAACCCTAAAATCTCACAAAAACCTACACCGGGGTGAAACCCGAGAGGATTAGTTGCTCATGGTGGATGAAACTTGATCACTGGATGATGAGAGCTTGAATGTTGACATCTTGAAGCTTCGAATGTGATGGTGATGAGGATTAGGATTAGGGTTTATGGTGAATGGTGATGGTGAATGGATTGAAGAGATGATAGTGGTGATGGTGAATTAAGGTTAGAATCGATTGATGGAGGATGATTGTGGATGAATCGGATGGATTAGAGGTGGATTGGGTGAGGTTATTAGCTCCAAGAATGACTTCAAAACTCAAACAAAATGTAACCTCGATGAAAATGGTCAAAAATATCAATATATCTCGTCCCCAATCAACCAACAAACAAAATTCGCGAGGCAGACCAGACGGGAGCGTCGCCGACGGTGCTTGTATGTCCTGTTTTCCTCCGACGTGCTAATCCACTGTCCACGAGCAACATTGGCCGACGAGATTAACTATGAGGCGTAACCGACGGCCCAGGGGGGCGTCGGCGACGATACTAGCATTTGCTACTTTCTGTTTTGTCCATTTTTCACTCTCGGTTGACCCGTTTCCATCGCTGCTCCGTATAGCTCCCGAATAGCTCCTTAAACTCCGTTAGACCTGCAAAACACAATTCCAATCAAAAGTAGGCTATTCAAAACTAAAATTTATGTAAAAACATAAACTTAAACATAAAGGAACACCGGTTTTCGACCACGCATCAAGAACCCCATTGCCCCACTTCGTCCAGACTATGTTGTCTTAACCGGGCCCACGCTGACTTCAGAGTTTGGATTAGGCATTCCCTGGGAAACCATACTGCCGGCTGCCACTTAACAGTCGTTGTGCCACCACAAGAGCAGAACTCTCAGGCGTAACACACGGTGGGACGAAAACCCAGGTGAGCTCAAGATAGAGCCGACACCTTTGCAAGGAGGCTAGGCTCTATCTATCATTGCCTAATCCATCAAAGTGACACAAGTAGGGATTGAACTTTAGTCTCCATTGGAGAACCCAAGTCTCTATACCACTAGGACACAAGTGGTGGATAGGTGAAAATAAACGCCTCTAGACACATTAAAGTTTTTGTTTTTCAGGAACAACTTAATAATTTATTAATACATCATTTTTTATCTTTCTACATATTGCTATAAGGGTAAATTACACTTTTCGTCTTTTATGCATGTATTGGATTGCAATGGGTGCCCTTTAACTTCAATAATTACAGTTACAGTTCTTTATTTACAAAACTCATTACGCCTTATGTCCTTGAGCACTAACCTTGTTATCATTTTTAGTTAAATATGACATGTACCTTGCACATGAGGATAAATTAGTAATTTTACTAGTATATCTAAACAAATAAACGACCACATCCATGCCCACCCCCACCCCCTATCTTTACAATTTCTCTTCACATAGCATCATCTTCCCCAAACTAAGCTAAAACTCTAAATCTCCATTAAAACCCATTACTGAACCTGCAAATCTTCTTGAATCAGACACATATATGATGTTTAGTAATTCCTAGTTGAGTTTAAAACATGTTTATATTTACCTAAAAGTAAAGAGTGCCCAACAACCCCCTTCTCATGTGCTATCGTTGCTCCGCCACCGCCACCGCCGTAGCGGCGCTTCTGTTCTTGCTCCGGTCCTTTTTTCTCGTCGATTCTCAAGACCCTCTCCTTTACAAATTCAGTTTGTGACTTTGTGTTCTTTATTCTATTATTTTTTTATTTTAGGATGTAATATTCAAATTGATGGTAATAATGACTCATTGATTATGATGAATTAGGTTGTGTTTTGTAAACAGATGGATTGATTAAAGTAATTAGTATCTACACCTATTTGATGAAAATTTCAAATTTGATTATTGACTTTTGTATTGATTACCATGAATGATAAATGTATGGTAATTGGTATATGCTATAGAAATATTTAGCTTATATTGGTTTATGCTAATTTTTCTGGGTTGTAATATTCAAATAACATACAAACTGAATTCGTAAAAGGGAGTAATTTTAACCGGGGTAGTAGTTCTCACCGGAGATGAGAGAGAGAGTTTTAGACAGGTTTTTAATGTTATATTTTTTATTTATTAAATACTACAAATAATTAAGTAAAAAGACTAAACTACCCTTAGAGCATTCACAATGGATCCTCTATATTAGTGTGAGTGTAACCTCTATATTCTTTAAAGTGGTTGTGAGTGGTGGAGAGAGAACAACTTATTGTTCACCAGTAAATTTGAAGGAGATACTGTTAACCTCTATAATTTTTTTATTTTTTTTAAAGTAGTTGTGAGTAGAGGAGATAGAAAATGTAATGATAAAAGTATAAAAAATATCATTTAATTGAAAAGAAGAGAGAAAAGATAGTGTTTTTAGTGTAATTATAAATATAGAGAAAAAGACTCAATTGTGAATGTGTTAGGATCTGAGTTTACTTGTTTATGTTGTTTTTGTAAGATGAACAATGAAAGAAGATAAACAGAGGAATAATTTCCAGCGGAATGAATGAAAAACTTTATAACATAAACAAGGAAAAAAAAGCTTTGATCATTTATACTTTGTGTCGAATGATTTCATTACAAAATATTCAACGTATGCATGAACACTTTCTCCCCCTCAGCCTGAGCTCACAATGTTAGTTCGTACAAGATGCAAAGTGTGTGCAAGAGCTAATAGAACAGTACCGGCACTGTCTATTTATAGTACAATCCTAAACATTGCCTAGACAGTGACAGCTAACAATCTTAACAACCTCTAAACACTGCTAATTACAAACACTGTTACATTAGACAATAATTAACTAAACACTGATGAATGCTATCCGCTGATGATGCTCAACCACTGATGAAGATTGGGCAGTGCTTTCCATTTAAGGTTGATCGGGCCTTTGACTTTAGCAGTTCTTTGACTTCAGCAGATGATTGGTCTTCAACAGTCTTTACATCCAACAGGGCTTTGCATATAATAGTCTTTGCAAATAAACTGACTGTAGAGAATCATCAGTTGTTCAGTGTCACTGCCATTGGAGAGAAATAAGGTTCAAACACTGTTATACAGGATCAGTTGTTGCATAACCAGTTTTAGCTTTGTATCATCTGTTCTTCAAGGAAGGATCACATGAGCCAACAGAATGCTCTTGTATGAATAAACATAACTGAAAATTTTAACCAGGTTAGTGCTAAAGGACGTAGAGTGTAATTGGTTTTATAAATAAAGGACTGTGATTGTAATTAATAAAGTTAAAGGGCATCCATTGCAATCCGATACAAACATAAAGGACGAAAAGTGTAATTTACCCTTGTTGTAATTTGAAAAACAGAAGAAAAGCTGTTTAGATCCCACAAGTCTACCTAATTCAACATCATGAACTGCCCATTATGTCCTCTGTATAGTGAAACCTACAGTTAAATATCTCATACAAAGAACTTGTAAATTAGCTTCCCAGGTTTATTAATTCAGCAACAAACAACAATATACAAAGAACTTGTAAATTAACTTCCCAGGTTTATTGATTCAGCAACAAACAACAATATGTGAACTTGTCATGTAGATTCGTTTGCCTCATTTGTTGATTTGAAATCCATTAAAGAAGGTTGCATATGTTCATCTACTAAGCATCGTAAGCTGAAATGTACAAATAAGATAAATTAAGAATATAGCACGTCGTATCAAAATTGTATGCAAGTAAATGTGTGTTATACATTAAACCGTAATCAAATAAAGGAAACTTTGTGGCGAGCCATATTCATTCAAGTATTACTAGTACTATGGTCACCATTAAGACTTAATTCTTGAGCTGATAGGAAAAATACCATATTAGATGCAAGGGCATTGCTAAAGCCGAAGAAAAATGATCCATATGCCAAAAAGATCAATCTAAAATATGCCTAGTGTGAATGCATATGTCTATCGCTTGCGTTAAACACGTAATGTAGTTTAATCAGATGATACAAGACCGGTGCTAAACAGAGCAAAAGGCAACATTTGTTATGTATTGAAATCCATTCGGACGGATGGACATATAGTCCATCCGGAAGCCCATCCGTCCGGATGAGGTCCATCCTTCCGGATGAGGTCATCCGCTACCTAGTTCCATCCGGATGAGTCTTGCCTATAAATAAGAGAGTGGGTCTTTGTCATTTGCAACTTTTCATGACTAGAGTAGGGAAACTCTGTCCAATTGTTTTTGTGGTGTAAACATTGTCAAATCATTAATAGAAAACAATTTATATTTACATCTTCGTATTTTATCCATACACGTGATTGGATTCCGCACTTTCACGTGTCGGTTCACATTCAATGGTCAAGGAATTCATCCAGATCCTAAATTCACAAGTGGTATCAGAACAAGGTGCTTGATTACAAGGATTGAAACATGAAGATTCAACAACTTCATCAAATTCAGAGACAAATCTTCATATTCTTCTTCTACTCATCTTCTACTTTTCTATTTTGAACTTAAATCTCAGATTCACAAAGATTTCACGGTTAAAATTGGCTAAATTTTCAGTATGTTGTGTGAAAATCAGTTTTAACAAACTCTACAAAGTTTCAGATTAAATTTCTAACAAAATCATACTCAAATATGTCAAAATCATGAACTTTGAAACTAAGTTTGCTGACATCATCATCCATCCGGACGGATAGACAGTTCATAAGTGTTTTTGTTCAAGAATAGTTCATCCGGAAGTTAGCTCATCTGGACCATATTCCCCATCCGGACGGAAGGTTCATTCAGACCAAATATTCATCCGGACCAACGGTTCATTTGAACAAAAGTTCATCCGGACTAGTTCATCCAGACGGGTCCATCCGAACCAAATTCTTTGTTATTATGTGATTTTCAAGTTTAATCAAGCGTTTGTATGTTTGTAGGTGATCATGGCTGAAGAATTTTACAACATGTTTTACAATGCATATACATCCGAAACAACGACTGAACCAATTCCTGTTTCAACTAAAACGGTTTCGAGTGCTATTTCTGAGAGTCTAAAGAATGATACTTTGTACGGAAATCATCAACGACCACCGAAACTAATGAACATAGAAGATTATCATTGGTGGAGTACATGTTTTGAGAACTGGGTGAAGGCGTATGCCTATGAGAGTTAGATAATGATGACTTACGTATATAAAAAACCTGTAACTGAACAAAATGAATTACTTCCAATTCCAGAATATTCAAAAGTTGATAAAGAAAAACATTCTGATGAACTAAAAATGGTAACATTATTGCAACAATCAGTTAGAGAGGATATTATGTTTTTGCTACACCATGGTGAAACATTTAAGTCAATGTGGGAAGCCTTAAAGCTAAAACCCGATGGGGGCAAAGATATTAAGAAGAACAAAATATCTCTGTTAAAAAAGGAGTTTGATCCGTTTGGATGTATGAAAGGAGAAACTGTTCGACAGATGATTGAAAGATTTTGTCATCTCAAAATCGAGTTAGATAGGTTTGGAATCAACAAAGACACAGAAGAGATTGTTGATAAACTTATCGAGGTGTTATCGCAAGTTGATGACTGGAAAACGTTTGTGATTGTCATGAAAAATGATCCAAAGTTTGAAGAAATGACATGGGATGGATTGATTGAAAAACTGGAAGGACATGGTCTACAGTTACAGAAACAAAACAAAATGTCCAATTCCAGTTATAAGCAAAATGTTGATCTATACTACCGAAGAAGTTTGTTGCAAAACAATCAGTCACCAAAGATCGGTACAACATTTAGTACTGATAATGTTGATGATTCATCAAAGAAAAAGTCTTCGAGCTATGATTCAGGATATCATTCATCTTCTGCATCATCAAAATCCAGTTCGAATCAAAGCTGGAAAGAGTCTCCGAATTTAAACACTGATTTCGCAAAACAGCACATGAGTTTCTTAGCTTCTGTTCTGGGGTCTTATGAGAGTTTGATTGCAGGAAAGATCGGTAATCCAAACATTACCAAAGAAGATTACGGTCAAGTTGATCCAGAAGAGATGGAACTCATGGATATTCGCTGGTGCATGGCAAGCGTTATGAGGAGAGCTCAAAGGTTTATGGAGATCACATGTAGAAAATGTATGGAAGGTCCTGATATGAAACTGGGATTCGACAAAGCTAAAGTCACTTGTTTCAAGTGCAAAAAAAAGGGACACTTTAAGAGAGAGTGCTCAAATCGTCAAGAGTATGATAGTGTGAATCCTTTTCACGATGACGATTACAAGAAAGTTATCTATCATCGCAATAACGAGCAGCCAACAAGAAAGAAGATTGAAGAAGGATCGTCCAAAGAGAAGAAACAAGCTATGTTGACGATTCATGATGATAGTTATAGACCCGGAATGGTTCAAGAGGATGAAGGTTTTGACTGGGGAAAATATATCAAAGATGAAAAAGCTGGGAAAAAGGCATTGGTTGCTGAGATTAAAAGAAGTCGAGAAGAAGAAGAGGCACGATGCTATTTGAGCCATGTATACGATGCTTATAAAGAAGCAAGACGGGAAATAGATGGTGTCAAGAAAAGGAGTGCTATATTGATCCGAAAGGGAATCCGAGAGTTGATCCTGATGTGGTTGATTTTGAAGCCTTAGTTGCTGCAATTCCAACTATTAGTGTCTGGTGTCGAGGGCTCAGAGAGATTCCACGTTACAGAGAAAAGGTCGAGGAAGGGATAAATAAGGTGATCTATGCTAGCCTAGAAAAGAAGAAGAAGATGGTGGAGGAGATTATGGTTGAGAGTCAGAAGTTGGTGAAGGAGGTGAAGAAAGAGAAAGTAGCTGATAAAAAGATTGGAGAAGCCGGTAGAGGAAGCTGGTGTAGAGAAACAATGAGAGGAAGAAGATCAGAAAAATCTAACACTGACGTAAAAACTCAAACATAATCTTCTGAAATATTAGATAAATCTGATTATAAAACTGAACAACAGTGCAAGAAATGCATGGAAATGTGCAAAGCGTGTACTGAAAAGGATAACAATATGAGATCCAAAGACATTGAATTTACTAAAATTGAAAAGATTTTCAAAGATAAGTATAATGAAATGTTTGAAAATGAAAAGTTTTTGAAACATGAAAATGAAAAACTGACACAAAAATGTGATAGTCTTGAAAAAGAAAACAAAATTTTGAAAGAAGAGTGTTCAGAAGTTTGCAACAAATGTGTTCCAAAAGATAAAACTATTCAAAAATTGCAAAAAGAATATGATTGAATGAAATTGTCATATCACACTATAAAAGAAGCTTATGAAATTTTGAAAAGTAAAGTCACAAGTCTGGATAACAGATTGTCAGCATGTTAAGAATCAAATAAATTTCTTGAAGCTAGATTTGAAGGAAAACAAAAGGTTTTAAAAAACTATATTGATGAAGTGGCTAAACTTAAACAAGAATTGGCTAAAAAAGAAAAATTGGTTAATAAACTTCAAAGTTATCATGTTCCTTCTTATATTCTTGAACGTATTTTCAACATCACACCGGATGGAAATGATTCCGAAAAGAACAAAAAGGGAATTGGGTCAGAATACCATCAAGTTCCACTACCGTTGGAGGATAATTATACATTCTATGATGGTGAAAAGGTGGAAAAAGCTATAAACATGGTTGACCAATTACCTGACAACATCGATATGATTTACACCAAATCTGATGATCTTAATGATTCAGAGGTCGTAGGCAAGGTTATTGAAAGTGTTCTCACAGAGGAGTCTACCAACACAGATAAGTCTGAATCACATAATGAAGATAAGGGAAGTTTTCATGAAAGTTATTTGAAAATTTCAAAATCTGAGAAAGTTATGAATGATTCAAAAGGATTGGTTTATACCATGATTGAATCGAACAAACTATTCTTGGATGATGAATTTCTAATTCCAAATGTGATTTCAGATAAAATAAACAAAGTTTTCAAATTAGTAGAAATTGAAAAGTCTGAAATTTCAAAATTTGCTAGAAAGAGCAAGAGAACTTTTTATAACAAACCTAGTTATAAAAAGAAAAACATGAAGGCCGGGTTGGGTTATAAGAATAAACAAAATCAGAAATGATATGAAAAGATAAATGTAACGCCCTTATTTTCGACTTAACAAAAATACATGTAAACTTTCAAGATTTAACTTTTAACATAAAGTTTTACATTTGACCAAAATGCCCTTATAGCTAGTTCGAGATCAACACCTCCCCTAGTCTAGTTACAAGTGTTAATCCGAACTACCCTGTCAAGACGCTAGTTTAAAGTTCCTAAATACAAACGACTAAATTTCTAAAACCATAATTTACATAGCAAAAGACATATTTCAAGTAGCATAAGTTTAACAAAAGGGTTGTTTCAAAAGGGCGACTACTACTACGGAAGCGCATAAAGCATGGTGTGCAAGTGGGTGTTCGTCTCCAAGTTCGCCACGCCGCCTAAATCGCGGATTTACCTACATCGCAATTCAAGTTTAACTAGTCAGTTTCTTTCAATTTAAATAAAATAAAAAAAAAACTAACATCCATTCATGCCATCACATAACCATGTCATAATTTCACTTTCATCGACCCATTAAACGGGTCATCATTTACCATCTCCAAACGAGATATTTCATAACCTTCAACAATCCGTTAATCTCGGATTGAACATAAACACAACATAAACATCATTCCAAATCTGTTTGTGACAGATTTATCTATTTCATTACATTCCTTCATAACCTTCCAATATACGGTTAATTCAAAACCAACCGACCATAACATAACCTTTCCTTATCATTATCAATTCTTACGACCCGTTTATGCCGGGTTATGTTATCGACTACACATCAACTACGAGTCACCATATCTACGATTTTAACATAACAACAACAACAAGTAAGTAAAGCTTGTATGCATAGAACAACATACCTCGATTATGTGAGCTGTCCCACCTCCTAGCGCTTGAACCTTCTTCTTTTACGCCTACATCAAAACATTCATTCATTTAGCCCGACCAAATTCCATTCCATCCTTTTACACTTTTATAATACAACATCTTGATCATAATTTAACAAAATTCACCCACTTGTTCATTTAGGCATTTTATCGAACACTTGGCGTGCTTCGCATTTGTAGGACCTTTAATTACATGTTTCTTTACATAATAATCTACAAGTTCATAACAATCAAACAAGTTAATGCGATTTTCTCATCCTACATCATTCATCTATGTTCCATTTATCACCACGCGCTAAATCACGGGTTCTAATCCATAATCTTAACTCATAGATATACATATCACAACATTACTCATGATCTAGTAAAAACCCATTTCCTAAAGTTCATACTTTCAAGAAATTCGACTTACCACTTTGTTAGTCACACCTTGGTGACCGAGAATCGGAGTTCCTACGATCGTTCGGCTTAAAATCACCTCTCAATCAAAGGAATTAGTGAACTAGGGTTTCTTGTGTTCTTGTCTTTTCTCCTGGATAAACTTCACGCACACACTAGAAGTGTCTAGTGTGTGTGTGTTGTTTAATTTAACTAGTTAGTTCTTTTAAATTTTCATGTTTAGTCCCTCGGGTCTTAACGTTTATTTATTTTAGCCCCAAACCTTCATGTCATAACCTATCTCAAAGGCAATAATTAAATTACTTATTTTTGGGGCGTTACAATAAATTCTCGGAAAATGACGAACTTTGTTAATGGAACAAGTTCTGAGGAAGAGAAAGAACTCCAATTTAGACGACAGTCTAATGAAGAGTTCTATGCTCAAAAGAAAAAGCAATAACAATAGATTAAAGATGTTTCCTAGAGAACATGCTTTAAGTGCAATCAAATTGGACATCTTAGTCGCAAGTGTCCAAATCCGAAATCTGTTGATGTTGATAAGAAAAGAAAGGATGAAACACCGAAGATAACCAAGTTTGAATCAAAACAAACTCGGAAACTAAAATCAACGACATCCAAAGTTGTGCCACAACAGATTTGGAAACAAAAAGAAAATGTTTCAGAAACAAAATAAATTTAGAAACCTAAAATCGATTTGTTAAAACAAAACACTCAGAATGATTCAAGATTTTATTGAATAAGTGTTTTAAAAGGACAAGCTTGGGTGGTCAAGACACAAACTTCTCTGAGTGATAATCGAAATGAAAATGTTTTTGACAAGAATGAACGAAACTATCTAGTTCTACCTAGAAAGATTTATGTTCAGCTACCTGAGTCTGAACAGGCTTGGGTTGCATTATTCAAGTAATTGAATTGTTTGAATGTGCATGTAACACCCCAAAAACTGATTAATATGAAAATAAGTAAAAGTGAATAAAACCTAACTTAGTTGATGGGTTATGATAAATGATAAGTTAAATTATGGAAAATGCTTGAATTAGATACTTAACAAACTTGGAGGGGGTAATGTGAAAAGTTTAAATTAAAAGGGATTAATAAGGTGTAAACCCAAAAACACACACCTGGTGCGTGTTTTGGGATCGACCAGAGCAGGAAAGACAAGGTGTTAGTGAAGTATGTGTCTATCGCCTCCGTCAATCAGAATCATAGCAGAAAATGAAGAATACTAGACTTTATATTGTAATATTAGAGATATCTAGACAAAAAGGCAAGGTGGCATTTCTGTAATAATGAGAAATCTCATTAAAAGCCTTGTGCCTATAAATAGAGCCTTAGACTTAAGAATTAGCACTTTTGCTCATTTGGTGTTTTGGAGCTTTCTAGATCTAGAGAGAGAATCTAGAGAGAGAAAGTGATTCAAGGTTCTTGTACTTTATCAAATCTTATATAGAATCACGTTTATATTACATCGTGTGTGTTAGGTCACGTTCGTGTACGGATTCCGCACGTTTCACGTTCGTTTCGCAATCGTTTCGGAGTCAAAACCGGTCCTACAAGTGGTATCAGAGCAGGAGCTCGATTGCACTGATCTATCACACATTTACGAGCAGAATATTATCAGATTCAGATCCGAATTTCATCTACTTCTTCATCTTTTTCATATTTTTCACGTTTTTCACTGATTTTCGTCAAATTGAACAGGTTTTTACGGTCCAAATCGTCTGATTTTTTGATATGTTGTGCGAAAACACCTGATCTATAACCCTACCAAGTTTTAGATCCTAATTCCTAGCCGTTTAGGAGAAATCTGAGTTTTTGTGTCCGACATCGTTTGAAAATTGGCGTGACCGTTTGAACAAGCACGTGACCGTTTGAACAAGCATCTGACCGTTTGAACAAGCACGTGACCGTTTGAAATTTGCCTCTGACCGTTTGAAAACTGGACTGTGCGTTTGAAATTGACACATGACCGTTTGAAGCAGCCCTGACAGTTTGAAGCAGACCTGTCCGTTTGAGAGTGTGACAGTTTGAAGGTGTGACAGTTTGAAGGTGTGATTATTTGAAGGTGTGACCGTTTGAGGGTGAAAGTGGTTCAGCAACACACGTGAACATCTTAATTGATATTGTCGGTTCTTGTTCATACATTGCCATGTGATGTTTTAATTGTGAAATTGATATGCATGTGAAAGATATCAA
Organism: Helianthus tuberosus; assembly: GCA_030545235.1. Classification (NCBI taxonomy): domain Eukaryota; kingdom Viridiplantae; phylum Streptophyta; class Magnoliopsida; order Asterales; family Asteraceae; genus Helianthus; species Helianthus tuberosus. Next base: position 147,236,478 of record CM060414.1, on the reverse strand, counting down.
AGTATGTCTGACATAAATGTTTGCATGAGAAAAGTCTAAGTGTTTGGCAGCCCACTTTATTCTCGGTTCAATCAGCAAGTGGTTAATATCAGAGTTGTCGGCCACATTCAATTTGGGGTCCAGTTACATTGTGTTGGGTATTAGAGTTTATTGAGCATTTGTTATTGTGGTGGTCCAATCAGATTTCAAGCACACTTAAAATTGTCGGTTTAGTGGAGTAATAGGTCCTACAGTTTGGTTAAAAATATATATATATATATATATAAGTTCACGAGATTGCCTTGGGTTATGGATTATTGATCGCATGTTCAGATCATCGGTCCAATTATATTCTTTGGTTACTTGAAAGTGTCGGCTCTATATGATCATAAATGACCTACATTTAAAAGCCCAAGATACTTACTAAGTCAATAGTGCAGCCCAAGTGATATTGTCCTTGTTCAAAGATTGGCATAATTCATTTGTTTTCGGGCTCATTCATTCAGTGTTCTCACTTCTACAACTTTGAAACGAGTCTACGAATCTTCGACACGAGTCCTAGATTAATTTCGCCCTCACACTTTTACATATACAGTTCGTTTAAACTGATTGTTTGTTTGTTTTCAAGGTGATTAAAAGGTGCTGATATTCGAAGAGCTATAATTCAAGGTGTTTGAAGATGTCAAGCAACGGTGAAGAATTCTACAACACATTCTACAACGCATTCACTTCCGAATCGACAGATAGAAGATCCGAGATGAGAGAATATTCGAAAGAGATTTCGGAGAATTTGAAGTTTGAGAACATGTATGGAAGCCAACAGAAACCACCGAAGCTAATGAAAGTTGAAGATTATAACTGGTGGAAAAACAGATTTGAGGGTTGGGTAAAAGCTTTCGCTCCTGAAAGCTGGTTAAAACTGACACATGAATACGTTGAACCAGTAAAAGAGGGAGGAGAGTTAATAGATGCAAAAGATTTTACAGAAAAAGATATAAAAAATGTTGTGGCTGAATATAAAATGATTACATTCATTAAACAGTCAGTCAGAGAGGATATTATCTCGTTAATTGAACAAGAGAAAACTTCAAAGAGTTTGTGGGAAGCGTTAGGGAGAAAGTGTGTAGGAAGTAATGAAATTGTTAAAAATAAAAAGAAATTGTTGCGTAAAGAGTTTGATTTATTCAGTTGTATGAAAAATGAATCTGTTTGTAAAATGATCGAGAGATTTGGACATCTGAAAATGGAGCTGACCAGACATGAAATTTTACCTTCTGAAGAGGAGCTGGTGGATAAATTGTTTGATTCATTGCCAAATGATCAAGAGTGGCAATACTTCGCTCTAATGTTGAAAAACACAATCAAGCCTGAAGATTTAAAAGTGGATTTGCTGATCGAAAGACTTGAAAGTCATGAGTTAGAGATAAAAAGATCTAAAGTCAACAATCCAGCTTATCAGCAGAATGTAGAGCTTTACTACAGAGGAAATATACCACAGGCTGGGTCTCCAAGAACAGCGTTTTCTGCAGAAAGTTCAAGTTCAGTGAACAATGAAAGTCTTCACAGTGGTTTTCACAGTGGATCTTCTTCAAACAATTCAAGTCAATCTGCTTCCAAGAATTTGTTTCAATGTAATATCGCAGTGGATCTGAAGAATGGGCAGAATTTCAGCGAAGATTCGGTAAAACAACAGATGGTTTTCTTGGCATCTGTACTTGAATCGTATGAAAGCCTCGTTGCAGGGAAGATTGGCAATACAAACTTGACGAAAGAAGATTATGATCAATTAGACCCCGAGGAGATGGAATTAATGGATATAAGATGGTGCATGGCCAGTGCGGTTCGTCGAGCACAGCGGTTCATGGAGATCACGGGGAGAAAGTCAATTGGTGGACCATCTACCAAACTGGGATTTGATAAATCCAAGGTGACATGCTTCAAATGCAAACAAAGAGGTCACTTTAAGCGCGAGTGCAGAAATGCGTATGCTGATGATGATTCTGCAAACCCGTTCAACGAAGATTATTACAAGAAAGCGATTTACCATCAGAACAAGTCTGAGCCACCAAGATTGAAACAGCCTGAAGAAAAATCAAGGGCTCTTGCAGTTATATATGATGATGAAGGTTACGACTGGAGTCAAGTTTGCCCTGAAGAAGATGCAGTTGGATATGCATTTGTTGCAAATGATGATCATGATACTTGGTGGAGAAGAGACAGTGCGAGATGGGAGATTGGCAAATTGTATGAACCATTTAAGGAAGCACAAAGAGCCAAGAGATGGAATGAAGAATTAGAGTGTTACATGGATCCACAGGGTTATCCAGTAGTTGATCCATCAAAAGTGGATTTTGATGCTGTAACCAATGTGTTTCCAAGTGAGGGCACTTTCAACACAAGAAGGCTTTCTGATAAAAGCTATTTGCCAAATTTGATGAACAAGTTAAAAGAAGTTTTTGAAGCAAGTTTACCGAAGGTGGTAGAACTGAAGAAAAGAAAAGAAGAAGAATTGAAGAAGATGATTGAAGAAGTGAAGACTGTTGCAAAGCTTGCTGGAGAGGAACAGAGAGCTGAAGAAACGCAGAAGAATGAAGAAGCTCAGAAAGAAGAAAAGGAGGAAGATCAGAAAGTTGAGACAGAAGAACCGGTGCTGAATGAGACTAAGGTTAGAAAATCTTCTGATCTATCGAATGTTGAATTGGTTGATGAAAAAGAAAACAAATGCAGGAATTGCATAGAAATGTGCAAAGCCTGTACTAAAAAAGATGACATCATAAAAACAAAAGACAATGACATAGTTAAACTTGAAAATGGTTTCACAACAAAATGTAAAGATATGATTGAAAAAGAAGAAATTTTGAAACTAAAAGTTGAAAAATTGACACAGAAATGTCAAGGTCTTGAAAAGGATAATGATGTTTATAGACAACTGTGTTCAGCAAAATGTGTCGATTGTGTTGAAAAAGAATCTAAATTTCAAGATTTACAAAAACAGTATGATTCTTTAAAGTGGTCGAGTCAGAGAGTACAAGAAGCTTATGATACTTTGAAGAGCCAAGTCAAAAGTTTTGATCAAAGATTGTCAGAAACTTTAGTCACCAAAGAAATGTATGAAAGAAAGTTTAAAGAAAAGCAAATTGAATTGAACAAGTGTGTTGATGAAATTGCTAATCTTAAACAAGTCTTGGCTGAAAAAGAAAAGATTGTTACAAAACTTCAAAGTTATCATAACTCTTCGTACATTCTTAAACGCATTTTCAACATCACACCAGATGACAAAGATACTGAAAATTGCAAAAAGGGTATTGGTTCAGAATTTCATCAGGTACCACCACCATTGAGAAACAATTATACTTTTTATGATGAGGAAAAGGTGGCAAAGGGTTTGAACTTAGCTGACCAGTTACCTGAAAGTATCGATGTGACTTACTCCAAATCTGATGATGCTAATGATTCAGAGGTGGTAAGTAAGGTTGTTGAAAGCGTTTTGAAAGATGAGTCTACAAAAGGTAAGTCTGAATCACAAGATGAAGATGAAGGAAATCTTTATGATAGTTATCTGAAAAACACAAAATCCGAGAAAAATTTGAATGATGATTCAAAAGGATTGGTTTATACCATGATTGGATCGGACAAAATATTCTTAGATGTTGTATTCCCGATTCAGAATGTGATTTCAGAGAAGGTCGATAAAGTTTTCAAAATGGTTGAGATTGAGAAGCCTGGGATTCCAAAGTTTGCTGGTAAAGGTCATAAATCTTCTTATAACAAAGCTGGTTTTAAGAAGAAAAACATGAAGGCTGGTTTGGGTTATAAAAAGAAACAGAATTGGAATCAAAGTAAAAAAACAAAATTTGCAACAAAAGATGAGTTTTGTTCAAGGGAAAAGCTTGAAAGAAGAGGAAAAACTCAAATTTGGACAACAGTCTAATGAGGAGTTTGATGCTATGAAAAAGAAACAACAACAGGCCAAGGACGTTTCAAAGAAAGTGTGTTTTAAATGTGATCAGATTGGACATGTTGCACGAAAGTGTCCAAATCCAAAGCCTGTTGATGTTGAAAAACAGAAATCTGAGGATGTGAAACCAAGGTCAACCAAAATTGATTCGAAACAAACTTGGAGGTATAATACAAACAAGTTTGCTTCAAATCAAAATTGGAAATCAAACCCGAACAGGTTCGATTCAAGACAGACCTGGAACTCTCACACACCCAGATTCAAAACAACACAAAGTTGGAGAACATCTGTTGATATGACAAAACCTCAAGAGTTTTGGAAACCTAAAAATGTTGTTCAAGATCAAAAGGTTCAAAAAGAGACAAATTTTTACAAAAGAGGTACTCCGAAAGGTCAAATGTGGAGTGCTAAGAAACAAGTGACGTCGGAAAAAGATGAGAAAGTTGAAGTCAAAATTGAAAAAGTTTTAAATGACAAAGAGTTTCCGAAATTAAATGAACATTATTGTGTTGAAATGCCTAAGGTCCAACAGACCTGGGCTAAATTGTTCAAATGATTGATAAAGTTTGAATGTGCAGGTGCTCAACGAAGCTGAAGATTGTGAGAATGGTAGTTGGAGCAGCCTGGCACAGGAAGAGGTTGCAGGACCCTGGTTTGGTTAAACAGGGAGTTTATCAATTTTCTGTACATAAATAAACAATATTTTCAAAATCCTAAAAATTGAAAAATTTAAAACCAAAAATATATTTTTAGTTTGTTAAAATTTGAAAAACCAAAAATATGTTTGTTTTGAATTTTGTTTGAATGTATGTTGATCGAATACGCCGAAACCCTCACGGCTGAACAAACATGATTACTTTCATCAGATTGAAAAACGGTTTTCAAACTGTTAAGATCAATGGGTTGTAAATCATGGGGGTACGTTATATTTTCTGCAAATCAGAGCATGTGAAGCAGAAAATAGATGGCGAGACAAAGCTATCAGTATTGGTTGTCAAATTTTCTTTAAATGGTTTTGCATTTTAGGGGGAGATATATTGTTGTTAGAAAATACAAAAACATTTGAAAATTTTGAAAAAGCCAAAAACATGATAAAATTCAAAAAATTGAGTTTTTGCGTAAAAAGAGAAAATGATAGTACATCAGTAGACAGTTACAGTATGCTAAAGAATTGTAATGATTATATAGCGTTAAACAGTCTCACTGATGATATGTCGATAGGTTTTTATACACTTAGTAAACTTTTTCGGGATATAAATCTAAATTCAAACACTTGCTTATTTCGTGGGGAACACTACTTAGATATATAGGTAACCCCTGAAATCTCGTTTGAAAGATTCCTTTTTCTGATATACTAGGTCTTTATACTCAGTGATATCTGGGGTATTATTCCAGGACTTCTGCTGAACGGTAGTTCTGACCTAGTCCTCAAATAATACTTTCTGCAAATGCTTGAAACACAGCATCACCCTCAGCATATATGATAAGACAATAAAATTGCTTAGCAATGCTGTTGTAAAAAAGATCCTCTAAAGGGGACACACCCAAGTTGAGTCATGATCTCTCTGCTGAACGATAGTTCTGACCTGAGCTCTCATGATTCTTCATAATTTATTAACCCCTTACAGATATCATTTGTGTTATAATTACCTGTAAGACTGAATATTGGGATCTGGATACGGGAGTATATTCAAGAGGTGGGACACATGAATGAGTTTAAGTTCTTAAAATACCTAATTCATATCCTGAATCAGTTGAAGTTTGTATGAAAATTTAAGTGGACAAGTATATCGACAATCTAAGTGAATTGTTTAATTCTTAATGTGTAACTAAGCTCAACGGTACTTGTGACTTGTCAAAAACTGATATGATCCTCTGACGCATACTCAAACAAAAATATTGTCTGTAAATATGTTTGTACATATTTCTTTACTGCTTTATATTTTCAGAAAATACAAAAAGATTTTGATTTCTGCTTTATTTTCGACAACCGATGTCTGGGTGCTGAGTTTCAAAATCTAAGTAAGTTGATCGTGTTTCTGTAAATAAAACAAGTTCCTTAATTTGAAACTTGTATTAAAAACAAAAATAAAAATAAAACAGTTTGTGATATCTCCAAGGTCATTAAGTTGGACTTGGATGATTAACTGTGAGGGAGTTGGATGCTTATACTGTTATAGAGCTAGTTTCTGATTCAATTCGATGAAACTGCCAAATTCATGTAAATTGTTTGTTTAAAATGTTTGAGTGAGCCAGGTTACAATTTCTGGATAGCTGAAATTTGAAATGCTATTACTTATAAATGTTTGAGTGATTGCAGATGAGATTCCAGACTACGATCCCGGAAGCTGGGTCTAAGGGAGAGTCTGAAGACGAGCTCGAAGCAAAGGGGAGCTTGTAACCTGAAAGCAAGGTGTCGATCCCAAAAGCACGGAAGCTTGACGAAAGGGGGAGCCTGAAGGAAGAGTCTATCGAGAGAGAGAGCAATGGAAACCTGAAGACAGATCCATGGGGATTCTGTTCGAGAAAGAGGGAGTCTGTGGTTGCTGATAATATCACATTTTCAAGAAGACTCGGAGAGAGAGAAAAACAAGACGCTACGAGATTGACTGCGGCAATATCCAAGGGGGAGTCTGTTAGTGAAGTATGTGTCTATCGCCTCCGTCAATCAGAATCGTAGCAGAAAATGAAGAATACTAGACTTTATATTGTAATATTAGAGATATCTAGACAAAAAGGCAAGGTGGCATTTCTGTAATAATGAGAAATCTCATTAAAAGCCTTGTGCCTATAAATAGAGCCTTAGACTTAAGAATTAGCACTTTTGCTCATTTGGTGTTTTGGAGCTTTCTAGATCTAGAGAGAGAATCTAGAGAGAGAAAGTGATTCAAGGTTCTTGTACTTTATCAAATCTTATATAGAATCACGTTTATATTACATCGTGTGTGTTAGGTCACGTTCGTGTACGGATTCCGCACGTTTCACGTTCGTTTCGCAATCGTTTCGGAGTCAAAACCGGTCCTACACAAGGGTTAACCCTTGTTCTTGCAAGATTCATCAAATCAACAAGGGAATTCAAGGTCAATCAGTTGCATGTCATCGAATTTTCGATTAACTTAACATACTCAATAGAGTGGTAAGTCTAATTTTGTGTTTTGATGAATCGTAGGAATTGGGTTTCGCCCAAATCATGAGTTTATGAGAAACTTTGTGTAATTGAAGGTTAAGATAGTAAAATAAGGCAGAATTTATGTTTGATTTTGGTGGTTTGGTAAGATTGTAGCAAAAACCCACTTGTTAAGAAGCTAGTGTAAGTAGGATGATCAAGTAAAATCATATATGTAAATTTTAGATAAATAAGCTTGTTTGTGATAGATGAATGACAAATAATTTGAGGTAGGATGAAATAATCATGTAAAACAGAATGATTGTAAATGTTATGTGAAAATGAACTAGTAAAGATATGCTTTATAAACTTGTACCTTATGCTTTAAATACGATGCCTACCAAGTGTTCGATGAAATGCTTAAGAGATGGATATATGTATAATGTAGAAAAATGATAGAATGAATTGGTTGGACTAAATGAATGAACGAATGTGTTAATGTAGGCGTAAAGGAAGAAGGTACAAACACTAGGAAAACGGAAGGTGCACAAGATCGAGGTATGTTCCATTGTACATACAAATTTTATTTGAATATGTTAATGTTCGAAAAAATACAAATCTTAGTCACAATTATTCATGGTGGTTAATAAGTTATTAGCCAATCCTTTGCAGATTGGGTCAAGTAAATGAAGGTTATAGTAAGTTATGTAAGGTGATTGGTTCGAATTGATCAAGCCGAAGAAAAGAAAAGTCATGTAAAAGTGAAAAGAATTGTTCGACCCGTTATGTATGGGTGGTTATGAATGTAAATACGAATGTTGAATGGATGATATTCAATCCGTTATACGGGTTGAATGTATGTTGTATGTTGTATGTAAATAACCCGATGTTAACGAGTTATGAATGGTATGACTTATCTCATTTATGAGAGTATATGCTTGACCCGTTTTAACGGGTAGATGAATGTAAAAAAAAAGGAAAACATATAAAGGAATGAAGTCAGAAATTTATTGATTACGAGTGAAATAGTTAATGAGACTAATTTCTTAAGTTTTGTTGTTTGATGTAGGTAAGTCCTAAACTTAGGCGGCTCGACGACTTGGAGCGAACACACATATGAATCTCGCTTATATGCGCTTCTGCTTCTTTTAGTAACATTGTTTATGGTTAAAAAGTGTTTTGTTGTAACTAGTTTTGGTATAGTAGTTAAACTCTCGTAGTTAACTTGATGGATCTTTTAAAACTTTCTAGATGTTGGTAGTTATTTAGAAAGTTATGCAATGGTTTTTTATTAGTGTTTTTGAAAGTGTCAAAATTTACTTGATATTGAGTTTGCCAAAATAGGGATATGCTTATAGTACGAACAGGTCATGCCGAATTTTCTAAAAATAATTATCTAAGACAAAAATGTAGACGTTATAAGTTGGTATCAGAGCCAAGGTTTGAGGGATTCAAGTATTCGAGTTAAAATGCTTGAACTCAAACCGAAAGCTCGTGCAAGTGTGTGTTCGTTCCGAAGCGTCGTGCAAGTAAGTAAATTGTAAATTTCAATTACATTTGTAGTTGAGGTAAAAGGAGAATTTTACGTAAACTGCTTATAAATTGAGTTTTAAAGGATATGATGACGTTAAACGGGTCCGTATTTAAATTACGGACACGTAGGAAAAAGAATCGAGTAAAACGGACTAGTAGAACTATAGATATGGAGTTTTAAAGTTAGTATTTTGAGAAAAGGTTAGAGCTGGGCAAATGCAGCAACCCAGATCGAACACTCTATGAAAAAGAGGGCGTCACGTTGCGCGACACCCAACCAGATTCACCTTCGCGTCGCGCGACATCGGTCGCGGCCCGCGAGGACCTCTAATGCTGGCAATTTTTATTTTGTGTGTTTTGAATACGGGACTCATTTTAAACGGTTTTTAAAGCCTCGTAATCAACGTTTAAGGGAAATTTTGATATTAAGAAAGATGAGGGAAAGTATACATATTTATGAAAGGATGAAAATGTAAATCGTTGCGATCAAAGATTTTGGTCTACACGATACGGCATGATCGTCAAAGACGATAATGTATAAAGTATGCATTGTAAATTGAATGTAATATGCTAACATGAGTTCAAATATGATGAAGTAAAAGTATGAAAAGAACTCTAAATTAATAGGATGAATGTTTTATGTAGATGACGGACACAGGAAATGTGAACGATGCTGAAGTAGCGCGACAAGAAGCATTCGATAATAAGATCATGGAAGCGGCTACATGCTAACCTTCCCCAGTTAGCTCAAGAAGTCGAAAGTCGTGTCCTAGGGGTGGTAGATGCTATGATGACTAGTAAAATTGAGGAGTTAAAAGAGATGATTGAGGGGTCTAGAAGTAAAGGCAAGGAACGAAGGTGCATGTACAAGGATTTCATGTCGTGCAACCCCACAACTTATGATGGCAAGATTGATCCGATAGCATGCCAAAGATGGATCTCAAACATAGAGGCAGTGTTCATACGAAGTCGTTGTGATAAGGAAGACCAAGTGATGTCCGCTACTGGTCAACTCACCTTTCAAGCGAAAGATTGGTGGGACGCGTATTGCAAGGAAATAGGTGAGGATAAGCTTCAAGCGATGACTTGGCAGGAATTGAAGGAGCCTTTTCTGAGATATCATTGTCCTCAGTCAGCCATCGATAAGATATAAGAGGATTTCCTATGCCTCCGACAGAAAGACGAAACTATGAATGAGATTACAAACACTTTCCTGGATAAGATGAAGTTCTATGGAGATTTTGTGAAGACAAAAAGAATGAAAATCAACCGCTATCATGGCATATTAAAGGCTGAATATAGGGAGTTTATTACTCCCTCAAAATGTGAAACTCTCGATGAGCTTATCAATTGGGCTCGGGATAGAGAACTTGAACTCAAGAGACAGGAGGAACGTGGTGAAAAAAGATCAGCAGAAAAAGGGACCAATTCAAGTCAGTCTAAGAAAGCGAAGTTTCAAGATCATGGTAGGAAGGATAAGTCAAAGGGCGGTATCACCCCTTAGAAGACATGTGGGAAACTTCATACTGGGGAATGCTTTTTAGGCAAGAAGGGGTGCTATAAATGTGGTGATGAGGGACATCCGTCCTACAAATGCCCTAATAACCCGAAGACTTGTTTCAATTGTTTTCAAAAGGGGCATATTAAATCGGAGTGCCCTAAACTTCAGCAAGGATCAAAGAAATAGGAGAAGAAGAAAGAGGGCTCTAGGGCGAAACGGAGGATGTTCCAAATCACATCCGAAGAAGCTAAGGTTCATCCGAATGTAGTTTCAGGTATCTTTTTATTAAACTCCATGCCAGTTTATGTTTTGTTCGATACTGGAGCTACAATGTCGTTTATTTCAAGTGAAATAGTAAATCATCCCTCGTTTAAGATTGAACGAATGTCAGTACCCTTAGAGGTAGAAATAGCCGATACTAAGAACTATTTATTAAACGAGATTTGTAGAAATTGCAAATTCACTATAGAAGATGAAGAATTTGATATCAACCTTATACCTATGGTTTTAGGGGAATTTAAAATGATAGTGGGTATGGATTGGATGGCCCGACACCCTGCGGAGATTAATTGTGAAACTAAAACAGTACTCGTTCAATCTCCAAGTGGAAAGCGATTAAGTATACAAGGGGATAGAAATGTGGAAGCGAAACTCTGTACCCTCGTCCAAGCTGTTAAGTATGTACTTAACGGGAGTAGAGCATACCTAGCTTATGTGGTAGATGCTCAACAAAGTCCCCCGAAGCTTGAAGATGTTGAGATTGTGAACGAATTTCCGGACGTATTTATGGAGGAATTACCAGGGCTCCTTCCCGTACGTGAAGTAGAGTTCCGTATCGAACTAAATCCGGGTGCAAAACCGGTAGCGAAATCCCCGTATAGACAGGCCCCTACCGAGATGCGGGAGTTAATGACACAGTTACAATATCTTTTTTATAAGGGCTTCATATGCCCAAGCGTGTCACCCTGGGGAGCACTCGTCCTATTTGTAAAGAAGAAGGATGGGTCGATGCGCATGTGCATCGATTACAGAGAACTGAATAAACTAACGGTGAATAACCTCTACCCATTGCCCAGAATTGACGATTTTTTTGATCAATTACAAGGGGGGAGTTGGTTCTCTAAGATAGACCTGCGTTCGGGATATCATCAAGTCAGAGTGCGAGAAGAAGATATTTCAAAGACTGCCTTTAGAACCAGATATGGACATTATGAATTTTTAGTTATGTCTTTTGGGCTGACGAATGCGCCAGCCGCATTTATGGATCTTATGAACCGGGTATGCCGACCTATGTTGGACAAATCTGTGATCGTATTTATAGATGACATTTTGGTCTATTCACGAAGCGAGGCCGAACAAGCGAGACACCTACGAGAAGTACTTGAAACACTCCGTAAAGAAAAACTCTATGCAAAATTCTCAAAGTGTGCCTTTTGGCTCAGAGAGGTGCAGTTTCTCAGCCACGTAATAAACTCGAAAGGTGTCTTGGTTGATCCATCAAAGATTGAGGCAGTAATGAAGTGGATTTCCCCAAAAACCCCAACTGAAGTAAGGAGCTTTCTAGGCCTTGCTGGCTATTATTGAAGATTTATACAAGATTTTTCAAAAATAGTGTTACCTTTAACGAAGTTGACAAGGAAGAAATAGATGTTTGTGTGGGACAAAGATCAAGAAGAAGCCTTTCAAGTGTTAAAAGAAAAGTTGTCTAGTTCTCCGGTTTTGACACTCCCAGATGGAACGGAAGATTTGGTTGTCTATTTGGATGCTTCACATCAAGATTTAGGGTGTGTTTAATGCAAAAAGGGAAGGTTATCGCGTATGAATCAAGATAACTCAAACCGCATGAAGGAAACTACCCAACTCATGACTTAGAGTTGGAGGCAGTAGTTTTTGCCTTAAAAATCTAGAGGCACTACCTTTAGGGGTTCAAAATGCACAATCTACTCGGATCACAAAAGTCTCAAATATTTCTTTGAGCAGAAAGACCTAAATATGAGGCAGCGGAGATGGTTAGAACTTATCAAAGATTACGATTGTGATATCCTTTATCACCCGGGGAAGGCGGATGTTGTGGCAGATGCGTTGAGCCGAAAGGAGTATCCAACTCCGATTCAGGTAAAATCCATGAAGATGATAGTTACACCACGCTTACTTGAAACGATACGATATTCCCAAATAAAGTCGCTTGAGGTGAAAGAACTAAAGAAAGAAAGAATGAAAGGTATAGTCGAAAAATTGGAAGAAAACTCGATCGGGCTCAAAACGAGATTCGGTCGAATCTGGATACCGCGGTTTTGCGAAGTCAAGACCGCGTTACTCGAGGAAGCTCATAAGTCACAGTATTCAATTCATTCAGGGGCAACAAAAATGTACCGAGACTTGAAGATAAATTATTGGTGGCTGGGTATGAAACGCAATATTGTTAAGTATGTCGCGAAATGCTTAACATGCTCCCAGGTGAAGGCAAAACATCAAAAACCATACGGAGAGTTACAACCTTTGGAAATTCCGATATGGAAATGGGAGGAGATAACTATGGATCTGGTAACCAAGCTTCCTAGAACGAAAAAGGGGCACGAAACAATATGGGTAATCGTAGACCAACTCACAAAAAGTGCCCACTTTTTACCTATTCGAGAGGCTTACTCTTCGGAAAGAATGGCGGAAGTAGGGGTGAGCAAAAGAAAAAACCCGACCCTACCCGACCATTACCCGACCCGACCCGAGAACCGATCAAACATAAAATACAGAACCGATTCACTACCCTAAATATAGGGTCGGTTCCGGTCCATAGGTCCAAGTCGGGTTTCACCATGAAAAGAACCGACCCAACCCGACCCTATTTTATATGAAAAATTGGAACCGATCTAAATACCTAGGTGCTTCGGTTCGGGTCGGGTTGGGTATATTTTCGGTTCGGTTCTTGGTTATTTTCGGTCCAGACCTAAACTTGCTCACCCCTAGGCGGAAGTTTACATGAACGAGATAATTTCTCGACACGGGGTGCCCGTGTCAATCATCTCAGATCGGGATACGAGATTCACCTCTCGTTATTGGCAAAGGTTTCATGAAAGCATGGGCACGAAGCTACATATAAGCACCGCCTATCACCCTCAGACTGACGGACAATCAGAACGAACCATCCAAACGCTTGTTGATATGTTAAGAGCTTGTGCCTTGGATTTTGGGGGAAATTTGGATGACCATTTACCACTAGTGGAATTTTCTTATAACAATAGTTACCATAGCGGTATCCAAATGTCTCCCTACGAATTATGTACGGGAGGAAATGCAGAACACCCGTGTGTTGGGGAGAAGTAGGGCAAAGGGAGCTTGCACCTAATGATCTAATAGCGATGACTAACGAAAAGATCGATCTTATTAGAGCACGACTGGAGGTGGCTCAAGATCGGCAAAAGGCGTATGCGGACAAGAGAAGACGTCCCATTGAGTTTCAAGTTGGATATTATGTTTTACTAAAGGTATCTCCATGGAAAGGCATAATCCGTTTTTGCAAACGGGGTAAATTGGGATCTTGTTATATCGGACCATTTAAAATTATGGCTCGAGTCGGAAAGGTTGCATATCGTCTAGATTTGATGTCTACCCTAGACAGGATTCACAATACCTTCCACGTATCACAATTGAGAAAGTGCCTTAGAGATGAAACAACGTTTGTACCTCTCGACGACATTGAATTGGACGAGGGGTTAAATTGTGTCGAAAAACCTATAGCTATTAAAGACGTTAAGGTGAAGAATCTCCGCAACAAGGCCATTAGACAAGTGTTGGTTCAATGGCAACACCGTAAGGGATCGGAACTTACTTGGGAGGCAGAAGATGAAATGCGGAGGCACTACCCTTTTCTCTTTGGTATGTAAATATTAAATTTGTTAAGTACCCAGGTTTTGGGGACAAAACCTCTTTTAAGGGGGGTAGACTTGTAACACCCCAAAAACTGATTAATATGAAAATAAGTAAAAGTGAATAAAACCTAACTTTGTTGATGGGTTATGATAAATGATAAGTTAAATTAGGGAAAATGCTTGAATTAGATACTTAACAAACTTGGAGGGGGGTAATGTGAAAAGTTTTAATTAAAAGGGATTAATAAGGTGTAGACCCAAAAACACACACCTGGTGCGTGTTTTGGGATCGACCAGAGCAGGAAAGACAAGGTTAACCCTTGTTCTTGCAAGATTCATCAAATCAACAAGGGAATTCAAGGTCAATCAGTTGCATGTCATCTAATTTTCGATTAACTTAACATACTCAATAGAGTGGTAAGTCCAATTTTGTGTTTTGATGAATCGTAGGAATTGGGTTTCGCCCAAATCATGAGTTTATGAGAAACTTTGTGTAATTGAAGGTTAAGATAGTAAAATAAGGCAGAATTTATGTTTGATTTTGGTGGTTTGATAAGATTGTAGCAAAAACCCACTTGTTAAGAAGCTAGTATAAGTAGGATGACTAAGTAAAATCATATATGTAAATTTTAGATGTATAAGCTTGTTTGTGATCATGTAAAACAGAATGATTGTAAATGTTATGTGAAAATGAACTAGTAAATATATGATTTATAAACTTATACCTTATGATTTAAATACGATGCCTACCAAGTGTTCAATGGAATGCTTAAGAGATGGATATATGTGTAATGTAGAAAAATGATAGAATGAATTGGTTGGACTAAATGAATGAACGAATGTGTTAATGTAGGTGTAAAGGAAGAAGATACAAACACTTGGAAAACGGAAGGTGCAAAAGATCGAGGTATGTTCCATCGTACATACAAATTTTATTTAAATATGTTAATGTTCGCAAAAATACAAATCTTAGTCACAATTATTCATGGTGGTTAATAAGCTATTAGCCAATCCTTTGCGGATTGGGTCAAGTAAATGAAGGTTATAGTAAGTTATGTAAGGTGATTGGTTCGAATTGATCGAGCCGAAGAAAAGAAAAGTCATGTAAAAGTGAAAAGAATTGTTCGACCCGTTATGTATGTGTGGTTATGAATGTAAATACGAATGTTGAATGGATAATATTCAATCCGTTATACGGGTTGAATGTATGGTGTATGTTGTAAGTAAATAACCCGATGTTAACGGGTTATGAATGGTATGACTTATCTCATTTATGAGAGTATATACTTGACCCGTTTTAACGGGTAGATGAATGTAAAAAAAAGGAAAACATATAAAGGAATGAAGCCAAAAATTTATTGATTAAAAGTGAAATAGTTAAACGAGAGTAATTTCTTAAGTTTTGTTGTTTGATGTAGGTAAGTCCTCAACTTAGGCGGCTCGACGACTTGGAGCGAACACACATATGAATCTCGCCTATATGCGCTTTCGCTACTTTTAGTAACAATGTTTATGGTTAAAAAGTGTTTTGTTGTAACTAGTTTTGGTATAGTAGTTAAACTCTCGTAGTTAACTTGATGGATCTTTTAAAACTTTCTAGATGTTGGTAGTTATTTAGAAAGTTATGCAATGGTTTTTTATTAGTGTTTTTGAAAGTGTCAAAATTTACTTGATATTGAGTTTGCCAAAACAGGGATATGCTTATAATACGAACAGAATACGAACGGGCATGCTGAATTTTCTAAAAATAATTATCTAAGACAAAAATGTAAAGAAGTGGGCGTTATAGTGCAGGTGCTCCAGCAGATGGATGATTGTCAAATTGAAGGAGAGGAGCTGGCACGAAAGGAGGCTGAACCCTGCAACTGAAACAGGGAGTTTGTTTGTTTCTGTACATAAATAAACCATATCTCAAAAATCCTAAAAATAGAAAAATTTAAAACCAAAAATATGTTTTTATTTTGTAAAAAAAATTAAAAAAAATTAAAATGAAAAAATGTTTGTGTTTTTAAATTTTGTAAAAAATCAAAAAATTGAAAAAAAATGTTTTGAGTGAATACACCGAAACCCTTACGGCTGAACAAACATGATTATTTCACAATTGAAAATGGTTTAACATTGTTAAAAATCAGTGTGTTGTAAATCATGGGGGTACATTATGCAAAACTGAGTATGTGAAGCAGAAAATGGATGGCGAGATAAAGCTATCTGCATTGGGTTGTCAAATTTTCTTTAAATGTTTTGAATTTTAGGGGGAGTAAGATTTTTGAAAATAAAAAAAAACATTTGAAAATTTGAAAAGGCAAAAAACGTGAGAAAATGAAAAAGAGTTCTTGTGTAAAAAAAGGAAATAATAGTACATCAGTAGACAATCACAGTACGCTAAAAGAAATGGAAAGTCAAATGTGATAAACGATCTCACTGATGATATGTCAGTAGGTTTTTACACATTTAGTAGATTGATTTCAAGATATAAACCTAAATATCAATAACTTACTTATCTAGTGGGGAACATCTCTCGGATATATGGGTAACCCCATAAATCTTGTTTGAGAGATTGCCAGATTCTGAGATACTAGGTCTTTATATTGTTTGATATCTGGGGTATTATACCAGGTCTTCTGATTTTGCGTCAGTAATGGCCTAGACCTCGTATAATACTTTATGCGCTTTAAAAGCTTACCCTCTGCATAAAAATTGAAAAATATCGAAAGATATGAATCAAATGCAGTTGTAAAGAAGATCCCTAAGTGGGATACACCTCAAGTCGAGCCTTCATCTCTTTGACTGAACGGTAGTTTATACCTGAGCTCTCAAGGTTTCGCACTAACCCAGAGTATAGATATCAATATAGTGTATTCACCTATAAGACTGAATATAGGGAATCTTGATAAAGGAGTATATTCTGAGGTGGGACACGCGAATAAGTTAAGTTCTTAAACACTAAATCTCGTATCTCTAACCGTTGAACTTTATGTGAAAATTTAAGTGGATCAGTATACTGGCAATCTAAGTGAATCGTTTAGAACTTAAAGTGTTTATAGCTCAACGGTGCTAGTGATTTGTCATAAACTGATATGATCCTCTGACACAAACTCAAACAAAAATATTGTTTGTAAATATTTCTTTACTGCTTTATGTTTCAGAAAGATACAAAAAGATTTTGTTTCTAATTTATTTTCGACAACCGATGTCTGAATGCTCAGTTTCAAAATCTAAGTATGCTGAACATGTTTCTGAAAATAAACAAGTTCATTAATTTGAAACTTGAAGTTTTAAAATGAAAAATCAAAAATAGTTTGTGAATCTCCAAGGTCATTAAGTTGGACTTGGAACATAATATTTTTAAAATCTCACTGTAAATCATCTAAGAAAAGTTTTGGATGCTTTAAACTGTCAAATTTATAAAGTCATTTGATAGGGGGAGTAGAGTCGGGTAATCCTGGATAAATACATATTGTTACATTTGTGTAATAGAGCCAGGTTCTCAATCCAAAAATATTTTAAGAGCCAGGTCATCAATTCTGGAAAATCAAAATACTTTCACTGTTAAATATAAGATCCAGATTTCTGTGAACAAACGATGTCCTGTGTAGTCACATATATGAAATTCTCCAGCTTTTCAATGTTATATGTTTAGAGCTAGGTTGTTTGTTCTTAATCTTTAAATTGTCAAAATCTTATAGATTGGTTGAGATTTTTTAGGAGGAAGAGCCAGATTACGATCCCGATAGCTGAGCCTAAGTGGGAGTCTAAAGACAAGCTCATTATAAGGGGGAGCTTGTAATCGGAAAACCAGGTGTCGATCCTAAAAGCATGGAAACTTAACGAAAGGGGGAGCCTGAAGAAAAGAGTCAACCGAAAGGGGGAGCTGATTTAGAACGCAGATTCAAAAGAAGTTTGAAGAGGGAGTCTGTGGTTGCTGAAGATTGTTAAAACTTCATGAAGACTCAGAGAGAGAGAGAGAGAAGACAAGATGTTACAAGATTGACTGCAGCAATATCCAAGGGGGAGTCTGTGAATGCATATGCCTATCGCTTGCGTCAATCACGTAATGTAGTTTAATCAGATGATACAAGACCGGTGCTAAATAGAGCAAAAGGCAATATTTGTTATGTATTGAAGTCCATTCGGACGGATGGACATATAGTCCATCCGAACAAATGTAGTTGTTGTCTATCTGGAAGCCCACCCGTCCGAATGAGGCAATCCGCTACCTAGTTCCATCTGGATGAGTCTTGCCTATAAATAAGAGAATGGGTCTTTGTCATTTGCAACTTTTCATGACTAGAGTGGGGAAACTCTGCCCAATTGTTTTCGTGGTGTAAACATTGTCAAATCATCAATAGAAAACAGTTTATATTTACATCTTCGTATTCTATCCACGCACGTGATTGGATTCCGCACATTTCACGTGTCGGTTCGCATTCAACGGTCAAGGAATTCATCCAGATCCTGAATTCACACCTAGCAAGGATATTAATAAGCATGGCCGAAAAAATTATAACTAACGAAACAACGAACCCGATTCGGTTCATAGTCAGCTATCTTTTTACTATGCAAGCCTCTTGATACATCCTTGCAAGCATCAACAACCCTATAACTGACAATATAACATGCCACCACAGATTTAATATGTCAAACAGATTCAATGCACAAGATACATCATACACCATTGCTTTACGCTATCACTCAATTTGTTGATGACCTTGCCAACAAACATTAAACTCTTGTTGATGAGACTATATGAAAGATTGTGTGGAATCTACTACTTCAAGCATTCATATTTGGCTCAACAAAGTGTCTAGTTAATTGAAAGAAGTAGTTTCAAGTATACATATGGTTAACTAAACTAACTAACATGGATGGTACAAGAAAAATATCAAGTTACACTCAAAGCTTCCCCCATTTCAATGAGCTTAAGTCTTCAACAAATAGGTCAACCCATCTCATTTTAACCCATTACTCAACTACCCCGGGCAACCCGTTTTCCACCTCTACAATATCTAAAGGATATATAAGAAGGTTGATGCTTACAAAAGCATCAATATTGTACTCCTCCACTAATGGTTCCTTTGATAGGTTGGTTTATAATGGGTCATGAGTAGATATTATTATAAACCAAAAAAGTAACAAATAAACACCGTATCATATGTGATAAAATACAGAGACATAAACTACCAAAGAAAGCTACCTAGTCACTGAAACCAGTGAACTTGTACTTGAGACCATCCTATAGTTCTGACAACAAGCTGATTACTTCTAGGACATGTAAGTACCAAAATATCATATGTATCCACTTCAACAGCCTTACCGCCACCTTGTTTCTTTCACACTACACCGCCTTAATAAACTTTAAGATGACTTGAATTCTGCACTACACACAATTCTGGTTACATATTCAAGAGTAGTAATGAAAGACAATTTGCACTTCAGATTTATCCTATCATTAAACTGAAGCTGAAATCCTTTAAAAATAATAATATGAACTCATAGAACTTTTATTTTTAAAGGAAAAAAAATGAGGTGACAAGAAAACTCATGATACCACCGCGACCTCCAAGGGATATATTGAGTGACTGACTGACTGAATCCAATCTCAGAACCTACAGTTTCAAATAAACTTAATTTTGTATGAAAAGTTCCATTACATATACAGTTGCAAAGAAAGAGAATATAATCAAATGTTTTGCAAGAACTAAAAGATGACCTGCTGAAAAGTAAGTGATCACGATTAATGGCGTTTCATTATCTTCATCACCGTTAACAATCGTTGTATCATCAGCAAATGTTTGAGGTTCCAAACTTTTAAACCCATTTACACAGTCTACATGTGGTAGTTTCATTTATTCCTTGAAACCAAGACTTTTTCATTCAAATATGTAGACATTGTTTTGTTTCCTTCTTCCTTCTCGATTTCTTCTTTGGGACAAGAAACAACCAAATTTTCCATAGGATACAACACCTCTAGTTCCAAAAAACAACCCTTTTATCATTAATATTTATGTCTTCTTTGATATCCAGTTTGATCTCAAATCAATTAACATCATCACCCTTTTCTAACTTAAATTCATATCTCAGTTGTTGCAATTCATGATCATCTAAAAGCAAGATAGTAAGAAATTCAAGTATGATCAAGGCAAGGGCTACTTGATATCGTATAACACCAATTCACTTTCCAAACACAAAATTTAAACATAATTGGAGACAATTTAATCATCAAACACACATTTAATTAACTAATATTGTAACAAATGAAGATGATTCAATAAATTCAAACAAAGAGCGTGATGAATTAAAACGAATTAATCAAAACCAAATAGCAAAATTCGAATGAAAAAAAACACTCAACTGATCAACTCGTACCTGATAAACGGATCAATAAGTCTGGAGAAACTCGATTTCAGTCCCCATACTTGAAATACGAAGAAACAATGAGTTGTGAGATTTCGGCTCTGAAGCAATTCCACTGTCACTTCTGAAGCAATTACCTAAACCAAAACTCCTAATTTTTCTACTCATAGTAATGGAATTCGCCGAAATCATGGATTTTCAGATGTACTCTTCGAACAGAAATCGTGGATGTTCAGAGATCGGTATACTAGCGGAGAAATGGGGAAGGGAGAACAAGAATTAAAGGGAGAAATTAATTAGCTAAAACCGTCCGTAACTGATGATGGTGGGGAGAGTGTAAAGCCACTGCCTAAATTGATTGACATATTTCCCTCCATAAATTTTATAGTATATGCATCTTGAGTTGTACCTTAAGCAATTGTATTTGTAATACTTAAATTATAAGATACCCACAGGAAATGTATTATAATATAGTATAGATACATTTAGGACAAAATCTATATTTAGAAAACTATGGAAATGTGATTATATGCTTTGTGTTATACATGTGTATTGTAGGATGATATAGGAAAATATATCTAAATATATACAAAGTATCTTATACCTACATGAACTTGGGATAAAATATAAGGCAAACTATATACACACATACATATTCATAAGGGACATAGGACATGACACAAATATATAACCGTGACAAAACAGGATTCCCGACAAAACATGATGACGATACAGATAATCGGACAAATTACAAGTGTGTGTGTGTGTATAGAGAGAGAAAGTGTACTGCACAATTGGTCTTAACGTACGAGCGTGCATGATGAGAATTCCGCACGTTATAAACCTCAAAAACCATAAATTCGCATGTTGGAAAACCATAAATCCGCATGTTATAAAACATCAGGTGTTAGTCGTAGAATCCACATGTTATAGCCTAAAAGCCACATGTTATAACTAAAATCCGCATGTTATAACCTAAAATCTGCATGTTATATTTTCATCGCATATGCATCGTATGTGGCCAATTGTACGTTAACTAACCCCTATGTGTGTGTATATGTATATTGGATAAAGAATATATATTAACAAGGCTCGGTAAAAATATAAATATTTTCGGACAAGTAATAAAAATATATAATTTCGACGTTGTATAAGAAATATATATTTTACAACCGATCATAAAAATATATAATTTTTAAAGGAATCACAAGGATATATTTCCTAAGTATATATTTCTGGATAAACCGACGAAATGTTGAGTGTGGAATTATTTCAAGAAACACAAGTATATACATATACGTGTCTACGTATATCTTAACACTTAGTGAAAATACAAAGTTAAAAGAAGTATACATGTATATACGTGTATGTACAAATATGACACAAGTACGTAATTGAAAAGTATATAAGTGAGTGTATATATACATGGGTACACTAATACGTACAAATACATAACAACTACATGAATTGGAAAGTATATAAACAAGCATAAATATACATGTATACATATACAAGGACGGTGTTAAAAGTATTATTTTTAACAAAGTATTGTACTTGGGAAAAATATATTTATAGTTAAGGATAAATATATTTCGATTAACTATTAATTTAGTGGAACAAGAGTATACGACACAAGAATATATTTTTGGAGATAAAAATATATTATTTGCATTAACAACCGTTTTCGAATAAAAGAGATAAGGACAAGTCTTAACAAGGTCATTGGTGAAATACTTGTACATGAACAAACAAGTAGACCTAAGTGCCTTAACGAAATTTGGACACTTGTAGGTCAGATACAAAACAGGATACATTAGATTACTAACATTTTAGCACGGAACACAAACAGTGAGTTTCACGACCCCTCTTTTAAATATTTTGTTTTCAAAATTAGGAGGAGATACATGTTATACAATGGTATGCTAGTTATGGAGCGAAATCACTAGATCTTATGCGAATAAGCGTGTGCATCAGTAGCCATTAATCACATTATAGACCGAGGAACATTTAGGTAGATCTATTGAGTGTGGGCAAGCTCCACTCCTGGTCCACGAGACCCTGCGGGAGTGCTTTTGTGTCTGGCTAGTCGCCTGTCATTAGGATTAGTGATTCGGAATGACGGAACATTGTCAAGGGTTAGTTGTTGGCTTATGTCGTCACATATAATAGTGTCCTTGCAAAACATTAATTGATCAACGAATTTCATTGACACTATGCATATCGTTTTTTATACAAAGTTATCAAATGTTTGAAAGATTCATTGTGTCAAGCAAAACCTTTGAACTCATCGACATTATTGTTGACTTTTTATTTAACATTTATTTTAGGGGAAGTAAAGGAAATGATGCATGGATGTTTGGATGTCAAAGCAAGGATACAAGAAAGGATGCCTTTTGGGAGGGTTTGCCTCATATATTTTGCCTTCGTGCGAAACATATGGGTCAAAGCTTTATTATTAAGAAAAAACTATAATTTGTTTTTAAGACTTTTGTGAATTTGAAAACTTATGGTTTATTTTGTGAACAAAATACTTGGTATTGTAATGACGTTTCAATTTATTATATATTTGGCATCGTTGGTTATTTTAAATCATGTAGATGTTTAAGGTATCGATTGCTATGAAAACCTTTCATAATCACACCTCGTGCTTCTACTACGAGCAGGCGTGACAACAATCATGTCAATATGTAAGCATTCTGGCGACATATACAAACCATAACTAGTTTGGTACCAATATACAAACCATTATGCCAATATACAAACCATATCATTCTGCCATATTATATCACCAATATACAAACCATAACCATAACACAAACATAATCATTCATAATTATATATAACCATAACCTCCATACATAACCTATATACGCATAACTGTAGGATCGTTGTGCGACCTTAACGAGTCGTTCAGAAGAGTTTTTGCTCAATACGAGAGGCGGAAACAAACGTATTGAGGTAATTCAGCTTGCAATTCACTTTAAACTGTCTTTTGATTGATATAACAACGATTTACAGTGAGTAGACACTTCGGCAGCAGTTCGACTCTGAAACCGGAAAAATTACAAATGAAATGGCACAACAGGTATTTATAGACCAGCCTATTTTGCACGAAATGGTTGTCACGAAATCAGTTTCACACGAAATGCCTATTTCGTGCGAAACAACCAATTCATTTCGTACGAAATGACATGGTTCTCATTTCGTGCGAAATGCCTCTAACAAACACATTTCTCATTTTCTCGTACTACGTGCCTTGATCTATCTGTATACATACATGACTCGATACAAGACGAAGTCGACAGACATATGCACCAACAGACTCCCCCTTGGATGTTGACGAAGTCTTCAGTGTCGAGTCTTTAATCTCCAGTCCTTATCAGTCTTTTCACTCTATTCCGAAGTATCTGACAGTGTAAAGCATCCTCAATCCTCTCTCTTCTCTTTATCAACTAATCTCTCCCTTGGATGTTGATCTATCATCTTCACAATCTTTGAATCTGAATCTCAAGCTTTCTAATTCTCTTGATCAGATCTCTTGATTCCTTAAGTTCATCAGCATCGACAGTACCAGGATCGTAACCTGGCTTACATTCTGCTCAGGTATCGGAATCTAGCTAACATGCACATTCTCTACCCAATAATAAATTTCACAAATTTAAAATTTTACAAATTTATATACCATTTGCAGAAAATGATCAAAATGATTTAACATTTATAATCTCAGATGACCATTTTTAAACATATCTTTTCTTAAACACATTCTCCCAAACCTGTTCATCATGTTTAGCACTTGGAATTTTGAAAATCAGCTCTCTAACATCAGTGGTCGAAAATCTTTTTGAATTTTCAAAATTTATGCTAAAACACTCCGAAAATCTTTTTGGATTTTTTATTCTAACAAAATGTAGTAAAGAAATATTTACAAACAATATTTTTGTGAGTTTGCGTAAGAGGATCATATCAGTTTTGAGACAAATCACCAACACCGTTAAGCTATAAACATTTTAAGTTCTAAACGATTCACTTAGATTGTCAGTATACTGATCCACTTAAATTTTCACACAAAGTTCAACTGTTTCGAGATACTAGATTAATGTTTTAGAAACTTAAACTTATTCGCGTGTCCCACCTCAGAATATACTCCCGTATCCAGATCCCAATATTCAGTCTTACAAGTGAGTATACCTAGATGATATCTGTAAAGGGTTAAATGCGAGGGCCATGAGAGCTCAGGCTATTGCTTCCGCAAAATCAGAGAGATGATGGCTTCGACTTTAGGAGTGTTCCCTTTAGAGAATCTTTTCTTCAACAGCATATGATTAGCATTTTTCAATGTTTCATCATTTTTTATGCTGAGGGGGTGCTATTTTTCAAGCAAGCGAAAAGTATTATACGGGGACTAGGCCATTGCTTCCGCAAAATCAGAAGTCCTGGGATAATACCCCAGATATCACTAAGCATAAAGACCTAGTATCTCAGAAAGAGGGGTCTTTCAAACAAGATTTCGGGGGTTACCCATATATCCGAGAGATGTTCCCCACAAGACAAGTAAGTTTGAAATTTATGTTTATATCTCGACACAATCTACTAAATGTGCAAAAACCTACTGGCACATCATCAGTGCGACTGTTTATCACATTTTATCTTTCCAATTCTTTAGCATGCTGTGATAGTCCACTGATGTACTATCATTTCCTCTTTTTCACAACAAAACTCAGTTTTGATTTTATCATGTTTTTGACTTTTTCAAATTTTCAAATGTTTTTGGATTTTTTGAAATTTTTACTCCCCCAAAAATGCAAAAGTGTTTAAAAGAAAATTTGAAAACAAACTGTACAAATAAAATGACAACTGTTGTGAATAACTTTCAAATTGCCATCCACTTGGCATAAACAATCAGAACTCCCCCTTACAACAAACTATTTTCCCATGATTATTTCAAAACACTGAAGTTTGTTTTAATCAAAATGGTTTTTCCGGAAAATTAGTTTTGTTGATTTTACCACTTGTAGGAATGGGGATAAACTCATCATTTTGTTTTCCAATAACCACTTGAATGAATAGTTAAATCAAGTTCAACTTAATGACCTTGATTAACCACTTGTAGGTTTATCAAACAAACATTTTCAAGAAAGATGCCGATTCCTGCTCCACGATTATCAACTTGGGAGCTCCGGCAAGTCAAGTTTTTTCAGTTAAAGAGATTCTCCCAAGCCTGACATTCCTTGGGAGATTCCGAGTTATCAACACTCGGTTTCTTTCCTTTCATCTTTTTTTCATAAAATTCCTTCACCCCTTTGACTTTCCCATCAATCAGTTTTCCAAAAATATGTTTCACTTTGGGGTTAAAGGCTTTTTCAACATCAAATTCTTTCTTTTCAGAAAAAAATTGATTTGAAATCTCAATTTTGCCAATTTTTTGTTTAAAATTCTCAGCCCGCAGTGGTGGGAAATTTGCATCATCCATTTGCGGTACTGATTTTTGAACTTTTGGTTCAATTTGTGGCTCCTCTGACTTTGTGGAATCAGATTCATTGCCGGAACAATCATCAGATTTTTTAACAACCCACTTGTGGTTGTCAAGATTCACTTTTCTTCTGTAAAAACTTTTTGAACATTCACCAACCTCAAACTTTGAATTTTTTAAAACTTTAAATTGTTTGGTTGGTGATTTATTCTCAACCATCTTTTCTTTCAGTTTAAGAGAAACTCTCTGTTTTGTTTGGATTGCCTTTGGACAATTCCTAACAATATCACCAACTGTTTTACATTGAAAACAGGTTCTCGTTTCCTTTTTCTGAGCAACTTCCTTCTTCATTTCTTCTTGCTTTTTAGCAAGGAATTCTTTATTTGTCTGCTTTCTGAACAATTGCTCTTTTTCTTCTTCAGATGATGTTCCTGTAACAAAAACAATTTTTGTTTTATAAGTTTTCTCATTTTTATGATTTTTCGGTGGAATAAATCCAAGACCTTTCCTTTTGAAATTACCGTTATGGTTTGGTTTCTTTCGATAACCCGAACCAGAACTGTAACCCTTTTTCTTGTTTTCTCTTTGTTGAACTCTTGAGGTGTATTTTTTAGGTTTTTCAGAAAGATTCACATCTTTTATTTCAGAAAAAATAATTTCTGTTAGTTTGAAAACTTTTTTTATCATTTCTGGTTTAACACCTCTTATTGGAAATTTTTCATCAGAATATAACTTGTCAGAATCATTCAAAGTATATGTTACTTTGAATATTTCATCATTCAAATTAGATTTTGATAACAGAAACTCTTTATTGTAAAACCGTTTGCCCTTTTTGACTGTTGGACTTGAAGTTTCAGACTTTGACTCTGAATTTGACTCCGACTTTGACTCCTCGGTTTCATCTTTATCCAACACCTGATCGACCACTTTCTTTATTAACTCTGACTCATGATCAGTATCTGATGAAGTGAAAGTGACATCAATATTGTCTGGCGGAAGACTCAGATTCCCACTGTAAGTTGGTTGCCTTTTTGACTCTTTCCAAATTAGGATTTCATGGAGAATATCCATTTTCAAGTGGAGGCGGACACTTTGTATAACTAGCACTAGGTTTCTTACCAGATTGCTTCTCTTCGGTATCTTCTTCTTCAAATGCCTTCATTCCTTCAACAGTTGGATAAATCATGTCAATAACATAAGAAGTACATGGGTAACTTTTTAACAACCTGTTTACCCTTTCTGTTTCTATCCTCTGGGTTTCCAGTTTCTGTTCCAGAACAACACACTTTTCAATGTAATTATTGATGATTTTCTGCTTTGTCATAAAAGCTCCTTGAAGCGTCTTCATAGCTGTTGCTTGTTCACTGCTTGATTGATTGTACTGATTCATTGCTTTGTTTAAAACATCATAAGATTCTTTCAATCTATTCATGTTATGAATCAAAGTACTGTTTTGCTTCTTCACTGTTTCACAAGTTTCACATTTCACATAAATCTTTCGTGCATCAGCTTCTGCTTCAACTGTGAAAGCTGGAACTTCTTTTACCTTTTTCTTTATCACAGGAACTTCTTCATCATCACTGCTAACTTGTTTTTTAACTTTCTTCTTTTTCTTTCGAACTTTTCCATCATCACTGTCACTCTCCTCTAACATTCTTAAATGCTCTTTCATTCTGTTTGCATAATAATCATTATCATTATCACTGTCTTCAACAACTCGAGCAACAAAAGCTTTAGCCAAGAATTCTTTATCTGGACAGTAATTGTCCCAGCTAAAACCTTCTGGTAATCTTTCATCATCTTGATCGATCAATTTGCTCATCAAATATGCTTTCTTTGATTCTTCAATCTCCTTCTTAGCATGAGCAGTTTGTGATTGTTGTTGATGTGGTTGTTGGGCAACTTGATGATAGATTGCTTTCCGATAGTAATCATTGTTGTTGAACGGATTTTGAGCTCCACTTGCTTCGCGGTTTGTGCATTCACGCTTGAAATGCCCTTTTTCCCCGCAACGAAAACAAGTAACTTTAGATTTATCAAATCCTAAAGTAGAAACATTTGCATCACGGAAATCATCTCCTCCCGTAATTTGTTTAAACTTTTCAGCTCTTCTCAAAACACTCGCCAAACACCACTTTATATCCATCAATTCCATCTCCTCAGCATCAATCTGATCGTAATCCTCTTTTGTTAACATTGGATTCCCGATCCTTCCTGCAACTAAACTTCCATATGACTCTAATACAGTCACCAACAAAGTCATATGACTTTTTGCAACTTCTTATGAGTATTTCTAATCATTTTCAAGATTTTTTGTAATGTTGCATTGTAAAACTTTGCCATTCTTTGTTGTTGAAAAATTTGGATCAAATGATGGATATGAAGAAAATCCCGTTTTGTTGTTTGATCCTTGAGAAGACCCTCCAGAAGAACTTTTAGCATTGAATGCAGTTTCGATCTTTGGTGACATGTTGGTCTTATCGTTGATACCTTCCTTTGTAATAAAGCCCAATATCTTGTTCACCATCAAAATCCTTCATTCTATAGATCTTCCTTTGTTCCATCTCTTGAGCTTCAAGTTTTTCAATGAACTTTCCCAGTGTTAGATTTCCAAAATCTTTTTTATTTCTCAACATCATAAGATACGTGCCCCAAGTTTCATGTGGCAATGCAACAGCCAACCTTTCAATCAACTCTTCATTATCTTTTGTGATACTCACCCTCTTCATGTTAACTAACAAATTGCAATATCTTTCGATGATCTGCTTAGTGCTTTCAGTTCTCAAACCACGAAATAAATCGAACTCATTTTTCAAAAGTGATTTTTTATTCTTGATCATCTCTTTACTTCCAACAAACTTTGATTTTAATGCTTTCCAGATTGAATATGCAGTTCCATTGTGTTGCAATAAAACCAAGATATCTTCTTTCACAACTTGATGCAATAGACTTGTCATCATTTTTTCATCTTTGTATTTCTTTTTCTCTTCAACACTTAGATCTTTAATTGCAATAACCACTTCATCATCATTCATCGGTCTAACATATTTTGTTTCAACACATTCCCAAGCATCCACGTAATTTGCTTGAACCCAATTTTCGAATCTCTCCTCCCATCTTTTATACTCCTAGATATTCATGAGCTTTGGCGGTTTTTGCATGGTGCCCGTTTCGTTTTCTAACATTGTGTGTTGTGCAATGGTAATCGGAGTAGCAAAGGCGTTGTAAAACTCTTCTTCCATGATTCGGTTTCTAAAAGTTCACCAACTTTATCTATTCAAACGAAATAACCTCTTCAAGCGAAATGAACTGTTCACACGAAATGAACTTTTAGTGCGAAATGACACTCTCAAGCGAAATCAATTTTCGTGCGAAATAAAATGCTGATTTCGTACGGAATGTAAACCTGATTTCGTGCGAAATAGTAAGCTGATTTCGTACGAAATGAAGCAATGTCCAAACGAAATGATATCTGATTCGTGCGAAATAACGATGACGTCAGCAATTCGGACAGTTTTTCACACAATTGGTCAAGTTTTAAGCCGTTTTAAGGTCTGATTCTTTCAAGGCTTTGTTAAAACACTGTTTTGCAAATAATGTGAGAAAATTAAACCATTTTGACCATGAAAATTTTTTTAATTTTGAAAAGAAAGTGTAGAAATAAAAAATTGCAGCTGAAATGGTAAGAACTCTTCTTCCTGAGCTCTGATACCACTTGTAGGATCATTGTGCGACCTTAACGAGTCGTTCAGAAGAGTGTTTGCTCAATACGAGAGGCAGAAACAAACGTATTGAGGTAATTCAGCTTGCAATTCACTTAAAACTGTCTTTTGATTGATATAACAACAATTTATAGCGAGTAGACACTTCGGCAGCAGTTCGACTCTGAAACCGGAAAAATTACAAATGAAATGGCACAACAGGTATTTATAGACCAGCCTATTTCGCACGGAATGGTTGTCACGAAATCAGTTTCACAAGAAATGCCTATTTCGTGCGAAATGCCTCTAACACACACATTTCTCATTTTCTCGTACTACATGCCTTGATCTATCTGTATACATACATGACTCGATACAAGACGAAGTCGACAGACATATGCACCAACAATAACCATTCAGTTATATACAAAACCATACCAAAACTCGAGATTATTTCTACACACATAATTAGCATCTACACACATACTTGGCACACCCTCTACTCTACCATGCCTCCCTCATTGGAACTGTTGGAAATGGAAATCAATGGTCTAGTCGTTGAGGAAACGGAGAACCACCCTGATGTGTATAACAAGATGGTGGGTGTAATTAGCGTTCATCTAAATCCCGACTACAAATTTCGATTGAACAACTTACTATCATTCCAGGTAAACACTAACCAAATCAAGACACATGTATGTAAGATCAAGTAAAATCGAACAATTTACTGTTCAAGGTCGGTGATTGCATCACCATTTCTACCCAGAAAACCATGGTTAGTTTGCAGGGGTTCTATTGGTGGTGCGAGGTTGTGGGTTCTTCGATTGGTGGTGTAAATGTGGTGGTGTGGGTTGCAAGGGTTCGATCAGTGGGTGCAGGGTTGTAGGTTTTTCGATGAGTGGCCGACGGTGGAGGTGAAGTATGTGGTGGGCGACGGGTTGTAGAGGATCGGAGGTGGAGGTGAAATATTTAATCAATACGGTCTTATTCACTTCGGTGATAAGATTACGCTAGTGGACACTTTGGTATGATTTATAGTTGATGCATGCTAGTATGTTCATTTAACCTATTGTACAATCAACATGTGGATTTGAGACATATTTTTATACTTATGCTATGTAGAGAAAACTTGTATGCTCACCAATCTTTTTATGTTGACGAATACTTTATATACATGTTACATGAAATTTATGATGATGCTCGAGAAATCAACTTAGGGTGGAAATCAGAAATGCACCCGAATTTTGTTTATGTATTTATTTTTGTGTTTAGTCATGTTGATCCCAAGTTGTTGTAATTTCTTTTTAAGACAATGTATCTTTGGAAGTTATGAAATGAAACAAAATTTGAAATCTTAATTTATTGTCACAAATATTATGTTATGACGTTTTGAGCAATCTTGTTCGTTACGCCTCGATGTTTCCGCCATCGGTTGGGGTGTGATAATCTCTATAATCTTAGATATAAGTTCGCACATTGTGATCTCTACTCGTCTAGAAAAATATAAAAAAGCAACTTTTGGTAGACGACCTAACAGTGAATATGAAGTGAGAATTGAAGAACAATTAAGCACTCAATGGAAATCTTGTTATCAACTATCACCAAATACAACATAAATAAAACTAAAGAATGAAGATAAACCGACTTGACACTTGCAAACACACCATTATCGAATGACTAAACACATTCATACATCTCGATAGTTTGATTTCTTCTTCTGACAGCCATACGACAATACGAAAACCTCAGAACAATAACCAAATTTTAGAAAACACACATCCTATTTCCTTTTCTCGCATACCACATAAAACGTTGTGCACTACAATCAACACAATTCTCAATATATAATCGGTTACTAGTTACATACTGACCTCCCTATATAAACATTTAGAGTAAATGTCAATTTGCGTCCCTGTGGTTTACACCAAAACGCAGGAACAACCCTTATTTGAAAAAAAAGCAACAATCAAGTCCATGTGGTTGTCGATTGCGTTCAATAACTTCCCTCGTTATATTCTCCAATTATTTTCCCTTTATTTAATTAACATAACGCACAATTTATAATCTGTTCAAACAACAACTGAAACGACGCTAATGCACAACTTATAATATGTTCAAACAACAACAACTAAAACTGAACCTAATGCTAATATGTTCAAACACCAACAACTGAAACCTAACCTAATGCACAGCTAAGACAAATGTCCATTCTAACACAATGAACTGAATATCTAATCAGACCACAATTAGCATACATAGTCTAAGTTAATAAGGATACATAATAGTTTAAGTTAATAGGCATACAAAAGAAGGGTAAACCCTGATTAGAAACATCAAAAACCCAAAAATGATCAGGAATCAGTCCAAAATTAACCATTTTGAAGTTTTGTAGTTATCCTAATAGTTACATATATAGTATGTAAAGCCAACCAACCTCATCGGATTCATGGTCGGCGGCTAAAACAAAGCTCTATCCTAAACCCTCTTCCACTCCTCAAAAGGACCCGGTATTGGATCCTAATCAACCGTCGAGTCACCTGCACACGAATTCCGACTGGAATTCGAAGAAAAGCAACCCACATTTCAGATTATACGAAGGGCACACACATCGAAATCATAGATTAAATTCAAAATTAAGAAAAATGTCGTATCAATCATGTGGAATGTAAACAAAATTACGGCGTATTGCCTCATTGTTGTCTTGGAGCGCCAAATTTACGGTTGTCTTTTGGCGGAATTATCGCCTGTGAGTTAAGAAGGGTGGGGGGAGTGAATTTGTGCTTCTAAAGGAAGCTAGGGGATTAAAAGCGTTGGGAAGGGTTACCTTTTGGTGAATTTACCATATTGCCCTTTACGATATTAATTAAAAAAAGGGAAAATAATTGGAAAATATAACGACGGACGTTATTGAACGCAATCAACAACCACAGAGACTTGATTGTTGCGTTTTTTCAAATAAGACTTGTTCCTACGTTTTGGTGTAAACCACATGGACGTAAATTGACATTTACTCAAAACATTTAACAAATTTTATTACAAACAATGTAAATAACAGACTTGTATGTATAAATTGACATGGTGTATTCCACACCACAAAGCCTACCCTAATTCCCACGAAGAATTTCTTCTACAAAATCTCAAATCCAGCAATCAATCTCGATCCGATCAAACATTGAATCCATACAATCAACATTCAACACAAAATCTATATTCATTTCTAACTTGTTACATGCTTTTTGCTTGTGTAATTCAAAACCCTAAAATCGCACAATTTACAATCCATTTCCCCCAATTTAACCACTACCGATCGCCGATTCTTCTCGAATATTATCCAATTTGTATGATCGATTAATTTATAATCGTACCGGCTTAAACCCTAGGTTTGCACACCGATACTTTTTAGGGTTTTGTTTGCGATGGATTCGGAAGATGATATGCATGATGCGAACGATGTGGATTATTATGAGGAGGATTATTATAGCGGTGATGCGATGTATAGTGATGAGGATGCTGATGATGGTTATGAGTATTTGCAGAATGATGATGAGGATGATGAGGTGTTGGTTAGTCGGCAACAGGTGAATTTTGTTTTGGATGTGTTTGATTTTGTTAGTTGTGGAAATTGTTGTTGGATGTGTTTTTTGCTATTGGATTGGTGAATTTCATGTTGTTGTGAGTGTTGATGTGTCAAGGTGTTATCTTTTTTGATTGTTAGTGAAGTTTGTGTTGTTTAAGAATTGGAATAGATGATCGGTTGATTGATTTTATTGATGAGTTGATGATTGAACATTTATTCTTGATTACATTGTTTGTTGGCCACCGCTAAATACACGTTATTGGCATGCTATCCGGGCACCACTCACGTGTCATACGGCTTGTATGAGAGGGCGAAAACTTGGTCATGTTGGTCGTATGACAGGCGAAAATTGGTCATATGGGTCGTATGATAGGCGGAAATTGGTCATATTGGTCGTATGATAGGCGAAAAATGGGCATATGGGTCATATGAGGGCGAAATCATGCGGTCCGTATGATGTAGTTGACTGACGCAAAATGACTGATGTGACTACTTACAAAGCCATACTGCCTGTATGACCACATTTTCATCCTATTTTACGGCCCTTATGATGTGACAAGCTTTGACGTGCAGACATGATTGAATGATGTGGCAAGTGGGTTGGTGTACACTAATGGGGTTGGTGTCTCTTTAGCAACACGCTGTTTGTTTTATGCTCCAACAAATTAGTTTGTAGTTTTTTGGGGACTTTAAGAATTAGAATGGATAATTGGTAGATTGATACTGATGGTTTGATGCTTGAACTTTGATTGTTGATGACATTATCTGTTTTACGTTTCAGAAAAATTATACCATCTTGAAAGAAGATGATATCCGCCAACGTCAAGAAGATGATATCACTAGAATCTGTTCAGTTCTATCAGTTTCAAGAGATTACGCGTGCATGCTTTTGCGCCCGTATAACTGGTAATACGAGTAAGTTCTTATATTTGTGTGAATAGTTCACCAACTGAATAAATTTGGCACCTTGCAGGAATGTTAGCAATGTTCACGAAGCATGGTTTGCTAATGAAGATAAAGTTCGAAAAGCTGTTGGTTTGTTGGACAAGACAGATACTAAGCTACCAAAAGGGGGAGAGGTATGTTCGGTTAAATAGATTAAATTTTATCTTATATTGTCTCATGTTATATGATTATGCTCTTATCTTCATACATATTAAAGCTGCCTTGTGGGATCTGCTTCGAATCATATTCACTTGATAAGATCAGCACCGCTGCTTGTGGCCACCCTTTTTGTAATACATGCTGGACAGGTTTGATTAATATTACAAGTTTTCATCTTATTATATGGTTACAACTGGAATAATAATTTCTTATGTATTATGGTTCGTATAGCCTACATTAGCACATCTATCAATGATGGTCCTGGATGTTTGACATTAAGATGTCCCATTCCGTCGTGTGGTGCTGCTGTCGGTGTGGACATGGTCAACAAGTTGACTTCAGATGAAGATAAGACGAAATATCGGCGTTACCTTCTTAGATCTTATATTGAGGACAATAGAAAGGTATACATTTGATGTGTTCTTTATCAGTAAATATACAAAGTGATTATGATACCAATCAAAGTTATGATACATTTGATGTGTTCTTTATCAGTAAATATACAAAGTGATTATGATACATTTGATGTGTTCTTTATCAGTAAATATACAAAGTGATTATGATACCAATCAAAGTTACACAACAAAAAGCATTAGGCTTTAGAAATTCTTATATATTTCTTTTGTTTATCGATAGACGAAGTGGTGCCCCGCTCCTGGTTGTGACTGTGCCATTGAGTTTGATCTTGGAAGTGGAAGCTATGATGTAACGTGCCATTGCTCATACAGCTTTTGTTGGAATGTGAGTGTTACTTTTTTTTACCAAGTTTATGAATAAACTAGAACATTGACCTGTGCCGCGCGCTGCAGCGGCAAAATCCCCTTTATAACTTTGTTACATGCGTAACAATGATGACATTAACGTGTCATGCCCACACATGACGTTACGCGGTTTTGACTTTCTTACACACGTTACGTTTGTAACATTAACGTTATTAGATATAGATTAAAAAGAGTATAGTGTCTTGGACGTTGCATTGAAAAGTTGTAAAAGTAATTTATACAGCGGTGTAAAGTCGTAAAAGTAATTTAGACATTAACGTGGCTATGCATAGATGAAAATAAGTTCAATAATGTGTCGCACGTTACAATGTAAAGTCGTAAAAACAATTTAATGAAAATGAGGTAAGTTATTTAGTAGAAAAGGTTGGGGGTTCAAAGTTGTCAAATTACCAAAAGTTAGAAAAGAGTATAATGCCTCGGACGTTGCGGTGTAAAGTTGTAAAAGTAATTTAGACGTTAACGTGGTTATGCATGGGTAAAAAAGTATACAAATGTGTCGCACGTTACGGTATAAAGTCGCAAAAGTAAGTTTAATAAATGAGGTGTCAAGTTATTAAGTAGGAAAGGTTGGCGGGTCAAAGTTGTCAATTACCAAAAGGTAGAAGTGAATACTTAAAGATGAGGGTTAATAGTGTTTCATATCAAAAGTTTGAGATTGAGAAGTGAAAAGGTCAAGGCCAATGGACTAAAAATGACATTTTGTGAAAGATTAAGGGCTACCTTGTTTGTGGGAAACCCCATCGACCATCCTTTTTAAGATGCATATAAATTAGTCTATATTAATGCATCACAGATGACAGTTTTTTTGGTTATTATTGTAGTGTACAGAAGAAGCTCATCGCCCTGTGGACTGTGAAACCGTGTCGAAGTGGATAATGAAAAACAGTGCAGAATCTGAAAACATGAATTGGTAAATGTTATATTTGTTGAATGTCAAATGTTGTAATATTATTGATGTTTGTGTGATGAATTTCAGGATTCTAGCTAATTCTAAGCCTTGTCCGAAGTGTAAACGTCCAATTGAGAAGAATCAAGGCTGTATGCACATGACTTGCAATCCCCCTTGCAAATATGAATTTTGCTGGTAAGAGTTGGCTAACGGGTTGAAATGGGTCAAAATTTTTCGGTTGACTCGACCCAAAACCCTTTTTGTCAAAAGGTGTAAATTTGTATAGACACTTTGTGTCAAATATGATTTAGAAGGTTATGCTAATTCAATAACGACTAGAATTTATGACCCAGCAACGTCTCGCGTTTGTGACTTTGTTACAGCGTAACAATGATGACATTAACGTGTGGCGCACGTGACATTACGCGTTTCTTACTTTGTTACGCACGTTATATTCGTGACATTAACGTCATTAGACACAGATAAAAAAGAGTATGTCTCGGACGTTGCGGTTTAAAATCATAAAGAAATTTAGACAGTGGTGTAGAGTTGTAAAAGTAATTTAGACATAAACGTGGTTAGGCATACATAAAAAAGTGTAATAATGTGTTACATGTTGCGGTGTAAAGTTGTAAAAGTAATTTAAACAAAAAGGAGGTGTAACCTATTTAAAGATGAGGGTTAATCGATAATTGATATATTCTTTAAAAAATTTGTAAAAGTTATTAAGTAGAAAAGGTTGGAGGGTCAAAGTTGTTAATTATTAAAAGCAAGAAGTGATTGTGTAACTTATTTAAAGATGAGGGTTAATCGATAATTGATATATTCTTTAAAAAATTTGGACTTGTAGGTTGTGCCTTGGACAATGGTCGGATCATGGAGAGAGAACTGGTGGCTTTTATGCTTGCAATCGTTACGAGTCTGCAAAGCAAGAGGGAGCTGTAATGAAATTGATCATATCTAGATGCAAATAAAAGAATTTTCATTTTTTTTTATTGAAGTCTCAACAGTGATCTTAATTCTTAACATATTGTATTTCCATTTTCACTTGCAGTATGATGAATCCGAACGTCGAAGAGAGATGGCAAAGAATTCTCTAGAGCGATACACTCACTATTATGAACGCTGGGCTACAAACCAATCGGTAAGCTCATTGTACAAATTGGTCAATCAGTATTCTTATTGTTTGACCACATGGGGATAGTTGTAATCTGTGTCATGGTTGACCTATATAAATGATGTTTTGATTTCTCTTCATCGCATGCCATTCATTTTCATGTTTATCAACGCCATATACATATACATATACCCATACACACGCACCAATGTGTTCAGGCGTACAAAATTGCTGTTAAAAATGCATACACACATATATTTATATTTATATATATAGAGAGAGAGTTTAAAATACAAAAGGCTCTTAACGTGCGATGGTACGCTATCACCAAATAACGTGCGTAATTAGGGTTAACCCAACCCATGCGTAATTATGCAAATAAAGTGCGTAATTAGGGTTTAACCCAACCCATGCGTAATTACGTGCGTAATTATGTATTATAACGTCCGTAATTATGCAGTAACGTGTGTAATTATGCAAAGTTAATTACTGTTGTGCCACCACGTTCAATTGAAGGCCTAGATTAGATCAAATGTGCGGTTGAGATGCTCGCGTACACATCGCACGATAAGGTGGTCTTGTACGTTAACCAGCCTCTATATATATGTGTGTGTATGTGCTTACAGTTGTATATATTTTGCTACTTAAAATGAATGCTTTTTTTTATAATCTAAGGTGGATGTATGCGTATGATATATGACATTTTTTTAAACTTTCACAATAACAGTCGAGGCAAAAAGCGCTTGCGGACTTGAATCAGATGCAAACAGTTCATGTAAGTTGATTTTTACCGATTGTTTTTTGTTTGCACTTTAAATATCAGCACTCTGCACCTATGTATCTTGGAATAGAGAATACAAGTGTAAAGTACTAGACTAGAATACAAATGTATGGTTAATTATACGGACAGATGCATTGCAGGGTTTTGTTCATAGAAAGTATTAAAAACTGATGTTCATAGTGTTTGGTGGATTTCTGGCCTATATATGTTTTAAAATTGATTTGTTTTACACATATGGTTCTTCTTTCAGCTTGCAAAACTTAGTGAGAAGCAGTGCCAACCTGAGACACAATTGAAATTCATTATAGAAGCTTGGTTGCAGGTATTCTTACATATTAAATCTTTAGTTATTATTTTATGTTTTTTATAATATAATATATTTTGGTTCCTTTATATAATTTTACTCATGTTTTTTATTTGTGTTTTTCTACTGCAGATAGTTGAATGCAGGCGAGTATTAAAGTGGACCTACGCATACGGGTATTACCTACCCGAACAAGAACATGCAAAGAGACAATTTTTTGAGTACTTACAAGGTACACATAGATTCCCATATTGTACACTTGTATAGAAAAAAAAAAGTCCAATAATGTTTTCATTAGGTAACAGTTTTCTGGTTAAATTGTTTATCGCAGGTGAAGCAGAGGCTGGTTTAGAAAGGCTTCATCAATGTGCAGAGAAGGAATTAAATACGTACCTCAACGAAGATGGCTCTAAAGATGAGTTTAATAATTTCAGAACAAAGCTAGCTGGTTTAACTAGGTAATTGTTGCCCTAACCTTTTGTCATGATTAAATAATCTCGGTTCGACCCATGTACACTTTTTAAATTTGTTGTTTTTTGGTTTTGTTTTTTATGTCAAATAATTATTTTGAGTAAAATACCATTTTCGTCCCTAAGGTTTGGCCACTCTAGCGACTTTCGTCCAAATGTTTGTTTTTCCGCATCTAGATCCAAAAGGTTTGAAATCTTGTCATTTTCATCTAACTCATTAACTCCATCCATTTTATTTCGCTAATTAGGAGCATTTCTGTCTTTTTAGACTTTTTTTTATTAAAATTAAAAACACTATAAGAAATAAAGATTTACCTGTGTTGACTTTCTCCCCACCCAAACCCTTTAATCATCACAAAGAATGTCTAATTAGACGAAAATACCCTAACTTAACGTGAAAAAATGGATGGAGTTCACGAGTTGGATGAAAATGGCAAGATTTCAAATCTTTTGGATCCAGATGCAGAAAAACAAACCTTTGGATGAAAATGGCATTTTACTCTTATTGATTGCTAAAAGGGGTACTGGTTAAATGGGTTGAATGCAACCCAACCCGATCTAATCTTTACAAAAACGACCCTGTTTTAGAACATGTTCGGCGGGAAGTTTGTTTATGTTCGTTTATTTAATAAACGAACGAACATGAACACACCTTGTGTTCGTTCATTAATGTTCGTGAACGTTCGTTTATGTTCGTTCATTTATGTTCGTGAACGTTCCTTTATGTTCGTTTAAATTTTAGTAAATACATAAATGGTTAATTAGTTATATCTATATGAATAT
Organism: Helianthus tuberosus; assembly: GCA_030545235.1. Taxonomy (NCBI): domain Eukaryota; kingdom Viridiplantae; phylum Streptophyta; class Magnoliopsida; order Asterales; family Asteraceae; genus Helianthus; species Helianthus tuberosus. Next base: position 147,197,203 of record CM060414.1, on the reverse strand, counting down.
TACGTTTTCTAACTACTTATATAAATGTAACTAATTAGTAATTGAATTTTCTAGTAAAAAAATTTACTTAATATTATATAAAAACCTACTTAATTTTAGCATCTATGAACCCTAATTTAGATGTGGTTTTGGATAAACTGTTATATATTAGACTTGTTTGTTTGTGTTCACTAATATTAAGTTGTGTTTGTTTATATTTGTTTAGTTACGTTCATTTGTGTTCGTTTATGTTTGTTCAATCATGTTAATTATGTTTGTTTATGTTCGTTTGTGCCCGTTTATGTTCGTGAACTGTTCGTTTAGGCTTTAAATGAACGAATATAAACGAACACGAACATGCCCAATTTCTTAATGAACAAACAGACACAAAAAATTGTGTTCGATTATATGTTCGTGTTCGGTTAAAGTTAAATGAACGAACATGAACATGCCTATGTTCGTGTTCGTTCGGTTCGTTTACAGGCCTAGTTATTGTGTATAAATGGACGTTAAGTATCTTAAATTTTACTGCTATTAACCAAATTGCTATGGCTGAAACATGTTTTGTTTTACAATTGTAATAGTGTCACAAAAAACTACTTTGAAAACTTAGTCAGAGCACTAGAAAACGGTCTAGCAGACGTGGATGCACACGGAGCATCAAGCAAAACAAGTAGTTCAAAGAACGCTGCAGGAACAAGCAAGACAAAAGGGACAAAGGGAAAAGGGTCAAGCAGGGGTGGGGCCACAAGCCGAACCGACGATTCAACTGGGTGGTCATGTGAACAATGCACGTATATGAATCCTAAGAACCTCACTTCTTGCCAGATGTGTCACAACAATCAGTGATAACTGATAACGGCTCAATAATCATCTGCGGTTGGTTGAAGTTGACTACATCTTGAAGCAGATATCAAGGGTCTGGTTTGTTTGAAGGTGCTGGGTGTATATAGATGTTGCGGTTAGGTGCATGGTTCATGGTGGTTTGTTTTGGTGACTGTTTCGTGGTTAAAGATGTAGATTGACCATTGTTCTTTTGAATTGAAGTGATTGTGGATTATTTATGCAACTTAAAGTGGTGTTTGTTGTTAGTTTATAGAAAAAAAACTTGTTTATAATGCTCATATGCTATTGCAGGTTTGAGCCCATCTTAGCCAACCATAGGTCTACATTAATAGAACCCAATGTCATATCAACTTCAATGGGTCTAAAATCTTGCACAGGTTTGAGCCCGTTACATAGGAAATTGTTTCGCCGTTGATGTGATTATATAACATAGAATAAATAATTTACATATTATGTCTCTAAAACGCTTATTATGTTAACAAAATCGTCAATGGTGTCTGTGTGTTTGTTTAGTGGCGACCGTACATATGATTATGGTATATATGATTATGCAAGACCTATAGGTTTGCTAATTACCGTCGAATATAGAAAGTTGGCTCTCAAGCGGATATAGAAAGTTGGCTCTTGAGCGGCTCACGATGATGCAACGTGCATCATCGAATGCCACATTATGCTCTTTGCCACGATCACAATGCCTTTGTTTAAGGTGCCTTGTAGAGTTCTCCATCTATTCCACTGATTATGGGAGTACTAACCTAAGAGACTAGTGCAAGCAATTTTCCGATCTGCATGTTGGTGCATATGGAAGACTATGAATGGTCTCATATTTTCCAACAAAAACCTCTTTGTGGCTTTAATTGAAGACATACAGTCCATCATATCAGTTTATCTATGGGTGAAGAATCGATCGAAAATGCAAGCCCTAGAGTGATCCAACTTGCGTAAATAAAAATTCCTAAACATGTCTAAGATACTATTTGTGGTGTTTGTATGTGGTCTTTTGGTGTTGTTTGCTGGTTTTGCTAGTTGCTGGCTTGTTTTTTATATAATATCCCGTAGTTAAAAAAAAGACAGAGTTGCTAAGAATTTTTTTCTTCGTCTTCCTTTCATTCAAACCAAACAATATATATTGTCATTTCGAATATATTCTCAACAATCGCCCATCTTTTTCAATATTCTTCTAATAAGGGAGGAGGGAGTTGTCCCAGTTTCCCTGAGTGTTACATCAACGCCACATCAGTTTCTCCGCTCTTTTTCCTAGTTTTTCTTAGAATGCACGATGTCATCTCAGTTTTCCCTAGAATTCACCAAAACAAAATTATTTTAATATAAGTTAATTTTTAAAACATTGTATCTTATACTTGGACACATTACACATGCTACCTCTCATTCCTACAATGTATAACTCGACACCATTACATACATAATGTCAATGTAATGTTATGTTTTTACACGTATAATATGTTAATTTTTAATCCATGCTTTTCATAATCATTTGAGAACTTTTCTAAAGAATAATATTTTTTCAAGAAGATGGAACATTCGTAATTTTTTTATATCCATGCTTATTTCTGGAGTTAAATATTATGATATAGTTACAGATACTATATTGTTATTACAATGTTAAATTTGTGCTTTCAAAAGATTTGTCCAATGCTCAAAAGTAGGGATGGCAATGGGTCTGGTTTGGGACGGGTTTAGGTAATACCAAACCCAAACCCGATTAGATAAGCTTGTCCCAAACCCGTCGGGTTTCTAGCGGGTAAATACCCATCGGGTATCGGGTATACCCACGGGTTTCGGGTAAACCCGTTAATTTAAAAAGATTACTCGTTGGGTATACTCATCTCAAAAGTCATTGGGTATTTATCGGGTAACTACTAACCGGTTACATTTTGTATTGTTATTATAAAAATATATATCAAATAACTACAATGTATACGGAATAGAATACATATATGTGTAAAAAATGGATGTATCATATATATATATATATATTAATAATATAAAAGAAATTATATCGGGTATACAATTGGGTAAACGGGTACACTTTATCGGGTATTGGGTCGGGTAAACGGGTATATCACTAAATCCCAAACCCGTCCCAAACCCGCGAAAAAAATAAAAACTATTCCCAAACCCGTCCCAAACCCGCGAAAAAAATAAAAACTATTCCCAAACCCGTCCCAAACCCGATTAACCGACCCCAAACCCGTCCCAAATGTGTCGGGTTTCGGGTTTACCCATCGGGTTCGGGTTTGATTGCCACCCCTACTCAAAAGTAGGGGTGCAAACGAGCCGAGCCGAGCCGAGTCCGAGCTCGACCAGGCTCGAGCTCGTTTAACATGTGAAAGCTCGAGCTCAAGCTCGGCTCGATTCGAGCTTTATTTCTAAAAGCTCGAGCTCGGCTCGAAGGTAATTTTTCAAGCTCGAGCTCGGCTCGGGCTCGACTCATTTAGTATTTATTAATTAATTTTTATTAATTATAATTATTGTTATACATATAATTTAGTTATTTTTTATATTTATATAAATGGTAAATATTATTATTTAAATATATGTTTAATATATTAATAAAAAATATATAAAAAGAAATCTCGTTAAGGCTCGCGAGCCGGCTCGAGCTCGATAAACGAAGCTCGGGCTCGGGCTCGTTTACTAAACGAGCTTGTTTTTAGGTTCGGGCTCGAGCTCGTTTAAGCTCGGCTCGTTCGAGCTTTTTTTCGAGCCGAGCTCGAGTAGCTCGGCTCGTTTGCACCCCTACTCAAAAGTAAACCCAAGACGGAATTTCTTTTATATCACATGGAATGAATATTAATTAGCAAAAATATATAAAATAAAAATACTGTTCATATATAAAAATAATAAAACGATAAAAAACTGTAAAAAAAACTGTACCTGATATTTTATTATATTATAATATATTAAAAATATTGTTCATTGCATTGTCTTTTTAATATATAGATAATTATTTTATATATTTCTATCTTCCATAATAAGTTAATTTATACTGTTTCCGACTTTATATAACTTGTGGATTATTACATTTATCTATACTATATAATGAAAGAAACCACTTTGAGGACACATGCCATTCATTGAAGCCATCTATTTTTTCTACTTAATTATAAATATTTATTTTTTATTATTAAAGTTAATTGACTATAGAATTCAGATTAGTTATCTCCAAAAACAAATTAATACGTGAATATGTGGATAAGTCTCAAGTATAACCATATTAAAATAAGGAAGTATATTATAGATATTTGAAATTGTAAAATTCTTGGTTAGATGTATGATTGAATTGTGCGTCAAACTCATCTTTTCTCTTTTTCACATATATCCATTTAACAAATCATGATTAAATAACAAAATTATTTATTAACAAAACCAAAATTTGTATTAATAAATTATTTATTTTTATTTTCATTATTAAAAAAGTTACTATACCGATTTTATTACATAATTTTTATACAAATATATAACTTTCAATATTACTTTATATATAAAATTAGATTTATTATTGGTTTTTAAAATATCATTTATATTTTATCACTGATGCTTATTTGCTTCTTAAATAACATGTTTGACCACTACTGTCAAAATGTTCCATAAGGTTTGGTCACTCTTGCCACTTTAGTCCAAAACTCAAACCTTTTGAATCTGGGTCCTTGTGATTTCAATTTTGTTGTCGTTTTCATTCAAAACCAAAATCTGGTCAGATTTTTTAGTTAAGATCCATTTTTTTGTCTTTTCCATTTTAACGAAGGGCAAAATGGTCATATTTTTTTAATTAGTTATAATAAAACGTTAAAATACCATATTTGCCCTTCATTAACAAGAGAAAAGACAGAAAAGCTGGATGTTAACTGAAAAATCTAACCATATTTTGATTTTAGATAAAAATTGTAACAAAATTGAAACCACTGGGACCAAGATTCAAAAGGTTTAAGTTTTGGATTAAGAGTTAAATGCTTGGTTGGTCCCTGTGGTTTGCAAATATTGCAGACTTGGTCCCAGTGGTTTACTAATTACACACTTGGTCCCAATGGTTATAAAATTGTAACACAGGTGAGCCCAATGGTTGCGTTTTCATAACATGAATGGTCCTTACCAGCTAACACAATTAAATACTCCAGTTAAGTCCATGTCAAATTACCAAAGTACCCTTAGTTATATATTATAAAAAAAAACTAAATTATATATTTAATATTTGTGGGTCCCACCCCACTTCTTCTTCAACCTCTTATCTCCACCATCACTACCACCCACTGCAACCTAACCCCATGACCATCGCCACCATCAACTTACCACCACCACCATGACATCAGCGGCGGCATCAACGACAGCCCACTATTTAAAACCATACTTTGTATCGGTGGTCTTTCATCCTCTCGAGTCTACTATTGCATCCACATGTATACTTTCCTAATTATTTCAGAGATCGATTTCTTTCATCCTACAACCTCTCATTCCATTTGTCGCCTACACTGATTTTCATTAAATTAGGTCTCAGATTCCAAGTTTGATTGAGAAAACCTAGCTATACAAGCCCTAATAGTAGGAATCATCTACAACTCTTACCGATTGAAATTAGGTATTCACTTTTGCCACTTTTGCAAATTAAAATGTTATGTTGATTACTCATCTCCATCTTCCTTTGTATTTCTAGAAATTAGTTATCATTATCAATCTTGCAAAAGATAAAATAAAAAAAAGTTGTTCAAATTCATATCTGATTTCAAAGTTGGAAGCTACTAAATCTGGATACAGGGAGTAGTGTTATGGATTGTAAATCCAGATATTGTTGAAGCAACTGTGAATATATGCAGTCACACATAGACATTAATCCTGAAAGTGCATGTTTTGTCCTTTGCTTATCTTGTTTCTATTTAATTTCCATGTCGGGGCTGTTGCAGCTGTACCTATCTGTTTAGAGAGAGAAAGTTAGAGAGAGAGAGAGATATGGGGAGAAGAAGATGAATGGTGGGTGCAGGTTATTCAGAGTGGTGAAGGTGTGTGAAAGGCCAGTGACGGGCGACGGTTATTCAGAGTGGTGAAGGTGTGTGAAAGGTGGTGCAGGTGACAGCCGGCGGTTGAAGACGATGGCCGGTGTCGATGAGGGCTTCAGGTTGCAGTCGGAGATGGCTGAGGGCGGTGGTGGTCGGAAGAGATGAGCGGCGAAGAAGGGAAATCTGAACCGGCGACGTGGATGAGTCCGACGGTTGATGTGTGGAATAAGGATTAGAGATGGACGCTGAGAAGATGGAACAGAGAAGGAGGGGGTGGGTGTTAGAGGTTGAGGAAGATGATTGGGCTTTCAGGGGTAATATAGTCATTTCACACATAGTTAACTAAGAAATTTAACAGAGGTTAGGTCAGGGGACCAACCGAGTGCATTTTTGACAACTTTTGGGACCACGCGTGTAATTAGTAAACCACTAGGACCAAGTCTGCAATTTTTGTAAACCACAGGGACCAACCAAGCATTTAACTCTTTGGATTAATGTAGCATAAGTGACCAAACCTCAGGGACCATTTTGACAGTTTACTCTCTTTTCAATAATCATCTCCGCAATCACCATATCTATCGCGTATCGAGTATATCCTTTAGTTTTTTAAATATAATTTTCTTATTATTTGTTTTATTATTTAGTATATAAAATTTATTTATTCAACCCGTGTAATACACGGGGTTATAATCTAGTTATCATTATATACGTTCAACTTTATATATCCAAATTATGCTCAATTATATAACTTGTTATATAATTATTCCACTATTATTATTACTAGAACTTAATAGTTATGTTTTTTAGACATCAAGAATTGCATTCCATGCATGGCCTACAGTATTAAGTATTAACATGTGTAATATAAAACTAACTAGGATATAACACCCCGCGCGTTGCGGCGGGGTTATCATGGTTAGATGACAAGATATGCGTAACAATTTGGTTGACCCATAGGATGTGTGCAGCCATAACACATTGGCAGCCATCATATATTTGTCTAGGTAGCAACCATTACACCTTTCCCTGGTCTAATAAAGGGTTGTTATACCTATTTCCTAAAGTAGTTTATGGTAAAGTGAGATTTACAAAGATCTACAAACTGGTGGTTGGTGATCAGCTAGATAAAGAGTTGCTTGTTGTTTATTATGCTTTTGTGATAGCTTTATAGGTGATTTCCATGTATAAAAAGCCTTTAGCGTATATATATACCAGTCAGGTAAGATGGCTTAATACAAATTCTACTACAACCATCATCACCTCACCAAACTACAAATGCCTATAATTAAATTATGGTGGCTTAGCCTAACAATTTTGCATTTTAATGTTGACACAAAGATTCCTTTTAGGTGTTCTTTTCGTCTCGCTAAAACTGGTTTAAAAAATTCTAACGCTATAATTAACCCAGTATTTTTAAGTCAAACTCTTGACTCTTCAATTACAGAGAGGCTAACAATTTCAACTAAACAAAAAAGCTACCAAGTAATGACTCTTTCCATAATTAAAAATCTAACACTTGGATTCCCCAGCACATTAATAAAAAATACCTTAAAAGTTGCCTCACAAATTTTATTTTCTTATAAAAAAGAGCTGCATTAATCGTAATGTTTTGAAAATCACACAATTAAATTTTCATTTCTTATATAAAGAGTTCACTATCACCATTAAAGTTAAGATTAATAATAAATCTTCTAGTTAATCCACCCCTGTCCCATTTGTTATGCAGACAAAAGATCACAGAGCTTTACCTAAACTATGTACATTGATAATCAAAATCACCAGAGTATGATCAATAGTTCAACTTATTCATATCAGACATAACAATCAATCTAAATCATACACTTATAAGCTATCAATTTCAACTAACATCAATCCTTTTAGATCTCTTAATTCCTAAACCCTAATAAATCAAAAAAGTACCCTAAGCTCGGAGAAGACGACGAGAAGTAATTGTGTGATGAAGAAATCGCATTGCTAACATCATGAGAGAAACAAATCTCTTAAGACATTGCATCTTTGAAAGATTCTTTAGCTTCGCCAGCCTTCTCTGAAGTTGTACCATACGCATCTTGTGCTTTATTTTTACCTTCCACCATCACCCCAACCATCGTTGCTTGGAGTTCAGAACTCTTTTTGTGGCCATTCGGATTTTTTTTATCTGCTTTATCATATACATTGTATGCCTTACAACTCGCTATTTCTTTGGCATTTTGGGCCACATTTGAACCAATGTGCATTGCTTTACCAGTCCCCTCGGTCAAAGGATCATATGCACAACTACCTTTCTCTTCAGATATTTCTTCAACCACCCTAGCAAAATCTTGGGCCTTTCTCATGGCCTCATGTGCTAGTTCAGTGATGTATGCATATGCTTCATATGCTTTCGCGTTGCCATCTTCTTCAGCATCACCAGCCATGCCTACCGCCTAACCCACCTTAGATGCCAAGCTTCACACCTCAGTTGTCTTTTCAGAAACATACTTAGAAGATCCTGAAACAAAACATGCATAATTACATTATGAATATATTATATGATAACAATTTTTTTTGTGGATGTGCTTCCTGTGCAGCTTCACAACAATCACACAAACAGCATGCTGCTTCCAATTTATTAATTACTATATATGGTTAATAAGTTGTGTTATTATATATACCTTGAACATGATAAGCACTTCCACCATTTTCGGCACTGCTATTATTTGACTCCAGTATTCGGTTTATTGTATCCCGTACCGTCTTATTGGGTAAAAAAATCATCTTATAGCACATTTGTTACACCACATACATAGACTGATTTATTGATCATGGGGTCTCATATACCTGTTAGCATAATTGATGTAAAAAATTAAAAGAATATAGTTTTATCATGACAAAAATTAAGAATTAAGGCTTGAACACATACCATCTAAGGGCCAAAAAAAGTTACATTTATCATAGAAACTTTTGAAACAACGTTTGCTTGTTCGAACAACATCTTTCATCACCTCTGTGCGTAAAGAGCAGTGAAGAGTCCTGATGGGAGATCACCAATTGTGCAAGTAGAAGGCATACCTTCAATCTCCTTCTCAAAAGCATACCTGTTATAACAAATTTATAAAACATAATTAGCTTATACACATAAAGATTACAAACATGTGGAAAAGTGTAGCATGGGATGTAAAAACGAACAACATAATCATTTGGTTTCAAAACTGCCGTTGCACTACTGCGTAACGCATAAGGACCATCTGGCGTAGCCATAAACATAGATTTTGGAATGCCAGTTGGAGGTTTCACTTTCTTGATATAAAAAACATCTCTACACCTTGTATACCCAACGATGGACTCATATGCACATACGTCATACACATATCAGTACCAAAGTTGAAGTATCAACATAATAGTACCCACTCTTGTATACCCAACCTATATTAGTATCCATATTGCTACAATGATAGAATTAGACTGCTCGGTGTGGGGAACGTCCCCGGGCTGGCCTGGTGCGGCGACGGGGCTGCAACCCACCCCCACCCCCCACCCCCCGGTCCTCTCCGTCTCCCCCTAGACGTCAGTGCCGGGCCACTTCTCTCTTTCTTCTTTATACTAACACACACTGTACACATATTGTTCCGCTATAGGTTCTTCATCACAAAAACATACTAATAAAAAATAAAATACTTTGCATAAGGAAGGTTACCTTCTATTTCTTCAACACTTGACGGAGACAACCCTGAGGCAAACTTGGCGGAAATGATAAACCGGTACCGTCAACGGCAGGAAAGTCATCGCAACTCCGACGGTTTCCGGACTCGGAATCTGAACACAGATCGAAGTGAAGTAAAACTTACTCAAATCTGTAACATCGTCATCACCATCATCGTCTTCTTCGATTGTCTTCATCGGAATCCTTCATCTGACCGGTTTCGTAGACGACGCTGCAGAACACGACCCGAATCCGGGTGAAAAAAACCCTAATTGAAAGTCAAATTTTACATTTCTTGAACATGAAGAATCATGTAATTGTGCGTGAAATACATTAGAACTGAAAGAAAACATACCAATTATAATAGTATTGATATAATTACAGCAGTGAAGAGAAACGATTGCTTTGGAGATCTGATATCATGACTACTGAAACCTGCAATTTCGTCGATGATTTTGGGGTAACCATGGAACCACCATGAATCTAGAAGGCTGAAGCAGGTAACGTTCTTCATAGGCGATCAACTTAGGGTTGGTGCTGGTGACTATAGTGTACAAATCGGTGAGACATTTGAAGGTCATTCATCTAGGGTTTTTAGAGTGATGCAAGATCACAAAACTGATTTTGATTTTGTTTTTACCGTGGACATGTGTACAAAGCACAACCACATATTCCCTTTTTTTTTTAAAAACACCCAAAGCTATGGGTACAACCAACCCAAGCTCAAGATTGTTGCTAATTTATAGGTTTTAATTTTAAATAAAACATTAAAAGTGTTATGAACAACGGTCTATTAGCAATCCATATACAACTATACTAATAACAAGAGAGAACAAGACTATAGAGAATAAGTGAATATGAATTCTTATTGATGTATACACCATATACAAATGCCACTATATAGGCACACACATTAATACAAAGAAATCAAAGAGATAGGAGTTATGTATGTGGAGAGTCATCATTATGATACATTCATAACACTCCCCCTTGACTATCCACATACCTTTAATACGCTTGGTAATGCTGTCTCGTTAAAAACCTTGCTAGAAAAAACCAGTGGGACAAAACCTCAGCTAAGGAAAAAAGAGTGCAACGCGTATCGTCTAACCCTAGTAGTTTTGGATTATGTATGTTGCCTCATTAAAAACCTTACTAAGAAAACCCAATGGGAAAAAACTTAGTCAAGGGAAAAAGAGTGCAACTTGAATAAGTCTCCCCCTCATTTTAACATGTATCCTTTATGTGACGTGTGTCCATCTTCCTTGAAAGTCGAAAAAGATTTTGTAGCGAATGATTTGTCGCTTGATCCCTTAATGTGCAATCTTTTATGTTGAGTAATGTTGTATAATCTTCTAACGAGACTTTAGGTGCCTCCTTCCAAAAATTATCATATATCCACGACTGTGTTTCGTTACATTCTCGAATCTACAAGACTAACCAAACTTGTTTTGATGGGTTAGTAAAATATAATCAAATATCTTTTATACCTGAAATATTTCTTTGAACTCATTCCAATGTCTTGTCGCTTGACAAAAGTTATATCATGACAATAAGCTCAACTGAAAGACATTATAACCATGCATAGCTAGCAAAACATATTAATGCACTTATGCATATAACGATGGTACTTCTAGAATGAGAATCTCTACTTTGGTAGGAGATGATAATAGACATTTCTTATAACAAATGACTTAACAACCTTTAACATACTTTAAGGTTCAACTATGTCCATACTAAAATATCCAAACATCATCTTCTAGATGTACTTGAGGGATTAGTAAAATATAATTACATATATACTAGAACTACAGTTCGAGTAATAATTAGACCGTGCCAAGGTCATTAAAAAATTCTCCCTTTAAAAGCTCGACAATTTCTCTCAATGATGCCTAGACATCATTATTGTAAATTGCGATTATAGTGAACTTTTAAAAGTAGAATATTCATAGAACATGGCTAATTTAATCAAACTTATATCCCTCTTTATGCGAATATCTCAAGTTGTACAACACTCGTTTCGACTATTTAGTCCATGCGTATTTTGTCAACTTCATATAATACGTTCTTGAGGTTTTGACATCACTAATGCTTCTAGCATTGTCAATCCATGAGGGAATTCTTTCCATCTTATCCAAATATGCATGTGTTTTCACTCTTAGAAGTTTTGCTATATAAACTTGCCCTTTTAACACATAGATATCTATATCATATGCAAAAATATCAAGTACACTTGCTTTTATCTCCAAAATTCATATTGTACCATGTTTGTACACTGTGTACATTGAGATGCCATAATAACCAGGTACATATTTTCTATGTATGTTTATTAGAGTATTGGTGCACTATAATTACATCCATAAGGTATTTTAATTAACCTTTTAAGCACTTAAATGCTTTAGGATACTCATGGGAAGTTCCAATTATATTCAATTCAATAACATATACAACATGTATATGTATTCAGATCTGAATTTATATAATACTCATAATATTCTCAAGAACTTATTTTATATGACTTAGTATCAAGTGATACATAACTTTCCTAAGACGCATGTCAATTCTCTTTTATATATTACCAGACTAATAAGATATTGGAAAGTCAATGCATCCACCACTGGAGAATACGTTTTCTCATAATCAATCATAGGTCTTTGTGAAAATTCTTATGCCACCAATTTTGACTTATATCACTTAATTTGATTTTCACATTATTCGCGTAAAAGACACTTTTGTATCCAACATATTTTACAACTTCAGTTGTATGGACTATTGGTCCAGAAACTTTCCATTTCATTAGAGAACTAAACTCTGCCTTATTTGCGTCTTTCTATTTTGGCCAATCATTTCTTAATATGTAACACCCCAAATTTCGTTGACATGTTATAATGTTTAATCGCAATACTTTAGCGAAAAGAAATGGTAAACATGAAATTTTACCATTTTTAAGATATATAGCATTAACAATCAAAAAACTTAATATGCATTAAGGTTTAGCAAAGCTAGAATATAAATATGAGGCAAAGGGATATGTTTTAAAAGATGGGGGGGGGGGGTTAAGGTGAAAATTTTGTAATTAAAACCCTTATCAAAAAAAAAATGCCCAGTGACTAAAGTGTGGGTATGTGCGATCGTGAGAGAGAGAGACCAGGGAAAATCTTTGCCTCAAACCCTAGCATCCAAAATTCCATCAATTGAAAGAGAAATTTGCAAGGAATCGAATGCATGGGCTAGGAATTCTGTTTTACTAAGTATACTTAACCTCAAGTAAGTGTAATTTCTTGATTTGGTGATGTTTGATTATGTGGGTTTAGTGTAATTCGTGAATGTAATGCAAAATTTGGTATGATTAATGGTTGCTATGAATGTCTAAACATCAATAGATGCTAAATTTCGAATTTGAGCATGATTAGGGCAAAACCCACTTGCATGTTAAGTAATGGTTAGAAATTGTGAAGTTCTACATGTTAATTTGATTGATGTTGGTGAAAAGGTTAGGAGTAAATGATTTGGAACTATGTGTTCATGATTAGGATGATAAATTTCCAAGTTAGGGATGTTTATGTTAATCAATGAGTGAACTATGGAAATTGTGCTTAAGATGCTTATACATTATGCTAAACTAGTGATATGCACACAATGTGTTCGACGAAATGCCTAAGTGAGTTCAGTTATGGTTTTTACATGAATACTTGATAAGATGATGCAACTTCTTTATGATAATGACGTATGTGATTAGTACACGCCATAACATACTATAAGGATTGTGAACGTAATGTTTATGAAAGCTAAAGTATGAGATTATGACATATAGGCACGAAGAAGGAAGAAGGCGCAAGTCACTCGAAGGCACAAGCATCTCAAGATCGCGGTAAGTTCATATGAACTTTATGTACTCTACTTGTAGATTCATGAATGATAACATTTAATACTATGAACATAGTGTAAGTTTTCCTTATGATTTATGATTGAATAGATGCAAAGAATTTATATGGAGAAATGTCCAAAAGATGATGTTGTAGTAAATTTGAAATGACCCATCTAATGGGTTGGAATGATAAGTAAAATGATTGTAGGAATGTTTGAGAATTTGACTTGTTCATAACGGGTCAAATGATGTAAGTATATTGAAAGATATGGTATGTAGCGATTCATTACAAATGAATCGGAAAGTAGTATAAAGTATGTTTCTGACAGAGAGTGATAATGTTAGTAAAGTAACATGTTATGTTAACGGGTCGAATAATGATACGGAAGTAAAAGATTTCAATTGTTATGTATTATGAACTAACAAGTGTTTTGTTGTTATGAATGTTAGGTAAATCTCATAATTAATTGCGGCGCGCTCGGACCGAACACACATGCAACGTTGACCTTATGCGCTTCCGGTCCAAGTTGTTTATTTTGAATGGGTCAATTTACCATTTTGTGTAGTAAATGTTAATTAGTAAGTGTCTAGCATGTTAGTATGAAGTTTAGTTCCTAAACCTTTGGTGTTGTTTTGTACAAAATGTTATTGGTGAACATTGTATGGTCACCACTTTGTTATTTGAAAAAGTATCGTAGGATTTGGTTAAATGAATATTGTTGAAAACAGGAGGAAAAGTTCTAGATTTAAACGGGTCATGTCAAAATTTTGTAAAATCATATGAATCTATGTTATTAACCGAAATAAAAAAAATTTGGGTGTTTCAAGTTGGTATCAGAGCCTAGGTTTGAGGGATTTAAGCATTAAGTGCTTGAACTCAAACTAAAAGCTCGTGAGAAGTGTGTGTTCGTTCCGCGGCGCAAGGCAAGTAAGTATTTTAAAAGTTGAAATTTTTGCATTACAAATAATTTAGTTACGGAATGTTATGGAATGGTTACGGGATGTTGTGGAAAGATGTGGGATGAATCAGATCATTTTGGGGGTTAGAACGGGTCAAATGAAATGGGAGCTAAACATTAGGTTATATCAGATCTGGCGCCGCACACAGTTGTGTCGTTAAGTGACACAGCTGTGTGGACCGTTGATGCTTGTTGCTGAGATCAGGGTGTGTGGCAAGGCTGACACAACTGTGTGACATTGTACTCAGATAACCAACACAGCTGTGTCTGGGCAAAATTTCCACAAACTTCATATTTTCTTGAGTTTTCCGCAATGAATCACCAACAAGCTTTCCAAAACTACAATATTCAAATGAAACACAATTAAATGTCGATTTAATCGAATTTGTAACCAGAAATATATAAAATGGGGGATAAAAAGAATAAAAAAAAGTGATACCAAGGTATATGGGATAAAGAATACTATGATGTTGGTTGTCGGAAACGTTGAGTTTCCAAAGAAAGTTTAAGTATGATTTAGTCGCGAGTAATTTCTTTTACGTATTAGAAAGAATGAGAGCTACGTATCACTAGCATGGTTATATGATAGAAAGGATGAATGAATGTCTAAAATAAAGAATGATACGATACGAATGTCAATGACGATAAGGCATGAAGTATGAATGATGAACGGAATGTGTCATGATAAAATGATGTTAAAACATGATGGTGGGAAGTATGAAATGAAATCTAATGAATGTAATAAATGTTTTATGTAGATGGCTGATGTGGTAAATGTAAATGATGACGATGAAGCACGCCGAAATGAAATGAGAACCATGATTGTGGAAGAAGTAGAGAAAGCGATTGAAGCTAGTATTCCTCGACTAGCTCAAGAGGTGGAAGGTCAAGTATTGGGGGTAATCGATACTCTAGTAACGTCCAAGGTGGAAGAACTAAAAGAGATAATTAATGAACTACAAACAAAGAAAATTACACGAAGGTGCACGTACAAGGAATTCATGGCATGTAACCCCTTGCCGTACAAAGGGGAAATTGACCCGATAGCTTGTCAAAGATGGATTTCAAGCACCGAGGCAGTGTTTGTAAGAAGTAGATGTGAAGTGGAGGATCAAGTGATGTTTTCTACGGGCCTCCTCCAACTCCAAGCAAAGGATTGGTGGGACGCACATTCGAAGGAATTGGGGGATGACAAAGTACAAACGTTAACATGGCAAGAGTTCAAAGAGCCATTTCTGAAATACCATAGCCCACAATCCGCACTTGATAAGATTCAAGAAGACTTCTTACATCTTCGATAAAAGGATGAAACGATTGACGAAATAACGAATAAGTTCCTCGAGAAGGTGAAATTTTGTGGGGAGATAGCGGGGACTGAAAGGTTGAAAAACATACGTTATCATGCTATGTTAAAGGCTGAATATCGGGAGTTTGTAAATCCCTCTAAGTGTGCAACGTTGAATGAATTAATCGACTGGGCAAGAGATAGGGAGATCGAGTTAAGAAGGCAGGTTGAACGGGGAGAGAAAAGGGTGGCGGAGAAGCCTACCAACACAAACCCATCGAAAAAGGCAAAATATCAAGATCAAAACAGGAAAGGGAAGACAAGTAGTGGGATTCCGACTTGCAAGACATGTGGGAAGCATCATTCGGGTGAATGTTTGTTGGGAAAGAAAGGATGCTATAAATGTGGGCAAGAGGGACATCCGTATTATAGGTGCCCCGAAAACTCAAAAGCGTGTTACAATTGTAACCAAATGGGGCACATTAAAGCGGAATGTCCGAAACTCCAACAAGGGGCAAAGAAAGATGGAAAGAAGGATGAGTCTTCCAAGGCTCGTGGGAGGATGTTCCAGTTAACCTTGGATGAAGCTAAGACTAGCCCGGATGTGGTCTCAGGTATATTCTTGGTTAATTCTATGCCTATGAATGTATTATTTGATTCTGCGTCTAGTAGATCGTTTATTTCTAATGAATTGTTAGTTCATCCATCGTTTAAGCTTGAAAAGATGTTAGTACCCCTAGAAGTGGAAGTTGCTGATAGTAAAAGCTATTTGTCACATGATATTTGTAGAAACTGTAAGATCTTAATCGAAGATGAGGAATTTAATATAGATCTTGTCCCGATGTACATGGGGGAATTTAAAGTAGTTGTAGGAATGGATTGGCTGGCCCAAAACCATGCTGAAATTCAATGTGAAAAGAAAGTCATTCATGTAGTAACCTCGGGGGGGGGGGGGGGAAACGGGTAAGTGTTCAAGGAGATAGGGTCATCAAGTCGAAATTGTGTTCCATAATCAAAGCTGTTAAACATGTGAAGAACGGAGGTAAGGCGTATCTATCTTACGTGATTAACACTAATCGAGGTGTCCCAAAGCTTGAAGATGTGAAAGTAGTGAACGAATATCCGGATGTGTTTCTGGAAGATTTACCGGGGCTTCCGCCCGAACGGGAAGTAGAATTCAAAATAGAGCTTAACCCGGATGCAAAACCGGTAGCTAAAGCTCCTTATCGGCTGGCCCCGACCGAAATGAAAGAATTGATGACGCAACTTCAAGAATTGCTCGATAAGGGTTTTATTAAACCAAGTGTTTCGCCATGGGGAGCGCCAATATTATTCGTGAAGAAGAAAGATGGTTCGATGCGAATGTGCATCGACTATCGAGAGTTGAACAAGTTAACAGTGAAGAATCGTTACCCGTTGCCCAGAATTGATGACCTATTTGACCAGCTTCAAGGGGAAAGTTGGTTTTCGAAAATCGATTTGCGGTCGGGTTATCACCAACTGCGTGTACGAGAAGAGGATGTGCCGAAGACTCCGTTTCGGACGCGGTACGGACATTACGAGTTTTTAGTAATGTCCTTTAGGCTAACGAACGCACCAGCTGCGTTTATGGATTTAATGAATCGGGTGTGCCGACCTATGCTTGATAAGTATGTAATCGTTTTTATTGATGATATACTAATATACTCCCGAAGTGAAGCAGAGCATGCTTCCCACTTACGTGATGTATTGGAAACGCTTCGCAAGGAAAAGTTATATGCAAAGTTTTCAAAGTGTGCCTTTTGGCTTAGAGAGGTACAATTTTTGGGTCATGTAATCGACGCGGATGGTGTCCATGTAGACCCGTCCAAAGTAGATGCGGTAATGAATTGGGTACCCCCGAAAAATCCAAGCGAAATAAAAATTTTCTAGGCTTGGCTGGGTATTACAGAAGATTTATCCAGGATTTCTCCAAGATAGCCTCGCCCATGACGAAATTAACAAAGAAGAATGAAAAGTTTATTTGGGGCAAAGAACAAGAGAAGGCGTTTCAGACTTTGAAGGAAAAGCTCTCAAACTCTCCGGTGTTGACATTACCGGATGGAACGGATGATTTGGTAGTGTATACCGACGCCTCCCACCAAGGTTTAGGTTGCGTATTAATGCAAAAGGGTAAAGCCGTTGCTTATGCCTCAAGACAACTCAAGCAGCATGAAAACAATTACCCAACTCATGATCTAGAATTGGCGGCAGTCGTGTTTGCCTTGAAGATATGGAGGCACTACCTATATGGGGTGAAATGTACTATTTACTCGGATCATAAAAGCCTCAAATATTTTTTCGAGCAGAAAGATCTTAATATGAGGCAACGAAGATGGTTGGAACTCATTAAGGATTACGATTGTGACATTCATTACCATCCCGGGAAGGCTAATGTAGTGGCGGACGCTCTAAGTCGAAAGGAGTACCCGCCCCCGATTCGAGTAAAATCTATGAAGATGGTAGTCACACCTAAACTCCTTGATGAAATTCGAGAAGCTCAAACAAAATCTTTAAATGCCGGCGACTCAAAGAAAGAAAGGACGAAAGGATTTATTCATGAATTGGAAGAGAATGCAAATGGTATGAAAATGAGGTATGACCGAATCTGGATACCTCAGGAATGTGATGCGAAAGAATTACTATTGAATGAGGCTCACAAGTCTCGGTACTCCGTTCATCCGGGAGCTACAAAGATGTATCGAGACTTGAGGATGAATTATTGGTGGCCGGGAATGAAAAGAGACATTGTCAAGTATGTTGCTAAGTGTTTGACATGTTCTCAAGTAAAAGCCGAACACCAAAGGCCGTATGGAAAGCTGCAACCCTTGGAGATACCGGTGTGGAAGTGGGAACATGTAACGATGGATTTGGTGACTAAACTTCCTAAGACAAGGAAGGGGCATGATGCTATTTGGGTAGTCGTTGACCGACTAACCAAAAGTGCACATTTCTTACCCATCTGGGAAACCTATAATTCGGAAAAGATGGCGGAAGTTTATACGAATGAGATTATATCTTGACATGGGGTTCTGGTGTCTATAGTATCCGACCGAGATACCCGGTTCACATTTCGTTACTGGAGGAAGTTCCACGAGGAATTGGGGACCCAGTTACATATAAGCACCGCCTACCATCCACAAACCGATGGTCAGTCAGAACGAACTATCCAAACATTGATTGATATGCTAAGGGCGTGTGTTATGGATTTCGAAGGAAGCTGGGATGATCATCTACCTTTGGTAGAGTTTTCATATAATAATAGTTATCATAACAGCATAAAAATAGCCCCTTACGAAATGCTCTATGCAAGGAAATGTAGAACCCCGGTTTGTTGGGGGGAAGTGGGTCAGCGCGAACTCGCGTCAAAGGATGTAGTAGCCGAAACAAATGAAAAGAATGATATGGTTAGATCAAGAATTAAAGCGGCGCAAGATAGACAAAAGTCTTATGCGGATCAACGAAGGCGACCAATTGAGTTCCAAGTGGGAGATCATGTGTTAGTAAAAGTCTCTCCATGGAAAGGGATAATTCGTTTTCGTAAACGCGGGAAGCTAGGTCCTCGATACATCGGACCATTCAAAATACTCGCTCGGGTCGGGGCGGTGGCGTATCAGTTAGAATTACCACCCGCGTTGGATGGGATTCATAATACTTTTCATGTATCGCAACTGCGAAAGTGCCTCGCGGATGAGACATCATATGTGCCCTTGGATGATATTGAAGTGGACGAGAAGTTGAATTATGTTGAAAGGCCTGTCGCAATAAAAGATTTTAAAGTGAAGCAACTCCACAACAAATCCGTTCGACAAGTGTTGGTTCAATGGCAACATCGGAAAGGATCGGATCTCACATGGGAAGCAGAAGATGATATGCGAAAGCACTACCCAGAGTTATTCGCTATGTATCCTGGTTTTGGGGACGAAACCATCTTTAAGGGGGGTAGACTTGTAACACCCCAAATTTCGTTGACATGTTATAATGTTTAATCGCAATACTTTAGCGAAAAGAAATGGTAAACATGAAATTTTACCATTTTTAAGATATATAGCATTAACAATCAAAAAACTTAATATGCATTAAGGTTTAGCAAAGCTAGAATATAAATATGAGGCAAAGGGATATGTTTTAAAAGATGGGGGGGGGGGTTAAGGTGAAAATTTTGTAATTAAAACCCTTATCAAAAAAAAAAATGCCCAGTGACTAAAGTGTGGGTATGTGCGATCGTGAGAGAGAGAGACCAGGGAAACTCTTTGCCTCAAACCCTAGCATCCAAAATTCCATCAATTGAAAGAGAAATTTGCAAGGAATCGAATGCATGGGCTAGGAATTCTGTTTTACTAAGTATACTTAACCTCAAGTAAGTGTAATTTCTTGATTTGGTGATGTTTGATTATGTGGGTTTAGTGTAATTCGTGAATGTAATGCAAAATTTGGTATGATTAATGGTTGCTATGAATGTCTAAACATCAATAGATGCTAAATTTCGAATTTGAGCATGATTAGGGCAAAACCCACTTGCATGTTAAGTAATGGTTAGAAATTGTGAAGTTCTACATGTTAATTTGATTGATGTTGGTGAAAAGGTTAGGAGTAAATGATTTGGAACTATGTGTTCATGATTAGGATGATAAATTTCCAAGTTAGGGATGTTTATGTTAATCAATGAGTGAACTATGGAAATTGTGCTTAAGATGCTTATACATTATGTTAAACTAGTGATATGCACACAATGTGTTCGACGAAATGCCTTAGTGAGTTCAGTTATGGTTTTTACATGAATACTTGATAAGATGATGCAACTTCTTTATGATAATGACGTATGTGATTAGTACACGCCATAACATACTATAAGGATTGTGAACGTAATGTTTATGAAAGCTAAAGTATGAGATTATGACATATAGGCACGAAGAAGGAAGAAGGCGCAAGTCACTCGAAGGCACAAGCATCTCAAGATCGCGGTAAGTTCATATGAACTTTATGTACTCTACTTGTAGATTCATGAATGATAACATTTAATACTATGAACATAGTGTAAGTTTTCCTTATGATTTATGATTGAATAGATGCAAAGAATTTATATGGAGAAATGTCCAAAAGATGATGTTGTAGTAAATTTGAAATGACCCATCTAATGGGTTGGAATGATAAGTAAAATGATTGTAGGAATGTTTGAGAATTTGACTTGTTCATAACGGGTCAAATGATGTAAGTATATTGAAAGATATGGTATGTAGCGATTCATTACAAATGAATCGGAAAGTAGTATGAAGTATGTTTCTGACAGAGAGTGATAATGTTAGTAAAGTAACATGTTATGTTAACGGGTCGAATAATGATACGGAAGTAAAAGATTTCAATTGTTATGTATTATGAACTAACAAGTGTTTTGTTGTTATGAATGTTAGGTAAATCTCATAATTAATTGCGGCGCGCTCGGACCGAACACACATGCAACGTCGACCTTATGCGCTTCCGGTCCAAGTTGTTTATTTTGAATGGGTCAATTTACCATTTTGTGTAGTAAATGTTAATTAGTAAGTGTCTAGCATGTTAGTATGAAGTTTAGTTCCTAAACCTTTGGTGTTGTTTTGTACAAAATGTTATTGGTGAACCTTGTATGGTCACCACTTTGTTATTTGAAAAAGTATCGTAGGATTTGGTTAAATGAATATTGTTGAAAACAGGAGGAAAAGTTATAGATTCAAACGGGTCATGTCAAAATTTTGTAAAATCATATGAATCTATGTTATTAACCGAAAAAAAAAATTTGGGCGTTTCATAATATTCATTCATAGGCAGATCTTAAATCTTGATCCTTATCATTTAATCATTTTAAGCGCTACATTATATACAAAAGTATAACGACGTCGATTTTTATTTCAATTCCATACGTATCTTAGACATGATACAACTTATCGAGATCTCTTTATTTTCAGGTACCTGAGGTTCTTCTTGAACCATCATGTCTATTGTCTCTTCAGGATATATTACTATAACCTCGACTTGACCATCTTAATTACTTGCTCCAATTTTTGAGGAATTTTATTATTGGAATCAACTAGTCTATCACGCTTTAGGCGTGCAATAGACTCATTACAAAAATATGTGGTTGTCCTCTTGGGACATAAATATGACTGGAGCATAAGCAGTTGATTATGTGACTTACTTAGTCACTCTATTCAGGTCAGTGAACTTGTCTGGTAATTTGTTCTTTAATATTGGTAAATGAATTATCCTTTGAACTTCTAATTCATAGTTTATAGTCTAAGGATCAAGATGACATGATAATTCATTTCACTTTTCACTTTCCAACTGCTTGTTATCTCCCCCTAATGTTGGGAACATTCATTCACTAAAGTGAAAACCAATGAGCCATAAACAAATTTCTCACTAATGACTTTAAGTATTCAATCATAGACGATTATTTATACCCAACATATTCTAAAACTTTTTAGAAGTCCCATCTTTGTGCGATGTGGTGGATGAGTTTCAATATATGTCGCACAACCAAAATCTTTGATGAGACATCTTTGGTTCCTGACCAAAAACCAACTGTATGGGGAGAACTATAACTTATTCACTTGATGTGAATTGATGGTACTATATATAAAATTACATGTACCTAAATGAACTTTTGCTCTTTTCATGATTATTGGCTTTGTAACCAATAGTAGACGTTTAGTGATCATCTCAACAATAACACTTATTCCAATGATCGTTAATAACTTGGGAATCAAATTCACTATTTTCAAATAAATATACTAATCTGGATTAATATGCTTGCTATCACATTAGTTAAGCCACAATCACACAAGCTTCAGGTTGTGGATTTGATAACCATTTAGACGATGCATCGATTAAAAAAAAAACTAAATGGTATCATATTGGGATATGCATATCCTTTAATCGCTTCCAAAATATTTAGGTATACACACCCTCGTTTATTTTGCAAATATATAATTTCCATTGAGAGCAAACATTACATGCTAATTATTATCTTGAAGAATCATCTAGTTCTTCATTATGTTTCACATCATCATTGACTCGGAGTGGTCTTACCGGTCATGCCAACTAATTAAATAATTATGATCCATAAACTTCTGGTTTATGATCGTATGTGTATTATTTGCTCGTATGTAATACAAAACGTATGATACGAGAGAATATATTATAACTTCAAAGTTAAAACCATCACGTTATGCAATCACTCCTTAGTTTGCCACTTTTGATGGTTCATCTCATTATTAAAATGGCCATCATTACAATTCTTATAGTCAATCTCGTCATTACAAATGACTCAATTAGGTCCATCATTACATTTACAATGATTAATATCTAATCACATTCACTTTTGGGAATGAAGTAGAAACAAAACAAGTTTCATAGCTTTTCATTATTTACTCGGTCACATGAGTATAAAATTATTTCATTTTTTTCATAACTCTTATAATGATATTGCTACTTTAGTAGCATATGTCTCAAGTGTGACAAATGAAAATAATTTAATCGATTTTTCCTTGTAAATAATGTTCTCTTTGCTTACCATCAATTGAGAAGTAGTTGGGTCGTATAAGATTTATCAATCTTATATCTTACGACCTTTATAACGATCATTGTATAGTCATCACATTATTAACATGGTTGATCTCATTACATGAGCATCATAACAATTTTCTCAATTACCATGATTACGAACTTTACACCAATTATTATATCATCACATTTAGTTCAAGGAATGGATTATAACCAAACAACTATCATGGTGACATCATTACAATTTTCTTAGTTGTTATATACATGATCGCGACCTTATATTGGTCATTATATCATCACATTCACTTCATGAATGGATTAGAATCACACAACTTTCATGGTGGTCGTTTCAAACCTTACATATTCTTTAACAATCTTGCTTCTTCAAGAGCATATTTGATGTTTGACAATAGAACTTGTTTTATTCCACATGTATAACTAATCTTTTCACCACATAACATCAATTATATCACATCATCATTAAGATTTATCAGTCCAAAATCTTACAAGCATCAATAAACTCATAATAAGCTTTGAGAAGTTAGACACTCCAGGTGTCTTTTTATATAAACCGTGACCACAATTCAATCGTTTTTATAGCTTGTGATCATATACCACAATCCTGGTCACTTTGATGCCCCCTTCCAAATTTATAACATATGGAACATAATATATACATTAGATTATACAATGCATGACTATATAACATGTCACCAAATAAATAGGTTATGATACAACCTTATGAAATAAGATTTTTTTCATCACTTGCAAGAAAATGTATGTAATTTGTCCATAAATGTAACATGATATAGCCAATCACAAGTATATCATATATACACATATTTGTCACTATACTATAAAACATAAACAAATGTCACTATCAACTTTCTCGATCACATAATAACATATGAATCTTTATTACTTGTAAATGAGCTTTCTTATACTAATAAATTTTGTTGCTCAATAAAATATAACAGACAACTTGAGAATTTTAGCGTCATGTTAATTTGCAAAAAAAAAATCTTTTACCACACAAATATTTCATAGAATCAAATCACATATTTAAATATCTAATAACAACTAAAAGACTTATACAATTGCAATAACAATGATATACAACAAAGTTAACTAAGTAGTTGTCATATTATAACATATTATCATATAAATATGTGAATTATTGTAAAGTCATTAACAAAATTGCACTAATGATTATCTTCAAATAGAACTATTAGACATCACCTTTTAATACAAATTGTATTTTGGTAGTTCATCATAAATTGTATAAATACTAATAACAAAAACTAATTAATGGACCAACCAAAACTCATAACCATAATAATAAAAGCACATAATGATTTAGAATTTGTAATGTCTCATAACCATAATAATAACCATAACAATAAAATTTAGAACAACAATAAAAGGCTATTTAATTACTAACCATAAAATAAAATAAAATAAAAACAATTTATCTCACAAGTAATAAGTCGATTACAATTCAAAAACCAAAATTGATATACACCTTAATTTATTAGCTTTTACAAAGATGTATAACATGGATCCACTACGGCATATCATAGCATACCACATTCCCAATCTAAATAATTTCACGTTTAATACATACCACACATAACTACATCTTCCAAGAGTTAGTTGATATACAAGTAGAATTATATTATTAAAATCTTTAGAGTAGTTTCGAAATGACCAATTGTGGAGATTTAAATACATATTGCATATTTGGGACAACTAAATTAAAGCATAAATTCACTAGATACTACAACTTTTCAAACCGTTGATGAAACATACCTATTCAGTTTAGTGTACCAAAACTTCCCTTGAAGTCCAATAAAATATTTAATGATAAAAGAGAGATAACCAAGAGGGGTAATAAATTAGTTACAATATTGTAAATAATCAGTTAGAGAAACTAGAAAGATTTTTTTCTTGATCGAAAACCATTGTGTTTCTAGTTTACTTTTGCTTTATTTTCTTCACATCTCAATGTTTTTCGTAAGTGTTTGTTTGTGAAAAAAAAAACTATTCAGATACATTAACACATAGGAAAGTAAACAAAAAAGTAAAAACATTATGATCCTGGTTAAATAAAGACGATGTCAATGTTGTTCATGATGATTTTAATCATAAATCATAACCAATAATAAAATATCAAGAAAAACGTAAGTTAATTTTCAAGTTTTATCATACCAACAATCGATGAGAAAAGAGGAAATAAAACTAAAACAATTAAGGGTTTTCATACCAGATCAACAATTTTGTCTTTTATCTCTTTCGCCGACTTTGATACGACATGGTGTCTTGTGTTGATACGATCCAACTTTAAAAGCAATTCGTGCTGATAACGTGTTGTGAAACAACGGTCTATTAGCAATCCATATACAACTATACTAATAACATGAGAGAACAAGACTATAGAGAATAAGTGAATAGGAATTCTTATTCATTAAGATGTATACACCATATACAAATGCCACTATATAGGCACACACATTAATACAAAGAAATCAAAGAGATAGGAGTTATGTATGTGGAGAGTCATCATTATGATACATTCATAACAAAAAGAGCGTATAAACATTTGTAATTTGTTGTTTTAAATATGATACACAATACAGATATATTAAATGTCCTTTATACTTTCTCACATCAAATATTTTCGGCAACAAGTAATTATGCAATTCTCATTATTCTTTATATGAAATAAGCCTTGTATCAAATAGAGATGAGATTGGTTATGGCACCACACCAAATCGATATTGTACCGTAAATTACCAAAATTGAAATCGAGCTAACCTCTAAACCGAATACCGCACCAATGATGACCGGTCGATCAGAGTACCGTTTAAAATACTGAATACCAGAAAATATCAATACCATAATCGTTGAAACGAATACCGTTATCATTACTCTTGTGGTGTTCGGACGGAACCAATATGACATGATACCAATATTCGGTAAAAAAACCTCATCCCTAGTACTAACCGTCCCTTTATACTTTTATCCATTAATTATTATTTTTATTTTTTAAAAACTATCCATTAATTATTATTATTTTTTAAAAACTAATTATTATTCAACCTGAATAATTATTTTTACCAACCAATACCCACCTCCAGCCCAGTTGGTTCCGAAGTGGCTGGATTGGGCCGGTTTCCTCTTGAGGTCTCCGGTTCGATCCCCGGCTGTGGCATTTCGGGGGTGGGTCGTCCCAATGATGGATCGTATCCTACTGAGGCATGGTGCGGTCTTGAGGGCAACCCGGTTTTACCCAACTGTTACCTCAACGAGTCTCTCGTGTGGGGGGAGTATGGTTTCCGGGCGGAAGTCAGCTTGCGCGCCGGCCGGGGCCCGATCGAACATCGCGTCCGGAAGAGCGGGGCTGACGGGGAAATGTCTTTGACATGACCCCGGAGACCTGATCGGTCCTGTATAGAGAAAGTCTCCTTCCAAAAAAAATTATTTTTACCAACCACAAGAATCCCGTGTCACGCACGTGACCAAGACAACGGAAGGAATTCCCCCGTTTACCACCAGCAAGAACCACGAGGTCATCCACCAACCAACCGCAAAACTTATGGTCCATATTACCCTCACGTTTCCTCTTAATCTACACCGAAACCAACCCTCACCGCGTTGACTCCTTCTCAAATTTGAAACAGTCAAAAGGACTTAATCGTCATTAAAATAATATTATTCACACAGCTGCCACTCGTAAACGCAAGTCTGTATACGGAAGCTTCAGTTCTTCGATTTCTTTTGACCTTTGAATATAAACCCTAAATTGTCAATGTTCAATTACAACTATTATTTATTGTTTATTTTCATTCATTCGTTGAATTCGTGGTGATTTCGCATTGAAGGATCGTGATACCGTTTGCTGATTGTTGTTTCGGTATGTTTCTGTTCGTTAATCGCGTCAATTTTGATGATTATGCTTGTTTTTTTTTGAGATTTTGTGTTCATTTGTTGAGTTCGTAGTGATTTTTCATCGAAGGATCGTGATTCAGTTCGCTGATTGTTGTTTCGGCATGTTTCTGTTCGTTAATCGTGTCAATTTTGATTATTATGCGTGTTTGTTTTAGATTTTGTGTTCATTTGTTGAATTAGTAGTGATTTTGCATCTAAGGATCGTGATTCAGTTCGCTAATTGTTGTTTCGGCATGTTTCTGTTCGTTAATCGCATCAATTTTGATGATTATGCGTGTTTGTTTTGAGGTTCTGTTATGATTGATTGATCGGTTTATGTATGTTGAATTTATCTGTTAGTGAAACTGACTGAATGAAAATGTTGTTTTTGTATGTTTTGTTTGTTAATGGCATCTATTTTGATAACTATGCGTGTTTTTTTTTTTGAGATTTTGTTTAGTTAGGGTTTGATGATTGATTGATCGGTTTACGTATGTTGAGTTTATGTGTTAGTGAAATTGACTGAGTGAGAAGTTGATTTAGGAAGAGCTTAAACCCTAATTTTGATAATTCTGTTTGTTTCGTTCGTTCGAGATTTTGTTTAGTTAAAAGTCTACTTATGATAATTCTGTTTGTTTCATTCAAGATTTTGTTGAATTTATCTATTAGAGAAATTGACTGATCGAAAAGTTGATTTTGGAAGAGCTTAAACCCCAATTTACATTCTACCAAGTACCAGGACTAGGGGTTTATGTATGATGAATTTATTCATTGAATTAACTTTTGTTAATGCTTCTATATAACCTGATCATGGTCAAGTGCTGGTGCTTACAGGTGTTTCTTCAAAAAGGATTCAAATATCATAGTATTTGTGTAGAATGCGTGCACCATCATTGTTTACACAATGCTTGCCTGGCTTGGTGCCCCATGATCGGGTAGGTAATAGTATGTCCCTTGCATCGGATAAGGAGACGCATCTGCCTTCACCAGCTGTTGAAATTATACCCTCTAAGGTACTTTCTTTACTTTCAGGTTTAAAGTATGTGCTTAACATAACTTCCTGTTATTCTAAATATTCAAGTACATATCATTCCCCTCTGTGCAGATGGGACATCCCTACAGATATACTGGGGAGAACATGGACTGGCAAGGAGTTAACCTCCTCAAGGTACATTATTTCTCCTCGCATGTTATCTATTAGTTTCTCATTAGTTAGGTTCTTCATACTGGTGGACCAAATGATTGAATGATTACATTGGGATGAATGAAGAAATCTCATGGGTTATTGTTACATATGCTTCTACCTTTTTACTTTAGAAATTGGCTTCCAGTACTTGACAATGTGTTTTCTGTCTGTGCTATTTCTTCATAAGTCTTTTCTATAAGTCAATACATAATGTTACATGAATGTGATTAAATATATGTTGAGATAGTAATCAAGTTGAGTTTGTTTTGGCCCTTTGTATATCGAATGCATATGGATCAGATTTGTGGTTGGTTACTGATCTGCTTAATACTTTTTTTATTTGACCTTTTTGTTTATCGAATGCATACAGATCAAATTTGTGGTTGGTTATTGATCTGCTTAATACATTAATTTTAGAGTAAAATGCCATTTTTGTCCCTGAGGTTTGGTCAGTTTTGTGACTTTCGTTCAAAGGTTTGTTTTTCCGTATCTGGATCCAAATGGTTTGAAATGTTGCAAAACTGGAGAAAGATGGATCCAAATGCGAAAAAAACAAACCTTTGGACGAAAGTCACAAAACTGGCGAAACCTCTGGGACGAAAATGGCATTTTACTCTTAATTTTAAGTATACGCGTCGTGTATGGTAGTGATTAATGATTCCCCTGAATTTCTATGCAGGGAAGGGTTAGTGTCTCAGATATAATAGATTCAGAGTTGATTCCATCAAAACCTGAAGGTAAGCACTAAGCAATCTTGCACCATCTTTTAACCTTTCAACCGCACCTAATTCTGCAGCAACGTGGAGATTTATTGTTTACTTTGGAAAGTCAATGGTCATGTTTTCTACTATATTTGAGTTTCTAGAATCTAACTTGATGTTTTTGCAGCATCTTTGAAATCCTGGGACAGCTCGTTGGATCTTGTTAATGTTTTTAAGCATGAGATTAAGGACGGACAGTTAAGCTTTAGAGGCAAAAGGGTGCTTGAGGTATATTCTGGTTTTTTTGCTAAAAACAATATCAGAGGCTTAGCTTTCATCTCTCTCTCTATTTTTTTTTGTAACCCTTAACATGTACATTGGGCATTTTGAATAACATGGATTTAGACGGTTTTGATTCTGTAACATTACATTATTTACTTTTTTCCCTATAAACCATGGTGTATTTTATAAGCTATTCCTTTTGGTACACTATTATGAATTGATCATTCTTCCCTTTTTCTGTTTTTCCAGCTTAGTTGCGGCTATGGAGTCCCAGGGATCTTTGCTTGTCTGAAGGTACATCAGTTGTGCTCTTATTCTTGTCAATTTTCCGGGTGGCAAGTTCGACCCATTGGGTAGATTTGCGTTGTGTTATATCTGTAACGGGTCGAATCTAAAAAGTTAGCTATAGGGGGAAATGACAAATGGGCCAAATGCGTTGAAGATTGGTTGAAGTCCATATTTAGTGCATAGAACCTCCTGACTGGCTTATTTGAAGATACAGATTAATACTGCAATTACTTTTGTAATCATGGTTAACCCATTAAAAATGGACAAAAATGTGTTGGCAAGTCAACTTAACCCGGCACTGTGTTTCAACCCGAACCCGTTACCACACCCTGCCATTCTACCAAATCTTAATTCTTCACTTTTTCGTATCTTCATTGGGTGTCTGTGTGATTAGCACTTGAAATCTTTACATTAAAGTTTAATCATGTAACACATTGCAGGGAGCTTCAACGGTACACTTTCAAGATTTGAGTGCAGAAACTATACGATGCACAACAATTCCAAATGTTATGGCCAATCTTGAGCAGGCTCGGGAAAGACAGAGCATGCAGCCCGAAACTCCCGTTACTCCATCAAGGCAAATTCTTTCTCCTGTGGTTCACTTTTACGCTGGAGAATGGGAAGAACTTTCTGGAGTCTTGTCTACTGTGAAGAAGAATGTTCTAGAAGTTTCACCAACAATGAACCTTAGCTTCTCAGAGGATGATTTTATGGATACATATAGTAGTCATGATGGTAGCATCAATGGTCGGGAAAGTTCCGCCAGGCAATCAAGGAGGATTTCTGCAAGTAGAGTGTGGGAGAGTGCTAATGATGCAGATCTTGGTGGAGGATATGATGTCATATTGATGACTGTTATTCCACATTCAACAACTTCTTTGAGAAAACTGTATGCACTAATTAAAAAGGTTAGTTTTGTTACTTTCTGTCACTTTAAGAATCATATTGTTTCGTTACTTATCTCATTTTTAAATAAAATGATCTACGAAGTTTTATGCATTAAAAGCATACTGTCTGGGCGATCTTTGACCTGTTTCCTCTTAAGTTATTATTATTATTTTTTTTTTTCATTTTAACTATTTAACCCATTAAAGATTAAACTTAACCAACTGAACACATTCATAAGTAAATGGTAGAAATTGCCATCTTTAGTTAATCATTCAGTTAGTAGATGCCACTTTGTCTTCTAGAGTTGCTACTTGCTAGTCGAGTAGTGGTTTATACTAGAACTCCTAGATCCCAATAAGATGGAAAGAGTTATTGTTGTAAAATATACAAGAGTCCTTAATGCTATAGATCATAATATATTTACATTAAGACACCATAATATTTACAATAGAGTAAAGTACACGGATGGTCCTGTGGTTTATAAAATTTTTGGATTTGGTCCCTACCTTCCCAAAAGTATACGGATGGTCCCTGTGGTTTGCACTTTGTAACGCATTTAATCCCTAGCCAACGAACCTAAAGATTTTAGCAGGTCCAAGTTAGGGACTTAATGCGTTACAAAGTGCAAACCACAGGGACCATCTATGTACTTTTCGAAAAAACTGGGAACTAAATGCGTTACAAAGTGCAAACCACAAGGACCATTCGTGTACTTTTGGAAAGCTAGGGACCAAATCCAAAATTTTGATAAGCCAGAGGGACCGTCTATGTACTTTACTCTTTACAATATGATACCCTTAAGTTCGTACCTATTACAATATGACTATTATACTCAAATATATCCTAATTTTTATTGCAAAAAATTCATTCTCACTTGTAATTTCGTGGGTTGTCTTTCATGCAGTGCTTGAAGCCTCCTTATGGAGTATTATTTGTTGCCACAAAAAGACATTATGTTGGCTTCAACAACGCAGCTCGGCAGTTGAGGAGTCTTGTAGATGAAGACGGTATTTTTGGAGCTCATCTAATTAAAGTAGTGACTGACAGAAATATGGAAGTTCTTTCTCAAATGAACATATTATCAAACATCCACAGGATACAATCAGTAAGATTACCGTCAGATTATTAATCTTTCATTTTTTTAACCATTATCTCCTTCATTAAGTTTACATATCTAGTGTACTTAGCTTATATGTTTAGCTTATAATTCATTTAAATAAGCAATACTAGGCTTCAAATTATGTTGCCTTGTGTAGTTGTGTTCCCCTTTCAATACCTCTTCATTTTTTTATTATGTACACTGTAATACTTAGAAATTCTATTAGTTCTTTTATTAATAGAATACCTGTATTTTCTTCTTATTTAAAATGTCTAGTATTCAAATTTAATATGTATAAACATTGATCATTTCACATATATGGTGCTTTCATGTTTCATCATGTTTGATATATTTTTAGTAACCTATAAGCATGCATAGATTACAAGCAGACCTGGTATATGACTCAATTCTTACAGAAATGGGTTGCTTTAGGCAATTTTGTTTACTTATGGGTTCATTTGGGTCCTACTCAAAATATACATTGGGTCAAAATAGACCACTCTTACAAAACTTGTTAACTTAGAACGGGCTTCAAATGGCAGCAACTCCCACCGCCTCACCACCACCAAGGCGCCGGCACTGCCATCGCGGCCGTCATCCACCACTAGCCGCCATAAAAACAAATATAGCGGGTGAACCCATTTTGATACTTTTTTTTCCCTAAAACAATCTGTTTTGACCTGAACCAAAATTGGTACTTTTTATAACAATTCGTTTGACCCAACCCGCCTGTTTTGCAAGGTTTAGTTGCAAGAAATCTTTGTATGTTCAACGGTATGATTTTGGGAAGGGCTGATTCCATAAAGCGGTAACCAAGTTTTGTTAGGTCAATAAAAGAATGATCATAGTACCAAATTTGATCTAAGGCAATCATTTCTGCAAAAAGAAAAAAAAAATCAAATTAAGGTAATCTCAACTGTTACAGTGTCAAAATAATAATAGCGGTCAACATGTTAGTAAATTTTAACATGTTGATATTTCTGCCATAGAAGGCGGCCTATGGAAATCAAGACGGTCTATGCGGATTAAGGGGTCTTGATGACGTGTAATATAAGAATCACTTCTGACATAGAAGGCCACGGGAGATCAGGACAGCTGATTGAGCAAAATGCCCAAATTACCCTCCAAAGATCTTTGCTGTAGGATGTGTTATTGGTTAATGCATTATGTGAAAGATCCAACATTTCAATCCCAAAACGAGGTTTTGTAAAGATTAAAATGATCTAGAATGGCAGATTGAGAAAGTGAATTAGGAACTTTAAGAAAAGGTATCGATAATAAGTTTTGGTTAAATTAAGGAACTTTATCTTCCCTGAGTTGGTTATGCAAAAGATTGAGGTTTTCAAGATCATTAAGAATTAAGGTTGTAGTAAAAGTTGATATGAGCCGAGGCCATCACCGTTTAGTGATACTTTCTGTTTGCTAGATTGTTGTTATGAGCATCCAAGGACATGGGGAGTTGTCATATGATAGTAATGCATGCTTTGAATGCTGCTAAAACATCATCATCAATTTAAAAAAGAAAAAAATTGATCTTAATAATCAGGTTTAAAATAGATGCAATGAAAATGTGGGAATGGAATGTTGTTAAAAATGGGGACCAACTTGGGCACTTGCATATGGCTTGGTAATCTCAGTAGTTATATGCGTGTCGCAATAACACATCAGTTTTATTTGTGTTACATGACAATCATATTCGATTCATGTCCATCTGGTCAAAATCAGACCAGACTGAATCCGATAACCATGCTGATTCCAGACCAAACTGAAACAAGAATCAGTTTTTTAGAAATTACAGAACAGAGAAACCAAATTAGATATTTTCCACTTTGGTTTTGCCGGGAACCCATAACTGATATTTTCCAGTTATTGAGGAACAAGAGACATCAAAAAAGACAATTAACCAAACCGTGAAACAAAGTTGGTATCAATGGCAGCATAACCCAACCATAATTTGACATTTAAAACCAACAACCTATTTGTCCTAACATAGTCAACAAGCCTTTCTCAACTTGCAAACATTTTCACTATGCAAACAACTTGACTTATTTTATGACAACTATTAGAAAATAGAAACTACAACACAAACAAATCAAGAAACAGGGTCCTGTGTCATTTGTTGAACTGTAGCAAGCTGTGATAAGTCCGGTCCCACACTCCAATGTAAAGCGCTTCATCATCAGGGCTAAGAGAAACACCAGCTATTTCCCCAAAGAAATCAATTTCTTGCCTTTCTTCATAGTTTAAGTTGGTATTATAAACATGAACAAAATCTGCAGGTTCTGCAACCACCAAAAACTGTCCGTCTGATGAAAAGCGAACTGATCGAACCGCGCCCATGTTGCCTTTAAGAACCGAAACCGGGTTTGAAAGATTTCTTAAATCCCATACTCTACAAGTCTTGTCTTGATTGCCTGTAGCAAGGATTCTGCCATCTGGGTGCCATGCGGATGCAAATGAGTAGTCCCGGTGGCCTTCCATTGTGGCAACCGTCTGCCATTATTTAAAAAAGTAAATAAACAAAATAAAAATAAAGATTTAAAATAATATATTTATATCCTCAAGTTCTTGCCTTTCCACTTGAAGAGTCTACAAGCAATCCATCAAGATGATCACCAACTACAGCTATGAGTTTGCGATCTGGGCTCAGGGATGTATGCTGCAACCAAAAGAAGTACACAAATGGGTCGATTTTGGATTTTGGTTATGTATGATCTCAAATGAATTAGCTAAAAAGGGTCAAATGGATGGAAAGTTGTACGAAACATGTTCAAATGAATCCTCATTCTAGATTCTCGATGTATTTAAAATCTTTAGCAACAACACTTAACGCAGTCATTAATTATAAAACTTCGAGTAAATACTTAAAATTAGGCCTGTAAACGAACCGAACGAACACGAACATGTAATCAAACACATTTTTTTGTTCGTGTTTGTTCATTAAGAAATCAGGCATGTTCGTGTTTGTTTATGTTCGTTCATTGAAAGTCTAAACGAACAGTTCACGAACATAAGCGAACACAAACAAACATAAATTAACATGATTGAACAAACATAAACAAACACAAATGAACGTGACTGAACAAATATAAACAAACACAATTTAACATCAGTGAACACAAACAAACAAGTCTAATATATTACAGTTTATCCGGAAACACATCTAAATTTAGGTTCATAGATGCTAAAATTAAGTAGGTTTTTATATAAATATTAAGTAAGTGATCAGTTACGATCTAAGAAAAAGTTTAAATTTTCATTTTTTTCATTAGAAAATTTAATTACCAATTAGTTATATTTATGTAAGTAGTTAGAAAAGCTAATATTCATTTAAATATTACTATTTATGTATTTACTAAAATTTAAACGAACGTTCATGAACATAAATGAACGAACATAAACGAACGTTCACGATAATTATTGAACGAACACGAGGTGTGTTCATGTTCATTCATTTAATTAAACGAACAAATTTTTTTGTTCGTGTTTGTTCTTTTATTAAATAAACGAACTTACTGCCGAACAAGTTCACGAACAGTTCATGAACGTTCGGTTTGTTTACAGGCCTACTTAAAATCTTTAGCAACAACACTTAACGCAGTCATTAATTATAAAACTTTGAGTAAAATGCCATTTTCGTCCCTGGTTTGGCCAGTTTTGCGACTATCGTCCAAAGGTTTGGTCTTCCGCATTTGGATCCAAAAGGTTTTAAATCTTGCCATTTACATCCGACTCGTTAACTCCATCCATTTTCTCCGTTATATGAGGGGCATTTCCGTCTTTTAAGACATTTTTATTAAAATACTAAATGCTATAAGAAATACAGATCCACCTCTATTGATTTTCTCCACACCCAAACCCTTTAATCATCACAAAAAATGTCTAAAAAGACGAAAATACCCCCGACTTAACGTTAAAAATGGATGGAGTTAACGAGTCAGATGAAAATGGCAAAATTTCATACCTTTTGGATCCAGATGCAGAAAAACAAACCTTTAGACGAAATTCGCAAAAGTAGCCAAACCTTTGGGACGAAAATGGCATTTTACTCTAAAATTTTTTAAGGAAAAAGAATAAGAAAGTGTTTGCAGGTAGGCCAAACCCGACCCAAAAGCTAAGAAATTGCATGTTTTGACTCAAACCCACTTTAACCCTTGACCGAATCCGCCCACCGGGCCCCACCCCATCCATTTTAAGAATCTCACGTTTACTGGCCATGGAAAATGGAAATGATTCACGAGCTGAAATCCATCCATATCATATTCTCGCACACCATGATCATTATTTGACGCCATAAAATGCATTCCATCACTGCAAAACAACAAAGAGTAAGGGTCTGTTTGGTATGGGGTAATGGAATGGACGAAGGAATGGAATGGACGAGGTAATGGAATGGACGATGGAATGCAATGGATCATTACCATTCCATGTCTTGTTTGGTTACCATGTGTGAATGGAATGAATTATTATTGTATATTGTTCGGTAGGCAAGAAAAACGGATTAATAAAATCAGCGGTGAGTGGTGGTGGTGGTGGTAGTGATTGCGGGTGGTTATAGGTGGCAGTGGTGGGTGTCGGCGGCGGCGATGGGTGGTGGTGGCGGCGACGAGTGGCGGTGCAACGGTGACAACGAGTGGTGGTGGCGGCAAGGTGGCCGTTGGTGGTGGGTGGCAGCAGAGGTGGCGGTGGGCGGCGGCGGCGGTTGGTGGTGGTGGTGGCGTCGACGATTGTAGTGGGCGGCGGCGAGGAGTGGCGTTGGCGGTTGGCCGCGGTTTTCGGTGATAACGGTGGCTAGTGGGTGGCAGCGGCGACGGTGGATGTCGGGGTGAGGTGGTGGCGGGTGGCGGCGATGGCGTCGATGGTGGGTGGTGGTGGTGGGTTGTGGCGAAGGTGGTGTGTTGTGGTGTTGTTGATGAACAGTGCAAGAGGGGATGGAATGGAAAAAAAAACATGGGGGGTGGAAGGAATGATTTTGAGGGAATTGAATGCCTTTTGGAATGGGTGATTCCATTCCATTGACCAACCAAACACACTTTTCTTCATTCCCTCGTAATCATCCATTCCATTCCACCTCTCATTCCTTCATACCAAACACTACCTAATACAAAAAGTCAACACACTGACAAGAATATACTTTATAGTATATTTTACATCACAATTCATAATTACCTCAAGGTATTGTATATCTCAATAGCATTTGTTATGACATTGCCTTCATTAGTTGCTCTTGTACAAAAGCTAACTCCCTCTGTATCCAATCTCTGCATCATTCAACAACACATGCAGATTATATAACAAATACATGACATATCAACAAATAGGGTCAAGTTATTCTACAAAGGCTTCTAATTGTAAGAAGTGTAAGAAGGATTTATAGAGTGACAAGTGTCCAATAACCTAACACTAAACCCACTACATCACCACCAAAAACCTAAACACCCACCCCCCCACCACCACCACCACCCAAAAACCTAAACCCCCACCCCCTCGGCAAAAAAAATTTTTTTTTTTTTTTTTTTTTTTGGGTGGGTGATGTGGGGGGTGGGGGTTTTTGGTGGTGGTGGATGTTTAAGTTTTTTTTTTTTTTTTTTAGTGGGTTTTTTTGTGTAGTGGGTTTTTTTAGGTTATTGGACACTTGTTACTCTATAAATCTTTCTTACACTTCTTACAATTAGGATCCTTTGTATTTGATCCTAATCCTCAACAAATATTATACAAAATACAATTTGAAATGATTGCATTACCTTACAAGCAAGCTCTCCTTGAAAGCCACCTACAACCAAAAAATCATCTTTGACTGCTAACGTACTAATCTGAGTTTTTGTAAACCCTTCTGACAAACTTCCAGCATGTTTCTGTGGGCCCAAAATAAGTATCAGCACAGCAGAATCTCGTAAGGTTTGGCCAGTTTACCGACTTTCGTCCTAAGGTTTGTTTTTTCGCATCTGCTCGTTAACTCCATCCATTTTTCTCCGTTAATTCAGGGGTATTTTTGTCTTTTCCGTTAACTTAAAGGGCAATTCGGTCTTTTGAATATTTATACATTATGCTAAATGCTTGTGTACATAAAGTGACAAAGACCGAATTGCCCTTTAAGTTAACAAAAAAGACAGAAATACCCCTGACTTAACGGAGAAAAATGGATGGAGTTAGCGATCCGGATGAAAATGACAAGATGTCAAACCTTTTGGATCCAAGTGCGAAAAAACAAAACTTTAGACGAAAGTCGCAAAACTGACCAAACCTCGGGGACAAAAATGGCATTTTGCTCAAATAAATATCTGGAACGTTACGATCAAGATAAGGTACCTCGGTAGGTGCTACGTGCCCAGAAAAATTAAGGATTTCCGTTGAGTTTTGTGATAACGATGACCAGTGCATGATCGAGTAGTCAGACAAGAAATACACATCATGTTTTGAGGTAGCCCATACCAGATTTCTCAGCTGTACACAATACTCAGTGTTTAAAAACAGCACACACATTTTTTAGGGCTGATTAATAAAAATATAAAAATAACATAATCGAACGTTCATAATGTAACGGTGGAAACCTGAAAATGAAGGATTGTAGGCTTCAATGCTCTTGAATTACGAAAGAACTCATAGTAGTTACCATCCTTGGACGTTTGTTTGTATTCCTATACACGTAAAAAGTTACGGTAATATCATAAGTGTAATAAGTAATCATTTTTATATATGGATACAAGCAACAAGATGGTACCTTATCGATAGCTTCTCCCGATGAGGGAATATTTTGATAGTTTTTGTATTGTTCGAGCCTTGTACGTCTATAACTTTCCTTTGTTATACTCAATCTTTTCCAGGGAATGCCCTGAATATCTTTCCTGGCTCTTGCTTGAGTGGCGGATGTATCCGTCACCTTCATAAGCTATTAAAGTTTAAAAACTTTGAATATCTAACACCCCATTGGTAACTTAATAGCAGAAAAGAAAATGAAATTAGACAAACCTCAAAAAGATCATCAAGATTTTCATCTCCACTCCTTTCTTCTTCTTGTTGTTCTTCATCTACACGGTATAAAATATCTGGTATGTCCTTTTCTTCTTCTTCTGCCATGTATTCTATATGATCAACTTCGTTATGCTGCATCCGATCAAGCATGAGTTAAGATAATTTAGTTAGGCACAGAGTGGCGACCGCGAAAGCAAACCAACACACAAACGAATATCACGCAGAAACAAAAGATAAAGAACACAAGAATTTTAACGTGGTTGGTTTAAGACCTACGTTCACGGGCTGCAACTAAGGTTTTTCTTTATCAGCTCACCAAAATAACATAAATGGAACCTAATTAAATAATTAGTGCAAACCGGCCCCATATGCTTCGAATTTTGGATGATCACTAAAATACGCCAATAAAGCTTCACACCCGGCAGACTTCTTCCTCCTCAAACAATCTATGCAATTAATAGACAGCCAAAAGAAAGTGCAATAATCCCCCCCCCCCCCCCCCCCCCCACACACACAATTCAGAAAGGGGTGGCGGCGCAGCTTGTTGCCCGTCTACCTTCTGTTCTGATGTAACTTGACAAGTATGAATGAGATATCTTGATCATTAAAAAAGATTATCAAGTTAAATTGCAACAAAATCATCTATTTACAAGAAGCAATCAACAAGGAAAAGCACATACAATTTAAAGAAAAGTTAGCATCTTAGATGAGGCATAAAAACAAACAGTTGGTGTGCATTTAAACTTAACACCTACAATTTTCTTCAAATAGTAATTAATCACTTAATAAAACTTACGATCAACAAATGGTAATCAAAACAGTACCTAAAACAAAGGTGTAGATTAACTGATAAGAGCCGAAATAATAGGAGAAGAGGCGATTTTTACGAAGGAAGGAACCTGCCTCTTTCTTCTTTTCTTACAATAATAATAATAATAATAATAATTAACTATTCATTTGTAGTCAGTCTGTATCACAGAGACTTTTATCAGTTGTTTACTATGCGTTATTGAGGATAAACCTGAGAAGTAAACGCGTATGGATCTGGTCAATGAGGGCAATTATCCTACATATACATTTCCCCTGAGGGGAATAGTTCTGTTATTGGCAAAAGTGACGGCAACCAACAAGTTTTTTTTTTTTAGTTAACATGTAATAGTTAAAATTACGACTTTGCCCCCAGTTCAAAATAAAAATTAGGTTTTGCCCCCAGCTTAAAATTACGATTTTGTTCTCAGTTAAAAATTACGATTTTGCCCCCAGTTCAAAATAAAATTATGGTTTTGCCCTCAGCTATGGTCCTGCCAAATTACAATTTTATCCCCAGTTTAAAATTACGATTTCGCCCCAGTTCAAAATAAAATTTCGGTTTTGCCCGTA
The DNA here is from genome assembly GCA_030545235.1 of Helianthus tuberosus. Classification (NCBI taxonomy): domain Eukaryota; kingdom Viridiplantae; phylum Streptophyta; class Magnoliopsida; order Asterales; family Asteraceae; genus Helianthus; species Helianthus tuberosus. Next base: position 147,157,292 of record CM060414.1, on the reverse strand, counting down.
GCTTAAAATTACGATTTTGCCCTCAGTTAAAAATTACGATTTTGCCCCCGGTTCAAAATAAAATTATGGTTTCGCCCTCAGTTCAAAATGATTTTGCCTCCATTTCAAAATTACGATTTTACCCCTGTTCAAAATTGCAATCTTACCATCGTTTTTTTTTACAAAACTATGGTAGTGTTTTGTTTTACTTGATTGACTCATTGTAGTTTTTATTCGTGCCAAACATCTGCCTAGCACTCGCTAATTGGTCCTAACAAGTTATTGTTTTGACCCCAGCTCTAAATTACATGCTTGCCATCGTTTTAGTTATTTTTTTGGCAAAACTATGGTAGTGTTTTGGTTTAATTGGTTCACTCGATGTATCTTTTTTTTGAGATCGTGTTATAAGTAGCATGTATAAGTGACCGAAATAAAGGCGTACATTTTATTAAACTAAAAAATATTCGGTTTAGCGCCCCACAACGCGGGCAGCGTGTAACACCCCGAAAATGGGTTTGGTAATCAAACCACGTTAACACTAAAAGAAGGGTAAAGTACCGTTAGTGGTAAAAATTTACCCGGTAAATATTAGGATTTAAATAATTAAACCTAATATTAAATAAAGGTTATACGAAGACTTTTGAGAAAATAAATTTACGAAAGGCCCGAGTTAACGGGACTTAAAAATAAAATGGGTTATAACTTCCCCGAACCCACCAAGTAACTAGGAATATCAACCTAGTTAGATATGTGCCTTAAAATAAAGAAGGAAACTTGGGCAATAACCCTTACTATAAAGTTACAAACTAGAGGGGCCAAAAGAGGAAGATTTAAAACTTGATTTTATTTAATTAAAACTCTACACACACACTAGTGGGTGTGTGCGTGAGATCGATCAGAAGAAGGAGCCAGGAGCTCAAACCCTAGCTCATCTCAATTTCACCAAATTGAAGGTCCAAATCAAGTCTAAATCAAAATCCGAGTACGAATTAGTGATCCCCACTGAAAAAGGAGTCACGAGGTATGTAAATTTCATAAGAAATCTCTAGTTGAATTTCTGAGCAAACCTAGAGAATTCGAATTAGATGATTGCATGCTTGTTATATGATGAAATAGGAACATTGTAGTGTCTAGGAGTAACCCCTAGACAAGTATATGATGAAGTTAGGCCTAATTCTTGTGAATTCATGATCACCATTGAAGGTGATAAGTGGGTTTTTGTATGAACATGTTAAACACTAGAAATTGATAGTTGTTCTAGTGTAATTTGAACTTTCGTAAGTAAATTCTGATGTTGTAGATGAGAAAATTGATATGAACATGTTAATTGATGTTAAAACATGGTTAAAACAATAACCATGAACTAGATAAAAGAAGAATGCAAATTATGCACATTAGTTGTTTGTTAAAATGCCTAGATGAGAACTAAAGTGTTGAAATTTAGAGTGAAAACGCGTATTTGAATTATATGGCAATTACGCGTAATATGTAGTGATAAGGGTTCTACATATTATGTTGATTTAGACTTAATGTTGTAAACCATGTGATTGAAAGTAGTTAACTTTAATAAGCTAAGTTAACTAATGATGAAGTCGAATAGTATTTCGACATAGAAAATAAGTGAGGTGGAATAGTCGTGATTGTTAATGACTAATTTAACCGCCTTGTAAATGTTGACGATGGTTTGACGCGTAACAAGCCAGGTGGAAGCTTTGAGAAGGAAGCGGGTCAAACGAATTTAAGAAGGAAAAGAGAAGCATGGTTTGGATGCGAGGTAAGTGAAGCTTACGCCTTTTACTTTATTACCAAATACTTGATTTCGAGTATTGAATCTGAATTGCATTGAGTAAACGAAACATGATGTTCCGGGGTACGTTATATAAAGGGATTTAAATGCGAGTCGGAAAAAAAATGAGAAAGATAAGAAACCATGAATTATGGTAGAAAGGGTAAAAATGGTCAAATAGTAATCCGGACACGGACTAATGAATATATAAAGGGATTTGAAAGGACACCATTTGGCATGAGCCATAACGGGTCAAACAAAACGGGAATGATTCTTAAGTAAGATGAATTCAAAAGTAAATCGGGGTACGTTAAAGGGGATGCAATGGTAATTAAATACCATCTCGAAATGATAATTAGTCATTTCGACTAAACGGGTCAAATAGTGTTGTTAACACCATTTGTCAATAATATTTGATGATCGCTTGTTGAGTTTGTGATCACAGGAATTAACATATGGTTCGCATGGCTATTAACTAGAAATTAATAGCGAAAGGTATTTAAACGGGTCAATCTTATGGCCCGAGCCAGGTACGCATGTTTAGTATTATAGCTAAAAGTGACATTTTGGTCAAATAATAGTGGAAGTCCTTCGTCGCATAAATGAAGGGCTAAAATTGACCAAAAAGCCCTTGAGGGGTAATAGGGCAAACAACTTTTAAAAAGTTGTCTTGAAATAAACGTCTTGATTAAATTGAGTCTTTGGAATTCGTATAAAAATGGGGATAGGGTGTAAACCAATAGAAGCGTGATTTAAGTCTAAAGATGTAAAATACTCGTAACGGGTCAAAACGAGTATATATGCAAAACGGGTTAAAATTTCTTAAGGAACCCGTAAAGTTGAATCTTGATGATTAGTAAACGGATAGAATATGATGACCATGGTATTTTGAAGGAAAATAACAAGTTAGTTTGGTAAAAGCATGAACGGGTCAAAAGTGTCTTAATTGAATTTCAAGCCGAGAGCTTGAAATCTAAAATTTTGTAAATTCAGATGTCGGATTTTTACTCCATGAGATGGAGGATTGAATTAAACGGAGGTCTAGATCAAAGTTATGCCATGTTGAAGTTTGGTTTTGATTAAAACTTAGTTGGGCGAATATGCAGCACCAGCATCAACACATTCTGTCAAAATAAGACCGTGGCGTCGCGCCACGGCCAAAGCCCTTGGCCGTCGCGCGCGGCGACTGCCTAAAATGTTGAAAATTTTGTTTATTTCGATTATTTGACCCAATTATCTTGTTGTATGTCACACCCTCAAAATACCACCTAGGGAGTGTCCCTGTTAGGCGTGTGACCACTAGCAATGAGCCACTAACTACATTGAATCATAAGTTTAAAATAAAGTTCCATCAATTAATAATGATAAAATCCCAATCATAAGTTATTCAAAAACCACAAGTTCAGCGGAAGCGTTAATGTAACATAATGTAAATACTTTTCGATCAATCATAAGAAATAAATGTTTGATAAATAATCCCATCCGTATAACCTTGACCACTCTCGCTCTCCAGCCAGCAAGCTCCTGTTTCAATCACCTAACTACCTGCTAGCATGTAACAAGTGTATCAGACAAAGCTGGCGAGTTCACAGTTTTAGAAAACGTTTGTTACCAGTTGTATGTAAAACAGTTCACTGACAAATGCAAGTAATATTGTTAATATCTCAATTCCGAACAAGACGGCTCCTGAAGTACATAACTGCCCTTTCCCACGTACTCCTATCCAGTACTGGGCCCGACTGGGTCATTAGTTCACATCCGTCCTCTCTAGGAGCGGTGTGAGGGTGCCAAACCTAAGTAGCGCTACCAACTAATACCCGTTACCCTCCAGGTAACAACATAAGGGACTTACAAGAATGATAGGTGAGAATATTAACCAATATACCCGTTTTTACCCAAAAGACTTATCCCTCCACGGGATACCCACTGACTGTCCCCAACCACTGGGACGCATGCTCGAATGTAGTGAACTCACCTTAGAGTGCTCGGTAGTTTATGTTACTTGTTCAATAGTTGTCAATCAAATCCTATTAGGATCACCAGTGATAATCAGTCTCATATTCACATAAATCACAATCACACGTGCACATTATACAAGTCGTAACAAACATAGTTCATACTATCACGTAAATTGTAGCAGGTATTCATAACTGTACACACCCATAATATAAATTCATATCATATGCTTGTTCCGTTTAACTCAAACATTTAACTCGTCGTACGCACGAGATTGTTGTCACACCCTGGCTTTGCGGAAGCGTGGTTAATTTGGTGTGACTTCTTAATACCATAGCTTAACCATAACAAAGCTATATGAAATAAAACCATGCAAGATCATCCATTCGATTAAGTTTTAAAAACCAAATACAATAACATTGTCTTAACGGAAACACATCCTAACGACATTGTTCAACAAACACAAACATCAACATGACATAAACACAGTTTAAGGACTGTGACTTGTCCAGGAAAGAGTCACATTCCCCAAACCCGGATGACCTCGTAACTAGTGCAGCGGGAAAACGTGTCATACCGCGCCAGATCTTTTAATTCCCTGAAATACATGTAAGTTGAAAAATCAACAATAATGTTGAGCGAGTTCATGTGTAAGTGAGTAAATAAACCTTTGTATGTATAAAAATCATGGTATGTAGCAAATAAGGAAAAAGAGATCACCAACGGTTTGCAAGGCCATTGATATGTGTGAAGTGCAAGTAGGAAGACTCAAACCTAGCAGATTTAGCGATGGGTACAAAGTCACCCCGAGGTCCGTTCTGTTTGGGCCTGGGGCTGGGCTCGCTACACCCAGATAGATCTACCGCTTACGTCCCTTGGTCCTACAATGAGGATTAATGGCCTCCAGTTCCCGCCTACCCACTCACATGATCTAAGTAGTAAACCTCCTTACGCTAACCATACCATGTATAAAGTACTTGTAATCAAAGTAACATGTATTTCACCCCCGTAGTTTAGAAAACTGAAAACAGTTAAGAGAAAAGGGGGACATGAACCCACAGTGGTGCGTCTCTACCAAGTATGCCTCCAAATCAAGCAGCTGTGTGACGACCTACACGTACTAACTCTATTAGACGGACGGCCGTGCCTTAGCTTTAAGGTTTAAGTTTTTGGGAAATTGTTAGGCAACTATTTCGTGTTTACATTCTGTATATACTTGGTAGTCATTTTCCTTCCCAAGGATGGGGGATTTAATACATGTGTGTTCGAAATATATTATTAAGTCTTACTTAAAATATATTTTATTTCTAACTCCCAAAATATAAATATTCTTCTCAAAAATATTATAGTTTCTATTACATAATTTTCCCAAAATAATACCTTGACAAAAATACGCGTTAAGTCATATTTTCCCAAAATGCGTAAGTTACGTTTTAATGATCGAGTGGTAATAATAATTACCGGTGTAACTTATATATTTATCGTAGAGACGTTCGTATTATTTTGGATCCATTAACATTCGATAGTATTATTTTTACCCTAAAAATAATACTAGTATTTTCGCAAAATAATCATAAACACATATCAAGTGACTTTATGAAAAATATATACAAAATATATATTTACCAAGTTTTATTTTGTCAAATCCCACCTCCGATGTTTTGTAAATATAGTCGTGGCGAAACTTATATTTTGAAAACATGTCGAAAAGTATTTCTAACACTTATAGTGAAAATATTTCTAAGTGTTAGGCTTTTGGAAAAATTTCGCCAGAGTTTCCCCCGTAACTGGAGGTGGCCACGCTTTTAAGCGTATCATTTTCTTTCATAAATCAAAACAATCATTCTTTTCATTCAATCAAAACAATGTCCAAACAACAAACTAGTAAATAAATATGTATATCGCATAAATTACATGAACTTGCGTTTTATCCAAGAACATAAAGTAAATTCCATTACTTTTAGTGGATCTTTATACAAATCAATCCGGTTTCGTAAAAACCCCGTTTTTAAAGAAATTCCATCTTTACAACTTCTCGTCATATTTCTCAAAAATAGTTATTTTGTCGAAAGTGTGTGCTACACAAGTGTTTACACACTTGTGTGTTCTAAAAATCATTCTTGCTCATGTAAAATCCATTTTTAGAAAAATATGGTTTCTTCGACACTCGGTCCTTTGAAAATACCGCTTGTAGATCCGTAGATCTACTAGTTTTAAACACTATTTCACAAGCAAAATCGCTTTTACACAAGTTCATGATTCGCGTGTGGTAGAGTTTCATCCTTTAACCCTTGTTACTTCCAAAACAACCTTATGTCATGATCCATGATCATGACCAACCCGGGTTAAATGATGATCCGAGCTACCACAACATAGATCGGGTCCAAATAATCACACAAATCAATTACTACAAGATTTACACAACATTCAAGCTTTTAACCACCATTACTAGCATTTTTAGTAAACTTTTATGTTTCAACTTGTATGTTTACGAGTTTTAACCGTTACATATCATATTAACCACTTCAAAATAGTCCGAGAGGGTGATTATAGCAACTTACTACTAGCTCGAGGCTAGGGAAGAATCTATGCGCAAAATGAGAGGATAAAAGCAATAGAGTGAGGTCCTTCGCCTTCCGAATGCACCAAGCTTCCTTATACGAGATCCTTAACACTTGTAGATACTTGGAATTGCTTGATCAAAAATCGAAAATGGATGGGTGCTCAAGGGGGTGTTCGGCTGTGAGTTTAGCAAGGAGAGGGAGAGAGAGTTTTGTTGGTTAAGTGTGGTTAAGGTGTTAGTGTGTTTAGTATGGAACTTATAGGCAATGTCAAGATCATTAACCAATGGATTATATGTCTTATAGATATTAGACATGTTAGATTATTATAATCAACAAGGTACAAGGGGTGTCCCCTTGGGGACCGAATTCGTAAAAAGGGGGGGGGGGTATCTAGTTCATTTCCAACCAATAGTTAGATAATAGTTAGGTTAATCTAGGTTAGTTAAGTGTTTAACCCGGTTACTAGTGTGTCATGCTTTATTGCGGGTGTTAGGGTATTCAGGGACCCTAACTGGCTCAGAAAAAGATAAGTAATGTTATTACAATATTTTCATGTTCCGGGTATAGTCCGGTTGTTCGGTTGGATAGTAATCCGTTAAAGCGTTAAACAAGCTTTAAAGTGTCGTTAATACCCTTTTTAGTGACACAACTTATTCCTGACATCTTGGAAAGTGTCTAGTAACATTTTTCTCATGTTTTGGCACTTTATTAGTTAGCTAAAAGCTGGATTGTTTATTAAAGTGCTGAATTTTGTGCTTAGAGCACGTTTTAGGCACATCCAGTCATTGTAACTTATTCCTAGAGACGCAGTTCTACAACCCTTGTATCCCTACACTCACCACTAGTGTAGTAAAATATTTCTGGCTCATACAGGCCTTAGAGGCAGTGTCTGCCTGATGCTGGCTTTATCAGCATGTTCAATAGGTTATCCGTTTATAGTGCTACTGTGCTTTTTGTGCATCATGTTTGTCACTAAGGTTCAACATGTAAATAATGTAGTGACGGTAAGTAAAGTATGATGCAGGTATATGCATGTATCAGAAATCAAGTAGCAGTTCATCAGTAATTTCAAACAAGCACAGTAATTAAGCAATAATCAATTATTAATTAAGTCGTACGGATACCTGGTTTAGTGAGGGTTGTCACATTCTCCCCCCGTTAGAAAAATTTCATCCCGAAATTTTAAGTTCTGCTTGTAGATGCAGGGTTCTTAGGAAATAGGTGGGGGTATTTCTCTTTCATCCGGTCCTCATGCTCCCAGGTGTATTCAGGACCATGTCTGGCATTCCAACGAACTTTGACGAGCTTGACACTGCTCCGGCGGGTCTTGTTTACTTTCCAATCCGTAACCTCAACCGGTTCTTCAACGAAATGGAGCGTGTCGTCAACATGAATCTCGTCGATGGGAATGGCAATGGTATCTTGAGTTGGACTTTTCTTCAGGTTGGATACATGAAATGTATCGTGAACTGAATGGAGTTCAGCAGGTAAGTCCAGCTTGTATGCTACTAGTCCTATTCTTTCCAAAATTTTGAAAGGACCAATGTAGCGCGGATTTAACTTCCCACGCTTTCCGAAGCGTGCCACACCCTTCCAGGGTGAAACTTTCAATAAAACCATTTCTCCAAGTTGGAATTCCAAGTGTTTCCGGTTTGGATCTGCATAGGCTTTCTGTCTGTGGCGAGCTGCTTCGATGCGTTTTCGAATCTGCGCAATCTTGTCTGTCGTCTCTTGGACGATTTCGGGACCAGCAAGCTGCCTATCACCTGCGTCAGCCCAGCATAGGGGTGATCGGCACTTGCGTCCGTAAAGGGCTTCAAATGGCGCGACTCCAATACTGGTGTGGTAGCTGTTGTTGTATGAAAATTCGACCAAAGGCAAATGCTTCTCCCAGCTACCGCCCAAATCCATAACACATGCTCTCAGCATGTCTTCCAAAGTCTGTATCGTTCGCTCGCTTTGACCGTCAGTTTGCGGATGAAACGCAGTGCTCAGATTTAATTGTGAGCCAAAAGCTTCTTGGAAGGATTGCCATATCCTTGACACAAACCTTCCGTCTCTATCAGAGATGATTGAGAGAGGTACTCCATGGCGCGTAACGATCTCTCTCATGTAAATTTCGGCCAACTTGCTCGTATTATCCTTCTCTCTGATAGGTAAGAAGTGTGCTGACTTTGTTAATCGATCCACTATTACCCAAATAGTGTCATGGCCTCTCGGCGTTCTTGGCAACTTTGTAATAAAATCCATTGAGATTTGTTCCCATTTCCACTTGGGAATCTCAGGTTGTTGCAGAAGTCCTGAAGGCTTCTGGTATTCCGCTTTCACCTTAGCACACGTTAGACACTTGCTCACATAAACAGCAACATCGCCTTTCATCCTAGGCCACCAATAGTAACCCTTGAGATCTTGGTACATCTTATCCGCTCCTGGATGGATAGAGTACCGCGATTTGTGAGCTTCATAAAAAATAACTTTCCTTAAACCACCAAACAGAGGAACCCAAATCCTTTTCTCAAAACATAACGTTCCTTCCTCGTTTGGCACCAAAAGCTTCTCCATTCCACGGAGATATTCTTCTTCAAGGTTTCCTTCCTTGAGGGCTTCTTTCTGCGTGGCACGAATGCGCAAGGAAAGATCGGTTCGGATGATCATTTCTAAGGCCCTAACCCTTATGGGCTTGATCCTCTCCTTTCGACTTAGGGCATCGGCGACCACATTCGCCTTCCCTGGATGATAATTTATCTCGCAGTCGTAATCGTTCAGCAACTCAACCCAACGTCTTTGCCTCATATTCAGCTCCTTCTGGTTGAATATGTGTTGTAGGCTCTTGTGATCTGTAAAAATTGTACACTTTGTACCATAAAGGTAGTGTCTCCAGATCTTTAATGCAAATACCACTGCGCCAAGTTCCAAATCATGTGTGGTATAGTTCTTTTCGTGCACTTTCAATTGACGCGATGCGTAAGCAATAACCTTCTGGCGTTGCATCAACACGCAACCCAATCCTTGACGTGAGGCGTCACAGTATACCACGAAATCATCTGTACCTTCTGGTAGTGCTAAGATTGGCGCATTGCAGAGCTTATCCTTCAATATCCGGAACGCTTCTTCCTGTTTGATTCCCCAATCAAACTTCTTATCTTTCTGCGTGAGGAGCGTCAATGGTTGAGCGATTTTTGAAAAATCCTCAATGAACCTTCGATAGTAGCCAGCCAAACCCAAGAATTGTCGAATCTCGGTTGGCGTCTTTGGCGTTTCCCAATTCTTGATCGCTTCGATCTTGGTTGGATCCACGTGGATTCCATCTCCATTCACCACGTGTCCAAGAAATTGTACTTCACGTAGCCAAAACTCGCACTTAGAGAACTTGGCATACAACTGTTCTTTCTTCAGCAGCTCCAAAATAGCTCTTAAATGCTGTTCGTGCTCAGCCTTTGTTCTTGAATAAATCAAGATGTCGTCGATAAACACAATCACGAACTTGTCCAAGTACGGCTTGCAAACTCTATTCATCAAGTCCATAAAGACTGCAGGTGCGTTTGTCAAACCAAACGGCATAACAAGGAACTCGTAGTGTCCATAACGAGTTCTGAAGGCTGTCTTCGGGATACTTTCCTCTTGTATCCTTAACTGATGGTATCCAGATCGCAAGTCGATCTTTGAGTAAAAGCTTGAACCTTGCAGTTGGTCAAACAGATCATCAATCCTTGGCAGAGGGTATCTATTCTTGATCGTCAGCTTGTTCAACTCCCGGTAGTCGATGCACATACGAAAACTACCGTCCTTCTTCTTGACAAATAGGACTGGAGCTCCCCAAGGCGAGAAGCTTGGTCGGATAAATCCCTTGTCTAACAACTCTTGAAGTTGTGTCGACAGTTCCTGCATCTCAGACGGAGCAAGTCTATAAGGTGCCATAGCCACAGGCGCGGCGCCTGGAACTAAGTCAATGCGGAACTCTACTTGTCTCTGAGGTGGCAGTCCAGGTAAGTCCTCTGGGAAGACTTCTGGATATTCCCTCGCGACAGGGATGTCTTCGATCTTCGGTTCTGCAGCTTTCTTGTCTACAATGTGTGCCAGGAAGGCAGCACATCCTTTCTGCAAACTCTTTCGCGCTTTCAGGCAGCTGATGATTCTTAACGGCGTATCACGCTTCTCCCCGTGAACCACAATTGTTTCACCCCCTTCGGTTGGGATACGAACAACCTTTTCGTGACAAACTATCTCAGCCTTGTTGCCTGATAACCAATCCATTCCTACCACCACGTCGAAGCTTCCCAACTGGACTGGTAGTAGATCCAAAGCAAACTCACGTTCTCCCAATTCGATCACACAACCTCTGATCACTTCATTGGCTTCTACTAACTTCCCATTAGCCAATTCGATTGAGTAGGGGATATCTAACTTACTAGCGGCTAAACCAAGCATATTCTTAAACTCTAACGACACGAAGCTATAATCGGCACCAGTATCAAATAAAACGGATGTATAGCGTTGGTTTATAGGGAACGTACCAGTGACAACATTGGGATCCTGGCGCGCTTCCCTTGCTTCAATATGGAACACTCTTCCACGGGCTTGGTTCAACTCTGGGCAGTTCCTCTTAAAATGCCCAATATCACCACAGTTAAAGCATCCAAGTCTTTGCCCGTTTCCTCCTCCATTTCCAGCTTGGTTGTTGTTTTGGTTCGCATTACCAGCTTGATTCACATTGTTGCCTCGATTCCCGTTTCCTCCATTGTTTCCTTGTGGGCGATTTCCATTCCCACCCCGGTTGTTATTTCTATTCCCAAATCCTCCTTGGCCTCCCCGGCCAGCACTAGCCCAGCAAGAATCCTTCAAGTGACCAGTCTTTCCACAAGCTTCACATACTTTTGGCCCGCATCGGCCAGAATGGTGACGCTGGCAGGTGTTGCACTTGGGCTGGGTGCCCATATATCCCTTTCCTTTCTTTCCACTACCAGCTGTAACCTGAGCTGGCGTGCTTGGCTCTCCTTTCTTAACAACCCCACTAGTGCCTTGCTTGAAGTTCGAGAACTTCCATTTGTTACCTCCTGATGACTCAACGTGAGTCTCTTCTTCTTAGTCTCGATCTCACCGAACTTGTTCAGGCGGATAGCCTCCTCAGTGAGAGCCACGCTCAAATCGATTGCCTCAGTAATTGTCGCAGGCTTGGATGAGGTCACCATGCTTATGATTTGAGGAGCTAATCCCCAAATGAAACGTTCAATCCGCTTGAACTCCGGAGTGACCATGTAGGGTACCACATGTGATAAGTCATGGAACCTCTGAACGTATTCTGCGATCTTTGGACCGTCCATTTTCAAATGCCAGAACTCAGTTTCCAATCTTTGGATTTCCGCGCGAGAGCAGTACTTTTTGCGCATAAGTTCCTTCAGTTCGGTCCAGGTTAGCGCGTAGGCAGCAGCTTCACCAAGTGTCTGTACTTGCAAATTCCACCAAGAGAGGGCTCCATCCAAGAATAGCCCCGAGATATAGGTGACTTGCTGATCTAGTGCGCATTTGCTCATGCGAAGAACAGATTCAGTTTTCTCAGCCCAACGAACAAAGGCGACAGCACCTCCTGTGCCATCAAAGTTGACCGGTTTGCAGTCTAGAAACTGCTTGTAGGTGCACCCTTCACACACATTGTAACATGTGAACGACATTAGCATCTTTGCTATAGATATCCAATTAGGTCATGGTATGTCTAAATGACTTAGTATTACCATGAGGTGGATTGTTGTTGCCATTGTTGTTCGAGCTGCTTCCGCTGGGTCCTCCTTGCGAGGCGGCGTATTGTGCGATGGCAGCAGCGATGACTTGTTGGAGTTCTGCCTCATTGGTAGGCATCGGCGTTTGACGTCTCGGCGGCATCTTCTAAAAGATGTGTTTACGTCGGTCAGGCCATAGTAAAGATCCCATGTTATAATACATATGCTTTATTATGATAGTAATAGTACATAACATCTCATGTTATAATCATATCAATCACACAACATCCCATGTCATAGAATATAAATAACCAAATCAAGCATCAAATATGATGAGAATACTGCGATTGCCATATATTGAGACCACATAGTAAGCGTACAAGTACATCATAGTGTCATACAACATCAGTCGACTAAGGGCTACATCACCCTAGTCCAAAAACTATATCAAATCAGTGTCAATACATCAAATACATGTCAACAAAAGTCAGAATCAAAATGTAGTCTCCAAAAATGCTGTGCAGTCAAAAGCAATCGCCGTCTTCTCACCAGCGTCTACCCATATAGTACTGAAAAGCTCTACACGGATGGCGGTGGAGGAGGGGGAAAGTGAGTGTAAAACAAGCGACGCAAATGGAGCCAGTCCTCCTCCATGGCTCTCTGGGTACGCAAGAAAGAAGCAACCTGCTGCTCTAGGGCAAAAAGGCGTGCAGCATAGTCTGGTGGTAAAGGTCGAGAGGGCTGCAAAGGAGAGTGGGTCTGACCCTGGCACTGACACGGCGGCGGCTGGGCTCTCTCAAGCTCCTGAATGCGCTGCGTGTGTGCCTCGTGCTGGGCGAAAAAAGACATCAAAACATCCTCAATGGAATATCCCATATAGAAACGATGGTAAGGGTCGGTCGGTGTCATGGCAGGTGGTGATGACCAGAGAAATGGCTCACTGGTGGGATCAAAAGGTGCCACATGAAATGGTGAAACAGGGGGAAAAGTAGCAGACGGTGGTATAGCAGGGATAGATACCGGTACATGTCCAAAAGGGTGAGCCGAAGAACCCTCTCCAGGTCGCGCTGGATGTGTAAACCGAGGAAATGAAAAGGAGGTATCAATGTGACGGGTATCAGTGATCTGAGGGGGAATAGGTGGAACCTCATCATCCGCAGGAATCCACCCACACTGGGCGTGCTCATCTCGTGGGTCAATCTGTGCCTCAAAAAGTGTACGATCAAACTGAACTGGCATAGGATCATGGTGAGGTGCAACAAGAGGGTCAACTGGTACATCAGCAATAAGTGGGGGATCAACATGATCAACAGCAATGACATGATCACCCTCCAACAACGGAGCATCCACTGGGTGATCATCAATGGGTGGGTCAGCAATGACAGGCTCAATAATAGGCGCGTCAGCATGAACTGGGTCGTGCTCAAACGCAGGGTCTAGAGCGGCTACCTGCTCAGGGGCCATGGCAGGCTCGGGGTCATCAAAGGCCATCCCAAAATCGAACTCGGGATCGATGGGATCAACTGGGTCAACTGGGTCGACTGGATCCTCCATAGGCTGATCCATGGGTATAAACTCTATATCCTCATCTGGGTCGAATCCCGGGGGAAAGACAGGATCGGAATCCTCCACATCATCGTGGTCGAAAGCAAAACTAGGAATAGGGGCAACAGAGGATGCCTGGTCGGGATCTAATCCATGAGAAAAGTGCTGCACACTTTGAGTGTGTGAAGGTGCGGAGGCCACAGACTCGAAAGAGTCTGGGTCCGGAGAGTGAACAGGTGACTCCTCGGTGGGAGCATCTACGATCAACAAAAGATCTCCAGCAGCAAGAAGGGCCTCGCCCTGAACCTCATCCTCTAAGGGCTCGTCATCAAACAGATCGACGTCGGGAAGCAAACCGTAAGCAGGATATGAAGCAAGTGGTATGGGAGCAGGGATCTCCACTAACGGTAGGTCCCCGGCCAAAGGGCCATCAGCGAGCTCATCAGCACCATCAGGTAAAGCAAAGGGCTGAAAGTCGTCCTCGTCCGTGCTAGTAACGTCGGATGTGTGGACCTCGCGCTCTGAAGACTCTAGGTCGTCTGATACTATAGGTCTAGGTCCTGTAGTGTCTGAGTCACCTGTGCCAGAGGTGTCCATGGTGTCTGTAACATAAACACAAACATGCACAAACAGTCAATCATACAATCAAATAATCACATAAGTCACCAAGTAAGCATTCAACTAATTCTCCTAGTCCCACTAGCCTCCCAGTCTCCTAGACTGATACTCCTAGTCTCACTAGCCAAATTCTCCCAGCCTCTTAGACTGCTCTTCCTAGTCTCACTAGCCAAATTCTCCCAGCCTCTTAGACTGCTCTTCCTAGTCTCACTAGCCAACTACCTCGATCTCCCAGACCGAGCCTCGGCCTCCAAGACCGAGCCTCAGCCTCCAAGACTGAGCCTATAAATAATAAATAAATGTGCTCAACATTTGTTTGTAAATTTTTTTTGGATCTGGACTTAAGTGGTATGCAGTGTAAAAACGTTTTCGTGAGAGCCCTAGTGATCATAGTCTAGACTCGAGAAGGAATCCTAGTTCGCTATGATCAGAGCTCTGATACCAAGCTGTCACACCCTAGCTTTGCGGAAGCGTGGTTAATTTGGTGTGACTTCTTAATACCATAGCTTAACCATAACAAAGCTATATGAAATAAAACCATGCAAGATCATCCATTCGATTAAGTTTTAAAAACCAAATACAATAACATTGTCTTAACGGAAACACATCCTAACGACATTGTTCAACAAACACAAACATCAACATGACATAAACACAGTTTAAGGACTGTGACTTGTCCAGGAAAGAGTCACATTCCCCAAACCCGGATGACCTCGTAACTAGTGCAGCGGGAAAACGTGTCATACCGCGCCAGATCCTTTAATTCCCTGAAATACATGTAAGTTGAAAAATCAACAATAATGTTGAGCGAGTTCATGTGTAAGTGAGTAAATAAACCTTTGTATGTATAAAAATCCTGGTATGTAGCAAATAAGGAAAAAGAGATCACCAACGGTTTGCAAGGCCATTGATATGTGTGAAGTGCAAGTAGGAAGACTCAAACCTAGCAGATTTAGCGATGGGTACAAAGTCACCCCGAGGTCCGTTCTGTTTGGGCCTGGGGCTGGGCTCGCTACACCCAGATAGATCTACCGCTTACGTCCCTTGGTCCTACAATGAGGATTAATGGCCTCCAGTTCCCGCCTACCCACTCACATGATCTAAGTGGTAAACCTCCTTACGCTAACCATACCATGTATAAAGTACTTGTAATCAAAGTAACATGTATTTCACCCCCGTAGTTTAGAAAACTGAAAACAGTTAAGAGAAAAGGGGGACATGAACTCACAGTGGTGCGTCTCTACCAAGTATGCCTCCAAATCAAGCAGCTGTGTGATGACCTACACGTACTAACTCTATTAGACGGACGGCCGTGCCTTAGCTTTAAGGTTTAAGTTTTTGGGAAATAGTTAGGCAACTATTTCGTGTTTACATTCTGTATATACTTGGTAGTCATTTTCCTTCCCAAGGATGGGGGATTTAATACATGTGTGTTCGAAATATATTATTAAGTCTTACTTAAAATATATTTTATTTCTAACTCCCAAAATATAAATATTCTTCTAAAAAATATTATAGTTTCTATTACATAATTTTCCCAAAATAATACCTTGACAAAAATACGCGTTAAGTCATATTTTCCCAAAATGCGTAAGTTACGTTTTAATGATCGAGTGGTAATAATAATTACCGGTGTAACTTATATATTTATCGTAGAGACGTTCGTATTATTTTGGATCCATTAACATTCGATAGTATTATTTTTACCCTAAAAATAATACTAGTATTTTCGCAAAATAATCATAAACACATATCAAGTGACTTTATGAAAAATATATACAAAATATATATTTACCAAGTTTTATTTTGTGAAATCACACCTTCGATGTTTTGTAAATATAGTCGTGGCAAAACTTATATTTTGAAAACATGTCGAAAAGTATTTCTAACACTTATAGTGAAAATATTTCTAAGTGTTAGGCTTTTGGAAAAATTTCGCCAGAGTTTCCCCCGTAACTGGAGGTGGCCACGCTTTTAAGCGTATCATTTTCTTTCATAAATCAAAACAATCATTCTTTTCATTCAATCAAAACAATGTCCAAACAACAAACTAGTAAATAAATATGTATATCGCATAAATTACATGAACTTGTGTTTTATCCAAGAACATAAAGTAAATTCCATTACTTTTAGTGGATCTTTATATAAATCAATCTGGTTTCGTAAAAACCCCGTTTTTAAAGAAATTCCATCTTTACAACTTATCGTCATATTTCTCAAAAATAGTTATTTTGTCCAAAGTGTGTGCTACACAAGTGTTTACACACTTGTGTGTTCTAAAAATCATTCTTGCTCATGTAAAATCCATTTTTAGAAAAATATGGTTTCTTCGACACTCGGTCCTTTGAAAATACCGCTTGTAGATCCGTAGATCTACTAGTTTTAAACACTATTTCACAAGCAAAATCGCTTTTACACAAGTTCATGATTCGCGTGTGGTAGAGTTTCATCCTTTAACCCTTGTTACTTCCAAAACAACCTTATGTCATGATCCATGATCATGACCAACCCGGGTTAAATGATGATCCGAGCTACCACAACATAGATCGGGTCCAAATAATCACACAAATCAATTACTACAAGATTTACACAACATTCAAGCTTTTAACCACCATTACTAGCATTTTTAGTAAACTTTTATGTTTCAACTTGTATGTTTACGAGTTTTAACCGTTACATATCATATTAACCACTTCAAAATAGTCCGAGAGGGTGATTATAGCAACTTACTACTAGCTCGAGGCTAGGGAAGAATCTATGCGCAAAATGAGAGGATAAAAGCAATAGAGTGAGGTCCTTCGCCTTCCGAATGCACCAAGCTTCCTTATACGAGATCCTTAACACTTGTAGATACTTGGAATTGCTTGATCAAAAATCGAAAATGGATGGGTGCTCAAGGGGGTGTTCGGCTGTGAGTTTAGCAAGGAGAGGGAGAGAGAGTTTTGTTGGTTAAGTGTGGTTAAGGTGTTAGTGTGTTTAGTATGGAACTTATAGGCAATGTCAAGATCATTAACCAATGGATTATATGTCTTATAGATATTAGACATGTTAGATTATTATAATCAACAAGGTACAAGGGGTGTCCCCTTGGGGACCGAATTCGTAAAAAGGGGGGGGGGTATCTAGTTCATTTCCAACCAATAGTTAGATAATAGTTAGGTTAATCTAGGTTAGTTAAGTGTTTAACCCGGTTACTAGTGTGTCATGCTTTATTGCGGGTGTTAGGGTATTCAGGGACCCTAACTGGCTCAGAAAAAGATAAGTAATGTTATTACAATATTTTCATGTTCCGGGTATAGTCCGGTTGTTCGGTTGGATAGTAATCCGTTAAAGCGTTAAACAAGCTTTAAAGTGTCGTTAATACCCTTTTTAGTGACACAACTTATTCCTGACATCTTGGAAAGTGTCTAGTAACATTTTTCTCATGTTTTGGCACTTTATTAGTTAGCTAAAAGCTGGATTGTTTATTAAAGTGCTGAATTTTGTGCTTAGAGCACGTTTTAGGCACATCCAGTCATTGTAACTTATTCCTAGAGACGCAGTTCTACAACCCTTGTATCCCTACACTCACCACTAGTGTAGTAAAATATTTCTGGCTCATACAGGCCTTAGAGGCAGTGTCTGCCTGATGCTGGCTTTATCAGCATGTTCAATAGGTTATCCGTTTATAGTGCTACTGTGCTTTTTGTGCATCATGTTTGTCACTAAGGTTCAGCATGTAAATAATGTAGTGACGGTAAGTAAAGTATGATGCAGGTATATGCATGTATCAGAAATCAAGTAGCAGTTCATCAGTAATTTCAAACAAGCACAGTAATTAAGCAGTAATTAATTACTAATTAAGTCATACGGATACCTGGTTTAGTGAGGGTTGTCACAATTGTAACCTAAACTGTTTAACATGCAATCCCAATGCCACTTAGTCATAATACCCGGCCCAACTACCCCAAGCAGTCCACTCATATGCTCAGCCCATCATTTGGGCGGCCCAGTTCATGAAATTCATATATGAGGCCATGTATTCAGTAACATGATTTAAGGTGGTGCATGACCCATTAATAATTATTCCACAGTCATTCGAAATATACAGCTCGATTCAATTCTTGCGGCTCATTTACACAACAGGCCCGGTTATGAACATGTATTTGTTAAAACATTAAGAAATCCAATAACTCTATTAATCCCCTAAACAATTACCGGGTGCACAAACTTATTCATAGTCTGTTCATGTACTCGGCCCATTTACATCGTGTGATTTTTATTGGTTTGTTTCCAGCGGCCCACAAATCATGCATATGTAACATTATCGGTCCAATCCCATGTATAGATTTTCAATTAACAACTTATTAAAGTGGGTGTGTAACGTGTGTGGCCCAACATACCAAAACAATAACCTATCCTCTTATGGATTTCCTGATCATGTGATTTTCAATATGAACTCTCATGCAAATGTATATGTTGTGGCCGACAAACATGATTTTAATCAAAATCTAATTGGACCTCTCATGAAATCTTAATCACTTTATCCATATGTGACCTGACAAACAATTAATGTGAAGTGATACACTTGACTTTTGATCACATTATCTCTTGACACAAAATCACATGAAACATCAATACCCTTATAAATTTTTATGCATGAAACATCACTAATTTATATATGAAATCTGATCATCAGATTATCACCAAACTTACTAATCCTAAAACCTTAGAGTTCATGCACCTTGTTATAATTCTAAAACTCAAACATATCTATTATAAATCATTCAACTCACGCATTACACTATCACACATTTGTCAAACCAAAATTCACCATAACAAGATCATCGATTTCCTTATACATAGACTATATCATTTTGTTTTTGATTTACCAAAGTATAAGATCATCATGCATACACAATTCACCAATCAAAATTCCACACAAAGAAGATTCACACCATCATCAATTAATAATATAATTATGGACTTACAATTCAGCAGCCTTGATTAAATAAAGTGGATGTATCAAGGTGCTAGGTTGTCTCGATGAGGGGGGGGGGGGGAACAATCCTCTGCCGTGCGTATGTTAGGGGTAGGGTTTTGTCTAAAGTTACAAATTAAAACACCCCTTCCCCTTGTTTAGGTAATACAAAAGAATAGGAGGGGATTGGGCTGATTCCACTACTGTTGGGCTTGGGCTAGTAATTAGCAAACACAAGGGGGTAAGGTTGGGCCGAGTTAGTGAGTTAGTCAAGACTAACGGGTTGGGCCGAGTTTTTAATTAAACGATGACGGCCCGGTGCATTATAACGGTAGGTGCGGCCCAACTATGTCGGTTCTCTAGATTAGCTATTCGACAGTTAAATAGTTAAACACACGTAGACATATCCAATCACGTTACACATTTAGCAATTACATTCCAGTCACAAGTGTTTACTAGTTTTTATCATCACAAGAGATACGAACGAGACGTAACAAGAAACGGGATCACGTGACTAAGAGGCGCTGACCTTGAAAGTTCGGGTTGTCACATCATCCCCAACTTGAAAGAAATTTCGTCCCGAAATTTGACAAGTAAGCACAGAGGAGTGAAGTGAGAAATCAAGATTGTTGCGTATTTTCCCCAGGTGCCAAATCATCCCCAACTTGAAAGGAATTTCGCCCCGAAATTCACCGGTTGCATCGGATTAGATTAATCGACTGGAAATAAGTGTGTGTACTTGAACGTCATCGGATCCTTACATTTCAATAATAGTAAAGATATCACAAGTGTTTCGTCGAACAAACACCTCTTGTAGTCCCGGGACATAAATGACATCATGACGTTACCCAATTCGTCAGGTCACTCGAGTTTATGGGTTATGTTAATCACCAAGCTTCCCAAGCATGCCACACCCTCCCAGGGTGAGACTTTCAATACGATACGATCGCCTACAGCGATCTTCTAGCGTTTCCCAAGTTTATGAGCTTTCCTGACGGTCACGCGTTGCCGCCAATCGGCTCCTGACCCAGACACCCTTCCTAAGAGTTTCGAGTACCAGTCCTGGACCAGTGATTAAATTCTCAACCATCATAGTCTAACAAGAAGGTTAGCATTATTGTCTATGTAATGCCTCAACAGAGCTGCCTGGTTACCAAGATGATAATTGCCGCAGTAATACTCCACCCAAGGTAAGTGTCCTTCCAATGTTTACTATAGTCAATCACACATATGCGCACAGCATGTCCTCGAGCATCAGGATGGTTCGTTACTCTGACCCTTTGTCCTATAGTGATAAGCAGTGCTCTAGACGTGAGCCAAGGATGTTGTGTGTTGTCTGTCATAAATCAAACATAGATCAAAATTAGAGGTAACAGGAGTTGGCACCTCGTGCCTAAAAACCGCCTCTCTCAGAGGAATACTCACAACTGTGAAGAGTCGTCAGTTTTCTTGATCGCAAGGAAAGGTGCTGGTAACTTGAGTCCATCAACTATCACCCAGGTGATGATGTTTCCGTTCTGAGTTTTAAGTAAGCCAGTGACAAAATCCATGGTTGTCTGTTTCAAACCTCCGAATAGGTGTTTCTGATTACTGACATGAACCAGAGGGTTTCTGGTGTTCCACCCTGACTTTCACACAAGTCACACGTCGTTCACATGCTTTGCTATGTAGGCCTTCAATCCTAGTTGTCGGTACAAGATCCCTCGATCCTAATGTATTTCATCAAACCCAGATGACCAAAAATATCAAGGCAGTGTGCTTTGCTCCACTCAAGTTCTCTACGGTTGCTTCACAATGGGGAAAAACATATGCGCTCCATAAAATAGCGAAAATTTCCCAACTTGCCCAAAGTTGTTCTTCCATGCCCCGCATGGGCCCAACTTGAGTTTCCTCCTCCTCTAATGCTTCAGTTGAAACAAGACGAATCTGATCAGGTAGGCTAGAGTCGATAGTGTGCTGCAAAGCTCATGCACGTCCATGTTTCACGGTCGTAATCATTTGTAAGCTTCATCCATCAATGCCGCCAATTGTTCTAGCTCCTTCGAAACCAGGGTGCACGGGGGGGGGGGGGGGGCTTGTGATCGGTCTAAGTGGTTCATTTGGTACCGTCCAAGTAATGCCTCCAGCTTAAATCCAAGGATCACGGCTGCTACTGCAGGTTGTGTGTCGTGTAGTACCTCCTCGTAACTCCATTACATAAGTCATCACTCTCTCGGGTTGCGTCGGTGTGTAACTGGGACTCTGATTTGGACCATCATGGTACACCATTAAATCACTCGCACCCTCGGGTAACTCGATGCTCTGTGCATTGCAGAGTTGGAATTCGAAAGCTGAAAAGATGTCCTCCTGTTTTGTCTTTCACGAACACAGCACCCTGCTGTGCTAAAGAGATTTAAGCTGCGCGACCTTCGAAAATCTTGTGGTTAAGCTGCGATTGCATTTAGTGAGACCAAGAAATTCCTGTATCCTCGAAGGGATCTTTGACGTTGATCAGTTTCTATCAAAATGGATCTTAGCGAGATCCACGTGTATTCCCACTTTGTTGTTTATATGACAAAAATGTGTACTCCCCGAATCCTGAAGTCACACTTAGGTAGACTTCGCACGTAGGTGTTCCTCCCCTAGAAGCTCTACGATGAAATACAAGTGCCATTCATGGTGCTCCTTTCTCCTGGAAGTGATTCAAAACGTCATAGATAAACACGGTTGGCGAATCTGGCTAGATGGGGTTGGCACATACTACTCATGTGATCCCTAAGGCTGCTGGTGTGTTGGGTAACTTTAAACAACGAGAACAGAAAATCGTAGTGGCCGTACTGTGCCTGTAACGTCGTGTTAGAAGTCATCCTTCCCTGAGTCTTCCATCAAGTGACAGCCTGATCTTAAGTTGGTTTCCGAATAAAAGCTTGATCATTGCAGCGGGTCAAGCAGGTTGTCGATGCGAGATAGAGGGTGATGGTCTATGATTGCCACCTTGGGGTAGTCTGTACGCGTACGAAAGGACTTGTCCTTTGTTTCCACAATAGAGTTCGGGCTCCCCAGAGCAAGGAGCTAGATTGCTAAACTCCCACCAGGTAGTTGCTGAAGTTGACTAGACAGTTCTTGCAACCCTCCTGGTGTAAGACGGTATGAAGTACGAGCTATCAAGACTGCTTCTGGCATGAGATTAAACTGAGATTCTGCCTAACAGTTGTGGAAGTAAGCCCGAAAGTTCCTCGGGTAACAAACCGAGAGGGTTCACAAACAATTGGTGGATCCTCGATCCTCTTTTCCCTCAGCCTTGGCATTAGTAACGGCTGCTAACATAGCGGAGTAATCCCTCCGTAGGCACTTCTGGCCTTCACATCTGTAATGGCGCTAACCTTTGCACTACTCTGATGCTTTAGAACAAATAACGATTCTGCACACAAAGTTTTCTCCCCACTGGGTATATCTGCGTGATTCATGGGTAACCAATTCACACTAACTACTGTGTTGTAACCCTCGAGGATAGTAGAAGGAAGGTCGACGTCGAACACTCGTCTCACTAGGTCGTGTGTATACTCTAACGAACATATGAGACTCCATTTGACTTGTCATCAGCCGATTCCACATCAGGTTTAGTTTCAAGAAGTATCAGGGTCAAGCAGAATAGAGACGAAGCGAACAACTACCCATACAAGCTATCATGTTGCTGCTATGCCTGGCGTCTCTTACACCAATCCTTAATGTCCTTCCACGAGCATCATTTCCAGTGTTGTTGTTACGATTGCGAGGGTTCCCATTACTATCATTATTCCCTTGGTCGTTGACGTCTTGACTTAGCAACAGCCAATCCCTGTCAATGTCACCTTCGTTTCCATGCTGTAGACTACGATTACGAGTACTTTGACGTGGCCGTGCCTGCTGCCTCCAATGCCGTTTCTTGAAACGGAGCCCTACAATCTTTCACCATCAAAGTCCATCTTTTTACCTTCTGTGCCACGCGCTACTCACTGTACTGGTAGCCACATATTTCACTCTATAATCTGTTGTCATCGCCTATGTCCCAATTGATTCGTAAGAGTTGACTCCCACGAGTCGCTTACTAGAGTTAAGAATTCAATTGAAGTCAAGTTGCTGGTGTTCGTTGCCGGTAATCAGGGTTGTCCAAATACTGAGGTCGGTAAAATACTACGCTTACCCTTTTGTCCATCAATCTAACAAGTCGATTGAGTAATAGATAGTATGCTGTAAGGGTGTTGCAGAAGTAATCACACTTCGGGGTCTATGACGTCAATACGTAGAGTTCCAGCAACAAAGAAAAGTGAGAAAGGTATAGACCAATCATTGTCGTTGCAACATCCCACTCAGGGATGTCCGTACAAGCACCTAACATTCTACACAGTTCGCTAGGCGTTCAGATGGGTGTTCAGGTAAGACTCGATAGCATCGAGATTCGAAAGGATTCAGATAGGAGTGAAAAGATCACGTTCAAGTAAGAGACAATCACTGATATGACTCTTATAGACTGTTGTGTTTCACATCGATCAAATAACGGAACGGAACCCCTTTTTCACTTGTTAAGCCTCACTGGGACTCGCATGCACCCCACATTGTTATTATGTGTGCACCCACAATAACACTGTGATTTGCATGCTCATCTCAGTTCCTCTTAACTCATGTCAAATGGTTCCTCCAACTCGAGTGGCAATCAAAGAGCATCACGTAACCTGGGTCATGAATGTTTAGGGAAATACCACCCTATCAGACACATAACAGAGGCAGGTGATACATGAATTCATACTATTGTGCTAGACGTGCAATCTCATGCAATATCATATGTAAGTGTTCACTAGTTATGCAGTACAATGAGTATACGAGAGACGAACCTTGCAGTCTGGAGCTGAGTGTCATGGTCGTATTCAAAACTTGTTCGGTTATAGTCTGGTTTTATAAAAACATTTTTAAACCAAGTTCACTATAACCAGTGGCTCTGATACCAAACTGTCACACCCTCAAAATACCACCTAGGGAGTGTCCCTGTTAGGCGTGTGACCACTAGCAATGAGCCACTAATTACATTGAATCATAAGTTTAAAATAAAGTTACATCAATTAATAATGATAAAATCCCAATCATAAGTTATTCAAAAACCACAAGTTCAGCGGAAGCGTTAATGTAACATAATGTAAATACTTTTCGATCAATCATAAGAAATAAATGTTTGATAAATAATCCCATCCGTATAACCTTGACCACTCTCGCTCTCCAGCCAGCAAGCTCCTGTTTCAATCACCTAACTACCTGCGAGCATGTAACAAGTGTATCAGACAAAGCTGGCGAGTTCATAGTTTTAGAAAACGTTTGTTACCAGTTGTATGTAAAACAGTTCACTGACAAATGCAAGTAATATTGTTAATATCTCAATTCCGAACAAGACGGCTCCTGAAGTACATGACTGCCCTTTCCCACGTACTCCTATCCAGTACTGGGCCCGACTGGGTCATTAGTTCACATCCGTCCTCTCTAGGAGCGGTGTGAGGGTGCCAAACCTAAGTAGCGCTACCAACAAATACCCGTTACCCTCCAGGTAACAACATAAGGGACTTACAAGAATGATAGGTGAGAATATTAACCAATATACCCGTTTTTACCCAAAAGACTTATCCCTCCACGGGATACCCACTGACTGTCCCCAACAACTGGGACGCATGCTCGAATGTAGTGAACTCACCTTAGAGTGCTCGGTAGTTTATGTTACTTGTTCAATAGTTGTCAATCAAATCCTATTAGGATCACCAGTGATAATCAGTCTCATATTCACATAAATCACAATCACACGTGCACATTATACAAGTCGTAACAAACATAGTTCATACTATCACGTAAATTGTAGCAGGTATTCATAACTGTACACACCCATAATATAAATTCATATCATATGCTTGTTCCGTTTAACTCAAACATTTAACTCGTCGTACGCACGAGATTGTAACCTAAACTGTTTAACATGCAATCCCAATGCCACTTAGTCATAATACCTGGCCCAACTACCCCAAGCAGTCCACTCATATGTTCAGCCCATCATTTGGGTGGCCCAGTTCATGAAATTCATATATGAGGCCATGTATTCAGTAACATGATTTAAGGTGGTGCATGACCCATTAATAATTAATCCACAGTCATTCGAAATATACAGCTTGATTCAATTCTTGCGGCTCATTTACACAACAGGCCCGGTTATGAACATGTATTTGTTAAAACATTAAGCAATCCAATAACTCTATTAATCCCCTAAACAATTACCAGTTGCACAAACTTATTCATAGCCTGTTCATGTACTCGGCCCATTTACATAGTGTGATTTTTATTGGTTTGTTTCCAGAGCCCACAAATCATGCACATGTAACATTATCGGTCCAATCCCATGTATAGATTTTCAATTAACAACTTATTAAAGTGGGTGTGTAACGTGTGTGGCCCAACATACCAAAACAATAACCTATCCTCTTATGGATTTCCTGATCATGTGATTTTCAATATGAACTCTCATGCAAATGTATATGTTGTGGCCGACAAACATGATTTTAATCAAAATCTAATTGGACCTCTCATGAAATCTTAATCACTTTATCCATGTGTGACCTGACAAACAATTAATGTGAAGTGATACACTTGACTTTTGATCACATTATCTCTTGACACAAAATCACATGAAACATCAATACCCTTATCAATTTTTATGCATGAAACATCACTAATTTATATATGAAATCTGATCATCAGATTATCATCAAACTTACTAACCCCAAAACCTTAGAGTTCATGCACCTTGTTATAATTCTAAAACTCAAACATATCTATTATAAATCATTCAACTCACACATTACACTATCACACATTAGTCAAACCAAAATTCACCATAACAAGATCATCGATTTCCTTATACATAGACTATGTCATTCTGTTTATGATTTACCAAAGTATAAGATCATCATGCATACACAATTCACCAATCAAAATTCCACACAAAGAAGATTCACACCATCATCAATTAATAATATAATTATGGACTTACAATTCAGCGGCCTTGATTAAATAAAGATGATGTATCAAGGTGCTAGGTTGTCTCGATGAGGGGGGAAAAGCAATCCTCTGCCGTGCGTATGTTAGGGGTAGGGTTTTGTCTAAAGTTACAAATTAAAACACCCCTTCCCCTTGTTTACGTAATACAAAAGAATAGGAGGGGATTGGGCCGATTCCACTACTGTTGGGCTTGGGCTAGTAATTAGCAAATACAAGGGGGTAAGGTTGGGCCGAGTTAGTGAGTTAGTCAAGACTAACGGGTTGGGCCGAGTTTTTAATTAAACGATGACGGCCCGGTGCATTATAACGGTAGGTGCGGCCCAACTATGTCGGTTCTCTAGATTAGCTATTCGACAGTTAAACACACGTAGACATATCCAATCACGTTACACATTTAGCAATTACATTCCAGTCACAAGTGTTTACTAGTTTTTATCATCACAAGAGATACGAACGAGACGTAACAAGAAACGGGATCACGTGACTAAGAGACACTGACCTTGAAAGTTCGGGTTGTCACATTGTACTTGTTATTTAACTATCAAAACTGATTTCTAAGTTGGTTTTGATCATAGGTGAATGTCGAGAGTCCCGGATGAAGATCAAGTGGCGAGCAAGAACCGAACACACGTTAAATGAAGCTTTTGCGTCAAATCTTGATTTGTTTTGCTATAAGTGAATTATGTAAACACTTATAAATATGTTTTTGAAATGTTGTAAACATACGGGAATGTTGGTATGTCAAGTTTTTTTAAAGTCACATTTTAGCATTAAAATGTGTATTTTATTATTAAAATCTTGATAAATTGAGACGGGCGTTACACAGCGCATAACACTAGTTTCGTTATACACGAAAGTGTAGTTGAAAAGTGGCGGACCCATAAATTTTTTTCATAGGGGGGGCGGAAATATTTTTAGGGTGGTTTATCTGTCATTAAATATTAAATAAAGTTGTCCACTTTGGGTCGGGTCGGGTAAAGTCAAGCTGGGTCACATACTAAAAAGATTAAACTTGATTAATTTCTAAATACATTACAAAAATTCATCAATCTTCACAAGAAATAGATAATGGAATTGCAATATATATACAATTGCTCTTTTTGGATTTTTTATTTTTTGAAATCCAGCCATAAAGTTATAAAAATAATAAAACTAGAAAACCCACTAAACATATATTTTGAATGATATTACATAAAGTAAAAAGCTAAATAAAATGTATGAAAATCTTAAAGAATATCCCAAGCTATTAACCAATAGTCTCAAACAAACATTTTCTTCCCTTTTAACC
Organism: Helianthus tuberosus; assembly: GCA_030545235.1. NCBI lineage: Eukaryota > Viridiplantae > Streptophyta > Magnoliopsida > Asterales > Asteraceae > Helianthus > Helianthus tuberosus. Next base: position 147,129,835 of record CM060414.1, on the reverse strand, counting down.
TAACATGCTATTATTAAAAAGTAGTCTTTAACAAATAGTGACAGAACTAGAACTTTATGATATAAGATGACAATAAAAAAAGTTTATACTCTCTAATATGTTACAATTACTATTTGTATAAACCTAATAATGATGGAATAACATTAGGTTTCTCCAACGGAATCAACGTTTAGATATTTGATTAAACCCTAAATTACATAAATAATAAACAAAACCATCAAATAAAATAAAAATTCTGGATATCTTGAGTTAAAACCAATTAACCAAATCATCTGATATAATAAAGTAAATAAAAACTTTTGAGGCTTTACTCTTTAATTAGAAAGTTTATTGTAAAAATATGAAAAAATTGATAAATAAAAAATTCAATAGGTATAACAAGGGAAATAAAAAGGCTTTACTCTTTCATTTGAAAGTTTACGGTAAAAATAGATAACTAAAAACGTAACACTCTACTTAGTGAACCCATGAAAATGATAAAACAATAACTAAATGAAAAAATAATTAGTGGATCAAAATATTAGGCAATAGCCCACTCATTGGGCCAATACCTACGTAAAATAAAAAAAAAAAACTAATTGTTATTCCCTTTCTTCGCGTTCTCACAATCAATTCACAGACCAGTCTTTAGTTGCCGGCAGGAGAAAAATCAAGAACCGATAGCTGCTGAAAAATAGGTTTTATTCTTATATGTTCATTTTTCTCTACACTCTTCCATTCTCACTTTAATTTCATGGGGTGCGGTGTCAAAATTTCATGGGGTGCGCTCGGGATTTTCAGTTACGTGTAACCCTTAAAGTTTTTTTTTCAAGGGGTGCGCCCGCCCACCCTGAAATAGTAGTAGGTCCACCCCTGTTGTTGAACATCAAGTGTGTATTTTAACTATCTCACCCTTCACAAAGTTGTTATGATTTAACTAAAAAGTTAATGAACATAAAAAGAAAAAAAAAAAAAAAAAACCATTTGGTTGCGGGCTTCGCGGAGGTGCCCATGTCGCCCAAAAAAATAGGGTATTCTCTTTATATGTCATGTGGGATAAAGAGGCGAGTAGGGCGGAACCCACAGGCAAGCTGGGACCCAACTGAGAAGGCCCTTACATAGTCCAAGAAGATCTAGGCAAGGGGGCTTATCGCCTATCCAGACTTGATGGCACAGCGGTTCCACGTAGCTGGAACGCGGCTCAATTAAAGAAGTGTTACATGTAGACTTCTGCCCCTAACGGCGGAATAGACAGTTTTCCTTTTGAACAAGTGTAAGTCATCAAGAACGATGCCTCTTTCTTTTATAAGTTATTGATTAATAAAAGTCCCTTTTTATTTTCTTCTGTCATCTACATACACACAAAAAATTACCATCGCGTTTACACTGCATATTACGGTAAAAAAATACTACCACCGCATTTGAACTGCATATCACGGTAACAAAACAAAAACATCTTTGACACGAAATATTTTTCATAAACAACAAAGTCAGATGATCAAAATTATACAGCACTAAAGTGGGTATCTTGGTAATAGATACATCAACCACTACAAAAGATAGGTATTTTGGTAATAAATACATACAACTATCGAACAAAACCAAGTACTTATCCCTGTTGTCAAAAAACCAACATATGGGAATACCAAAACAAAGCTAACATGTTCCACTAATTTACAAGTCGGTGAACATTGCTAACACTTCTGCAGGGGTGTGCAGTGCTTCACCGTACCACTCCAATGGATGAGGATCGATGAGACGCGCCTGCTGGTCGGTTGAAGATTACAGAAGTTGATTCTTTTCAGAGACCAGAGAGTCACACATTTGTTTCTGTTACACCCTGATATTTCCACGTATTACCGGTGGGGAGTATCGTGACGTAGTTGATATCATCACAGTCAAACAACACAATATTTAAATGCACAGCGGAAGCAAAAGATAGATTCATTTCAACTTTAATAAATTGTAATATTAAGTATCACAAAATAGTTGAAACAGAACCACAGGCGGATCAAAATAAAAAGGAAACATTGTTCAACAGTTTTATGACATCCAAGCTTGCGAGACTTATTATGGACGCTAGGAGAAAGCCAGCCTAGTTCGAGTAGTACCTGCACTTAACCTTTTTGGGAAAATACGTCAGTTTACACTGGTAAATACAATTAACTGACTCATTTTGAAAATGTTTAATAAAATTGATTTGAATGCACGTGGAACAAAACATTTTATAACTTGGGATAACTATTTATATATAAACTTGTAAAAGAATTACATGTTCCTTATGCGTTCAGTAGCCCGGATTGAATACCGGGTTAAAGATTAATTAACACACCACATTATTCATTTATGCACTGTCGGGTGTACGCCTACACCCCGTGCTTAGGTCGTGGCCATTTCGTAAAATGATACCAAGGATATCCGAGACATGGCCATTAACCCCCCAAAGGCTTTAAGTAAACAAAACATTTTTAAACAGGGCATTTCAATGATTTAACCTTCATGCAATTAAAGATTCAATGCCTGACCAAACGGTATTTTATATACCGTACCCCAAGCCCGTATAGGGAAAATAAGTTAAAAGTATTTACCTTTGCAAGTCTTAATCACAAATAGCAAGTGCGTGTAGCTTTTACCGGATCTCATATTCTGGAACAAAGGTTTTTAATAACCTATTAGATTCCTAACGGGCCTTTAATTAAGCCTAAACTTAGACCGGTTAGTTTTAAAGGAAGATACGGTTCAGACGCATGATTAAGCGAAGACCTGAATAGAATGTGATTTAGACCCGAAAAGTTTGGATACTTGTATAATATGAGTAAGCTAAACACATTCTGGATTTTGAGATTAAATGATAAGGTTTAACCCGTTTCGGTCAATCTTATGCAAACTAGTTACATAAACCGAACCGAACGCGAAAAAATGCGTAACGGGTAACCAAATGAGTCACATGCAAGTTTCCTAAGTTAATATGCCTTAAATACGTTGTGACATCAGTAAGATATCTTCTATTATGCCCGAAATGGATTTAAACTCAAACTACACCCCGTAGGGGTATTTTGGTCATTTAAAAGGTTATAAAAGAGTTTAAATATAAATCTGAGTTTCGGGTCTGATGTAATCAGTAAAAATACTTAATTTAGTAAGTTATATCAGTAGGGTATAACCTATATGTGAAATTTATCATTTCTAACCATACTATGCACTGAAGGGGCATTTTGGTAATTTCACTTAAGCCTAAAATGGTCAAAACTGGAAACCTGGGTTTAAAGCTTTTGCTTACCGTTAATATATAAATTTTTTTTGAAAATATCAATAGGCATCAAACCTTATATGTTTAAAATAGTTTTAGTACATATTATGCGTTAAAAACGCTTAAAAGGCGATTTGGAGCCATTTCCGGGTTTTCAAAGGAAAGTGTAGGATCGGTTTCGTGACCCTGAACAGTCAAGTTGAGCAGTTCATCATCATTTACTAAGGCGAAATCAAAGTAAACAACTTCAAACAGCTTGTTCCTTTTCAATTTATCTTCTATTAATCAATTCTGAGTCTTTACAATCAATTCTGACAAAAATCCGTCAGCACCTCGACTCTCACACACACTCTAACTGTTTCGCTTCAAATGACCACAACCCCTATTTATAGAGTTTTGGGTTTCGCTTGGAATGGACTCAAGCGAACCCTGATCATTCAGTTTCGCTTGAGATTGACATGATCACCCATTCAAGCGAAACCCCTTAAACATAATCTTAAACTTACATTTTGACCCCTGCTCTATACAATCATGACATATATAGACCCTAGACTTAAGACGGACTCAACAGACATTAAGTGCACCAACAGACTCCCCCTTGGATGTTGACGAAGTCTTCGGCTTTAAGTCTTTGTCTTTTTCCAAATTTGTCTTCATATCGTAAAAACTCTCTATTCACAGATTCAGGATCTTAACCTAGCTCCATCTTCAATCTCCCCTTTGACTGTTGATCCAGAATTCTGACTCCCCCTTTCACAGACTCCCCCTCTCGTTAAGCTAGGGTTTTAATTCTGGTTCAAACTTTGACTTTTTCATTGCCATGGGGATTCTTGTTACCTGCATATACTCTACCAAAATATAAGATATATGACAATAACAGTTTCAATCCAAACTTACCATTTAACCTTCAGTATTTAGAAATCTACTTAAGTACTCAGGTTCAAGTTAATGACCCTGATTACTCAATTAATCTACCAAGTCCAACTTAATGACATTGGTTAATCAGAGACAATACACACTGACTTCTGTTCAATTTGTTTTTCTGAAAATTTACAAGTTTCAAGTTAATGAACTTGCTTCAACTTTTCAACTTCTCAAACTTATCAAGATTAGCTCACGACTCATCTTCCAGCTTAGAAACTTCCTGCATCTGCTTTCAACTTTCGAATCCGAAGATCAACTCTCCACTTTGGTTTGTCAAAAAAATAAAGCAGAAATGAAAAATCTTTTTGGATTTTAATAAAGTTTCTATACTAGAAATGAAATACAAAACTAAAATACAATGAAAGTAAACTATTTACAAACATATTTTTGGTGAGCGTGTTAAGGAATCATATCAGCTGTTCGACAAGTTACAAGTACCGTTAAGCTTTAATTTCATACCCAGAATTAAACAATTCGCTTAGATTATCAATATACTGATCCACTTTAAATTTTTACACACATTTCAATCTGTCCAGGATACGGATTAAGTGTTTTAGAAACTTAAACTTATACATGTGTCCCACCTCTTGAATATACTCCCATATCCAGATCCCAATATTCAGTCTTACAGGTGAGTATACTACAAATGATATCTGTAAGGGGTTAATAAATTATGAAGAATCATGAGAGCTCATGTCAGAACTACCGTTCATCAGAGAGATCATGACTCAACTTTTGGGTATGTCCCCTTTAGAGGATCTTTTTTACAACAGCATTGCTAAGCAATTTTATTGTCTTATCATATATGCTGAGGGTGATGCTATGTTTCAAGCATTTGCGGAAAGTATTATTCCAGGACTAGGTCAGAACTACCGTTCAGCAGAAGTCCTGGAATAATACCCCAGATATCACTGAGTATAAAGACCTAGTATATCAGAAAAAGGAATCTTTCAAACAAGATTTCAGGGGTTACCTATATATCCAAGTAGTGTTCCCCACGAAATAAGCAAGTAAGATTTAGGTTTATATCCCGAACAAACCTATTAAATGTGTAAAAACCTATCGGCACATCATCAACGAGACTGTTTAACACATTTAAAACTTTACATTTCTTTAGTATACCGTAACTGTCAAGCCGATGTACTATCATTTTCCCTTTTTACACAAGCTCTTTTCTGGTTTTCTATTGTTTTTGGATTTTGAAAATATCTCATGTTTTTGTATTTTTGTCATTTTTTATTGTTTTTGTATTTTCTGAAATATTACCCTATACCTCCCCCTAAATACCAAAACATGTAAAAAATCGACAAACCATTGCAGATTGCTTCTCAACATCATCTACAATGTCTCCTTCATCAACGCCAATAATCTCCTCCAACACCGATAAAAGCTTCATACCATTCAGTTTTAGCAAATACTGAAAACGTGTTTTATCAAATGCTTTGGTATGTAAATCAGCTTTTTGATCGTCAGTGTAGATTTTCTCAATTCGTATCAACTTCTTCTCGATACAATCACGAATGAAGTGATGACGAATTTCGATGTGTTTGGTTTTAGCGTGATGAACTGGATTTTTAGTAATGTTAATTGCTGCCTCATTATCAACAAAGATAGGAGTGTTTAGAAATTGCAAACCATAGTCGCGCATCTGTTGCTGGATCCACAAGATCTGTGAGCAGCAACTGCTAGCAGATACATACTCTGCTTCACATGTGGATAAAGCCACAGAGGTTTGCTTTTTGCATTGCTAGGTGACCAATCGTGGTCCGAAAAACTGACACCCTGCTGTTGTTGATTTAGCATTAACTTTGCAGCATCCGAAATCCGAATCGGAATACCCTTCGAGCGTGAAATCGTCTTCCCTAGGATACCACAACCCCAATGATGGAGTTCCTTTCAGGTAGCGTAATATCCTTTTCACAATCACCATATGCGATGCTCTTGGGTTAGATTGAAATCTTGCTGCGAGGCAGGTTGGGTACATGATATCGGGTCTTGAAGCTGTCAAATACATCAGCGATCCGATCATGGAACGATACATCGTTTCATCTACCTTCTCTCCGGTGAGATCAGGGTTTATCCCATGATTCATTGCTAATGGGGTGGCTGCTGGAGTAGAACCTGACATCCCGAATTTCTCCAAGATATCATGAACGTACTTCGTTTGATGTATGAAAATTCCTTTGGGTAGTTGATCAACCTGCAATCCCAAAAAGAATTTCATCTCACCCATCGATGACATTTCAAATTTCTGCTTCATAACTTGTTCAAAATCTTTGCATAGATTCTCATTTGTTGACCCAAATATGATATCATCCACGTAAATTTGAACTATCAGAAGATGACCGTCGACCTCTTTAGTGAAGAGAGTGGCATCCACTTTTCCACGAATAAATCTATTGGCTAGTAGGTGTTGAGATAATGTCTCGTACCAAGCTCTCGGGGCCTGGTGTAAACCATACAGCGCTTTGTCTAGCAAGTAGACCTTGTCTTTGTGGTGTGGATCGGTAAAGCCCGGTGGCTGACCGACATATACCTCCTCTTTTACCTTCCCGTAGAGAAACGCTGATTTAACATCTAGCTGATATACTTTGAAGTTTTTCCAAGACGCAAATGCTAGGAAGATTCTGATTGCTTCTAGTCGAGCTACAGGAGCATACACTTCGGTGAAATCTATACCCTCCTATTGACTGAAACCCTGGACTACGAGTCGAGCTTTGTTACGAACCACAACTCCTCTATCGTCTCTCTTACACTTGAACACCCACTTGGTGTTTATCTTCCTTTGACCATCAGGTAAGTCCACTAACTTCCACACTCCCAGCTTCTCGAATTGGCTCAGTTCCTCCTGCATCGCATTGACCCAAGAATCTTCAGTAAGCGCCTCTTTGTAAGTCCTTGGCTCAACCTGCGAAATAAAACAACTCAATGAGAATTCAGTTTGTAAAGGAGCAACTTTTGTATAAAAACATGTAAGCCCTTGATCAAGCTGTCTTCTAGTGCGGACGCCTGACTGCAATTCTCCAATGATCAACTCCTCTGGATGGTATGAAAGAGTTCGTGGCATCACTTCGCCTGAAACATCTACATCGCCTTCCAGATTAGTAACATTCTGATTTGCACCTTGTTCACTGACTTGGTTTGTTTGACTTAAAATCTGAATTTGCTCCCCCTCAGAATCTGAATCACCACGATCAAATACTGGCATATTCTCAGATTCTTGATTATCATTCTGTGCCGTCTGATTATCTTGAGCAACTTCATCCTGTTGAACATCATCATGTTCACCAGCATTGCTTGGACCTGCTTCATCATCATTCAAAGCTTGTCGTGATCGTCTTGAATACTCAGCTGGGAACCTTTCCTGCGATTCTTCATACTCTCGCAAAATATCCAACTCATCAAAGAAATCTTCTTCTTCTTCTTCTTCTTCTTCTTCTTCTTCCATCATGTCAAACGAATCCCACAATTTATCGTAATTAAAACGCCATGAGTCACCGGGGTTCTGAGGCGGCATAGTATACCCCTGACACTCAACATTTGGAGCTTCAATAATCCGCTTCAGACTTGGAACGAAGACTCGTCGTAACGGACTTGCATAACCTATGAATATCCCTTCAATACTCTTCGGACCAAACTTTCCAAAAGGTTCTAGAACAGTACAAGGTGACCCGAACGGTTCAAGATACTTCAGATTTGGTTTGCGGTTATTGATCAACTCAAAGCATGTTTTGTTGAATTTCTTGACAATGAGAACTCTGTTGAGCGTATAGCATGCGACGGAAACTGCTTCTGCCCAAAAATTTATCGGTAGCTTTGAATCAGCAAGCATTGTTCTGGCCGTTTCAATTAGCGTCCTGTTTTTGCATTCTGCAACTCCATTCTGCCGCGGAGTGTACGGAGCACTAAACTCATGCAATATACCTCTTTCATCACAATATTCTTCCATCTTGTTGTTCTTGAATTCAGTACCATTATCACTTCTAATTCTTTTGATACGCCTTTGGTACAGATTTTCAATCTTTCTGAACAACGCCATCAAACTTTCAAACGTTTCATCTTTCGATTTCAAGAATGATACCCATGAAAATCTGGAATAATCATCAGTAACCACAAGATAGTAGAGATCTCCTGTAATACTTTTGACGTTTACTGGACCAAACAGATCCATATGTAGTCTCTCTAACGGTCTGGAAACTGAATTGACTTGCTTTTTAGGGTGTGACTTTTTCTTCTGCTTGCCTTTGATGCAAATAATGCACTCCCTTTCCAGATGAAAACCTTTGATATTAACTCCCAGAACTAAGTCATTGTGCACCAAGTGATTCATTTTTCTAAGATGTATATGACCCATCTTCCGGTGCCACAATCTCGATTCTTTCTCTGTTGCTCTAGACACAAAACAATGAGCCTGACCCGTGGTTGTAGTGTAACACCCCGAAAATGGGTTTGGTAATCAAACCCTGTTAATACTAAGAGACGGGTAAAATACCGTTAACGGTAAAATTTAACCCGACGAATATTAGGACTTAAACAATAATCCTAATATTAAAATAAAAAGAGAATAAAAGCTATTGAGAAAACAAAGCTTATAGGAAGCCCGAGTTAACGGAACTTCAAATAAAACGGGTTCTAACTCCCGGAAACCCACTAAGTTAACTAGGAATAATTAACCTAGTTAGCAAAGTGTAGTTAAGTGAAAACAATAAAAAAAAAACAAGGACTAGTAAACCCTTTTATAAAAAAGTTGGAACTAAAGGGACCAAAGTTGGAACAAAAGAAACATAAGTTTTATAAACAAAAATTAGACATAACACACACACTAGGTGGGTGTATGTCGTACGACCAGGAGGTTCTTTTGGAGCCAAAACCCTAACTCAAGCTAAATTCATCAAATTGGAGGTTGATTCTAGCCTCAAATCAATGCATGAACACGAATTCATGATCACCTAAGCATGGGGATCACAAGGTATGTTAAATTTTGATATTTAGTGATACTTTGAAATTATGATGAACAATCATAATCGAAATTCTGGAATGAATGTTGAATCTATGAGTGTTATTGTGATGAAATCCATGTTTAGAAACAACCCTAGTTAATAATTTGATAAACTAGTGTTGAAAAATACAAATTTGATGATTACCCATATGTGTGCTAAGTGGGTTTTATGACAAGAAGATGAACACTTGAATTAGAGTGCTAAATTGATGAATATTGATGTTATGATACTAGTACTAGGTGTAGTTCATGAACACTAGACATGGAGGTTTGAATTTTGATGTTAACCTTGGTGAAAATAACTAGTTATGAACTAGTTAGTAAATATGTAAAATTATGCACATTAGGTGTTTGTTAAAATGCCTAAATGAGAACTAAAGTGTTGAAAATTAGAGTGAAAACGCGTATTCGATTGATATGGCAATTACGCATGATATGAAGTGATAAGAGTTCTAAATACTATGTTGATTTAGACTTAATGTCGTAAACCATGCGATTGAAAGTAGTTAACTTTAGATAAGTTAAGTTAACTAATCCTGAAGTCGAATAGTAGCTTCGGCATAGGAAATAAGTGAGGTGGAATAGTCGTGATTTTTATGACTAATTTAACCGCCTTGTAAATGATTGACAATAGTTTGACGCTTAAACGAGCTAGGTGAAGGCTTGGGAAAGAAGCGGTCAAATAAATCAAGTACAAGAAGGGAAGCGTAATTTGGATGCGAGGTAAGTAAAGCTTACGCCCCTTTTCATTATTTACAAATTACATAATTGCAAGTATAGTATATGAATGCTACTAAGTGGTTGGCATAGGATGTTCCGACACGATTCAATGAGAGTCAGAACGAGGGGAAAATGGTAAGAAATCATAAGATATGGACAAAGGGGTAAAATGGTAAAATAGTCATGTAATGACGAACAAACAAAAACGGTGTTAAGTAAAACGAGTTCAAGGAAAACCGGGATAGGTTTAAAGGGGATGAAATGGTACTTAAATACCATCTCATACGGACAAATGGTCAATTAGACTAAATAGGTCAATTGGTGTGGGTAACGCCATTTGACAATAACATTTGACAATCGCTTGTTGAGTTTTGTAATCACAGGGAATAACATAAGCTTGCGTTGCTTTAACTATAAAGATTTAAAGCAAAAGTTAAGTAAACAGGTCAATACTTTGACCCGAGCCAAGTACGTATAACTAAGCTTTTTGGTTTAACATACAATTTTGGTCAAAATATTTAGCGAAAGTCCTTCGTTGTGAAGTGAGGGACTAAAGTTGACCAAAACACCCTTGAAGGGTATATTGGGCAAACGACTCATAGAGGTCGTTTAGGAACTTGCATAAAGATTATGGAATCATTAGACATGAATAAAGGTCATAGGAATGCACATTCGCGGGTCAAATGCTCAAAAATGGTCATTTGCGTAAAATGACCAACCGTTGGGTAAAATTGGGAAAAAGGGGGTTCATTATGATAAATCCACCACAAAACGTTGTGGTGGAATATTTGTAGTTAATTAGATATGGAACTTTTGTAGCGACAAAAGAAAGGCACAAGTTCTAGACTAAAATGCATAAATACCCTTAACGGGTCAAAATATGCATTTAAGCGTATACGGGATTTTATCACTTAAGAAACCCGTGATTTGAGATTAATATAATAGGAGATATTGAAATAATGAATTTCATGAGTTTAACGGTCAAATAAACTTGTTGGTGTGATAAAATCATGAACGGGTCAATATTTGGTAAAAAGGGTAGTAAGCCGAAGACTTAAAAAGTCTGGAATTTTGTTAATCCGGATGTGGGATTTTAACTCCATAAGATGGACAATTAAATTACGGACGCGTAGGAAAAAGAATCGCGTAAATCGGGTCAATAACGAAGAAGTTATGACCGTTTCCGTAAAAACCGTTGTTGCTAAAAAATGCAGGACACAGATATGAATCTGCTGGAAAACGTGCACCCTCGCGCCATGCGAAGGGTCACCCTGTTGTCTTCGTGCCACGCGACAGGCTGTCGCGGCCCGTGTAAATGTTTGCTTCGTCTCTCGCGGCCCACGAGAGACGCAGAAGCTGGCAAATTGATTGTTGATTATTGTTTGATGTTTTCGAACTTGTTTAAACTATTATTTAGGCATCAAAACTAACTATTAAGTTGGTTTTGATCATAGGTTAATATCTATAGTTCCCGGATGAAGATCAAGCTCAAAGAAGAACCAAACACGAGCAAGAAACAAGCTTCCGCACTTTATTACGTCGTCATTTATACTTTGAATGCCGTACTTATTTACACTATGTTGTAAAGTTTTAATAAACCCGTATTTTTATAAGTTGTGTAGTCATAATTACACATTTAATTATCGAGATTTATACGGAAATCTTTAAATACTAGTAAGGGTGTTACATGTAGTAGCTACGCTCATGTCCAACACGTACAGATCATTCACTCTAGGTGCCCTCATGATAATCCATTCTTCAGGGATAACAAATCGTGAAACAATGCAGTTTTCCATGTCATATGTCGAGACGCTCCACTATCCATAATCCATCGTGAAACAACTCTCAGAAGTTCCTGCACATATCACAAATTGATTTTAAAAAAAAATCAATAAAGATGCCGATTCATGCTTCACAATTACCAACTAGGAAGCTCCGGCAAGTCAGAAATTGTTTAGCTGAAATAAGCTGCCCAAGCCTCATCAGACTCGGGTAACTTAATCTCATCAATGCATTTCACAACCGTTTTAAGTGGCGGAAAATTTTCATCATTTATTTCCAGATTATCATCAATTATCACTTTTACGTCAACTTTAACCTCTTTTTCAACATCTGTCACCAAAACATTTCTCTTTTCATTTTTCAGAATCTTTTTAGGAACAAACTTCTTTTCTTGTGGAATTGAAGTTTGTTTCTCAGTCTTTGGTTTCCACATTTGTTGAGATGAAGCAATCCGTTTGTAAAATTTATCATTTTTAGTTACCACATTTTTAACAGATTCAGTTTTGACTTTTGTGTTATCATTTTTCAAAACTTTCTCAACAAACATCGGAGATTTTCCTTTAATATCATCTTTCTTCTTTGGATTCTCAACAACTTCAGTCTTAGGCTTGAAGTTGGTGCAATTTCTTGCAATGTGACCAACTTTGTTGCATCTAAAACATGTACGAGTATCAACAACTCGACTTGTGCCTTCAGACTGAGGTTGTGAGCTCCTCTTCGCAAAAAAACTCTTCATTTGATTTTGAAAAAATCTTTTTCTCTTCATCAGAAAGTGAACTCGAACTATTCACAAACACTTTCTTCTCAGTAAACTTCTTGTTTTGAACATTTCTCTTTTGATAACTCTTACCACCCCGATAACCACCCGACCAATTGTTTCGATTGTTATTATAAAAACATGGTGGAACAACAGGCTTTTTGTAGTAAGCTTTATCTTTCTCAAAATTCATTTGTCTCTTTGTTTGACTCAAACTGTTCACTTCTGACAACTCAACTTCAATCAATTTGAAAACATTTGTCAGTTTTGAAACATTTACATTCTCCAGAGGAAACTCAGAATCCGAATACAACTTATCAGATCCAGCCATCTTGTACATCACAAGACCCGGTTCATCACTTAAGTTGTTTTTGGATTTTGGTTTCTGAATGTAATTGTCCAGAAAACATTTTTCATCTTCAGCTGAATCACTATTCAAAACACTTTCAGCTGTGCTTTTAACAATCTCTGTTTGAACACTATCATCAGATGATGATGAAGAAAATGTCACATCAATTGAATCAGGAAGTTTCACTTCATTTTCCTCTTTTTAAGATTAACCAAACCAGATTGCTTTTTCGAATAATTGTCTAGAACTGGTGGTGAAACTTGATGAAACCCGACCCCAGTTCCATCACAGTATACATCTTCGCCTGCTTTGTCTTTCCCGATGGGTTTGGGAATAATGTGTTGCAAAACAAAGCTTGCAGAGTTGTAACTGTTCAATTTCAAATTGATTCGCTCATTCTCAATCTTAGCTTCTTCAAATTGAAGCTTCAACTTAGCAATCTCATCCAATTGTTTGTTGATTAATTCTTCTTTAATCCTCAAAACACATTGCAATTGGCAATTTTCTTTGTATGTTTTACCGTTTCTATCATCATTATCTTTAACCGTGCTTTTAAGCTTCTCAAATTTTTCAGTGATCTGACGATTTTCAAGAACTAACCTTTCATTTTCTTTCCTAACCTTTTCTTGATCAATTTTATCAGTTTCAATTTTGTTAGTTAATTCTTTTAATCGTTCAGTTGAAGCTTTTACCATTTTATCTCGATCAAGGATTTGATCCTCAACACTTCTGACTCTTGCAGTCAGATCTTCAACCTTCTTACCGTTGAGATAAGTGACTGTGTTACAAACTTTGCATTCCTTGATGCAATTTTTGCAGTCAACATCACCATTGACTTTCTTACCTGACTCAGTTGTTGACGCGTTTGAACTGACCTGGCTTTAGAATCTACCTCAAGAAACGGATTTAGAATCTACCTCAAGTGCCTTAGCTGCCAGCACCTTGTCAGCCATCTTTCCCATGTTTTCAGCATTCAACTCTTGAGTCGTGTCAATGATCCCGGTGTCAATCTTCTTTGACTTCTCTTTCTCTTCTTTCTCCTTCTTTTCTTTCTCTTCTTCTTCTTCTTCTCCACTTCCCCACCATTTCTTCTGCCAATAATCATCTTCAACTTTATATTCTTTGATTATGGTTTCCACATCAAGAGTGTTATGATCAATAGCAATGTTTCCATAGGGGTCAAGATAGCATTCCCTGTCTGGATCCCATCTTTTTGCTTTTTTTGCCTTAGAAAAGATACCAGCTATTCTGATCAATTTGTTTGTAGCCAACAACTTTCTGTGATTATACTTCTGTTCTTCAGTTCTGCTGTCTTTCCAAAGAAACAGGTTCATATTTTGCCATGAATGCATATCCAACCGCATCCTCCTTAGGTAACAACTCACTCCAGTCGAAACCTTCATCGTCGTGAATTACTGCAAGAGCTCTTGATTTTTCTTTGTTATCTTCAATCTGCTTCATTCTTGGCGGCTCCGATTTGTTCTGATGATATATTGCCTTCTTGTAGTAGTCTTCTCTAAACGGGTTTTCAGACTCATCAGCATACGCGTTTCTGCATTCACGCTTAAAGTGACCTTTCTGCTTGCACTTGAAGCACGTCACCTTAGACTTGTCAAAGCCCAACTTGGTAGATGGTCCACCAATTGACTTCCTCCCGGTTATCTCCATGAAACGCTGTGCTCGACGAACAGCACTGGCCATGCACCACCTTATGTCAATTAGTTCCATTTCTTCAGGATCTATTTAATCATAGTCCTCTTTTGTTAGGTTGGTGTTGCCAATCTTCCCTGCTACAAGGCTTTCATACGATTCCAAAACCGACGCTAAGAAAACCATCTGCTGCTTTGCCGACTCTTCGCTAAAGTTCTGAGCGTTCTTTAAGTCTACAACGATGTTGCATTGAAATAGATTCTTTGCATCAGAATGATTTGCAGATGACGAAGATCCACTGTGAAATCCACTGCTTTGACTTTCTTTGTTTGATGTGTTAACGTTTTCAGCAGAAAAAGTTGTCTTGGGAGATGTACTCTTTGGCATCATGCTCTTTGGATAATACAAATCCAAGTTCTGCTGATAAGACGAATGATTGACTTTGTGTGTCTTCTTTAATTCCAATTCATGACTCTCTAGTCTCTCAATCAGCAAGTCTACTGTCAACACTTCTGGCGGCTTGATAGTATTCTTTAGCATCAATGCATAATATTGCCAATCCATCTCATCTGGTAGCGAGTCAAACAGCTTGTCGACTAGCTCTTCTTGAGAATAAGAAATTCCATTTCTCGCCAGTTCCAGCTTCAGGTGTCCAAACCTCTCAATCATTTTACAAACTGATTCATTCTTTAAACACCCAAACAAATCAAACTCTTTTCTAAGAAGTTTCTTTTTGTTCTTCACTATTTCTGTACTTCCTAAACATTTGGTTTCTAACTTTTTCCAGAGATCTTTAGAACTGCTGTACTCGATCAAAGATATTATATCTTCTCGAACAGATTGAAACAGCAACGCAACACATTTCTGCTCATCATGGTATCCATTTTTTAGACTCTTCCAGCTAGGAAAAGCAAAGGCCATCAACCAATCTTCAAATTTCTTTGCCCACCGACTGTATTCTTCTATAGCCATCAACTTCGGGGGTTTGTTATAGGTTCCGAAAGCACTTTCAACCTCCAATTCATCCGATAATTTTTTCTTTGTGTTTGGCGTGTTCTCATTGGTGTTACTAGGTGAAGCATCATCTCCAGAATTTCCAGCAAAGGCAAACAAATCACTGAACGGATTCATGAATAGATCATCCATCTCGTACGTACCTGAAAAAAAATCAACAAACACTTAGAACTTTCTTGATTTTGAAAAAATCAGATTCAAACAAAACCACTTGAAGTGAAATAACTTCAAGCGAAAGCAACAAGATTAACCAATACAAGCGAAACCAAGACCTTTTGAAGCAAAATGTCCTGTTTCGCTTAAGATTTTAAGCGAAAGCCTAAAACAAGTACAAGTAGTTCAAGCGAAAGCCAAATATCTGAGTTCGCTTGAACTTTTCAAGCGAAAGCCAAGAATAAAGGATGTTTCGCTTGTGATTTTCAAGCGAAAGCTGTTATATTCAAGCGAAAGATGAGAAAATCAGCAACTTTCAAGCGAGACCTCGAAGAACAGTTCAAACAAATCACAATTTTATGCCATTTTTTTATCAGTTTTAACCCGAATTTTAATCTGATTCTTTGTAGGATTTTATGCCATTTTTTATCATTTTTAACCCGAATTTTAATCTGATTCTTTGTAGGATTTGTTAAAACTATGTTTTACACAACATATGTGAAAATCAGGCCATTTCAACCGTTAGAACTTGTTCAAATAAGAAAAGTATGAGAAGAAGTGAGTAGAGATGAGAAAATCCAGTAGAATCAAGCTGCTATGGTATGAACTCCTCGTCCTGAGCTCTGATACCACTTGTAGGATCGGTTTCGTGACCCTAAACAGTCAAGTTGAGCAGTTCATCATCATTTACTAAGGCGGAATCAAAGTAAACAACTTCAAACAGCTTGTTCCTTTTCAATTTATCTTCTATTAATCAATTCTGAGTCTTTACAATCAATTCTGACAAAAATCCGGCAGCACCTCGACTCTCACACACACACTCTAACTGTTTCGCTTCAAATGACCACAACCCCTATTTATAGAGTTTTGGGTTTCGCTTGGAATGGACTCAAGCGAACCCTGATCATTCAGTTTCGCTTGAGATTGACATGATCACCCATTCAAGCGAAACCCCTTAAACATAATCTTAAACTTACATTTTGACCCCTGCTCTATACAATCATGACATATATAGACCCTAGACTTAAGACGGAGTCAACAGACATTAAGTGCACCAACAGAAAGCTGATAATTTTATTATTCCAGAAGGCTCAAAATATTTCATTTATCATATTAGATCAGTAGAAAAAGGTTTGGGGTCAAAAGGATTTGTAAACCTCATTTTATAGCCCAAAAGGGCAAAACCGGCAATTACCGAATCAAGCTTAGAATTCTAAGTTATGCTCAGCCTAAAAATAAATAAAAATCTCCAAAAATACCAAAATATTATTTTATATCAGTGGGTAAAAAGTTTGGTATCAAAAATCGGGTTTAGATAGGCTATACGCTAATTACACCGTTTAATCATTAAAAAGCTTTCTAATTACGCTAATGAGCATAACTCTTAATCTAGACCTCAAACTGATGTCAAATTTTAGGTGCAAGTTTATAAATTAGTAACTAAGGTTTCTACTCTTTTACATTTTCAAAAATCACGTTTTAAGGTCATATGGGCATAATAGTCAACATATAAGCAATTAACGGAACCATGCATATGAATCGGATAACTATTGAACCAAGTTGTATAATCACAGAGGGTTATACTAACATGAAACCTGGTCCTAATGAGGCTGTAAGGTATTTCTAAACTATGATCAAACGGGTCAGAACTGAAAGTCAAAGCAAAAGTCAAATTATGCGACTTTCGGTTCCGAACCGGGCCTAAACTAAAAATTGTCGGGTTGAACATGTTTAGACATGTTCTTACATTAATTAACAAGTTATATTAATGATAAAACAGGTTGCATAGCTTCTACATTGCCAATTATGCATTAGTTTGAAATTAAGCTTTCTGTTGACTTTTTAATATCAAGTTTGACCCGACAATTGACCTAGTTATAGTGGGAATCAGAGAGTACCCTTTTACAGGCTTATTACCCACATAATTACCTACTTATAGGTACTTTCAATTCGAGATTTGACTGAACAATTATTGATTAATCTCGAAGTCAAACCTTAATTACGATGGTTTGACTTTAAGCTAATTAACTAAGCTAAACTGAATTAGGAAGGGTTAATGACACTTACAATAGTCCTAAGTATGATTAGGGATCCTAAGAAAGCTTGTTGCTGATCAGAGAAGCTCCAGAAACCAACTTGAAGTGAGTTGCAAATGAATGGCAAAATGTTGCAAACTTGGGAGTCCTTATATATGTATTTTGATGCAACAAGATCACTCCAAATCAGTCTACAAAGGTTGTAAGATGTTCCCAGGTGTCCCTATGATGCTAAAAACCAGTTATAGGGCCCCTGATTTTCGAATACCACTCTTATAAGGCGGTGTAACTTGTTTAACAGGCATCTGTCCAAAATTCTGCCCAGATACATGCCTTACGGACCGTAAGCCTTAGGCTTTACGGTCCGTAACCGTCCTTCAAGAGCCATCGCCCAGCGCCGCTATCTTACAGACCGTATGGGTTCACCCTTGCGATCCGTAAGCGTTCCTCAGCAGACAAAAACTTGTAAATTTTGAAGTTTTGACCATGCAACTTTGTAGTTTCCGAATCTCATGCTTTCTTTTCAGTATAGGGACCATGATGTCAGCCTTTGCATGTCTCTGAATGTTGCCATGCACAATTTCCTTCTTGGATTCTTGTGGAGAGTCTTGCTATGCACTCGAATAAGGTTTTAATTCTTTTAAACAAGAATTTTAATTATGAACTTTGTTGTAACATTATTTAAAAACCAAAATTCTTTATAAATTGAATTTATTCATCATAGGAATAAGCGGTTCTAACCAGATCAGATGTTTATCATAATGATTAAGGTCTTGGGATTTAAAATTAGGTCGCTCAGAGGTGTTTATTAACATGTCGACACTTTTTAAATCCTACCATACATCTTCTAATTTGACTCGGGTTCCTGACACGTTTATCTTACATGACACGTGTCTTTATTCTATTGGGTAAAATTTTGCGAGGTGTTACAGTTTCAACTCCCTAAGTGTTTCTTCCCGCTCCTCCAACTCAACTTGTTTGGCCTGAGCCTTGGCATTAAACGCCTCCAGCTCAAGGTCCAAATTCTGGCACCTCTCCTGCACCTGATAAACAAAATCGGTGTCAATACGGAACTTTTCCACCTCAGCAGATAACTCAAATCTCACCTTTCGAGCCTCATTAACGGCTTTACGCTCCAACTCTTCTTGGCCTTCCACTGTGGCAACCCTCTGCCAAAAAAAATATATGAGTAACCAAGAATGATGACATTATCTAAAAAAGAAAATATGAAAATTAAAATGAAGAGTTAAAATAATATATTGTATTCACAATTTCTTGCCTTTCCACTTGAAGAGTCTACAAGCAATCCATTAAGATGATCCCCAACTACAGCTATGAGTTTGCGATCCGGGCTCAAGGATATATGCTGCAACAATAAGGAAACGGGTCAGTCAGGTTAAAAGACATACAAAATGTATTCTATATTATCATTGTAACTAAAATCTTTCATAAAAGTGTTTGCAGGTAGGCCAAACCCGACCTTAACAATTTTGATTCGTACTTAAAAAATAAATCTTTTGGCCAGAACCCGTTGTAACCCGTGACCCAACCCGCCCACCTTGGGCTGTAAACGAACTGAACGTTCAGCGAATAGTTCGTGAACTGTTCAGCGGTTCGTTCATTTAATAAAAAACAAACACGAACAAGAAATTCCGTTCAATAAGTTAAACAAATTGTTTATGTTCGTGAATGTTCGGTAATGTGTTCATTTATGTTCACTCGTTTATGTTCATTCTTTTAAAGGTTGTTTATGTTATATATTTATTTTATTGGTTTTAGTTTCTAGAAATTTGAAACCATAGTTATAATATTCGCTGCTGCCAACATCCCTTATTTGACCATTTCAATTTCAGTTTGTGTTAAAGCTTGACAAATTTCTTAAGTCTAGTGTTTATTATATTTATGATAATTATGTCAACTATGTTCGGATAGTTATGTTAAGTACTTAGGTACTTATTTATTTTTTCAGTGGATTCTTCGTAATTTTTCAGATGAAAAATGCAGCTTCTATTTTAAAATGTATATATAACGTTCGTTTGTGTTCATTTATGTTCATGAACATTTGTTTGTGTTTGTTTATGCTTGGTAAGTGTTCATGAACATGTTCATTTCCTTAATGAATGAACACGAACATAAAATCTTGTTCGGTAAGTGTTTGTGAACCGTTCATGACATGTTATTCCTTAATGAATGAACAAGAACAAGCCTGTGTTCGTGTTCGTTCGGTTCGTATACAACCCTACACCCACCGTATCCATATTAAGAAACTCACATTCACCGGCCAGGGAAGACGGAAATGATTCACTAGCTGAAATCCATCCATATCATATTCCCTCACACCACAATCGTTGTTTGACGTCAGAAAATGCTTTCCACCGCTACAAAGTGACAAGGGTAGTATACAAGTCAACGAACTAACAATAATATGTTTTGTAGTATACAAACAAATCATAATACATAATTACCTCAGGGCGGCGTATATCTCAATAGCAGTTGTTAAGGCATTGTCTTCATTAATTACTCTTGTACATGCACATTTAATAACAGATGCACATAACAAGATACGGACTGTGTTAGGGTATCGGATCAGAGTAGGCTCGAGTGGAAGCGGAACAAACACACACACACTAGCAGAAAATAAAGAACACGAGAAGTTACGTGGTTCGGTCAAGGTGACCTACGTCCACGGGTTGCAACTAGGGTTTCACTTTTATTAGATGCTCACAACTGTTTTCAGAATGACACAGACTATAATTTTATCATAGGTATTTATTGAACAAGATTAGGGTTTCCTACTTGGTCAACAGGTTAACTAAGTTGGCCTAATAACTAGGGCTGGTTAACCCTAACTAGGGCCGACTACCTTAAAGCCTACGAACCCAACAATCTCCCACTCAGTGGCTTTGCATAGTACACAAAGTGCATCCAAGAAACCCATCACTAGTAACTTCAGTAATCTTTACGTTCAAGTCTTCCCAGCCTCCAGTTCCAAGAACAAGCTAAGACTTCAGTCACATCCAAGCCACCTAGTTGCAACCACACCTCTCATCAAGTACCTGAGAGACCAGTTGAAGCTCCCACAAGCTCCAACCCAACAGTCTTATCAGACCCATTCTCTATCTCAACCGGCTTGCACGATCCACCAGCTCCAGAGATATACCGAGAATTAATACCACTCTCCACATTTTGCAAACTATTTCCAGGAGAGCTTTTTTCTTAAGTCGGAACCTTCGTCTTCAAAACCCAACGGTTCTTTGTGATTGTACCCGGAACATGACCCGTGCTCCCACTATCACCAAATCCCCTGACTTGCTTAAACTTAGACCCCCGACCACATTCAAATGACATCCCCAAAGCACCAAGATTCAAGTTCGCAAATTGAACCCTCTTCCGCTTACTAGATTCAGTGAATCAGACTTTATGATGTACAGGGACGGCTACTCCCTCAGCAGGTATCTCAACTAGATACAACGATCCTCGTCTCCTCCCACAGGCAACAACAAGATTTCCATCAATCACCTTCCACTTCCCACCACCAAGCTTAACATCTAGTCCCTGTTTATCCAGTTGACTAACAGAAATAAGTTTCTTCGTTAAACCTGGAATTACCCTGACGTTCTTTAAGTTCCATGTAGTGCCTAGTGGAGTCTTCAGATTGACATCTCCCATACCCGTAACATTAAGAACATGACCGTTAGCTAATCGTACCTATCCAAAGTATCATTTTTTCAGATTCACCATCGTCTCCCCGTTGTGCATGGCGTGAAACGTAGAACCAAAATCCATAGCCCAAGAATCTACAGACTCTTCACAGCAAACCAGTACGTCATCGTCAGATTCATCTGACACAACACTGTTTACATGTTGGTTACCATCCTCTTTCTTAGGATCAGGACACTCATTTTTAACATGCCCATTTTCACCATAGTTCTAGCACCTCACATTCTTCCCAGCTTTAGACAAGCTTTTCTCATGACTCCTACTACTTCTGTTATTACCTTTTCCCCTGCTAACACTGAACATACCAGAAGTAGATCCTCCACCAGTGTTCCTCCGGCGAACGTCTTCACCCAAAACACTATCCCGGACCCGATCAAACTTCAAATTTCTAGTTCCAGCAGTTTTAGTGACCGTTGTCACAAATCCTGACCAACTATCAGGTAAGGAAGATAACAAAACCACAGCCTGAGTGTCATCTTCCAACTTCATGCCCACAGTTGCTAACCTGGACAAAATTGAATTGACCTCGTTAATGTGATCAGCAACTGAACTGCCCTCGTTCATTCTCATATTAAACAGTTCCCTCATCAAGAACACCCTATTACTGGCAGACGGCTTCTCATACATATTTGACAGAGCTCTTGCCTTTTTGTCCTTTGAGTTCCAAATTACCTCAGCAGCTTTATCCATTCCAGCAGGTTTTTCTTCCAGTACCACATCCAAATCGCATTCATCAAGTAACGCCTCTATTTGCATTCTCCACCATGCAAAATCAGTACCGTTGAACTTCTCGATTCGGAACTTCCCGTCTTCAGCCATAGCAAATGAGAAAACCAGAAAAAACCACAAGGAACCAAGCAACCGAAACCCGAGCAACTTTCAATAAACAAGAAACCCGAAGTACCCAAACCAGCGACTTCTCTTGCAAACCTGAGCGTAAAATCAGCGAATAAACAGGGTTCAAGAACCGAAATCCTAATCGCCAAACACCCAAAAACTACCAGATCTGCAACAGCAAACCCTACGGTGCAAACCCTAGACCTTACGAACCGTAACCAGAGAATAGGTACGGGCCCGTAAACAAGTCAGCGGCGATGGCAGCAACAACAGATCAAGATCTCTCGTCCAGCTCTCTCTCCCTCTCCTGCGATAACCGTGTGAACCGTGTATTTAACTAAACCTTTGGCTCTGATACCACTTGTTAGGGTACCAGATCAGAGTAGGCTCGAGTGGAAGCGGAACAAACACACACACACTAGCAGAAAATAAAGAACACGAGAATTTATGTGGTTCGATCAAGGTGACCTACGTCCACGGGTTGCAACTAGGGTTTCACTTTTATTAGATTCTCACAACTGTTTTCAGAATGACACAGACTACAATTACATCATAGGTATTTATAGAACAAGATTAGGGTTTCCTACTTGGTCAACAAGTTAACTAAGTGGGCCTAATAACTAGGGTCGGCTACCCTAAATCCTACGAACCCAACAGACGGGACTATATCAACGGTGTTTATATAAAATACGAGATTCGGATGATTAAAATACCTTGCATACAAGCTCTCCTTCAACACCTCCGGCAACCAGAAAATCATCATTGACTGCTAATGTACTAATATCAGTTTGCGTAAATCCTTCCAACAAGCTTCCATCATGTTTCTGTGGGCCCAAATAAAGTATCAACAAGATTTAAAAATATATATCAGGAACATTACAAAACTTATGATCAAAATAAAGTACCTTAGTAGGTGCTACGTGCCCAGAGAAATTAAGAATTTCGGTTAAGTTTGTGACACTGATGACCAGTGCATGATTGAGTCGTTAGACACGATATACACATCATGCTTTGAGGTAGCGCATACCATGTTCCTTAACTGTACACATTTTTATGGCGGTTAATAGAAATTACGTGATTGAACACTTGAACGAACAGAATGTAATGGTGGAAACATGAAAATGAACGACCGTAGGTGTCACTGCTCTAGAATTATGGAAGAAGTCGTAGTAGTTACCACCTTTCAATGTTAGTTTGTATATCTGAACTCGTAAAAGGTTGCAATGATATCAAAAGTGGAAATCACTTTTACGTATACAAGCGACGGGATTGTTAATTGTACCATATCAGCAGTTTGACCGGATAAGGGAATGTCTTCATAGTTTTCGTATTGGATGAGCCTTGCACGTCGATATTGTTCCCTTGTTAAACGCATTCCCATCCATGGAAAGCCCTGAATATCTTTACCGGTTCTTGCCTGAGCAGTGGACGTATCGGAATCGTAACCAATTTGATCTTCATCGTCGGTTTCCTCATATGTATCGTCTGAAGAATCTGATATGTCCCCATACTCCGCCATCTAATCTATTCAATCAACTTGGTTACGCACATTCAATCAATAGTTAGTGTGCATGGAAACTAAAAAGCTACAACTACTTCCAAAATAGGGGAAAAAGACCAATTTAAAGGTATGCTCAAGAAACCATAAGGAATGAACAGAAAAGAGACCCTGATTGATCAATTAACCTAACAAAAACGGAAATGAGAAAACCCTACTCAAATTGCTGAAATTTATGATCCAGAAAGGATCAATGAGTGAAATCGAAATAGTAACTAAAATGAAGGTTTAAATTACTTATAGAGCAGAAATTTGGAAAAGATCCTCTTCTTTTTTGTTTTCTACAACAGATTCAGAGGTATGAATCAGCTCAATCTTTCTTCCAGTTGTGTTTAAAAGAAAAGGGGAGATGAAAATGGTGGAATATACATAGAAATGTAACACATGTAACACACATCACGTAATGTAATGCATATCGCGTGACATGATGTAATGCAATGTAATATGGTATAAAGTGATGTAATATAATGTAATACGATGTAATATGATATAAAGTGATGTAATATAGTGTAATACGATATAATATGATATAGTGTAATGTGATATAAAGTAATGTGTAACATTTATTATTTATTATTACAATTATATTAGTTTATTAACATCATCATAAATATTTTATTATTTACCTTTTCAAAGTTCCAAACCAATCTGCGGCAACTTCTTAAGATCGATATCCATCAAACACGTCTATAGTTGCATCATTATTTTTAAATGAAACTAATCAAAATTCTCCGTGTTTGAACCTAGATCCCTTTAAACACCTCTATTGTTACAACACTCTTAGTAAGTTATAACAAAATTTCTTTTTTCATATTTTTTTAACGGAGTACCTAGATCGAAGTATAACTGAAATTTTACAAACCTACTTAAAAAACTAACGAAATGAACAGTAGGGTTGAACCGCGGATCATATACTTCCTCAATACGAATAAAATAAGAATACGAAAATGTTACTGAACATGATAGTAAATAGATAAGAGGAAGTAACTATGAAACTATAAGAACAATACACAACATCGGAACAAAAGCACATACATCCAACTATATGTATCAAGCAATAGTATATCCTAGATAAGAATGAGGTGCGAACTCTTGGGAACGTTGTAAAGTTTTGTTAACAATATTAATTGGCATTACTAGTTAAACTAGATAGTGTAGTTTTGATGGTGCTTAACCTAACTGCAATAGGAAAGCCGTTAAAAGTAAATACTGTTGGTTCAGTTCTGTTTGTGCATGAAGGAAAACATGAAAACATACCTTTGGTTGCATCAGCACAGGTTAGCAGAGAATCCAGCATGGAGACGCAGCCATTAGGGTTTGACATGATTGTCATCTTGGTCTGGTTCCTCCTTAGGGTGCTGACTGATGATGGTGGCTAAGAGAAACCGAAAAGGGAATCGGTATAGGAGAGGAGGTCGAATTGATGTTATGATCTTATGGGGTGTGTCTGTTTGTGTAACTGAGTAACCCTCTAACCTCCACATAATTCTCCTTATATAAGCACCCAGGAGGAAACCCTAATTAGTTAATAAGGGTAATATGGTCCATCAACAATTACCAACTAATTATTTAATAGGATTGTTATATATTTTGATCTATATAATGTAAATGATTATATGGCTACTAGATTAAATATTAATACATAATATATTTAATCTTACATTCTCCCACTTAATAAGTGACTATCTAATCAATTTACCCAACTGTTCTTTAGAATAATGGATAGTCTCGCTGCTTATGTCTAGTCTAATGACATAAATATGCAGTGAGATTTTCCCTTGAAGAACCTTAATGTTGGAATTAGCACTTGTAATTTGTCTATGGACCTTAGAACAATCCTCTTATAAACTATTAGTGGTTGTAAGGTGAATAACAACTTATTTTCCAGCTTTAAACATTTATTTCTTTGTACATATGTTGCTTATCAACACACTCGTTATACTTTGGTATTTCTTGAGTGTTGTAGTTGATTTATAATGCATCAGATTGTACAAGTGAAAATCTTAGTATGTAATGTACTGGAAAAAATGTACTTATTTCCATGCGTAAGCCCTTAACTTTATGGGTCATGGTTTTGTACATTATAATGTATTCACATTTACCACTTAACTTTATAGTTTAGAGTTTCAAATTAAGGCATGCATCTTAGGAGTTCTAGTGATTATTCCATAAATAAAGATTAGTCTCAGGAAAGACTTAATCTGGAATAACTTTAGTGATAGCATTTACGTTAGAGAGTTCTTGATTATCATAATAGACATCATGTTCGATTTTTCCTATTCATCATGCTCTAACTTTCTTCTTTATAATCTTTATCAGAAGAGAGCAATAGGATTATCGTGTCTTAGGAAATAATCAAGGATTTAATTTAAGAGCTAATTCTAATAGAAACTTTAAATACTTTAAATAAAGCAAACATTTTAGGTTTAAAAATTTAGAGTGGATGAGATATTGATATGAAGAAGAAAAAATTATAGTGAGTAACATTATGGGTACTAAGAATAAGGCAGACGAAATGATCATAAAAACTAATTAAGGATCATTAAGCTAAGGATCATTTATGTGAAGAGATTGTGATATGTCTATTACTAACATCAAAATAATAGACTTAGCTAAAAAATTCTACTTAAACGAAGACAAAACAGCTTTGGCCAGAAGTGTAATCATTTAAGCATATGTGCAAAGTGGTTGTAACAAATCAGCTTTGGCCAGAATTGAAACAATCACTTTAGTTATGCACTTGTTGAGTATGCCATCTATGAATGAATTAAATCAGCTTTGGCCAGAAATTAAGACATTCATGCTTATGATGCATACACAACATAGCTTTCGTAATACTTGAATAATAAGTAGATGTATCAAGTCAGCTTTGGCCAGAAATGATATATCAAAAGCTCATTCAAGTAAAGCCATTTTGGTTTTGTAAAACATTATTTGATCCTTATTAATTAACTAAGTAAATTACAAAACCATTTATTTAATAGCAAACCACCTGTTAGCGCGGATCGAACTAATCACGTTATGGTTGCGAGTCGCAACTATGGTCTCGACTAATCACGTTATGGTTGCGAGTAGCAACCTCATGGTCTCGAGTGATGACGTAATGGTTGCGAGTAGCAACCTCATGGTTGCGAGTGATGACGTTATGGTTGCGAGTAGCAACCTCATGGTTGCGAGTAGCAACCTCGCTAACAGCTGTTAATTGTGATATCATAACCGAAAATTCGAAATCTAAGGGATTAAGAGATATTCTTTCCTGTTTCAAGCTGATCTAATTTTGTCAACAGATTTCAAAATTGCAATCTCTTTATCTTTTTAACAGTTTTCTAAAAACTTTAGAGGACAAAATAGATCAAAACCAGGAAAAACACTTAATAATCCGAATCATATTCCAAATCATAACAGAATACTTCGAATTTTCTCAAGAACATGATGAACCCTAAAACATAAAACATAAATTCTGGAACCCGAAACCTGAATTTTAATAGTTTTTTCTAAACAGATTTCGGCTAAACATAAACAAGTTAATTCCGAATGAACATATCATTAATCTTTTTCCGAAAATCATGATTTCGAGTCGATCTTCATGACTCGAAACCGGCTGTGACGGTTTTGAAAATTATAAAGAAAATAATCCGTTTTCCAAGTTTCAATCCCAGAATTATGGATACGAAAACAGAACTGACTAATCAACATATGCTCTGATACCACATGTTGGTTCAGTTCTGTTTGTGCATGAAGGAAAACATGAAAACATACCTTTGGTTGCATCAGCACAGGTTAGCAGAGAATCCAGCATGGAGACGCAGCCATTAGGGTTTGACATGATTGTCATCTTGGTCTGGTTCCTCCTTAGGGTGCTGACTGATGATGGTGGCTAAGAGAAACCGAAAAGGGAATCGGTATAGGAGAGGAGGTCGAATTGATGTTATGATCTTATGGGGTGTGTCTGTTTGTGTAACTGAGTAACCCTCTAACCTCCACATAATTCTCCTTATATAAGCACCCAGGAGGAAACCCTAATTAGTTAATAAGGGTAATATGGTCCATCAACAATTACCAACTAATTATTTAATAGGATTGTTATATATTTTGATCTATATAATGTAAATGATTATATGGCTACTAGATTAAATATTAATACATAATATATTTAATCTTACATTCTCCCACTTAGCCGAGTAATCATTTACTATGAGTATTAGATAAGCCTGATCAGGAGTTAACACTCATTTTAGCCTTAAACAAGTACTATAGCAGAAAAATACAGCCGTTGAATCATTATGCGACTCAGGACCCCCATTAATCATACTATAGCCTTAATTTAAAACCTAATCGTCATGATCAAAATACGCATAAGCCCTTTGTTTGATTTGTAACTTTATTTGTCTTATATGCCATTATGTCGACTTGACATATTCTTAGAGACGTACAAAATCAAACTGATGAGGAAAATTAACTAATACTTAGTCATTCATAGTACGATATGCAGTTGCGCATGGCCATTAACTAATACCCGTCTATGAGCTCTCTTAATAAGACTTATGGGTAATAGCCCTTCAGTTATAGGATCCTTAAGCATATCATGAATGATTTCGATACAAAACTTAGTTTCCTCAATTCGTTCATAAACGAATAATTAATTGCGTATCGAAACTTAATGCAGCACCTCTCGAACTGTTACTGTTCAAGGAGTCATGGTAGCTGACTTTATCACACTAAGTCTTCAAAACATTAATTATATGGAGTTAATAAACTTATGAGTCCACTGATAAAATTCTAACAACATTTAGTGACTATATTATGTCGTTATAACTTAGGTTGTCAATATCAGTGCATTATGACTCCTCCATGAGATATGTTTTGTCTGCTGACATAAATATATACCCGAAATTACATTTTGTCATCTTTGAATATCTCAAAGTTAGAGTAATAAACCGGTTTTAATTCTCACTTCTTCTTCAAATAATAGCCTCTCGTTTCTTTTAAAGATATTGTAATACTCCATTAGATGCTTTACAATAATCTAGACATATCTAGTGTGTTGCAATGTGAGTAATATCTAAACGAGTATAGACTTGAACTTACATAAGGCTTCCAATTAATGAAGCATAAATAAATAATCTCACTTATCCTATTATCCTCTAAAGGAGAGCAGTATTGTTTGTTACATACGTAAGGACCCATTTAATGTTAAACTTATGGAACGAAACCAATATCCCATTGGATCTATCTCAGTATGTTATGATATCAATTACATAAGAGATATCTCTGAGATTTATTATATCAAAGTTTGTGTTAACAATGCTTTGACTTATGTAACATATACTTGTCAAAAGAATGTCATCTATATAGACAAGTTTATCTTAGTTGCTCCCACTCATCTTGAGGTAGGTACATTAATCCACTTGGTTCTTGATGAAAATAATTACGTTAAGATTTCATCACATTATGATGTTTGCATTAACCCATACATGGATTTTATTGGCTTACAAATAAAGTGTTCTTTAACCTTCAGTTTAGAACTTTAGGTTGTTATCTAATGAACATGTAAATGTGTCAGCCATTTGTTATGGAAAATTGTTTATAATGTTCATCTAATGTAGCCTTAAACTATTATAAGCTACTAGAACAATGATGATCCTTAAAGAAATCTTTTGTAAGATAGGTAAGAAAGACTCTTTCATAATTTTTCTCTTCCTGAGTATAACCTTTGACAATCAAACATGCTTCTTAGTGTCTTAACGTTTATATTAGGATTTGGTTTAGTTATGAACACTCTTAGGTAATTCAATCAAATCCCAAACGTTATACGAACACATAAAATCAGTTTTACTAGAAAACTGTTTTATTCCATTAAGAATATTGATTGACACTAATGGCTTAATTTGAAGAGATAGGATCAGTAAATATTTCCAAAATCCATTTCAACTTCAATTAGGGAGGTTATGTAATCATCAAAATTAGTAGGCTTTTAAACCTAGATGACCTCCTGAGTTGATTATTGGGTTCATTAGAAGTTTCAGTTTTATGGATTAGCTCTTGATTAGGTTGCTATCATTTTCATTCTAAGTTTATAATAGTTGGTGCAGTATGGTGTACAAGAGGTGTAATCGGAGTTAAATTTGGAATGAAATTTAATGACATTCTTCCCCCCGCCTCTTGTATTCCTTGCAAATCATAATAAGGACTTTTACTGCTCCCACTGACCTTAGGAATCTTTAGGAACTCAGCATGCTTAGGGTCAATGCTTAACGACCAACAAATTCTAATAGAGAAACAAATTAATGACGTTAGTCGTTGTGATTTCTCTTGTTGAGGATTATGTTAGTTTAGGTAAGAAATCTAAGTGTGCCCACAATTAAGCAACTATGAAACTTTTGTAAGAGTAGCATTAGATTTTAAGGAGACAAATATTGATAGAACAGTGTCGTGATGGAGCGGTGTCTTGTACAAGAGGTGCAAACTGAGGTAATGTAAAATTTTCACTCCCCACCTCTTGCAACTATTGCAAGTTATTATTAAAACACTTAATGCTCCCACTGATCTTTAATGTCTCTAGAATGCTATAAGAGAAGTTTCAATGAGCTACATGACGTGGGAACCTATCATATATACGTTAGACTTTATTTGATTTCTTTAATGTCCAAATATCCTAAGAAAGTTTAGGGACATATCTAATAGAAATCTTATTAAGTATATATATATGAATAGATTTCTTCTAAGAACGTGTGCCATATGCGACAAAATTTAGATACAAGTTGATAGTCTTTTAAATGATAAATGAATTATGTCTGAATATTCCATTTGGAATAAGTTCCACGAATGTCAAAGAATGACTTATGATGGACCCATACTTATTCCTTAAGCCAAGTCATACTTAGGGCGTTAACGTCATGATTTAAAATCACTTAGAATGAGATTAGATGGAAAATCATCCTCATTAACCATGTCATGATTACTCATAAATTTTTGGTTATAATGGATGAAATTTATAAGTCTCATTTTCCTTTTGTCAAGTTCTCATTTGCATGATAACAAAAGTTGTGAAAATGTAAGGTATCATCTAGTTTCATTTTAATAATGTTTCTATCCAGATATTTAGAACAAATAAGATGAGAGATAAGTGTGACTTTATGTTGACTATGCAAACCTCACAACCTTCATGACATAGCCTAAGTAATGATACTGTACTCTGATTAATAATCAGAACATGTAATGTATCGAAAAGCTTTGTTAGAAGACTGCTTATTATGGTTCTTATAGCCTTAACATTTAATTTTGTCACTAACTCTCATATTAGTTATTTGTCGAGTTCTGGTAAGGAAACGTATGGAACTAGAGTCAACTAATCATGTGTTAATTGGAATATTGAAATTATCAGACTTAAATATCATTAATAAGTGACTATCTAATCAATTTACCCAACTGTTCTTTAGAATAATGGATAGTCTCGCTGCTTATGTCTAGTCTAATGACATAAATATGCAGTGAGATTTTCCCTTGAAGAACCTTAATGTTGGAATTAGCACTTGTAATTTGTCTATGGACCTTAGAACAATCCTCTTATAAACTATTAGTGGTTGTAAGGTGAATAACAACTTATTTTCCAGCTTTAAACATTTATTTCTTTGTACATATGTTGCTTATCAACACACTCGTTATACTTTGGTATTTCTTGAGTGTTGTAGTTGATTTATAATGCATCAGATTGTACAAGTGAAAATCTTAGTATGTAATGTACTGGAAAAAATGTACTTATTTCCATGCGTAAGCCCTTAACTTTATGGGTCATGGTTTTGTACATTATAATGTATTCACATTTACCACTTAACTTTATAGTTTAGAGTTTCAAATTAAGGCATGCATCTTAGGAGTTCTAGTGATTATTCCATAAATAAAGATTAGTCTCAGGAAAGACTTAATCTGGAATAACTTTAGTGATAGCATTTACGTTAGAGAGTTCTTGATTATCATAATAGACATCATGTTCGATTTTTCCTATTCATCATGCTCTAACTTTCTTCTTTATAATCTTTATCAGAAGAGAGCAATAGGATTATCGTGTCTTAGGAAATAATCAAGGATTTAATTTAAGAGCTAATTCTAATAGAAACTTTAAATACTTTAAATAAAGCAAACATTTTAGGTTTAAAATTTAGAGTGGATGAGATATTGATATGAAGAAGAAAAAATTATAGTGAGTAACATTATGGGTACTAAGAATAAGGCAGACGAAATGATCATAAAAACTAATTAAGGATCATTAAGCTAAGGATCATTTATGTGAAGAGATTGTGATATGTCTATTACTAATATCAAAATAATAGACTTAGCTAAAAAATTCTACTTAAACGAAGACAAAACAGCTTTGGCCAGAAGTGTAATCATTTAAGCATATGTGCAAAGTGGTTGTAACAAATCAGCTTTGGCCAGAATTGAAACAATCACTTTAGTTATGCACTTGTTGAGTATGCCATCTATGAATGAATTAAATCAGCTTTGGCCAGAAATTAAGACATTCATGCTTATGATGCATACACAACATAGCTTTCGTAATACTTGAATAATAAGTAGATGTATCAAGTCAGCTTTGGCCAGAAATGATATATCAAAAGCTCATTCAAGTAAAGCCATTTTGGTTTTGTAAAACATTATTTGATCCTTATTAATTAACTAAGTAAATTACAAAACCATTTATTTAATAGCAAACCACCTGTTAGCGCGGATCGAACTAATCACGTTATGGTTGCGAGTCGCAACTATGGTCTCGACTAATCACGTTATGGTTGCGAGTAGCAACCTCATGGTCTCGAGTGATGACGTAATGGTTGCGAGTAGCAACCTCATGGTTGCGAGTGATGACGTTATGGTTGCGAGTAGCAACCTCATGGTTGCGAGTAGCAACCTCGCTAACAGCTGTTAATTGTGATATCATAACCGAAAATTCGAAATCTAAGGGATTAAGAGATATTCTTTCCTGTTTCAAGCTGATCTAATTTTGTCAACAGATTTCGAAATTGCAATCTCTTTATCTTTTTAACAGTTTTCTAAAAACTTTAGAGGACAAAATAGATCAAAACCAGGAAAAACACTTAATAATCCGAATCATATTCCAAATCATAACAGAATACTTCGAATTTTCTCAAGAACATGATGAACCCTAAAACATAAAACATAAATTCTGGAACCCGAAACCTGAATTTTAATAGTTTTTTTCTAAACAGATTTCGGCTAAACATAAACAAGTTAATTCCGAATGAACATATCATTAATCTTTTTCCGAAAATCATGATTTCGAGTCGATCTTCATGACTCGAAACCGGCTGTGACGGTTTTGAAAATTATAAAGAAAATAATCCGTTTTCCAAGTTTCAATCCCAGAATTATGGATACGAAAACAGAACTGACTAATCAACATATGCTCTGATACCACATGTTGGTTCAGTTCTGTTTGTGCATGAAGGAAAACATGAAAACATACCTTTGGTTGCATCAGCACAGGTTAGCAGAGAATCCAGCATGGAGACGCAGCCATTAGGGTTTGACATGATTGTCATCTTGGTCTGGTTCCTCCTTAGGGTGCTGACTGATGATGGTGGCTAAGAGAAACCGAAAAGGGAATCGGTATAGGAGAGGAGGTCGAATTGATGTTATGATCTTATGGTGTGTGTCTGTTTGTGTAACTGAGTAACCCTCTAACCTCCACATAATTCTCCTTATATAAGCACCCAGGAGGAAACCCTAATTAGTTAATAAGGGTAATATGGTCCATCAACAATTACCAACTAATTATTTAATAGGATTGTTATATATTTTGATCTATATAATGTAAATGATTATATGGCTACTAGATTAAATATTAATACATAATATATTTAATCTTACAAATACGAAAGACTATTGATTATTACCAATATGGATACAACTATATAAGATCACTTTAGACTCGACTCACCCTAGCTTTGGTTAAAAATTAAGCAAAAGAATCTAACATGAACGTTTTAGTGATATATCAACTACAAAAGTCAAGTGACATAAATGGAACATATATGAATCTTGATTGCTATTTGGTGATTTCTTTTCCATTTTGACTTAAACTGAACAACTATGAAACTTGGTTATCTTTTAGTAAACTCTTTTAATCGCTATTACCTCCTACTTCAAGTTAAATTTGAAAAAATAATCAGTAGACAGTAACTAGGATTCATGTATGTTCCATTTAGAAAACTTCATTTTTTTAAAGGTTCACATTAATAAATAAAAAGAAACTCACATTCACTGGCCGAATAAAAAAGATAATGATTCACGAGTTGAAATCCATCCATATCATATTCTCTCACACCACAATCGTTCTTTGACGCTGTAAAATGCATTCCACGCTACAAAGTGACAGAAGTAACAAAAAAGTCAATGCACTGACAAGAATATACTCTGCAGTGTATATTTACACCACAAATCAGAATTACCTCAAGGTATTATTTATCAAAACAGCTTTTGTTTTCATAAGTTGTTCTTGTACAAAACCTGACTCCTTGTTCATACAATCTCTGCAAATTACATAACAGATAAATGACTAATCAACAATACTTTATACAAAACACAATTTGATCGTAATATTAAACAGAAAGTAACTCCCTTTGAACAGTGGAAACTTTCCATTAACAGGCATAGAAAAAAGAAACATTTAGTTCATTTGTTTGGATGTTGTAGATGTTTTTCAAGCTAGTTAAAGATACGTAATTCTTACAAATAAAAGTTTGTAAAAACTTGCCATGATATCGTACAAACTACAAAGTAATCATTTATATATATATATATATACAAGCAACATGAGCGTTCCTTATAGACAACATCGCCCGATAAGAGAATGTTTTGAGTGAATTGCAAGTTTTGTCCTTTATCTTTAGGCCTCTTTGCAGGCGGTGTCCTTTATGTTTAAATTTGACGAGTTTTTTCCTTTATGTTTAAAAATCAAGCACGTTTTACCCTTTGGGCCTAACCCAGTCTGTTTTCCTAGTTAAATCTGATCATGTGCCTCGCACATGAGGGTAATTTTGTCATTTCACCCTTTTAAGGACTAATTATATAAATAACTAAATATTTAAGCATTTTATTAAAATTAAAAAAAAATACTAGCTTAAACCACTCTCTCTCACACCTTTCTCTTTCTATCAACCTCGTCTTCTTCCTAAAACACCTAAACAAATATTTGTCTAGAGAAAAAAAAGCTTCTCCTGACTTTAAAATATTAACTGATTATCATTCAAACACCTCAACAAAAATTAATGTAAATAATCCCATCATCATAACCTTTATTCAATCCTTTAATGGTTTCTTTTTAGCCAGATCTGAACAACGAAACTCCTAAACAAGATCTGAATTTGTACAATGAGGTGGTTGCTGCAGCGTGAAGCCGCCAACACCATACTTCAGTGACTCCTCGCGTCCCCGTCCCCCCTCGTAAACGTGGTTTCCCTCATTGTTAGTTTGTGCAATTTTGGGTTTTTTTTATAATCCTCTGCATAAAATTTAGGGATTTGGAGTCAATTGTTTAGAACTTCAGATTTGGGGGTGGGTGTGGCGATGGCAGCACCCGGGTGGTGAATGGTGGGGCAGCGGTTTGTGGGGATTTAGAGATGGTGGTTGTGATGGTGTTGAGTGGGTGGTGGATGGTGGGGCAAGGTGGTGTGGGGTGGATGGTGGTTTGGGGTGGTGGTGGTGGTACGGGTGTGAGGGAGATGGTGGCAGGTTGTTGAAGAGAATTGTTGCAGGTTGTTCAAGAGAAATTAGGGTTTTGAAATGAGATTGATTTGGGTAAGAAAAGGGTTTTATTATGATATATAATTTTTTTTTCCTTTTTATGTATTTTAAAAGAATAGGGTGAAAAGACAATTTTACCCTCATGTGCATTGCACATGACTAGATTTGACAGAAAAATTTAACTGAGTTAGGGCTAAAGGACAAAACGTGTATGATTTGAAAACATAAAGGACAAAACTCGTCAATTTTAAACATAAAGGACAGCACCTGCAAATGGGTATAAAGATAAAGGACAATCTTTGCAATTCACTCTATTATTTTCATAGTTTCTGTACTTTCCCGTTCTTGCTTGCGCGTCGGACATATCTGTCACATCTGTAAACTATTAAACATTAAAACTTTGAATATCTAGCATATAACACTACATCTAACGTTTACTTAAAAAATTTGACTGACCATATCATTATCATCGAGACTTTGATCTCCACCACTCTCTTCTTCTTCTCCATCCACATAGTTTGCAATATCCAGCGTATCCCCTTCTTCTGCCATTTTATCTGTTTGATCAAATTTGTGATGGTGCATCTAATGAAGCATGAGTTAAGACGATTTCTTCTTCTTACGGACTGAACAAAAAAAGAAACCCTAAGTCATCAATCACTAACACTTACGATCAACACAGCGCTCTTGTGTCACTGATCATTCACATTCAACAATTGATTGATGTCAAGAATCATAAGGAAGTATGTTTCTTTCTTTCGTGACATCAATTGTTAAATGTGGATGACATGCGGCAGGAGAGCGAGTGGGAGGGATTCTAAATTCTTCATACAGCTTCCCCACCAAATTGTTATCTTTGTGATGATTTATGATGGAGTAGATCCAAGACTTAGCGAACTCTTACATGGACCTAAGGCCGTATTAGATACAACAAAAATATGGCATTATAAAGATCCTACAAGGAAAATTCTTGTTTTTTTTTTTTTCGTTTTCAGAGTTGCATACATGGAAAAAGTAATAAATTCTTCCCTACAGATCCAAAATCCAAATATATGGAGAACTCATGAAAAGGAAAAAGATGGCATTTTCTAAGAGATGTAGTTAATTGAAACTTAACAGTTATAATCAAGAGTTGGTTGGATATTTTGAATGATGATTAGATCACAATGTGTTTGTGGTATAACTCAACGGGTTATCAGCTCGTCCTATGGGAAAAGTTTCTGTTCGATTTCAGGTTCGTTGTTGTTTCGTTTCAAGTGAGGCTTTCGCGTGTTTCATGAGTGTTCATTTTATGTTTTGTTGGTTTTCCCTTGCGTTTATAACGTGGTCAGTTTCTCTTAGGTATGTGGTTCAGTGCCGTATTGTTGTTTTTCAGTTTTTGTCTAGCTTCTTGCTAGTCAGGTTTTCCTTTTTTAATAAAATTTTGATCGTTTAAAAAAAAAGTTTTGGGGTATAATTTTATTAAATGATCAATATACTCTTATTTAAAAAAAAACAATCGACTATTCTATCCGACATTTTTAGGCTAATGTGAATGTTGGCTGAAGAAGATAAGCATTAATATTGGATTCTCTAGTTGTTTGATCAAAATGCAACACATATTTAATTGTTTGAAAGAAGTCGCACAATCCAAACAATAATAAACAAAATCATTATTGAAACAAGAATATACAAATTGAACCTATATTGGATAAGCCGATTCTATGTAATTCTTGAGTTGAACAAATTGTGCAACACTATTCGGATTTACTGATGTGTCACATTACATAATCAAAGACTAATAATCACTGATTTTAATACTTACACATAGACTACGATTTAATTAACTGGAACAATTTCATAAATGAAAAGTTAATAAATATACACTACACATTTTTTGGTTACTAACTTAGACTTCAATATATCTTTTTCTAACCTCTAAGGTGCACTCTTTTCATTCGTAACCGAGGAACTTTGGAAACCTGTAATGAAGAAAGAATACGGCAGAGCAAAATGTCATAAATATGCCAAAAGAAGATGTACACAAATTGAAAAAAATATTAATAGAACGGAGGAAATTTGAACTTCAAAGTGACAATTACTTCAAAATCATAATTTTCTAATTTTAACTTGTATACTACATTATAAAGATCCCAAAATTTTAACACGAATAACTTGGGTTACAATTGAGTTACAAGGCACATTGGCAGTAGGTGGAAAGGCATGACAAGCTAGATTATGTGGCAAGCAGACATACCCAAATTAATTATTCGCTTGCTATTTTTATTGCTAGTAAGCTTAGAAAAATGGGAGGGCTGTCTAGTAACATAAGTTCTAGGCAGGGCCAACTTCATAAGCTTGCTAACCTAGGCATGGGCCTAGGCCCACCAGAAAATAAGGCTACACGGTATGGGGGTCGTCCCCCTACCGTCCTGGTCCGTCGCCGGTTGCTACACCGTGCCACCCCCCCCCCCCCCCCACGTCCCGTCGTCGTCGTCCTTTTCTCGCCGTTTGCAACGGTCCAAAAAGGTGGGGCCCCCTACCTAAAGTTACCGTTATAAAAAAAAATTAATTTCCATTTTAAACAAACAAACAAACAGTCAAATTTATAAAATATATATATTTCAATTCCATTTTCACTTTCATTCACAAATTTAACCCCAAAATTTCATCTCTCTCTCACATAATTTTTATAAATCTTCTTCCACTTTTATAAACCTTATACTCTTTCATGGATCCCTTCAACAACCCGAACAATCCCAACAACCCGACCCAACCTAATGTTTTCTCGGTTCCGGGATATTATCCGACGCTAGAACCGAACCAATTCTCGCAATATTCATCAAATGCGTTTGCATCATTCCAACACTCGCCAAACCAATTCGCTCAATTCTCTCAAAATCAAGCCCTTCAACAAATGATGATGCGGGGTGCTTATAATTTCCCACCGAACCCCACACCACCCGTTCAACCCCAACCGATCCCGACACAACCCTTTCAACAATCCGAACCCGAAGACGATGTGGAGGTTGTTCCCGAAACCCAACCGCCTAAAGGAAAAGGAAAACGAAACAAAGGCAAGCAAGTGGTGGGTGATCAACCGTCCAAACAGAAGCCGACTAAGTGGACACCAATCGAAGAAGAAGCCTTTAGCCAAGGCTTACATTGGCACGTCTGACAACCCGACAAAAGGTTCGTATTTTTTTTAAGGTTAAATTTTTTGTTTTTTTTTTATCTAAACAGTTTGTTTTTTTTGAAAGTTAAATTTTTTTTTTCTTAACAGTTGCTTTTTTTCTAAAGTTTAATTTTTTTGGTTTATTATTTTCTTAAACAGTTGGTTTATAATAGTTTTAAAGTTTAATTTTTTTGTTTATTATTTTGTTAACAGTTGGTTTATAACACTTTATATATTTTGTTTGTTTTTTATAGGTAATAACCAATCGGGTGAGGGGTTTTGGTCCAAGGTTTTGGCGAAGTTCCTCGTCCTTATGGACCAATGCCCGTATCGAGATATCGACTCGGTCTCCTCAAAGTGGCGGAAAATGAACGCGTCCGTCAATAGGTTTTGCGAGGAATATAATAAATTATATACAAGTGACCGTCGTAGCGGCATGAGCGACGACGATGTGTTCAAAAAAGCGTTGGACAAGTATAAGGCGAACAATGGTAATACCAACTTTGCTCACGTTCGCGCGTGGGCAATTCTAAAAGACGAACCAAAATGGGCGCCGATTCCCAACGAGGTGGCAATGGCGAAACGCCAAAAAACATCGGAAACGGGTAGTTTTAGCGCCGGTGGATCGGACGCGAGGTGTCACATAAACTTAAATGATGACGCCGACTTTGACGAAGAGGAGTACGCCGTACATGAAGCGGAGCGTCCACAGGGCCGAGACAAATCAAAGGAGCGGGCCAAGGGGAAAGAAAAGGAAAAGGTGGACCTGAAGATGGAAGAGTTTATGGAACAGTTAAAAATGTACAATGACGTCTCGGCCCAAAAGACGAAGGCGAAGGAGCGGGCCGTCGAAGAAAAAGCTCGTGTAGCGGAAGAAAAGTTACGCGAGAAGGTTCGATTGTCGAATGAGAAAATAAGAATTTCGGATGAAAAAATTTGGCTAAAGGAATGGGAAATGATAACGATGGATGTCGATCAGTATCCCGAGCCGAAACGTTCGATGTTGAAAAAACTTCAAACCGACACCATGAAGAAGCATAATATTATTTAAGTCTATGTTTTTTTTAAGTCTTTGGTTTTTTTTTATTAAGTTTATGTTTTTTTTTTATGTTTATGTAATGTGGTTTTAATATTAATGAAAATATTTTGTTAGTATATTTGTTAAATGTTAAAAAAAAATAGAAGACTAAAAAACATAAAAGTGGTGGAGGACTATAACTAGGACCATCCTCACATGCCCTCTAGTTTTGGAGGATGGACCATCCTTGGGAGGACTATGACGTGGCGCCTACGTGGCAGATCATCCTCCAAGGATGGACCATCACCATACCCACTAGCCTAAGTACCTTCAAGTTTTTAAAAAGTTTTTATATATAATATATGTATTAGGCTCAAATAAATACGTATTTCAAAACTAAACTAGTTTTTCATTGAATGAGTCCAAAGTAAATATTGTTTAGCAAAAGAAAAAGACCTATTTTAAAAGCTCATTTCGCATTAATTTCCAGCTATTACAACACAACAAAAACCATCAACCTAATCATCATTATTCAGCGGCCTAAGGCCCCTAAAATACAGTCGCAATCATCGTTCCAACTTTCCATCACAACCTGCTTTCAATTTCTAGGTTACCCGCTATCACCAGACGAAAAAAGTAACCGTAATCACCCATGGCGGGTCCATTAGGATTAGAGGAGAGTTTATGGGTGAAATTAAGTCCCCCACTTTATAGTTCACTTAGCATCTCAAAAAACGTTGGAACGTACCCGGTTTTAGGTTCTGAACAAAAATGAGTTCGGGTTAAACACCAAAGGCGCCTCGGAATGATAAACTGCTGCTAATGGCCACGTGGCGGCAAATGATGAAATGTATATCACGCACAACTTTTGAAACTTGCTCTACACAAAACTCAGAGAGATCTTCGTGTTCTACGACTCAACTGTGGTACTGTTTAGGGTTTTCTTATTTTATGATTTTGTTTGGTTAAATCTTGAATTAGGGTTTGTTTTTTGTTCCTGTTTATTGAGCAGGCTTTGAGTTTCAATTATACGTCTGTTTGTGGGTCTTTCTTTCTTTTATTGGAAAAGATTTGTAGCTGTTAAATTTACATGCACACCAACTGTTTGTTTTTATGCCTCATATAAGATACTCCTTTTTGTTCCATTAATTGTATGCACGTGTTATTCCTGTAGACTGTTTCTTGTTGATATATGATTTTGTTGCAATTCAACGTGGTAGTATTTTTTGTTTTGGAGTTGGATTTTCATTTGCCATCTTTACTAAATGTCTTCATTTATTGTTTGATGTGTGTGTATATGTGTTTTTTTTTTTTTGGGGGGGGGGGGGGGGGGGGTGGGGTTCTACTGCTCTTACAGGATTTTGCAAACTATGTGGACGGAGAAGAAGAGAGTGGTGGAGATCAAAATCTCGATGATCATGATATGGTCAGTGTAAGTTTATGATCAAACGCTAGATGTAGTGTTAAATGCTAGATATTCAAAGTGTTAATGTTTAATAGTTTACAAATGTGACAGATATGTCCGATGCCCAAGCAAGAACCGGGAAAGTACAGAAACCATGAAAACATTCCCTTATCGAGGTTATGCTGTGCTGATATGTATCTGTAATGTATGGTAAATATATTATTTCACAAAACTGTTATATTCGGAATCTTCACTTTAGTGATTGTAGTTTTGAATTTGCATGCAGATCTATTTGTTTCCATATTCCTTGAATCAGTTGTTAAAATTGAGACTTCTTACTGACGATAAAATCAATAATTAGTTTTTAAGTTAATATTATAACTTACAAGCTTTTATCTGTAAGAATTACGTATCTTTAACTACCCTGAAAAAGGAGTTAGCTTTTGTACAAGAACAGCTTATGAAAACAAATGCTGTTTAGATAAATACTACCTTGAGGTAATTCTGAGTTGTGATGTAAATACACACTGCATAGTATATTCTTGTCAGTGCGCTGACTTTTTTGTTACTTCTGTCACTTTGTAGCGGTGGAATGCATTTTACAGCGTCAAACAACGATTGTGGTGTGAGAGAATATGATATGGATGGATTTCAACTCGTGAATCATTTTCTTTTTATTTGGCCAGTGAATGTGAGTTTCTTTTTATTTATTAATGTGAACTTCTAAAAATGAAGGGTTAAATGGAACATATATGAATCCTAGTTACTGTTTATTGATTTTTTTTTTTTTTCAAATTTAACTTGAAGTAGGAGGTAATAGCGATGAAAAGAGTTTACTAAAAGATAACCAAGTTTCATAGTTGTTCAGTTTAAGTCAAAATAGAAAAAAACAATCACTAAATAGCAATCAAGATTCATATATGTTTCATTTATGTCACTTGACTTTTAAAATATTTTAACATTTATAATTTCTTTTTACAATATTGGAACACCTAATGAAAGCTGTGTGATTGTTAAGAAACAAAAAAAGCTTTTGAGTTACTATTGGGTGAATTTTTCCATTCGTGAACTTTTGTAGTTGATATGTCACTTAAACGGCGATCTTAGATTCTTTTGCTTAAATTTTATCCAAAGCTAGTCTAAAGGTATATTATATTATATCCATAGTGGTAATAATCAATAGTCTTCCGTATTTACGTTATTTGCTTTCCGATTGTAGTTAGGTTAAGCACCGTCAAAACTACACTATCTAGCTTAACTAGTAATGCCAATTAATCTTGTTAACAAAGCTTTACAATGTTCCTCGAGAGTTTACACCCCGTTCTTATCTTGGATATACTATTGCTTGATAGGTATAGTTAATATCTTGGATATACTATTGCTTGGATATACAATAGGATGTATGTGTTTTTCTTTTGATCTTGTGTATTGTTCTTATAGTTTCATAGTTACTTCCTTAAGTTACATTTAATTTACCCAATGGTACACCACTTTTGAAGGATTTAACCATGGAAACCCTACTGTTCATTTGGTTAGGTTTTTAGTAGGTTTGTAACATTTCAGATATACTTCGATCTAGGTATTCCGTTCAATAAATATGAAAAAGAAATTTTGGTATGACTTACTAAGAGCGTTGTAACTATAGGAGTGTTTAAAGGGATCTAGGTTTGAAGATGGAGAATTTTGATTAATTTCAATTGAATTAGTGATGGGAATGGATCGGGTGAGGTTCGGCTAGAAAGTCCAAGTTTCCTAAAAAGTGTAAAAAGTCATAAAACACAATAATTTCAGGCATAAAACACACCTAAAACTCACAAATAATAGAATGAATATTACTAAAACACCATATTCAAACTCTAATAGTCCATAAAAACTTCAAACGCACCATCGTATAACTATGAATATAAAACACAAAATGCTAAACAACATAAAACACAATAATATTTGTCATTCCATAATTAGAGCCTTAACATCTAAAACACAACACAAAACCCACATACATGATGTTTTAGTAATCTTCATCATATTATTTGTGGGTTTTTGGTGTGTTTTATGGTTGACATTATGGTGTTTTATGACTTTTTACACTTTTTAGGAAATTTGGACTTTCTGGCCAACTCCTAGCCTGGATCTTATAATGTGTTGGAACTTTGAAAAAGTAACTAATAAAATATTTATGATGATATTAATAAACTAATATATATATATATACAAAAATAAATAATAAATGTTATATCACTTTACACTATATCATATTACATCACATTACATCATATCACATTATATTCATTAGATAACGTGGTGTGTGTTACATGTGTTACATCATATCACGCGATATGCATTACATTACGTTCACGTTAGATTCTTTTGCTTAATTTTTAACAAAGCTAGGGTGAGTCGAGTCTAAAGTGATCTTATATAGTTATATCCATATTGGTAATAATCAATAGTCTTCCGTATTTACTTTAACTGCTTTCCTATTGCAGTTAGGTTAAGCACCATCAAAACTACGCTATCTAGCTTAACTAGTAAT
Organism: Helianthus tuberosus; assembly: GCA_030545235.1. Taxonomy (NCBI): domain Eukaryota; kingdom Viridiplantae; phylum Streptophyta; class Magnoliopsida; order Asterales; family Asteraceae; genus Helianthus; species Helianthus tuberosus. The sequence goes on along the minus strand of CM060414.1, from coordinate 147,086,234 downwards.
GCCAATTAATCTTGTTAACAAAACTTTACAACGTTCCCCAAGAGTTCGCACCTCATTCTTATCTAGGATATACTATTGCTTGATACATATAGTTGGATGTATGTGCTTTTGTTCCGATGTTGTGTATTGTTCTTATAGTTTCATAGTTACTTCCTCTTATCTATTTACTATCATGTTCAGTAACATTTTCGTATTCTTATTTTATTCGTATTGAGGAAGTATATGATCCGAGGTTCAACCCTACTGTTCATTTCGTTAGTTTTCTAAGTAGGTTTGTAACATTTCAGTTATACTTCGATCTAGGTACTCCGTTAAAAAAATATGAAAAAAGAAATTTTGTTATAAGTTACTAAGAGTGTTGTAACAATAGAGGTGTTTAAAGGGATCTAGGTTCAAACACGGATAATTTTGATTAGTTTCATTTGAAAATAATGATGCAACTATACACGTGTTTTATGGGTATCGATCTTAAGAAGTTGCCGCAGATTGGTTTGGAACTTTGAAAAGGTAAATAATAAAATATTTATGATGACGTTAATAAACTCATATAATTATAATAATAAATAATAAATGTTACACATTACTTTATATCACATTACACTATATCATATTATATCGTATTACACTATATTACATCACTTTATATCATATTACATTGCATTGCATTACATCATATCACGCGATATGCATTACATTACGTGACGTGTGTTACATGTGTTACATTTCTATGTATATTCCACCATTTTCATCTCCCCTTTTCTTTTAAACACAATTGGAAGAAAGATTGAGCTGATTCATTCTTCTGAATCTGTTGCAGAAAACAAAAAAAGAGGTTCTTCTCCTAAATTTTGCTCTATAAGTAATTTAAACCTTCATTTTTGTTACTATTTTGATTTCACTCGTTAATCCTTTCTGGGTTTGTATTGGATCATAAATTTCAGCAATTTAAGTAGGGTTTTCATAAAGAAGTTAATTGTATCTTAACTCATGCTTGATTGAATAGATTACATGTCGGAAGAAGGGGACATATCAGATTCTTCAGACTATGTATATGAAGAAGAAACTGATGAGGAGTACATACCAGATTTTGTAGATGATGAAGATCAAAATGGTTACGGTTCTGATACCTCCGCTGCTCAAGCAAGAACCGGGAAAGATATTCAGGGCATTCCGTGGAGGGGAATGCGTTTAACGCGGGAACAATATCGACATGGAAGGCTCGCCCAGTATGAAAACTATGAAGACATTCCCTTATCTGGTGAAACTGCTGATAAGGTACAATTAACAATCATGTTGCTTGTATACGTAAAAGTGATTACTTTTTCCACTTTCGATATCACGGCAATGTTTTACGTGTTCAGAAATACAAACAAACATCGAAGGGTGATAACTACTATGAGTTCTTTTATAATTCTAGATCAGTGAAGCCTACATTCGTTCATTTTCAGGTTTGCACCGTAACACCGTTACATTCTGTTCGTTCAATCATGTGATTTCTATTAACTGCCGTAAAAAATGTGTACAGTTAAGGAACATGGTATGGGCTACCTCAAAGCATGATGTGTATGTCGTGTCTAACGATTCAATCATGCACTGGTCATCACTGTCACAAAACTTGACCGAAATTCTTGATTTCTCCGGGCACGTAGCACCTACTGAGGTACTTTATTTTGATCGTAAATTCGTAACGTTCCTGATATATATTTTAAAATGTTATTGATACTTTATTTGGGCCCACAGAAACATGAAGGAAGCTGGTTAGAAGGATTTACGCAAACTCGTATTAGTACGTTAGCAGTCAAAGATAATTTTCTTGTTGCCGGAGGTTCGGATGGAGAGCTTGTGTGTAAGGTATTTTAATCATCCAAAACTTATTTAGCTGGAATATGGCGTTAGTTTTTGTTCTCCTAGTTGTTACATCTGGTTTCAGTTTTAGCAACGGTTCGGTTCGTTTTTTTGGAACAAAATTACGTAAGTTACAAAAATAAAAAGTATAATCCAAGATTTAAGAATCTTTCTTGTATGTTTAAATTTAAGTAATTATATTTAACCTCTATAATTAATATTGTTCACATAAACCTAACCTTCTAATCTATTTTTATGTTTTTCCAAAGTTTTTATGAAGACATTTTTTATAATACTTTGAAGATCATTTAATTTTTATGTTAAGTTTTGTTATTTCTTTTAGTCAATGGATAAATCATTTTAAAGATAAATAAACATGCTAATGTTTTAATCATAAATACTTAACACTCAAGAATAAAACTAATAATTCCTAAATCAGTATATACGAAACATTAAAACAAAATGATTTTTAGGTTATTCGTTCGTTTTTTTTTTCCGACTTTTTGTGCGGTTCGGTTGTTTCGGTTTTCTGCTCACCCCCATCTCGAACTGCCCTGAAATATCCTTAGACAAAAATCTAAATAACGGTGCACGGTATTCAACATCCAAACAATACAATATTTCTTACCACACTCATAGTTGACGTCTGACACCTCTATATTTCATGCCATACACATAGACTGACGTAGTTAATCTCTATTTCGAATAACGGTCAACTTGTATTTTGTATAAACGTCGTTGATATAGTCGCGTCCCTATCATGTTATGTGCATGTGTTATTAAATGATGCAGAAATTAGATCAACAAGGTGTTAGCTTTTGTACAAGAATAATTTATGAAGACATTGCCCTAACAACTGCTATTGAGATATACGGCGCCACGAGGTAATTATGTAATATGTATTATGATCTCTGTGTGTATACTACGAAATATATTATTGACAGTTTGTTGACACTCTTGTCACTTTGTAGTGGTGGAAAGCATTTTATGACGTCAAACAACGATTGTGGTGTGAGGGTATATGATATGGACGGATTTCAGCTAGTGAATCATTTCCGTTTTCCCTGGCCAGTGAACGTGTGTTTCTTAAAATACGATGATAATATAGAATGTTTAATGCATTTAAATATATTTCGTATGACTTTCTACCTGTTTGACGTGTTTTTATTTCGTTGCAGCATACATCCTTGAGCCCAGATGGCAAACTCATAGCAGTAGTCGGTGATCATCTTGATGGATTGCTTGTAGACTCTTCAAGTGGAAAGGCAAGAACTTGTGAATACAAATATATTATTTTAACTCTTCATTTTAATTTTGTATTTTTTTTATTTTTTGGCAGAAGGCTGCTACTGTGGAAGGCCACCTGGACTACTCATTTGCATCCGCATGGCACCCAGATGGCCGAATCTTTGCAACAGGCAATCAAGACAAGACTTGTAGGCTATGGGATATAAGAAATCGTGCAACCCCAGTCTCGGTTCTTAAAGGCAACATGGCCGCGATTCGATCGGTTCGTTTTTCATCAGACGGGCAGTTTTTGGTGGTTGCCGAAGCGGTAGATTTTGTTCATGTCTACAACGCCAAGTTAAACTATGAAAAACGACAAGAAATTGATTTCTTTGGGGAAGTATCCGGTGTTTCTCTTAGTCCCGACGATGAAACGCTTTACATTGGAGTGTGGGACCCGTCGTATTCCAGCTTGCTACAATTCAACAAACGACATTGGTATGGATATCTTGATTCGTTTGTCTAATAAAGTAAGTCGAGTTGTTTGTTTCTGTTTGTGGAGCGAAAACCTTTGAACTTTAAAAAGGCTTGTTGACTGTTAAATTATGCTTGGCTGTGATGGCAACTTTCTTTCCCAGACCGACGGAACCAAACATGGGCCAGAACCGGCTGTATTTAGTTTCGTTTTTCATTTTATAGTGTTTGAAAAAGACGCTTTCTTGTTTTGGAACAAGACCCGTGTCGAGGTTGAAACATGTTTAAGAACCTTCATTAGATATCTAAGAAACCGGTAGCAGTGTCTTAAATATGCTAATTAAATATATAATTAACTATATATGCAAAGAAGGAAATATTGCATATAGAGGAAATTGAGTATGAGTTGATATACAGTTGGGGGGCATATACATTATTTAACCTTAGTTTTCAAAAGTATTCTAAAAAGTAAATTTAGTATAAGGTGTTGCTCTAAGGTTATGATATAACTCAATATAGAGAAAAATTCTAGAGTAAGTTTTGTTTTCAGTCTATATTGTTACAAATCGCAGGGCCGTTCCTACGTTTTTGGAGACCCTAAACGAACTACGAACTGCAGGCCCTTTTGCATAATTATCATTTTCAACATATTTAGTAACAAAACCCTTCTTTACCTGGCTTGAGACAGAGAATTATAAACTAAAAATTTTATAATTGGCGTAGTTAAATTCATTTTTTTAAAGCTATATGTTTTCTATAGATATAGTATATGTTTAAAAATCCTAATTCCCTAAAAACAACTTGAAATCAGCAAATAAATCCTAATTCCGTAAACAACAACTTGAAATCATCAAATAATAAAACAAGTATAAGCCCTAAACAACAAATTCAAATATGCAAATACACCCTAAACAACAAATGAGAATATCTAACCTGAGTTAGTGCCATTGTCTTCCAAGTCCAAGCCATCCACAAGATTAAATCGCAAAACTGAGTGCCACTGTTTCAAGTTCCAAATAATCATTTCGACAAATCGCAAAATTGATTCAAGCTTATGTTCAAGGGTTTGAGCAATATAAAAATATGCATACTAATTTCTCCCATGATTAGTATATAAAAAATTAAAAAATAGCCATTATTTATTGTAACCTGTGTGTTCTTCAAATTACCACCAAATCCGAAATCCCTAAAGACAGCTCTACCACCCTAATCAACGATGATTCGATATCGGTAACCAAAAGACGCCACAATTTACGAGAATCATCATTTCATTCGCACGTCTAAACTCTAAAATTCGCTGCCCTTTCAGTCTTTCCATGTTTCACCGTTCACGTTTCCCTTTTTCCTGGATCTTGTTTAGCGCACTAAGGGTTATCGCATATGTGATATTGGGCCTAGGATATTTCATGTATTAGTGTCTACGTATATGGGCCTATTATGTATAAAACATATCGAAAATTTGTGGCCCTTCAATATTGGTGGCCCTAGGCTTGGGCATAGGGTCTTATGCTTGTTGGGCCTGCCCTGACAAATCGTTACATGTCTTGCATCTCTTATGTATCCGATGACCTAACTGCTGTAGCGTTGCACCACTCCGCTATGGACAACCACTTGACCCAAGTACGGGGTTTCCTATAACTATGCAACGGAGATAACCCTCCAAACCACTTATGTCTAGCAGTTAGTTTGTGGGTGGTAAGCCGTAGACATAGTTAAAGCTACTCCTTACAAGGCCATGAACTCCTTCCAAAACCCACTCATGAATATTGTATCTATATCAGAAATAATCAAAACCCGAACAACGGACAACCATAGAGTTTGTATATGTTGTCTAAAAACGTTTATGTTTAATTTCTCTCAAGGTTTAGTTGATGATCCTTTTTGATGTCCCGGACCGGAGAACTAAACTGTCATGTGCTCACTAACTCATTCCATGTTCCAGTAGTTGTCAAGTTTTATTTTAGTATGTAGTTTATTTATTAATTAAGCATGTTTTAAGTTATAGATAGTGGGTCAAGATGGTAGGATAGTGGGTAGTTATTTAGCTTAGTATTTATAATGTAAGCGATTTGATGTTTTAAGGATATGAATGAAAATCAGTCTTAAAACACTCTCTAAATTGCTTACTTGTTTCTTCCTATTATCTTTTGGCCAATCAGTTTTCGGTTGTAACCACATCAGTGTTATGTGCTTAACGATACGGTTTGCATTCCTCACCCAAGGCACGTGTGTCAACAATCATCATGGGATTAGTTTAGTTCTATATGTTGGTAGTAATTGTCTTAGCTATTTAATTAGTGGGTATTTTTAATTAGTGGTTCCATTTATTTTGTTGAATAGAATAGGAGTAGGGTAGTTTGTTAGTAATGAGTCCACCTTATTAGGGATGGTGCTATTTATCTTTCTATACGGTTCCATTATGGATCATACTCAGAAAATTCCACCAAAAGCAAAGTTAAGGTAGGGTCTGAGGAGAGGGTAAGATGTAGACAGCCTTACCTCTACCCCGTATAGGAATAGAGAGGTTGCTTCCGGTGAGTAGGGCTGACAATTCTGACACGAACACGATAACACGACACGAACCTACACGAAGTTATCATGTTTCGTGTTTGACCTTAACAGGTTTCGTGTCTAAAACAGGTCGACACGATAAGACCTTAACAGGTTTTGTGTCTAAACAGGTTAAAACCCGTTAACCTGTTAAGACCCGTTAAGTACATGTTAATAATTAAAAATTAAAAATATTATATGTGGGTGTGGACATGGGGTCATCAATCGTGGTACCTGAGATGAATTATACACAAACACACAGTATTTTTTTTTTCCACAATCCAATCCCTAATTTTTAAATCTCTCTTACAAACACCACCATTCCCTATCCGGTTCACAGCTTCCCCAATTCGGTCGTGTTCGTGTCTTAAACAGGTCGTGTTCGTGTCTTAAACAGGTCGTATGATGACCCAGGCAACTTGTCCACTAGTCCACTTGGCTGACTTGGGATCGGAGAAACTGACGTCACCCGACAACGCCTGTCGCACGACCTTGCGACCCAGTGGCACGACCGTGCCGATCACAAAATCACCTATAAATAGAGCCATTCGCTACTGGTTCAAATGTTGGGTTTTTCTCCATGTTTCTAGGCGATTTCTGGGTTCCGAAGCAGTCCTGATCAGACCCATTTGAAGCCTCAAGATCGAGTGGAAGCATAACCGATCCAACCCATCAATTCCTTGCTTGTTTATGGTTCGATTCCTTGTTCTTGAACATGTATTCAGATCATTTTGCAAGTTATGAGCTGATGTTAGTTTATGTTTAATGTAGTTTATGTAATAGTAGTTATAAACTTGTTTCTTGAATAATCTTTATGTTGTAATCTTGTTTATATGAATCTTTAGTACTTTTTCATGTTGAATCTTCATGATTATATAATGATTGTTTCATTGATGTTGAGTTCCTGATTATGTTTGATTATCTTGGATAATGAATCTGTGGTTAGTGGGATGGTAACTATTTCTTGATTAATCACTTGTTTGTAGACTTTGTTTACACCATCAAACCGGACCAGGGTATTGGTTTTATACAAGATATATCTTATTTTGATTAGGAATGCTTTCTTGCACGTAAGGGTTCTAACGAATCAAATGGTGTTGATTACATGTTCTTGAATGTGGTTTATGATCCTTGTTTAGTAGTTTTGGTCTGAAATTGCTGACATGGTAGATTTATGTTTAAGACTTGTAAAGGTGAAATAGTTGTTATATGATCTACTTTATTGCTTATCCTCGTGGCTGTATTGTGACCATCGGTATTGCATGAATAAATATCAATAGCTCACTAATGAATGATTTTAGGTGGTTAACGTGTGACCATCGCGTTAACTTTCCGAAGAATCATAATGCTAGAAATCCAGACCCGGTAACTAGCTGTCTTGCAATTGGAAAATTGATTAAGTGCTTTTGTGACATATGTGATATAGATAACATGTTTAGGATGTTTGTGAAACAAGATAATAATATAATTATGTTTTAGATATAATTTAGATAACTTAGTTAAACAACCATTCACTTATCCTTTTATCCGGTAATCTAATGACAAAGATTTAGTACTTAATAAACGCCCGTGTTCCATGGATCGGTATCTGGCTCTTACCAATACTTTACTGCATATATGACGGGATACACTTGTCCTTTGTTGTGTGTGTTTTAATGTTAAGGTATAAACCATTTTTATAAATTTAAAACACCAAGTTACGCTGGGTGCGATTGTAAATACTGTAAATAAATGTGTATAGTCGCGCCCACGTCAAGTTTTTGGCGCCGTTGCTGGGGACACGGCGAAATTTATGGAACAATCCGAGTCATTATTTTACCGGTGTACAAACTGTGAATACTTGTAAATTTTTGTATTTATTTGTTTTCTTTTACTAACTTGTTAATATTTAACCATTTCACTAACTTTTCTTTTTCTGTTTTACTAACCAACTAGATGATAACCAACTAACCTTACTAACATACTAACTTCTTATTTTATTATTCGACTAACATTTATTTCATTTTATTTAATTCAGTTATGTGTTCAGAATCGAACCATTTACTTTCATTTATTCAATTCAGTTATTTTAAATTCAGTCATTTCATTTCTGTACTTCATTCATTTATTTATTTCATTTCAGTATTTTCATTTCTGTTTATGCTTATATTTATGTTCATGTTCGCACGTCGAAACGCTTATATATATTATATTTATTTCATTTCTGCATTTAATTATTTACGTTCAGTTATTCATTTATTTATTTCTGTCCATTTATTATTTAAATTAACCGTTTATTCATTTAATTATTGTACTCATTTGTTTATTTATTTTCTCCACATAAAATAAAATATAACTTTCTGATAAAATCATCAGATTTTCTGATGATCAGATTTTCTGATGATCAGATTTTCTGATGATCAGATTTTCTGATGGATTCTGATAAACCCATTAGATATTCTAAAAACAACAATTTTTATTCTGATGAATTTACCAGATTTTCTGGTAATTCTGAGGGATTTATCAGAAATTCTGATGGAACGAAAATTTTCATCAGATCTTATCAGAATTTTATCAGATCATATCATATTTTCTGATATATATAAAAAAAAGTTCCCTCAGATTTCTGATGATAGTCATCAGGATGAGAGGGCTTGCTACCGAGCATCGCCCGACCTACAATAGCAGCATCGAGTTTTGAAATTAAATCTAGTATTATTAACATGTTGCAAAATTTTGTGCAGTTTGATGGGAAGGATCACGAAGATCCAGGTCGGCACATCGCATCATTTCTTGAGGTGTGCTCGACTTTCAAGATTAGAGATGTTTCTGAAGACGCAATTCGTTTGCGACTTTTTCCATTTTCTTTGCGAGACAAAGCACGATCGTGGCTTTTGTCACTTCCAGCAGGGTCCATCACGACTTGGAACGAGATGGCAGATCTTTTTATGCAAAAATATTTTCTACCGGAAAAGACAGCCAAGTTGAAGAATCATATTATGACATTCAAACAGGACGAAGGAGAATCTCTACACGCAGCTTGGGAGAGGTTCAAAGATCTTCTGATCGATGTTCCACATCATGGGTTGTCCAAAAGACAACTTGTGTTGAATTTCTACCAAGGACTTAACTACGACTCACAAGAACGTTTAGATGTATATGCAGGAGGCGATCTTAGAACAAAAACACCCAATGAAGCCTATGCAATTATAGGGAAAGCTACCTTGAAGTCGAGTTCTCGTCAAAGTGGAGTACGAAGTAAAGCTTTATCTATTCCTGGAGTTCATCAAGTAGATACATATACGTCTCTTGCAGCACAGATTGGAGCTTTGGCAGCAAGGTTTGATCAAGCTCAGAACGTTTCAAAAATACAATCATCATGTCACACGAGCCAGGTACATGTGAGCAAGGTGTTATGTTTACAGGCCACGAAGAGGTGGACTATTTGGGCAATCAAATTAGGCCTCAAAATAATCCCTATAGCAACACGTACAATCCGGGTTGGAATAATCACCCAAAGTTTGGGTGGAAATCTAATCCCAATAACCAAAACCCACTCGGATATGCTCAACGCGCTCCCGCGCCACAACAGCCTCAGGGGCAATCCTTTCAGCCCCCGGGACAATCTTTTCAGCCATCAGGGCAAACCTTTCAACCACGTTATAATAATTTAGTTTTAGGAAGCACTTCCCAGCCACAAGCCCCTCAAACCAACTCAAAACTGGAGGAGATGATGGCGCAGCTGTTAAACAACTCCAACAATGCCAACCAAATATATGAAAAAAGATACAGTAGCATGAGGAGCGTTTCATGGCACAGGAAGGGGAAATGTGGAGCCAGAAGGCTTCAATTCAAACCATTAAGAATCAAGTCGGCCAAGATGTTGTCTGAAAGACCCCAAGGTAGTCTTCCAGGTAACACCGAACCAAACCCGAGAGGGCACGTTAATGCAGTAATGACGAGGAGTGGTAAGACCACGGGGCCTGACAAATCGGACTCACCGCCGATCACTGACACGGTCCAAACTGACGTTTCAGATGAGGTGCATGCTAGGAGAGTCCCAGCAAGTACAACACAACTCCAGGAGCCAGTTAAAGATTTCATTCCTCCAATTCCATATCCGAGCAGATTGAAGAAATAGAAGGACGATGAACAACATGGTAAGTTTTTAGAAATGTTTAAACAATTACACATAAACATACCATTTGTTGAGGCGTTAGCTCAAATGCCTAAATACGCAAGGTTCTTAAAAGACATCCTCACAAACAAGCAGAAGCTCGAAAGCTTGTCTTGTGTGTTGATGAATGAAAACTGTTCAGCCCTTCTCCAAAACCGTCTACCTGAAAAGATGGGAGATCCGGGAAATTTTACTCTTCCCTGTCTCATTGGCAGCATGTCTGTCAGTCACACATTAGCCGATTTAGGGGCTAGCATAAACCTTATGCCTTATAAGGTCTTTGCTAAATTAGATCTGGGTGAACCTTCACCCACAAGAATGAGCATTCGACTTGCAGATCGTTCAATCAAGTATCCGCGTGGATTCGTTGAAACCATGCTTGTTAAAATCGATAAGTTTTTTTTTCCCGTAGATTTTGTTATTCTTGACATGGACGAAGACTCAAAAGTGCCATTAATACTTGGACGCCCATTCCTCAATACTGCGAGGACGATTGTTGATGTGGCAGCTGGCCAAATCAGGCTCCGAGTAAATGACGAGCACGTGACTTTTGATATTAAAAGATCAATGCAACATCCGCAAAGTCACGATGACATGCTTTACTATGTCGACATTGTCGATACTTGTGTAAGCTCTCATTTCCAATGCACGATTGAAGAAATTGATACGGACACACATCTGTTGTGTGAGAACCAAAATGGCGTTTCACTAGAAGGCCACGAAGCTGAGCAGCCGGTTTTCCAAATCGATGAAAATGGCTCCCAAAGTCCAGATCAATTTGTGGAGATTGACCGTAAAGTTGAAGAAAAGTCAAAACCTTCGGTTGAAGATCCACCGTCGTTGGAGTTAAAAGAACTCCCACCGCATCTCGAGTATGCATTTCTAGACGAGGAGTGTCACCTGCCAGTCATCATTTCAACATCTTTAGTGAAAGAGGAAAAGAGACAACTTCTCGAGGTTCTAAAGCTCCACAAGAAAGCCATGGCGTGGAAGATTATGGATATCAAAGGCATTAATCCTTCTTTTTGTACTCATAAGATTCTCATGGAAGACAATTACAAGCCTAGTGCACAGCATCAAAGGCGTTTGAATCCAAATATGCAAGACGTGGTGAAGAAAGAAGTTATCAAGTTGTTAGATGCAGGGCTGATTTATCCTATATCTGATTCTGTTTGGGTAAGTCCAGTGCAAGTAGTACCCAAGAAAGGTGGTATTACTGTAGTTCCAAACGATAGGAATGAACTTATTCCTACCCGTACCGTCACCGGATGGCGAGTTTGCATCGATTACCGCAAACTCAACGACGCCACCCGTAAGGACCACTTCCCGCTTCCATTCATCGACTAGATGTTGGAACGTCTGTCGAGGAAGTCATTTTTCTGTTTTCTGGATGGGTTCTTTGGATATTTTCAAATTCCTATCGCTCCTGAGGACCAGGAAAAGACTACTTTCACATGTCCTTTCGGCACATTCGCCTACCGGCGTATGCCTTTTGAGCTGTGTAATGCACCAGCCACATTTCAGCGCTGCATGGTAGCCATTTTCCATGACATGATTGAAGACTCCATGGAAGTATTCATGAACGATTTCTCTGTGTTCGGGAGTTATTTCAATCAATGTCTTGGAAATCTGAAAAGAATGTTAATGAGATGTGAGGAAACTAATCTTGTGCTTAACTGGGAGAAATGCCACTTCATGGTGAAAGAAGGGGTAGTTCTCGGGCACAAAATCTCTGACGACGGGTTGGAAGTCGATCCAGCAAAAGTGGATATCATTTCTAAACTTCCTCCCCTACCTCGGTCAAGGCGATTAGAAGTTTCCTGGGTCACGCAGGGTTCTATAGGCGATTCATCAAAGATTTTTGAAAAATCGAAAGACCTATGACCCGTTTGTTAGAGAAAGATGTTCCATTTGTGTTTTTAGACGAATGCATAAAAGCATTCAAGCGGCTTAAACAAAGGCTTATCGAAGCCCCTATTTTAGTTGCACCAGATTGGGCATTGCCATTTGAGATAATGTGCGACGTCAGTGATTACGCAATAGGAGCAGTCTTAGGACAGCGAAGGGAGAAGCATTTTCATCCTATTTACTATGCCAGCAAAACTCTACATGATGCTCAAGAGAATTACACGACTACAGAGAAAGAGCTTTTGGTAGTAGTATATGCTTTCGACAAATTCAGGTCGTACCTTGTGTTGTCCAAAACAATTGTGTATACGGATCATGCAGCAATCAAATACCTTTTTAGTAAACAGTACGCACAACCGCGTCTTATCAGATGGATCTTGTTATTACAAGAGTTTGACATTGAGATCCAAGACAAAAAGGGAGCTCTGAATGTTGTAGCTGACCATCTCTCGAGACTTGAGCATGGTAATTCAGAAAATTCAGTGGAGGAACCAATAAACGACAATTTCCCCCACGAATTCCTTTTGAGTATAGAGATGAATGATGAGTCACCTTGGTTCGCAGACTTTGCAAACTACCTCGCATGTGGAATCCTTATCAAAGGATTGTCATATCAGCAAAAGAGGAAGTTCTTTGCAGATCTAAAGTATTATATTTGGGACGAACCATACTTATTTAGAATCGGAGCCGATCAGGTGATCCGACGATGTGTATTTGGAGAAGAGGCAGCTAGTATTCTGCGTCATTGTCACGAAGGGCCAACCGGAGGTCATCATGGAGCAAACTACACTGCAAAGAAAGTGTTGGACTCTGGGTTTTACTGGCCCACAATCTTTCGTGATGCGCATGAATAGGTTAGAGCGTGTGATGCTTGCCAGAGGGCAACAAATATCTCCGCACGTAACGAAATGCCTCAACATCCAATGCAAGTCTGTGAAGTCTTTGATATATGGGGTATCGACTTCATGGGTCCATTTCCAGCCTCACGAGGTAACAAATATATCCTAGTTGCTGTAGACTACGTCTCAAAATGGGCCGAAGCTCAAGCTTTGCCTACAAACGATGCTAGGGTAGTCGTGAGGTTCTTAAAAAATTTATTCGCCCAATTTGGTGCTCCAAAGGCACTAATCAGTGACCGTGGAACGCATTTTTGTAATGCGCAGTTAGAACGAGCCTTGTCCTGTTATGGTGTTCATCATAGATTGGCGACGCCATATCACCCTCAAACAAGCGGGCAAGTGGAGGTCACGAATTGGGGTTTGAAAAGAATCCTTGAGCGGTCCATTAATAATAACCGCAAGGATTGGCCAGACAAGTTAGATGACGCTTTGTGGGCTTTTAGAACGGCATTCAAGACACCTATTGGGACCACACCCTTTAGGTTAGTTTAGGGAAAGCCTGTCATCTACCAGTCGAGCTAGAACACAAGGCATTTTGGGCCTTGAAGACGGCAAATATGGATTTAAAAAGAGGAGGTGAAGCCCGTTTTCTGCAAATCCACGAGCTCGAGGAGCTAAGAAACCATGCCTACGAAAGTTCTAGCAGATACAAGGAGCGAGTCAAGAGATTTCATGACAAGAGGTTGAGAGACCATAAGGATCTCCGTATAGGGGATCTTGTCTTGTTATATAACTCAAGACTGCTTTTATTCCCCGGGAAGCTAAAATCCCGATGGATGGGTCCATACACAGTTAAGGAAATATTTCTGTACGGGGCCGTAACTATCGAGGATCCAAACGGGGCAAGTTTTAAAGTCAACGGTCATCGTTTAAAAATTTACATCAACGGACCGATTGACTCGGTGGAGGTTCTCGAACTCTATGTCACGCACACTTAAAACAAGTGTGGGGAGAATGAGTCTAGCTATCGACTCGCTGACTAATTTAGCGAGCGTTTTTTCACACGCTAAGGGTAATTTTGTATATTTATTAGTTTGTCATTTTTATTTTCTAGTTCGTTAATTTTTCAGTTTTAAACGTAGGTACATGCAAGCTTGATCCATAACTTTCGGAATTTTGAAGTTGATTAATTGTTAAAATTTATGAAATAGTGTAAAAATGGAAAAATTGGGTGAAATTCCGGAGTTAAAAGCTTACTGTTAAAAATAACACAAAAAGGCCCAGGTGTCGCACGACAGTGCCAAATCGGCACGGTCATGCACTCCGTAATCAAAACAGACCAGAACTCATGCACCGGATGGTCATCGGATCGCACTACCGTGCGACCGCTGCACTACCATGCAACCCGGTAACAACAGTCAAACTAGGAATGCGATCCGGGATGGCACGACCGTGCGACTCAAAATCTGAATAGTAAAAAGCGGGGTATTTAAGCGATTCTGCAGTAAAAACCTGTCATTTTTTCGAAACCCTAGCAGCCGCACGGGAGTTCCAGGTCGCCTACACCTAAAAATCAACCGATTTTTGCCTAGATTTCACTTCAATCATCTTCCAAGGTATGTTTCCTACTTGTTTTACAGATTAAACTTGGTTTCTGATATAGATCTGATGTTTGAATCAAGAAATTTTGGGGTTTTCTTCATAAAAGTCAAATAAACCCTTGTTCTTGAGTGTTTGGTGTTAAATCGGTAGTTCTGGTCCTTGATTCGAAGTCTATTCACTGATTACAAGTTAAATTTTGAAAGATACAAGTAAAAATCAGTGAATTAGACTGATTTCTGATAAAATTGCTGTATCACGGTCACGCCATTGAAACGGCATGGTAGTGTCGGTCAAAAATCAAGGTCAGATCGCCGATCCAGAACTGCGACGCCGAGTGGCACGGTAGTGCCAAATCGGCACGGCAGTACGACACGATTTTCCAAAAACAAGCAACTGACCGATCAGGGAGTGGAACGGTAGTGCGACCAGTCGCACGACCGTGCGGTTGCTGAAACGACGACATAACGTCTCAAACAGCCTGTTCCGGTGACGGCAATGAAAAGTTTATATTCTGCTCTTATTTTGTTGTATTCCTGTATGCAGATGAACCACAGATTCCTCCAGTTCAGCGAAAACAAAACGAAAGAACATCTCTGTATCGCCAGATTAGAAGCATTATGGAATCGAAAGGGGACAAATTGGTGAACCAAGAAGGATCAACTTATGAAAAACCAAGAAGCGAAAATCCAGACTTTAAAAACAAGGAGACGATACAATTCAGGTTGGGAAGAAAGTGGCATAAGTGGTCAGTTTTTGGGAGAAGACTGGGCATATACTCAGCTGAAGACATTGATTCAAAACTCTTCACAGATATCTACAAGTTTGATAATGACCAGCAACGAGCTAACTTTTGGGCACAAGTGGCAGTTGGACCACCCTATGAAGCTAGAAAAGCTAAAGCTTCACGACTACGAGACGCTACTGAGGGTTATTCATCAGGTCATGAGTCACACCATTTGTGGACGCATGGACAGTGCAGGAAAATGTCCCACTCCGGATCTTCTTTTCTTATATTCCATAGTGACTGGAGTGCATGTAAACCTCGCAGCTAGAATGGCAGAATTTTTCGTGAACAGCGCGGGGAGAACTTCAAGCAGTGAGATCCATGGTGGAGAATATGTGACTTAGTTGGCATATAATTTGGGTATTATGACGGATGATGTAGTCAATGGTCTCACAATGGTTCATGCAGGAGGAGACGTAGACATGAGATCTTTGAGAGCGATGGGTCTGGTTGTGGATACAGACAATGGCCCGAGACTGAGGGGTCTAAATGGGGAGATATGGGATCCGATACACCCATAGGACGAAGACGTTAACATGGAGGAGCAACGGGTCCTAGAGCCACCACAACATGACCAACCACCACATGATCAGCCAGAGCACGAACCGCACCAGCATCAGCATCAATATCAACCAAACTGGTCTCCAGGTATACCTTCCTACCCTGAATTGTACCAACAGTTCCAGCATATGCAGATCTCTCAAGACACTATGAGAGCCGACCAGGAGGCTATGTGAGCAACTCAAGATGCTATAAGACCCGACTAGGTAGTTATGCGGGCAACCCAACACACGATGCGGGAGGAAATGTATGGTTTTTCCTACATCTTCGAAGGGCTACAAAGCGTATACCCAAGCCATTTCGGCAACCCTCCACAGTTTACGTTTGGAGACACAGGTAACTATGTGGCGGGTTCATCTGGGACACGCCACCATGATGATGATGATGATGAGGAGGAGGAGTAGGAGGAGGTAGGGTGGAGCAGTTCTGAAACTAATGTTTTATCTTATTTCTATTCAGTATTTTGTTTGGATTTTTTTTAACTTTATGTTTGTTTTTAAAAATGTTTTAAGTAGTGTGTTTGCTTTGTTTGAATAATGGATATGGTTTGGTTATCTAGCATTTTGATCAATGGTAATGTTGACTGCTTTAGCAAGTGACATACTTGGCAGATTTGAAAAGAAATGCACACAGAGTTGAGACGACTTCATTCAACGTCTACTCAAACAAGTCAACTCCAACTCTGAGGGAGTACCTCTGTCCCTTTTCACATTATTAGTTTAGCTCTTCATAATTGCTTAACTAATTTGTATTTCACATTGGGGACAATGTGAAGTTCAAGTGTGGGGAGGGGTTTAAAAGGTTTTAAACTTTGTTTGTCCTTTATTGTTCTCATTTCTGTATATATTTTCGAAAAATAAAACAAAAATGGTCAATTGTGTTCTTTAGAAAGTATCAAATTTGATAAAAATCAACAAGCCAATTTGATTTTTGAAAAAAGATAACTAAAAAGCGTGATAAAACAAATAAAGACTAGCATGTTTATCTTTATATTTATACCCATTCCTTCCGTTTACGTGAGCATATTTTTGAGCCTTTACAGCTTTCTTGTCAAATGCTTCTTTGTTTTTGCGGAAAAATGAGTGAGCCGGATGTTTTATGTAATTTAGAACTTGTCATTTGTATACTTTTCAAAATCATGAATATGTGAAATTACATAGAAATGATAGAGGCATTTAGGATACCCCTTTGTCAGCCTTTTTCTTTGTTTATATCCCGCACCCAACACTATCCATTAGTTCGCATTGTTGAGCCTATTTTCCGTATTTTTTTTAACTTTACCCAAACATTAAGCCCACTTAACCAAAATATAACCTTTTCATATTTACCCCTTTTCGTTAAAATTCGGCCGAAGCTTTCCAAATTGATTTAAAAATGTTGCAAAAAAAAAAAAAAAAAACCAGTCGTAAAAACTCTCTAAGGAAATTATGGAAAAACCATCAAGAAAGAAAATGGAGAGTAGAAGTATAAAAAGAATAAACTCTGAACACATACACAAGAAGCTTAGCAACGTGTTCAGAATCCTAGAAAATAAATCACCAAGTTTTAACCTTTCTTGCCACTTTCAAATATCCATTCCATACCCTTAACCATAGCCTAACGATTACAACCTATCAAGGACCTCTTGATTTATGTTTTTCACATATTAATTGGTGGAGATTAGATCTTTTGATAAGCTTATGATATTGCAAGATTCATTGACTAGGCATCGAGTGATTTACATACACATTATATGTATGATTCAGAAATTTAACCGAGTGTGTGTGAACATTGTGAGAAATATAAAGATTTGTATGCTAAGTCAATCAACGTAGAATCATTGCTTTATGGTTATCCTTTCATACATCCAACAAAGCTTGTTTGTTTTAAATCTTTGATGATGACTTTTTGAAAAACAATTTGACCACCAAACAAATTAGTAGCTTTGTAAATATTCAGATTTAATTCCGTGTTTTATTTTTAGTTTGCTTAAGGATAAGCAAAGTTCAAGTGTGGGGATGTTTGATATACGCTAAATTATACATGTTTTTATACCCCAAAGCACTTCCGTTTTAAGCATTTTTTGACCGAAACCGCGACGTTTAGGTACAAAATTTGGTACTTTTATATTTTCAGGTCTTAAACAGAGCACAAAAGAAAAATCAAATGAAAACGGACAAATTCTGATGCATTTCTGATGAAAAGGGCAAAATTCTGATGACTGCCAGGTATGGCACGACCGTGCCATCCATTGGCACTACCGTGCCGATCCTTCAATCTCGGAGGCACTGCTAGTGCAACAGCCAGTGCCGATGTTTCCACGGGCCGCACTACCGTGCGACCAGCGGCACTACCGTGCCGATCTGATGACCCAGGAAACTTGTCCACTAGTCCATTTGGCTGACTTGGGATCGGAGAAACTGACGTCACCCGACAACACCTGTCGCACGACCGTGCTACCCAGTGGCACGACCGTGTTGATCAAAAAATCACCTATCAATAGAGCCATTCGCTACTGGTTCAAATGTTGGGTTTTTCTCCATGTTTCTGGGCGATTTCTGGGTTCCGAAGCAGTCCTGATCAGACCCATTTGAAGCCTCAAGATCGAGTGGAAGCATAACCGATCCAACCCATCAATTCCTTGCTTGTTTATGGTTCGGTTCCTTGTTCTTGAACATGTATTCTGATCATTTTGCAAGTCATGAGCTGATGTTAGTTTATGTTTAATGTAGTTTATGTAATAGTAGTTATAAACTTGTTTCTTGAATAATCTTTATGTTGTAATCTTGTTTATATGAATCTTTAGTACTTTTTCAGGTTAAATCTTCATGATTATATAATGAATGTTTCATTGATGTTG
This sequence comes from Helianthus tuberosus, assembly GCA_030545235.1. Classification (NCBI taxonomy): domain Eukaryota; kingdom Viridiplantae; phylum Streptophyta; class Magnoliopsida; order Asterales; family Asteraceae; genus Helianthus; species Helianthus tuberosus. The sequence continues at coordinate 147,067,449 of CM060414.1, read as the reverse complement.
AGTTCCTGATTATGTTTGATTATCTTGGATAATGAATCTGTGGTTAGTGGGATGGTAACTATTTCTTGATTAGTCACTTGTTTGTAGACTTTGTTTACACCATCAAACCGGAACAGGGTATTGGTTTTATACAAGATATATCTTATTTTGATTAGGAATGTTTTCTTGCACGTAAGGGTTCTAACGAATCAAATGGTGTTGATTACATGTTCTTGAATGTGGTTTATGATCCTTGTTTAGTAGTTTTGGTCTGAAATTTCTGACATGGTAGATTTATGTTTAAGACTTGTAAAGGTGAAATAGTTGTTATATGATCTACTTTATTGCTTATCCTCATGGCTGTATTGCGACCATCGGTATTGCTTTCTTTGATAAGTGAGGTTAGGAATCCAGACCCGGTAAATAACCTATCTTTAAAGATTCGCATGAATAAATATCAATAGCTCACTAATGAATGATTTTAGGTGGTTAACGTGTGACCATCGCGTTAACTTTCCGAAGAATCATAATGCTAGAAATCAAGACCCGGTAACTAGCTGTCTTGCAATTGGAAAATTGATTAAGTGCTTTTGTGACATATGTGATATAGATAACATGTTTAGGATGTTTGTGAAACAAGATAATAGTATAATTATGTTTTAGATATAATTTAGATAACTTAGTTAAACAACCATTCACTTATCCTTTTATCTGGTAATCTAATGACAAAGATTTAGTACTTAATAAACGCCCGTGTTCCATGGATCGATATCTGGCTCTTACCAATACTTTACTGCATATATGACGGGATACACTTGTCCTTTGTTGTGTGTGTTTTAATGTTAAGGTAAAAACCATTTATATAAATTTAAAACACCAAGTTACGCTGGGTGCGATTGTAAATACTGTAAATAAATGTGTATAGTCGCGCCCACGTCAATGTCTATACTTCTATTTTTGGAAACTTGTAATTCCTTTGTATTCGTACTTTCCTTTCAAACATTGTAATCCGAGACTTTGATCATAATAATAAAACTCGATTATTTTATGCATTTTCTTATACATACTTGTTATACGTTGCAAACATTAATACATACCTATACTCGAAAACTCATACTTGAAACATTCATTATGCATACACTATACTTGCACATGACACTTGTATGCTTGAAATCCTTAAAACCGGCTAAAATACGCGAAACATGCCAAACTTAAACCCTTCAAGCGACTGGACTCCCTTCGTGCGAATGGACCTTCCATTCGTGCGAAGAGACCCAATCCATCCGCACCAACTCAGCTTCGCCCTATAAATACGAACCCACTTCCTCACTTCACACCTTCCAACCACTCCAAACTCTCCCAAACGCTCTGAACTCGTGCATTTCGGACAGAACTCTCCAGCGAACTTCTAAGTGAGTTTTAGCTCACTTATTTATCATTTCTTCTAACTTTTCTTCTATTTTCATCTACTTTTCTTCAAACTTATTATTTGGACAACTTATTGGATTGATTTCACGAGCTTGCTTAGGCATCTAAGATGAATCCTCACCACTTATGAGGCCCAAAAGAAGATTTTCATTTTCTGTTTTCATTAAAAGTTCATATACAATACTTTTCTATTCTGAAACTTGGCGAAATCTTGAACCCACCGAGCTCACAGCTAAGTCTATAGTTGTGGGTTAGTGTTGAGGTTGATTTCAGCCAAGAAACGAGTCTGTTCACACAAACATAACCCACTTGTCCCAAAACATGGCCATTCGCACGAAGCAGTCTGTTCACACGACTGAGTCTCTTTGCGCAAATGGTCTTTCTGTTACTTTCGTTCTTGCATAATTTCAAGTGTTGAAACCATCACTGATTCGGCATTTTCAATATGGACGAACCTGTGTTTTGGTAGAAGTGTGAATCGTGGGAGCTCTATAAACGAACCTTGTAAACGAACACCCAAGCAGTCTCTAAGACTCAGAATAAGTTAACCCCGCCTCGCCTCCAACACTTGCCATGTTGGGAATGACACGCCTGGGTTGTCCTTATTCAGCTGTTTGGATATGTGTATTTATTTATTTTATTCATGACCAACCGAGCTGTCGACTATGTCGATAAACTTTCAGCTTTGGTGAATCATACAACGAGGTATTCGTACCCCCATGCTTGATATCCATGAACTTTCTGACTTACTGGACTGTTAATACTATATAATATAATAAAATATATAAAACATAACCGAAATCAAAACGTTAACCGATTAATGGTTAAGTATCTCGAACAGGCCCCTTTGCAAGAACAGGCCCTTTCGCACGACTAGAAATTTTCCACTCGCACGAACTAACTCTGTTCGCACGAACAATGTTGTGAGCTTTGGTTATCTTTCTATCTCAGTTCTAAGTTCCTCGTCTGTTGATTCTAATGGGCAAATCAGGACCCATGAAATCACAAAAACTTAGTGTCACAGCGAGTGCTTAGACGATATATACTTTCATGTTTATATATACTTTTATACTTTAATTCCAATCTGAATCCTCCGTTCAACTCCAAATAACTCACACCTTCATTTACCCCATGTAGGGTAACCTCAGTGTTCCAACACTCTCAACCTTCGACTCGCGGATTATCAAAGGAAGCTTTGCAAAACCATGAGTATCCTCGACACCCTCTTTACTTTTTACACTTTTGGGTTGTAAGACCCTTATCAAAATATAACATACTTTATAATTAAAAGTTGGCATATTTATATAAAAATGCCATTCTACAAAAACATCTACATAACGATGTTCACTTAAAGTTTAAAACATTCAAACATACTTATAAAGTGTTTCCACGAGTTAAAACTAATAGAAGAAACTAAGATAACGCGGAAGCTTCATGTTAATGTGTGTTCGGTTCCTTCGCAAGCTTGATCGTCATCCAAAAGTTCAAATTGTTCACCTATAATCAAAATCGTCATAAACATTAGTTATGAGAGTTTTATAACATATTTAAACAAGTGCGCAAAGCAAAATAAACAAAACAATTTTTTGCCAGTTATAAGGCCCCTCGCGGGTCGCGACCGGTATTATCGTGAGCCTTTGCGGGGCGCGACGACAATTCTCTTTGCCCGTTGCGGGGCGTGACAGCCTCATTTTCACATAATGTTCGTTGTTGGGTCTGCATTTTGCCCAGCATTGCCATATTTTACTCATTTACTCATAACGTTCACAATTCTTATCCGTTTTATATGAAACTTGTTTCTAAACGACCGTAAAACATATACCTATGTATTTAACACTTCGGGTTCGCAAAATCTTGATTTATAAACTAACAGCTTATAAATCCCTTATGAAGTTATTCGACCCGTTTGGTTTAACACCATTTCTCATATCTTATGGCGAGGATTAATCTTTTGCCATTTTACCCACTTCCGGGCTTATTAAAAACTAGCGTATTTCGCTCACACTACATGGTTTGCATACGCATTTATGTCCGCTTGACATCTTTGATTCAAGCATAAGCTTTTCCATCAATAATTCAAGGAAATTCTAGTTCTCTAAGTTTTACCAAATTTTAGCGTATCCGATACTCAGCTTACACATCCAATTTACTGGTTTATTGGCGTGATATTCAAATCATTTAAAACCATCAATTAGCTAACTCTTTTGTTTTGACCCGTTTGGTTGTTTTAATGAATTCCTGCTATATGTAATGCTGTTTTGTGATACACATGTTGTTAGATGTCAACGTGCATTAAGAACAATTGTTACTTGTGATGAGAAACCTGGTTTCATTCATCGGAGTAGTAGACCCAACTGTTATGTGTTGCAGTGTATACAAACTGGGTACTTGATTCATGTTATATGATAAACTTGGTGATGAATACAGTCTACGTGAAATACATGATTTAGTCTGTTGCGAAACTAATAATATTGTTAACCACGGTAGGGTTCGTTGATTAACTGGAACGGGTAATTTGTTAAATACCGAGCAAATCCAAGGTGAGTTCACTGCTCTTTTTCCATGCATGCATCCCGGGAGGGACATCTGGTAAACGTTCCGGGGAGGAATGTCGGGTTATTGGGTTTGACTGGAATGTTAAACTCGGGATGTTGGTTAATACACTCATATCTATCATTTAAGTCCCTTCTACCGATTTGTTGCCGGGGAGCCAATGGGGTATTAGTTAATAGCGCTATTTAGGTTTGGCACCCTCACACCGTACCGGGGAGGACGGGCGTGAACTAATGACCCCAGTCTTGACCATTGTTTTGATAGAGGCATTGGGGAATAGGGAAAATAATCTGGAGCCATCGGCGGTAATCGAGTTATTAACAACATCAAATCTCTGAAATGTTTTAAACTGATATCTGGTAACTAAACGTGATAACAAACTTTGAACTCACCAGCGTTGTCTGATACACTTTTCTGCATGCTTGCAGGTCTGTAGGTTTATATCATTGGAACTTGCTGTCTGGGATGCTGGAGTGGTCATGGGTCGAGATACATGGAATCATGAGACACATCTAATGGCTTAAATACTCATGGATTATGAAAAATATAACGAATGATTTATGCTTCCGCTGAACATGTCATGTTTAATAAATATTTTGTAACACTTTATTCTAATGAATGCAAGTTTTTATTTGAAATGTTATTATGAGTTCAATATGATTGGTGGCTGGATCCTGGTACGTCACACGCCTCGCGGGGGTTTCCGCATGTGGTATTTTGGGGGTGTGACACACATCAATGACCAAACTTGTCTATAGGAATGTAATGAAACAACAAGTCACGTACCTTAGAGTTCAATTAACTTCATCGTTTAGAACTCATATTATCACATATCACACACAATTTGTCAAATTAGTCAATTACGTGATTCTTTATGTTTTCAACAATTTAAGGTTCACTTAGGTATTATATCGAGCATCTTGTGGGCGAGGCTCATTTACTGCTATTGTCAAACTCATGACTCTACTCAGGGTATGTTTGGGTAAGTTTTTTGAAACAACTTATTGACTTATTGTCTTTTTGAAAAATTCAGTATAAAGTGACTTATTGACTTATTAGCTTTTTTCCCCTCACATACCCCCTCATTGCCAAACATCATTTTGGAGCTTATGACTTTTCAAAAAGCCAATAAGTCAATAAGTTATTTCAAAAAGCTTAGCCAAACATGCCCTCAAAGTCATGTATTAACATTGCTTTCAAGTCTTAACATCTAGGTAGTGTTTGGTATGAGGTAATGGAGGGGGGGGGGGGGGGGAATTGAATAGCCCATTCAAGGGTAATAAAAATAGGCATGTTTGGTTGGTCAAAAGGAAAGAAATCGACCATTACTTCCGGAATCCTTTTACCTCAAAACACCTTCCATCTATTCCTTCCCTACCCCCAGCTTTTTTTTCATTCCGTCCCGTAATACATTAGCAATTCTCTATTTTGCCCTCCCCTGGTAAGTGTATCTCCTGCTCTCCAAAAGTTCACGATCACCGACCACCACAAACGAAGCTTCCCCAAATGATTATCCAGTTGTATACCAGCCATCGAGAGTCCGCTGCTCATCAATGTTGCCGATCGTTATCCGTATCTTATATGAATTCCAGTGATGTTTGTTATGCGATCTCCGTTGACGAGGCCGAAACGGCAAGCATACACCATTGATAAGCCTAACGGTAGCTGGGGTTTGGGTGCTAGATAGCAAAACAATAAGACGTTCTTCAAAAATTCGGTGGCAAGGCTTGAAATTGTTTTTACATGAAACATTAGACACCTTGTGTGAACTTGATGTGTGTAAAATGCAACATATAAATTACATCAAATGAGGCATAAAACTAACCCTTTTTAAGTACTAATGTTGGAAAAAGAGTGTTTTGTCTTCCTTTTGTATTTTCAGGATTAAATGAGCTCAAATTCACAAAAGAAGCAAAAAGACAGCTAAATCTAACATAAATACAAGAAAAGGAACATAAGTGGACTGCCCGACCCCTCAATGGCATCTTCCCAAGCAAAATAGAGAAGACAGAAGACTGAACACACCCCGTGCTCAGCCAGCACGGGGCCGTGCCCAAGAAGCAGCAGAAAAGACAAACCTATAGAAGCTTCTATTGCCCACCACGGGCCGTGTCCAGTGAACACGGGGGCGTGGCGAAAGTACAACAGGCGCATTAATTGTAATTGCGAATTACAATTAATGAAGAGAGAGAGTGTCAGACAGGCACGGGGGCGTGTCCAGCGGACACGGGGCCGTGCCCAGCCTTCTGTTCAGCCTATAAATAGGAGTGCTTGGTTTCATTTCAACTCATCCCTTGGCACACCACCTCTCTCACACTTCACCCACCACCCACCACCACCATAACACCATCATCCATCACCATCATCCATTGTCCATCGTAGAGTGTGTGAGTCGTCTCGGGATCCAAGATTGATCGTAAGAGTTCTTGACAATCAAGGCCATGTTTGCCTAAGTCTCTTACATCACTTGGTGAAGACAAAGTGTCTAGTATAATACTTTTTATTTCTAATCTTTTGCACTTTTTATTTGGTTTTGTATTAATGACTTTAATAACTAGTTACTTATATTGAAGGTGATCTTTCCTTATCGTTTGTCCGTGGTGTCTTGGCATTATTTTACTGTCTATATAAAATAAAAGATTTTCACCATTCATATCTCCACGGTCTATATAGAGGTATGTTGGCTACCTGGTCGGGGGTTAAGGGAACGGTTTGGTAAAGGTCTTGCCATTGTTCAGCGTTTAGAGGTCCTGCAATGGACCTGGGTCAAATTTAGTAGGACCTCCTTCAATGCTTCACGGTATTGGATGGCGGGGGTCCAAACTCTTTGATCCCCTCATAAGTTAACTACTATTAATACTATAACCCGGCTATTTAGGACTGTATCCCTGCTGACTCAGACTACTTAGTCGAGGGTAACGTCACCGCCTAAAGCGGGGCCTACCATAATTTGCATTAATAACTTAATTAATTATCTTCCAATAATCCACCCTTTTAGGATTGTATCATTGCTGACTCAAACTATTGGGGTGAGGGTAACGTCACCTTCAAAAGAGGGGCCTACTACAATAACTAAGATAATCTCTTAATTATGTGCAAAAGTGCGGAAATAATCAAAGGTTATACTAGATACGAGTCGGAACCAAGTGATTCATCTTGTCTATCTGTTTTTCTTTTATTTTATTTTTCAGCATTTTAGTTAGTTTTTATTTTTCTTAGTTTAAATCATTTTTCTAAACTTTTTATTTTGATTAGACGTTGAGGATAAACCGGTATTAAAAGCTCTTGTGTACTTGGACGACCTCGGTATCTTACCAACGCTATACTACGCTCACGATGGGTGCACTTGCCCATATGTGTGTTTAGTGTTAGTAAAATATCGTGTTTTATAAATTTAAAACTTGGCTAAAATAAGTGTTAAAGGGGCTTAAAATATACACCTAATATATATAACACTTCACAGGCATCAGAACTCAAGGAGAACAAATAACCTGAAATGAAGTAGGCTCACACGCAAATTAGCAGTCCAATTATTGAAAAAACTTTGCCTCCATAGCTGGTGCTACTGGCAATGGTTTTCTTGCTGCTAGTATAAAATATGTATAGTTTTTTTTTATAACAAAGCAAGCTCACACGCAAATTAGCAACCCAAAGATTGGATAATGTTGAGATTTTATTAGTTAAAAAAGGGTTTTGTTTTTTTATAATATGAATTTATTATAATTTTTTATTGGAAATTGTTGTGAAAAAATGGTAAATTTTATTTATTTTGTAGTAGGGGGTATTTCTGTCTTTTTGACGACTTGTATTTCATTGCTTCGTCTTTTTTTCGCCTATCAAACATTACAAATTAATGATTCATTCCATTCACATAAGACTAACCAAACATGACAATGGAATGCTAATGATCCATTCCATTCATCTGTTCATTCCATTTATTTGTCCATTCTATTCCATCGTACATTCCATTACCTCATACCAAACAGACCCCTAGTGTGTGTAATCAACACCTAGAATCTTACATTTTACTACCATTAATGGTTAATTGTAATATTAACAATTAACCATTAATGTGACCATTAGCAGCAGTTTATCATTCCGAGTCGCCTTTGGTGTTTAACCCGAACTTTTTTTTGCTCGGAACCTAAAACCGGGGACGTTCCAACGTTTTTTGAGACGAGCGAAGTATAAAGTGGGGCCTTAATGATCATGTCTATGTATATCACGTGGCGGCAAATGATGAAACGTATATCACGCACAACTTTTGAAACTTGCGCCACTCACTCTACACAAAATTCAGAGATCCTCATGTTCTACGACTCTTCATTTCGCTTAGGGCTTTCTTATTTTATGATTTTGTTTGGTTAAATCTTGAATTAGGGTTTGTTTTTTGTTCCTGTTTCTTGAGCAGGCCTTGAGTTACAATTATACGTCTGTTTATGGGTCTCTCTTTCTTTTATAGGAAGAGGTTTGTAGCTGTTAAATTTACATGCACACCAACTGTTTGTTTTTATGCCTCAGATAAGATACTCCTTTTTGTTCCATTAATTGTATGCATGTGTTATTCCTTTTTGTAAGACTGTTTCTTGTTAATAGATGATTTTGTTGCAATTTAAATTGGGAATCTTGTTTTAGAGTTGGATTTTCAATTGCATCTTTACTAAATGCCTTTATTTATTCTTTGATGTGTGTGTATGTGTTCTTTCCTTTCTTTCTTTCTTTCTTTTTTTTAATTTAAATTGGGAATCTTGTTATATGCTAGATATTCAAATTTTTAATGTTTTATAGTTTACTAATGTGACAGGTATGTTCGATGCTCAAGCAAGAACCGGGAAAGTACACGCTATGAAAACATTCCCTTATGAAGGTATGCTGTGCTGATATGTATCTGTAATATACGGTAAATTAAATATATTATTTCACAAAACTGTTATATTTGGAATCTTCACTTTAGTGATTGTAGTTTTTAATTTGCATGCAGATCTATTTGTTTCCAGAACCACATTAATGGTTAATTGTTAATGTTTTCTTTATTGAATCAATTGTTAAGATGAAGACTTCTGCTTACTGACAATAAAATGAATAATTAGTTTTTAAGTTAATACTACAACTTACAAGCTTTTATCGGTAAGAATTACGTCTTTAACTACCCTGAAAATGGAGTTAGCTTTTGTACAAGAACAACTTATGAAAAAAATGCTGTTTAGATAAATAATACCTTGAGGTAATTCTGAGTTGTGATGTAAATATACACTGCATAGTATATTCTTGTCAGTGCGCTGACTTTTTTGTTACTTCTGTCACTTTGTAGCGGTGGAATGTATTTTACAGCGTCAAACAACGATTGTGGTGTGAGAGAATATGATATGGATGGATTTCAACTCGTGAATCATTTTCTTTTTATTCGGCCAGTGAATGTGAGTTTCTTTTTATTGATTAATGTGAACTTCTAAAAATGAAGTGTTAAATGGAACATATACGAACACTACTAGAAAAGTTGCATTTTGTTACGGAAATTTCCAACGCAAAAAAATGCGTTGCAAATTCCAACACATTTACAACACATTTTTAATGGAAAAAACCCCCCTAATTATTGTAACAAATTTATAACACAATAACTACACAAACAAAAGAAAATGCATTTTTCGTTGGAAATGCGTAACAAAATTTGCAACCCATTTGTAACGAAACATTATATTGACAAATGAAAAATCAACTTTCATACTTTCATACACGTACCACTTTCAACCAATTATACATATACCCCTAATATTCCAACTATTTACACTTTGCCATCATCTGTTAACCTTTCAAGTTTCAACCCCCATCTAAACCACCACACACAATAGATTGAAATTCAAAACCCTAAATCTTCAAATTTTCACCACTTCGGTTCTAAATCACCAAATTCCCCAAATTCATCCATCAGACAAACAAGATATTATTATCCACACACCTGCAACTTCATCTTCAACCGAATTAAGAGGTAACAAACACCAATCCTTCATGCATCTTATCAATTCAACAATCATCAATTTAACGATCAATTCATCATGCAAATAAGTTAATTCATCAATTAATCTATCCATCTGTTGATGAATTCACAGCGAGAAACAATCATGTCGCAATCGCAATCAGCGGCAGATGATTCTTCTTCCGACGGCTCTGGCACCGGCGCCTGTGAAATCATGTTGTTTGGAGTGAGAGTGAAGGTTGATCCGATGACGAAGAGTGTGAGTATGAACAATCTATCGCAGTATGAGCAAACTCCGATCGATTCATCCGCCATTGCCGCTGACAATTTTGTTAGATCGGGTCGTTTCGACTTCAACTGGTGTGCTTTTGGGATACTGGCAGTGCCTAACAAGTGGTTTTTATTGTTCCAGATCTATGATATCTTCCGGTTGTTGCCATCAAAGGTTCATGTTGACGTGTTCTCCACAGCAAACCAAGTTAGGATTCTTGTGAAGCGTGATGAACTCACTTTGGAAGGTATTAAAAAGTTCTATTTGAATGTGAAGAAAGAAGACTGGAAGTATGAAACACTCTGTAACCTTTGCAAGACGTTTGTTTTGTGGTTTATCATATGTTTGTCCTTTTAGACATATACGCATGTTAGTTTGTGGTTTAAAAACACTAGAACTTGCGTTATGTATTTATTTTCGAAGTACGGTGAATTTAAAGCAGGTTTTTTACTCTTTTCTATATATTTTTTTGGTGATTTTTCATGCAATTTTCAGCAAAAAGAAGAAAAAAAAAAACAAATTTATACAGTAAATTAAATTTTCCAATTTTTGTTTAATTTTTTTTATGAATACTTTGTTACAAATGCGTTGCAAATTCTTTAAGAAATGGCGTAGGAAATGTGTTACAAATAAATTTCCAACGCATATTTTCGTTGCAAACACGTCACAAATCTTATGCAAGAGTAATTAAAGAATCGTAGGAAATGCGTTACAAATTTCCAACACAATATTTCCGTTGCAAATAAGTTGAAATTTGCGTAGTAAATGCGTTGCAAAAAGTTTTCCACGGGGCTTTTTCCAACATTAGGTTTTTGTTACAAATGCGTTGCAAATTCAGATTTGCGACACATTTGTGACGGAAAAACTTGTTGAAAAGTTCCATTTTTCTAGTAGTGGAATCCTAGTTACTGTTTATTGATTATTTTCTTTTTTCAAATTTAACTTGAAGTAGGAGGTAATAGCGATGAAAAGAGTTTACTAAAAGATAACCAAGTTTCATAGTTGTTCAGTTTAAGTCAAAATAGAAAAAAACAATCACTAAATAGCAATCAAGATTCATATATGTTCCATTTATGTCACTTGACTTTTGAAATATTTTAACATTTATAATTTCTTTTTACAATATTGGAACACCTAATGAAAGCTGTGTGACTGTTAAGAAACAAAAAAAGCTTTTGAGTTACTATTGGTGAATTTTTCCATTCGTAAACTTTTGTAGTTGATATATCACTTAAACGGCGATCTTAGATTCTTTTGCTTAAATTTTATCCAAAGCTAGTCTAAAGGTATATTATATCCATAGTGGTAATAATCAATAGTCTTCCGTATTTACGTTATTTGCTTTCCGATTGTAGTTAGGTTAAGCACCGTCAAAACTACACTATCTAGCTTAACTAGTAATGCCAATTAATCTTGTTAACAAAGCTTTACAATGTTCCCCGAGAGTTCACACCCGGTTCTTATCTTGGATATACTATTGCTTGATAGGTATAGTTAATATCTTGGATATACTATTGCTTGGATATACAATAGGATGTATGTGTTTTTGTTTTGATCTTGTGTATTGTTCTTATAGTTTCATAGTTACTTCCTTAAGTTACATTTAATTTACCCAAAGGTACGCCACTTTTGAAGGATTTAACCATGGAAACCCTACTGTTCATTTGGTTAGGTTTTTAGTAGGTTTGTAACATTTCAGATATACTTCGATCTAGGTATTCCGTTCAATAAATATGAAAAAGAAATTTTGGTATGACTTACTAAGAGCGTTGTAACTATAGGAGTGTTTAAAGGGATCTAGGTTTGAAGATGGAGAATTTTGATTAATTTCTTTTGAATTAATTATGGGAATGGATCTTATAATGTGTTGGAACTTTGAAAAAGTAACTAATAAAATATTTATGATGATATTAATAAACTAATATATATATATATATAATTACAAAAATAAATATTAAATGTTATATCACATTACATAACATTACATCATATCACGTTATATTCATTACATAACGTGATGTGTTACATGTGTTACATCATATCACGCGATATGCATTACATTACGTTCATGTTAGATTCTTTTGCTTAATTTTTAACAAAGCTAGGGTGAGTCGAGTCTAAAGTGATCTTATATAGTTATATCCATATTGGTAATAATCAATAGTCTTCCGTATTTACTTTAAATGCTTTCCTATTGCAGTTAGGTTAAGCACCATCAAAACTACGCTATCTAGCTTAACTAGTAATGCCAATTAATCTTGTCAATAAAACTTTACAACGTTCCCCAAGAGTTCGCACCTCATTCTTATCTAGGATATACTATTGCTTGATACATATAGTTGGATGCATGTGCTTTTGTTCCGATGTTGTGTATTGTTCTTATAGTTTCATAGTTACTTCCTCTTATCTATTTACTATCATGTTCAGTAACATTTTCGTATTCTTATTTTATTCGTATTGAGGAAGTATATGATCCGCGGTTCAACCCTACTGTTCAATTCGTTAGTTTTCTACGTAGGTTTGTAACATTTCAGTTATACTTCAATCTAGGTACTCCGTTAAAAAAAATATGAAAAAAGAAATTTTGTTATAACTTACTAAGAGTGTTGTAACAATAGAGGTGTTTAAAGGGATCTAGGTTCAAACACGGATAATTTTGATTAGTTTCATTTGAAAATAGTGATGCAACTATACACGTGTTTGATGGGTATCGATCTTAAGAAGTTGCCGCAGATTGGTTTGGAACTTTGAAAAGGTAAATAATAAAATATTTATGATGATGTTAATAAACTAATATAATTATAATAATAACTAATAAATGTTACACATTACTTTATATCACATTACACTATATCATATTATATCGTATTACACTATATTACATCACTTTATATCATATTACATCGTATTACATTATATTACATAACTTTATATCATATTACATTGCATTACATCATATCACGCGATATGCATTACATTACGTGACGTGTGTTACATGTGTTACATTTCTATGTATATTCCACCATTTTCATCTCCCCTTTTCTTTTAAACACAATTGGAAGAAAGATTGAGCTGATTCATTCTTCTGAATCTGTTGCAGAAAACAAAAAAAGAGGTTCTTCTCCTAAATTTTGCTCTATAAGTAATTTAAACCTTCATTTTTGTTACTATTTTGATTTCACTCGTTAATCCTTTCTGGGTTTGTATTGGATCATAAATTTCAGCAATTTAAGTAGGGTTTTCATAAAGAAGTTAATTGTATCTTAACTCATGCTTGATTGAATAGATTACATGTCGGAAGAAGGGGACATATCAGATTCTTCAGACTATGTATATGAAGAAGAAACTGATGAGGAGTACATACCAGATTTTGTAGATGATGAAGATCAAAATGGTTACGGTTCTGATACCTCCGCTGCTCAAGCAAGAACCGGGAAAGATATTCAGGGCATTCCGTGGAGGGGAATGCGTTTAACGCGGGAACAATATCGACATGGAAGGCTCGCCCAGTATGAAAACTATGAAGACATTCCCTTATCTGGTGAAACTGCTGATAAGGTACAATTAACAATCATGTTGCTTGTATACGTAAAAGTGATTACTTTTTCCACTTTCGATATCACGGCAATGTTTTACGTGTTCAGAAATACAAACAAACATCGAAGGGTGATAACTACTATGAGTTCTTTTATAATTCTAGATCAGTGAAGCCTACATTCGTTCATTTTCAGGTTTGCACCGTAACACCGTTACATTCTGTTCGTTCAATCATGTGATTTCTATTAACTGCCGTAAAAAATGTGTACAGTTAAGGAACATGGTATGGGCTACCTCAAAGCATGATGTGTATGTCGTGTCTAACGATTCAATCATGCACTGGTCATCACTGTCACAAAACTTGACCGAAATTCTTGATTTCTCCGGGCACGTAGCACCTACTGAGGTACTTTATTTTGATCGTAAATTCGTAACGTTCCTGATATATATTTTAAAATGTTATTGATACTTTATTTGGGCCCACAGAAACATGAAGGAAGCTGGTTAGAAGGATTTACGCAAACTCGTATTAGTACGTTAGCAGTCAAAGATAATTTTCTTGTTGCCGGAGGTTCGGATGGAGAGCTTGTGTGTAAGGTATTTTAATCATCCAAAACTTATTTAGCTGGAATATGGCATTAGTTTTTGTTCTCCTAGTTGTTGCATCTGGTTTCAGTTTTAGCAACGGTTCGGTTCGTTTTTTTGGAACAAAATTACGTAAGTTACAAAAATAAAAAGTATAATCCAAGATTTAAGAATCTTTCTTGTATGTTTAAATTTAAGTAATTATATTTAACCTCTATAATTAATATTGTTCACATAAACCTAACCTTCTAATCTATTTTTATGTTTTTCCAAAGTTTTTATGAAGACATTTTTTATAATACTTTGAAGATCATATAATTTTTATGTTAAGTTTTGTTATTTCTTTTAGTCAATGGATAAATCATTTTAAAGATAAATAAACATGCTAATGTTTTTATCATAAATACTTAACACTCAAGAATAAAACTAATAATTCCTAAATCAGTATATACGAAACATTAAAACAAAAGGATTTTAAGGTTATTCGTTCGTTTTTTTTTCGACTTTTTGTGCGGTTCGGTTGTTTCGGTTTTCTGCTCACCCCCATCTCGAACTGCCCTGAAATATCCTTAGACAAAAATCTAAATAACGGTGCACGGTATTCAACATCCAAACAATACAATATTTCTTACCACACTCATAGTTGACGTCTGACACCTCTATATTTCATGCCATACACATAGACTGACATAGTTAATCTCTATTTCGAATAACGGTCAACTTGTATTTTGTATAAACGTCGTTGAGATAGTCGCGTCCCTATCATGTTATGTGCATGTGTTATTAAATGATGCAGAAATTAGATCAACAAGGTGTTAGCTTTTGTACAAGAATAATTTATGAAGACATTGCCCTAACAACTGCTATTGAGATATACGGCGCCACGAGGTAATTATGTAATATGTATTATGATCTCTGTGTGTATACTACGAAATATATTATTGACAGTTTGTTGACACTCTTGTCACTTTGTAGTGGTGGAAAGCATTTTATGACGTCAAACAACGATTGTGGTGTGAGGGTATATGATATGGACGGATTTCAGCTAGTGAATCATTTCCGTTTTCCCTGGCCAGTGAACGTGTGTTTCTTAAAATACGATGATAATATAGAATGTTTAATGCATTTAAATATATTTCGTATGACTTTCTACCTGTTTGACGTGTTTTTATTTCGTTGCAGCATACATCCTTGAGCCCAGATGGCAAACTCATAGCAGTAGTCGGTGATCATCTTGATGGATTGCTTGTAGACTCTTCAAGTGGAAAGGCAAGAACTTGTGAATACAAATATATTATTTTAACTCTTCATTTTAATTTTGTATTTTTTTTATTTTTTGGCAGAAGGCTGCTACTGTGGAAGGCCACCTGGACTACTCATTTGCATCCGCATGGCACCCAGATGGCCGAATCTTTGCAACAGGCAATCAAGACAAGACTTGTAGGCTATGGGATATAAGAAATCGTGCAACCCCAGTCTCGGTTCTTAAAGGCAACATGGCCGCGATTCGATCGGTTCGTTTTTCATCAGACGGGCAGTTTTTGGTGGTTGCCGAAGCGGTAGATTTTGTTCATGTCTACAACGCCAAGTTAAACTATGAAAAACGACAAGAAATTGATTTCTTTGGGGAAGTATCCGGTGTTTCTCTTAGTCCCGACGATGAAACGCTTTACATTGGAGTGTGGGACCCGTCGTATTCCAGCTTGCTACAATTCAACAAACGACATTGGTATGGGTATCTTGATTCTTTCGTCTAATAAAGTAAGTCGAGTTGTTTGTTTCTGTTTGTGGAGCGAAAACCTTTGAACTTTTAAAAGGCTCGTTGACTGTTAAATTATGCTTGGCTTATGCTGTCAGTGATGGCAACTTTCTTTCCCAGACCGACGGAACCAAACATGGGCCAGAACCGGCTGTATTTAGTTTCGTTTTTCATTTTATAGTGTTTGAAAAAGACGCTTTCTTGTTTTGGAACAAGACCCGTGTCGAGGTTGAAACATGTTTAAGAACCTTCATTAGATATCTAAGAAACCGGTAGCAGTGTCTTAAATATGCTAATTAAATATATAATTAACTATATATGCAAAGAAGGAAATATTGCATATAGAGGAAATTGAGTATGAGTTAATATTCAGTTGGGGGCATATACATTATTTAACCTTAGTTTTCAAAAGTATTCTAAAAAGTAAATTTAGTATAAGGTGTTGCTCTAAGGTTATGATATAACTCAATATAGAGAAAAATTCTAGAGTAAGTTTTGTTTTCAGTCTATACTGTTACAAATCGCAGGGCCGTTCCTACGTTTTTGGAGACCCTAAACGAACTACGAACTGCAGGCCCTTTTGCAAAATTATCATTTTCAACATATTTAGTGACAAAACCCTTCTTTACCTGGCTTGAGACAGATAATTATAAAGTAAAAGTTTTATAATTGGCGTAGTTAAATTCATTTTTTTAAAGCTATATGTTTTCTATAGATATAGTATATATTTAAAAATCCTAATTCCCTAAAAACAACTTGAAATCAGCAAATAAATCCTAATTCCGTAAACAACAACTTGAAATCATCAAATAATAAAACAAGTATAAGCCCTAAACAACAAATTCAAATATGCAATTATGCAAATACACCCTAAACAACAAATGAGAATATCTAACCTGAGTTAGTGCCATTGTCTTCCAAATCCAAGCCATCCACAGGATTAAATCGCAAAACTGAGTGCCACTGTTTTAAGTTCCAAATAATCATTTCGACAAATCGCAAAATTGATTCAAGCTTATGTTCGAGGGTTTGAGCAATATAAAAATATGCATACTAATTTCTCCCATGATTAGTATATAAAAAATTAAAAAATAGCCATTATTTATTGTAACCTGTGTGTTCTTCAAATTACCACCAAATCCGAAATCCCTAAAGACAGCTCTACCGCCCTAATCAACGATGATTCGATATCGGTAACCAAAAGACGCCACAATTTACGAGAATCATCATTTCATTCGCACGTCTAAACTCTAAAATTCGATGCCCTTTCAGTCTTTCCATGTTTCACCGTTCACGTTTCCCTTTTTCCTGGATCTTGTTTAGCGCGCTAAGGGTTATCGCATATGTGATATTGGGCCTAGGATATTTCATGTATTAGTGTCTACGTATATGGGCCTATTATGTATAAAACATATCGAAAATTTGTGGCCCTTCAATATTGGTGGCCCTAGGCTTGGGCCTAGGGTCTTATGCTTGTTGGGCCTGCCCTGACAAATCGTTACATGTCTTGCATCTCTTATGTATCCGATGACCTAACTGCTGTAGCGTTGCACCACTCCGCTATGGACAACCACTTGATCCAAGTACGGGGTTTCCTATAACTATGCAACGGAGATAACCCTCTAAACCACTTATGTCTAGCAGTTAGTTTGTGGGTGGTAAGCCGTAGACATAGTTAAAGCTACTCCTTACAAGGCCATGAACTCCTTCCAAAACCCACTCATGAATATTGTATCTATATCAGAAATAATCAAAACCCGAACAACGGACAACCATAGAGTTTGTATATGTTGTCTAAAAACGTTTATGTTTAATTTCTCTCAAGGTTTAGTTGATGATCCTTTTTGATGTCCCGGACCGGAGAACTAAACTGTCATGTGCTCACTAACTCATTCCATGTTCCAGTAGTTGTCAAGTTTTATTTTAGTATGTAGTTTCTTTATTAATTAAGCATGTTTTAAGTTATAGATAGTGGGTCAAGATGGTAGGATAGTGGGTAGTTATTTAGCTTAGTATTTGTAATGTAAGCGATTTGATGTTTTAAGGATATGAATGAAAATCAGTCTTAAAACACTCTCTAAATTGCTTACTTGTTTCTTCCTATTATCTTTTGGCCAATCAGTTTTCGGTTGGAACCACATCAGTGTTGTAACAACTCTCATTAAAAAAGTCCTAATTATTACTTTAATTGTCCATTAGGAAACCCTAATTGAGAAACCCAAGTGATTCTGCATAATCCCTAAAATTTTCAGAATAGTTGGAATTAGAATCAGGGCCCCTAAAAATCAGGGGGGGGGGGTAAACCTTAATCGATAATTATCTTCGAAATACGTTGTAAAAATTTAAATTTGTTCGAATAACGACTCAGCAGGCCCATACTAGTGACAAGGCTACCTTAGGGTAGGTTGTTACCTCCCGCGATACGCGACAGAATCGGAGACACCCTCCGCGACACGCGGGGGAACCGATTTTCAAGTATAAATAGAACAGTCTGTTTCATGCAATTGAGTGTTCGTTCGACGTTCAAATTCGAATTGTACGTTGAGTTATAGTGTAAACAGTCCCAAAACACACACTGATCACGAGGTACTGCCACAAAACAGGGTAATAACTCGATCGCTGCTACGATTCATTGTCCGATCGATCAATGTACTCAATGGATGTTTAAGTGTTGCCCACATTAGGGTGATGCTTTGTCATTAGTCGTTAATTCGACGGATGTTTAAGCATAGCACTTTGTCATTCGTTGTGAGGGTTGATCTCGTGAGTTATCGTAAATGCTGTATTGATTACTAACCCAGTTTTGTGTGCATTGTTATTTAAATTAGGTTAACAAGGCTAATCCATAGACTAGACTCTGTCCGTGTTAAATCTGCAATGTGAGTCATTCTCTTTTTATCAAATTACTTTCAAAAGCATGTTTATTTTCAAGGTTATAATTACAAGGATTAAGTCTTTGTAATCACCAAATTACAGCCGGTATGTGGGGTATTGTATACATTACTTTTTCCCGCCACCATTGGACAACGAGTTAGCCAATGGGTGGTCTGACCACAGTCACAGAATTAAGTCGAGTGACAAATACTGTGGGTAGTTGGTTGATATAGAAACAATGTAATCACCCTTAATACTGTAAATTATAACAAACAAATCTGTTTTATTAATTAGAATGATTCACTCAGTATTTCCCGCTGACAAAACCTTTTTCAAACATGTTTCAGGTAATCTGTTGTAATTCAGGAAAAGTGCTGGGGAGCATTTCAAGCTTAAAAAGTGGCTCATTATAAAATAAAGAAATAAGTTTGTAAAATAAAGATTTCTCAGTGAAATCATATGATTGTAAATTACCGGGATTTTATCCCGAATTATGAAATAAAATAATTGGGAAAAATTTTAGCTTTAAAAAGATCCTGATGATAAACTTCCGCTGTTAAACTCAATTAAAAATAAATACCACGGGATTTCTGTCCCGCGGCTCCTGAAACGGGTCGGGGGCCGTGACAGAAAAAGGTGGTATCAGAGCCACTGAATTAAGCTAATTAAGTATTTAGAAATACTTAATTTTTCCTGATTACTATTATGTGATTATGTGTTTTATTAACTGACTATTTGTTAGTTACAGTATGGGTAGGAAAAAGCTTTCAAGCATCTATCTTAAATTAGATAGGTCATCTAACGAGAAGGGAAGTTCATCCCAAACCAAATCCTCAAAACTCCCTGCAATTCCTGAAGAAGGATTATTTGTGCGAAAAGCGCATTATGAAGAACCACTTTCTCCAAATAAAAGAAGTTTAATTTTAAAGAAGAGTCAGGAGAAAATAAAGAAAGCCCGAGAGAAGAAAGTTAAACAGGAAACCCAGGAATTAACCAGTAAAACACCCTGGGAAGATAATTTAGATGAAAAATGGGCAGATCTATATATGTTAGCTACAGTAGCAGTAAATACAGATCTCTAAATAAATTGACTAGCAAACACTATCACCTACAAATTAGAAAATCCATTCAGTAAATAAATTCACAATAAAACATAGTGTGTTTTAAATTTCAGTTGTATTATAAGTTATATGGTATGCAATAATATGGGAAGGTTATTTTTGGAAGTTGTGATTAATTATTTTTACTTGTATATTAAACAACATGAATGAGTTATCAGAAGCCCTAGAGAATCTCAACCTATATCCTGTAAATCTAGAAGTTTCTAAAGAGTTTACTGGGTATTTTCCTGATGTGGAACAACCCGTAGAATTCAACGCTCCACCTTTGAAAAAGCCAAAACCAAAGAAAAGAAGGAAATATGTATGGGGGAGTCGTATACGTAGGAAAAGGCCAGCTACGAAACTTCCTAAAATAAACAATCCTTTAGAAAAAGGAAAAGAAATTGTAACCAGGGAAAGTTCTAGACGGCAGGAGATGGAGACTAAAGTCAAGGAAGATTCTAGGCAAATGGAAGTACAGTTTGAGGAATATTCCAAGGAAATAGAAATGGAGGTTGGAAAAGGTTCTAGACCAACTCAGATGGAAGTTGGAGAAAGCTCCAAACAAAACCAGGGAATGACTTTTCAGGAGGAAATAGATTTCATATTGGCAAGCTGTGAGACTATTCAGCCTGTCAATACAAATATTTTTACTCGTCCTATTGAAAATCAACTCCCTATAAATCTTGAACCAGCAATCCCAGAACCAATAATCCACTCCCAACCTGTAGAAATGGACGAGTGGTGGACCAATGATTGGCAATTCCAAAACATTATCAACAGTCCTTATTCCTTTCTTCCACAATTTGATCCAGAACCCCTGCCCAATCCACCAATGAGTAACGAAAATTTAGCAGAACTTCGCCATTTTGGCGAAGAGTTAATGGATGCAGGAAATAGAATTCGGGAGATAGGGGGACAAATTGCTTGGAAGTATGATGAAAGGGAGCTCCGTTTTTAGAAAAAAACAAGTGACGAGAAAGAAGTGGGTAGTGAGTCGGTATTTGTGTAATAGTAATAGTAAAATCAGTATTTGTAAAATAAATAATAAAACGGTGATATATAGAGACATGATATAATCTATAAAATAAATGAAATTTTAGATTTTGTTTGTATATTCGTTTACGTGATTATGTGCAATTAATTGTGACATTTGATTATTTCTTTTATACTAATTATTTATCTATAAATTAATTATCAGATGGCAAATATTGGTAATGAACCAGTAAATGAAGAAAATCAATCTGGGCAAATTCAGGAAGAACAATTGTTAAATAGACAAGATATAGAGGATATTGTTGCACAAGGAATAGCCAATGCTATTCCAGCAATAGTTGCTGCTGTTCAAAAACCTGTTAAACCACAATCAATCATTCCTAGTAAACGTACTCAAGGCGACAACTTTAGTAATAGTATAAACGGAGGCGAAAATTATGTTAATAACAATAATGATCTGCAAGGCCCGATTTTCAAGAAAATGAAAGCTGCAACACCTGGTTGCACTTACAAAGAATTCCTTGCCTGTAAACCAACTGAGTTTTCAGGTAACGAAGGGGCTATTGCAGCATTACGTTGGTTAGAGAAAACTAAGGCAGTAATTGCCATAAGTAAGTGTGCTGAAGAAGATCAAGTTATGTATGCATCAAATCTTTTTAAGGAGGGGGCATTAGAATGGTGGAACACAGTATTACAAGCTAAAAGAAGGATTGTGGCCTATGCCATGAACTGGGAAGAATTTAAGAGTCTTGTAGAAAGAAAATTCAGTCCCGAATATGAAAAAGATCAAATGGCAAATAAGTTCTTAAACCATCGAATGGTTAATGTGGATTGTCGTGGTTATACTTCGACATTCTTCGAATATGCTAGGGTGGTACCAACACTGGCTTCGCCAGAACCGGTACTCATTTCTCGCTATATTTGGGGGCTGATTAGCGAAATCCGCAACATCGTTAAAGCTGCGAGACCTCTCACTATTGACGATGCAGTGGAACTAGCCAACACCTTAACTGACGAACTGGTACGTACGCAAGATGAAAATAGGAAGAAGGAACTGGCTCAGAAAATTACCCAAGGATTTCGGGTGGGTAATAATAGCAACTTCAAGAGAAGGGGAACAGGGCAATCTTCAACTTTGCCATTTTGCAGAAATTGCAAAAAGAAACATTTTGGAAGATGTAATGTAATCTGCAATTTTTGCAAAGCTATAGGACATCGTGAAGAAGATTGTAGGAAGAAAACCAGAATCTGCTACAACTGTGGAGAAACAGGACATTTTAAGCCAGAATGTCCTAAATTGGTCAAACCTACAGACAACAAAACCAAGGCGACCGACGGAACTACTAAGAAGAATGTCAGAGCATTCCAGCTAACCACTCAAGAAGCAGAACTCATTCCAAATGTGATAGCTGGTACGTTCTTAGTTCACAACGTATGCGCAAAAGTATTATTTGACTCTGGTGCAAACCAAAGTTTTATAAATACTTTATTTTGTCAAGCTCTTAAGTTACCTTTAACCAACATTAGGCAGATTTTTACAGTTGAAACCGCAGATGGGAATTCAGTTAAAATAGATCAGGTTTTGCAAAAAGTAGAAATAGAACTTTCAGATCATAAATTTACTGCAAATCTGTTACCTATGAAATTAGCTGAATTTGATGTTGTGTTAGGAATGGATTGGTTGATAGCCAACCATGCTCGAATTCTTTGTGATAAGAATTCCATAGAAATTCAAGCACCAACCGGAGAAGTAATCGTGATTACAGGAGATAAACCACGTAAACCCATGAAATTCATATCAGTAATGAAAGTTGCTAGTTATGAACGAAAGCAAGGAATAGTATATATGATTTCGGTAATCATTAATACTAAGAACAAAGAACTTAAGGAGATCCCTGTAGTCTCAGAATACTCAGATGTTTTTCCAGAAGAACTACCAGGATTACCCCCAGATAGGGAAGTAGAATTTAGGATTCATCTAATTCCAGGAACTACACCGATAGCCAAGGCACCTTATCGGTTAGCACCCACAGAAATGTTAGAACTGAAAAAGCAATTAGATGAATTACTAAGTAAAGGTTTCATACAACCTAGTTCATCCCCGTGGGGAGCACCTGTGTTGTTTGTAAAGAAAAAGGATGGTTCAATGAGAATGTGTATCGATTATAGAGAATTAAATAAGGTTACAATTAAGAATCGATACCCATTACCTAGGATTGATGATCTATTCGATCAACTTCAAGGGGCTAGATATTTTTCTAAGATAGACTTACGCTCCGGATATCATCAATTGAAGGTACAAGAAGAAGACATACCTAAAACTGCTTTCAGAACTAGGTATGGTCATTACGAGTTTACAGTCATGCCCTTTGGGTTAACGAATGCACCTGCTGCATTCATGGACATGATGAATAGGATCTGTAAACCATATTTGGATAAATTTGTAATTGTTTTTATAGACGATATACTTATTTATTCCAAAAGTCAGACAGAGCATTGTGAACACCTTCATGCACTCTTAACTTTGTTAAGAAAAGAAAAGCTTTATGCCAAATTCTCGAAGTGTGAATTTTGGTTAAAGGAAGTGCAATTCTTAGGACACATGGTGAATCATGAAGGTATTCACGTAGATCCTGCTAAAATAGAGGCAATTACCAATTGGAAGGTTCCACAAACAGCAATGGAAATTAGAAGTTTTATAGGTTTAGCTGGATACTATAGACGATTTATTAAGGATTTTTCCAAAATAGTTGTACCATTAACTAAGCTAGCCTGTAAAGCCGTTAAGTTTGAATGGGGACCTAAACAAGAAGAAGCCTTTAGGATTCTAAAGCAGAAATTAACCAATGCTCCAATTTTAGCCTTACCAGAAGGAACTGAAGATTTTGAAGTATACTGTGATGCTTCAAAACTAGGATTGGGATGTGTGCTAATGCAACGTAAGAAGGTAATTGCATATGCATCAAGACAATTGAAAAAGCACGAAGAAAACTATACAACTCATGATTTAGAATTAGGAGCCGTAATTTTTGCCCTTAAGATTTGGAGACATTATCTTTACGGAAGTAAATTTACTGTCTATACAGACCATAAAAGTTTAAAATATATTTTTGGGCAAAAAGAGTTAAACATGAGGCAAAGAAGATGGATGGAAATTTTAAGTGATTACGACTGTGATATTCAGTATCATGAAGGAAAGGCAAATGTAGTTGCAGATGCCTTAAGTCGTAAGTATCATGAAAAACAACGACGAGTTCGTGCTCTCAGATTAAATCTACAATTAGATTTAATGGAACAAATAAAGAATGTTCAGGAAACAGCAATCAAGGATGATGCTGAAGGAATGAAGGGACGAATCAAAGAATTAGAACAAGGAGCTGACGGAATTTGGAGATTCCATACGAAAAGGATCTGGGTACCAACACATGGAGAATTAAGAAATAAGATCTTGGAGGAAGCTCATAAATCTAGGTATACCATACACCCAGGAAACAATAAGATGTACCAAGATTTAAGAAAGAATTTCTGGTGGATAGGCATGAAGAAGGATATAGCTAGATATGTTTCTAAGTGTCTTACTTGTTCACAAGTTAAGGCAGAACATCAGAAACCTTCAGGTCTACTACAACAATTAGAGATGCCGGTATGGAAATGGGAACTTATAACAATGGATTTTGTTACTAAGTTACCCAAAACCAGAAAAGGTAATGATGCGATTTGGGTAATTGTGGATCGATTAACCAAATCTGCTCACTTTCTACCTATGAAAGAAACCTTTAGCATGGAAAGATTGGCAAAGTTGTATGTAGATGAAGTCGTATCTTTACATGGAGTTCCACTCTCCATTGTATCGGATAGGGATAGTCGGTTCACTTCTCATTTCTGGAAAAGCTTCCAGCAAGCTATGGGAACTCGACTAAATCTAAGCACGGCCTATCATCCACAAACAGACGGGCAAAGTGAAAGAACGATCCAAACTCTAGAAGACATGCTCCGAGCATGTGTAATAGATTTTGGTGGAAATTGGGACGATCACTTACCATTAATTGAATTCTCCTATAACAATAGCTATCATTCAAGCATTGAAACTGCCCCATTTGAAGCACTGTATGGAAGAAAAAGCAGAACTCCAGTTTGTTGGGCAGAAATAGGAGAAAGTCAATTGTCAGGTCCTGAAATAGTTCAAGAGACAACCGACAAGATTACACAAATCAAGGAAAGGCTGAAGACGGCTCGAGATCGCCAGAAGAGTTATGCAGATAATAGATGCAAGCCGTTAGAATTTCAAGTTGGAGACAAAGTATTGTTGAAAGTTTCTCCTTGGAAAGGAGTTGTTAGATTCGGTAAGAAAGGAAAGCTAAATCCAAGGTACGTAGGACCATTTTCAGTGATCCAACGAATAGGACCAGTTGCTTATCGTTTACAACTACCAAAAGAGTTAGCTGGAGTACATGATGTATTTCATGTATCCAATCTTAAGAAATGTCTAGCAGACGAATCTCTGGTAATACCTCTTCAAGACAAAGAGGTAAACGAAAAGTTAAAATTTGTTGAGAAACCTCTTCAGATAGAAGATAGAAAAGTGAAGTTTCTCAAGCATAAATGATTAGTATTAGTTAAAGTCAAGTGGGATTCAAAGAGAGGAGCTGAATACACTTGGGAGCTGGAATCAGAAATGAAGCAAAAGTATCCACACTTATTCCAGTAAATCTCGAGGACGAGATTTTTATTAAGGTAGGGAGAATGTAACAACTCTCATTAAAAAGTCCTAATTATTACTTTAATTGTCCATTAGGAAACCCTAATTGAGAAACCCAAGTGATTCTGCATAATCCCTAAAATTTTCAGAATAGTTGGAATTAGAATCAGGGCCCCTAAAAATCAGGGGGGTAAACCTTAATCGATAACTATCTTCGGAATACGTTGTAAAAATTTAAATTTGTTCGAATAATGACTCAGCAGGCCTATACTAGTGACAAGGCTACCCTAGGGTAGGTTGTTACCTCCCGCGATACGCGACAGAATCGGAGACACCCTCCGCGACACGCGGGGGAACCGATTTTCAAGTATAAATAGAACAGTCTGTTTCATGCAATTGATTGTTCGTTCGACGTTCAAATTCGAATTGTACGTTGAGTTATAGCGTAAACAGTCCCAAAACACACACTGATCACGAGGTACTGCCACAAAACAGGGTAATAACTCGATCGCTGCTACGATTCATTGTCCGATCGATCAATGTACTCAATGGATGTTTAAGTGCTGCCCACATTAGGGTGATGCTTTGTCATTAGTCGTTAATTCGACGGATGTTTAAGCATAGCACTTTATCATTCGTTGTGAGGGTTGATCTCGTGAGTTATCGTAAATGCTGTATTGATTACTAACCCAGTTTTGTGTGCATTGTTATTTAAATTAGGTTAACAAGGCTAATCCATAGACTAGACTCT
The DNA here is from genome assembly GCA_030545235.1 of Helianthus tuberosus. NCBI lineage: Eukaryota > Viridiplantae > Streptophyta > Magnoliopsida > Asterales > Asteraceae > Helianthus > Helianthus tuberosus. The sequence goes on along the minus strand of CM060414.1, from coordinate 147,040,943 downwards.
GTCCGTGTTAAATCTGCAATGTGAGTCATTCTCTTTTTATCAAATTACTTTCAAAAGCATGTTTATTTTCAAGGTTATAATTACAGGGATTAAGTCTTTGTAATCACCAAATTACAGCCGGTATGTGGGGTATTGTATACATTACTTTTTCCCGCCACCATTGGACAACGAGTTAGCCAATGGGTGGTCTGACCACAGTCACATAATTAAGTCGAGTGACAAATACTGTGGGTAGTTGGTTGATATAGAAACAATGTAATCACCCTTAATACTGTAAATTATAACAAACAAATCTGTTTTATTAATTAGAATGATTCACTCAGTATTTCCCGCTGACAAAACCTTTTTCAAACATGTTTCAGGTAATCTGTTGTAATTCAGGAAAAGTGCTGGGGAGCATTTCAAGCTTAAAAAGTGGCTCATTATAAAATAAAGAAATAAGTTTGTAAAATAAAGATTTCTCAGTGAAATCATATGATTGTAAATTACCGGGATTTTATCCCGAATTATGAAATAAAATAATCGGGAAAAATTTTAGCTTTAAAAAGATCCTGATGATAAACTTCCGCTGTTAAACTCAATTAAAAATAAATACCACGGGATTTCTGTCCCGCGGCTCCTGAAACGGGTCGGGGGCCGTTACAAGTGTTATGTGCTTAATGATACGGTTTGCATTCCTCACCCAAGGCACGTGTGTCAACAATCATCATGGGATTAGTTTAGTTCTATATGTTGGTAGTAATTGTCTTAGGTATTTAATTAGTGGGTATTTTTAATTAGTGGTTCCATTTATTTTGTTGAATAGAATAGGAGTAGGGTAGTTTGTTAGTAACGAGTCCACCTTATTAGGGATAGTGCTATTTATCTTTCTATACGGTTCGATTATGGATCATACTCAGAAAATTCCACCAATAGCAAAGTTAAGGTAGGGTCTGAGGAGAGGGTAAGATGTAGACAGCCTTACATCTACCTCGTATAGGAATAGAGAGGTTGCTTCCACTGAGTAGGGCTGGCAATTCTGACACGAACACGATAACACGACACGAACCTACACGATTTATCATGTTTCGTGTTTGACCTTAACAGGTTTCGTGTCTAAAACAGGTCGACACGATAAGACCTTAACAGGTTTTGTGTCTAAACAGGTTAAAACACGTTAACCTGTTAAGACCCGTTAAGTACATGTTAATAATTAAAAATTAAAAAATATTATATGTGGGTGTGGACATGGGGTCATCAATCGTGGTACCTGAGATGAATTATACACAAACACACGCTATTTTTTTTCCACAATCCAATCCCTAATTTTTAAATCTCTCTCACAAACACCACCATTCCCTATCTGGTTCACAGCTTCCCCAATTCGGTCGTGTTCGTGTCTTAAACAGGTCGTGTTCGTGTCTTAAACAGGTCGTATGATGACCCAGGCAACTTGTCCACTTGGCTGACTTGGGATCGGAGAAACTGACGTCACCTGACAACACCTGTCGCACGACCGTGCGACCAAGTGGCACGACCGTGATGATCACAAAATCACCTATAAATAGAGCCATTCGCTACTGGTTCAAATGTTGGGTTTTTCTCCATGTTTCTGGGTGATTTCTGGGTTCCGAAGCAGTCCTGATCAAACCCATTTGAAGCCTCAAGATCGAGTGGAAGCATAACCGATCCAACCCATCAATTCCTTGCTTGTTTATGGTTCGATTCCTTGTTCTTGAACATGTATTCAGATCATTTTGCAATTTATGAGTTGATGTTAGTTTATGTTTAATGTAGTTTATGTAATAGTAGTTATAAACTTGTTTCTTGAATAATCTTTATGTTGTAATCTTGTTTATATGAATCTTTAGTACTTTTTCATGTTGAATCTTCATGATTATAATGATTGTTTCATTGATGTTGAGTTCCTGATTATGTTTGATTATCTTGGATAATGAATCTGTGGTCAGTGGGATGGTAACTATTTCTTGATTAATCACTTGTTTGTAGACTTTGTTTACACCATCAAACCGGACCAGGGTATTGGTTTTATACAAGATATATCTTATTTTGATTAGGAATGCCTTCTTGCACGTAAGGGTTCTAACGAATCAAATGGTGTTGATTACATGTTCTTGAATGTGGTTTATGATCCTTGTTTAGTAGTTTTGGTCTGAAATTGCTGACATGGTAGATTTATGTTTAAGACTTGTAAAGGTGAAATAGTTGTTATATGATCTACTTTATTGCTTATCCTCGTGGTTGTATTGTGACCATCGGTATTGCTTTCTTTGATAAGTGAGGTTAGGAATCCAGACCCGGTAAATAACCTATCTTTAAAGATTCGCATGAATAAATATCAATATCTCACTAATGAATGATTTTAGGTGGTTAACGTGTGACCATCGCGTTAACTTTCCGAAGAATCATAATGCTAGAAATCCAGACCCGGTAACTAGCTGTCTTGCAATTGGAAAATTGATTAAGTGCTTTTGTGACATATGTGATATAGATAACATGTTTAGGATGTTTGTGAAACAAGATAATAGTATAATTATGTTTTAGATATAATTTAGATAACTTAGTTAAACAACCATTCACTTATCCTTTTATCCGGTAATCTAATGACAAAGATTTGGTACTTAATAAACGCCCGTGTTCCATGGATCGATATCTGGCTCTTACCAATGCTTTACTGCATATATGACAGGATACACTTGTCCTTTGTTGTGTGTGTTTTAATGTTAAGGTATAAACCATTTTTTTAAATTTAAAACACCAAGTTACGCTGGGTGCGATTGTAAATGCTGTAAATAAATGTGTATAATCGCGCCCACGTCAAGTTTTTGGCGCCGTTGCTGGGGACACGATGAAATCTATGGAACAATCCGAGTCATTATTTTACCGGTGTACAAACTGTGAATACTTGTAAATTCTTGTATTTATTTGTTTTCTTTTACTAACTTGTTAATATTTAACCATTTCACTAACTTTTCTTTTTCTGTTTTACTAACCAGCTAGCTGATAACCAACTAACCTTACTAACATACTAACTTCTTATTTTATTATTCGACTAACATTTATTTCATTTTATTTAATTCAGTTATGTGTTCGGAATCGAACCATTTACTTTCATTTATTCAATTCAGTTATTTTAAATTCAGTCGTTTCATTTCTGTACTTCATTCATTTATTTATTTCATTTCAGTATTTTCATTTCTGTTTATGCTTATATTTATGTTCATGTTCGCACGTCGAACCGCTTATATATATTATATTTATTTCATTTCTGCATTTAATTATTTACGTTCAGTTATTCATTTATTTATTTATTTGTGTCCATTTATTTATTTAAATTAACCGTTTATTCATTTAATTATTGTACTCATTTGTTTATTTATTTTCTCCACATAAAATAAAATATAACTTTCTGATAAAATCTTCAGATTTTCTGATGATCAGATCTTCTGATGATCAGATCTTCTGATGATCAGATCTTCTGATGATCAGATCTTCTGATGGATTCTGATAAACCCATTAGATATTCTAAAAACAACAATTTTTATTCTGATGAATTTACCAGGTTTTCTGGTAATTCTGATGGAATGAAAATTTTCATCAGATCTTATCAGAATTTTATCAGATCATATCAGATTTTCTGATATATATATAAAAAAAAAGTTCCCTCAGATTTCTGATGAAAGTCATAAGAAATTCTGGTAAACTAACAAAAACAGTTTTCGGAAGTAAATAAGTAAATAATCCAGTAAATAGTTAAATAGATATGTTTAATATCTTGTATATTTATGTATATTATATTTTAGTATTGTTATTTATACTTATTTTTCATATTATTATTATGTTCGTTTTTCTGTATAATGCCTTCCTTTTTATGCTACAGGCTAATGTCCACAACCCCTGCACCCGCTAATGCTGAGCTAGCCAACGAACCAGAAAATAACCTAAGAAGAAGCAGGCGGCTTCGCGAAAGATCACTTGTCGTTGCACAAAGGATTGCGGCCGCAATCGATGAACCAGTGATACTTTCTGACAGCGAGAGTTCAGAGGACGACACAGGAAGCATTATGGCAGAGGACGACCAGCCTTTGAATGAAACCGGCCGTCCAGGAGGAGAGGGCTTGCTACCGAGCATCGCCCGACCTACAATAGCAGCACCGAGTTTTGAAATTAAATCTAGTATTATTAACATGTTGCAAAATTTTGTGCAGTTTGATGGGAATGATCACGAAGATCCAGGTCGGCACATCGCATCATTTCTCGAGGTGTGCTCGACTTTCAAGATTAGAGATGTTTCTGAAGACGCAATTCGTTTGCGACTTTTTCCATTTTCTTTGCGAGACAAAGCACGATATTGGCTTTTGTCACTTCCAGCAGGGTCCATCACGACTTGGAACGAGATGGCAGATCTTTTTATGCAAAAATATTTTCCGCCGGAAAAGACAGCCAAGTTGAAGAATCGTATTATGACATTCAAACAGGATGAAGGAGAATCTCTACACGCAGCTTGGGAGAGGTTCAAAGATCTTCTGATCGATGTTCCACATCATGGGTTGTCCAATAGACAACTTGTGTTGAATTTCTACCAAGGACTTAACTACGACTCACAAGAACGTTTAGATGTATATGCAGGAGGCGATCTTGGAACAAAAACACCCAATGAAGCCTATGCAATTATAGAGAAAGCTACCTTGAAGTCGAGTTCTCGTCAAAGTGGAGTACGAAGTAAAGCTTTATCTATTCCTGGAGTTCATCAAGTAGATACATATACGACTCTTGCAGCACAGATTGGAGCTTTGGCAGCAAGGTTTGATCAAGCTCAGAACATTTCAAAAATGCAATCATCATGTGAGCTGTGTGGAGTGTCACACGAGCCAGGTACATATGAGCAAGGTGTTATGTTTACAGGCCACGAAGAGGTGGACTATTTGGGCAATCAAATTAGGCCTCAAAATAACCCCTATAGCAACACGTACAATCCGGGTTGGAAGAATCATCCAAATTTTGGGTGGAAATCTAATCCCAATAACCAAAACCCACTCGGATATGCTCAACGCGCTCCCGCGCCACAACAGCCTCAGGGGCAATCCTTTCAGCCCCCGGGACAATCTTTTCAGCCATCAGGGCAAACCTTTCAACCACGTTATAATAATTTAGGTTCAGGAAGCACTTCCCAGCCACAAGCCTCTCAAACCAACTCAAAACTGGAGGAGATGATGGCGCAGCTGTTAAACAACTCCAACAATGCCAACCAAATATATGAAAAAAGATACCAGTAGCATGAGGAGCGTTTCATGGCACAGGAAGGGGAATTGCGGAGCCAGAAGGCTTCAATTCAAACCATTAAGAATCAAGTCGGCCAATTGGCCAAGATGTTGTCTGAAAGACCCCAAGGTAGTCTTCCAGGTAACACCGAACCAAACCCGAGAGGGCACGTTAATACAGTAATGACGATGAGTGGTAAGACCACGGGGCCTGACAAATCGGACTCACCGCCGATCACTGACACGGTCCAAACTGACGCTTCAGATGAGGTGCACGCTAGGCGAGTCCCAGCAAGTACAGCACAACTCCAGGAGCCAGTTAAAGATTTCTTTCCTCCAATTCCATATCCGAGCAGATTGAAGATAGAAGGACGATGAACAACATGGTAAGTTTTTAGAAATGTTTAAACAATTACACATAAACATACCATTTGTTGAGGCGTTAGCTCAAATGCCTAAATACGCAAGGTTCTTAAAAGACATCCTCACAAACAAGCAGAAGCTCGAAAGCTTGTCTTGTGTGTTGATGAATGAAAACTGTTCAGCCCTTCTCCAAAACCGTCTACCTGAAAAGATGGGAGATCCGGGCAATTTTACTCTTCCCTTTCTCATTGGCAGCATGTCTGTCAGTCACACATTAGCCGATTTAGGGGCTAACATAAACCTTTTGCCTTATAAGGTCTTTGCTAAATTAGATCTGGGTGAACCTTCACCCACTAGAATGAGCATTCCATTTGCAGATCGTTCAATTAAGTATCCGCGTGGATTCGTTGAAAACATGCTTGTTAAAATCGATAAGTTTGTTTTTCCCGTAGATTTTGTTATTCTTGACATGGACGAAGACTTAAAAGTGCCATTAATACTTGGACGCCCGTTCCTCAATACTGCGAGGACGATTGTTGATGTGGCAGCTGGCTAAATCACGCTCCGAGTAAATGACGAGCACGTGACTTTTGATATTAAAAGATCAATGCAACATCCACAAAGTCACGATGACATGCTTTACTATGTCGACATTGTTGATACTTGTGTAAGCTCTCATTTCCAAGGCACGATTGAAGAAATTGATACGAACACACATCTGTTGTGTGAGAACCAAAATGGCGTTTCACTAGAAGGCCACGAAGCTGAGCAGTCGGTTTTCCAAATCGATGAAGATGGTTCCCAAAGTCCAGATCAATTTGTGGAGATTGACCGTAAAGTTGAAGAAAAGTCAAAACCTTCGGTTGAAGATCCACCATCGTTGGAGTTAAAAGAACTCCCACTGTATCTCAAGTATGCATTTCTAGACGAGGAGTGTCACCTGCCAGTCATCATTTCAGCATCTTTAGCGAAAGAGGAAAAGAGACAACTTCTCGAGGTTCTAAAGCTCCACAAGAAAGCCATGGCGTGGAAGATTATGGATATCAAAGGCATTAATCCTTCTTTTTGTACTCATAAGATTCTCATGGAAGACAATTACAAGCCTAGTGCACAACATCAAAGACGTTTGAATCCAAATATGCAAGACGTGGTGAAGAAAGAAGCTATCAAGTTATTAGATGCAGGGCTGATTTATCCTATATCTGATTCTGTTTGGGTAAGTCCAGTGCAAGTAGTACCCAAGAAAGGTGGTATTACTGTAGTTCCAAACGATAGGAATGAACTTATTCCTACCCGTACCGTCACCGGATGGCGAGTTTGCATCGATTACCGCAAACTCAACGACACCACCCGTAAGGACCACTTCCCGCTTCCATTCATCGACCAGATGTTGGAACGTCTGTCGGGGAAGTCATATTTCTGTTTTCTGGATGGGTTCTCTAGATATTTTCAAATTCCTATCGCTCCTGAGGACCAGGAAAAGACTACTTTCACATGTCCTTTCGGCACATTCGCCTACCGACGTATGCCTTTTGGGCTGTGTAATGCACCAGCCACATTTCAGCGCTTCATGGTAGCCATTTTCCATGACATGATTGAAGACTCCATGGAAGTATTCATGGACGATTTCTCTGTGTTCGGGAGTTCTTTCAATCAATGTCTTGGAAATCTGAAAAGAATGTTAATGAGATGTGAGGAAACTAATCTTGTGCTTAACTGGGAGAAATGCCACTTCATGGTGAAAGAAGGGGTAGTTCTCGGGCACAAAATCTCTGAAGCCGGGTTGGAAGTCGATCCAGAAAAAGTTGATATCATTTCTAAACTTCCTCCCCCTACCTCGATCAAGGCGATTAGAAGTTTCCTGGGTCACGCAGGGTTCTATAGGCGATTCATCAAAGATTTTTGAAAAATCGAAAGACCTATGACCCGTTTGTTAGAGAAAGATACTCCATTTGTGTTTTCAGACGAATGCATAAAACCATTCAAGCAGCTTAAACAAAGGCTTATCGAAGCCCCTATTTTAGTTGCACCAGATTGGGCATTGCCATTTGAGATAATGTGCGACGCCAGTGATTACGCAATAGGAGCAGTCTTAGGACAGCGAAGGGAGAAGCATTTTCATCCTATTTACTATGCCAGCAAAACTCTACATGATGCTCAAGAGAATTACACGACTACAGAGAAAGAGCTTTTGGCAGTAGTATATGTTTTCGACAAATTCAGGTCGTACCTTGTGTTGTCCAAAACAATTGTGTATACGGATCATGCAGCAATCAAATACCTTTTTAGTAAACAGGACGCAAAACCACGTCTTATCAGATGGATCTTGTTATTACGAGAGTTTGACATTGAGATCCAAGACAAAAAGGGAGCTCTGAATGTTGCAGCCGACCATCTCTCGAGACTTGAGCATGGTAATTCAGAAAATTCAGTGGAGGAACCAATAAACGACAATTTCCCCCATGAATTCCTTTTGAGTATCGAGATGAATGATGAGTCACCTTGGTTCGCAGACTTTGCAAACTACCTCGCATGTGGAATCCTTATCAAAGGATTGCCATATCAGCAAAAGAGGAAGTTCTTTGCAGATCTAAAGTATTATATTTGGGACGAACCATACTTGTTTAGAATCAGAGCCGATCAGGTGATCCGACGATGTGTATTTGGAGAAGAGGCAGCTAGCATTCTGCGTCATTGTCACGAAGGGCCAACCGGAGGTCATCATGGAGCAAACTACACTGCAAAGAAAGTGTTAGACTCTGGGTTTTACTGGCCCACAATCTTTCGTGATGCGCATGAATAGGTTAGAGCGTGTCATGCTTGCCAGAGGGCAACAATTATCTCCGCACATAACGAAATGCCTCAACATCCAATGCAAGTCTGTGAAGTCTTTGATATATGGGGTATCGACTTCATGGGTCCATTTCCAGCCTCACGAGGTAACAAATATATCCTAGTTGCTGTAGACTACGTCTCAAAATGGGCCGAAGCTCAAGCTTTGCCTACAAACGATGCTAGGGTAGTCGTGAGGTTCTTAAAAAATTTATTCGCCCGATTTGGTGCTCCAAAGGCACTAATCAGTGACCGTGGAATGCATTTTTGTAATGCGCAGTTAGAACGAGCCTTGTCCCGTTATGGTGTTCATCATAGATTGGCTACGCCATATCACCCTCAAACAAGCGGGCAAGTGGAGGTCACGAATCGGGGTTTGAAAAGAATCCTTGAGCGGTCCATTAATAATAACCGCAAGGATTGGTCAGACAAGTTAGATGACGCTTTGTGGGCTTTTATAACGGCATTCAAGACACCTATTGTTACCACACCCTTTAGGTTAGTTTAGGGAAAGCCTGTCATCTACCAGTCGAGCTAGAACACAAGGCATTTTGGGCCTTGAAGACGGCAAATATGGATTTAAAAAGAGGAGGTGAAGCCCGTTTTCTGCAAATCCACGAGCTCGAGGAGCTAAGAAACCATGCCTACGAAAGTTCTAGCAGATACAAGGAGCGAGTCAAGAGATTTCATGACAAGAGGTTGAGAGACCATAAGGATCTCCGTATAGGGGATCTTGTCTTGTTATATAACTCAAGACTGCTTTTATTCCCCGGGAAGCTAAAATCCCGATGGATGGGTCCATACACAGTTAAGGAAATATTTCTGTACAGGGCCGTAACTATCGAGGATCCAAACGGGGCAAGTTTTAAAGTCAACGGTCATCGTTTAAAAATTTACATCAACGGACCGATTGACTCGGTGGAGGTTCTCGAACTCTATGTCACGCACACTTAAAACAAGTGTGGGGAGAATGAGTCTAGCTATCGACTCGCTGACTAATTTAGCGAGCGTTTTTTCACACGCTAAGGGTAATTTTGTATATTTATTAGTTTGTCATTTTTATTTTCTAGTTCGTTAATTTTTCAGTTTTAAACGTAGGTACATGCAAGCTTGATCCATAACTTTCGGAATTTTGAAGTTGATTAATTGTTAAAATTTATGAAATAGTGTAAAAATGGAAAAATTGGGTGAAATTTCGGAGTTAAAAGCTTACTGTTAAAAATAACACAAAAAGGCCCAGGTGTCACACGGCAGTGCCAAATCAGCACGGTCATGCACTCCGTAATCAAAACAGACTAGAACTCATATAATTTGAGTATTATGACGGATGATGTAGTCAATGGTCTCACAATGGTTCATGTAGGAGGAGACGTAGACAAGAGATCTTTGAGAGGGATGGGTCTGGTTGGGGATACAGACAATGGCCCGAGACTGAGGGGTCTAAATGGGGAGATATGGGATCCGATACACCCACAGGACGAAGACGTTAACATGGAGGAGCAACGGGTCCTAGAGCCACCACCACACGACCAGCCACCACCACATGACCAGCCACCACATGATCAGCCAGAGCACGAACCGCACCAGCATCAACATCAATATCAACCAAACTGGCCTCCAGGTATACCTTCCTACCCTGAATTGTACCAGCAGTTCCAGCATATGCAGATCTCTCAAGACACTATGAGAGCCGACCAGGAGGCTATGCGAGCAACTCAAGACTCTATAAGAGCCGACCAGGTAGCTATACGGCAACCCAACACACGATGCGGGAGGAAATGTATGCAGGTTTTTCCTACATCTTCGGAGGGCTACAAAGCGTATACCCAAGCCATTTCGGCAACCCTCCACAGTTTCCGTTTGGAGACACAGGTAACTATGGGGCGGGTTCATCTGGAACACGCCACCATGATGATGAGGAGTAGGAGGAGGTAGGGTGGAGCAGTTCAGAAACTAATGTTTTATCTTATTTCTATTTAGTACTTTGTTTGGATTTTTTTTAACTTTATGTTTGTTTTTAAAAATGTTTTAAGTAGTGTGTTTGCTTTGTTTGAATAATGGATATGGTTTGGTTATCTAGCATTTTGATCAATGGTAATGTTGACTGCTTTAGCAAGTGACATACTTAGCAGATTTGAAAAGAAATGCACACAGAGTTGAGACGACTTCATTCAACGTCTAGTCAAGCAAGTCAACTCCAACTCTGAGGGAGTACCTCTGTCCCTTTTCACATTATTAGTTTAGCTTTTCATAATTGCTTAACTAATTTGTATTTCACATTGGGGACAATGTGAAGTTCAAGTGTGGGGAGGGGTTTAAAAGGTTTTAAACTTTGTTTGTCCTTTATTGTTCTCATTTCTGTATATATTTTCGAAAAATAAAACAAAAATGGTCAATTGTGTTCTTTAGAAAGCATCAAATTTGATAAAAATCAACAAGCCAATTTGATTTTTGAAAAAAGATAACTAAAAAGCGTGATAAAACAAAGAAAGACTAGCATGTTTATCTTTATATTTATTACGTGAGCATATTTTTTAGCCTTTAAAGCTTTCTTGTCAAATGCTTCTTTGTTTTTGCGGAAAAATGAGTGAGCCGGATGTTTTATGTAATTTAGAACTTGTCATTTGTATACTTTTCAAAATCATGAATATGTGAAATTACATAGAAATGATAGAGGCATTTAGGATACCCCTTTGTCAGCCTTTTTCTTTGTTTATATCCCGCACCCAACACTGTCCATTAGTTCGCCATGTTGAGCCTATTTTCCGTATTTTTTTTAACTTTACCCAAACATTAAGCCCACTTAACCAAAATATAACCTTTTCATATTTACCCCTTTTCGTTAAAATTCGGCCGAAGCTTTCCAGATTGATTTAAAAATGTTGCAAAAAAAAAAAGAAAAGAAAAAACCAGTCGTAAAAACTCTCTAAGGAAATTATGGAAAAACCATCAAGAAAGAAAATGGAGAGTAGAAGTATAAAAAGAATAAACTCTGAACACATACACAAGTAGCTTAGCAACGTGTTCAGAATCCTAGAAAATAAATCGCCAAGTTTTAACCTTTCTTGCCACTTTCAAATATCCATTCCATACCCTTAACCATAGCCTAACGATTACAACCCATCAAGGACCTCTTGATTTATGTTTTTCACATATTAATTGGTGGAGATTAGATCTTTTGACAAGCTTATGATATTGCAAGATTCATTGACAAGGCATCGAGTGATTTACATACACATTATATGTATGATTCAGAAATTTAACCGAGTGTGTGTAAACATTGTGAGAAATATAAAGATTTGTATGCTAAGTTAATCAACGTAGAATCATTGCTTTATGGTTATCCTTTCATACATCCAACAAAGCTTGTTTGTTTTAAATCTTTGATGATGACTTTTTGAAAACCAATTTGACCACCAAACAAATTAGTAGCTTTGTAAATATTCAGATTTAATTTCGTGTTTTATTTTTAGTTTGCTTAAGGACAAGCAAAGTTCAAGTGTGGGGATGTTTGATATACGCTAAATTATACATGTTTTTATACCCCAAACACTTCCGTTTTAAGCATTTTTTGACCGAAACCGCGACGTTTAGGTACCAAATTCAGTACTTTTATATTTTCAGGTCTTAAACAGAGCACAAAAGAAAAATCAGATGAAAACGGACAAATTCTGATGCATTTCTGATAAAAAGGGCAAAATTCTGATGACTGCCAGGTATGGCACGACCGTGCCATCCATCGGCACTACTGTGCCGATCCTTCGATCTCGGAAGCACTGCTAGTGCAACAGCCAGTGCCGATGTTTCCCCGGGCCGCACTACCGTGTGACCAGCCGCACTACCGTGACGATCTGATGACCCAGGAAACTTGTCCACTAGTCCACTTGGCTGACTTGGGATCGGAGAAACTGACGTCACCCGACAACACCTGTCGCACGACCGTGCGACCCAGTGGCACGACCGTGCTGATCACAAAATCACCTATAAATAGAGCCATTCGCTACTGGTTCAAATGTTGGGTTTTTTCTCCATGTTTCTGGGCGATTTCTGGGTTCCGAAGCAGTCCTGATCAAACCCATTTGAAGCCTCAAGATCGAGTGGAAGCATAACCAATCCAACCCATCAATTCCTTGCTTGTTTATGGTTCGATTCCTTGTTCTTGAACATGTATTCTGGTCATTTTGCAAGTCATGAGCTGATGTTAGTTTATGTTTAATGTAGTTTATGTAATAGTAGTTATAAACTTGTTTCTTGAATAATCTTTATGTTGTAATCTTGTTTATATGAATCTTTAGTACTTTTTCATGTTGAATGTTCATGATTATATAATGAATGTTTCATTGATGTTGAGTTCCTGATTATGTTTGATTATCTTGGATAATGAATCTGTGGTTAGTGGGATGGTAACTATTTCTTGATTAATCACTTGTTTGTAGACTTTGTTTACACCATGAAACCGGAACTGGGTATTGGTTTTATACAAGATATATCTTATTTTGATTAGGAATGCTTTCTTGCACGTAAGGGTTCTAACGAATCAAATGGTGTTGATTACATGTTCTTGAATGTGGTTTATGATTCTTGTTTAGTAGTTTTGGTCTGAAATTGCTGACATGGTAGATTTATGTTTAAGACTTGTAAAGGTGAAATAGTTGTTATATGATCTACTTTATTGCTTATCCTCGTGGCTGTATTGCGACCATCGGTATTGCTTTCTTTGATAAGTGAGGTTAGGAATCCAGACCCGGTAAATAACCTATCTTTAAAGATTCGCATGAATAAATATCAATAGCTCACTAATGAATGATTTTAGGTGGTTAACGTGTGACCATCGCGTTAACTTTCTGAAGAATCATAATGCTAGAAATCCAGACCCGGTAACTAGCTGTCTTGCAATTGGAAAATTGATTAAGTGCTTTTGTGACATATGTGATATAGATAACATGTTTAGGATGTTTGTGAAACAAGATAATAGTATAATTATGTTTTAGATATAATTTAGATAACTTAGTTAAACAACCATTCACTTATCCTTTTATCTGGTAATCTAATGACAAAGATTTAGTACTTAATAAACGCCCGTGTTCCATGGATCGATATCTAGCTCTTACCGATACTTTACTGCATATATGATGGGATACACTTGTCCTTTGTTGTGTGTGTTTTAATGTTAAGGTATAAACCATTTTTATAAATTTAAAACACCAAGTTACGCTGGGTGCGATTGTAAATACTGTAAATAAATGTGTATAGTCGCGCCCATGTCAATGTCTATACTTCTATTTTTGGAAACTTGTAATTCCTTTGTATTCGTACTTTCCTTTCAAACATTGTAATCCGAGACTTTGATCATAATAATAAAACTCGATTATTTTATGCATTTTCTTATACATACTTGTTATACGTTGCAAACATTAATACATACATATACTCGAAAACTCATACTTGAAACATTCATTATGCATACACTATACTTGCACATGACACTTGTATGCTTGAAATCCTTAAAACCGGCTAAAATACGCGAAACATGCCAAACTTAAACCCTTCAAGCGACTGGACTCCCTTCGTGCGAATGGACCTTCCATTCGTGCGAAGAGACCCAATCCATCCGCACCAACTCAGCTTCGCCCTATAAATACGAACCCACTTCCTCACTTCACACCTTCCAACCACTCCAAACTCTCCCAAACGCTCTGAACTCGTGCATTTCGGACAGAACTCTCCAGGAAACTTCTAAGTAAGTTTTAGCTCACTTATTTATCATTTCTTCTAACTTTTATTCTATTTTCATCTACTTTTCTTCAAACTTATTATTTGGACAACTTATTGGATGGATTTTACGAGCTTTCTTAGGCATCTAAGATGAATCCTCACCACTTATGAGGCCAGATGATTTTCATTTTATGTTTTCATTAAAAGTTCATATACAATACTTTTCTATTATGAAACTTGGCGAAATCTTGAACCCACCGAGCTCACAGCTAAGTCTATAGTTGTGGGTTAGTGTTGAGGTTGATTTCAGCCAAGAAACGAGTCTGTTCACACAAACAGAACCCACTTGTCCCAAAACATGGCCATTCGCACGAAGCAGTCTGTTCGCACGACTGAGTCTCTTCGCGCGAATGGACTTTCTGTTACTTTCGTTCTTGCATAATTTCAAGTGTTGAAACCATCCGGGATTCGGAATTTTCAATATGGATGAACCTGTGTTTTGGTAGAAGTGTGAACCTTGGGAGCTCTATAAACGAACCTTGTAAACGAACACCCAAGCAGTCTCTAAGACTCAGAATAAGTTAACCCTGCCTCGCTTCCAACACTTGCCATGTTGGGAATGACACGCCTGGGTTGTCCTTATTCAGCTGTTTGGATATGTGTATTTATTTATTTTATTCATGACCAACCGAGTTGTCGACTATGTCGATAAACTTTCAGCTTTGGTGAATCATACAACGAGGTATTCGTACCCCATGTTTGATATCCATGAACTTTCTGACTTACTGGACTGTTAATACTATATAATATAATAAAATATATAAAACATAACCGAAATCAAAACGTTAACCGATTAATGGTTAAGTGTCTCGAACAGGCCCCTTCGCACGAACAGGCCCTTTCGCATGACTAGAAATTTTCCACTCGCACGAACTAACTCTGTTCGCACGAACAATGTTGTGAGCTTTGGTTATCTTTCTATCTCAGTTCTAAGTTCCTCGTCTGCTGATTCTAATGGGCAAATCAGGACCCATGAAATCACAAAAACTTAGTGTCACAGCGAGTGCTTAGACGATATATACTTTCATGTTTATATATACTTTTATACTTTAATTCCAATCTGAATCCTCCGTTCAACTCCAAATAACTCACACCTTCATTTACCCCATGTAGGGTAACCTCAGTGTTCCAACACTCTCAACCTTCGACTCGCGGATTATCAAAGGAAGCTTTGCAAAACCATGAGTATCCTCGACACCCTCTTTACTTTTTACACTTTTGGGTTGTAAGACCCTTATCAAAATATAACGTACTTTATAATTAAAAGTTGGCATATTTATATAAAAATGCCATTCTACAAAAACATCTACATAACGATGTTCACTTAAAGTTTAAAACATTCAAACATACTTATAAAGTTTTTCCACGAGTTAAAACTAATAGAAGAAACTAAGATAACGCGGAAGCTTCATGTTAATGTGTGTTCGGTTCCTTCGCAAGCTTGATCGTCATCCAAAAGTTCAAATTGTTCACCTATAATCAAAACCGTCATAAACATTAGTTATGAGAGTTTTATAACATATTTAAACAAGTGCGCAAAGCAAAATAAACAAAACAATTTTTTGCCAGTTATAAAGCCCCTCGCGGGCCGCGACCGGTATTAGCGTGAGCCTTCGCGGGGCGCGACGGCAATTCTCTTTGCCCGTTGCGGGGCGTGACAGCCTCATTTTCACATAATGTTCGTTGCTGGGTCTGCATTTTGCCCAGCATTGCCATATTTTACTCATTTACTCATAACGTTCACAATTCTTATCCGTTTTACATGAAACTTGTTTCTAAACGACCGTAAAACATATACCTACGTATTTAACACTTCGGGTTCGCAAAATCTTGATTTATAAACTAACGGCTTATAAATCCCTTATGAAGTTATTCGACCCGTTTAGTTTAACACCATTTCTCATATCTTATGGCGAGGATTAATCCTTTGCCATTTTACCCACTTCCGGGCTTATTAAAAACTAGCGTATTTCGCTCACACTACATGGTTTGCATACGCGTTTATGTCCGCTTGACATCTTTGATTCAAGCATAAGTTTTTCCATCAATAATTCAAGGAAATTCTAGTTCTCTAAGTTTTACCAAATTTTAGCGTATCCGATACTCGGCTTACACATCCAATTTACTGGTTTATTGGCGTGATATTCAAATCATTTAAAACCACCAATTAGCTAACTTTTTTGTTTTGACTCGTTTGATTGTTTTAATGAATTCCATCATTTTGCAAACATACCAAACGCATCCAATTTTGCTATTATCTTACATAAGACACATTGTGACAATCCGAGTTTCAAGTTCCTTCCTCTATTTACCACTTGTTTTGTAATCCTGTTTTGACTATTTGTTTCATGTTATGTAATGGGTAATTTAGAGTATTCGGTGATTAGTTGATTTAATGCTTAAAGTTTAAGGTTATTGATTAATGAATACATAATGTGATGTTGGGATCGACGAAGATGTGATGTTTGGGCTCAACGAAGAAGTGATACATGGGCCGGATGAAGAATATCTCGACGAAGGTTGAAGTTCGTCACTCACCCGCACGACGAAGTATAGTACTTCGTCGAAGTGGTTGTTCACCATTAAGGCCCCTCGGCCCAAGTCGTCTCGGCCCAATACATGATGTGTATAACTTATGTAAATGAAACGTAACTGTGTAATCACAAAAACCCTAGAAGTTCCCTCTATCATTGGAGCGACGGTAGTCTACTTCTTCGTAACTCCCTATTGGTCAAGCATAACCTTCTTGTCCTCAAGCCCTCTCGTGTTAATCTCGCACACCAGTTAGTATGTTGGTTTGTTTTAATTGGATTCCTTGTTAAATCCAGCCGTGTGTTTATATGTATGCATGATAGGAACATGATTAAGAGAGGTGTAGAATCTAATTACATAGTGATATGAATCTGGAATGGTGATTGATGATCATTGTTGCTTTGCATGACAATAGGTATTTGGAACAGTGTGTAGCATGATATTCATTAAACTAATTGGTAACGAATCTGATTATTAGTTAGGATTCTAACGAATCAATGTTAGTAACAATCGTTGGATTAAATCATGTTGAATCGAATTGTCGTATGATGTTCATGACCTCGAAACCGTTAGGATGTGGTTAGGGTTTTTATTGATCATAAAGGTGTTCTTAATTCTGTTGATGATTATTAGGATTTATGTGATCAAATTATCGAGTAATGATTAGGAACGGGTGAGAGATTAGGGTTGAAACTGTTTGTGTGTTGTTGAACGACGAACAATTCCTCGACGAAGAATTTATCTTCGTCGGCATTACCCCTGACGAACAATGGGATTCTTCACCGACGTGTTTGGCGAACAACTTGAAGTTTCTTCGACATGCTTTCGACGAAGAATGGGGATCTTCGTCAAAAGGATCTTCATCGATGTGAAGGTTCTTCGTCGGCATCCCACTGTGACGATCATGATAATAAATATTGATGTTTATGCATATTAGTTGAGTACATGATACTACTGGTTAAGAATAAGGAGCTTGTTTTGACTTGTGAAACATTCACATAGATATGTTGACTTGTATGGGAACTAAATACCTGCTATATGTAATGCTGTTTTGTGATACACATGTTGTTAGATGTCAACGTTCATTAAGAACAATTGTTACTTGTGATGAGAAACCTGGTTTCATTCATAGGAGTAGTAGACCCAACTGTTATGTGTTACCGTGTATACAAACTGGGTACTTGATTCATGTTATATGATAAACTTGGTGATGAATACAGTCTGCGTGAAATACGTGATTTAGTCTGTTACTAAACTAATAATATTGTTAACCACGATAGGGTTGGTTGATTAACTGGAACGGGTAATTTGTTAAATACCGAGCAAATCCAAGGTGAGTTCACTGCTCTTTTTCCAAGCATGCGTCCCGGGAGGGACATCTGGTAAACGTTCCGGGGAGGAATGTCGGGTTATTGGGTTTGACTGGAATGTTAAACTCGGGATGTTGGTTAATACACTCATATCTATTATTTAAGTCCCTTCTACCGATTTGTTGTCGGGGAGGCAACGGGGTATTAGTTAATAGCGCTATTTAGGTTTGGCACCCTCACACCGTACCGGGGAGGACGGGCGTGAACTAATGACCCCAGTCTTGACCATTGCTTTGATAGAGGCATTGGGGAATAGGGAAAATAATCTGGAGCCATCGGCGATAATCGAGTTATTAACAACATCAAATCTCTGAAATGTTTTAAACTGATATCTGGTAACTAAACGTGATAACAAACTTTGAACTCACCAGCGTTGTCTAATACACTTTTCTGTATGCTTGCAGGTCTGTAGGTTTATATCATTGGAACTTGCTGTCTGGGATGCTGGAGTGGTCATGGGTCGAGATACATGGAATCACGAGACATATCTAATGGCTTACATACTCATGGATTATGAAAAATATAATGAATGATTTATGCTTCCGCTGAACATGTCATGTTTAATAAATATTTTGTAACACTTTATTCTAATGAATGCAAGTTTTTATTTGAAATGTTATTATGAGTTCAATATGATTGGTGGCTGGATCCTGGTACGTCACACGCCTCGCGGGGGTTTTCGCATGTGGTATTTTGGGGGTGTGACACACATCAATGACCAAACTTGTCTATAGGAATGTAACGAAACAACAAGTCACGTACCTTAGAACTTATGTAACAACTCTCATCAAAATTACTAATTCTTATTTTATTTAGCCCAATAGGAAACCCTAATTGAGACCCCCAAGTAATATTTCATGACCCCTAAAATTTTCAAAACAGTTGGAATCAGGATCAGGGCCCCTAAAACTCAGGGGGTATTCCCCAGTTGACGATTATCCTCATAATTCGCTGTAAAAATCGAATTTCTTCGATCCGTCGACTCACTCAGGCTACTAACAGACGTGGCTACCCTATGCTAGAAAGGGTGTCGTCGTGCCACGCGACAGCCCCTCGCACCACGCGAGGGAGCCGTTTTTCCAGTATAAATAGCAGGGGTTGGCACTTGAAATTTGGCGTTGGTTCGACGTAAAAACTCATTTTGTACATTGAGATATCGTCTGTTTACTTCAAAACACACACAAGCATGAAATTCTGCCGCGATAACAGGGTAATAACTCGATCACTGCTACGATTCAATGTCCGATCGATTGAAACCAATCCGATGAATGTTTAAGTGCTGCTCAAACTCGGGTTATACTTTGTCATTCGTCGTGAATTCGATGGATGTTTAAGTATTGCACTTTGTCATTCGTCGTGAGGATTTTAATCTCGTGAGTTATCGTAAATGTTGTATTAAGTTACTGACCTAGTTTTCGTGTGCATTGATTATTTGAATTAGGTTAACCAGGCTAAAATCAGTAGGCTAAACTCTGCCCGTCTAAATCTGCAATGTGAGTCATTCTCTTTTTATCAATGGTTTTACTAAATCTCAAATAATTTTCAGAGTTATAATTACAGGGATTAAGTTTTTGTAATCTTCAATTACTGCCGGTATGTGGGGTTTTGTATACATTACTTGATACCCGTCACCATTGGACAACGAGTTAGCCAATGGGTGATCTGACCATAGTCACAGATACAGTCGAGTGACAAATACCGATTTAGGGTAATTGGTTGATAGAAACAATGTAATCTCCCTTAATACTGTATATTATAACAATGTGTCGTTTTGTGCAACTTGAGTAACTCACCAGTATTTCCTGCTGACCAAATCTTTTTAAAACGCGTTTCAGGTAATTACAGTAGACTGGAATAAGAGTGATGATACGGAACCGAAAGGCTTAAAGACGTGGCTTATTTTATCAATTAAATTAGATTAAGAAAACATGGTTTCATATATTCGGGTTTATCCCGTATAAAAGCTACCTTTGTAAAACATGGGTTTTATCCCATCTGTTTAATAAATAAAAAAAATCCGGTGTTTTCTAAACTCTGATATTTTTTCGTAACTCACGGTCCTGATGAAATTTCCGCTGCAATACTTTTCAAAATAATCACCGGTACCACTTGGCTGTTCGCGGCTCCCGATTCCGTCCAGGTTGGGGTCGAGGGCCGTGACAGAAGGTGGTATCAGAGCCATGCCACTGGTCTAAGCCAAAGAAGTGTTCTGCTAACACTTAAATTTTAAAATTTCTGTGGCAGGAAATAACTTATGTGATATGTGTTTTTGTGTTATTTGACTATTTGTTAGTTTACAGTATGGGTAAGCAAAGAATTTCGGACATCTATCGTCAATTAGATAGTTCATCAAAAGATAAAGGAACCTTATTTCAATCAAATTCCTCAAGATACTCAGCAGATACTGAGGAAGGAATATTTATTCGTAAGGCACAGTCTGAGAAACCACTTACCACTAAGAAAAGAAGTTGGATTATTAGAAAAAGTCAAGAGAAAATAAAGAAGTCACAACAAAAAGGAGTGATAATCAATAAGGAAACTCAGGAAATAGGTAATAACCCACCATGGGAAGATGAATTAGATGAACAATGGGCAAATCTCTATATGTTAGCCACTACAGCAGTAAATGTTAACTTTTAATTAAGTTAAAATGCTAAACCCGGACCAACCAATGAAATTAGGTCTCAACCAGAAAAGTTTATAAATTATCTTATCTCTCAACACCCTGACCCAGTACTAGCACCCATGTCACCTGTGAGCCAGAAACTTTAAAGGAACTTTGTCCATTAGATAAACAACTTAATAAGAGGAGATAGAATAAACCTTATGTTGAGCATAATATTCCTAGATAGACTAAAATAAATTATGAATGCACAACCCCTAGTATATTTTGAATTTCAGTTGTAATATATATATATATATATATATATATATATATATATATATATATATATATAAGTCGCAATGTTCAATTAAATCTGTTTGTACAGTTGTACCTAAATGTTTGTACTAAATATTAGTCTGTGATAATTAATACCTGATAGATATTCAGATTAACAACGAAGTAAATCAGGAAAACCAGAATTTAATGCTTTAGTATAAGCTAATTAATTGTATAGATAAATTGTGAGGGAGATTGGTATATCATGAGGATGATAACTAGAAAAGTGCAAATATGATAAATAAGCAATAACAATTGGCCACTGTTATATCTTGTTTATTTGTATTACTCGATTCTAGAATATGATCTATCATGAGAATACTAATTTCCATGTTTCTTGATACAAGTTATACTGAATAATGAACATTTGTGATTCTAAGTAAGAGAAATACAATAATAATTGCCTTTCCGGCAAGACTGGGTATGGTGTAGCAGACTCTCCAGCTTGTCCAGGTAAGATAGGGGTTACCTCTCCGGCAAGAACTGGGTAAGATGAGATATATACAAGTGACAAAATTCCCTAAAATAGTATCATGACCAGATGTCTGACTTGTTTTTTTTAATACATTGACCTTATAAATAGTAAGTATATCACAGTATGTGAAATATTAGATTATATAGATATGTATATCTATAAGGAAATCCAAAAACAGTAAGGATTGACAAATTAGAATCAAGCACGAGCATGTGTGTCAACGATAATTCTAGATTTCTTTATTAGGAATCTCTTGTATCCATCTATAATGCCGATATCGAAAACTATTTCATTTGATCATCCGTCCCGTAACTCGTGCGACTAGATGAACAAAGTGAACCCTTGATGATTGGGAGGCCATCGAAAGTATAAGAATTTCCATTGCGTTACCTTAGATTATTAACACAGTAGGAAACCTGTAACTAAAGGTTGTGCTAGGTACCAAACATCTCAAAACCTACGCTAATAAGAGTAATCCTACTTTCCTTAAGAACTCTTGCAATGATAGGAATAACCACGAATAGATGCACTTATAAAGACTCTCTTCACCTATAATCCTACTCAGAATACTAGTAATAAAGAAGCTGTTACGAAATACATGAGCTGCAAAGGACTCCAAACCATTAGTATATATGTTAAGAAAAATGAAGTAATGTATGCTTCAAAATTTTGACATTTAGATAGTGAAACCTGATCTTCGAAACACAGGATCAAGACATGTGCCATGAAATGGAAAGAATAAAAAGAACTAACAGAAAGGAAATCCTGTCTGCTTCATAAAAAAGATTTATACAACCTAGTTCATCCCCGTGGGGAGCACCAGTAATAACTCGATCACTGCTACGATTCAATGTCCGATCGATTGAAACCAATCCGATGAATGTTTAAGTGCTGCTCAAACTCGGGTTATACTTTGTCATTCGTCGTGAATTCGATGGATGTTTAAGTATTGCACTTTGTCATTCGTCGTGAGGATTTTAATCTCGTGAGTTATCGTAAATGTTGTATTAAGTTACTGACCTAGTTTTCGTGTGCATTGATTATTTGAATTAGGTTAACCAGGCTAAAATCAGTAGGCTAAACGCTGCCCGTCTAAATCTGCAATGTGAGTCATTCTCTTTTTATCAATGGTTTTACTAAATCTCAAATTATTTTCAAAGTTATAATTACAGGGATTAAGTTTTTGTAATCTTCAATTAATGCCGGTATGTGGGGTTTTGTATACATTACTTGATACCCGTCACCATTGGACAACGAGTTAGCCAATGGGTGATCTGACCATAGTCACAGATATAGTCAAGTGATAAATACCGATTTGGGGTAATTGGTTGATAGAAACAAATTAATCTCCCTTAATACTGTATATTATAACAATGTGTCGTTTTGTGCAACTTGAGTAACTCACCAGAATTTCCTGCTGACCAAATCTTTTTAAAACGCGTTTCAGGTAATTACAGTAGACTGGAATAAGAGTGATGATACGGCACTGAAAGGCTTAAAGACGTGGCTTATTTTATCAATTAAATTAGATTAAGAAAACATGGTTTCATATATTCAGGTTTATCCCGTATAAAAGCTACCTTTGTAAAACATGGGTTTTATCCCATCTGTTTAATAAATAAAAAAAATCCGGTGTTTTCTAAACTCTGATATTTTTCCTAACTCACGGACCTGATGAAATTTCCGCTGCAATACTTTTCAAAATAATCACCGGTACCACTTGGCTGTTCGCGGCTCCCGATTCCGTCCAGGGTGGGGTCGAGGGCCGTGACAGCTTATCCTTCAAACGTGTATCCACTCACGCTTGTCCACCTGACGCTTCGCCCAACTTGCCTATAGAGTTCAATTAACTTCATCGTTTAGAACTCATATTATCACATATCACACACAATTTGTCAAATTAGTCAATTACGTGATTCTTTATGTTTTCAACAATTTAAGGTTCACTTAGGTATTATATCGAGCATCTTGTGGGCGAGGCTCATTTACTGCTATTGGCAAACTCATGACTCTACTCAGGGTATGTTTGGGTAAGTTTTTTGAAACAACCTATTGACTTATTGTCTTTTTGAAAAAGTCAGTATAAAGTGACTTATTGACTTATTAGCTTTTTCCCCTCACATACCCCCTCATTGCCAAACATCATTTTGGAGCTTATGACTTTTCAAAAAGCCAATAAGTCAATAAGTTATTTCAAAAAGCTTAGCCAAACATGCCCTCAAAGTCATGTATTAACATTGCTTTCAAGTCTTAACATCTAGGTAGTGTTTGGTATGAGGTAATGGAGGGGGGAATTGAATAGCCCATTCAAGGGTAATAAAAATAGGCATGTTTGGTTGGTCAAAAGGAAAGAAATCGACCATTACTTCCGGAATCCTTTTACCTCAAAACACCTTCCATCTATTCCTTCCCTACCCCCAGCTTTTTTTTTTCATTCCGTCCCATAATACATTAGCATTTCTCTATTTTGCCCTCCCCTGGTTAGTGTATCTCCTGCTCTCCAAAAGTTCACGATCACCGACCACCACAAACGAAGCTTCCCCGAATGATTATCCAGTTGTATACCAGCCATCGGGAGTCCGCTGCTCATCAATGTTGCCGATAGCTATCCGTATCTTATATGAATTCCGGTGATGTTTGTTATGCGATCTCCGTTGACGAGGCCGAAATGGCAAGCAGACACCATTGATAAGCCTAACGGTAGCTGGGGTTTGGGTGCTAGATAGCAAAACAATAAGACGTTCTTCAAAAATTCGGTGGCAAGGCTTGAAATTGTTTTTACATGAAACATTAGACACCTTGTGTGAACTCAAGGAGAACAAATAACCTGAAATGAAGTAGGCTCACACGCAAATTAGCAGTCCAATTATTGAAAAAACTTTGCCTCCATAGCTGGTGCTACTGGCGATATGGTTTTCTTGCTGCTAGTATAAAATATGTATAGTTTTTTTATAACAAAGCAAGCTCACACGCAAATTAGCAACCCAAAGATTGGATAATGTTGAGATTTTATTAGTTAAAAAAGGATTTTGTTTTTTTATAATATGAATTTATTATAATTTTTTATTGGAAATTGTTGTGAAAAATGGTAAATTTTCTTTATTTTGTAGTAGGGGGTATTTATGTCTTTTTGATGACTTGTATTTCATTGCTTCGTCTTTTTTCGCCTACCAAACATTACAAATTAATGATTCATTCCATTTACATAAGACTAACCAAACATGACAATGGAATGGTAATGATCCATTCCATTCATCTGTTCATTCCATTCATTTGTCCATTCCATTCCATCGTACATTCCATTACCTCATACCAAATTTGTCCATTCCAATCTATCGTACATTCCATTACCTCATACCAAACAGACCCCTAGTGTGTGTAATCAACACCTAGAATCTTACATTTTACTACAATTAATGGTTAATTGTAACATTAACAATTAACCATTAATGTGACCATGAGCAGCAGTTTATCATTCCGAGTCGCCTTTGGTGTTTAACCCGAACTCATTTTTGCTCGGAACCTAAAACCGGGGACGTTCCAACGTTTTTTGAGACGAGCGAAGTATAAAGTGGGGCCTTAATGATCATGTCTATGTATATCACGTGGCGGCAAATGATGAAACGTATATCACGCACAACTTTTGAAACTTGCGCCACTCACTCTACACAAAATTCAGAGATCCTCATGTTCTACGACTCTTCATTTCGCTTAGGGCTTTCTTATTTTATGATTTTGTTTGGTTAAATCTTGAATTAGGGTTTGTTTCTTGTTCCTGTTTCTTGAGCAGGCTTTGAGTTACAATTATACGTCTGTTTATGGGTCTTTCTTTCTTTTATAGGAAGAGGTTTGTAGCTGTTAAATTTACATGCACACCAACTGTTTGTTTTTATGCCTCAGATAAGATACTCCTTGTTGTTCCATTAATTGTATGCATGTGTTATTCCTGTAGACTGTTTCTTGTTAATAGATGATTTTGTTGCAATTTAAATTGGGAATCTTGTTTTAGAGTTGGATTTTCAATTGCATCTTTACTAAATGCCTTTATTTATTCTTTGATGTGTGTGTGTGTTCTTTTCTTTCTTTCTTTTTTTTTTTTTTTTTTTTTGGGGGGGGTTGTTCTTACAGGATTTTGCAAACTGTGTCGATGGAGAAGAAGAAAGTGGTGGAGTTCAAAATCTCGATGATCATGATATGGTTAGTGTAAGTTTATGATCAAACGCTAGATGTAGTGTTATATGCTAGATATTCAAAGTTTTAATGTTTTATAGTTTACAAATGTGACAGGTATGTTCGATGCTCAAGCAAGATTATTTGTGTGAATATATAGAATCACCGAGGTAACCCTTTACCCAAAAAAAAGAACCGGGAAAGTACACGCTATGAAAACATTCCCTTATGAAGGTATGCTGTGCTGATATGTATCTGTAATATATGGTAAATTAAATATATTATTTCACAAAACTGTTATATTTGGAATCTTCACTTTAGTGATTGTAGTTTTTAATTTGCATGCAGATCTATTTGTTTCCAGAACCACATTAATGGTTAATTGTTAATGTTTTCTTCCTTGAATCAATTGTTAAGATGAAGACTTCTTACTGACGATAAAATGAATAATTAGTTTTTAAGTTAATACTACAACTTACAAGCTTTTATCGGTAACAATTACGTCTTTAACTACCCTGAAAATGGAGTTAGCTTTTGTACAAGAACAACTTATGAAAACAAATGCTGTTTAGATAAATAATACCTTGAGGTAATTCTGAGTTGTGATGTAAATATACACTGCATAGTATATTCTTGTCAGTGCGCTGACTTTTTTGTTACTTCTGTCACTTTGTAGCGGTGGAATGTATTTTACAGCGTCAAACGACGATTGTGGTGTGAGAGAATATGATATGGATGGATTTCAACTCGTGAATCATTTTCTTTTTATTCGGCCAGTGAATGTGAGTTTCTTTTTATTTATTAATGTGAACTTCTAAAAAAATGAAGTGTTGTAAATAGAACATATATTGGAACAAAATTCATATATGTTCCATTTATGTCACTTGACTTTTGAAATATTTTAACATTTATAATTTCTTTTTACAATATTGGAACACCTAATGAAAGCTGAGTGACTGTTAAGAAACAAAAAAAGCTTTTGAGTTACTATTGGGTGAATTTTTCCATTCGTAAACTTTTGTAGTTGATATATCACTTAAACGGCGATCTTAGATTCTTTTGCTTAAATTTTATCCAAAGCTAGTCTAAAGGTATATAATATTATATCCATAGTGGTAATAATCAATAGTCTTCCGTATTTACGTTATTTGCTTTCCGATTGTAGTTAGGTTAAGCACCATCAAAACTACACTGTCTAGCTTAACTAGTAATGCCAATTAATCTTGTTAACAAAGCTTTACAATGTTCCTTGAGAGTTCACACCCCGTTCTTATCTTGGATATACTATTGCTTGATAGGTATAGTTAATATTTTGGATATACTATTGCTTGGATATACAATAGGATGTATGTGTTTTTGTTTTGATCTTGTGTATTGTTCTTATACTTTCATAGTTACTTCCTTAAGTTGCATTTAATTTACCCAAAGGTACGCCACTTTTGAAGGATTTAACCATGGAAACCCTACTGTTCATTTGGTTAGCTTTTTAGTAGGTTTGTAACATTTAAGATATACTTCGATCTAGGTACTCCATTCAATAAATGTGAAAAAGAAATTTTGGTATGACTTACTATGAGCGTTGTAACTATAGGAGTGTTTAAAGGGATCTAGGTTCGAAGATGGAGAATTTTGATTAATTTCATTTGAATTAATGATGGGAATGGATCTTATAATGTGTTGGAACTTTGAAAAAGTAACTAATAAAATATTTATGATGATATTAATAAACTAATATATATATATAATTACAAAAATAAATAATAAATGTTATATCACATTACACGATATCATATTACATCACATTACATCATATCACGTTATATTCATTACATAACGTGAGGTGTGTTACATGTGTTACATTTCTATGTATATTCCACCATTTTCATCTCCCCTTTTCTTTTAAACACAACTGGAAGAAAGATTGAGCTGATTCATACTTCTGAATCTGTTGCAGAAAACAAAAAGAGAGGTTCTTCTCCTAAATTTTGCTCTATAAGTAATTTACACCTTCATTTTTGTTACTATTTTGATTTCACTCGTTAATCCTTTCTGGGTTTGTATCATTGTTATTAAAAGCCATCGCCTCTTGCACCTAGGCCCATTTTCCAAGCTAGGCGAGGCCATTGCGCTTTAAGTCAGGCATTTGCGCTTTAACTCTCTAGGTGATGGTTTAGGCACAAATTTCGGCCATATTCCTAGATTCCGGAGAGTTTCCGGCCAAATTCTCTAAATTCCGGCAAGATTTTAGCCAGGTTTCTGCTTTTATATAAGGAAAACAGAAAACTACTTTTCTACACTAATATTTTAGAACTTTTGCTACCAAACAGATGATATTAGATGTCATATAATAGCTTTAGTTTATTTTATTTGAAGAATAGTATTAATTCTCTAATACATAAAATTTTTTAAACTTTTCTTCATTGTGCGCTTTTTTTTCCTCAGGCCCTCGCCTTTTTTGCGCCTTGCGCGTAG
Source organism: Helianthus tuberosus (assembly GCA_030545235.1). NCBI lineage: Eukaryota > Viridiplantae > Streptophyta > Magnoliopsida > Asterales > Asteraceae > Helianthus > Helianthus tuberosus. The sequence goes on along the minus strand of CM060414.1, from coordinate 147,012,752 downwards.
GCCTCAGGCGAGACCTACGCGCCTTGAGTGCGCCTAGTGCCTTTAATAACTATGGTTTGTATTGGATCATAAATTTCAGCAATTTAAGTAGGGTTTTCATAAAGAAGTTAATTGTATCTTAACTCATGCTTGATTGAATGTGCGTAACGAAGCTGATTGAATAGATTACATGTCGGAAGAAGGGGACATATCAGATTCTTCAGACTATGTATATGAAGAAGAAACTGACGAGGAGTACATACCAGATTTTGTAGATGATGAAGATCAAAATGGTTACGGTTCTGATACCTCCGCTGCTCAAGCAAGAACCGGGAAAGATATTCAGGGCATTCCGTGGAGGGGAATGCGTTTAACGCGGGAACAATATCGACATGGAAGGCTCACCCAGTATGAAAACTATGAAGACATTCCCTTATCCGGTGAAACTGCTGATAAGGTACAATTAACAATCCTGTTGCTTGTATACGTAAAAGTGATTACTTTTTCCACTTTCGATATCACGGCAATGTTTTACGTGTTCAGAAATACAAACAAACATCGAAGGGTGATAACTACTATGAGTTCTTTTATAATTCTAGATCAGTGAAGCCTACGTTCGTTCATTTTCAGGTTTGCACCGTAACACCGTTACATTCTGTTCGTTCAATCATGTGATTTCTATTAACTGCCGTAAAAAATGTGTACAGTTAAGGAACATGGTATGGGCTACCTCAAAGCATGATGTGTATGTCGTGTCTAACGATTCAATCATGCACTGGTCATCACTGTCACAAAACTTGACCGAAATTCTTGATTTCTCCGGGCACGTAGCACCTACTGAGGTACTTTATTTTGATCGTAAATTCGTAACGTTCCTGATATATATTTTAAAATGTTATTGATACTTTATTTGGGCCCACAGAAACATGAAGGAAGCTGGTTAGAAGGATTTACGCAAACTCGTATTAGTACGTTAGCAGTCAAAGATAATTTTCTTGTTGCAGGAGGTTCAGATGGAGAGCTTGTGTGTAAGGTATTTTAATCATCCAAAACTTATTTAGCTGGAATATGGCATTAGTTTTTGTTCTCCTAGTTGTTACATCTGGTTTCAGTTTTATCAACGGTTCGGTTCGTTTTTTTGGAACAAAATTACGTAAGTTACAAAAATAAAAAGTATAATCCAAGATTTAAGAATCTTTCTTGTATGTTTAAATTTAAGTAATTATATTTAACCTCTATAATTAATATTGTTCACATAAACCTAACCTTCTAATCTATTTTTATGTTTTTCCAAAGTTTTTATGAAGACATTTTTTATAATACTTTGAAGATCATTTAATTTTTATGTTAAGTTTTGTTATTTCTTTTAGTCAATGGATAAATCATTTTAAAGATAAATAAACATACTAATGTTTTTATCATAAATACTTAACACTCAAGAATAAAACTAATAATTCCTAAATCAGTATATACGAAACATTAAAACAAAATGATTTTTAGGTTATTCGTTCGTTTTTTTTTTTCGACTTTTTGTGCGGTTCGGTTGTTTCGGTTTTCTGCTCACCCCCATCTCGAACTGCCCTGAAATATCCTTAGACAAAAATCTAAATAACGGTGCACGGTATTCAACATCCAAACAATACAATATTTCTTACCACACTCATAGTTGACGTGTGACACCTCTATATTTCATGCCATACACATAGACTGACATAGTTAATATCTATTTCGAATAACGGTCAACTTGTATTTTGTATAAACGTCGTTGAGATAGTCGCGTCCCTATCATGTTATGTGCATGTGTTATTAAATGATGCAGAAATTAGATCAACAAGGTGTTAGCTTCTGTACAAGAATAATTTATGAAGACATTGCCCTAACAACTGCTATTGAGATATACGGCGCCACGAGGTAATTATGTAATATGTATTATGATCTCTGTGTGTATACTACGAAATATATTATTGACAGTTTGTTGACACTCTTGTCACTTTGTAGTGGTGGAAAGCATTTTATGACGTCAAACAACGATTGTGGTGTGAGGGTATATGATATGGACGGATTTCAGCTCGTGAATCATTTCCGTTTTCCCTGGCCAGTGAACGTGTGTTTCTTAAAATACGATGATAATATAGAATGTTAATGCATTTAAATATATTCCGTATGACTTTCTACCTGTTTGACGTGTTTTTATTTCGTTGCAGCATACATCCTTGAGCCCAGATCGCAAACTCATAGCAGTAGTCGGTGATCATCTTGATGGATTGCTTGTAGACTCTTCAAGTGGAAAGGCAAGAACTTGTGAATACAAATATATTATTTTAACTCTTCATTTTAATTTTGTATTTTTTTTTTTATTTTTTGGCAGAGGGCTGCTACTGTGGAAGGCCACCTGGACTACTCATTTGCATCCGCATGGCACCCAGATGGCCGAATCTTTGCAACAGGCAATCAAGACAAGACTTGTAGGCTATGGGATATAAGAAATCTTGCAACCCCAGTCTCGGTTCTTAAAGGCAACATGGCCGCGATTCGATCGGTTCGTTTTTCATCAGACGGGCAGTTTTTGGTGGTTGCCGAAGCTGTAGATTTTGTTCATGTCTACAACGCCAAGTTAAACTATGAAAAACGACAAGAAATTGATTTCTTTGGGGAAGTATCCGGTGTTTCTCTTAGTCCCGACGATGAAACGCTTTACATTGGAGTGTGGGACCCGTCGTATTCCAGCTTGCTACAATTCAACAAACGACATTGGTATGGGTATCTTGATTCGTTTGTCTAATAAAGTAAGTCGAGTTGTTTGTTTCTGTTTGTTGGAAGAGACCAATTATCATATAAGACTTCCATGAAAGAAAGTGTGTACCGCAAATCTTTGAAGTTTAGAAAGGCTTGTTGACTGTTAAATTATGCTGTCAGTGATGGCAACTTTCTTTCCCGGACTGACGGAACCAAACATGGGCCAGAACCGGCTGTATTTAGTTTAGTTTCGTTTTTCATTTTATAGTGTTTGAAAAAGACGGTTCTTGTTTCGGTTTGGTGTTGGACAAGAACCGTGTCGAGGTTAAAACATGTTTAAGAACCTTCATTAGATATCTAAGAAACCCGGAGCAGTGTCTTAAATATGCTAATCAAATATAGAGAAGAATTTAGTGTAAGATGTTGCTCTAAGGTTATGATATAACTCAATATAGAGAAGAATTCTAGAGTAAGTTTTGTTTTCAGTCTATACTGTTTCAAATCGTTACATGTCTTAGTCTTACATCTCTTATGTATCCGATGACCTAATTGCTGTAGCATTGCACCACTCCGCTATGGACAACCACTTGACCTAGGTACGGGTTTTCCTATAACTATGCAACGGAGATAACCCTCTAAACGCCTAATTAACCACTTATGTCTAGCTGTTAGTCTGTGGATGGTAAGTCGTAAACATAGTTAATGCTACTCCTTACAAGGCCATGAACTCCTTCCAAAACCCACTCGTAAATAATCAAGGTATAGTTGATTATCCTTTTTTTGATGTCCCAGACCAGAGAACCAAACAAGAGCCAAAAATGGTATTTAGTTTGGTTCTCCGTTCTATAGTTTTGAAAAAGCGGTTCTTGTTTCGGTTTGGTCTGGAACAAGAATTGTATTGGCCTTGAAATATATTTATAAGAACTTTTATGAGATATCCAAGAAACCCATGTGTAGTGTCTTTAGATGCTAATAGAATCTAGGGAAAAAATCATTTTGTATCCAATAATACAAGTTAATATTCTGTTGGTGGCATTGTATTTCACTTTTGTCCAATTTATCGGTAGTTTTCAAAAATGTTTAAACCAAGTAAACTTAGTATAAAAATGTTGCTCTTAGGTTATCCTCTATTTAAGGTTGTAAATGAAATCAATGTTGGTTAATTTTACAAACGAACAAGAACATGTTTATTCGACAAACAATGTTATGTTGAGAACTGCGATAACTGTATAAGCACGTGTACATAGCGCAACGCTTCGGATGGTAAGAATGGTAAGATTGAAGAAAGATAGTTTATCCATCTTTCCCCACTCTTTTTTTTATTTGTGGTTTATCTTCTTTCTTCCGAAAATTAAAAAAGAGTACATAAAAATGTGTACATAGAATTAGATAAAAAAAAAAAAAGACTATCAATACATTTTATTAGAAAACATATTAAATTCTATATGCATTCAAGTCAATTTATGTAAATAATAAACATGTTTAATTATCAGAAAACGGTAATACATGTAGGTAAGCATCAGATTTCAACTAATTTTTTTAAAGGCTAAATTTTATTAAAAAAAAATAGTTGAAATCAGATTTCAACTAATTTAGATGTTCGTTCAAAGAATTCTATGGTTCATTAAAAGTAGCTTTTTTCAAGTTATTAAACATATATCTTGACCGATAGCAAAGTTATTAATGTCAAGTTACATTTTGTAACAGACGACCTAACAATAGAAAGTGCTGCAATTTTTTTTAAATGAAGGGAGAAATAATATTTGCTAAGAAGAAGGGTCTATTGTATCTACATGTTCAATTATAACTATTGAAGTGCATACCACATGGGCAAACTGTAATTAACTCTATATATTTTATAGAATGAGATACATAATATACATACACACATGTGTGTGCGTGCACGTGTGTGGAGCGATTCGAGTACTATGTCATTTTCGTTTAAGAAGCAATGAGGACGTGACACGTGTGAGAGAGAGAGAGAGTTATGAATGAGGGGCATTTGCGTCTATTTATGTATGAGGGTCTTTTGCACATATAACAACACGACATAACATGAGATAACCCAAGTAATAAAAAGAAAAATCATTTCAAAGTTGGCATACATCAAAATTTGTTAAGACATAAATCCGTACCATGTAAGTTTGATAACCACATCCACTTTACTTTACAGGGAAGAATCGAAAGATGACATGCTACGTGTGTAACAACTATTTTTAGTATCTCAATCTTGAAAATCTATTTTCTTGAATCTGATATTAAACCAATTTGTAATTAGCATATTTCTCAGTACTTAGGGTAATAACTTAAATTTGATAGGTGGTTAAAATTGGGATGTGGTTGGATTAGTTGCTTACTAACCATTTTGTATTAGCAAAACTTTTGGATGTTGAATAAAATGTCGTTTGCCGTTCAAAAAAAAAAATAACATAAATTTGGCAACGTTACCTTTCTAATATTGAAGTGAAGAACAGGGTTAGGGTTTTTTTTTTCCTAAAACCTTGGGTGTTCATCGAATCGAATATCGAATTTTCGAATTATTCGAATAATTTTTATTTTTCCTTGAATTCGAATTCGATTCGTATTCGATTAAAACCTACCCAATTCGATTCGAATTCGAATAAAAACCCAATTCGTATTCGATTAAAAATTCGAATTCGAATAGATTCGATTTGATTCATTTTCTTTTAAAACATGTAAATAACTATTAAAATAAAATATAAGTTTTAAAGCAGCCATAAAACATTCCAAATAAAGTACCATAAGTCTAACATTTAAAAGGAGAATTCGGGAATAACTACTACAAGTTAATATTTATAGGGTTAGAAATCTACTAATAGATTTGCTACTTAGGTTTTAGTTATGGGCCGGCCATATAGTGAGTTTGGTAATGGGTAATTTTAATACTTATAATAAAATTTGAAAATAATTTATAGTATAGCCCAATAAAAGTTATATATGTATTATATACAATAATAATAAATAAAATGTATAATTTTTATTCGAATTTCGAATCGAATTAGAATTCTTATAATCGAAACGAATTCCTGATAATCGAATCGAATTTAATCGAATTTCCAATTTTTCGAATCCGAAACGAATTCTGAACACCCCTGTCCTTGATACCATAAAAAACCAGAATGTATGATGGTTCTTTTATGATACTTTTCCTTTATATTTTTTACAAATATAAAAAAACACGTGATGATATTTTCATAGTGTTGGGTCATAATGATTCTAAGGTTCACCATTGAAGCCACTACAAAAAGTGTCATTCTACTTGGTACAATCAATGAAACAGAGGAACAGTTATTATTTTAATAATAACAACAATAATTATTGGATATCAAGAAACACAAACAAAACAGGAAGGGCATTCAATTCAGGAGTTAGACATTGTTTTTGAGTTTGAATCATATCTGAGAGCCTATATGGTCCGTCGGCGACACCACCCCTATGTTTGTATCGCGATTTTTTTTGTTTCTTTGATAGGGGATCGAATAAAAACATCTGAAGGGCATTCAATTCAGGAGTTACACATTGTTTTTGAGTTTGAATCATATCTGGGAGCCTATTTCTCAAGACACTTCACCTACCAATCGAGATCTATCACATACATCATCAGAATCAACCGAATTAGAACCCTAGTTCATCACCATTACATTCATCTTTCAATTCATCCATTATCACCATCTTACCCAAAACCCTAACCACCAATTCCTCCATATTCAAGCTTCAAGATAACAATGTTCAAGTTCTCATCGTCCGGTGATCAAGTTTCGTCGATCATGCGCGGCTAATTCCTTGGAGGTTTCACCCCGGTGTAAACTTTTGTAAGATTAGGTTTTGCTATGTGTTGATTTTTGATTTGTGACAACTTGAATTACATTTGAAGCTTTAGACAATTATCCTACGTTTGTATTGTATTAGCGAATTGTCGAACGAACGATTAAGTTTAACTTTGTGAAATGAATATGCGTATTTATGCCTTGTCTATTGATAGGATTTGTTAGTCCAAGGTAATGAAGTGCATCATGGTTCGTTGTCTATGACGTTGATAGTGATTGGCACCTAAGCTTTGTGATTATTGACCCGTTAATGAATTAATTCAAGTAAATCAAGTTAAAACACACAGTAATCCTAGGTCTTGCATTTGTTGAAACCGGGTGTGAACCTTGTTATTCCATATTGTTTATTAATCAAGTTTTCCTACAATCATTACTTTCTACTAGTTAAGTAATTTAATCAATTCCATTAGTTTAATTCACATCTTTTTAACCAAACAAAAATACAAAAATATTCTAGCAAGCTTCATAAATTGTGATATTTATTTTAATTCAATCGAATCCATTCGCAAACCACATACTCTTCGTGGTTCGATCCCTTGCTACCACTAGCTATTTGTTAAGGGTAATTAGGGCTTATAAATATTATCTTTGACCGGAGCGCGACACTCCGATCAAAACCGAGGGTTTTTTTTTAATCGAGGCGCATAGTATAAAAATACTATTTTTAGGTGTTTTAGACATGTTTTAGACTTGTTTAGGGACAATTTAATAATAAGCATTAACAATTCCAATATTTATATTGTTTTACAAATATAATTTATAACAAAAATCTAATAATAATCTAATATATATATATATATATATATAGAGAGAGAGAGAGAGAGAGAGAAACGGGAACAGGAGAAAACGCCTTAAAGTGTGAAAACGGTGAGAACGGATCCTGGCCCAACACGTGGCACGGAGCGCTAAATGATATGCAGAGGTACGATTGTCATTGTGCACGTTCCCCTCCATATTTCGCGTTATAAATCTGTTTTAAATAAAACTTCAAAAATTTCCTATTAGCATTTACCTCCTTTCCAAGCTTTCCAGGTCTATGGCGTCTAACGTGGATTCTATTCGAAAAAGTAATATTTGATAACGTTTTCATATTTTGTTCCAGCAAATCATGCAACACATATACAACAGATATGACGTTTTATTCTTTATGCTTGTTTCATTGTCAGTTTTTTTTTCAAATTAATATTTCACAATGTGTTGTATGTTTTCAATGGCGTTCTTCATGTATCCAATTTTTTCGCGTGTTCATTGGTTGTTTAACAATTAGTAAGAACTGATAATTTGAGTTTTCATTATTAATGTTAATTGTCGTTTGGGATCTAATATATTTCTTATGTTTTACGATCATTGGCGTTTTACACCTGATTAGTTTTGAATATTATTGAGTAATATTTGTAAACATCAGTTATTACTATTTGTTAATTTGTAAACATCAATTTTGTTAACTATGGCGTTTTCATTATCATGTTATATTTGTTAATTATTCATATTGTTAATTATTGTTAACTATTCATCTCATAGCGTTTTGATTATCACATTTCATTAATATTGTTAATACATCACATTTGTTAATTAATCAACTAATGGTGTTTTCATTATGGCGTTTTATTATGGCGTTTTCAATTATATGTTTATTATGTCTTGTTTATTGTTCAAGTAATGGCGTTTTCATCGATAATGTTATAAGGAGACAATTTCTATTTTAATGGCGTTTTTCTGAAATTGTTTCTCACTGTGTTTTCTCAGACGAAGGTGTTTCTTCGAATGAAAGGTTTTGCCCTAAAACTGGTTTACCATTTATCATTCCTAACGTTAGTGAAGAGATAAAGCCCAAAATGGACATGATATTCACAAGCCTCGATTATTGTTATTTAATGTATGTTACGTATGCCAAGGCTTGTGGTTTTTCTGTCAGGAAAGGGACTGAAAAGATAAACGCCAAAGGTGAAAGACATATTAAGTATTACATGTGTACGAGAGCCGGGGTATATAAGGACAAGAAGGTTGATTCGTTAGACCCCAATCAAAAGGAACGTATTGTGCGATCCAACTTTTCAAAGAGGATTGATTGTGGTGCACTGTTATGTGTAATTTTTGAAGCTAGATCATGGAAGGTCTATAAGTTTGTTGAGGAGCTCAACCATGATCTTGTTAAACGTCCTCATTAAGCGTTTTCTTCCAACTGAACGACACCTCACTCAACCCCAGAAGCATGTTATACATAGCATGTCTAATTTGAATTTGGGTCCAGTTAAGGCGTTTAATGTTATAAAGACTTGTTTTGGCGGTTTTGAAGACGTGGGTGCAAGTAAAGTTGAATCTTTCACTGGTATAGACAATCACCACTGCAATCACCACTGCAATGTTACATATGTAGATACTCTATGGTGTTTGTATCGTTCTCAATGGCGTTTTCATATGTAGATACTCTGTCACACCCCAACCAATGGCGGAATCATCGGGGCGTGGCACTGAGCGAAACAGATTGTCCAGAAGTTTCCATAACAATTATCAATACTATTCAATTTAAATAATACGTCCCATACCGTACCTCAAACAGTAAAATAATTATTACAGACAAAAATCTAGGCAAATATTATGTTCTGACAACTCAGATTTAAATAGACAGCAATTGTTTATCTGCTTCTAGAGACCCTTAATTCGTTATCTATAGACAACTATTTGTTGGGCTCTAAAGCTTTATTCTAGCATCAAATTCCTACCACATGTGCATCCTAAGCACCAGTCACATACGTTAAAATAAAGTCAATACATATAATGTAAAGGTGAGCATACAAGTTTGATAATAGCATATAGAGTTCGAATTCGTTTACGCATAACCAGCACGTACACATAGTGAAATGAAGCACGTTAGTTATCGACGTAGATCCATCGATACCAATGACTGCGGGTTGACTGCCCGAGGCAGTTCGCAATACATGATTACCACCGTAATCCATGCAAGTAATGTTCCTTAACAACCCCCGTGTGAACGGGTGCTGAGTCCAAACTATAGTACTATCGTTGCTAAGGAAGGTAGACAACATTCCATGTGTAAACATAACAAACAAGCATTCATGAGCCACGTATAACATGCATTAACGGTTAGCGTTCAAATAGTATTGAGTAGTATGTTTGTTGTGATTTGAATAGTTGTAACGTATGTAACACCCAAAAGTGCTTAAAGCAAAAAAGGATCGAGTATACTCACTGCGGTTGATGGATTGAAGGGAGCGCTTAGCGAGTAAGGTTAGCCTGAATAGATTCGATAGCATAACGATAAGGGACACGTAAAACGATACAAAGTGAGAATGGGTCGGATGGTAGTTCGTTCGGATGGCAATCCGAGCGGACAGCAATCCGTGTGGATGACAATCCGTTCGGATGGTCATCCGGTCGGATAGCTTATCCGAACGGATGACTATTCGAGTGGATTGTTTCTTCCTATAAGGAAAGATGTGTTTGTGTATGATGGCTTGACTTTTGAAGTTTTCGTTGTAGTATTTTGAAAACATTGAAGTATCTCTATCCATCAAGTCGTTCGATCGGATGGTGGGTCGTGCGGATGACAATCCGTTCGGATGGTCATCCGGTCGGACGGTGGTCCGGTCGGACGGCAATTTAATGGTGAGAATGAAGGCAAGCTCTTAAACAGAAGTGTCACTCGATCGGATGACCATCCGATCGGGTGGCAACCTTGTTAATGAACATGTTGAAAATTGTTTAAGTCTTTAAAGTCTTAGTATCTCATGATCCGAAGAGTAATCCAACCAGATGGTCGTCCGATCAGATTGCAATTCGTTCAATACTCAAACTTTAGTTAAGGTTGCTTAAAGTGGGACCCAAGTGTGATCCGTTCGGGTGGCAATCTGTTCGGATGACCTATCCGATCGGACAGCAATCCGTTCGGACAGCAATCCGTCCCGATTGTCCCGTTCGTCATCCACTTGGTTGTTTTGATGGTTTGTCATTATGTCAAGATGCTTTGACAACGTGTTAACCAACAGAACCTCCGTTTCGACCCAGATGACTAAACCGACCAGGAATCACCCTAGCTCGGTCAGTTACCGGTTCTAGACGGTTGCTCTTGTTTAACCCGGAGTCGGTGGTCTCGTGGGCGGAATCCAGATCTAAACTAGTACAACACTAAGGATGAGTAGGAGACTAGATCTGAACCCGATTCTACCGGTTTTGAGTGTTTTGAGTGTAAAAGAGTTGAAAGAAAGTTAGAAACCATCTTTCAATCCTCTTTCACCGCTCTTGTATCGAGATCTTTACAAGATCTTGGTGTAATCGGGTGGAAATCGGTTAGATCTCGGTTGTTCTTGGTGGATTAAGGTCAAAACATGAAGTTCTTGAAGAACGCATGATGACGTCACCCTAGAACACCCGAAATCTAGTGATTTCACGGTCAAAAGTTAAGATTTAACAGATAAAAAGGTGTAGGAGTGCGTGTAGATTAAGAAAGTACAAGATTTAGGACAAGATCTTACCTGGATTGAGAGAAATCGAAGAAAAGGTGAGGAGCACGAGTTGTTCGGACAGAGGGTTTCCAAAAGTGGAAAGAATGACAATGACAGGAGTATTTATAGGATTCCAAAAGAGGAAAGGGTCATCTGATCGGATGACACACCGCCCGGATGACTTATCCGGTCGGATGACATCCTGGTCGGGTGGCACCCTGACTTGTCACCAAAAGGGTTATCCGGTCGGATGGCTATCCGGCCGGATGGCGCTTGGTTCAAGAGTTTATCACGACGATTCTTGCTGAGTCGATTTCGATTGCGAGCGGTTTTATACGATAGGGTTTCTTAGTCAAACTACTTTCAGTCCCAACTACTAAATACCATAATTCGATTGTGATTCGTGTTCGAGTTCGATTTCGAGTTTCGATTGAGTTTGATTGATTACCATAACACAGCATAAATAAACATGCACAGATAACACGTAAGGCACACACACATATAAACAACAAGTAAAATACGTAGCTCGAGTTGCGATTCGTTGTCGATTTGATTAGCATAGCTTGATTATCGATTAATTAACTTTATTGCATTGTTACTTCCTATAGTTCACAGTCGTAGGTCGATTGAGTAGCGATTAATATATGTCGATTTATTACATTTATAGACACTTACTCCACATAATAGTTACAATAAAATAAATCTACTACAAGTCAAGTTGCGTGAAAACGGTCGTTGACTTTGACCTTGACTTGAGAAAACACGGGGTGTTACAGCCTCCCCTTGTTTAGGGAATTTCGTCCCGAAATTAAGCTGGAAGCTGTACAACGCCGTGAATCACGTTTGAGAACTCTCTTTAAACAAGTGCGGGACTTAGCCTTCATGTCGCTTTTGAGTTCCCAAGTGAACTCTGCGCCTCGTTTGCCTTCCCATCGGACTTTCACAATAGGAATGCGTGAGCGTCTGAGCTGCATGGTTTGGCGATCCATGATTTCGACAGGCTTTTCCACAAAGTGTAATGTTTCGTTCACTTGCAGATCATCGAGAGAAACGTGTAAGTAGTGGTTGGCTAGGCACTTTCGGAGGTTTGACACGTGGAAAGTCAGGTGGACGTTACTAAGTTCCTCCGGTAGTTCGAGTCTGTAGGCGACTTTTCCGATCCTTTCTAGAATCTTAAAAGGTCCAACATATCGAGGCGCGAGCTTTCCCTTCTTGCCGAATCGGACCACACCCCTCCAAGGCGATACCTTTAGGAGTACGTAGTGACCAACGCCAAATTCAAGGGGCCTGCGTTTCTTATCGGCGTAACTTTTCTGTCGATCCCGAGCTTTCGCCAGGTTGTCTCGAATTTGGAAAAAAATTTCTGTCGTTTCTTGTAATAGCTCAGGACCGGTTAATTGCGAATGACCTGTCTCGTGCCACACAATAGGCGATCGACATCTTCTTCCGTATAATGCCTCGAATGGTGCCATTTGGATGCTAGAATGATGGCTGTTATTCTACGAGAACTCGACTAACGGCAGGTATTTATCCCAATTACCACCGAAGTCTATGACACATGAACGGAGCATGTCTTCAAGAGTACGAATCGTTCTCTCAGTCTGACCGTCTGTTTGTGGGTAGAATTTGTACTTAGATTAAGCGATGTACCAAGTGCCGTTTGGAATGTTTCCCACAGTCGCGAAGTAAACCGAGCATCACGATCAGAGATGATGTCACGAGGTGTCCCATGATTACAGATGATCTCGTCGGTGTAGATTCGGGCTAATCGTTCTACCTTGTAGTCTTCCCGTATTGGTAAAAAGTGAGCTGATTTAGTCAAACGGTCGACCACAACCCAAATGTTGTCGTGACCTGATGACGTGTGCGGTAGCTTGGTTATAAAGTCCATAGCTATACTTTCCCACTTCCACATGGGAATTGGTGGTTGTTCGAGTAAGCCAGAGGGTCTTTGATGTTCAGCCTTGACTCTAGCACAAGTTAGGCATTTTTCGACGTAGAGAGCGATATCCCTTTTCATACCCGGCCACCAGTACTTATAACGAAGGTCCTAGTACATCTTATCGGCACCGGGATGAACAGAATACCGGGATTTGTGGGCTTCGTCCATCAGTATCTGTCACAAATTGGTCCGTTTAGGGATCCAAATTCGGTCCAGGAAGTGGAATATCCCATTTGATTTGCTCACAAGTTGGGCTCCATCGTGGTAGATTCTTTCTTTCTTCAGTGTGCGTTCGTTAAAACACGCATGTTGAGTGTCGTGGATGAGGGTTTCGAGATCGTGTTGGGCTTGAACATTACGAGTGCTAAGCAGATAGCTTTGTCTGCTGAGTGCGTCGGCAACAACATTTGCCTTGCCTGGGTGATAACGAATCTCACAGTCGTAATCGCTGAGAAGTTCTACCCATCGGCGTTGACGCATATTAAGTTCCTTCTGATTAAAGATATGTTGCAGGCTCCTATGATCGGTGAAGATCGTACACTTGGTACCATACAGGTAGTGTCGCCAAATCTTTAATGCAAAAACAACCGCACCTAGCTCGAGATCATGGGTTGTATAGTTCTTCTCATGGACTTTGAGCTGACGAAATGCGTAAGCTATGACCTTGTCTCGTTGCATGAGAACACAACCAAGACCAAGGTTGGAAGCATCACAATAGACAATGAAATCATTGTTTCCGTCGGGTAGAGTGAGAACAGGAGCGTTGCAAAGCATGTGCTTGAGGGTTTGAAAAGCAGTCTCTTGTTTAGTTCCCCAAACAAAAGGCTTGTCTTTATGTGCGAGAGAGGTAAGCGGCACAACGATTCTTGAGAATCCCTCGATAAATCGTCGATAATAGCCCGCTAGTCCGAGAAAAGAGCGGACTTCAGACTGGTTCTTAGGCGTAACCCAGCTCTTGACAGCTTCAATCTTCGCAGGATCGACGTGAATGCCTTGTCTATTAACAATGTGACCCCGAAACTGAAATTCCTCTAACCAGAATTCACACTTGGAGAACTTGGCATAGAGCTGGTTCCCCTGGAGTAACTCGAGAACCAAACGTAGATGTTACGTGTGCTCGGCTTTCGACTTGGAATAGATCAAGACATCATCGATGAATACGATGACGAAACTGTCGAGATATGGTTTACACACGCGATTCATAAGGTCCATGAAGACCGCGGGTGCGTTGGTTAGACCAAAAGGCATGACAACGAATTCGTAGTGGCCGTAACGAGTGCGAAACACGGTTTTGGGTATATCCTCCTCTTGAATACGTAGTTGGTGATATCCTGAACGTAGATCGATCTTCAAGAAACACGTAGCGCCTTGTAGTTGATCAAACAAATCGTCGATGTGAGGTAGGGGATAGCGGTTCTTGATAGTTAACTTATTCAATTCCCGATAGTCGATGCACATCCTGAACGACCCGTCCTTCTTTTTAACGAAAAGGACTGGCGCGCCCTAAGGAGAGGTGCTCGGGCGAATGAATCATTTCTCAAGTAATTCCTGGAGTTGGGTTGAGAGTTTGCGCATTTCTGACGGCGCAAGTCGATAAGGAGCTTTGGCAACAGGATTCGCTCCAGGAATGAGGTCGATGCGAAAGTCGATATCACGGCTTGGCGGTAGTCTGGGAAGATCCTCTGGAAAAACATTAGGAAATTCTCGAACCACAGGAACGTCTTTCACTTCCTTCTTTTCTTTCTTTTCCTTCTCCGCTACCACAATGTTAGCCAAGAAAGCTCTATATTCCTTGCGGAGATACTTGCTAGCTTGCACACATGACATAAGCTTGAGACCCTTCGAAGTAGTATCGCCGTATACACACAGTAAATCACCATTTGCGAGCGAGAATCAAATCATCTTGTCGAAGCACACAACTTCAGCATGGTTTTCGCGAAGAAAGTCCATGCCTACTATGACGTCAAAACTTCCGAGTTGCATCGGAATAAGGTCGATTGGGAAGATATGATTGTTGAGCTCAAGAGTACAATCACGAAGAACAGAATTAACGGCGATGGTTCTTCCGGTAGCGACTTCAACATCAAACGTCGAGGAGAGTTGGGAGCGTTTACGACTAAGGAGTTTCTCAAATTCGAACGAAACAAAGCAATTATCAGCTCCTGTATCAAACAAACATGAAGCATAAATACCATTCACAAGGAACGTACCATTGACCACGTTGTTGTCGGCCTGGGCTTGACGCACGTTGAGGTTGAAAGTTCTGGCGCGTGCGGCCTGTTGTTGCTGCTGCTGCTATTGTTGTTGTTGCTGTGGCTGCTGTTGCTGGGGCTCTTGCTTCACGACCCTGTTTGGGCACATGTTGGCGAAATGGTTCGGGTCGCCACATGCGAAGCAGGCTCTGGCTTTGACTGCGGGTGTCGGAGGAGCTTGTTGACCCTGAGGGGCAGTGAGTAGAGCTTGATGAGCAGGAGCTTGTCGAATACGGCAGTTGGCAGTAAAGTGGCCGTATACATTGCAATGAGCACAAAACAGCAAGCAATGGCAGTCGGGTGGTGGTAGGTACAAGTAGGGCAGAGCGGATATGGCCCAGTGTATGCACGCTTTGCAGGTGGTGCATTAGCCACAGGCGCCGCTACTTGACGCTGTTGGGCTGGCACAGCTTGAATTGGTGCAGCAGTGATCGCACAGTTCTTGTTGCTGGAGCTGTTCTTTCTAGGGGTGAGCATGGTGCGGTTCGGTTCGGTTATTACCTATAACCGAAAACATAACCGCACATTGCAGTTATCAAAAAATCATAACCGTTCGGTTTTGGTTAATGTGGTTTCGGTTAATCGGTTATTGTGGTTAATGCGGTTTCGGTTCGGTTATAGGTCTGTTATTTTCATTGTTTCTAATGTTGGACTTTAAATGTGTGGATCGAGCAAAATTAATGCGCAAACAATAAATATACGGTTAATCAATTATATTTCACTACCATATGCATACTAATTCCAAAACAAAAGTAACACGTGTAGTCACGTGTTATGTGGAAACATACATACGAACACAAAGTGGTTTTTAAATTGGACAGTTTTTAATCAAAACATAAAAAGTTGTAGTGCAATCTTCATCAAAGTTGGGTCATGGTTAAAAGTTAAAACTTTCAAATACTTCACCAAAGATATATATTGATTAGGCCATGGTTAAGCATTTAAATACAAACTTAAAGACTTATGGTGCTACGAATTTGGCAATGTTTAAAATATTCGGTTCGGTTCGGTTATTTGCGGTTATGAAAATAAGAATAACCATAACCGAACCGCAAAAATTGGTTATTAAAAATATAAATAACCAACCCTTCGGTTATTTCGGTTATCGGTTATTTCGGTTCGGTTTTTTCGGTTATTTCGGTTACGGTTCGGTTAATTCGGTTGTATGCTCACCCCTAGTTCTTTCTCTTGTTGCTCGACGAGGTGGGTTCAGCAGTTGATGCGGTAGTAGCTTGATGCAGGTGCTTCGGAGTTTCATCCCAGACACCAGCCTTGACCCTCTTGTCGTTGATTTCGGCGGCCAGTAGGTAAGTCTCTTCGATCGTCTTAGTCTTCGTCGCTTGCACGAAATCAGCGACGCAGTCGGGCAAAGCTCGGATGTACTTCTTGATGGTGATCTCCGGAGTCTTGACTTGATCAGGGCAGATGATGCTGAGCTGCTTGAAACGAGCAGTGCGAGCAGCATTGTCACCCTCATGCTGGTGTATGTGCCAAAATTCATCCTCTAGCTTTTGACGTTCATGGGGAGGGCATAATTCCTCTAGCATGACTTCCTTAAGTTCGTCCCACGACAGTCCGTAGGCTGCATCGTTCCCTCGCTTGTTCCTCTCGGCCGTCCACCAGTCTAGTGCACGGGACTGGAAAACGCCGGTAGCATTCAGAGTTCGAAGGTCATCAGGGCAACCACTCTGTCGCAGAGTGACCTCGATGGAGTCAAACCATTGGAATAGTGCTGTCAGGCCTCCTTCGCTAGTGAATTCCTTTGGCCCACACGACTTGAACTGCTTGAAATTGAAGGACTTGGTGGTAGCTTTAGGAGCTTCGGTCCTCGATTCCTCAGATGACTTGCTGGCATTCTCGTAAACATCACTCATGGCCTTTGCCACACTTTTTGCGATGATGGCAGCAAGGCGTTTGTCCCTCTTTTCTTGACGAGAAAGTGCATGACGGGATCCAGACGACATTGTCTGCAACAGACATCGTCACAGGACTCAACACATTGTATTCGAATCTCACCTCACACGTCTACTACTTACTAAAGCTCAGGAACACGCAGATTCACGTAAACACATAACACATAAAACACAAAAATCACATAAGCATGTAGAACACATAATCACACAACACCTATGCACGTAAAACGAAGAAGCAACGAAACACATACGCATTTAATCACTAGAGGCAGTCAGAAAACAGAGTTCTGCATCCCTTGGCCTATAAATAGGAACCTAAGGTGTTAGGTTTAGAACTTTTGACACTTTTTGGTATTTTAGAGAATTGAAGGCTCTGGATCTAGAGAGAGAAACTAGAGAGAGAAAGTGACATCATGATTCAGGTGCTTTGTACGATTTCAGATCTATCTATAGAATCACTGATTATATTACGTTCTCGTGTGTTCGGTCACGTTCGTGTACGGATTCCACACGTCACATGTTCGGTTCGCAATCGTTTCGGAGCGAAAAAAAATAAGCACATAAACAGGTAATAGCACATAAAACACATAAAATTGACAAATTATCAGAGTCAGCAGTAGCGACTCAGCTTCGAAACTCATAAAAAAATGAGAGATAGATCGTCTGCGGCTAGTAGACTTCGACTACCCAAAGTGGTTCGACTATTCACAAGGATCCGTTGCGCAGATTTAACCTTCAGGACTGTGCCTTTGCCTCGATTCTTGGGCATTTGGCACACATCCCGTTAGTCATATCGTGGTTTCAGGTCGTTGGAGTCCGTCGAGACTTTGGTGAGAGTTTTTGTAAAATGTGCGGAACAAGTTGTCAAGGTTAGAGTTTCACCCCTGGCTTAACAACTTCGTCCCTGTTTTTGATAAAATAGAGGAGATTATTCATCAAAATATGGGTTTCACCCCTAATTTGGTATAATTCTCCTCGTTTGTAGATAAAATGCGGGTTGTTTTAAGCAGCTTGAATCAAAAGTTTGCGGTTTTCACACCTAATCTCGACTTTATCGCCTATTTATAATTGAAAATTTGAGTGTAGTGATAGTGCAGTATAAGTGAGATTAGCGAGAAGTGAGCTCGTACATAATCCCTACTGGATGTACTCGAGTCGGTCTGTTGGTTCTTAACTATAGTCTAGGTATCTAAGACTTCGACCCAGACTAGGTCGAGTCTTGCCTAATTCCCTATAGTTATGGCTCTGATACCAATCTGTCACACCCCAACCGATGGCGGAATCATCGGGGCGTGGAACTGAGCGAAACAGATTGTCCAGAAGTTTCCATAACAACTATCAATACTATTCAATTTAAATAATAAGTCCCATACCGTACCTCAAACAGTAAAATAATTATTACAGACAAAAATCTAGGCAAATATTTTGTTCCGACAACTCAGATTTAAATAGACAGCAATTGTTTATCTGCTTCTAGAGACCCTTGATTCGTTATCTACAGACACCTATTTGTTGGGCTCTAAAGCTTTATTCTAGCTTCAAATTCCTACCACATGTGCATCCTAAGCACCTGTCACATACGTTAAAATAAAGTCAATACATATAATGTAAAGGTGAGCATACAAGTTTGATAATAGCATATAGAGTTCGAATTCGTTTACGCATAACCAGCACGTACACATAGTGAAATGAAGCACGTTAGTTATCGACATAGATCCATCGATACCAATGACTGTGGGTTGACTGCCCGAGGCAGTTCGCAATACATGATTACCACCGTAATCCATGCAAGTAATGTTCCTTAACAACCCCTGTGTGAACGGGTGATGAGTCCAAACTATAGTACTATCGTTGCTAAGGCAGGTAGACAACATTCCATGTGTAAACATAACAAACAAGCATTCATGAGCCACGTATAACATGCATTAACGGTTAGCGTTCAAATAGTATTGAGTAGTATGTTTGTTGTGATTTGAATAGTTGTAACGTATGTAACACCCAAAAGTGCTTAAAGCAAAAAGGGATCGAGTATACTCACTGCGGTTGATGGATTGAAGGGAGCGCTTAGCGAGTAAGGTTAGCCTGAATAGATTCGATAGCATAACGATAAGGGACACGTAAAACGATACAAAGTGAGAATGGGTCGGATGGTAGTTCGTTCGGATGGCAATCCGAGCGGACAGCAATCCGTGTGGATGACAATCCGTTCGGATGGTCATCCGGTCGGATAGCTTATCCGAACGGATGACTATTCGAGTGGATTGTTTCTTCCTATAAGGAAAGATGTGTTTGTGTATGATGGCTTGACTTTTGAAGTTTTCGTTGTAGTATTTTGAAAACATTGAAGTATCTCTATCCATCAAGTCGTTCGATCGGATGGTGGGTCATGCGGATGACAATCTGTTCGGATGGTCATCCGGTCGGACGGCAATTTAATGGTGAGAGTGAAGACAAGCTCTTAAACAGAAGTGTCACTCGATCGGATGACCATCCGATCGGGTGGCAACCTTGTTAATGAACATGTTGAAAATTGTTTAAGTCTTTAAAGTCTTAGTATCTCATGATCCGAAGAGTAATCCAACCAGATGGTCGTCCAATCGGATTGCAATTCGTTCAATACTCAAACTTTAGTTAAGGTTGCTTAAAGTGGGACCCAAGTGTGATCCGTTCGGGTGGCAATCTGTTCGGATGACCTATCCGATTGGACAGCAATCCATTCGGACAACAATCCGTCCCGATTGTCCCGTTCGTCCTCCACTTGGTTGTTTTGATGGTTTGTCGTTATGTCGAGATGCTTTGACAACGTATTAACCAACAGAACCTCCGTTTCGACCCAGATGACTAAACCGACCAGGAATCTCCCTAGCTCGGTCAGTTACCGGCTCTAGACGGTTGCTCTTGTTTTACCCGGAGTCGGTGGTCTCGTGGGCGGAATCCAGATCTGAACTAGTACAACACTAAGGATGATTAGGAGACTAGATCTAAACCCGATTCTACCGGTTTTGAGTGTTTTGAGTGTAAAAGAGATGAAAGAAAGTTAGAAACCATCTTTCAATCCTCTTTCACCGCTCTTGTATCGAGATCTTTACAAGATCTTTGTGTAATCGGGTGGAAATCGGTTAGATCTCAGTTGTTCTTGGTGGATTAAGGTCAAAACATGAAGTTCTTGAAGAACGCATGATGACGTCACCCTAGAACACCCGAAATCTAGTGATTTCACGGTCAAACGTTACGATTTAACAGATAGAAAGGTGTAGGAGTGCATGTAGATTAAGAAAGTACAAGATTTAGGATGAGATCTTACCTGGATTGAGAGAAATCAAAGAAAAGGTGAGGAGCACGAGTTGTTCGGACAAAGGGTTTCCAAAAGTGGAAAGAATGACAATGACTGGGGTATTTATAGGATTCCAAAAGAGGAAAGGGCCATCCGATCGGCTGACACACCGCCCGGATGACTTATCCGGTCGGATGACATCCTGGTCGGGTGGTGCCCTGACTTGTCACTAAAAGGGTTATCCGGTCGGATGGCTATCCGGCCGGATGGCGCTTGGTTCAAGAGTTTATCGCGACGATTCTTGCTGAGTCGATTTCGATTGCGAGCGGTTTTATACGATAGGGTTTCTTAGTCAAACTGCTTTCAGTCCCAACTACTAAATACCATAATTCGATTGTGATTCGTGTTTGAGTTCGATTTCGACTTTCGATTGAGTTCGATTGATTACCATAACACAGCATAAATAAACATGCACAGATAACATGTAAGGCACACACACGTATAAACAACAAGTAACTTTATCGCATTGTTACTTCCTATAGTTCACAGTCGTAGGTCGATTGAGTAGCGATTAATATATGTCGATTTATTACATTTATAGACACTTACTCCACATAATAGTTACAATAAAAGAAATCTACTACAAGTCAAGTTGCGCGAAAACGGTCGTTGACTTTGACCTTGACTTTGACTTTGACTTGTGAAAACACGGGGTGTTACATACTCTATGGTGTTTGTATCGTTCACTGGTATAGACAATCACCACTGGAATGTTACATTTGGTGCTGCATTATTGGCGTCAGAAACTGCTGATACATATATATGGTTGTTGAGAGTTTTTCTAGAAGTTGTTGGTTCTCAACCAAAAGTTGTTGTCACTGACCGAGATCCAGCAATGAAGAAGACTATTTCTGTTGTATTTGTTGAAACGAGGCATCAGTTATGCATGTGGCACGTGATGCATAAACTTTCTCTGAAGGTTAATTTTCTTATTTTTATGTTTGGCGTTTTAAGATATACGGCGTTTTAAAATATATGGCGTTTTGTACTTCATTACTGTTTTTCATGTAAGTTTGTTTGTGTCTAATATATATGTTTTTTGCATGACGTTTTCGTGTTATACAGAGGTTGGTGTTAGGCTATGCAATTCCACAAATTTCAAAGAACGTATTTGTGGTGTTGTGTGGACGGATATTCTTACACCCGAAGAGTTTGAATCAGGATGGGAAGAGGTTATCAGAGAGTTCAATTTAGCAGATAATGGCTGGCTCTCTAATATTTTTGAACTCATGGAATCTTAGATGTCGCAACCCCCGATCCCTTATCTATCCCGGGAACGGGCTGACGGGAACTCAGAATTTTGGTGGTATCAACTCATTAATTTGGCAGCGGAATTTACATCAGGACCGTAATTAGGAAATGTTTATCAGAGTAAAACCACCATATTTAATATTAATAATCACATGGGTAAAACCCAAGTTTCTTATTACAATACATTTATAGGGATATACCCTATTTTATTGAATTTAAAACATCGTTTATTAGGTAACTTTTATAGCCACCTTTTTCCCAAGCCTTCAGTGCTCTCCAGCTGGCTTTTTACTAATTGGCTGTCACATTGTGTTACCTGAAACGCGTTTTAAAAACATTTGTCAGTGGGAAATACTGGTGAGTGAATCCCAGTTTAATCAAGAAACATTTTGTCAATTAAAATAGTATTGAGAGCGATCACATTGTTTATTTCTACACAATTACTCCATTTAGTACTGTCAATCCACTGACTTGTGGGTCATATTACACATTGGCTAACTCATTGTCCAATGGTAACGTACTGTCATCCCCGACTTACTACTCACAGTGTAGTAAATTTTGTATACAAAACCCCAACATACCGGCAGTAATTGAAGAACTACAAAGACTTAATCACCGCTTAATCACATTGTAAAACAATTAAGGTTTTGTAAAACATTACAAAAAGATTAACAAAAAGAGGATAAACTCACATTGCTATCTTAGACTTCGCGTAAGGGTTTCCTGGGAATAATCTATAAATTATACAAATGTACATAGGTTAGTATCATAACCCTTTGAAAATATTAATGATACCCTCCCCGAGACGGCATTCCAACAACTACGTCGAGCAGAACCACGACAGTTGTTACGAAACCCTAAATCAATCGGGCAGCGTATCTATTATGAAACTGGGGTTATAATACTTACAACGGAGCAGAACCTCGCTAATTAGGGGTATAATACCCGAGTTTAATAACTCTACTACAGAAATTGTGATTTGAGAATGAATTGTGAACGAACTGAAATGAAATCCGATACGTTCTATTTATACTTGCTGAACTTGACTCTCACGCGGCCCGCGTGAAAGATAGACAAGGGTTACGCGGCCCGCGTCAACCCTAGGTCAACGAGTAGCTTAGCTGATTCGACAACTAGCTTAGCCGGGTGTTGGGCCACGTGGCCGCACCGGGCTGTGCCACATTCTGGGACACTCGCGGCCTGCGTGAACTTAACCTGGGTCTTACGCGGCCCGTCTTAACTTAATAAAATTAACGAAATCAGTTATAAACCTTGATACCGCCCGCGTGAAGGTTGGGGTGGGTCTAGACGGCCCGCCTCAGCCCTAGATTTTAATATTTTTATTTATTTTTAATACTATTTCATATATTTCGGGCTCGGTTTTCACATACGGGGTGTGTATAAAGACATATTGAGATATTTTAAAGTATACTAGAGTGTTGGAAATATTCGTGAGTGTCGGTTTTACTGAGGGTTGTTACATCCTCCCCACCTTGTTTTAGAGCTCGTCCTCGAGATCTACTGGAACAAGTGTGGATATTTCATTTGCATTTCATATTCAAGCTCCCATGTGTACTCAGGTCCTCTTTTGGAGTTCCACTTTACTTTGACCAGAACTAGTCTCTTATGCTTGAGATTCTTGACTTTCCTGTCTTCAATCTGTAAAGGCTTTTCTATAGACTTGAGTTGTTCATTTACCTCTATATCCTTAAGAGGTACTACTAATGATTCGTCAGCTAAACACTATTTGAGATTAGATACATGAAATACATCATGTATTCCTGCCATTTCCTCTGGCAGTTGTAGCTGATAGGCTACAGGTCCTATTCTTCTAATAATCTCAAAAGGTCCAACACACCTGGGACTTAGCTTTCCTCGTTTGATGAATCTTACTACTCCTTTCCAAGGAGAGACTTTCAACAATACTTTATCTCCTACTTGAAATTCCAATGGCTTGCGTCGGTTATCAGCATAACTCTTCTGTCGATCACGTGTTGTTTTCAGTCGTTCCTTTACTTGAATAATCTTGTCAGTTGTTTCATGCACTATCACTGGTCCAGATAGTTTCTTTTCCCCAATTTATGCCCAACAGACTGGGGTTCAGCATTTTCGTCCATAAAGTGCTTCGAATGGTGCATCATTGATACTTGTGTGATAACTATTATTATAAGAAAATTCTATTAAAGGTAAGTGATCGTCCCAATTACCTCCGAAATCAATTACACAAGCTCTAAGCATGTCCTCCATTGTTTGAATTGTCCTTTCGCTTTGTCCGATCGTTTGAGGATGATAAGCTGTGCTTAGTTTTAACTTGGTTCCCATGACTTTTTGGAAACTTGACCAAAAATGAGAGGTAAATCGGCTATCCCTATCAGAAACAATTGATAAAGGAATACCATGTAAAGAAATAATTTCATTTACATACAATTTGGCTAATTGTTCCATACTGAAAGTTTCTTTCATTGGTAGAAAATGAGCTGATTTGGTTAACCTATCTACAATCACGCAGATTGTATCATTACCTTTCTTTGTTTTGGGTAATTTAGTAACAAAATCCATTGTTATTAATTCCCATTTCCACACCGGCATTTCTAATGGCTGTAACAAACCTGAGGGTTTCTGATGTTCAGCTTTGACTTGTGAACAGGTTAGACAGTTAAAAACATAGGCTGCTATGTCCTTTTTCATTCCTATCCACCAGAAATTTTTCCTTAGATCCTGGTACATTTTATCATTTCCTGGATGCATCGTATATTTGTACTTATGAGCTTCTTCTAATATATGATGACGTAGGTTTACTAATTTAGGTATCCACATTCTCTTTTTATGGAATCTCCAAATTCCATCTGTTCCTTGTTCTAATTCTTTTAGCATACCTTTTAGCTTTTCAGTATCTTCCTTGATTACTGATTCTTGTGCTTCTCTTATTTGATCATTTATATCTACTTGCAGATTTAATTTAAGAGAACGTACCCTTTTTGGTTTTTCATGATACTTTCAGCTTAAAGCATCTGCCACTACATTTGCTTTTCCTTCATGATACTGGATATCACAATCATAATCACTAAGCATCTCCATCCAGCATCTTTGTCTCATATTCAACTCTTTTTGTTTGAAAATATACTTTAAACTCTCATGATCAGTGAATATGGTAAACTTACTACCGTAAAGGTAATGTCTCCAAATCTTAAGAGCAAAAATTATAGTTCCTAACTCTAAATCATGGGTGGAATAATTCTCTTCATGATTCTTAAGTTTTCTAGATGCATAGGCTATTACCTTTTGACGTTGCATCAATACACATCCATAACCTAAGTTAGAAGCGTCACAATAGACTACAAAGTCTTCAGTTCCTTCTGGTAACGCTAGTATGGGTGTATGGGTTAATCTATGCTTAAGGATTCTAAAGGCTTCTTCTTGTTTTACTCCCCATTCAAACTTAACAGATTTACAGGTCAGCTTAGTTAAGGGAATGGCTATTCTAGAAAAATCTTGAATAAACCTTCTATAATAACCGGCCAATCCTAAGAAACTTCTAACCTCGGTTGGTGACTCAGGGGTTTTCCATTTAGTGATTGCCTCAATTTTTGTTGGATCTACATGAATTCCTTCATGATTGACTAGGTATCCGAGAAATTGTACATGTTCTAACCAAAATTCTCACTTGGAAAATTTAGCATAAAGCTTTTCCTTTCTTAATAAACTTAAAAGTGCGTGCAAATGCTTTGCATGATCCTCTTTATTCTTAGAGTAAATAAGAATATCATCTATGAAAACGATTATGAATTTATCCAAATATGGCTTACATGTTCGGTTCATCATGTCCATAAATGCAGCTGGGGCATTGGTTAAACCAAATGGCATAACAGTAAATTCATAATGGCCATACCTTGTTCTGAAAGCGGTTTTAGGAATATCCTCTTCCTGTACCCTTAACTGATGATATCCTGACCTTAAATCGATTTTTGAGAAAAATCAAGCTCCTTGTAGTTGATCAAACAGATCATCGATTCTCGGTAATGGGTACCGATTCTTAATCGTGACCTTGTTTAATTCACGGTAGTCAATGCACATACGCATTGATCCGTCCTTCTTTTTAACAAACAGTATCGGCGCTCCCCATGGCGACGAACTTGGCTGTATGAATCCTTTTTCTAACAATTCGTCCAATTGTTTCTTCAGTTCCTGCATTTCAGCGGGTGCCAAATGGTAGGGTGCTTTGGCAATTGGTGTTGTTCCTGGTAGTAGATGGATTCTGAATTCAACTTCTCTGTCTAGCGGTAGTCCTGCTAATTCTTCTGAAAATACTTCTGAAAACTGAGACACTACTGGAATGTCTTTTAGTTCTTTTCCTTTAGTGTTAGTGATTATGGAAATCAAATACACTATAGAACATTTTCTTATATAACTTGCAGTTTTCATCACAGAGATGAAAATACTTCTGAATTCAACTTCTCTGTCTAGCGGTAGTCCTGCTAATTCTTCTGAAAATACTTCTGAAAACTGAGACACTACTGGAATGTCTTTTAGTTCTTTTCCTTTAGTGTTAGTGATTATGGAAATCAAATACACTATAGAACATTTTCTTATATAACTTGCAGTTTTCATCACAGAGATGAATTTTGTGGATCTAGACGGCTTATTTCCTTTAATTGTGATCATTTTACCTTTTGGTGAATTTACTTGAATTGACTTTTGATCACATAAAATACTGGCTTTATTGGCTATTAACCAATCCATTCCTAAAACAACGTCAAATCCTGCCAGATTCATGGGATAAAGGTTTGCTATAAACTTTTGGTTTAAAATTTCTATTCTTGCTCCCTGCAAGATTTCAGAAATCCTAACAGTTTCCCCATTAGCTGTCTCTACTAAGCATTCTTGTGGTAGTTTAGTTAATGACTGATTTAGAAATTTGCAAAATGATGTATTAATAAAACTTTGTTTTACACCAGAGTCAAATAATACTTTAGCAAAGACATCATTAACTAAAAACGTACCAGCTATGACATCTGGAATCATTTTGGCTTCATCTGCAGTCAGAACAAATGCTCTAGCATTTTTAGTATTCTTGTTGTTTGTAGCTGGAGCTAATTTCGGACAGTTTGGCCTGATATGACCTTTTTCTCCACAGTTGTAGCATAATCCATTACTGGGTTTCTTCCTGCAATTTTCTTCCTTGTGTCCTGGCATCTTGCAATAATTGCAGAGAGTGGAGCATTTTATCGAATGCTTTTTCTTGTAGACCTTGCAGTATGGTGCAGAGGTAGAACCCATATTCCTACGATTGTAATTTCCAGAACGGAATTCTTGAGTAAGTCTTTGGGTTAGGTTCCTCCTCTGGTCTTCTTCTCTAGTACGGATTAATTCATCTGTCAAGGTATTGGCTAGTTCTACAGTTTCTTCTATAGTTTGAGGTCTAGCTGCCTTGACTACATGTCTAATCTCTCCAATTAATCCCCAGATATAACAGGAGATTAATACCGGTTCTGGTGATGCAAGGGTTGGTACTATTCTAGCATATTCAAAGAATAACTTCGTGTACCCCTTACTATCCACTCCATTCATCCTAAGATTTAGGAATTTGTTTGCTATCTGTTCCTTTTCATTAGGAGGGCAGAATTTCCTTTCTACCATATTCCTAAATTCTTCCCATTCCATATTATAAACCCTATCACTTCCTCTAGACTAAAGGATAGTGTTCCACCATTCTAAGGCTGAATTCTTAAATAGATTGGAAGCAAACATTATCTTGTCCTCTTCCTCACATTTACTTATATTCAGAACAGCCTCAGTCTTCTCTATCCAGCGTAGAGCTGCAATGGATTCTTCATTGCCCGATAATTCTATTGGTTTACAAGACCAGAATTCTTTGTAAGAACAACCGTAAGACACGGTTCTTCTTCTTTTGGGAATAGGTAATTGAAGTACAGGTCCATTGTTCACGCTGTTTTCGGGTTCGATGGGTCGCTTACTGCTATGCTTACTTTTATTATTCGCTTCTTGAATAGTTTGAATAATAAATGGCATTGCATCTATAATTCCTTGTGCTACTATATGTTGAATAGCACCATTATCCATTTGGTTTTCATTCTTATTGATGCTTGGATTCTTATTAACCACGTTAATGTTACTCTGGTTATCGTTATTCAGATTTTCTTGATTTCCTTCGTCGGCCATCTGAATTTTTAAACATTTACCAATCATTAATATCACAAAAATAATAATTAATATTGTCAATCACATGATACGCATTTTTGCCAAAGGCGTCGATCATTGCGACTATACTCTATTTCCATATACTATGCATCTATTACACACTAGTACTGAAATAAAATTACAATACCAACAGAAATAGAATCACACTAATAGTAATAGGCATTCGTACACACATATTTTATTTTATTTTATTATTTTATTATTATTACTACTACCATTTCCTCCATTCTCACATTCACGGATATGGATTTATCCAAAAATCCATATTGCGTTCATCGTATTTCCATACGAGACGCTCTCCCACCTGACGCATTCTCTCACTGCTTTCTAAAATTTCCTCCCCAAAAGTCCTAAGTTCTTGTACGTTTTCTGCACTCATTGGGGGTGCAGGTTCTAGGACTGGGTTTGGAATCTGGGGTGCGGGTTCCTGATATGGGGGTGAAAGTGCCTGAAATCGGTAAGGATCTTCTAAGATCTCCCTAATATATTCATCATAGTAATAGGGATCTAAAGGGTCCATACCTGGATAGGCTCCTATGTTCTGTATGGGTGGGTCTTCATGGATAGGGTAACGTTGCACAAAGTCCCTATTGTCGTCCCACCAGGGGTCGTAATTTGGGTCTAGGGGTTTGGTGCAGGTACCCTAGGGATTTCTTCTAGGTTAAAGTCATGCATCTCCACTTGGTTTTCAGGGTTTTCTATCTCCATGGGTTGTTCTGGGATTTGGGGTTGTGGGGCTACTAGTTCCAGACTTGGGTCAGTAGCAGTTGTAGCTAGGATATGGAAATTAGCTAGGCTTCTATTAAGCATATCCTGTGTATGGGCATCTGTCTTTCGCTTAACGGCTGCTAAGGCTCTTTGCTGTTTCAACTTTCGCATTCTTTTCCTACGCGCAAACGCTTCCTTACTGAACCATCCTCGTTTCATATGAGGGAATGGCTCTTCAGACTGAGCTTTAAAGGCAAATATCCCTTCTTCCTGATCAGCAGTATACCCAGAAAGTGTAACACCCCGAAAATATAAAACTTTATATTAGAATTATAAAGTATAAATAAACAAGAATTTACTAACTAGGAAAATTATAACCTAGTTAACCACAAGTCTAGAAATAACTTGAAATAGGGTTAAATAACCAAAACTATATGTTAAACAAAAGTGGAGGGGCCAATGATGTTAAAATTGAAACTTATGTTACTAATTAAAAAAAACAAAAACCAAACACCCCATTTGGGGGTCTGGTCGATCACAAGAGCTTAAAATACTTCTTCGATCAGAAGGAGTTAAATATGCGACAAAGGCGATGGTTAGAAACGGTGAAAGATTTCGACTGTGAAATACACTATCACCCCGGAAAGGAAAATGTGGTGGCGGATGCTCTGAGTAGAAAAGCTGACTACGTCCCAATACGAGTAAGATCGATGCAGCTTGTGGTGACCTCGGGTATACTTGAACGTATTCGAGAGGCGCAATTAGAAGCAGTAAAAGAGGAGAATTGGAAGAAAGAAAGAATAATCGGTCAGTTGAAGGATTTGTCGGATGGGAATAATGGGTTGAAGACTCGATCCGGAAGGATATGGGTTCCAAATACTTGTGGGGTGAAGACGCTTCTACTTGATGAAGCTCATAAATCCCGATATTCAATTCATCCGGGTGCGACCAAGATGTACAATGATCTGAAACAAAACTATTGGTGGCCTGGAATAAAGAGGGATGTGGCGAAGTATGTGGAAAAATGCTTGACATGTCTACAAGTCAAGGCGGAGCACCAAAAACCATACGGCAAACTCCAACCGTTAGAAATTCCGGTATGGAAATGGGAATATATTACGATGGACCTATTAACCAAACTACCAAAGACAAATCGCGGTTTCGATGCCATATGGGTAGTGGTGGATAGATTGACGAAAAGTGCTCACTTCATTCCGATTCGTGAGACTTATACGTCAGAAAAGATGTCAGAAGTTTACACTAATGAGATAATAGCACGTCATGGAGTACCGGTATCCATCGTGTCTGATAGGGATACTCGGTTCACTTCAAATTTTTGGCGAGATTTCCAAGAGCAGATGGGAACCAAATTGTTCATTAGCACTGCGTACCATCCTCAAACAGATGGACAGAGTGAAAGAACAATACAAACATTGGAGGACATGCTACGGGCGTGTATAATCGACTTTGGAGGAAGTTGGGATGTTTACCTACCATTGGTCGAGTTTTCATATAACAACAGCTACCATGCTAGTATTAAGATGGCGCCGTACGAAATGCTCTATGGTAGGAAATGCCGAACCCCGGTATGTTGGGGTGAAGTGGGTCCACGTGAACTCGCCCACCAAGATATAGAACAAGCCACTAATGAAAAGATTGATGTGGTTCGGGCACACTTGAAAGCGGCTCAAGATAGGCAAAAGGCGTATGCTGATAAAAGGAATAGGCCAATCGAATTCCAGGTTGGCGACATGGTTATGCTAAAAGTTTCCCCATGGAAGGGCGTTATTAGATTCAGAAAAAGGGGGAAACTAAGCCCGAGGTTTATTGGGCCATTTAAAATCATCGAAAGGGTCGGCAAGGTGGCTTATCGCCTCGAATTACCGGAAGAGTTGAACGGAATACATAACACGTTCCACGTGTCACAATTGTGAAAGTGTCTAGCGGACGAAACAGCTTATATCCATTACGATGATATCGAAGTGGATAATAGCCTGAATTATGTGGTGAGACCAGTGGAGATTTTAGATCGAAAGGTCAAGCACTTGCAAAACAAACACATCGATCAAGTCAAGGTCAAGTGGGAGCATAGGAAAGGTTCGGACACTACGTGGGAATCCAAAGAGGAGATGCGACGTCTCTACCCTACTTTATTTGGTACGTAATTCGGTTTCTGGGACGAAACCCTTTTAA
The DNA here is from genome assembly GCA_030545235.1 of Helianthus tuberosus. Classification (NCBI taxonomy): domain Eukaryota; kingdom Viridiplantae; phylum Streptophyta; class Magnoliopsida; order Asterales; family Asteraceae; genus Helianthus; species Helianthus tuberosus. The sequence goes on along the minus strand of CM060414.1, from coordinate 146,981,914 downwards.
GGGGGGTGGACTTGTAACACCCCGAAAATATAAAACTTTATATTAGAATTATAAAGTATAAATAAACAAGAATTTACTAACTAGGAAAATTATAACTTAGTTAACTACAAGTCTAGAAATAACTTGAAATAGGGTTAAATAACCAAAACTATATGTTAAACAAAAGTGGAGGGGCCAATGATGTTAAAATTGAAACTTATGTTACTAATTTTAATAAAAACAAAAACCAAACACCCCATTTGGGGGTCTGGTCGATCAAGAACAAGCAGGGGGCGACACCCCCACTCTCAAACCCTAACATCCACAAAATCAATCAATTGAAGGCTAAATTTTGTCCCAAATCAAAATCCAAACATAGATTACTGATCCTCATCACAAGAGAATTACAAGGTATGCAAAATTTTGAGAAATCTCTCAACTTGAAATTCTCATGAATTTGGAAAATCTGAAATTAGATGTTGCATGTGTGTTATTTGGATTGAATAGGAATAATGTAGTGTCTAGGAGCAAAACCTAGACAAAAACATGTGAAAACACGCCTAAATTCTGGAAATTTCATGAATACATTGAAGGTCATTCATGGGTTTTGTGTGAAGTTGATGAACACTAGGGTTTTGAGCAATTTCCTAGGGTAATATGGTCCTTAGGAAGAGATTTCTGAAATCTGAATGTTAAACCTTATATATGAAAGCTTGATTGATAAAATTTGGGCTAAATGATAAGTTAGGGATTGGTTATGTAATCATGTAAAATCTGCCCTTGAATTGTTTGTTGAAATGCCTCAAAGAAGGCTTGAAACTGAAATGTCTAAGTTAAAAACGCATAATTATGATGTATGGCAAAATGTGCGTTATATATGTGAAACAAAGAGTTCTAAACATAAAGTGATTGAACTCTATAGGAAAGGAAGCCGGGGCATCGAGCGGGCAAACCGGTGTGGACGCACGTTTGAAGGGCTTGCTTTAAAGGTATGTAACTTGACCCGTTACATTAAGTAAATTTTGATAATTATCATATGAGTAGTTGAATTTTAGAATAAGGATTGTTTTGAATAAAAGCGGTGATGTCGCTATATTGAATAATAGGTCAAAAATTGGTTAGAACTCGTTGGTACTCATCATAAGGGAGGATTCCTTAGATGAGCCAAACGGGTCGAATAATCAATTAAGACATGGATAATGTTCCGTAATATGAGGGATTGATCCTTATTATTGGTTAAATGGTTGATATATCAGAAGTACGAGAATCTAACATGTTGGTTGTTAGAATGGGAAATCCGAGTATTTAGTTTTGGCAAAACAAACAAAATCAGTCAAATAATAGACTTCCAGAGTCTACCGTAAGTTACGGTAGTACCGTAACTTACGGTAGAGGCAAAATGAGTTATTGTGGTATGCTCCTGACTTACGGTGGACCAGAATTATCAAATAACTACCGTAACTTACGGTAGACACCGTAAGTTACAGTAGAGTCTGGAAAGCCTTGTAAATTTTTGCATTTTACAACTAATCAAATCCGTTTCGATCGTAGTTTCGATTGTGTAATATTTTTAAGAACTCCATTATTAATGTTTAATGTAAACATTTAAGTTTCTAGGTATTGAAGGGTTACGGATGACAGTCAAGCAAGCTTTTGAAGAACCGAACACAAACTTTTGAAGCTTCCGCGTTGATTTACTTTGTTTAGACAATGTTTATGATGTAACTAGTTTGCAAAACAACTTATGAATGTTTGAATTAGTCGGTAGTTGACTAATGTTTCTTACTTTAAAAACTTTACTTTTGGAACTTATGATTTAAATGGGTCGTCTCTTATATAAATCTTATGAATTATTGTTAAATTCGAGTAGTAATTAGACGGGTGTTACAGAAAGGGCAGGCTGTGAAGAGGTACCTTCACTCTTAGGTGATTCAGACAACTGACGACTCATGTCTGAGGGTCCTTGATCACTCATACTGTAAACTAACAAATAGTCAAATAACACATAACAAATAATCAAAGTTACGCACGTATTTCTGTAATTTATTTCCTAACCTAAAATTTAGAATTTAAGTGTCAGCAGAACATTTCTTTGGCTCAGACCAGTGGCTAGGCTCTGATACCACCTTCTGTCGCAACCCCCGATCCCTTATCTGTCCCGGGAACGGGCTGACGCGAACTCATAATTTTGGTGGTATCAGCTCATTAATTTGGCAGCGGAATTTACATCAGGAAAATAGTTAGGAAATGTTTATCAGAGTAAAACCACCATATTTAATATTAATAATCACATGGGTAAAACCCAAGTTTCTTATTACAATACATTTATAGGGATATACCCTATTTTATTGAATTTAAAACATCGTTTATTAGGTAACTTTTATAGCCACATTTTTCCCAAGCCTTTAGTGCTCTCCAGCTGGCTTTTTACTAATTGGCTGTCACATTGTGTTACCTGAAACGCGTTTTAAAAACGAGTTTCGATTGAGTTCGCTTGATTACCACAACATAAATAAATAAACATGCACAGGTAACACGTAAGGCACACACACACGTATAAACAATAAATAAAACCACGTAGTTCAAGTTACGATTCGATGTCGACTTCGATTTGCATAGCTTGATTAGTGATTAGTTAATTTTATCGCATTGTTACTTCCTATAGTTCACAGTCGCAGGTCGGTTGAATAACGATTAACACAATTCGATTACTGTCATTAACGACACTTACTCCACATAATACAATTAAAACAACTAAATTTCTACAAGTCAAGTTGCGCGAAATCGGTCGTTGACTCAGACCTTGACTTTGACTTTGACTTGTGAAAACACGGGGTGTTACGGCCTCCCCTTGTTTAGGGAATTTCGTCCCGAAATTAAGCTGAAAGCTGTCACCACACCGTGACTCACGTTTGAGAACTTCTCTTTCTAGACTTTCTCTTTGAATAACTGCGGGTACTTAGCCTTCATGTCGCTTTCGAGTTCCCAAGTGAACTCTGCGCCTCGTTTGCCTTCCCATCGGACTTTCATAATAGGAATGCGTGAGCGTCTGAGCTGCTTGGTCTGGCGATCCATGATCTCGACAGGCTTTTCCACGAAGTGTAATGTTTCGTTCACTTGTAGATCGTCTAGAGAGACATGTAAATCGTGGTCGGCTATGCACTTTCGGAGGTTTGACACGTGGAAAGTCGGGTGGACGTTACTAAGTTCCTCCGGTAGTTCGATTCTGTAGGCGACTTTTCCGATCCTTTCCAGAATCTTAAAAGGTCCAACATATCGAGGCGCGAGTTTCCCTTTCTTGCCGAATCGGACTACACCCTTCCAAGGTGATACCTTTAGGAGTACGTAGTCACCAACGCCAAATACTCAGGGCCTGCGCTTTTTATCGGCGTAACTTTTCTATCGATCCCGAGCCTTTACCAGGTTGTCTCGAATTTGGAAAATTTTGTTTGTCGTTTCTTGCAGTAGCTCCGGACCGGTTAGTTGCGAATGACCGATCTCGTGCCACACAATAGGCGATCGACATCTTCTTCCGTATAGTGCCTCGAATGGTGCCATTTGGATGCTAGAATGATAGCTATTGTTATACGAGAATTCGACCAACGGCAGGTATTTATCCCAATTACCACCGAAGTCTAGGACACACGAACGGAGCATGTCTTCAAGAGTACGTATCGTTCTCTCAGTCTGACCGTCGGTTTGTGGGTGAAAAGCAGTGCTTAAATTAAGCGTTGTACCGAGCGCCGCTTGAAACATTTCCCACAATCGTAAAGTAAACCGAGCATCACGGTCAGAGATGATGTCACGAGGCGTCCCATGATTACAAATGATCTCGTCGGTATAGATTCGGGCTAATCGTTCCACCTTGTAGTCTTCTCGTATAGGCAGAAAGTGAGCTGATTTAGTCAGATGGTCGACCACAACCCATATGCTGTCGTGACCTGATGACGTGGGTGGTAGCTTGGTTACGAAATCCATAGCTATACTCTCCCACTTCCACATGGGAATCGGTGGTTGTTCGAGTAAGCCAGAGGGTCTTTGATGTTCAGCCTTGACTCTAGCACAAGTTAGGCATTTTCCGACGTAGAGAGCGATATCCCTTTTCAAACCCGGCCACCAGTACTTGTAATAAAGATCCTGGTACATTTTGTCAGCACCGGGATGAACAGAGTAGCGGGATTTATGGGCTTCGTCCATGATAATCTGTCGCAGGTTGGTTCGCTTGGGAATCCAAATTCGGTCTAAGTAGTGGAATATCCCATTCGATTTGCTCACAAGTTCGGCTCCATCGTGGTAGATTCTTTCTTTCTTCAGGATGCGTTCGTTAAAACATGCATGCTGAGCGTTGCGGATGAGAGCTTCGAGATTATGCTGGGCTTGAACATTACGAGTACTAAGCAGATAGCTCCGTCTGCTAAGTGCGTCGGCAACAACATTTGCCTTGCCTGGGTGATAACGAATCTCACAGTCGTAATCGTTGAGAAGCTCTACCCATCGGCGTTGACGCATATTAAGTTCCTTCTGATTAAAGATATGTTGCAGGCTCCTATGATCGGTGAAGATCGTACACTTGGTACCATATAGGTAGTGTCGCCAAATCTTTAATGCAAAAACAACCGCGCCTAGCTCGAGATCGTGGGTTGTATAGTTCTTCTCGTGGATTTTGAGCTAACGAGATGCGTAAGCTATGACCTTGTCCCGTTGCATGAGAACACAACCAAGACCAAGATTGGAAGCATCACAGTAGACAATGAAATCATTGTTTCCGTCGGGCAATGTGAGAACAGGAGCATTGCAAAGCATGCGCTTGAGGGTTTGAAAGGTAGTCTCTTGTTTAGTTCCCCAAACAAAAGGCTTATCTTTATGCGTGAGAGAGGTAAGCGGTACAACGATCTTTGAGAATCCCTCGATAAATCGTCGATAATAGTCCGCTAGTCCGAGAAAAGAACGGACTTCAGACGGATTCTTAGGTGTAACCCAACTCTTGACTGCTTCAATCTTCGCAGGATCGACGTGAATGCCCTAACTATTAACAATGTGACCCAGAAACTGAACCTTCTCTAACCAAAATTCACACTTGGAGAACTTGGCATAGAGTTGGTTCCCTTGGAGTAACTCGAGAACCAAACGTAGATGTTGCGCGTGTTCGGTCTTTGATTTGGAATAGATCAAGACATCGTCGATGAATACGATAACGAAACGGTCGAGATACGGTTTACACACGCGATTCATCAGATCCATGAAAACTGCTGGTGCGTTGGTTAGACCAAAATGCATGACAACGAATTCGTAATGGCCGTAACGAGTACGAAACACGGTTTTGGGTATATCCTCCTCTTGTATACGCAACTGATGATATCCTTAACGTAGATCGATCTTCGAGAAACACGTAGCGCCTTGTAGTTGATCAAACAAATCATCGATACGAGGTAGAGGATAGCGATTCTTGATAGTCAACTTATTCAATTCCCGGTAGTCGATGCACATCCGGAACGACCCATCCTTCTTTTTGACGAAAAGGACTGGCGCGCCCCAAGGAGAGGTGCTCGAGCGAATAAAGCCTTTCTCAAGAAATTCCTGGAGTTGGGTTGAGAGTTCGCGCATTTCTGACGGTGCGAGCCGGTAAGGAGCTTTAGCGATAGGGTTGGCTCCAGGAATGAGGTCGATACGAAAGTCGATATCACGACTTGGCGGTCGTCCGGGTAGATCCTCTGGAAAAACATTAGGAAATTCTCGAACCACTGGAACGTCTTTCACTTCCTTCTTCTCTTTCTTTTCCTTCTCCGCTACTACGACATTAGCCAAGAAAGCCCTGTACTCCTTGCGGAGACACTTACTGGCTTGTAGGCATGACATAAGCTTGAGGCCCTTTGAAGTAGTATCACCGTATACACACAATAAGTCACCATTCGCGAGCGAAAAACGAATCATCTTGTCGAAGCACACAACTTCAACATGGTTTTCTCGAAGAAAGCCCATGCCTACTATGACGTCGAAACTTCCGAGTTGCATCGGAATGAGGTAGATTGGGAAAATATGATTGTTGAGCTCAAGAGTACAATCACGAATGACAGAATTGACAGAGACGGTTCTTCCGGTAGCGACTTCAACATCGAATGTCGAGGAGAGTTTGGAGTGTTTACGACTAAGGAGTTTCTCAAATTCGAACGACACAAAGCAATTATCCGCTCCAGTATCAAATAAACATGAAGCATAAATACCATTCACAAGGAACGTACCATTGACCACGTTGTTGTCGGCCTGGGCTTGACGAACGTTGAGGTTGAAGGTTCTGGCACGTGCGGCCTGTTGTTGCTGCTGTTGTTGTTGCTGCTGTGGTTGCTGCTGTTGGGGTTCTTGTTTCACTACCCTGTTTGGGCACACGTTGGCGAAATGGTTCGGGTCGCCACACGCGAAGCAGGCTCTGGCTTTGACTGCGGGTGCCGGAGGAGCTTGTTGACCCTGTGGGGTAGTGAGTAAGGCTTGATTGGCAGGAGCTTGACGAAGACGGTAGTTGGCAGTAAAGTGGCCGTATACATTGCAATGAGCACAAAAGCGGCATTGAATAGCAGTTGGGTGATGGTAGGTGCAAGTAGGGCAGAGCGGGTGTGGTCCAGTGTATGCACGCTTTGCAGGCGGTGCATTGGCCACAGGCGCCGCTACTTGACGCTGTTGGGCAGGTATAGCTTGAATTGGTGCAGCAGTAATCGCACAGTTCTTGTTGGTGGAGCTGTTCTTTCTCTTGCTCTTCCTCTTGTTGCTCGATGAGGTGGGTTCAGCAGTTGGTGCTGTAGCGGTAGCTTGATGCAGATGTTTCGAAGTCTTATCCCAGACACCAGCCATGACCCGCTTGTCGTTGATCTCAGCGGCTAGTAGATAGATTTCCTCGATCGTCGTAGTCTTAGCCGCTTGCACGAAATCAGCAACGCAGTCGGGCAGTGCCCGGATGTACTTCTTGATTGTCATGTCAGGAGTCTTGACTTGATCGGGGCAGATAATGCTAAGCTGTTTGAAACGAGTAGTGAGAGCAGCATTGTCACCATCCTTTTGCTGTATGTGCCAAAATTCATCTTCTAGCTTTTGACGTTCGTGAGGAGGGCAGAATTCCTCTAGCATAACTTCCTTGAGCTTGTCCCACGACAGACCGTAGGCTGCATCGTTCCCTCGCTTGTTCCTCTCGACCGTGCACCAGTCTAGGGCTCGTGACTGGAAAACGCCGGTAGCATTCAGAGTACGGAGGTCATCAGGGCAACCACTCTGTCGCAGAGTAACCTCAATGGAATCAAACCAGTGAAATAGTGCAGTGGGACCTCCTTTGCCAGTGAATTCTTTCGGCCCACACGACTTGAATTGCTTGAAACTGAAGGGTCTTGCAACAGCTTTAGGACCTTCAGTCCTCGACTCCTCAGATGACTTGCTGGCGTTCTCGTAAACATCACTCACGGCTTTTGCTACGCTCTTAGCGATGATGGAAGCAAGGCGTTTGTCCCTCTTTTCCTGATGAGAGAGTGCATGACGGGATCCAGACGACATTGTCTGCAAGAGACATCGCCGCGGAACTCAACACATTGTGTTCGAATCTCACCTCACGCATCTACTACTACTAAAGCTCAGTAACACGTACCGTGTAAACACATAGACATTTAACCACGCAAAACACAATTTCATTTAATCACATAACCACATAAACGCTTAGAGCACAAATCACATAAGCACGTAGAGCACATAATCACACAATCCCTAAGCATGTAGAGCAAGGAATCTTAGAAAACGTATACTTCAGTCACTAGAGGCATATAGAAGCCCATAAGGACGCGTAGAACATTCTAACTGCCTCAAAATACAGAAACCTAAGTCTAGAGAAAGAAACTAGAGAGGGAAAGTGGCAAAAGGTGATTCACGGTCCATTGTGTATTCGGTCATGCACGTTCATGGATTTCGCACGTCGAACGTGTCGTTACGCAATCGTTTGGGGTCAAAGTAAGCACTTAATCACAAGATGCAGTGCGAGTCGTGTGTGTCCGTCGAAGTAAAACAAAAATCGAGCAAATCCAAAAATTTGAACACATAAACAGGTAAGCATCTGTACAAGCACATAAAATCGATGAAACATCAGAGTCGGCAGTTGCGGCTTAAAATCGAAACACAGGAAAGTCGAGAAATAGATTGTCTGCGGCTAGTAGACTTCGACTAACCAAAGTGGTTCGACTATTTACAAGGATCCATGGTGCACCTTTAACTTTCAGGATTGTGCCTTTGCCTCGATTCCTGGGCATTTGACACACACCCCGTTGGTCATATTGTACCTTCAGATCGTTGGAGTCCATCGAGACTTTGGTGAGAGTTTTGTATAAAAGCGGAACAAGTCGTCAATGTTAGGGTTTCACCCCTAGCTTAATAACTTTGTTCTTATTTTGATAAAATTGAGGAGATTATTCATCAAAATATGGGTTTCACCCCTAGTTTGGTATAAATTTCCTCGTTTGTAGTTAAAATGCGAGTTGATTAAGCAACTTTAGTCGAGAGTTTGCGGTTTTCACACCTATTCTCGACCTTATTGCCTACTCATAGTTAAAATTCGAGTGCAGAAATAGTGTAGTATAAGCAAAGATAGTAGGAGATAGGTACGTGCGAATTTCCTACTAAGCGTACTCGAGTCGGTCTGTTGGTTCTTAGCTATAGTCTAGGTATCTAAGACTTCGACCCGGACTAGGTCGAGTCTTGCCTAATTCCCTCTAGTTATGGCTCTGATACCAATCTGTCACACCCCAACCGATGGCGGAATCATCGGGGCATGGCACTGAGCGAAACAGATTGTCCAGAAGTTTCCATAACAACTATCATTACCATTCAATTTAAATTAACATGTCCCATACCATGTCTCAAATAGTAAGCAAATTATTACAGATAAACATCAAGACAATTATTATGTTCCGACAACTCAGATTTAAGCATAAATAGTTCGTTTATTGGTTTCTAGGACCTCCTTTCCTAGCTTCGATTTCATCACAACACAACGAGCATCCTAGACCTTTCCTAGCCTCAAGTTCACAGTGAGCTAGGCATACAAACAACCTAAACACCTGTCACATACGTTAAAATAAAGTCAATACATAAAATGTAAAGGTGAGCATACAAGTTTGATAATAGCATATAGAGTTCGAATTTCGTTTACGCATAACCAGCACGTACACATAGTGAAATGAAGCACGTTAGTTATCGACATAGATCCATCGATACCAATGACTGCGGGTTGACTGCCCGAGGCAGTTCGCAATACATGATTACCACCGTAATCCATGCAAGTAAAAGATCCTTAACAACCCCCGTGTGAACGGGTGTTGAGTCCAAACTATAGTACTATCGTTGCTAAGGCAGGTAGACAGCATTCCATGTGTAAACATAACAAACAAGCATTCATAAGCCACGTATAACATGCATTAATGGTTAGCGTTCAAATAGTTTGAGTAGTGTGATAGTGGTAGTTTGAATATTCGTAACGTATGTAACACCCAAAAGTGCTTAAAGCAAAAAGGGGTCGAGTATACTCACAGCGATTAATGGATTGAAGGGAGCGCTTAGCGAGTTCGGTTAGCCTGAACAGATTTGGTAATGTAGCGATTAGTGGCGCGTAAAACAATACAGGGTGAGAGTGGGTAGGATGGCTGGTCGTCCGGATAGTCATCCGTGCGGACAGCAATCCGTGCGAGTAGTTAATCCGTTCGGTTGGTCATCCGTGCGGACAGTCTGTCCGTGCGGATGACTGTTCGAGTGGATTGTTTCTTCCTATGGGTGAGATGTGTTTGTGTATGATGGCTTGTCCTTTGAAGTTTTCGTTGTAGTATTTAGAAAACATTTAAGTTTCTCTATCCTTCAAGTCGATCGCGCGGACGACAATCCATCCGGATGGTAATCCGTGCGGACAAAGATGTTGATGGTGAGTCACTTGGTGAAATCCGTCCGGATGGTAGTCCGTGCAGACAACGATAATCCGTGCGGATGGTAGTCCGGTCGGACGAGCATGCTGGAAATTGTTTAAGGTCTTAGTATCTCATGATCCGAAGAGTAATCCATTCAGAGGGTCGTTCGTGCGGATTATTCATTCGTCGATACTCAAACCTTTTTTGAATGTGGGTCCCAAGTGTAGTCCGTCCGGATGGCAACTCGCCCGGATAGCCTGTCCGTGCGGACATCAGTCCGTCCGGACGGCATCTCGTTCGGGTCGTTCCGTTTGTCTACCCTCGGTCACTTTTGTCGTTCTATCGAGATGTTTTGATTACGTGTCAACCAATCGGAATTGTACTCTTACCCGCATGACTAAGCCGGCCAGGAATCACCCCAGCTTAGCTGGTCGGCGGCTCAGAACGGTCACTCTGGTTTAACCCGAAATCAGGTGTCTCGCGGGTAGAATCCGGATTTATGACTAGTGCATCACTAACATTGAGCCGACGACTAGAACTGATCCGATTCTCACCGTTTTAGAGTGTAAAAGAAGGGGAAAACTTGTGTTTATTTCTTTCAACTCTTTTATCCTTTGAAAGTTCAGATTTATGCGAAGTTGTTTGTGAAATCTTGTGGAAATCGTTCAGATCCGAGTTATTCCTGGTGGAATGAGGTCAGTCTTGAAGTTCATGGGAACTTCATGATGACGTCATCCTAGAATACCTCAAATCTTGATGATTTCACGGTTAAAAGTTAATATTTAAAAGATAGAAAGGTGTAGAAGTGCGTATAGATCAAGAAAGTACAAGATTTAGGGCGAAAACTTACCGGAATCGAGAGAAATCGAAGAAAAGGTGAAGAGAGCATGCTGGTCGGACGTCACTTGCCAAAAGTGGAAAGTTTGGAGAGTGACCCGTGTATTTATAGGATGCTAAAAGAGGAAAGGACGATTCGTTCGGATTACACATCACCCGAATGGTCATCCGTACGGATGGCCTGTCCGTGCGGATGGCGCCTGGGTGGTGTGTTTGGTGCGACGAGCTTTGGCATTTCGGTTCCAATTGCGAGCGATTCGATAGGGTTTCCTAGTCAAATTACTTTTAGTCCCAACTACTTCGTACCTTGCGTAATCTATTCTCCACTATCTATCATGATCATGATTCGAGTTCGAGTTCGACTACATTTCGAGTTAGAGTTCGAGTTTCGATTGAGTTCGCTTGATTACCACAACATAAATAAATAAACATGCACAGGTAACACGTAAGGCACACACACACGTATAAACAATAAATAAAACCACGTAGTTCGAGTTTCGATTCGATGTCGACTTCGATTTGCATAGCTTGATTAGTGATTAGTTAATTTTATCGCATTGTTACTTCCTATAGTTCACAGTCGCAGGTCGGTTGAATAACGATTAACACAATTCGATTACTGTCATTAACGACACTTACTACACATAATACAATTAAAACAACTAAATTTCTACAAGTCAAGTTGCGTGAAATCGGTCGTTGACTCAGACCTTGACTTTGACTTTGACTTGTGAAAACACGGGGTGTTACACAGCGTATCTATTATGAAATTGGGGTTATAATACTTACAACGGAGCAGAACCTCGCTAATTAGGGGTATAATAACTCTACTACAGAAATTGTGATTTGAGAATGAATTGTGAACGAACTGAAATGAAATCCGATGCGTTCTATTTATACTTGCTGAACTCGACTCTCACGCGGCCCGCGTGAAAGATAGACAAGGGTTACGCGGCCCGCGTCAACCCTAGGTCAACGAGTAGCTGATGAATCACTGATAGTACCTCTTAAGTTTGTATCTAATCTCAAGAAGTGTTTAGCTGATGAATCACTGATAGTACCTCTTAAGGATATAGAGGTAAATGAACAACTTAAGTTTGTAGAAAGGCCTCTACAGATTGAAGACAGGAAAATCAAGAATCTCAAGCATAAAAGACTAGTTCTAGTCAAAGTGAAGTGGGACTCCAAAAGAGGACCTGAGTACACATGGGAGCTTGAATCTGAAATGCAAAGGAAATATCCGCATTTATTTCAATAGATCTCGAGGACGAGTTCTAAAACAAGGTGAGGAGAATGTAACAACCTCGGTAAAACCGACACCCTCATAATATGTCTGACACTCTAGTATATTTTAGAATGTCCCAATATGTCTTATATTACACCCCGTACGTGAAAACCAAGCCCGAAATATGTTATAATATATAAAATAAATTAAAAACAAGAAATATTGAGTTGAGGCGGGCCGCGTAGACCCACCCCAATACTTTACGCGGGCGGTATGAAGGTGTAGACTGGACTTCACTGATTTCTTTAGTTCAGGCGGGCCGCGTAAGCTCACCATAACTCTTACGCGGGCCGCTAGAGATCATCAAACGCGGAGACATTCTAGGCCGACACGTGTCGACATCGTGGCAGGCCTACATGCTGATCCGGATAAGCTACACGTTGACAATATGTTGACGCGGGCCGCGTAAGGCTTTGCCTTATCTTACGCGGGCCGTGTGAGAGTCGAATTCAACAACTATAAATAGAACGCATCAGTTTTCGTTTTCCGTCGCTCACAATTCAATTCTCAATCTCACTTTCTGTAGAAGAGTTATTATAGTCGGGTATTATACCCCTAATTAGCGAGGTTCTGCTCCGTTGTAAGTACTATAACCCCAGTTTCGTAATAGTTACGCTGCCCGATTGATTTAGGGTTCCGTAACAACTGTCGTGGTTCTGCCCGACGTAGTTGTTGGAATGCCGTCTCGGGGAGGGTATCATTAATATATTCAAAGGGTTATGATACTAACCAATGTACATTTGTATAAATTATAGATTATTCCCAGGAAACCTTTACGCGAAGTCTAAGATAGCAATGTGAGTTTATCCTCTTTTTGTTAACATTTTTGGTAATATTTTACCAAACCTTCAATGTTTTACTATGAAATTTAGCAGTGATTGAGTCTTTGTAGTTCTTCAATTACTGCCGGTATGTTAGGGTTTTGTATACAAAATGTACTACACTGTGAGTAGTAAGTCGAGGATGACAATACGTTACCATTGGACAATGAGTTAGCCAATGGGTAATATGACCCACAAGTCAGGGTTGACAGTACTAAGAGGAGTAATTATGTAGACATAAACAATGTGATCGCTCTCAATATTGTTCACTGTGACTTTTTATTTAAACTTGATTAAACTGGGATTCACTCACCAGTATTTCCGACTGACAAATGTTTTAAAAACACATTTCAGGTAACCCAATGTGACAACCAATTAGTAAAAAGCCAGCTGGAGAGCACTGAAGGCTTGGGAAAATGTGGCTATAAAAGTTACCAGATAAACGATGTTTTAAAATTCAATAAAATAGGGTTTATCCCTATAAATGTATTGTAATAAAAAACTTGGGTTTTACCCATGTGATTATTAATATTAAATGAGGTGGTTTTACTCTGATAAACATTTCATAACTACGGTCCTGATGTAAATTCCGCTGCAAGATTAAATAACTGATACCACCGAAAAATCTGAGCTCACGTCTGCCCGTTCCCGGGAATCAGGGATCGGGGGTTGCGACAGAAGGTGGTATCAGAGCCTAGCCACTGATCTGAGCCAAAGAAGTGTTCTGCTGACACTTAAAATTCTAAATTTTGTGTTAGGAAATAAATTACGGAAATAAGTGCATAACTGTAATTATTTGTTATGTGTTATTTGACTATTTGTTAGTTTACAGTATGAGTGATCAAGGACCCTCAGACATGAGTCGTCAGTTGTCTGAATCACCTAAGAGCGAAGGCACCTCTTCATAGCCTGCCCTCTCGGGGTATACTGCTGATCAGGAAGAAGGAATGTTTGCTTTTAAAGCTCAGTCAGAAGAGCCATTCCCTCATAAGAAACGAGGATGGTTCAGTAAGGAAGCTTTTGCTCGTAGGAAGAGAATGTGAAAGTTGCAACAGCAAAGAGCCTTAGCAGCCATTAAGCGAAAAACAGATGCCCATACACAGGATATGCTTAATAGAAGCCTAGCTAATTTCCATATCCTAGCTACAACTGCTGCTGACCCAAGTCTGGAACAACTAGTATCCCTACAACCCCAAATCCCAGAACAACCCATGGAGATAGAAAACCCGGAAAACCAAGTGGAGATGCATGACTTTAACCTAGAAGAAATCCCTAGGATACCTGCACCAAATCCCCTAGACCCAAATTATGACCCTTGGTGGGACGATAATAGGGACTTTGTGCAACGTTACCCTATCCAGGAATACCCACCCATACAGAACATAGAAGCCTACCCAAGTATGGACCCTTTAGATCCCTATTACCATGATGATTATATTAGGGAGATCTTAGAAGATCCTTACCGATTTCAGGCACTTTCACCCCCATATCAGGAACCTGCACCCCAGATTCCAAACCCAGTCCGAGAACCTGCACCCCAATGAGTGCAGAAAACGTCCAAGAACTTAGGACTTTTGGGGAGGAAATTTTAGAAAGCAGTGAGAGAATGCGTCAAGTGGGAGAGCGTCTCGTATGGAAATACGATGAGCGCAATATGGATTTTTGGATAAATCCATATCCGTGAATGTGAGAATGGAGGAAATGGTAGTACTAATAATATAATATGATAAAATAAAAATAAAATAAAATATATGTGTACGGATGCATATTACTATTAGTGTGATTCTATTTATGTTGGTATTGTAATTTTTATTTTAGTACTAGTGTGTAATAGATGCATAATAGTATATGAATAGAGTAAGTAGCAATGATCTACGTTTTTGGTTAGATTGGGTGTCATGTGATTAACTATATCAACTATTATCTTGTGACATTAATATGGATAAATGTTTAAAATTCAGATGGCCGACGAAGAAAATCAAGGAAATCTGAATAATGATAACCAGAGTAACATTAACGTAGTTAATGAGAATCCAAGCATCCATAACAACGAAAACCAAATGGATAATAGTGTCGTTCAACATATCGTGGCACAAGGAATTATAGATGCAATGCCATTTATTATTCAAATGGTTCAAGAAGCGAATAATAAAAGTAAACATAGCAGTAAGAGACCAATCGAACCAGAAAACAGCGTAAATAATGGACCTGTACTTCAAGTGCCCATTCCCAAAAGAAGAAGAACCATGCCTTATGGTTGTTCTTATAAGGAATTCTGGTCTTGTAAACCAATAGAATTCTCGGTCAACGATGGGGCCATTGCAACCCTACGCTGGATAGAAAAGACTGAGGCATTCTTAAGGATAAGCAAGTGTGCTGAAGAAGATAAAATATTGTTTGCTTCTAATCTGTTTAAGAATTCAGCGCTAGAATGGTGGAACACTATCCTTCAATCAAGAGGAAGTGATAGAACCTATAATATGGAATGGGAAGAATTTAAGAACAAGGTAGAAAGGAAATTCTGCCCACCCAATGAAAAAGAACAGATAGCAAACAAATTCCTAAACCTTAGGATGACTGGTGTAGATAGCAAGGGGTACACTAAGTTATTCTTCTAATATGCTAGGATAGTGCCAACTCTTGCCTCACCAGAACCAGTGTTAATCTCCCGTTATATCTGGGGATTAATCGGAGAGATCAGACACGTAGTCAAGGCAGCTAGACCTCAAACCATAGAAGAAGCTGTAGAACTAGCCAATACCTTGATTGATGAGTTAGTCCGTACCCGAGAAGAGGATCAAAGGAGAAACCTAACCCATAAGTTGACTCAAGAATTTCGTTCTGGAAATTTCAACCGTAGGAACGTAGGTTCTACCTCTGCACCATACTGCAAAGTCTGCAAGAAAAAGCATTCGGGAAAATGCTTCACACTCTGTAATTATTGCAAGATGCCAGGACACAAGGAAGAAAATTGCAGGAAGAAATCCAGCAATGGATTATGCTACAACTGCGGGGAAAAAGGTCATATCAGGCCAAACTGTCCAAAACTAACTCCAGCTGCAAACAACAAGAATACCAAAAATGCTAGAGCATTTGTTCTGACTGCAGATGAAGCCAAGATGATTCCAGATGTCATAGCTGGTACGTTTTTAGTTAATGATGTCTTTGCTAAAGTATTATTTGACTCTGGTGCAAACCAAAGTTTTATTAATACATCGTTTTGCAAATTTCTAAATCAATCATTAACTAAACTACCACTAGAATGCTTAGTAGAGACAGCTAATGGAGAAACCGTTAGGATTTCTGAAATCTTGCAGGAAGCAAGAATAGAAATTTTAAATCTGAAATTTATAGCAAACCTATATCCCATGAATCTGGCAGGATTTGATGTTGTTTTAGGAATGGATTGGTTAATAGCCAATAAAGCTAGTATTTTATGTGATCAAAAGTCAATTCTAGTAAATTCACCTAAAGGTAAAACGATCACAATTAAAGGAGATAAACCCTCTAGGTCTACAAAATTCATCTCTGTGATGAAAACTGCAAGTTATATAAGAAAAGGTTCTATAGTGTATTTGATTTCCATAATCACTAACACTAAAGAAAAAGAACTAAAGGACATTCCAGTAGTATCTCAGTTTTCAGATGTCTTTCCAGAAGAATTACCAGGACTACCACCCGACAGAGAAGTTGAATTCAGAATTCACCTAATACCAGGAACAGCACCAATTGCCAAAGCACCTTCCCGTTTGGCACCTGCAGAAATGCAATAATTGAAGAAACAATTAGATGAATTATTGGAAAAGGGATTCATACAGCCAAGTTCGTCGCCATGGGGAGCACCGATACTGTTTGTTAAAAAGAAAGACGGATCAATGTGTATGTGCATTGATTACCGTGAATTAAACAAAGTTATGATTAAGAATCGGTACCCATTACCGAGAATCGATGATCTGTTTTATCAACTGCAAGGAGCTCGATTTTTCTCAAAAATCAATTTAAGGTCAGGATATCATCAATTAAAGGTACAGGAAGAAGACATTCCTAAAACTGCTTTCAGAACGAGGTATGGCCATTATGAATTTACTGTCATGCCATTTGGTTTAACCAATGCCCTAGCTGCATTTATGGACATGATGAACCGAATATGTAAGCCATATTTTGATAAATTCATAATTGTTTTCATAGATGATATTCTCATTTACTCTAAGAGTAAAGAAGATCATGCAAAGCATTTGCACGCACTTTTAAGTTTATTAAGAAAGGAAAAGTTTTACGCTAAATTTTCAAAGTGCGAATTTTGGTTAGAACATGTACAATTTCTTGGACACCTAGTCAATCATGAAGGAATTCATGTAGATCCAACAAAAATCGAGGCAATTACTATATGGAAAACCTCTGAATCACCAACCGAGGTTAGAAGTTTCTTAGGATTGGCCGGTTATTATAGAAGATTTATTCAAGATTTTTCTAGAATAGTCATTCCCTTAACTAAGCTGACCTGTAAATCTGTTAAGTTTGAATGGGGATTAAAACAAGAAGAAGCCTTTACAATCCTTAAGCAAAGATTAACCCATACACCCATATTAGCGTTACCAGAAGGAGCTGAAGACTTTGTAGTCTATTTTGACGCTTCCAAATTAGCTTATGGATGTGTATTAATGCAACGCCAAAAGGTTATAGCTTACGCATCTAGACAACTTAAGAATCATGAAGAGAATTATTCAACCCATGATTTAGAATTAGGAGCTATAATCTTCGCTCTTAAGATTTGGAGACATTACCTTTACGGAAGTAAGTTTACTATATTCACTGATCATAAGAGTTTAAGATATATTTTCAAGCAAAAGGAATTGAATATGAGACAAAGACGTTGGATGGAGATGCTTAGTGATTATGATTGTGATATCCAGTATCATGAAGGAAAAGCAAATGTAGTGGCAGATGCTTTAAGCCGAAAGTATCACGAAAAGCCAAAAAGGGTACGTTCTCTCAAGTTAAATCTGCAAGTAGATTTAAATATTCAAATAAGAGAAGCACAAGAATCAGTAATCAATGATGATTCTGAAAAATTAAGAGGTATGCTAAAAGAATTAAAACAAGGAACATATGGAATTTGGAGATTCCATGAAAAGAGAATGTGGATACCTAAATTAGGAAACCTACGTCATCGTATATTAGAAGAAGCCCATAAGTCTAAGTATACGATGCATCCAGAAAGTGATAAAATGTACCAGGATTTAAGGAAAAATTTCTGGTGGATAGGAATGAAGAAAGACATAGCAGCCTATATTTCTAAATGTTTAACTTGCTCACAAGTTAAAGCTGAACATCAGAAACCCTCAGGATTTCTACAACAATTAGAAATGCCAGTGTGGAAATGGGAATTGATAACAATGGATTTTGTTACTAAATTACCCAAAACAAGGAAAGGTAATAATACAATCTGGGTGATTGTAGATAGGCTAACCAAGTCAGCTCATTTTCTACCAATGAAGGAAACAATTAGTATGGAACAATTAGCTAAACTATATGTAAACGAAATTGTTTCTTTACATGGCATTCCTTTATCAATTGTTTCTGATAGGGATAGTCGATTTACCTCTCATTTTTGGTCAAGTTTCCAAAAGGCAATGGGAACCAAGTTAAAACTAAGCACAGCTTATCATCCTCAAACAGACGGACAAAGCGAAAGAACAATTCAAACAATGGAAGATATGCTTAGAGCTTGTGTAATCGATTTCGGAGGTAATTGGGATGATCACTTACCTTTAATAGAATTTTCTTATAATAATAGTTATCACACAAGTATCAATGCTGCACCATTCGAAGCACTTTATGGACGAAAATGTCAAACCCCAGTCTGTTGGGCGGAAATTGGGGAAAAGCAACTATCTGGACCTGAGATAGTGCAAGAAACAACTGATAAGATTATTCAAGTCAAGGAACGACTGAAAGCAGCACGTGATCGACAAAAGAGCTATGCTGATAACCGACGCAAGCCATTGGAGTTTCAAGTAGGAGATAATGTATTGTTGAAAGTCTCTCCTTGGAAAGGAATAGTAAGATTCATCAAAAGGGGAAAGCTAAGTCCCAGGTATGTTGGACCTTTTGAGATTATTAGAAGAATAGGACCTGTAGCCTATCAGCTACAACTGCCAGAGGAAATGGCAGGAATACATGATGTGTTTCATGTATCTAATCTCAAGAAGTGTTTAGCTGATGAATCACTGATAGTACCTCTTAAGGATATAGAGGTAAATGAACAACTTAAGTTTGTAGAAAGGCCTCTACAGATTGAAGACAGGAAAATCAAGAATCTCAAGCATAAAAGACTAGTTCTAGTCAAAGTGAAGTGGGACTCCAAAAGAGGACCTGAGTACACATGGGAGCTTGAATCTGAAATGCAAAGGAAATATCCGCATTTATTTCAATAGATCTCGAGGAAGAGTTCTAAAACAAGGTGACGAGAATGTAACAACCTCGGTAAAACCGACACCCTCATAATATGTCTGACACTCTAGTATATTTTAGAATGTCCCAATATGTCTTATATTACACCCCGTACGTGAAAACCAAGCCCGGAATATGTTATAATATATAAAATAAATTAAAAACAAGAAATATTAAGTTGAGGCGGGCCGCGTAGACCCACCCCAATACTTTACGCGGGCGGTATGAAGGTGTAGACTGGACTTCACTTATTTCTTTAGTTCAGGTGGGCCGCGTAAGCTCACCATAACTCTTACGCTGGCCGCTAGAGATCATCAAACGCGGAGACATCCTAGGCCGACACGTGTCGACATCGTGGCGGACCTACATGCTGATCCGGATAAGCTACACGTTGACCATATGTTGACGCGGGCCGCGTAAGGCTTTGCCTTATCTTACGCGGGCCGCGTGAGAGTCGAATTCAACAACTATAAATAGAACGCATCAATTTTCGTTTTCCGTCGCTCACAATTCAATTCTCAATCTCACTTTCTGTAGAAGAGTTATTATAGTCGGGTATTATACCCCTAATTAGCGAGGTTCTGCTCCGTTGTAAGTATTATAACCCCAGTTTCGTAATAGTTACGCTGCCCGATTGATTTAGGGTTCCGTAACAACTGTCGTGGTTCTGCCCGACGTAGTTGTTGGAATGCCGTCTCAGGGAGGGTATCATTAATATATTCAAAGGGTTATGATACTAACCAATGTACATTTGTATAAATTATAGATTATTCCCAGGAAACCTTTACGCGAAGTCTAAGATAGCAATGTGAGTTTATCCTCTTTTTGTTAACATTTTTGGTAATATTTTACTAAACCTTCAATGTTTTACTATGAAATTTAGCAGTGATTGAGTCTTTGTAGTTCTTCAATTACTGCCGGTATGTTGGGGTTTTGTATACAAAATGTACTACACTGTGAGTAGTAAGTCGAGGATGACAATACGTTACCATTGGACAATGAGTTAGCCAATGGGTAATATGACCCACAAGTCAGGGTTGACAGTACTAAGAGGAGTAATTGTGTAGACATAAACAATGTGATCGCTCTCAATACTGTTCACTGTGACTTTTTATTTAAACTTGATTAAACTGGGATTCACTCACCAGTATTTCCGATTGACAAATGTTTTTAAAACACGTTTCAGGTAACCCAATGTGACAGCCAATTAGTAAAAAGCCAGCTGGAGAGCAATGAAGGCTTGGGAAAATGTGGCTATAAAAGTTACCAAATAAACGATGTTTTAAAATTCAATAAAATAGGGTTTATCCCTATAAATGTATTGTAATAAGAAACTTGGGTTTTACCCATGTGATTATTAATATTAAATGAGGTGGTTTTACTCTGATAAACATTTCCTAACTACAGTCCTGATGTAAATTCCGCTGCAAGATTAAATAACTGATACCACCGAAAAATCTGAGCTCGCGTCCGCCCATTCCCGAGAATCAGGGATCGGGGGTTGCGACACTGAGCTAATCGGAATTGTGGATTGCATAAATCAACATTACGAAGATCAGCCCGATGGGTTTGTTAAGTTTTACATAAATGATTTCCAATAGCCTTGTACATCCTTATTTGAGGTAAACAATGGCGTTTTTGGTTTTTTTTATTTTGCACTTTCTGAATATGGCGTTTATCATATTTTTTTAAACATTTAATTTGTTTTTCTATGCAGTTGTTGTGTCTGTTTGTTTGATGGTCTTTTTTATACAAACGTTCACTACATGGCATTTATACAGACATTGTTTTTGGCGTTTTCCAGGTAATGTATCGTAAGTCTGATTGCACCTGCAGTTGCTCATGTAGGCATTTTGAGCAGTTTGGTTTGCTATGTAGACATATATTTTATGTTTTGAGGATATTAGAGAATTTCCAAAACAATAGATTTTGAATAGATAGCGTAAAGAGGCTTCCCCAAATTGCTCTTCCGAATACTCAATGAGTCGTGAATATATGACGGAGCTTGATCCCGATGTGCAAAGTCTGATGCGAGATATTATTTTTGCAACAGAGTATACTTTGAACCGTTTATCTGGTAATAAGGAGGAGCTATCCTTATACAAGAATCATGTTCAATCTTATATGAAGAAGATTCAAGATATGTAGATTGTTGTTCCTCCTCCTAGTACTAGGGATAGATTTGCGGAGATAACCGGTCAATATAAAAACGACAAGAATCTGATAAGAGTCCCTGTTGGGTATAAGTCGAAAGGTTCTGGATCTCGGAAGCGCCTGAAATCCAAACAGGAGGTAGCAATCGAAAAAACAAAAACAAAATCGAAACCCGGGGTCAAAGAAATACAGTGTCAGAATTGTAAAGGTTACAGACACTACGCATCGACATGCAAAAAAGCCGTAATTAAAAGAAAATCGACACGGTCTTCGAGAGCAAGCGAAGAGTACTTTGGCGTTTTTGTATTTTTTTATTTTTCCATAACACACACATATTGGAATTTGGCGTTTTATATTTCTTATATAGCATTTTTTTTATTTTTTTCCCCATCTTTTTTTTTCTACTTCTTGTGCATAACATCTGATTTGGAAGTTACATAACAAACAATATAAGATCGGACACACAAACTAAACGCCAAAAAAAAGAATACCTTTTACAAAATAAAAGTACCTTAAACATCTAATTTGGTCATAATAAACTCAATAATATTTTGCTGAATGAGATGGACAACATTGTTAATCTTCAGTTAAGAATGTTGTCCAACAATGTTGTCCACCCCATTCAGTGAAACTTTATTGAGAGCAAAAATGAATCTCAGAGAAATGACATTTGCAATTTGTGGTTTTTGAATGTTTTGGCGTTTATAAATTGAATGGTATTTAGTAAAATATGGCGTCTGTTTTTTGGTGAACAATGGAAGTTGAGGATAAACTCAATAAGATTTTGCTCAATGGAGATGGATAATATCCTCACTTAAGGATTTTGTCAATCACATTGAGTGAAACTTTACCGAGAACAAAACTGAATCTCAAAGAAACGTCGTTTGGAATCTGTGGGTTTTGAATATTTTGGCGTTTATAAATTGATTGGTTTTAGTAAAATATAGCGTTTGGTTTTGGTGTGTTCAATGGAAGGTCTGAGACGTTGTTTATATAGGATGTTTTTTGGCACATATTTTAGGCGGGATTTTATTATAATAAATGCTAGTAATGAAGTTTCCGTCGTTTCAGTTACTGTTTGTTCAACTTTATCATTTAAACACAAAGTTTGGCGTTTTATATCTAATGGCGTTTAGATGAGAATGATGTGTGCTTTGTAGTTTAAGGCGGGAATTAAATGGTGTTTATTCATGAGTTTAACGTTTTGCCTAGAGAAGTCTAAGGACCTTTTTACCCTTAATGAAGCACATCCACGTAATAAAATTGATGTTATTTACGAAAACGCCACCGCGCCAATCTAGTCCATAGATTATTTTGATCTGACGATCCATAAGCGTTCTCACCGTTCTCACACTTTTCACCGTTTTTCCTAAATTCTGACCCTATATATATATATATATATGGTAGGGTTCATGCGAGAACCACCTTTATTGCGAGAATCGCGAGAACCAATGTGAACACAACAAAATAAACCCACTACACTACCAAAACCTAAAAAACTACCCCCCCCCCCCCAAAAAAAAATTGATTAGGGTTTAGCAATTTGTGGTTTTTGAATGTTTTGGCGTTTATAAATTGATTAGGGTTTAGCATTAGGGTTTAGCTTTTGGGTTTAGCATTAGGGTTTAGCTTTAACTTTTGGGTTTAGCTTTATCTTTAGGGTTTGCATTATGGTTTAGCATTAAGGGTTTAGTTTTAGCTTTAGGGTTTAGCATTAGGGTTTAGCTTTAGGGTTTAGAATTAGGGTTTAGCTTTAGGGTTTAGCATTAGGGTTTAGAATTAGGGTTTAGCTTTAGGGTTTAGCGTTTAGGGTTTAGCATTAAGGTTTAGCTTTAGTGTTTATAGTATAAGGTTTAGGATTTATAACGCATTTTTTTTCAATTTTAAACATGTATATACATATATGTATAATTGACAATATACATATATGTATAATTAAAAGATTAACAATATACATATGTGTATAAATCCCAAAAAAAATTAAATAAAAAATAAAAAATTTAATCCTTAAAGAAAAAGCTGCGATTTTTCCAAAAAAAAAAATTTGCATTTTTTCACCTTTTTTTTGCATTTTTTGCTTAGGGAAAATGTGTGGTCCTATATATATATATATAAAAGCTTTTTGTAATAAGAAAATAAAATCTAAACAAGTCAAATTTAAAAGTTAATAATAATAAATTATAGAAAAACAATTAAAAGGATAGAGCAAAGGAAAAGAAATCCCAAAGAAGTCAAATATATCAAAAATAAAAATAGAAAACTAATAAAACCCAAATAATAAAACCCTAAAAGCCGTTCAAAAAATAAACCCTAAAAAGGGGAAAAAGAGCGCCGCTCTTTAAAATAGAACAGTAATAGAAGAGAGAAGATGAGCGTGAGAAGAACAAAGAAGAAAACAGTGTTTGTTGGAATTCAATAGGTATACCACTTCTCTTTATCTTCTTCGTTGCCCTCAACCCACGTTTTTCTCGGCTGCGCCTAGCTCTGGGCGCTCGTCTGAGCAGCGCTCTTACAAAAAAAATACCCTGAATCTCACCTGAGCAACCACCAGGCGCTATTGCTCCGCCTCGCTGCGCCTAGGCGCCCGCCTCGTGCGCTTTTGACAATATAGGCGTAAACACTTGCTGATGAGAACCAAAACGGGTTAAGCAAGTAAAAATGAGTTTTTGATAGTAAACACTTGTTGACGCGAACCAAAACGGGTCAAACAAGTAAAAATGGGTTTTTGGTGCAAACACTTGCTGACACGAACCAAAACGGGTCAAACAAGTAAAAATGATTTTTTGGTGGTAAACGCTTGTTGACACGAACCAAAAGGGGGTGAATGTGTAAAAATGAATTTTTGGTGGTAAACCAACAAATTATACAAAAGAGACCCTTTGGTGTAAACCATAACGAGGCAAATAAGTGAAATGGCAAATAAATCACATGTTAGTGATTAGACAAAGAAATATGAAAATGAGGCCCAATGGCGTAAGCCATAACGGGTAAAATGGGTTAAAATACAGTGTTAAATCACATCATGGTGATAAATAATATAAAAATTAGTTTGAAATTCAAAAAGGGTAAGCCAAGAACGGGTCAAACGGGTCGAATGGTGAAGTTATCACCATTCGAATATGATATTTAATGATTGTTTGTTACATTTCATACTTACAGGTAATCATGATGTATGGGCATGAAATGTCATGGATGGTAATTATAACCGTTTGGTATTGATAACGGGTCATGGTTTTGACTCGTGCCAAGTATGTGTAAAGAATTATACCTTCGGTAAAGGCTTATCGCCCAACTAAAGATGGTTGGGTTCAATTGAGGTATATATTGTATTTGGGTAAAATGGCTTTTAGAGCCAAGAACACGATTATGATGCGAAATTACGACCAAATGGATTTTAAATCACTAAACCATTGGGAACTTTTATGTCCTTAGGGACATAATAAATCTAGATGGGATAATGAACTGAGTGTGCCCGCTAGTTTTCATTTAAACTTATTAAAGTTTTCCGATTTAAAAAAGGGCTAAAATGTGCTCAGATAATGGGTTTGGGTAACACGCCGAAGTAAACGAATGGTTTGGGAACTAACAAGTTCAGAACCAAACAGGTCAGTGCATAATTTAACAAAGTGCAGGGTTTAGCAAAGTGTACATGTCAGTACTAGGGGTGTAAACGAGCCGAGTCGAGCCCGAGCTCGACCAGGCTCGAGCTCGGCTCGTTAGGTTTTTATGAAGCTCGAGCTCGGCTCGGTTCGAGCCTACTTCTTTGAGCTCGAGCTCGGCTCGCGAGTAAAACCCAAAGCTCGAGCTCGGCTCGACTCAGCTCGAACTATTTTGAGAACAACCTTAAACGAGCTAAAAGCTCGGCTTGAGCTCACTTCAACATCGTTTAAACGAGCCGAAGCTCGGCTCTAGCTCGGCTCATCAATGTTATCATCATTATTAATACATTATATATAAAAAAAATTTAAAAATTTGTATGGGCTCGTTTAGGCTCGCGAGCCTAAACAAGCTTTGTATTTCAGGTTCGAGCTCGAGCTCGATAACAAAACGAGCTCTATTTCAGGCTCGAGCTCAGGCTCGGGCTCGTTAAGGCTCGACTCGTTCGAGCTTTTAACAGAGCCGATCACGAGTAACTCTCAAGCCTCTGGGCTTGTTTACACCCCTAGTCAGTACACAGTTTACCATAGTGCACAATTTAGTAAAGTGCACAGGTCAGTGCAGAGTTTAGCATAGTGCACAGGTCAGTGCATAGTCCTTGTGTTTGTCTATAGTGCACAATTTTGTATCATTTTCTTCCCTAACAATTTCAAAACGTATCATTTCAGTTCAAAAAACTAACACAGTTAAAAAAATCATAACTTAATTAGCTCAGGGACATAAATGACACATAAACTCCAAGGACGACGACGATGACAACGACAACAGAAGTAGTTTAAAAGATAAAAAATATTGGAGTTAATTAATAATAATAATAATAATAATAATTGATTGTAACACATTTGGGCCTAAAATTATTAGGTAGACTATTTACTAATTTCTTGTAGCTTAACATTCAAAATAAATATTAGAATTCATATATTGGGGGTGTTTGGGATTTCTTTTTTATGAAAAGTCCTTTTGAGAAGGAATAAGTAAGAAATACTTAATCAACTATAAGTAAGAAATTACTTATTCACTTCTCCTTTTTTGAAGACATAGTCAACTATAGAAGGCTTTTTCAGATGATTGTTTGGGATTCATTTTAGCTCAAAAGTTCTTTTCAGATGATTGTTTGGGTAACCTTTTTAACTTTTAAGCTTCAAAAAGTTCTTTTCACCTCCAAAAGTCCTTCTGAGAAGGAATCCCAAACAGAGTTTTTTTTTCAGTTTCTTCAGTTTTTACGGGTTTAGTTTGGTTTTTACGGGGCGCTTTTTCCGTTTTTTTGATACACACAAAACCAAAGCCAACCTAGGCATTTTTTAAGAAAACATAAAACAAAAGCATTGTTTTTGGATTGGGTTACATTGGTAATTTCGGTTGCATGTAGGTTATTATGGTTATTATGCGGCGTCATGTAGACCCCAAGTTAGATGTGGGCTACATTGAACATGAACCTAAATAATATGTCCAAAAAGAGGCTTGTTATGTGACATATAAGGAAGAATAATATTCTTGAAAAATAATGCTCTTAGATGAAGGATGACTCGTTGCTAGTTTGCTACTTCTTTCTCGACTCTAGGACTTGCCTTTGAATACCACAGAGTAATTTTGGTCTAGTAATATCGAGAAAACAATATTTGTTTAAACCAACTCAGTTTTTGATTAAGTTTACCTAAGAAAACTATATATAAACTTTAATTAAATATCACAATTCATTTTGAAAAGAAAAAAAATATGTGTTTCTTGAATGAAATATCAAACAGATAAATTAAATATTATTAAAAAAATTTGAGTTTTTGCACGGATCCACGTAAGATATCCCAAGGTTATAAGCGTTGTACTATAGTTTAGAAAGAAAAAAAAAACCCTCACATTAATTATAAAACTTACAATAGTTGGGAAAAAAAACCTCCTCAAATATAACATTATTTTCATTTTCATACTTATATAAAAATGAAATCGGTTCTTTTGTTTTACATAAAATAACTATCGTTAAAAGTTGTTTGAACGAGAAAGAGAGTAAGATTCTCACATGTCCTATCCCTCAAAATAAGACTATCCGATTGTGGGGTGGGGGGAGGGGCAAGCCCCTCCATACCCCCTACACCGCCCCGGACATGGAGTGGATGGGTGTGGCCCCAAAGGGGCATGTGGTTGTTGAATGGAGGATGATGGTGATTGGTAGGTTGAATGGAGGATGATGGCGATTGATATTTTTTTTAAAGAATTACAATAAAATAAAAAAATAATAATAATAAAAAAAGCCCCTTGCCCTTCCCCATGCCCAACACCCAATGGTTTTGGGGTTTTGAAGGGCAAAACCCCTTCTGCCTACGTGGCAGACACCGACACGTGACGGAAAACGCCCTCTCCACCTTACCCACCAAACCGAGTAGCCTAACAACCTTCCATATAACTTCCTGTGTCAAGTCCCCATCCAATATCTCAGGTAGTCAGGTGTCATCTCATCATGCCTTTACAAAATTACTCACATGACAAAATAATATTAAATATAAAATTATACTATAGTAAATAAATACAACTAGATTTGGAAAAAGAAAAACGAGAAGCACTTTCTAGCCACAGGATCTATAAGATTTCTTACGAAGTGACATTTCATAGTCTTTTTTATACACATTGCAGCATACTCATCGAATAATAAATTACGAAAATATCACCGTGTATTTATTAATGACTGCATGCACTCATATTTACTTGTATTCACGGTAAATTCACCATGTCTTCACACAATCACAAAAATGCCCCGTGTGAAACATAATATAGGGAGAGAGAACCAATTTGAGCTTTGAAGTTCCACTGTAATTAAAGATGGCAAACAAACTAAACCTTCCCAACCTTCTCTTTGCTGCTTCTCTCTCACTACACCTACTTCACATTGGTCGATCTCGCTCTATATATTATGTATTCATGTACATTGTGTGTGTGGCTAACATTAATTTTGCAATAAGTGTGCAGGAAGTGGAGAAAGATGTGAAGAAAGGGACCGAGCCTGCCTAAAGCAGACACAAACTGTTATTTATCTCATGTGCTGATGTGCACATGCTTTATTCAGTTAGTTAGTTTGTTTAGTTTGTTAGTTTCAGTTTTTGATTTACTATATATATTGAGCACATCTGTAACAAAGATAGCAGTGAATGCAATTCAATTCAATCTTTTCATCTTTCAAATCGTTATCAAATTTCATGGTATCAGAGCAGGCTTGCTCTCTGATATTCGTTTCCGCAAACCCTAACTTTCATCATCAATCAATTTCATTCAATCGATTGTTTCAATTTCGTTTCAATTCCGTCTGATTTCTGTTCGATTCTGTCCGAAATTGATTATTGTTCAATCAATTTCATACAAATTCATTCAATTACTCTCGTTTTTTCGATTTTGCCCTAATTTTGTTTCTTTCGTTCTATCAATTTCAAATCATGTCTGTTTCCAATTCAAATTCGTCATCAATTGATGCTTCAAATCCTCTCTATCTTCATCCATCAGATCATCCTGGTATGATTCTTGTCTCAAAATCATTTGACGGTACAGGATTTGCAGCTTGGAAGAGAGGAATGACAATTGCTCTTTCAGCCAAAAACAAATTGGATTTTGTCAAAAGCGAATTCGTTCGACCTACTGAAGTTTCTCAGTTGTCTCTTTGGGAAAGATGCAACAATATGGTTATCTCGTGGATTTTGAACACGTTATCACGAGAAATTGCTGAAAGTGTTCTTTATACAGAATCGGCATATCAACTTTGGCAAGATTTAAACGATCGATATGGACAAGCAAATGGTGCGAAATTATATCAGTTACAAAAGAATTTATGTCAAATTACTCAAGGTAACAACGATATTGCAAATTATTTTGCTAAGGTCAAGACTAATTGGGATGAGTTAAGTTCTTTAAACCTGATCCCTTCATGTACCTGTGGTGCGGCTCATATCATTGCAAAAAGAGATGAAGACCAGCGTCTAATTCAATTTCTTATGGGACTGAATTCTTCTTATGATGTGATTCGAGGTAGTATTCTTATGATGCAACCTTTGCCTTCAATCAATCAAGCATATGGAATTCTAATTCATGAAGAAAAGCAACGGGAAATATCCGCCACAGGACAATTTTTTTCTGAATCTGCATCAATGAATGTAAGTACTCAGCATCAAGGTTTTAAATCTGTAAAGTTTGATAATCGGAAGGATATGGTGTGTACACATTGCAAGAAAACCGGTCATCTTGCAAATAAATGTTACCGGCTAGTTGGTTTTCCTAAGGATTTTAAGTTCACCAAAACTAGACGAGGGGCTGCCAATATGGCATTTGATTCTGATTCTGATTCATCAAGTCAAGTTTCACAACCTAGTCCTTCTATTACTGTGGATCAATACAATGAACTGATGCAAATGTTACAAAAGAATCAATTGACTAAACAATCTGAACCTGATTCCTCTCTCAAATATGCCAACTTTGCAGGTATGATAGCTTGTAATTCAATCAGTTCTAGTGCTAATTGGATTATAGACACTGGCGCTAGTGAACATATGTGTCATGATGAAAGCATGTTTTCGAATATTTCACTGCTTTCAAAACCTTTTTCTATTGAACTTCCAAATGGACACATCATTTCTTTTTTTTTGGGTAAAGGGTTACCCCGGTAAATTTTATAAATGAATAAAAGAATTACACGAGTGTGCCTGAATGACACACTAGATCTAGACTTGGCAAACCAAGAATAGACGAAACCAAAAGAAAACTCCCCAAACAGCCAACAAAAAACCAAAGAAAACTACCAAGCCCAAACAACGGCAAACACAAAAATAAACAACTAGACTACAAACACTAGCCCGTGTCGATATCCATAGTCTTCACTTGCATCTTCCATCTCTCCAGCTGCAACGGGTTTTTGGATCTCCTTCCCACCCTAAAAGTCATCAATTTAAGTCTCACCGTCTGTAGTACAATGTCCGCAATTTTGGAAGAAGACCGATTGTTTTGTGAGAAAAGCCTGTTATTTCTCTCTTGCCAGACAAAGTAAGCAGCTGCCGCCACCACTAGTTTACTAACAATGGTTTCTGCGCTCTTGGAACTACCTCTTTGTTCAAACCATGCCATAATTGAGCCCCAACTAGCATCAACGCTATCCATGTATGCCATGTCTTTAACCTTGTTCCAAACTTGTGTCGCAAAGGAACACTGGAAAAACAAATGATCACGAGAATCTTTATTGTATCTACAAAGCGGGCAACACATAAGATTAAGGTTGGTAGCACTTCCCATGTCCCAAATACCCATTCGGTCCTGGGTTTTCAATTTATTCTTAATTACCAACCACAAATGGAAAGAATGTCTCGGAATGCATTGTGCAAACCACACTAAATCCACCCATGGAACCTCCTGATCGCACCTACGGATGTTATTCCAAACCCCACGAGAACTAAAATGTGAATGGTTACCTTGCCTATCCTTCCAAACCAGGTTGTCACCTCCATTTTGATCCAGGTTCGGAGGGGGTAGGTTAATCAGCACCGGATAAAGGTCAAACCAAGCACTCGGCCATCTCCACATATTTTGATCATCAACAAGGTCAGACACTGTCGTCTGCATACTAAAACCAGCACTATGGATGCGTCTCGGGGTAATGAATTGTCTAAGAGGACTACATACACACCAATTATCGCTCCATGCATTAGCTTTACGGCCATCACGTATAGAATACCAAATGAAAGGACGAACCGTCATCCTCATAGAAAGAATTTTCCTCCATCCCCAACTCAAACTACCACGGCATGGAATTTCCCAGAAATTCTTACCTTTTATTCGATGGGAATGAACCCATTTGACCCAAAGTGAATCTCTATTAATAAGGATACTCCATATATGGTTTGCTAGAAGAGCTTTATTAACCTCAGATATACGCCTAATCCCCAATCCTCCTTCCAACTTTGGTAAACAAACATTTTTCCAAGCAACTTTTGGTTTGGCACCCTGGTTCGGCCCCCCACTCCACAAAAAGTTTCGCATTCGTTTTTCAATCTCTCCAATAATACGAGCCGGGAGCATGAAAACGGAAGCCCAGTAAATATGCATGGCCGATATAACCGCGTTGATCAGTTGGAGCCTACCTGCAAACGACAAGGACTTAGACAGCCAACTATCCAGCTTTTTATCCACTCGATCCACAAGAATCCTACAATCTTTGTACATCAGATTGGACGAGATTAACGGGACCCCTAGATATCGAACTGGCAATTCTCCCTCCTGAAACGGCATAATAGATAGAATTTCCCGCTTAACCGAAAGAGGAACACTCCCAAAGTACACCGTGCTCTTAGCCATATTAGGCGTTAAACCTGACATTCGAGAGAAAGAATTCAAGACATCCCTCATGATTTTCACTGAAACCGAGTCAGCATTGACAAACAAAAATAAGTCATCAGCAAATGGACACATCATTTCTTACCATCTTATAAGATGAAACAATTACCTGTTATCTCTAGTACTCATATGCATGATATTGATCATTGTGATATTTGCCCTAAAGCCAGACAACATAAACTTTCTTTTCCTCATAGCACTAGATTAACTGTTGATAGTTTTGATCTTATTCACATTGATGTTTGGGGTCCTTATCATACCTCAACTTATAATGGTCATAGATATTTTCTTACCATTGTTGATGACTTTACTAGGACCACTTGGACACATTTATTAACCACCAAAAGCAATGCATTTCCTGTTATTCAAGGTTTTATTGAAATGGTGAACACTCAATTTCATAAAACAATAAAATGCATTCGAACAGACAATGCTTTTGAGCTAGGATCAGGAAATAAAGAAGCTGCCTACTTACTTAGTAAGGGCATTTTTCATCAAACCAGTTGTGTTCAAGTTCCACAACAGAATGGTGTTGTGGAACGAAAACATAAACATCTTTTGGAAACATCAAGAGCCTTGCTTTTTCAATCAAAACTTCCTTTAAAATTTTGGGGTGATTGTGTTTTAACAGCCACATACTTAATCAACAGATTTCCTTCCACAGTTCTTAATGGTTCAACTCCTTATGAACTGTTAACATCCAAAACACCTTCTTATAATCACCTCAAAGCATTTGGATGTTTATGTTATGCTTCTACACTTAAGCATGGACGTGATAAATTTGAACCAAGAGCTCATCCTTGTCTCTTTATTGGATATCCTTTTGGTAAAAAGGGTTACAAGTTGTACAACTTACACACTAATCAAATTCAAATTTCACGGGATGTGGTGTTCTTTGAACATCTATTTCCTTCTATTTCTCCTTCTGATCCAGCTTTCATTTTTCCTCCAATCGATAATTTTGATACTTTCTTTGATGATCCTATCAATTCTAATTCTACCCCTTCTTCTCATAATTCTGAAAATTCCACATCTGCTCCTGCTGAACCTATTCTTAGGAGGTCTTCGAGACAAAGTGTTCAGCCTTCTTATTTGAATGATTTTGTTTGCAATCATGTTTTTACTTCTTCTGAATCTAGTCTTCAGTGTCCTCATACTCTTGTTCATAGTTGTTGTGCTTCTGCACAAGTTCATGTTGGCAGTCTAACTTTGCCTAGCCAGAATATCATTCATTCTCTTGACATGCTAGAAGAACCGTCTTCTTACAAACAAGCTATCAAACATCAAGCTTGGCATGAGGCTATGCAAAAGGAATTCACAGCCTTACAGAATAATAACACATGGGTAATAGTTGATTTGCCATCAGGAAAAAAACCAATTAAATGCAAGTGGGTTTATAAGATTAAATATAATGCTAATGGGACTATTGAGAGGTGTAAAGCTCGTTTGGTAGTACGAGGTGATACACAACAACCGGGTATCGATTATAACGAGACATTTTCCCCAGTTGTCAAGATGACCACCATAAGAAGTTTGATTGCTATTGCCACAAAAATGAAATGGCCTATGTTTCAACTCGACGTCAACAATGCTTTTTTGCACGGTGATTTGGATGAAGAGATTTATATGTCACCACCACCTGGTATGGAACTTCCATCAAATCAAGTTTTGCAACTTAAAAAATCGTTATACGGGCTGAAGCAGGCTTCTCGACAATGGTATGGCAAGTTGTCATCGGTTCTAAAAACTAAAGGTTATGTTCGTTCTCAGAATGACTACTCGTTATTTTCTAAATCTATGGGTTCTTCTACTGTTCATGTGGCAATATATGTTGATGATATCTTAGTAACCGGCGATAATATTGATGAGATTGACAGTCTTAAAGCATTTTTGCATACTACTTTTCAAATTAAGGATCTTGGTTTCCTTAATTATTTTCTTGGAATTGAGGTTTTACATCACTCTCATGGCACAATTATGACACAGAGAAAGTTTGCTTCTGACTTGCTGAAAGATTTTCATGCAGAAGATCTTATTTCAACTAATTGTCCTCTTCCTCCTCATTTACAACTCAAAGCAAATGATGGTGTTCTTCTTGAGGATCCTTTATTACATCGACAATTAGTTGGGAAACTGAATTACCTCACTCATACTCGTCCTGACTTGGCTTTTGCCGTGCAATTTTTAAGTCAGTTTATGCAGACTCCTCGTATTCCTCATTGGCAAGCCGCTTTACATACTCTTGCATATGTTAAAGGCACTATTTCTCAAGGACTTTTCTTCAATAATTCTTCGGTTTTTTATTTACAAGCCTATTGTGATTCGGATTGGGCTTCTTGTCCGAACACACGAAGATCAGTCAGTGGTTATTTTGTATCCCTTGGTGGTAGTCCAATCTCTTGGAAGTCTAAGAAACAGCCTACTGTGGCCTTGAGTTCTGCAGAGGCGGAATATCGCTCCATGCGTAGAGTAACTGCTGAGCTCGCCTGGTTAACACGATTATTAGCTGAGTTCCATGTTTCAAATGTTACACCAGTTCCTCTTAAATGTGATAGTCAATCTGCTATTCACATAGCTAAAAATCCTGTTTTTCACGAACGCACGAAACATATAGAATTGGATTGTCACTTCGTTCGTGAAAAACTTCAAGAAGGGTTAATATCTCTATCCCATACACGCACTGCGAATCAATTGGCTGATATTTTTACAAAGAGCTTAGCTTCTCCACAACATAAAGAGTTATTACGCAAGTTGGGGATTAGTGATCCTCCAACTTGAGGGGGGATGTTATTTATCTCATGTGCTGATGTGCACATGCTTTATTCAGTTAGTTAGTTTGTTTAGTTTGTTAGTTTCAGTTTTTGATTTACTATATATATTGAGCACATCTGTAACAAAGATAGCAGTGAATGCAATTCAATTCAATCTTTTCATCTTTCAAATCGTTATCAAATTTCACAAACAGGGTTCAACAAGCCACCAACATATACGGTGGAGGTCCAAAACACTCGCCCGACCTGCCCGGTGATTGATGTTCATGTCAAATGTGAAAACTTTTCTCAAGGGTTAGTGAACCCCAAGATTTTCAAAGTGTTGGGACATAATGACTCTGTGGTGATCAGTGGTTAACTATTTGAGCCACTTCACAAAGTGACCTTCACGTACTCTCATTCAATGTATGCATTGAACCCTTCCACTTGGTACTTACTATCAATGCAAGTAACAATTTTATAAAAGTATTGTTATTATTAAAGGTATTATTACATGTATGTTTCATACTAGGATTAATTTATTAATGTATTATTAGTTAACTATTTAGCATGAATTATCAGTAGAGAAACCAACAACATGAATGTTATAGACCTATGAATAACCAAGCTGAAAGCAGATGATATACGATGAGAGCCAACTAAATATTTCAATCCGCTGATGTCGTCCATAATTGTGATGTTTGTAGAGCCTGAAACAGTAAAGAAAAACTAAATTTAAATCTCGAGAGGCCCGAATTAACACGTTAAAATCTTAGGACTCACAGTTGTACTCGGTCCATCCAATTGTCTGCTTTTCAAGATCATATAAGACCAGCTTATTCGAAAGTATAAAATCTGCAAAATAAAAAAAAACAGATAACAAGAAATGAAGTATGTAATCCATGCAACTAAACTAGAACCATGAGTTAATCTTATTAATGTGGTTACCTCCCAATACAATTGTTTCCCTTGTATCTTTAGAACCCATGTCATTCTTTTGCCACCCCAAAC
Source organism: Helianthus tuberosus (assembly GCA_030545235.1). Taxonomy (NCBI): domain Eukaryota; kingdom Viridiplantae; phylum Streptophyta; class Magnoliopsida; order Asterales; family Asteraceae; genus Helianthus; species Helianthus tuberosus. The sequence continues at coordinate 146,946,690 of CM060414.1, read as the reverse complement.
ACGTTAAATCATCCTGCAATGCACGCCGATTCATGTTATTAAATGGCATAAGCACAAGATTAGAAATGTTGCGTAGTGATTGACATTATTATTGGGACACTCTCATATATACGCCTGAAAACTTACATAATATACTATCTTAATTCCTAATGCAAGTTGTAATGGAAGGATATAAATGTCACAGATTTGAAAATGGGTATATCTCATATTATGACTTTTTGTTAGGTAAATATGATATTTACCAAGTTATGAGGGGATATTAAGACCGAGAAATTATGCAAGATCAAAATAGCCCCTACGGTTAATGGTATACCACATGTAACTCTACCAAGATGACAGTGGATCAAAATAATTCTTACGGTTAATAGTTCCATACAGCCCACCTTATAAAGTAATAAAACTAATTGGTCAACTGCTATAGTCAAACCTAGGATCTGAATGACCCAAATATAATCAATAATCCCATAGCAACCAGAAACATAGATAGAACTGTGAAGCAGCAAATGCATAATTAAAGCAACTAAAAGTACTAAATATAATTGGTCAAGCTCTAAAGGGTTTGCAAGACAGAGGATACTTACATAGGCAAACAGATAATCGTGAGGATAAACCTTCATTGAAAGTGAATTTTCAAAATGGAATGTGACTGTAGGAAGTTCATCATGAAGACTGCAATCAAAACATCGTATAACAGAAAACATCAAAATCAAGCAGAAACTAGTCCTCTAAATGCAGTTCATGAAGAAAAATGTTACATGAAAGCAGTTACCTTCCTATGAGATCCATGCATGTATACTCATCATGAGGAATAAGGGATCTCATATCAACTCTCCCTGCTATTATCTAAAGAAAAAGAAACTTAAAAAAAAGCATATAAAAATAGAGCAAAATGCCGTTTTCGTCCTTGAGATTTGGCCAGTTTTGCGACTTTCGTCCAAAGGTTTGTTTTTCCGCATCTTGGTCCAAAAAGTTTGAAATCTTGCCATCTTCATCCAACTCGTTAACTCCATCCATTTTATAACGTTAAGTCATGGGTATTTTCGTTTTTTTAGACATTTTTTGCTATGATTAAAGGGTTTGGGAGGGGAGAAGTCAACAAAGGTGGATCTTTATTTCTTATACTGTCTTTTATTTTAATGGCAAGATTTCAAACCTTTTGGATCCATATGCAGAAAAACAAACCTTTGGACGGAAGTCGCAAACCAAACCTCAAGGACGAAAATGGCATTTTACTCTAAAGCTAATACTCGCCAGTTTAATCAACAGTAAATGAATTAAAAAAGATTAAGAATTCACCTTATTCACCAATAGCTTGTAGATCACTTCTGGGAGATATGCCAATGTTGTACCACTATCTATAATCGCCCTTCTCTTCTCTACTCCTCCACGCTGCGCATACGTTGAAAGATTCAAAAACTCCGCACCAACTTCAATTCCCGTCACATTGACAGTGTAATGTCCCCTATAAATTTAAAAGTGATATAATCCATTGCATGTCTAATACTATGGAATCTGAACAATCAAACAAATATATAGACGCTTGTTGAAAAGATAGTAACTATTACTCACTGCTCCTGGATCAAGTGTGTTGAGTTAACTTTTGGCTGAACAACATGCCCAATTGCGAAAATGCCACCACCGTTATCACTATCTAAACAATGCGCAAACATCTTTTTCACTTTCCCAGAAGAAGCCAGCTGCGATATGACAGACGCATTTGAATTTTCGAAACCAAGAATTCCATCAAGCGCATCATCAGAAGAATTTATGGTGCCAGTTTGTATAGTACCACACCTGATTAGAAACAATAATATTACAGAAAAGGCCAAACATGCATTATAGATGACTTGCAGAAAGTATTAATGGAGATCTAGATCAATTAAATGTACCCAAAAATAACACTTGCTTTTTCCAGCCGAGTTATTAAGTCACCGAACACACTGTCGTATTGGACTACATCTTTGACCATGTAACCCATACTGTTACTCCCATCTCCGTAGTTCTCGTTATAGAAACAAGATGCATTAGCCTTGCAACCATGAACTGTGTCTGTAACCCCATTGATGTCCTTGCAAATCTCTTCTTGACATGTCACAGGTTTTTCAGTATACGAAGCGTTTGGATCGTACTTTGTAAGATCCAGCTGAAAGATATAGATACAGGATAAAGCATGTTTGGCATATATGAGGCTGAATAAGGTTTTTGAAAGTAAAAATTATAAGTATGAAAACATATACAAACACATAAAAAAGGGCCAGGTAATTCTGGATAATAGAGATGAAACAAAAATCAAGAAACAAATATGAAATACCCCATGATAGCCTTTATTAACGCACCCTTGGCATTGTATGCAATTGATCCACATTATATCGGATCCTGTATCCACTTGCACATGGTATTCCTTTGGCGGTGTTCCTATTCCAATTTTGGTATAGTAAAGCCTGTGACGGTTACACGTTAGACACTTGCAAAACAAATAGAGGCAGGCAAAACAAACTAACACCACACCCCACAGTTCACTAATTCTCCTGAGATAATAGCATTCAAGTATTTAATAAATTTCAAGTTTCAACTAAAACAAATCATGAAAGTTACATGTCAATGCAAAACCGTCCATTTAACAAATTTCAAATAGGGTCTTATGCCAAGTATATCATTGAAGAATTGAACGAGTTCTTGATTACAGCTCTATACAAGCCCTAATTCTCAATGAAACTCAAAATATGTTTATAAATATTGATTACATATCCAAGCAATAGAAGCAGACAAAACACATGAACATCACGCCAATTCTCCTGAGATAAAAGTGTCTCCCCACAATATCTGGTTTGCATTGTAGATTTAAGTTAACTAAACCAATTCATGCTAAACAAATCATTCAACAAATTTCAAACAGATTCTTCTTATGCTAATACATCCTCGAAGATTTGAATCAATGTGTAACTTGAATACACCTCTATACAAGCCCTAATTCTCAGTAAAACTCAAAATTACGTTTACATAAATTCAAATTTTATATCCAAGCAAGTAAACTCATTCGACTAAACCAAATTATGCTAGACAAAGCATTCAACAAATTTCAAACCGATTCGTATGCCAATCACATCATCGAATATTTGAATCAACTGTAAGTTGAACACACCTCTACACAAGCCCTAATTTTCACCTAAACTCAAAACCACATCCGATACAGTAAACTCCAATCTATAAACCATAATTACAATCACAAACACAAAACTAACAACAAAACAGATATACATATATATAGAGAGAGAGAGTGTGTGTGTGTGTGTACGTACCCAACCGAATCAGGACGACCGCTTCCACCGATACGAACATCAACACCGGCGTCAACAACACGTTTAAGGTGACGGTAACTATCGTGAGCTTTAAGAGCACTAATGGACCGATCCTTCGTGGAGAATTTAGATCTCACGTTGAACACTGCACCGTGAAAGTCATGATTCTCGCTTGAAACAACGGAAATGGAGATTGAAACGACGAAAAGTAACGTGACGAAGGTGGTAACAGTCATGATGATGGTGATTGTATGTGATTCTAGCCTTCACGCGCCGCTTTGTGCCGGCGCGTGTGCATGCAAGTGTAGTGACGAATGGTGAGTGTGTTTACGACGGTTGAAAGTGAAACGACGGAGAATGAAAGTGGTGAAGTTGAGTTGCAGTCTTTTATAACCAATTTTTACGGGTAATAATAAAGATTTATATATTTTTCTATTGAATTTATAAATTATAATCTCTATTTTATGTTAAGACTTAGGAATTCGGATTAAACAGTAAACACTAGTACGACGCTGCAAAATATAAATGTGTAAAACAACCGAAAAACGAAATAAGAGGAAGGTTAACGTACATCACGTACGACAGGTAATTACGCACGTTCATTTTAAAATCACGCACGTTATAATTCAAAGATCCAAAATCACGCATGTTGAAACACAATAATCACGCATATTGAAAACATTAATGACGCATATTATAGAACAAATCACGCACGTTGTTGTACGTGAAGTACGTTAAGCCGTAACGTACGATATACTTTTTCAACGAAATAATATGTAAGTAATATAAAAGAAACTAGTGGCGTAGTGTAGTGACCACAACGAACGGAAAAATGATTGTGGTGACATGGTGTTGTGCCGTTTTCAAAATAAATATATATCGGGTAATTATTATTTCTAAAAAAACTAACTAACGAAAGTTATAAATGAAAAATACAAATATTTGGTTAGAGACGTATATTATTTATAGTGTTTCAAGTTAATTTTAAACTTTATATAATTTATAAAATTATAATCTAAATAAAAAATATTAAACTAAAATAGTCACGTATATAGTACCACCGATGTAACTTAATATATTTGGTACCGGTTTTAGTTTTTCACTTTATTTCTTTAACAAAAAATACATATTATGTTTTAGCCATTAACTAACCATATCTTATTCTTTCTTTTCATTAAATAAAATTTATGGTTTAATTCAATTCTTCTTTTATTCATATATCGTGTTAAATGCTACAAAAATGAGTGATACAATTCATTTATTAGGGGGTAGGGGTGGTTTGTTAGTGATAGATTCCAGTGATGGAAGCAACCAATCAAATGATGCCATGTGGCACCCAATATTCTAGTGATAGTGATAGAAATGTAGGAGGGGTGGTATCACTAGTGATAGGGATTCCAATGTACAAATATTAATGCACAATGTACAAGATACATGTTCCTTTTTTTATCTACAACGCGTTACCCACTCAACGCGTTATACTATCACGAGTGATAGAAACTAGTGGCGGCGGTGTTGAGTGATAGTTCCACGAGTGATAGAAACTATCACGCTACCACCCCGGGTGGCCTTATGAAATGAAAACTTTTCCAATTTTACTTAAAGTATACACACCTTTTCTTATGATATTAATTACTCTTGAGATTAAATGGTGTGACGTACCCTACCAGGAAGGCATTTTTATCTTTTCACTATATGGTGTTTATCGACCTTGAAAAGGCATATGACACTGTCCCACGGCAACTGATTTGGGATAGTTTGGAGGGTCGAGGGCTACCTGGGAAGTATATAGACATAATTAAGGATACATACGACAGAGCGGAAACTAGTGTCCGCGCGCCTGTAGGGGATACAAACTTCTTTCCTGTGGAGGTAGGACTCCACCAAGGGTCTGCGTTGAGCCCTTTTCTTTTTGCGGTTGTCTTGGATGAGTTGTCCAAGTTGATTCAGGAGACAGTTCCGTGGTGCATGCTTTTCGCAGACGATATTGTGTTGATTGCAGAGACTAAACAGTGCCTGAACGCGAGGTTAGAGGAATGGCGAGTAGCTTTAGAGGGCAAGGGCCTACGGATTAGTCGATCTAAGACTGAGTATCTACACTGTGATTTTAGTGGTGTAGCCGATGATGATGACACCCAAATCACCATTGAGGATCAATTGGTCCCACAGGTAACTAAATTTAAATATTTGGGGTCGTTTGTACAAAGAGATGGTGACATAGATAGTGATGTAACCCATCGCATACAAGCTGGATGGTGTAGATGGAGGGCAGCCAGTGGGGTATTGTGCGATAGGAGGTTCCCAACTAAACTAAAGGGAAAATTTTACAGAGTAGCAGTTAGGCCCGCTATGCTATATGGAACAGATTGTTGGGCTATCAAGAAGACACAAGCGCGCAAGATGGAGGTAGCAGAGATGAGGATGCTGAGGTGGATGTGTGGTCACACGAGGTTAGATCGTATAAGAAATGAGGTTTTTAGGAAAAGATTAGGGGTGGCTAGTATATCAGATAAGATTAAGGAGGGGAGATTGAGATGGTTTGGGCATGTGAAGCGGAGACAAACGACGGCACCAGTTAGAGTAGTGGAAACTCTTACTGTGGAGGGGAGGAGAGGAAGAGGCAGACCCAAACTGACATGGGATGAGCAGATTAGGCATGATTTACTAGCGATGCATCTTTCTGAGGATATGGTCCAAGATAGGACTGCGTGGAGACGTAGGATTAGGGTTAAGGACTTTTAGGGGATATTACAGAAAGGTCTTAGGTGTATTTTAGGGATGTAGGTTTTCTTATTCTTTAAGTGACCTTACCGGTGATTGCATTCATGTGTTCATGCTCAAATGTTGTATGATATTATACATGATCTACATTATATGGTGTCACTCTGATAACTTTCTTGGTATTGCTGACTTCTTATTTCTATGTTATTTGACTTGGTGTGTTGATATGATGTTCGTTTTTGGAGCCGAGGGTCTCTCTGGAAGCAGCCTCTCTATCCCTAGGGATAGAGGCAAGGTCTGTCTACATCCCACCCTCCCCAGACCCTATAAGTAGCTTTGCTATTTGTGGGATTTACTGGGTATGGTTGTTGTTGTACTATATGTAAATGAACCATACGCGTAGGGAATCGTGTGACGTGAAGTTTGTTTATGCTCATTTATTTAATATAAATGAACGCAAAGTTTGCTATTTATTCAATTAAACGAAGAACATGAACATATGTTTTGTTCGTTCAATTATATTTATTAAAGTTTGTTTGCGTTCATCCATTTACGTTGTTTGCTTAAGTTTGTTTGTTTGGCATTATTAATGCTCATTCATTTATATATTCATTCTATTTCTTTCAACCCATTCAATAGTTTTATAAAAAAAATATCATCTCAATTGTCCAATCACTTATCAATATCATGACAGTCTATTCTTTAGCTTATGCCTTAGACTATCCATATCAAGGATGTTTGTAGATGATTCTTGGCCTATGTGGAGGGCATTTGTGAGAGGGATGGATTAGTGGGTGTTGTAGAGGATGATGTCACACCCCCAAAATCCACCTGCGGAGTATCACCGCTTGGAGGCGTGACTGACCAGGATCAAACCACTAATCATATTGAACAAGCAAGTAATTTAATTGTAAAAGTCCAACCAACACGATTAGTGTCCAAAACAAACATAGTTAAGTTATGAGCGGAAGCATAATGTGTAAAACCAAAACGTAGTTTAAATATCCAAAGGTTTAACATGGCACACAGCTGTCCATGTCCCACAACGACCCTTCCTTGTGCAAGCTCCAGCTAAGTACCTATAGACCTGCAAAGCATGTAGTAACGAGTCAACAACTAGTTGAGTGAGTTCACGTTTGGTTGTCCAGTTTATAGTTATTCCGAAAACGCAGTTTGTCCTTTACCAGCTATCCAGCCGTGGGGGTTACCCCATAGTTCGAAAAACGTTTATTAGTTACCCGTTCTTACGTTGGCTATTCCAGCCCGGCTCTATGGCCGTGGGGGCTACCCCATGTTTAATTCACCAGACTCGTTACCATATCGACTACTAACGTTCGTCATGTTTAAGTGCCCTAACGTCTGTGTCTATCATCACTGACGTGCCATAGTCCATTAGTCCACGCCCGTCCTCTGCGGCACGGTGTGAGGTTTGTTAAACCTAATAGCGCTATTTAACTAATGACCCGTTCGCCATTGGCCTCGGCGATTAAGTCGATATAAAATGGAGGGACTTCGTTGATAGAGTTCTAGTCTAGTATAGTTTAATACGTCTCAACCGGACGAGGAATCTATGTTCCTGGTTACGTCTCAACAGGACGAGGAATCCCTATTCCTTAACCCATTCCCAACCCCTGGGAACCCCATGCTTTGTAACGGAGTGTGAACTCACCTTGGTTTGCTCGGCAGATAACACAGAAAGGTCACGTCTAAATGCTAGTGGTCAACCACGTCCTAACATGGTTATCACACATGTCAGGTTTAGGTTCGATTAAAGCACGTATGATTACACATAGTTTAACGTATTGCTAACACGTATCGAGCATGGCAACATAGTACACACATAGAATGTATTAAATGTTATCAGTTTAACATACGGATGAAGCCCATACAAGTCTCGGCCCAAACAATTTAACCAAACTACATCTTGTGCGATCAGATTTATTTCCCAGCCCAAGTCTACGGCCCAACATTTAAACAACAAAACCACTTGTGCGATCCAATAATGCTTGTGCGACTGAAGACACCTTGTGCGACCAAGATGTCTTGTGCGGTCCGTCTTATGCGCTTGACACTTGTGTGATCGGATCAGGTCTTGTACGACCTGATCTTGTGCGACAAGACCGCTTGTGCGAATGAATTAAATATCCGAATATCATGCATATCAATTATAAGAAATCCACAGTTACCAATCATGCACTAAATTAGCCAAAATAGTTAAACAGTTTCCTATTTTTATGGTTTATCAATATTAAATAACTTTAATCGAATGAAAGTATGAATGTGATCCTTTAATCGGTCCAATAGAAATTTAACCATATTCTACATATTTGATCAGATTCATGCACGTGATCATCCATCCATACAAGTCAACAACAAATCATTCAACCCATAAATAATGTGATTATCATATATGCACTGAAATCTATTCCATTTAAAATACCTATACAATCACTAGTCCTACTGACAATCATGTGCAAGTAATCATGAAGAATCCTTAAAATACAAATCCATGTTTATAGATTATCAATAACAGTTTACAACTAAAACACATATCGATCCCACAAGACTTTTTATCACAAACTTCTAATTAGTCATGAACAATAATCATCATACTTAACCATTTAACAATATTCATAATCTCGATTGCTAACAACCATTCTATCTTAATCATAATACAGCCGAATATATATATATGTTCGGTCCAATTAACAATCAGTTTATGTAATATAGTAATCAAACAATTCATGCAATTTATCATTCCCATAATCAATCATGGCCATAACATCATCAATTTAGAAATCATCACTTTCACATGGCAATATTGTTTAGTCAAAAAGTGGTCAGATCTCAAATCACTTATTCAAATCCCTATGTTCTCATGTGGTCGATACCTTTTTCTGATTTATTGTTATCCCTTCTATCAATCCATGAATCTATATATCTATTGGACCAACATCTCAAGTAACATGCTTGCCATCATATATAAACAACATAAATTAATAACATCCACATGCTCACTTACAACCAACATAATTTATAAGAATAATATTAACACTAACCGATCGAAGGAAAAGAGTAGGGATTGATCCGAACACCAAAGGCTTCGAGAGAAAAGATGTTGTTGCCGTCGAGTTCTAGAGAGAAGGAAGAGAGCTAGGGTTTGTGTGTGTGTGATTAGTAACAATTGAGGAGTTTTACCCTAACCCCTTAGTGTTATGCGACAAAGAGGAGAGTGGGCCGAACCCTCAATGGGCTGCCCATTGATCCGAATACTAAGTGTAGCCCAAAAAGACTTGTGCGAGTGGGTTGTGTTGTGCGATCGGATTAATACTATTCAATACACATCATCACGTAATCATAACCACATAACATTTAATCAATCACAAAGTCACACATAATCTCATTAACTCAACATATCAACTAATTACACCAAGTTCAAATACGTTACATCAAGTACGTTGATAAGTTCGGAAAATACGAGTTGTCACAGATGACATGGAGGGTGTTCATTCTTAAGGATTCTTGGGGAAGAATGGGGGAATGGTGGGTCCTTTCTTTTTTTTATTTAGTTTAAATTTAATAAAATAATTATAATAAGGTTGTTTGTGAGAAAGATATATATGTTATTGTTGTGGGTAAAAAGTGTTTGTGGGAAGAATAAGTGAAAAGCTGATGTGGCATGCTGATTAGGATGTTTGTAGAAAGGATAGTCTTTCACTGATGCGGATAGTAGACCCATTGGCCATTATGTATAAAAGTATTAGATTATCATTTCTAGTAACATTAGGAAGATATGACTAATTACACAAACAGAAAATGCCTAAGTTTAGAATCTTGTCCAAAATGATTGTTAATTCTTATATTTATGCTTGTTCAGTTTTATTCATTTGTTTTTGTTTACTTATGTTTGTGGTTGTTTCATGTTCATGACCCGAGCCATTCATCTAAAATTAATAATGAACACGATACACTCAGTTTCTTAATGAGTAGACACAAACAAAAAAAAATGTTACACGTACACAAAACTTTCATATTTCATCACCCATTAACACCCCTACCACCTTGCTTCTTATCTCCCTCTTGCAGCCTTCAGTCCCCACCAATTAGAGTCGCAACCCTCACCCCACGTCCGCGGAGACATCCTGAGCCGGCTTCCACGCCACCCCATGTCGGTGTTTGGCGCCCGCGCCACTTCGACGTGACAGGGCTACCACAGTACCACACCCACAACATCCTAAAGAAATTGGTTTAGATCATTTTTAGCACATAGATAACATCCTAAAGAAAGTGGTTCAGATCATTTTAGCACATACATAACATCCTAAAGAAATTATATGTAAGTGAGACCTTTCTATTTAACTACTGCTCGTTTAAATTAAACATACATGATACTCGTATTAGTAGAGTAATCACCTTTTCACTAGTTTAAAATTTGCGAAAATAGTTCTTATAGTTGGTTATAAAATAAGCACAATGTACATCAATTTTGCTCAAATAGCTTTCGTCTGACATCTTATGTGATCATTTTGTGTGTCTTGTAATAAAATAGCCATAAATCCACAAACACAAATTCATCTTTGTCTTGGTTAAATCAAGCAACTAATCTATATTAAGACAACATCATTAGCTAAATCAAGATACCCAAATTTTAAGATCTAAACATAATGACCCAAAAATAAATATATATACAACATAGTTTAGTAACAAAGTTGAGTGTGGTAAAGGTTAGAATTCAATGAGTTGCGTGCTAGGTGAAACAAGGGGTATTCATAGGCTTGGTTGAACATTCATTTTAAACATCAAACATGTTTAGCACCATCAGACGGCATCCATGCGGGGTTTTTTTTTTTTTTTTTTTTTGAAATTGGCTTGTAATAATCCCTAGTAGACATTGGCCATTAACAGTCTCACTTTTGAATATTCCCCCTGACAGTCCAGCTTTTCACCTAGTTTTCCTCTACTTGTCCCCTATTAAAAAAACTTAACGAAGTTAAGTTTTTTTCCGAATTACAAACAGATAATTTAGGGCTTTTGATCAGAACGATGATACGAGTCGATTGATGTAAAACTTACCTCGAAACGGTGCTCCAAACGACTTGATTTTTGTTAATTGGAAGTTTAAACACCCGAATTGAAGCACTGTTTTCTTCGTTTGGAGCACCGTTTCGAGTGAAGGATAATATGGTACAAAAAAAGTTATTGGATGAAACTGGCAAACATGCCCAAACCTCAGGGACGATTTTGGCAATTTACTCTAAAAATAAAGATAAAATAGTATTAAAACGATTTCGTCAAATAGACAAAACAAACAACATGAAAATAGTGTGTAAAATTTGAAGACGATTTCGAATAATATAATCTAAAGAATGAAAACTCACAATTCATAATATTCAATTTATAACCCGTGAACTTCATGGGAACTAATTGACGGGTTATGATACATATTTATAACCCGTGAACTTCACGGGAACTTAAATTAGAGTGATCAAAAACTGGATTGCAATGGCATGCATTAACATCTCTATGGACCTTAAAAACCGGAAAAAAGAAAATGGTAAAGAAGCATATTCCCAACGTAACTCTTGCTAGTTGATTCATAATAAAAGTTATCGTTGTCTAAGAGTAGCGGATAATTTACTAACGCTATACCCATAATAATGAAAAAAAAAAGTTTTTAACAAACATTATTAACTATTAATCATGTATTATGTGTAAGAGAAAGAAATAATTAGTGTTAAGGATCTTCCTTGTCACATAAAATCCATATTATGTTATAGACAATGTAATGATGGTTTGAAACAATCAAGTATAGGCCCATCCTTTTTAACCGATACCCGATCACTGAATCCGACCCGAAAAGACCCGATTCGATTAACTACTACCCTATAAAACCCAAACCCGATTACCCGACCCAAAGACAATTAATTAGTTCGGGAATTCGGATTAACCTGAATAACCCGATCTATATTGCTAAAATAAAACCTTTTTTTTTTCTAAAAGTTTATGACTACCCATATTTTGAAATTTGAATTTTGAAGATCCAATGCTTGATGTTACCATAGCTTACTGAACGGTTTTCACAAAACAAACTTAATGCTTTATAAGGTTCGTATACGTTTTAATCGTTTATAGATTCATTGCTATACAGCCAAGGAACTTCAGTAAAATTTTATTCTAGTTTCCACCACTAAGAATTATAAGGTTCGTATACATTTTAATCCTTATTGTTAGAAACGAATTATGCTAAATTGCTAATAGAGTAATAGAAGTTTGTTACCCGTTATAAATATTTAGAATAGGCTTTAAATAGAAAACCATTGTGAAGAGGTATGGTCTCAATTCCTTGCCTACATGGCAAGGACAACACCACTTCCTCATCCTACATGGCGTCCGCATCAGTGAATGAATCCAGAAGCTTCTGGAATACGTCAAGGTGGCACCAAAGATGCTCCTTCCGACATAAAGGACAATACGTGTCACCACCCATCGTGCGCCATGTAGACCTGCAGCAAATCAAGGAGCAGTCCGACAATACCAGTACAACGTTTCCAGCATGGACAAATATAGGCGCGCCACGTATACCACTACACTGACTACAGCAGGGGAGACCAAGAGGATATTCCCCTTGGTCGGACAGCTGGCGCCCTATACCAGCTGGCGAAGATGTTCCTCCCTCTCTCACCCTCCGGCTATAAATAGGACCCTTCATCATTCAGGTTGATCCATTCTATTCCCTACTCTCTCACTCTTAACACACGCTACTTTATCTCCTCAGAACAGTACTTATTCTCACGCCGGAGCCCGGTTAAGAGGGAAACCTCCATATTTCCCTCTTAACGAGCTAACGGTGTTGCTGTTTTGCAGGAACCGTCATTTGGCGAGCGACGAAGGAGATTGAGCCCCACAAAAGAGACAAACCGGCTAGTTTCACCCTAGGTGTTAACCAGTGTTTCATCACATTGTGAGGTATTGTAACTAAGTTTACAACTATTGTCGTTCAAAACAAAAGTATGGAATTATTATTTAGATAAAATCTGAAGTTCAATCATAAGACTTTATAAGAATAATTATTTTTTTTTAGAACCGATAAGATTCATTAATTAAGTATCAACAATATAATTTTAAATTTGTTAAGGCCTTGATGTATATTTTAACACTCCTTATAACAATATCTAAGTGTCACGTCACTTATTTTTTTCTCATTTCTCTCTACATCAATCAAAGACCTTGGGGCATGCTTTAACCCTTTTTAACTTCACTTAAGTTTCACATCAACTATTTTTCCTTATTTCGCTCTCTGTCACTCCAAAGAAATGGTTTAATCCTGTTAACTTCATCTAACACTATTTTTTTGTGGTTTTTGGTTTGTAAAAGAAAAGAATATTTATTCAATCTCTTAACATCTGGTTAACATGTTAACATATAACCTCTTTAATGCTCCTTACATACAAGGAGGGAGTGGTATACAATACAAGTTAACATGTCAAATCATCGTTAACACCCAATATGTTAGGCTTTTAGATATACTTTAACCTAACTTAACTCCACCTAAGTGACACATCAACTTTTTTTCTCATTTCACTGTCTCACTCTAAGGAAATGGTTTAACATGTTAAAACATAACTCGTTTAATGCACTTTAACATTGGGTTTTTGTCTAAAAAGAAAATAATAATTAATTTAATCTCTTAACATTGGGTTAACATGTTAACACATAAATCATTTAATGCACTTTAGCACAAGTAGGGAGTGGTTTGCAATGTTAATTAACATGTCATGTCATTGTTAACACTCTAGATGTTAGAGTACACCCCATTGCCTTATAGCACACCTTATGGCCAAAGGAAATGGTTTAATTACGTTAACTCCATCTAACTCTATTTTTTAGTGGTTTTAGTTTAAAAACAAAAAAAAAATTAATTCAATCTCTTAACATCTGATTAACATGTTAACAAATAATTTTTTAATGCCTTAGGGGTTGTGTGCAATAGTGTATGACCTAAACTAAATCAGTTGGATTCATAAATAACAATAATGCTTAACTTAAAAACTATATAAAATATATATTTAAGCAAAAAAGGTTTAAATATTTTTTTCAAGTTAATAGACTTCAAATTTCCCCTATATTAATTTACAAAAATACTTCTACTCACATTATTACTATTCCTTTTTGCTTTGTCATGATTGGTTGAATAAATAGAGTGGATTAGTTAGAATGGGTCAAGGGTATGGTTTAAATGAAGATATGGTTTCTTATTGGAAAAAAGATTTAGACCGTGGGGTATGGTGGGGCTTGGGTTGGGCTTGGGTTGGGGCATTTGTTGACACGTGGAATGGGAGGCCCCCACCTTTGAAAACAAACTCAAACCCACGCCCGTGGGGTATGGTGGGGCTTGGGTTAGGGGCTTGGGTTGGGGGCATGAGTTGACACATGGGGGCATGTGAAATGGCTAGTTTGGTTTAGCCATTGAGAGCCTGCCATGTCACCTTGCTAGCCCGCTCCACGCCCGGCTTGAAAGCCAAGCCCCAAGGGCCACGCCCCAACCCAAGCCCCATACCCTATGGCCTTAGGGTAAATTACTTTTTGAGTCCCCGTGTTTTAGTGGTTTTAACTAGTTGAATCCAAAAGCAAAAAATTTAACGAACTGCGTCCCTATAAGCATTTTCATTAACCATTTGAGTCCTTTTGGGTCCAAATTTTAACCTGAGTTCAATTTTTTGGACTCAAATCGTTATAAAATAAACAATATTGGACTCAAAACGTTATAAAATAAATTGCTAGGGACTCAGGGTATTAAACTTTTTGATTTTGGACTCAAGTGGTTAAAACCACTAAAACACAGGGACTCAATAAGTAATTTACTCGAAGATTTAATTATTTTATAAGCTATTTTACAATGATTTTTTTTTTATTTTATCTTGAAAAGGTACAATTTTATTACATTTTATTGTGGATAGTACGGTATATTGAAATGGTGGGATTGAAACAATACCATTTTTTTGAATGGTAAATTTTTCTTTTAAACCCTGTCGTCTATAGAATTTGAACCCAAAATCTCACCCTTCCAAACTAAGGTGTTTAAAGGTTTTGTCTTTGTCAATGAACCACACCACATTACCAAATTATTTAATATGATAATTAAAATGTAACGTTTGTTGTTGATAACTATGAATTAACATTCAATGCTATGTTTTCTTTTTAACTATATAGCTAAATCGATTTATTTTTAGTACTATTTGATTAATTTCTTAGGTTTGTTTAGTTATCGTTTCGACTAAAAAAATTTTTTTTTACGATAATGTAATTTTATGTTTCAGTTTAAAGTTGACGAGTTAACACTTCGCAACGCGCGTTGTGGTTTAACATTTTTACATCTATCTTTGGTACAATTTGATAGTCCAGTCACAACGCACGGGTTCTAAAAACTCGTTAAATAATAAAAAGGAAGTTATTAATTAATATTTAAAAGTGAAACAAAATATATGTTAAGGGAAAAGGGATATGAGTCGGTGCAATTAAGAGGACTGAGAATCTAATTAAATCATTATATTTTATTTTAGGAATACAATCAATCTTAGGATACGCGCATAAAGATATCCATCTGATAGCCGTTAAAAAAATATCCATAAAGTAGCCACCATATAAAAAACTATATAAGAGCATTGAATTGATGTATACTTTTCTTCATCACGACATAATTTCTCTTATACCGGTTTCTTTCTGATTCAAGATAATTAAAACATGGATCCGTATTATGATCACCAGCCCATTCTGCAACAACACTACTATGCATTCGTATTTCCTATATCTGCTGAGTGGGTGGTGTATGATCAAGTGAATATTCCTGCTCATTACACCATGCCCATCTTCTACCCTCAACCGGTGCAGTATGTTGACGATGTAGCCATTCTCAACACCCCTGATGACATGTGGGTCAATCAAGAACAACATCCTATGTATTCGTATTTCCAGAATCAGAACTACGTGCCATATCAAACACCAGAACACACATTCTTCAACACATCTGACTCTTTGACGTTAGACGAGACTTTGATCATGCAAGAGATAGAGGAAGAGATTTCTGCGCTACAAGGAGTGATCGCTGCAGGTACGAGTGATTCAGGTTTATCAGAGGAAGAGATTTCTAAGCATCTGCAAGTGTACACTGCACAAGGAAAGATGAGTGAAGTGGATGCTTGTTCTATTTGTTTGGGTGAATATGAAAAGAAGGAGAAGATGGGGAGACTCGAATGTGGGCATCGATATCATGCGGAATGCATCAAGCGTTGGTTGTTATCTAAGAATGTTTGCCCCATGTGTAGGTCTACTGCATTGACAGTACAAGTGTCATTAATTTGATTATGATTGGCGATGTAGTGGATTAGATTTGTGTTACATTACTGGATATTTGGATATATGATACCAGTTTAATTTTTATCGTTTTTGTATGTCTGTTGCTTGTTAGCAGTTCCCTAATCAATGTGCTTTTCGGCTATTTTAATATATTTCTTTTAGATTTTACAAGTTCTGAGATATAACCGAATCTAAATCCACATATCTACAGTTAAAGTGTCAAACATCCCCCATTTCAATGTGTGGAAAAATAAATATTCCATTGATTAAGAACTTTGTTTCGTTTTAGTCGGTTTCGGTTTTTATTGTTTCGTTTCGGTTGGTTTTCCGGTTTCGTTTTGGTTTGGCAACTTTTTCGGGTTATTTTATCGTTTTGGTTGGTTTCGGTTTTTTCTTTGTTTCATTTTGGTAGGTTTTTTTTGTTTCTGTCATGACTTGAACAAAAGGTTATGAACGATGAAATCATGTTTATAGAAACGGCAAAAAAAACAAACCCGTTTCAACCCGAAACCCATTCCTAACGGGACCCAATTTGACCCAAACTCAATTGGACCCGAATCCGTTCCAACCCGGACCCGTTCCGACCTGATCCAAAACA
The DNA here is from genome assembly GCA_030545235.1 of Helianthus tuberosus. Taxonomy (NCBI): domain Eukaryota; kingdom Viridiplantae; phylum Streptophyta; class Magnoliopsida; order Asterales; family Asteraceae; genus Helianthus; species Helianthus tuberosus. The sequence continues at coordinate 146,929,719 of CM060414.1, read as the reverse complement.
ACCCTTTTCTAATTTGACCCATCTTGATCCTGACCCGTTCTGACCCGACCCGTTTGCCAGTCCTAAATTTAAGAACATGTAGACTTGCACAGAAACTCTTCATAATAACATATTCAACATCTTATCTTAATGCTCATTGGAATAATTCCGAGCCAAAACAACCCTATTCACTGAATGTTTCTCTATTTATATATTAATTTGTGAAATATTTTTTAATGTTATACAAATTAAATCTGTACAAATCAAACAACTCACTGTTCTTACTTGGAAACTGGAGGATTAACCCTACAAACCTCAGCATTGAAGCCAGAATCCATAAAAAACAGAAGCCATGCACGTTGTTGTTCAGAAAGACGATCCCGAGGCCCTTTAACTTCAACAAGTTTTGCCTCACCGCTATAATCAGAATGAAACCGCCACAATAGTAGATCCGGCATGCCGCTAGACCAACTCCTGTAGTCTTGTGCCAGGTGTCGACAGATGGTTGCCATGCAACCGCTACCTATGCAAGTCACAACTGCTCGGAGTTCAGTTAACGAGTGTCTGTTCCAGTTAACACCTCGACATGATGTTCCAAAATGTGATTCCCATGAAGTTATGAGTATTTCCTCTGCCATGCCTTCCTGAATTTTTGATAATAATTGTTCTGTGATGCTTTTTCTAGCTTCGTAAAAGTAATCTGTGTCTAAATCTAAGGGTGAAGTCTGCAATAGAAATCAAGCAAAGTTTCAGATAATATGTGTGTGTGTATAAATACGTATAAAGAGAGATGTGCGTTCGTTTCAGAACCAATAATATGTTGATAATCGCATAATGCATTATATTTTGTTTTAAAAGGGATACACAAGACAGTTATGTAATTGTTTCTCTCTCCCACTACTTTATACAAGCGCATTATTTGGTTCTCAACATATCATTGATTCTGAAACGAGCATGCCCCTATATATATGTTTATATAATGGGCAGGTTTGTGTAAGGAGTCAAAACAAGTATTTTTGTTAATTTATGAGTAAATTGCCATTTTAGTCCCTGAGTTTTGACCAAAATTGCCACTTTAGTCCAAATAGTTTTTTTCTTGCCATTTTAGTCCAAATAGTTTTGTTTTCTTGCCATTTTAGTCCAAATAGTTTTGTTTTCTGCCATTTTAGTCCCTGGTAGGTGGTGATGGTGGTGGGGTGGGTGGGTGGGTGGTGACGGTGCAGGCAGGTGGTGGCGATGATAGAAGGTTAGTCCCTGCACCGTCACCACCCACCCACCCACCCCACCACCATCACCACCCACCATTTCCACTACCACCGGGCACTTTTACGCCACCCACGTCATTAACCAACATCACCGTCATCATCGTAAAACCAACAACAACCGCCATCATCTTCACTGTAAACTGGCACAACACCATCCCCATACCATCGCACCTGCAAAAAAAGAAAGAAAAATGTGGTTCGACCAAAATTCACCTAAGTTAAATAATTTTTTTTGAATGGAGTTAGTGGGTTGGATGAAAATGGCAACAAATGACAAAACTCAGGGACTAAAATGGCAGAAAACAAAACTATTTGGACTAAAATGGCAAGAAAACAAAACTATTTGGACTAAAATGGCAAGAAAAAAACTATTTGGACTAAAGTGGCAATTTTGGTCAAAACTGAGGGACTAAAATGGCAATTTACTCTTAATTTATTTTAAAAGGTTAACGTGTCGAATATGAGTTCTAAGATGATATTGCTATGATAATAATCTTAACTTTCTCGATATAGCAATTTAGCAGGTTGTACGCAATAACATGGTTGTGAAAATCCCAACTAGCCTCCAATTAAAGTCGCCGATTAATCACTAGTCAGAGGTTCACCGAGTAATTTTTATCTAATCGGCCAATTAATTAGTAGGCGGCCACCAGCGGTCAAATACAGTCGTAATTGACCAAAAACCGGTGGCATTCTAGCGATTCCGGCCAAATTCTTGACCAAAACCTGCTAATTCTGGCAATTAATCCTATCTATATGAAAATATGGGTCGAAAAAGGTGTTAAAACATGTCCACTTAAAAGAAATACATATAAAAATGTGTTTATATACATATAAGACTGAAGATTACATATAAAATCTCAATCCAATTAGTCCCTATTAATCCTCATTAATCGCTAGTCCGTACCCCACCAGCTGGCTAGCGCTAGCGATTCTTAGTTTCTTACAACACTGAAAAAAACATGTTAGACATCTTTCGACACGTTTGATCTATATAAATCGTTTCCTTTTAAGCTTTGTTCTATCCATTTTGACCCGTTAAGAATAAAATACAATCCAAATCAACCAATCATAAATATGTGGGACATGGTTACCAACACAACAATCAACAACTAGCATAAGTTGCAACACAAAATAGAAACTGAAAAAGTGACAATATAAAACATTTGACTTATAATGTAACTGTATTTCGGTACCTGAAATCTGGTGAGAAAGACGTTTGGCACATCAGAAAAGATAACATCCCACATAAGAAGTCCAAAAACCGTCAACCAAATTCCGCTTTCTGAATGAACACCTTGCCATTGACCACCATCTTCACCCGCATAATACTGAAGAGCAAGCTGCTCTACCCCGCATTGTTCTCCATCTTCACCGCAAAACCTGCTCTTTGTCCCGGTTTTACAGTTGATCGGCCTACCTTGAACATGAACCTAAACAATAGCTCCAAAAAAGAGACTTGTTAAGTGAAAAATAAAGAGCAAACATTAAAATTTTAGATCTCCTAGACGTCATAACTTCATGTCTGCAAACAAAAACTGATAGGAGTTCCCATCGGGTCCAAACAGAACAGAAACTGAAAAAAATTCAGATAAATGGAGCCGATTACCTAACCGACAGGGGTGTGAATTTCTGACACGACACGAACCTAACAAGAAATTCATGGGTTTGGGTTTAGTCTAAGCAAGTTCGGATCAGTTTCAGGTTGAACTCACGAACCCATTTAGCTAAACAGGTTGGGTTCGGGTCAACCCGATAAGGTTGGTAGGTTGACCCGTTTAACCCATTTATATTATATTATATTATTTACAAAATGTTTTATGACATAAATTATATTGGGTGTGTATTTTAAGCCATAATTACAACTTAAAAAAGGAATCTTGACATAATATTTTATCATTTAAATGTAATTGTATTATATACATTTGTGTTCTTTTGTAGTAAATTTTATAATGTATATATGTGTGGGCTCTCGGGGGGCAAAAGTGAAAGTGCACTAATTTTAACGTTATTTTACTAATTTCGTGAAAATAACGTTAAAAGGGGGAGATGGTTAATCATGCATCATGTAGTGGCGTTGATAGCCGAAAGACAAGGGGGTACATGCACTAATCGGCAGTTGTCTCAATTGCTGAGTGTTATGTGCCTTATGTCCAAGGCTTGATGCAAAACTACTATCGAGCTGGGGGTCTCACTGGAAGCAACCTCTCTATTCCTACGGGGTAGAGGTAAGGCTGTCTACATCTTACCCTCCTCAGACCCTACCTTAGCTTTGCTATTGGTGGGATTTACTGAGTATGATGATGATGATGATGATGATGATGTAGTAAATTTTAACTTTAACATTATAATTTGCAGAAAATAATAAAGAAGAATAAGAAAAAATGGGCTGAACGGGTCGTCTTCAGGTTTGACTAATGTTTTGGGTTCGAGTCAGATTGAACCCACGAACACGGCCTGTTTAGCACCCCTACTAACCGATCTAAAATGGTTCAGTTCCGTTCTGCATCCGATTTAAAACTGGTTCGGTCCCAAACTAATTTTGTAACACTTTTGGGCTGAACCGAGAATCGGTTTTTTTACCAAAATCATAATTCATTTTTTCACAATATATAAATACCAGACTAAGAGGTATAAACTAACTAGTAACAACCTCGGGGATCTTTCTATTGACAGATTCAGAGTAACTGGGAATTTTCCACCGTCTTGGCGGTCTTCCTAATCGAAGTACACGCCTTTGCAATGATACTCTTGAGCCCGCACGAACCCATGGATCATCTAATCCACTTTCAGCAACAGATAGGCTCTCATTGACCCGACCCAGATGTTCCAAATCAATTGAGAGTCTTAGTGTCCAATAACCTCTTCTTCTATCTTTAGCAAAATTAAGTAACAGATGCTTAAGTAAATCAATTGCATCAGTGTACCTGAGAAATTATAAATTATTACATCCATTACAGTCACATATGAAAAATAAAAAAATACATCTGTTTAACCTGTTTTCTTTTGAGCTAATTTTATTTTGGTTTTGCCAGTTGAAGATGAACATAACCCAGATTGACCCATTGACAAGTAAAATTGTGAAAAACCAAGAAACGGAACGTGATTTCTACGGATCAGTGTTTAATTATGTTCGAGACGGAAGTTTTAGTTAGATAAACAAATTCGGTAGAAATTTTGGCAGCATAATATTTAGTCATCACAGTTTATTCATACTGAAAGAGTTTACATCGTTTAAGCTCTGGAAGAGAACAAGTGTGTTCGATCTCCAAAAATCTAAAACTTATCTTCTCCAACGCAAGTCTCCTTATTTATAGGGTATGACTCATGCGTTGGGAGCAACAACACATGACTCATGCGTTGGAACACTAACACGCATGGCTCATATGTTGTACAACACGCAACGTATGGCTACAAGTCAACCGCAACACTCATGCGTTAACTATCTACAAATACAACACACTCTATCTAGCCTATTCACACAGTAAGGGACACACAAATATGCACTAACAAAGTGTCAAAATAACCTATGAGAGAATGTACCGGAGCCCGTACCTACGTTCAGACTCAAGAAAAGAAACGCCTAAAAGAACCACCTTGGAGTAGACCCACGATGCTGAAAAGCACGAGAATTTAATAGCTTTTGCAGCACAGCTAGATATACGGGAAATGGATATTGCTATACATCTCAAGACCATTGACGAGTCATCTTCTTCAAGAGATTCATCCATGATTTGTGCTACTTCGAGTGCCTATTGACAGCTTATATTAGTCTGGTAATGACTACAGGCTAAAATAAACAATTAATAATCTCAGTATTACCTCCTCATAAGATAGTAAATCATTTCGACTAGAAAACAACTGGTCAGTGACGATACAATTGTAAGTTGGATACTTCACGATTCCCAAATCCACAAGTAAAAATGCTGACAGATCTTGCTCCCCGTTACAGAAGAAAAGCCTCTGTACAAAAACAATATAAGAGATATCAGAGAAAACTAAACGCCAAATTAATGTGATGTCATAATAGATTTACCTCAACGCGCCAAACGAGGGAATCGGCTGATGAAGAAACACGTATGCAAGTGCCAGTTTTCTCCAGGACCATTTTATATAGCAATGAGCTGTGGCATACGTGATTATTATAATTAATAGAAGAAATAAACTGAGTACAGATGGAGTAGATAATTAGGATTTAGGAAATATAGTAAGACCTTGATCGATCCCCGTATGCAGAAAGAAGTAACGAAATGGACTCTTGCTTGCGTGAACTATGACTGCATTTCTGAAAAATGCTAACATTTATCAGAAGAATATTTGAGCTTAAGAAATGCAATAAGAAAGTCAATGAGAACTGCATTCCAATATAATGAAGTTTATAAGAAACAATTGTAGCCAAAAAAGACAAAAAGTGCCAGCATATACCATTGTAAAATTATATATATATATAAAGTGTATCTTACAAAATCCCTTAACGTACGACACATTCGCGACGGCAAGTTCGCATGTTATAAACCCGTAAAAGAAATATCGCATGTTATAAAAACGAAAGTTCGCACGTTAAAAAAAATACAATTCGCATGTTCAAATAAAAACCCAATTCGCATGTTGTTATGGAAACCCAATTCGCATGGTCAAATAAAACTACAATTTCGCATGTTCTTATTGGAACCCAAATTCGCATGTTAGTTACAAGTATTCGCATGTTGATAATGCATCGCGTACGCGTTGTACGTTAAGGCATTTTGTACGTTAACCGGCCTCTCTCTCTCTCTCTCTCTCTCTCTCTCTATATATATATATATATATATAAGTAGTTAATGAAGTAAAATATCGGATATCGGTCAAGGACCGATATTTGAGATATCGGTTATCGCGGTGGGATATCGGTAACTTTAATATCATGCTAAATTTATATATATATATATATATATAGCAATTTAACACTATCAATTGTAAGAAGTAAGAATTGACTAAGACTTAAAACACTAACATTTAACAGTAACTAACAATTAAGACGTAAAACACTAATAGCAGCAATAAGAAGAAAAATAAACGGTAGAAATAAGAAGAATGGTACTGATATTGGGAAAATCGGTGATTTATCAATCAGATATCGGTCCTATATCGGTCAAATATCGGACAATATCGTTGATTTAATAAAATACGCACGTTATAATACATAATTGCGCAAGTTATTTGCATAATTACGCATGGGTTGGGTTAAACCCAAATTACGCATGTTATTTGCATAATTACGCATGAGTTGGGTTAACCCTAATTACACACGTTATTTGCATAATCATGCAGGTTATTTTTTCACTAGCGCACCATCGCACGTTAAGACCCTTTTGTATTTAAAACTGTCATTGTATATATGTGTGCGTGTGTGTGAGAGAGAGAGAGAGAGAGAGAGAGAGAGAGAATTTTAACTTAGGATCCAAGCCATCAATATTCACAAATTTAATATCTTGGACTGCGTATTTTTCAAGAGAACAAAAAAAAGTATATATAACATTAGATGATTAACAATTTATGGCCCGTATCTGTCCACACAGTAGTTCTCTTCATGTGTGGTCATCAGAAGCCAAAATGTAACTTTAGGAGCACAACTACAGTATCAACCAAATTTAGGAGGTACCCTCCGTAATGCTCCATCAGTGCATACTACGTTAGATGTATAACGAACAACCTTAACTCTTAAGAAAGCAAAAAATAGAATATTATGGGAAAGCATAGGTGTTCAGTAACTTAATCCGGTTTAAAGAATGAAATTAGTGAAATTTAAGTTTATTAATATTAATCTCATGCAATGCAGACCTTATTAGTCACACTTAGCATTTCCCGCAGCTCACCCACAGTAAGAATGTTCAAAATTTGTTCCAAATCATCTTTGTGTAATTCACTTGTGGTTTCAGTGGAACAAATATAACCTGCTTCTGCAAGATGACAATATACATAACCTTACTGACATTATATATATAATATATTAAAAATATTTTCTTTCTGACTATTGGCAAAAATACGAAGATACAATTAATTTGTAAATATATAACTAAATCACCAGAGAGTTCCTTCACTGCAAGTTGGTTGTCCAATATTTCAGCATAGGATATACTGGACATTCGAAACCATGGACCTGAAGTAAAAAAAGAATACGTATATTTATAAGCAAAGATAGGAAGCTACAATATTTCAGCTAAGAACAATAAGGTGCTGTTTGTTTTTGCAGACATAAACTGTCTGCAAGCTGATTTCATCTGTTTTTATGTCTGCAACTGAAGATGTGGTCTAAAGCTCTTCAAGCTGAAAATATAAGACTGTTTGTTTTTATAAAGTGATACTGTCTGCATAAACAATCATCATACACTTTGTATCTTCAGAATTAACATATCCATGATCCAAGTATCCAACTCACATTTTAATTAATGTATCTTCACAATTAATAAATTAAAAAATTATTAACTGAAAAAAAAAAAACAACCACCCCATCTTCACATTATTCAACGTGAGAAGCAACCATCTTCAACTACCCCATCTTCTTCAAGATTCAACCCCATCTTCTTCAAGATTCAACACCTTAACAACCCCATCTTCAACAAGCATAGCATACCTCCTGGACCTAACCCTTAACCCAACTGGTGAGGTCGGAGATGGTGATGGTTTGGAGTTCGTCGGAGGAGTCGGTGGTGGTTTGGAGTTCGTCGGAGGAGTCGGTGGAGTTCGTCGGAGGAATGGGTGGTGGTGGTTGAGGGGGCGAAAGGAGAGGGAGCGGTGGTGGGTGAAGGGGCGGTGGTGGTGGTGGCAGACGGAGGCAACGGCAGGCGTCGTAGCTTCCTCTGAAAGAGGCCTTCATGGTTTTGTGTGGAATTGGGAAGAAGAAGAGGATGCTGGAGATGTTGGTAGCAGGATGTTTGAAGGAGTTGTGTGAAGATGTTTGAAGCAAGGGTTCATAGCTCTTGTTTTAAGATGAAATAAGCCATTTTCAGATCTGTTTAAAAAATAAAAACAAACAGTCTTCAAGGGAAACGTCTGCGCGCCTGCAGACAACAGTTCCCTTGAAGATGTTTGAAGAAAAAACAAACACCCCATAAATGTTTATAAGTGACATGATCAGTACCTTTTCGTGTATAAAGACGAATGAAGAGCCGTTGACTATCATTAGAAAGCAAAAGAAACTTTTCTGCAAAACAAAACATACATAAGGATAATAATCATAATATAGTATAAAACTATGCGTAAACCAGGAAATGTATAAAGTATAAACAAAACTAAGTTCAATATATTATATACGCACCTAAGAAAGTCTTTTCATCATGTGTAAAAACATGAGGGGTCGACCTCAAAACCTCTTGTAGCAACAGACAAAAATTCTGTTGGTACTTCACCATGCCAAGGGGTGCCGTCTCACCTAAATTGACTGCATTTATAACATGTCGGCATAATGACTGTAAAACTTTAACTTTTTCGTCTTCGAGTTCGCTAAAAGAAATCTTCTCTTGACACCAAATTTGAATTGGGACAACAACACGAGATTGTTCAGGGACCGACATTATACGACCCTACAATACAATCACTGTAAAGTATCATGTAAATCGTTATTTAGAGAGATGTTTGAGCAGGTGCAACAGTTCCAGCGCTTGTTGGGTCAGAAAACACATGCTCATTAACATATACATATATGTGTGTGTATGTATATGGGGTAAGGATCCGGTACAAAATGTCTTTAACCTAGGAAGTGTAGGAAACCGGGTCAAACAAACTCCGATTGAATTTCAGCGGTGTTGGAACAGGTCGTTGGACCCTAACCAAAAATCGTAACCCCTTAGGCCTTAACCCTAAACCCTAAGGCTAAACCCTAAAACCTAAGCTAAACCCGAAATACTAATGCTAAACCCTAAAAGTTAAAGTCTAAACACTAAAAGCTAAACCCTATATATATATTTGGATAGGGTTCGACGAGGCGATTCCAACGCCGTAAGAATGAGGTAAATCGGAGTTCATTTGACCTGGTTTCCTACACTTCCTAGGTTAAGATTGTTTTATATGTATACGTATATACGTATACGTATATGCTTGGTTTAAAAAAGCGAACTTAAAGCGTGAAGCGGTGAAGCGTTTGGAATAGCGCTTTTTTTATCTGAAGCGATAATTTACATGAAGCGTTTTGAAGCGCCGCTTTAAGCCCGAAGCGCCATGTGTTTGAAGCGACGCTCCAGCCCAATCAGGTCAGATTTGGGTTTTTATTTGGGCCCAATAGTCTCCAATAGGATTTAATTGAGGTCCAACAGCTTTTATTGATATACCCGCTACTTCTTTACCCTAAAAAAAAGAACGTTAGCTTTGTCCAGCCGTTCCCTCCCTCTTCTCCATCAATTCTTCATATTTTCTTCAAAAATCAGCCTTCTCCAATAATCGACGGTGCTAGTACATCAAGGGACAAGGGAAAACAAGCTCTATATGATGAAGATGAGCTCGAAGAAGATATTGGATTGAGTGATGTTGATGGAGAAGAATACATACTTGATTATGATCATTATTGATTAAAGACAATTTTTATGTTTATGTTTTAAGTGTTTCAGCTTTAATTTATGTTTTAACTATGTCTTTTAGGTGTTAAGTGTGTTTTTTAATCATATTTTTTGAATTTATTATTGATTAAAAAGTAGAATATGTCATATTGATGTGTACAAATATTTTTTATATTTTTTTTTATTTTGAGCGCTTCGTATACCTTTTGGAACCAAAACGCTTCGGAGCGCCTAACGCTTTTTTAAACCAAGTGTATGTGTATATGTGTATGTGTATGTGTATGTGTATGTGTATTGGTAGGCTGGTAGCATTCCACAAAAGTTTATTATACCTCAAAGCTTATGCCAAATGTGTCCATCAACTTCGATAAGTGTTCAGCTAGCTCTCGAGGTATATAACCAAGCACTTTAATGCATCCAGAATCTGCAGAAAGAACCTGAATCAAAGTCCAAATAATTCTTTAATATTCGCAAAGCACTTTGACTCAAAATGTAAACTAACATCAAAAATATTAACCTTAATGGCATTAGAGTCCTTAATATTTTCAGGATCTCTACAGAGAGATACGTTGTTTCCTGTATGTAACTCCTCTTCTTCACTATACCGTCGGCCAACAATAAAGGTTGCAAGCAATTTCCCTGATATGTCATCATCTGAATTAACATTTTCATCATCATTTACAGTTGAACGACCCCCGATGATTATGTCATCAGTCAATAAGGTTTCTGCTGAACCATCTGTATAAGCAAGTGAAACATTGTCTGAACTTGATGACTCATATGTGATACTGTTAGTTTCGTCGATATCTACCACACTCAAATCTGTCATATCCTTATCATTAGAAGTAGGGTTAGATTTTGTGTCATCCAGATTTGTTTGGTCAACTTGGGCTTTTGATCTGGGGCTGAAGTTGAACTGAAGAAGCGTCTGCTGGCTTAATTTCCTTTTAGTCCCTCTTGTCAAACATGCATCTAAACCAAAACGCATCCATAAGATACATGAATGTGCAAAAAAAAACGTTATAAAAGTACCTATAAGACCATCAAGACATGGTTTTCACGAGTCATGGAACTTGTAATGTTTTTAACAACGATACAGAAAACCAACAAATAAACAATATAATGCATAAACCATTTAAACAATTAACTCAAACTTCATTCCTTGAAATATATGCCTACGAACACTGTAATGCACTTTACTCATATGTGAATTAGACTACACATCTAGATGCAAGAGAATGAACTACAACTACATAGGCACATAACTACTCATAAAAACCGGAAAAATATAGTGTACTAAAAATATTCTTAGTAAGAACATTCACATTAGAGCAGCCTCCAAGTCCTACTTTATCTATAAATATATAGAAAAAATAGAGAACGGAACTAAAACTCGCCACACTAGAGCCTCTGCAATAAAATTTTTTTATAGAAACTAAAGTGACACTCAGTATTTAGAGGCTTATTATTCATCAATCAATGTATAATTGTGCGCGTATAAAACCAAAAAAAACCCAAAAAAAAGAAGTGTCTTTGAGTAAAACGTTTTTAAAAAATATACAAACGCTTAGACAAATGATGTTTTTAGTCAAATTATATAGATGGAGACAGAGAGGGTGTTTGGGATTACGTTTTGAAGTGATTATTTGATTATTGCGTTTGTAAAACATAAATAATCTAAAAAATTGTTTGGATGAAAAAGTGATTATCCTACGTTTTGGAGGAGCATGTACCTACATGCTTTTGGGAAAGCATGTACCTACATGCTTTTTCAAAACGCAGTTTAGGAAACGCAAAATCTATTTTGAAAACGCAACACCAAACACCCCCAGAGACTCGATGAGAACGCTCTAAACTACCAAACAGGAAATTTAAGGCTAAGCTCTATACGGTCCTCCTAAAAGTCCGTAACCTTAATCCTACGTCTAACTAACGAATAATTAAAACTAATGTAACTCAGTAACTGTAAGCAACAAGCATTCACAAGAAAATCAAATCATCATCATCATACTCAGTATATCCCACCAATAGCAAAGCTAAGGTAGGGTCTGAGGAGGGTGAGATGTAGACAGCCTTACCTCTACCCCATAGGAATAGAGAGGCTGCTTCCAATGAGACCCCCGGCTCGATTGTAGTTTTGCATCAAGCCTTGGACATAAGGCACATAACACTCGGCAATTGAGACAAACACCGATTAGTGCATGTACCCCCTTGTCTTTTGGCTATCAACGCCACCACATGATGCATGATTAACCATCCCCCTCTTTTAACGTTATTTTCACGAAATTAGTAAAATAACGTTAAAATTAGTGCCTTTTCACTTTTGCCCCCCGAGCGCCCACACATATATACATTATATGAGCATACCACAAGCGGGGCGTACACAAGAAAATCAAATACATGAAAAAAACTCAAACGCAATCTAAACCCTAGGTATACCTAAATGCGAGTTGATCATATACTCTTCTCCGCGAACCTTATTCCCGCAAACCGGACACGTAACCATATCCGAATCCGAACCCGAACTCCGTTCCTCCAACGACTTTTCTGTTTCATTTTCATCTTTCACAGCACTCTAATGAAACAAAAAAACAATATCCAGTATTAACATCACATAACTAATTGGCTGTAAATCTGCAATAATGGTTTAATGATTGGATGTGGATAAAATTGGAGGAAGAATAACCTGAATCGGATCCGATAGAATAGATTGACGATTGGGGAGAAATCGTCGGCGTTTTCCGATTAATCTGATCAGGCTTTCGCGTCCGGTGAGCATCGTTCGGTTGGTGCTTGATTTTGACCTAATTTTCATCATCTTCTTCACTCTGTTTTCTTCTTGGAGAATGGTATTGGAATTTATTTGGGTAATTTGTCCCGCCAAAAAGAGGTGGTGTTCAAGTGGGCCTTGGGTCTCGCCCACAAGTTACTCGAAATCGACTTGTTAAAACTCAAATTGAGGACCTGTTTTTAATCCATTCAGAGGTTGCCTCTTAATGAAATCATTTGTGGCCTTTATGTCTGAATGAATAAGAGGTAACCTTATGTCTGACTGGATAAGAGGTAACATCTGAATGGTAAATCATACATGTCACATTCTTCTACATTATCTTTGTTAAACTCTTAAATGATTTCATTAAGAGGTAGCCTCTTAATACCTCTTAATGTCATTCAGATGCTACCAAACAGCCCCTGAGTCTTTTTAAAAGTGAACTTCATTAAAAGAAAAGTCAAATCTCAAACCGAGGCGGCCACAACACAAACCTTACATACTTACAAATTTACACCAATTACCCCATAAGACAATCAATTTTTTGTATCTATTCTTAAACCACAAAAACCCCACCGTCTTCATTTCACTAATTATCTCTTCAATCTTGACTTGCTTGTTCTCAAACTGGGCTTTGTTTCTCGCCCTCACTATACCTTTAAAGACTTCCTTTTTCACTCCATTCAAACCCACAAAACTGTGGCTTTCCATCAAATCCTTAAAGGAAAATATAATGGGAACAGGAACTTTACACCACCTAAAGATATGATTCCAAACCAAAGAAGAAATCATGCACGCAATGAACATGTGTTCCGCGGTTTCCTCGTTGTAGTTACACGATAAGCTCGACCCGATTAAGCCTAAATTTAAGTGTATTTAATATGCAAGCCTAGGTCTTAGTTGGAGTAGCATGCCCAAGTAACAATTTTACTACCGAAGTACGATCTAAGGGTTACACCGAGAGCAACTCCTAATTAAGGATTGTTTAATGGCAGTGCCGGCTACAAGGAGGTGCAGGGTGGCCCTGTGATTAGGGCCCGAAAATTTTTTAATTTATATATATATATATATAAAATCTGCATGTTTTTATAAATAGGGGCCTTTGTATAACAAGTTTAAAACTCAATTTAAAGTTTTATAAATAAGGCCCAAAGTTTTATAAACTCAATTAATAAGCCCACCCCCAAGACACAAGTGGCTAATAAACAAAAGTTTTTCAAAATTATAACCCAATTGTCATGTGGGAAAAAAGAACGTCGACTTGGAGCCTGGGGATTCACTTTCAGTCGTTCATCATCATCAGACGACAATTCATCGTCATCGCAGCAGAGGAGGATTTATAGGTCGAAATTGAGTGAGAAATCAAGGATATCATCATCATCGATGCAGGAGGTGCTTCAAAGGGCGAATCCAGGGTTTTGTGGGGTGGATAATCTTGAGATTGAGGTATAAAATTCTTATAATTCTTTTTGGGTTATTGGATTTTATCACTCTCAACTATTGGATATTGGTCGCCGCCACTCTCAACTATCACTTTAACTCTCATCACTCCCAACTTAACACTTTGTGTCTTGTGTCACTCTACAGGTGAACATTTCTTAGTGTTTAACTTGTGTTATTGGTGATATTAGGCTAACACTTTTTTAATTACTAGTGACTGCAAGTGAATCTACTCTTAAGAGACAAAAGGGAAGCCAAAATCCACTCAATCGGAGTGACACAACACACAAAGTGTTAAGTTGGGAGTGGTATGAGTCAAAGTGATAGCTGAGAGTGGTAGCGGCTAATACCCAATAGTTAGGAGTGATAAAATCCAATAACCTTTCTTTTTTATTTTAAAATTCTATTTTTGTTAATTTGTTTTATCAACTAGTGGGATTTCCCGCGCTTCGTGGCGGGATTTCGGTCGATATCGGCACAATTCCTTAAAGTATCAGCTCGGTTCTTATAGAAACCAAAAGAAATACACCCAAAGGAATATCGACACGTGTTTTACATCGATCGAAAACAATCTAACAAATATCGATACTGGTAGCTACGTTTTTCGAGCAGGGCATCAATTTGGTCACCGACACTTGCTATAGCATACAGTACTAAAAATACTATATTGCCACACAACTTTATTTTCAATCACTTTTATAATGCCACGTCGAGAAAACATAAAAAAACGAATACGATACCAGTACCAATATAGTTTGAACAATATTTTTTCAGTTCGTCACGTCAAAGAACAAAAAGAATCCCATTTGATTAAAATATTTATCAATCGTAGCTGAAAATAAACATGTTACAACATTGTATTTAAAATTTTATATTATCTATACTATATTATAAAGCATTTCTCCAAGGGCTTCTTAAAAATTAAGAGGTCTAAGTAGAGATGCTTAGCATACAACACATAATGCATATATTGATTATTTTTTAAGGATAAATTTGTCTTTTTCTCACACAATAGTATCAAATTACTAATTATAAATTAATAATTGAAGTTGTTAAATACAATTAAATTAAGACTTGAATGTTACTAGAAAAAGAATTCAAAGAGTTCTGTGCAGCCGTATTCAAGTTGTTAAATACAATTAAATTAAATGCTTTATAATATAGTATAGATAAGTATAGACTTAAATGTTAATAGAAAAAGAATTCAAAGAGTTAGTATAGACTTGAATGTTACTAGAAAAAGAACTCAAAGAGTTCTGTTCAGCCGTGCTCATGGCTTCCTAACCCATAATGACAATAAAAAAAAGAATTCAAAGAGTTCTCTTCCACATGGTTTCCCAATCGACCAAATGAATTGAATTTCGAAACAGTCAAACTGTTGGCCATCATTGACAAATATATATAGTGTTCAAATTCACATGGTGGCTATAACCCGTAAGAAAATCACTTGGCTGGATCTCAAATTTTGATCGTACGATTTGTCTCTTGCAAACTATTCGAATATTATCACTGGCGACTACATTGCAGCTCATGTCCGCCGACAACTGCAGCCTTCTCTGCGACGATACCACCACTCCATCATATTTCAAATTTTAAAGAAACCAAATCACCTTTCAATCTCTACTCCTAATGAACTAGCCGGTGATGCCAATCCGCGACGGTCGACTAAAAGTGGAAGTTATAGACCTTCGTTGCTGATTAGATCTCCGATTCTGATGCGGAGTCGTTTACGGCTTGATCCGATGTCTAAACTCTACTTTCCGTGAATGAATAATAATCTTAGTTTTATTCAGTTTTTTTATGTGCATAATTATTTCTTGTTTGATGAGATCTAGATGATTGTTATTTTTTTATTGTAATGGGTTTAGTTGTTTGATAATTGTTTTTTTTTTTTTTTTTTTTTAAGTTTAAATAGTTAGATTGTGATAAATTTTAGTTTATTTTAGTTCTTGTACGAGCCAAGTCTTATAGTTATAATTTTGTTGATGTTATGTCTAAATTAACGATCACTCCTAAATAGTTAGGATATGGATATTTTTTGTATGTAAAGCTAGCTTTATTGAATAATTCTTATGTTTAAAACATTATTTACGCATGTTGTTATAGCATATTCTGATGGATCCCTGTTTTACTTTGTTTGCAAGTGTTTATGGTTAAAACCAACGGTGGTGAATTCAACCAAATGTTTAAAATATGTTGCCTGCAGCCCATGATACATGATAGAGGTGCAGATTCAAAATTGTTCGTGAACCGAAACCGGCTTGCAACCCATATGGAGAGACACCGGTTTAAGCATGATAGAAATCGTAGGGTTTGGAACTGGTTCGAGCCTAATGGAAATGAACTTACTCATTAACAACCTTTAATGGTGTTTCCGCCGCAACGCGCGGGCATCCCACTAGTCTTATTCAAAATAACAAAAAAAGTAAACGGTATAACTGTATATAAAAAATACTCCACCATATTTTATATCTACATGTTGAAAAAACCATAAAACCAAAAAAAATAAAAACATTTAATTTAATGAATACCATACATTTTACTTTAAAGTATAATTAAAAATAAAAAAATATATGAAATTGACCAATAAAAGAAAGTATTGTTCAAGTACTTTGAAAATGTAAGATATAAAAATTTCATAACAGTTATCGTTGTATTTATATATTTGATTGAATGATTTATGAGTTTATATTATATGAAGATTTACAAATAGGGCTCAATTTTTTTATCTTGAACAGGGCCAAAAAAAATCTTGATTTTCGAAGACGGCCTTGTTTAATGGTTAAACAATTTAACACGGCCTGATTAAGGACTGTTTAATGGTTAAACAATTCAACATGAAACGTGCGTTATGATGATGATTATTGGAGAATAATTGAATATGAGTGTTAATTGTTATCACTTATGAAATTATAATAACTAGGATTTTTCCGCCCGCGCTCCGCGGCAGGGTTAATCAACCTTTAAAACCAAAGCAACCACGGTCACAATTCCGGATATCATGATTTGAAGCGTCACCGCCACAACCCTAGTATGTGTTTGTTAATTCTAAATAATTTCTAGGCACCAAAACAAAAATACATAAATAAACTATGAAAAGAACCGAGGGAATTTAATCAACAGTAATAAAATTTAATATACAATTTCCCCATTTCATTCGGTTAACATCTGTTACGCTCTCCTATTACAAGATATCAGGTCCAACCTTCAAAAAATAAACCAAGCTACCAACATACTCGCACTCAGGCTTTCTATACCCGCTAAGGTTACTCGCAACCTCTGTGGCGGTGTAGCCGAGATACCCGCATGGCTTGCCCGAGCAACTCCCTGATCAACCTCAGGTAGCTTAACTCTCATGTAGTTCAAACCAAAACCACAAGCCCTCTTTTAATGAGTATGGTTGTTTGCTGTTAAATAAACAAAAGCAAACAACAATGCTAAAATAAAAGTATCAAACCATAAAAATACAAAATAAAAAACTGGCCACCATAACAAATAAAAACCTATAGGTCCCAACCTCCTAGTTCAGTAAAACCAACAAATCATAAACTGCACTTTAGTCCTCTATCTATACAATGATAAACCACTTCCTTGTGAACAATTCCTACTCAGGTTGAAATTCAAGAATCCTACAAACTGGATTCATTATATATATATCTTATCAATCGATTGGTATTTGATGAGTTCCGACACTCCACCCAGATCACGTGCATAAAGCAGGAAAAGGGTCAGTAATGACACTTCACTGGTACCAACAAAATACGGCTCAGTGCCGCTACGACGGCAAACGGTGTTGCCACGCCAAGTAGCAAGCCAACATCATCGCCGGACAACCCTTCAAATCCCAAATCGACATACACAAAGTCTTTGCTTTTCACTCCAAAAATTTAAAAGCCTGCATAATTTTCACAACTACTGTCAAAACCACTACCACCAAGATCAAAACCTGCCTTTTCATCAAAACCATCACAAAAGCCAATATACCGTTGAAACGTCGCAGAATCAAAGTCCAGTAAAAAAATAACCACAAGTTCACCTAATGTCCTCTTCAAGTGTAACAACTAACAACCATACACATCCGTATCATTCAAAATTGCAGAAGTAAAAACTATACACAAATAGATTTAAAAAAACGCATCGAAACTATACAAATTGACTCAGATCCGAAAAGATCATCATCGTCATTGAACCCACTCAGTGGCGCATCGGTTGCAACTGGAGTTGCCATACCAGGTAGCAAGCCAACATCATTGTCGGGTTTGAAAATCGTCGCCACCAAGACGTACTGAATCCGTCGGTTGTGACCCTCCGGTCACCATTCTTATCCCGGACCAACAAATTGTTCACTTTCCGACCGTCGGGAGAGATAGAGAGATTTTAGAGAGAGAAAAAGAGGCGGTGGTATGAAGATCAAAAACCCCAACAAAACAGAAACACCACTGTGACGGTGGTAGTTTGAAGGTGGTTGTGTTGGTGTTATTGTGGTGACCCTACGACCACCGACGCACCCTCTTCTCTCTCCATTTTCCCTTTCTCTCTTTTCTTGGGTAAAAAACCCCAAAAAACGGAAACACCACTGCGACGGTGGTGATGTCGGTATCACGGTGGTGACCCTCCGGCCACCGCCGTATCATCTTCTATCTTCCTTTTCCCTTCCATTGTCCTCTTATTCTCTCTCCTCTGAGGGCTTTAAAAGGGGGCAAAGGAAAAAGATGGAAGAGACGCGTGGCGGATCACCGCCCAAATATATGAATCAGAAGAGACAACATATATATGAACGTGGCAAGATTTAAAGAAAGGAAGCAATGAATCAGCACTCAAGTACTGTTCATTCCCTTTTGTTATTATCATTTAGTAATTGACGGGATTTAAACAATGGATATTAAATAAAGGGTTATTTAATTGTTCGTGAACAATTAAAAAATAAAAAAAAACAAAAAAAGATGGGTTCATCCCTCATCTTCTTCTCCCCCATCTCTCTCTAAGCTACAACCACCTCCACCTTCAACCCACCATCACCAACACCTCCACCGTCAACCCACCGCCACCTTACGCAATCGAATCACCGTTTGAAACAATCTTTTTCAAAATAATGTTAACATATAAATATCAAAAGTTTTAATATATATTTACTATACAGCATGTCTACATTTACTGTTACTGATTTAATCTATCCAACAATGTAATGACAGAAATAATTTGTAAACTTATAATTCCAGATTAAAACAAGTTGACCAGTGTACAAAAGTCCATAAGAACCTTATTTTAAATTGGGCTCGATTAACTATTTTCACTATACCATAATCACAATGAAACCTAATTTATTAATCTGATCAAGAAGCAAAACCAAATCGGTCCCTCGAAACTAAAACCATTGATTTCGAGTGTGATAATTGATAGTAACTTTATTATTTAATATATTATAATAGTTTATTATAATATATATTTTTTTATTTAATATATTATAATAGTTTATTATTATATTTACTTTTAATAACTTATTTTACTTTTTTTAACATATATTTCCTTTACCCTTTTTTTAATAATTGTTTTTTTTCTCTTTTTTAAATACATTAATTTATCGATTAATTTGATATTTCTTTAATAAGTTACGTTTATAACTTTTTTTCTAAAAACTTAAGTACGTAGTTGTGCTTGATTTCTTTCCCTGACATTCCGTTGTAAGTTTTGTTAAAACGAGGTTATACTCCAAACGAAGTATTTATTTGGTATCATAAATGGTACGATGATAAACTAAATCGTTATAATTATAATGGTTTGACTTTCTAAATAACATGCTTTATTTTCAAATCACATTTATTTTACATTATCATTTCATTGGTTTCGGCGCAACGCGAATGTAACACCCCGTGTTTTCACGAGTGAAAGTCAAAGTCAAGGTCAAAGTCAACGACCGACTCCGCGCGACGTGACTCGTAGAATTGTTTGGATTATATTTAGATTATGTGGAGTAAATGTCGTACATTACAATAATCGAGTCATGCTAACCGTATTTCAATCGACCTACGACTGTGAATGATAGGAAGTAACAATGCGATAAAGTTAATCAAACTATGCTAATCAACTCGACATCAAATCGTAACTCGAGCTATGTACTTTACTTGTCAGTTATACGTGTGTGTATGCCTTACGTGTTACCTGTGCATGTTTATTTTATGTTATGTTGTGATAATCAAGTGAACTCAATCGAACTCGAAGTCTAACTCGAATGTAAACGAACCCGAACCCGAATCCCGAGTCGAACCACATAAGAAGTAGTTGGGACTGAAAGTAATTTGACTAGGAAACCCTATCGAATCGCTCGCAAATCGAAACCGAATCAACATCGCACCGATCTCACTAAAACAGGCGGCATCCGCACGGATGGCCAGTCCGCACGGATTGCCAGTCCGCACGGATTGCCAGTCCGCACGGATGACCAGTCCGCGCGGATAGCCTACCCTGGTGCGTGCCATGCGCACGGCACACCCTTTCCCTTTTTTGCATCCTATAAATACACGGGTCACTCTCCACTTTTTCCACTTTTGGCAAGTGACGTCCGAACCACACGCATTCTTCACCTTTTCTCAGATTTCTCTCAATCCAGGTAAGATCTTGCACTAATTCTTGTACATCTTTGATCACTACACAATTCTACACATTTCTATCTTTCGAATCTTCGATTTTAACCATGAAATCATCCGGATTTGAGGTATTCGCGGGTGACGTCATCATGAAGTTCTTATGAACTTCAAGCTTGACCTCATTCCACCAAGAATATCTCAGATCTAAACGATTTCTACAAGTTTTTACAATAACTTCACCTAGATCTAAACTTTTCTAAGGATAAAAGAGTTGAAAGAAATAAACCTAAGTTCTCTTCTCCTTTTACCCTTAAAACCGGTACAAATCTGGTCGGATCTAGTGTTCTACTCGTTAATAGTGACTCACTAGTTCTAGATCTGGAATCCTACCCACAGACAACTGATTTCGGGGTCAACCGGAATGACCGTTCTGAGTCGCCGACAGGCCGAGTTAGGGTGGTTCCTGACCGGTCTAGTCACGCGGGTGAGAATACAATTCCAAGTGGTTGCCACGTAATCAGAACGTCTCGATAAACGACAATAGAAACCAAGTGTAGACGAACGGAACAACCAGAGGCTGTCCGCACAGACCAGTTGTCCGCACGCACAGGCTGTCCGCACGGACAAGCTGTGCGCACGGACTAGCGGTCCGCACGTACAAGTCACACGCACGTACAAGTCATACGCACGGGTTGTCACCCGAACGAGCTACCCTTGGGACCCACTTTCCAAACAAGGTTTGAGTATCGACGAATGAGCAATCCGGACGGACGACCTCTGAATGGATTACTCTTCGGATCATGAGATACTAAGGCCTTAAACTAAAATCCAAACAATGACCATCCGCACGGCCAAGTCGTACGCACGGACAGGCGATCCGGACGGATTGTCTCTGCCCGCGTGCACAGGTTGCCCGCACGGACTGCCATACGCACGGACTGTCGTCCGCGCGACCGGATTGAAAGGTAGAAACACTTATGTGTTTTCTAAATGCTACAACGAAAACTCCAAAGCACAAGCCATCATACACAAACACATCTTAGGAAGAAACAATCCACTTGAGCATTTATCCACACAAACAATCTAACCGTACGGATAAGTCATCCGTACGTACAACTAATCCGCACGGGTTGCCACCCGCACGGACAGTCATACGCACGGATAGCTTACCCGGATGGAACACCATCCGAACGCATCACCATCCGCACGCATCACCATCCGCACGGATAGGTCATGCGCACGGATGACTTCTACTCACGGATAACTGATCCGCACGATCAGTCATCCTACCCACTCTCACTTGTACTGTTCTACGCGCCACTTATCGTTACGTTATCGAATCTATTCAGGCTAACCGTACTCGCTGTAAAAGCGCTCCCTTCAATCCATATCGCTGTGAGTATACTCGAACCCTTTTTGCTTTTAGCACTTTTGGGTGTTACATACGTTACAACTATTCAAACTACAACCATCACACTACTCAAGCTATTTTAACGCTTAACCATTAATGCATGTTATACGTGGCTTATGAATGCTTGTTTGTTATGTTTACACATGGAATGCTGTCTACCTGCCTTAGCAACGATAGTACTATAGTTTGGACTCAGCACCCGTTCACACGGGGGTTGTTAAGGATCTTTTACTTGCATGGATTACAGTGGTAATCGTGTATTGCGAACTGCCTCGGGCAGTCAACCCGCAGTCATTGGTATCGATGGATCTATGTCGATAACTAACGTGCTTCATTTCACTATGTGTACGTGCTGGTTATGCGTAAACGAATTTGAACTCTATATGCTATTATCAAACTTGTATGCTCACCTTTACATTTTATGTATTGACATTATTTTAACGTATGTGACAGGTGCTTAGGACGCATATGTGGTAGGAATTGGAAGCTAGAATAAAGCTTTAGAGCCCAACAAATAGTTGTCTGTAGATAACTTATTAGGGGTCTCTAGAAGCAGATAAACAATTGCTACTTATTTAAATCTGAGTTGTCGGAACAGAGTATTTGTTTTGATGTTGTCTATAATAACTTGTTTGACTATTTATGTTACGGTATGGGACGTAATGTTTACTTAAATGGTAGTGATAGTTGTTATGGAAACTTCTGGACAATCTGTTTCGCTCAGTGCCGCGCCCCGATGATTCCGCCATCGGTTGGGGTGTGACAGATTGGTATCAGAGCCATAACTATAGGGAATTAGGCAAGACTCGACCTAGTCCGGGTCAGAGTCTTAGAGACCTAGTCTATAGTTAAGAACCAACAGACCAACTCACGCGTATGCGTAAACTCGCCACTACCACTCACTCTTTTCTACCACTGCACTCGAATTTTCAAGGTGTGAACAGGTAATAAGGCCGAGAATAGGTGTGAAAACCGCAAACTCTCGACTAAAGTTGCCTGATCAGCTTGCGTTTTAACTACAAACGAGGAGAATCATACCAAATCAGGAGTGAAATCCATATTTTGATGAATAATCTCCTCAATTTTTATCAAAAACGAGGACGGAAGTTGCAAGCTAGGGGTGAAACCCTAACCTTGACGACTCACCCCGCTTTTATTCAAAAACTCCCACCAAAGTTCGATGGACTCCAACGATCTAAAGACACAATATAACCAATGGGAATTGCGCCAGTGCCCGAGAATCGAGGCAAAGGCATAGTCCTGGAGGTCATTGTGCAGGATCCTTGCGAATAGTCGAGCCACTTTGGTTAGTCGAAGTCTATTAGCCGCAGACAATCTACCTTCGATTTATCGATCCCTATGAAAATTTTACGCATTTTCTGTTATTTGTTAACGTTTTGAGGAACTATTGATTTCAACTCAACACTATTGCTTCTTCTAAAACACAAAACCCACACAACTCATCGCTAGCGAACCAACAATAGGAGCAGTTAGAATACCTTGTATGCTCGTAGGTGCTTTTAGTGATTAAGATCTACGTGTTTCTTACTGTTGTACTTATCTGTTTAGGCATAATGTAATTATGTGCTCTATGTGTTTATGTGATTTTGTGCAATTCTGTGATTTTGTGACTATATACGTTTGCATGGTACGTGTTACTGGGCTTTAGTAGTAGTAGACGTGTGAGGTGAGATTCGAATACATGTGTTGAGTTACGTGGCGATGTCTCTTGCAGACAATGTCGTCTGGATCCCGTCATACGCTCTCTCGTCAGGAAAAGAGAGACCGACGTCTTGCCTCCATCATCACGAAAAGTGTGGCAAAAGCTGTGAGCGATGTCTATGAGAACGCCAACAAATCGTCTGAGGAGTCGAGGACTGAAGGTCCCAAAGCCGTCACGAGACCTTTCAGTTTTAAACAATTCAAGTCATGTGGACCGAAAGAATTCACAGGCGAAGGGGGTCCTACTGCACTATTCCACTGGTTTGACTCTATCGAGGTCACTCTGCGACAAAGTGGTTGCCCTGATGACCTTCGAACTCTGAACGCTACCGGCGTCTTTCAGTCCCGTGCTTTGGACTGGTGGACGGCCGAGAGGAACAAGAGAGGGAATGATGCAGCTTACGGGTTGTCATGGGATGAGCTCAAAGAAGTCATGCTGGAGGAATTCTGCCCTCCTCACGAGCGTCAAAAGCTTGAAGATGAATTTTGGCACATACATCAGAAGGATGGAGACAATGCTGGTCTTACTGCTCGCTTCAAACAGCTCAGCATTATCTGTCCTGACCAGGTCAAGACTCCTGAGATGACCATCAAGAAGTACATCCGAGCCCTGCCCGACTGCGTCGCTGATTTCGTGCAAGCGGCTAAGACTGCCACGATCGGAGAAACCTATCTGCTGGCCGCTGAAATCAATGACAAAAGGGTCAAGGCTGGGGTGTGGGATAAGACCTCCAAGCATCTGCATCAAGCTACCACTACTGCACCGACTGCTGAACCCACGTCGTCAAGCAACAAGAGAAAGAACAAGAGAAAGAACAGCTCAACCAACAAGAACTGTGCGATTACTGTTGCACCGATCCAAGCTGTACCTGCTCAACAGCGTCAAGTAGTGGCGCCTGTGGCCAATGCACCGCCTGCCAAGCGTGCATATACTGGGCCACACCCGCTCTGCCCTACTTGCACCTATCATCATCCGACTGCTATTCAATGCCGCTTCTGTGCTCATTGCAACGTCTACGACCACTTTACTGCCAACTGCCGTATTCGTCAAGCTCCTGTCAATCAAGCTCTACTCGCTGCCCCACAGGGTCAACAAGCTCCTCCGGCACCCGCAGTCAAAGCCAGAGCATGCTTCACATGTGGCGACCCGAATCATTTCGCCAACATGTACCCGAACAGGGTAGTGAAACAAGAACCGCAACAGCAGCAACCACAGCAGCAGCAACAGCAACAGCAACAACAACAACAGGCAGCACGCGCCAGAACTTTCAATCTCAATGTGCGTCAAGCTCAGGCCGACAACAACGTGGTGAATGGTACGTTCCTTGTGAATGGTATTTATGCTTCATGTTTGTTTGATACTGGAGCCGATAATTGCTTTGTGTCACTCGAATTTGAGAAACTCCTTAGTCGTAAACGTTCCCGACTCTCCTCTGCATTCGATGTTGAAGTCGCTACCGGAAGAACCGTCGCTGTAAACTCTGTCATTCGTGATTGCACTCTCGAGCTCAACAATCACATCTTCTCGATCGATCTCATTCCGATGCAACTAGGAAGCTTTGATGTCATAGTAGGCATGGACTTTCTTCGCGAAAACCATGCCGAAGTTGTGTGCTTCGATAAAATGATTCGTTTTTCGCTCGCAAACGGTGATTCATTATGCGTTTATGGTGATACTACTTCGAAGGGTCTCAAGCTTATGTCATGCCTACAAGCTAGCAAGTATCTCCGCAAGGAATACAGGGCTTTCTTGGCTCACGTCGTAGCAGCGGAGAAGGAAAAGAAAGAGAAGAAGAAAGTAAAAGACGTTCCAGTGGTTCGAGAATTTCCTCAAGTTTTTCCAGAGGATCTTCCCGGACTACCTCCGAAGCGTGATATCGATTTTCGCATTGATCTCATTCCTGGAGCTAATCCTATCGCCAGAGCTCCTTATCGACTCGCGCCGTCCGAAATGCGCGAACTCTCAACCCAACTCCAGGAATTGCTTGAAAAAGGCTTTATTCGCCCGAGCACCTCTCCTTGGGGCGCACCAGTCCTCTTCGTCAAAAAGAAGGACGGGTCCTTCCGGATGTGCATCGACTACCGGGAATTGAATAAGTTGACTATCAAAAACCGCTATCCTTTGCCACGAATCGACGATTTGTTTGATCAACTACAAGGCGCTACGTGTTTCTCGAAGATCGATCTACGTTCAGGATATCACCAGCTGCGTATACAAGAGGAGGATATACCCAAAACCGCGTTTCGCACTCGTTACGGCCATTACGAATTCGTTGTCATGCCTTTTGGCCTAACCAATGCACCAGCAGTTTTCATGGACCTGATGAATCGAGTGTGTAAACCATATCTCGACCGTTTCGTCATCGTGTTCATCGACGATGTCTTGATCTATTCCAAAACGAGAGCCGAACACGCGCAACATCTCCGTTTGGTTCTCGAGTTACTCCAGGGGAACCAGCGCTACGCCAAATTCTCCAAGTGCGAGTTTTGGTTGGGGGAGGTTCAGTTTCTAGGTCACATCGTAAATAGTCAGGGTATTCACGTCGATCCTGCGAAGATTGAAGCCGTTAAGAGCTGGGTTACGCCTAAGAACCCGACTGAAGTCCGCTCCTTTCTCGGGCTAGCGGGCTATTATCGACGATTCATCGAAGGATTCTCGAAGATTGCTGTACCACTTACCTCTCTCACTCATAAGGACCAGCCTTTTGTCTGGGGAACCAAACAAGAGTCTGCCTTTCGAACTCTCAAACACATGCTTTGCAATTCTCCTGTTCTCACACTACCCGACGGAAACGACAATTTCATTGTCTACTGTGATGCTTCCAACCTTGGTCTTGGTTGTGTCTTAATGCAACGAGACAAGGTCATAGCTTACGCATCTCGTCAGCTCAAAATCCACGAGAAGAACTATACAACCCACGATCTCGAGCTAGGCGCAGTTGTTTTTGCATTAAAGATTTGGCGACACTACCTGTATGGTACCAAGTGTACGATCTTCACCGATCATAAGAGCCAGCAGCACATCTTTAATCAGAGGGAACTGAATATGCGTCAACGCCGATGGGTAGAACTTCTCAACGACTACGACTGCGAGATTCGTTATCACCCGGGCAAAGCAAATGTTGTTGCCGACGCACTTAGCAGACGGAGTTATCTGCTTAGCACTCGAAACGTTCAAGCCCAGCACAATCTCGAAGCTCTTATTCGCGACTCCCAGCATGCATGTTTCAACGAACGCACTTTGAAGAAAGAAAGAATCTACCACGATGGAACCCAGCTTGTGAGCAAATCAAATGGGATATTCCACTTCTTAGACAAAATCTGGATTCCCAAGCGAACCAACCTACGACAGATTATCATGGATGAAGCCCACAAATCCCGATACTCTATTCATCCTGGTGCTGACAAAATGTACCACGACCTTCGCTATAGGTACTGGTGGCCGGGTATGAAACGGGATATCACTCTCTACGTCGGAAAATGCCTAACCTGTGCTAGAATCAAGGCTGAACATCAAAGACCCTCTGGCTTGCTCGAACAACCTCCAATTCCCATGTGGAAGTGGGAGAGCATAGCCATGGATTTCGTAACCAAGCTTCCAACCACGTCATCAGGTCACGACAGCATTTGGGTTGTTATTGACCGTTTGACTAAATCAGCTCACTTTCTGCCAATACGAGAAGACTACAAGGTAGAACGATTAGCCCGAATCTACACCGACGAGATCATTTGTCGACATGGGACGCCTCGTGATATCATCTCTGATCGTGATGCTCGGTTCACTTCACGATTGTGGGAAACGTTTCAAACGGCACTCGGTACAACGCTTAATCTAAGTGCTGCGTTCCACCCACAAACCGACGGTCAGACTGAAAGAACGATTCGTACACTTGAAGACATGCTCCGTTCGTGTGTCCTAGACTTCGGTGGTAATTGGGATAGACACCTTCCGTTAGTCGAATTCTCGTACAACAACAGCTACCAGGCTAGCATCCAGATGGCACCTTTCGAGGCCTTATACGGAAGAAGATGTCGATCGCCTATTGTGTGGCACGAGATCGGTCACTCGCAACTAACCGGTCCGAAGCTGCTACAAGAAACGACAGACAAAATTTTCCAAATTCGAGACAATCTAGCGAAAGCTAGGGATAGACAGAAAGTTCTTGCCGATAAAAAGCGCAAGCACCGTGAATATGGCGTTGGTGACTACGTACTCCTAAAGGTATCACCTTGGAAGGGTGTAGTCCGATTCGGCAAAAAGGGGAAGCTCGCGCCTCGATATGTGGGACCTTTTAAGATTCTGGAAAGGATCGGGAAAGTCACCTACAGACTCGAACTACCGGAGGAACTTAGCAATGTCCATCCGACTTTCCACGTGTCGAACCTCCGAAAGTGCATCTACGACCACGACTTACGTGTTCCTCTAGATGATCTACAAGTGAACGAAACATTACACTTCGTGGAAAAGCCTGTCGAAATCATGGATCGCAAAACCAAAGAACTCAGGCGCTCACGCATTCCTATTGTGAAAGTCCGATGGGAAGGCAAACGAGGCGCGGAGTTCACTTGGGAACTCGAAAGCGACATGAAGGCAAAGTATCCACAGTTGTTTAACAAAGGAGTAATGTCCGGTTAAGAAAGGCAAGGTGGCATACTTGTAAATAAAGAAAGATTCCTTAAAATCCTTAGCCTATAAATAAGTACCTTAGGGTTAACTTTAGGAACTTTTGCCATTTTGCAACTTTGGAGCTTTGAAGGTTAGAGAGAGAAACTAGAGGGAGAAAGTTGTAAAGGTGATTCGTGGTGCTTGGAATCGTCAGATCATCAAATGAATCACGTTAAAATTGTACGTTTTTGTCTGTTCGATCCACGATAGTGCACGGATTCCGCACGTCGCACGATCGTTACGCAATCGATTCGGTGTGAAAACCGATCCTACAACCTACGACGTGTAGTCAAGCACGTTCACGGATCCGGCACGTCGAAAGTATTATTACGCAATCGAATCGGAGATAAATCCAGACCTACAATAATCAAGGTTTTGAAAGAAAAAGAAAAAGGTTTTGAAAGAAAAAGAAAAAGGTTTTGAAAATGAAAAATTGGAAATTGAGAAAGATTTTTCTCAAGCGACTTCGAATTAAAATCTAAAACCTTATAGATTAGATGTTTACGTACAACATATCCGAAAATTATCAATTTTTAACCGTAAAATCCCGATTAATTTGACGATTTTCGATGATCTGAACGAAGGACTCTCACATGTGATTCCACGGTTAGTTACGGCTTTCAGCTTAATTTCGGGACGAAATTCCCTAAACAAAGGGAGGCTGTAACACCCCGTGTTTTCACGAGTGAAAGTCAAAGTCAACGACCGACTCCGCGCGACGTGACTCGTAGAATTGTTTGGATTATATTTAGATTATGTGGAGTAAATGTCGTACATTACAATAATCGAGTCATGCTAACCGTATTTCAATCGACCTACGACTGTGAATGATAGGAAGTAACAATGCGATAAAGTTAATCAAATTATGCTAATCAACTCGACATCAAATCGTAACTCGAGCTATGTACTTTACTTGTCAGTTATACGTGTGTGTATGCCTTACGTGTTACCTGTGCATGTTTATTTTATGCTATGTTATGATAATCAAGCGAACTCAATCGAACTCGAAGTCTAACTCGAATGTAAACGAACCCGAACCCGAATCCCGAGTTGAACCACATAAGAAGTAGTTGGGACTGAAAGTAATTTGACTAGGAAACCCTATCGAATCGCTCGCAAATCGAAACCGAATCAACATCGCACCGATCTCACTAAAACAGGCGGCATCCGCACGGATGGCCAATCCGCACGGATTGCCAGTCCGCACGGATTGCCAGTCCGCACGGATGACCAGTCCGCGCGGATAGCCTACCCGGGTGCGTGCCATGTGCACGGCACACCCTTTCCCTTTTTGGCATCCTATAAATACACGGGTCACTCTCCACTTTTTCCACTTTTGGCAAGTGACGTCCGAACCACACGCATTCTTCACCTTTTCTCAGATTTCTCTCAATCCAGGTAAGATCTTGCACTAATTCTTGTACATCTTTGATCACTACACAATTCTACACATTTCTATCTTTCGAATCTTCGATTTTAACCATGAAATCATCCGGATTTGAGGTATTCGCGGGTGACGTCATCATGAAGTTCTTATGAACTTCAAGCTTGACCTCATTCCACCAAGAATATCTCAGATCTAAACGATTTCTACAAGTTTTTACAATAACTTCACCTAGATCTAAACTTTTCTAAGGATAAAAGAGTTGAAAGAAATAAACCTAAGTTCTCTTCTCCTTTTACCCTTAAAACCGGTACGAATCTGGTCGGATCTAGTGTTCTACTCGTTAATAGTGACTCACTAGTTCTAGATCTGGAATCCTACTTACAGACAACTGATTTCGGGGTCAACCGGAATGACCGTTCTGAGTCGCCGACAGGCCGAGTTAGGGTGGTTCCTGACCGGTCTAGTCACGCGGGTGAGAATACAATTCCAAGTGGTTGCCACGTAATCAGAACGTCTCGATAAACGACAATAGAAACCAAGTGTAGACGAACGGAACAACCAGAGGCTGTCCGCACGGACCAGTTGTCCGCACGCACAGGCTGTCCGCATGGACAAGCTGTGCGCACGGACTAGCGGTCCGCACGTACAAGTCATACGCACGTACAAGTCATACGCACGGGTTGTCACCCGAACGAGCTACCCTTGGGACCCACTTTCCAAACAAGGTTTGAGTATCGACGAATGAGCAATCCGGACGGACGACCTCTGAATGGATTACTCTTCGGATCATGAGATACTAAGGCCTTAAACTAAAATCCAAACAATGACCATCCGCACGGCCAAGTCGTACGCACGGACAGGCGATCCGGACGGATTGTCTCTGCCCGCGTGCACAGGTTGCCCGCACGGACTGCCATACGCACGGACTGTCGTCCGCGCGACCGGATTGAAAGGTAGAAACACTTATGTGTTTTCTAAATGCTACAACGAAAACTCCAAAGCACAAGCCATCATACACAAACACATCTTAGGAAGAAACAATCCACTTGAGCATTTATCCACACAAACAATCTAACCGTACGGATAAGTCATCCGTACGTACAACTAATCCGCACGGGTTGCCACCCGCACGGACAGTCATACGCACGGATAGCTTACCCGGATGGAACACCATCCGAACGCATCACCATCCGCACGCATCACCATCCGCACGGATAGGTCATGCGCACGGATGACTTCTACTCACGGATAACTGATCCGCACGATCAGTCATCCTACCCACTCTCACTTGTACTGTTCTACGCGCCACTTATCGTTACGTTATCGAATCTATTCAGGCTAACCGTACTCGCTGTAAAAGCGCTCCCTTCAATCCATATCGCTGTGAGTATACTCGAACCCTTTTTGCTTTTAGCACTTTTGGGTGTTACATACGTTACAACTATTCAAACTACAACCATCACACTACTCAAGCTATTTTAACGCTTAACCATTAATGCATGTTATACGTGGCTTATGAATGCTTGTTTGTTATGTTTACACATGGAATGCTGTCTACCTGCCTTAGCAACGATAGTACTATAGTTTGGACTCAGCACCCGTTCACACGGGGGTTGTTAAGGATCTTTTACTTGCATGGATTACAGTGGTAATCGTGTATTGCGAACTGCCTCGGGCAGTCAACCCGCAGTCATTGGTATCGATGGATCTATGTCGATAACTAACGTGCTTCATTTCACTATGTGTACGTGCTGGTTATGCGTAAACGAATTTGAACTCTATATGCTATTATCAAACTTGTATGCTCACCTTTACATTTTATGTATTGACATTATTTTAACGTATGTGACAGGTGCTTAGGACGCATATGTGGTAGGAATTGGAAGCTAGAATAAAGCTTTAGAGCCCAACAAATAGTTGTCTGTAGATAACTTATTAGGGGTCTCTAGAAGCAGATAAACAATTGCTACTTATTTAAATCTGAGTTGTCGGAACAAAGTATTTGTTTTGATGTTGTCTGTAATAACTTGTTTGACTATTTATGTTACGGTATGGGACGTAATGTTTACTTAAATGGTAATGATAGTTGTTATGGAAACTTCTGGACAATCTGTTTCGCTCAGTGCCGCGCCCCGATGATTCCGCCATCGGTTGGGGTGTGACAGCGAAATGCAGCTGCAAACTCCAAAGTCCAAACATACCTCTTAATGGTTGTTGAACATGTGCGCCATTCGACTTAGGATTCAGAACAGTTACCCTACTTTGTACTGCTTGTGCAATACTAACCAACATTGTAATTAAATGCAGTCAACATTGTGAAATAGGTGATGGTGGGTTGACGGTGGAGGAGGTGGTGGTGGGTTGAAGGTGGAGGTGTAGGATGTGGTGGTAATGGTGGGTTGAAGGTGGGGTGGGGCTGGTGGGTTAGAGAGAGAGATGGGGAGAAGAAGATGGGCATGGTTTTTTTTTTCATTTTTTAATTGTTCAAGGACAATTTAGTCATTTCATAAAAACTTAACTGAAAAAATTAAGTAATGTTAGTGTTAAGTACCACTCGAGCTTAAAAATTATAACCACTGGGATCAATTGTGTAATTAGTGAACTCTTGGTACCAAGTCTGTAATTTTCACAAATCACATGGACCAATCAGGCATTTAACTCTTAAATTAATCAAAATAAATTAAATGTTATGAAATATGTATGGATAACACTTTGTCAACTTTGTACAATACAAAATACTCTTTGTATTTTTTTTTTTGTCAACTTTGTAACACACTAAATAGTAAATCTTTTCTAGTATAAATACTAGATTAAGATAGAATAGAAATGACAACAAGATGTATAAACTTTCATAGTTATACAAATTCTCTTCTCCTTACTCCTATAATCTTTCTTACATTCTTGAAGTATTAGCACAAATCTAGTGTTAAATTTTGTTATCTTATAACAACATGGTTTTGGCAACTACGAGCTTTTAGGCTAATTTTATAACACGTTATCAGCACGAGCGCTGTCAACCAAGCAAATCAACAAAAGCAAAGGAACTATTACGATACTCAATGTAAGAATTTCATATATTTAAATATATACATATATATATAGGTTGAAAGCCTAAGGGTGCACCAGTGGGTTGTAAAACCATACACCTTTAGGATGATCTTTTAGATCTCGTTTCTCCTTTATATATATGTATACTTATAATATAATTCTGTGATAAATTAAAATTAGTACAGAGAACCCATTGCTCTGGAGATATAATAATTATGGGACTACTAACATTTATTTATGTACCTAACATTTTTGTTTATGCATCTAATATTTATTTATGCAATATATACTGAGTGGAGTCCACATCGCACTAATTTCCTACCGACTATATTGTCACCTACCCACTATGTTTAAAGTACGAATTTTTTTATAGCTGTGAGTGCCTGGTAATCAACTTAGATATATGATTGCTACATAGCTATTTTTAAATCTTGATTTATTTTAAATCCTAAAACCAAATTTTGGATTAAATAAGTCATATTTGGAGGTGTTTGAACTACTATGATATCATACATATCCTTTAATAAGTCATATGTGTATTGTTATATTTTATCTCATTTTAATAAATATGTAATCCTAATATTTATATATTTGTATTTAGCAACATAAAGACAAAGTTATATGCTTTTGCTTTTACCTTATTGAAGACAGCTGCCTTCGACCAACTTTAATAATTGAAGAAAAACATATAGTGAACTGTTTCAAAACGTATCATGGAAGCCTTAACCAAACGTATGGTGTAAACTTAAATTTTCTTATATATATAAGAAACTCACTACTCGAGCTAATCTACATATAAGCTATAATTCAACACATACCCAAAATAACCATTACCCAAACTTTTCTTAGTTTCAACAAAGCCAAATATTCAAATGGCAAATCTTCCAGTAGCATATGCTGAATCTTCAAATGCAGCAAACATTCATCGATTCCTTCGGTTTACTAATTTACCCAATCGTGAGAGGTATCAAAAACTCAAGAATCTTGAAGTTTTTTCAATTAGCGGTATTGATTGGCATCAAATGGAAATGTTTGATCCAAATGGTTTACTGGCGAGATTACTACCACTTAATACGCCCTGGCGTCATTTCTTCGACATCCTAGAACCGTCATACGATGAACTTGTATATGAGTTCTTGTCCACTTTCTATTTCAAATATGATAAAAGTCTTACCGATGAATCTATTCATTTTCGACTTTGTGGACAATCTTATAATATGTCATTAACAGAATTCGCAGTTCATCTGGGCATATATACAGATGAAGAAGTTAAACAACCTATTTTTACGGAGGCATCAATCTCTTATTCCTCTGAGGAAATGAAAGAATATTGGCGAGGCCATTCATCGAAAGTGTGGTGTAACAATAATAATTCTATGAAATTCACAGACCCTCGTTATCAATATATGCACCGTGTTTTAGCCAACACTATCACGGGGCGCAAGAAAAATCAACATAGGGTTAGTACTACCGACCTTTTCCATCTGCACAGTATTTTTGAGCAAGTTCCTTGTAATATTGTCACACCCTGACTTTTGCGGAAGCGTGATTATGGTGTGACTTTCTTAATATCATTGCATTCAATCATAACATCAACTATATGATAAAAACATAAGTTTGCCATCCATTAATAAGTTCAAAACATAACAACATTGTTTTAAAACGTAGACTTCAAATTCAAGTTTTACAAATCGTACAAATTGTCTATGAGTTCATAAAGGACTCGTCAAAAGATATTGAATAACACCAAGGTTTAGAAGACGTGTCTCGTCCAGGAATAAGACACACTAACCAAACTCAAAGACCATGGATGACATCTTTATTCTTAACGCAGCATAAAAACTTCCAACGCCCGCCAGATCCACTTTACAAAATCCCTGAAATACACGTAGTTTGAAAAATCAACATAAAGTTGAGCGAGTTCATGTGTAAGTGAGTATGTATAAACCTTTGTAATGTGTCTGTATGTATTAAAATCCCTGGTATGTAGCAATTAAGGAAAAAAAGAGATCACCATTGGGTTGCAAAGCCAATGATATGTGTGAAGTGATGCAGGAAGACTCAAACCTAGCAGATTTTGGCGTCAGGATCATAGTCACCTCATGGTCCACTCAGCGGACTCAGGAGTGGGGCTCGCTATACCCGAATAGATCTATCACTCATGTCCCTTGGTCCTACAACAAGGATTAATGGCCTTAAGTGTTATACCCACCACTCACACGATCTAAGTAGTAAACCATCCTTAAGCTAACCATACCATGTATAAAAGTGTCTGTAATAATTGTAGCATGTATTTCACCCCCGAAGTATAAAACTGGAAACAGTTAAGAGAAAAGGGGGACATGAACTCACAGTATTGCGTCTTCAGTATGTGTAACCCAAGTCTCCTCAGCCAACACGACTACCTACAGTGTACTAACGTCTATTAGACGAACGGGCCGTGCCTTTGCTTAGTATGAAGGTTTTTGAGTTACGTTTCTTGTGTTCCCAAAATTATTCCAAGTTATAATCATTAGTTAATGTTTGGATTAATTGCTAAACAATATTTCATATTCCTACTTCTCAAGTATTTTAACTTCGTATTTTCTTTCCCAAGGATGGGGGTATCTCATACATGTATTTTTGTATTTGTATTTGTATATCTTGCCAAGTAATGGCGTCGTATTTTGGTGTATTGTTCCAAATAAAAATATGTTAATATATTCCCAATATATATTTCCAAAACCATATATTTCAAGTCTCATTTAAATATATATAAACTTGTTTGTCCAAGATAACGTATTCCCAAAATATATGTATTTTCCCAAAAATAATATATTTTACCTCTTAGTTTCCAAAATAATATTTTACCAAAAATATATGTGCAAGAATATTTTCTGGAATAATTCATATGTTACGTTTTCTAGTTCGGTTTCACATTATTATACATGTAACTTAAATATTTTATTCCTTGATATTTTGGTATTATTTTGGAGTTGTAATTTTTCCATGGTAGTTATTAAGTAATATTATTTTACCCTAAAATAGTATAGCTAGTTCACAAAATATACAAATATTCACACAAGTGTCTTAGTGGAAAATATATATTCTAAATATATATTTACTATTTTTATTTACAAAAATCAACCTCCGATACTTTGTATTTTTGTAACGAAACCTATGGCGAAGTTTATTTTGAAAAAAAAGTTAAAAATATATTTGTAACACTTGTTTAGAAAATATTTTCTAAGTGTTGGAATTTTTAGAAAATTTCGCCATAGTCTCCTTTGTAAATGGAGGTGTCCATGCTATTTAGCATATCATTTTCTTTTCAAAAATTCCTCCAAACAATCATCAACAAGTTACTAAACAATATTACACCTATCAAGTGCAAAAACAATGCACTTTATATAACAACATGAACTTGAATCTTTGTAAAAATTTGTAGGAACTTACTAGTGCTCTTAGTAAGCCTTGTTACCTTCTAAAGTGTGATTAATTCTTTAAAAACTTCATTTTTATGGAGTATGGACCTTTACAACTTATGTTCATATTTTCTAAAAATGATTCTTCATGTATTTTTCTTGTTACACATGTGTTTTTACACTTGTTTAACCATTAAAAATAGTATTTGTTTATGTAAGAACCAAGATCTACTAAAACTCATATTTCAAGCTTGGTTCTTTTGAAAAACCATTCATAAAATCTTAGATCTATATGATTATTAACCCACTTTGAACAACATATCTTTTCAAGTTCATGTCTTTCTTGAGGATGATTTATAAATCTCTATCATTTTTATCCTCTCATCTTGCTAGATTATGTTTTTAATCATTATCTAGCAAGATCATATGATGATCTACATCATTTACACAAACCACCAATCATCAAGTATCATATCAACACTAGACAATATGATTTCTTTAAGTTTTCTTATAATTTCAAGCTTATGCTCATGTTTCAAGATTAGGTTCTTTAGTGTTCTTCATGGCAATCATCTTGTATCATCTTTTAACCACTTAAAATAGATGTAAAATGAAGAGTAGAAGATCTTACTACTAGCTCAAGGCTAGGGATGATCAAGTGTAGAAATGAAGTGGATAAAAGCAAACGGTGAAGGTCCTTCAACTTCCGAAAGCTCAAAGCTTCCTAACTTATCTTCTTACACCTTTGTATCACCTTAGAATGGTAGTATTTGAAGTGAAAATGGAGAGGTGGTGGTGGTATGTTGTGGCCGTGAGTTTATGGAAGGGAGGAGAAGAAGAATTTGTAAAGTGTTGGAGAAGATGAAAGATTATGAAGATTATAATCTAGTGGTTAAGTTATATACAGTCTAACATGTTTTTACCCAAAGTGTATTGTGTTCACTATAGTACATGACATAATCTAATAAACAATCAAATAAAATCCCACCAATTTTGACATGTGGGCCGATTCTAGCATAAGTGGGGGGGGGGGTCTAAGTGTAACTTTGAGCCAATTAGTTAGTTTATAATCCAAATCCAAGTATATAGTTACAAGTGTGAGTTAGTAGGTATTTTAGTGGGTGTTAGGGTGTTCGGGGATCATAACTAGCTCAGAAACATTAAAACAATGCTTCTAGTATAATTTTGGTGTTCCGGGTAATGTCCGGTTGTTCGGTTGGATACCGGTTCGTTAAAGTGTCAAACTATTCCGTTTAGTGACCTTTAAGTACCCTTTTGTGACACTTTTAATTCCCGACACTTAGGAAAGCATTCAGGACCATTTTGCCATATTTTTGCATGTTACTAGTTCATTAAATTGCTGAATTTTGTTATTAAGTGCAGAATTATGCATTTAGAGTGTGTTTTAGGCACTTCCCGGCACTATAACTATCACCTAGTGACGCAGTTTTATGGTCCTCACTTCCCTACACTCCCTACTAGTGTAGTGTCATGTCCCTGGCTCATACTGGCCTCATAAACATTGTTTGTCTAGGTGCTGGAATTGTCAGCATGTTTTCTGGGTTATCCGCTCAGTGTGCTAACTGTGCTTTGTGCATCAAGTTTGTCACTAAAGTTTGTGTGAAATAAATGGAGTGACAGTATGAAATGTGATGCATATGTATGTATGTAACAGAAATCAGAAAGCAGTTTAATCACAGTTGAAATCAAGCACAGTCATTAAGCACAAATCAATACTAATTAATTGTACGGATGCATGCAAATTTGACAGTTGTCACAAATATTGCCCACGAGCTTGCTACATATCTTTTAAATCAACAAACAAATCCTCTGAGAAGTCTCATGGGAGGGTCTTACATTACGAAAATAGCAAAATCATTAGGTGTCTTAAGTGATCAGATTATCCAAGGATTATCTCCACCAAAGGCACCTGGGATTGTAAATTTTAACACTGTTAGGCTAACCCCTGTTCATAATTATATACTAAATCAACCATTCCTGTCGGAGGAAGCTCAAGTTATCTTAGAAAGTACCTCAACACAAAATTTACAACAATCATTGTTGCAGCTTCCTCAACCGTCTTTTTATCGATTTGATCTGCAACCACAGCTGCCACCCGTACAAGAACATATTACAACTAACCTATCTCAACCACTAGCACCGAACATCTTACAAAACATCTCACCTTTAGTTTTCGAGGAAGATTCAACGATGCAACAAACTTTGTTTGATGAAAACATGATATTCCAATAGCAGTTAGCATCAGAATCAGTTTTGCAATCACCATTACAGCCACAGTTTTTCCAGTCACTATTAAACGAAGTAGAACAACAACTGCCACAAACTGATATAGCAGGCCCAAGTACGGTGCCTCAAATGAATCTACCTCCAAATTCAATGGGAGTCGAAGTGACTAGGTTAAATGATCAAATTCGAAATTTGTCTAAACAAAAAAAGGCAGACAGAAAGAAATAAATGGTTGGAAGACATGCTAAGACAATTAGCAGCTCATATGCATCTAACTCTACCACCTTCACCACCTTATGATTCTGAGTCTGAATTTGATTCATGATTAATTTCAAATGTAAGTTTGTTCACATCATAGTAGACTATCAAATTATTATGATTAAATTTGTTTAATACATACATTCTATTTTGTGTTTTTACCTACAAGTAATACATATATGATCATAAATAAGAAGTTTATGAATCATAATCTGTTGGCATGACCGGTTAGACCACACCGAGTAAAATGATAATGTGAAATGTATTGAAGAACTAACAGATCCTTCCAGAAAATTATAAAATGTAATTTTTGTTCTCAAGAAAAGTTAATCAATGAAAGTAGGGTGTGAATCCCTAAGTATTCTGGAATAAGCAAAGGATATACATATCCAACATGATACCATTTAGTGTTTTAAAATCGATGCATCGTCTAAATGGTTATCAAATCCACAACATGAAGTTTGTGTGATTAAGGCTTAGCTAATGTGATAGCAAGCATATTATTCCGGATTGATATAATGATTTTGATAATAAATCAATTTCACATAATGATGAATGCAATACACGTAAAACTTCATGTAGTTTATACATGATTTATTGAGACAATAACTGGATGTGTTTGCTAAGTGTATGATCATGAGAGCAAAAGTTCATGTATCAATTCATATAATGCCAATATATTGTAATATTTTCTCCCCATTATAATTGGGTTTTGGTCAGAAACCAAATATGTACATTCTAAAATTTTAGTTGTGCGGTATATATTGAAATTGATCCACCACTACGCACAAAGATGGGACCTTAAAAGGTGGTTGGGAATATATGATAAATTAATTGATATCCATCTCAATGGATTAATATTCCCAACATCAGGGAGAGATAAAAAGCAGTTGGAAAATAAATGAGTTGGTATTAATTATCATTGATCCTCAAAAACTAAAAGTGTGAACCATAAGTTCAAAGAATAACTCATATACAAAGATTAGTAAATCTTTACCAGACGCATTCACTGACCTTAAATAGGTGATTATGTCACAATACCAACTGCTAATGCTCCAATTGAGACGAGTTTCCTAGAAGGACAACCACATGTTTTTAATGAGTCTATTGCACGTCTGAAGCGTGGTAGACTAGTCGATTCCAATAATAAAATTCCTCGAAAGTTGGAGCAACTAATTAAGATGGTCAAATCGGGGTTATATTGAAAAGGTCTCCTGAAGAGACGGTAGACATGATGGTTCAAGAAGAACCTCATGTACCTGAAACTAAAGAGATCTCGATAAGTTGTATCATGTCTAAGATATGTATGAAATCGAAATAAAAATCGACGTCGTTATACTTTTGTATATAATGTAGCGCTTAAAATGATGTAATGACAAGGATCAAGATTAAGATCTGCCTATGAATGAATATTAAGAAATGATTGGCAAAAAATAGAAAGACGCACATAAGGCAGAGTTTAGTTCTCTAATGAAATAGAAAGTTTCTGGACCAACAATCCATACAACTGAAGTTGTAAAATATGCTAGATACAAAAGTATCTTTTACGCAAATCATGTGAAAATCAAATTAAGTGATATAAGTAAAAAATTGGTGACACAAGTTGTAAGTCCCGTAAACCGGATCTTTCAATGATATCAAATCTAATCTTGTGAGAGTGCGGAAACCAATCACAAGATGATTCAAGATAAACACGAAAAATATGAAAAACGAGGAACAATACCGAATCACTTTCAACACTTGCACACGATTCTATTACTTGAAAAGCAAAACCGTCTAGTACAAGTGCTCACAACCAAATCGCCTCTCTCTCTAGCTCTCTAGAAGTTGTAACAATGAAGTTCCAAAAGTTCAACCCTAAAAACAAGTTAAAAACTTGTTTATATAGTAACTCAAGCCCAATTCCCTACATGGGCTCCCCTTGGGCCTGCTTGGCCCACATGGCCTAAAGCTTGGCCCAAGTGACCTATAAAGGTCCAAAACCTAATATAACTAACCCGGTAAAGCCCAGTTCGAAACCATAACTCGTTGTATGAATTTGATGCGTTAGTCTCACACGTTAGGGCCTAACAATCTCCCCCTAGACTGATGCCATCAAATTGTCTTCATAGCATTAATTCAGCAACATCTTCAACGAAGTCTTTGGTCGTCGCTATGCTGCAGATGTTGTGGAAGTTCTTGACTTCTGAACTCTCAGCACTGGGTTTCTTTCTTCAGATCTTGTGGTTAGCTTTGTATCAGGATCTTGATCAGCTTTGCTTGAAAATCTTGTTAAAAAGAATACGAGAGGAGGATTCTCAACAAGTCTTTTCTTTTTCAATTTTTTTCAAGCAGGTTCACGGTACTTCTTAAAATGCACTTTCATTGTCAGACGACATTTCGTATCCGGTTCTTCTGACTCAGGTACATCTTGTTGTGATGCTGCTTCAGGCTTCTTCAGCAACTAACATCATCTCAGTCTTCATCAACCCCTGTTCTTGATTGAAATCAAGTTCTGCACATGCTCACAAACTCATAAGCAAACATTTCTTATGCAACAGGGAGAGTACCATATGAACACTAGGTACATCCATGTACTTGTACTCGGATTTCACAATTTAAATTCTTTCAACTTTTGATGATCAGTCAAATCTTCAAGAACGGTTACATTTTTTATTTTAAGAAAAATAAATAAACACTCTATTTTTTATTTTTGGTTTTATATAAAAAACAAGACACTATTTTTGTATTTTTCATTTTTTTAATTTTTTTTAATTTTAAGAATTAAAAACAAATAAAAACTCAAAATATAAACAACTACCATAATATACAATTACAATTGCAATGAGATCAAAATTCGTTCTCAGGCAGACTAAGGAACACTTTTCAGTACAAGCCTAATCAAACTGGTCTATGCGATTGCCAATATGTTTGTCCACTTAAACTTTAATGCCCAACTTTCAATTTTTCAACTTCGTGATATGCTTTAGGTAATATTACACTATTATACCCACGTGTCCCATTCCAAGGCATACCCCCGCGATCAAGGTAAGCACAACGATTCATCTTAACAGGTGAGTATATTTATGTCATCCTTTTTTATTTACAACGTTAGACCATTGGTGACAGGTCAGTACTTTCGTACAGCAGAGCGACCAATTATTTTGTCCAACGAGGGTGAGGCAAATGCCATTTTGGTACGAATTTGGCTCTTTGAGCATTTGGAATATTCTCATTTTGAGATTTT
Organism: Helianthus tuberosus; assembly: GCA_030545235.1. NCBI lineage: Eukaryota > Viridiplantae > Streptophyta > Magnoliopsida > Asterales > Asteraceae > Helianthus > Helianthus tuberosus. Next base: position 146,887,781 of record CM060414.1, on the reverse strand, counting down.
GATTCCTTAGGGTTTTTGTCCTCTTGGGATCTTTTAAGATATCCTGACTGTGTCTAGGAAATAACGTAATTGCTCAGGGATCAAATCACGAGGTTCCGGGCTTGACCACACTTATCAACACTGATCTACTACTGAATGATCTAGACGATTGCCAGTATATTTGTCCTCCTAAACTCATCTCCTTAGACCTTTTCCATATAACTGCCTGTAACAAATTTTATCATGTTTTGATTTCTTAACAATGAACACCCAAACAAATACTAATCAAATCCCGGAAATATATACAACACACTCTATCATGCAAGTAGCTTCCCTACCACATATTTCACAAGTCCAATCCAAATCTTTGAAATCTTAACTGGGAATAGATTGCGAAGTGAATAGAATAGATCTTAAGCAGAGATGGTATAATATACAGATCAAATGAGTTTTTCTTAGTTTGATATAGGTTTCTTGGGTTTCTTTTGGGCACTTGAGGGCCTCTTTTGGGTGTATAAATGATCTACAGAGCGACAACGTACAGCTAGGTCAGCATGTATCTGGATGCAGCAGAAGCTGACGTTGCCTAGCACCTCCAGGTCAGCATATATCTGGATGCAGCAGAGGAGATACACGACTTTTTCAGAGAAGATTTCAAAGTTAGACTAAAATTGTGTGTATCGGGACAACATACAGACATTCAAATAGAAATGAGCTAATTCCAAGTGATTTTCTTTCCTGAGGTCATGTAGTAATTTAGTTCTGAACAGAACAGCCAATGTTTTCAGTCTTTAAGGATAGAGCTTACCAACACATCGTTCTAGAGTCAAACTATTTCGATACTGGTCTTACATGAGTCAGCCCTCAACCATAATGTGAAAATTCATTTACGGAAGGACAGCCAAGATATCCCCGGATGATTCACCAATATAAAGACCCGAAACCTCAGACGTTGGCTATCTATCAACACAAGATTTAAGACCATAAAATCATACGCCGTTGGTATGTTACCCACATGGTACATAGTTCATTATGTTTATATCACTTAGTATCTTTTATCATTTTGAGCGTCAAGCCTATCGACATATCGCAGTAGATCCTAGTCTTTTCAGCTATGGCACCTTACATGTGTTAGTCAAACCCTTTAACACGAACATTTATTTCACTTCCCATATCATGCAATATATCTTTTTGGCTTTTTCATTTTCTAATGTTTTTGTATTTTTCTCATTTTCTCCCCCTAAAACAATACTTATTTACAGCAAACTCTTTTTGTATTTTCTGAGTTTTCTCCCCCCTAAACTATATATCTATCTATATGTTCCTCTCCCCCCTAAATTTGTGCATAAATCTTGTATTTTTGCGCAAATTTACCATTTACTAGAGAAAGGACACTTTATATACAAAATAATGAACTAAGAACGAGAGAAAATATTTTTGTTTAACCGTTCTATCGTCAGATTGAAGACTAATCAAAATCATATCAAAGTACTGAATTTAAACGGTACCTTTTGCTGATCATTTCTTACTTCTCTTATCTCCTCCAAAGGAAACATATCATCTGTAAAAAAAAATTGAACTTTTTGCAACAGTGAAATGTTACCCGTTTTTATCTCTGGAACAACCGCTATCAACATTCCAGAGATTGTCAATAGCTCCTCCTTAGCTGTTCCTGAAAGGTAAGGAGATTAGTAAGACATGGGTACCCAGGCCATCGTGGTCCTGGGATTTCCTGAAGCATCAAAATAAGACACTTCTTTCAAACACAAGTCCCCTTTTGTCTCAAGGATTGGAGACGTTGCTGCTTTGGGTTTCCAAATCTGTATTGGTTTAACAAACGTATTTGTTGCCTTCGGTTGAGCAACTTTAGTTGATTCAGATTTAGAAAGACGTTTTTGTTCTTGAACAGCCTTGCGTTTGTTTTTAGCAGCGTTCCAATCCCCATCAGAAGGTTTAACCTTGGGATTCACATTCTTCATTGCCTTAGGTGATGATTCCTTCATCGGCTTAGAATGGGATTTATCCTTTGGTGTAACCCTCTGATTTTGCACATGATAGGGTACATGGGGATGCCGTGTACAATTTCTAGCAATATGACCCACAATGCCACAGTTGTAGCAAGTTTGTCTTTTCATCGGAAAGACGTTTTGAGCAGCTTGATTTGCTCTAGCAGGTCCTGAAGGACAAACCGGTCCTTTTTGCGCTGGATGCAGTTGCACATTTCTCTTAGACGAAGACGTACTTGGGTGCTTGTATGTGCTGGTTGCAGAAGTCTTGTTGCTTTGAGCACCATTCTTCGTCTTTTCTCCCTGATTGGAGCTTTCAATCACCTTGTCATGAGCCTTATAGGATCGTGATTGTCCTTGATGAGCAGGCTTCTTATATCCTCGACTTTGATCTGCTCGTTTTGGCTCATTCCTCTTGTTGTGAACCAGCTCACAAACATCAGCACACGAGTGAGTGTTGGCATTTCGTTGCACTTTTGGACGATGAACACAATTTCTAGCAATGTGTCCAGGAATTCCACAGTTGAAACATGTCTGTCGTTTCAATGTATGGAGATTCTGAGGGCTAGCAGCATTAGCTGATTTGATGGGTCTAGATGACTGAGCTTGCGTTGCCTATGTTTCATGTGCCTTTTCCGAGTTCTTCTGTACCTGCTGATCAGAACTAGCACAAGCATGAGATTCAGATGGATGATGTTTTTCGTCTTTTATAATTTTATCAGGATCATTTTGAAAAGACGATTCAGTTTCTGTTTTAATCTCCTTTTCAGAAACATTTTCTTGTGACTGTTCATTTATTGTGACAACCTCTTCTTTTACAAAAACAGATCCAGTTTTAATTTCTGAAGATGTTGAAACTTCATCAACACATGTTTCATCAACACATGTATCATCTGAGTTTGATAATGGTTCCTTTTCAACCTCGGTTTCCAATGGGGTCCCACTAGGTTCAACATTAGGGACGTCCACTGAGACCGATTCAGAAGAAGAATCAGAACACTGTTGATTCTCTTGAGAAGAAGTTTCAGTGGTTTCACTGAATGCGTCCTGAGGGACCTCACCTGTCACACTGTCATCAGTTGAAGAGTTAGAAACATTAGAATCACAATTTTCAGCTACTGAAAAACATCCATCATCACACACATTATTCAAAGTTTCATCACAAGCATTCACAGTTTTGCCCAAAACATCAGGCCCAAAAGAAGACGAAACATAACTATGAAACGAGTTCAAAAACGATTGTCCAAACACACAACCAGAATCAGTTTTATCAAAAGTAGATTTAGAAAAATCAGAATCTAAAGGTTGTTCATTCCCAAACATATCTCCCCATCTCACTTCAGGTACTTCATCTGCACATGATGAAGAAATGTTAGGATTAAAAGTACCATTGGACACAAAACAAACTGGTTGAACCACCTGTTTTTCAACAGGTTTGACATTTACTGATGGCTTACAGTTTTTGGGACCATAAGTCAATTTGCTTTCATTCATCATCTCCTCCCCAGTCATAGGTAAATAAGTATAATTGTCATTATAAGGAGGAGGAGCCTGATTAAAACCTAATCCCAACCCTTTCTTTTTCTTGTATGCTAGCTGTTGATCACACAGATTTTTGACTAATTTGCTGGAAGAATCAATTTTTTTTTTAATATTTAGCTCATTTATTTGATATCTATCTCTGATATCCTCCAGTTCCTTAGTCATAGTGCATAATTTCTCCTGAACATATAAGAGTTGGGCTGTTTTTACACTAACATCATCTTTGAGTTGGATGATGTCTTTTCGCTGAGCTTCGATTTTCTCCTTAAAAAGTTTTTCATTATTAGTTAAAGTGAAATTTTTTATTTTAATGTCATTATAATCTTCGATTAGCTCAGCGTTGTGTATTCTATAGGCTTCAACTCGTTCTCTACATTCAGGAGTGCAAAAGACAGAAAATATCTCTTCTTTGGTAATTTCTTGAGCCACTGGTTTGTGAAACATGAATGCCATAATTTCAGTGGGTGGTTGATACTTTTGTTCTTCTCCTCAAAACACAAACCAAACGAGAACCCGTGTACTCGCTAACTCAAACCCTTTTGCACGCGAATGAACCCGCTTTCTGAACCGTGCCTCAACAACCTGTTAGACCGATATCACAACCAAAACAAACCCCCCTTTTTTGTTAATTAATAATAACCCCCTTTTTTTAAATTAGAATATAATTTTTTTATTATAAAAGAATACTTATTATTATTATATTATAATTAATGATTAACTAAAGATTAACTAATAATGATTATTATAATTATTAACTAATTATTACACCTATTAGTATTATATATATTAAAACCTAAACGAGAATATATAACGTTTGTATGTCTGTCTTCTTCGTTCAAAACCCACCGGAACCCTAATTTCTAAAACCAGACACAGTCATAACAATTATTACCCGTCTTCTTCAATTCGATTATCAACGACAACAGCGACGAAGGAGAACTGCAGAGGAACGGTGAACGGACATTTATTTCACTGATTATTTTGGTCGTCGGAGTAGGATGAATGATGATGAAGGCAGCGGTGGTCGTTGACGGAAACGGAAATGATGGGGTAAGGAGGTGATGACCGGTGATTAGAGGACTCGGGAACTCACCACTCGAAACTTGTGATGAAATAGCGGTGTACTCGAAACCTGGTGACAGACTCGAGACCTCTTGAAACTCGATGTGTCTGATTGCGACTCGAGAATGAGATTGCGACTCGGAGATGAACAACTCGAGACCAAGAAATAAATGATGATTAAAGACGGTGTTTCGACTCGGAATGATGATGAACAGTTGAGATGGTTGCTAGTCGGAACCGAGGTTGCGACTCGAGACCGGTGGTGATGAATATGACTCGAGACAGTGAACTTGTGACGATCAGTGACTCGGAATCACCATTGAGTCGAGACTAGTGACTCGAGACCTCCTTGACTGTTGCTGGTGTCTATGAGTCGAAACCGATGATGAAGATGAGGACTCGAGACCTTGTGAGTAGTGAGTTGAGACCGTGTTGAAGTCGAACTCGAAACCGTGAAAGTTTAACTCGAGACCTTGGTGAATGGCTCGAGACCAGTGAGTGAAGGACTCGAGACCTGTGAAGGATGATGATACTCGAAACCGTTGGAGATATGACTCGAGACCTTTGAGTCGAGAACTCTTGATTTTTATAAACTCCAAAGCTGTTAGTGACTCTTGAAACAGTATACTGGTCAACCAAAGAAATATTTTGAAAATATCTTTTAGAAGCAATCTGTTCCGGAAGTATTGGAAATTATTCAAAAGTTTTAAATCTTTTCAAAAATAGAATATATTTCCAAATCAATTTAATAAAAACTTTAATCCTTTAACACCAAGAAAAAAGATCAAAATACCAAAATATGGCTATTTTTCAATAGAAACCCGATGAACACTTTGAATACTGCGAAGAACACGAAGAATGTTTTTGATGATTTTCAACAAAAATTTCAAAATCTTGAATCTTTGATATCACACCGAGCCTAGAAACAGGTTCTAATGGCTCTAATACCACTTGTAAGTCCCGTAAACCGGATCTTTCAATGATATCAAATCTAATCTTGTGAGAGTGCGGAAACCAATCACAAGATGATTCAAGATAAACACGAAAAATATGAAAAACGAGGAACAATACCGAATCACTTTCAACACTTGCACACGATTCTATTACTTGAAAAGCAAAACCGTCTAGTACAAGTGCTCACAACCAAATCGCCTCTCTCTCTAGCTCTCTAGAAGTTGTAACAATGAAGTTCCAAAAGTTCAACCCTAAAAACAAGTTAAAAACTTGTTTATATAGTAACTCAAGCCCAATTCCCTACATGGGCTCCCCTTGGGCCTGCTTGGCCCACATGGCCTAAAGCTTGGCCCAAGTGACCTATAAAGGTCCAAAACCTAATATAACTAACCCGGTAAAGCCCAGTTCATAACCATAACTCGTTGTATGAATTTGATGCGTTAGTCTCACACTTTAGGGCCTAACACAAGTATTTTCACAAACACCTATAACTGATTATGAGGAGATGTATTCTCCAGTGGTGGATGTATTGGTTTTCCAATATTTAATTAGTCTGGTAATAAAAAGAGAGAATTGATATGCGTCTTATAAAAGTTATGAATCACTGGATACTAAAAGTTTACATGAAAGTCCCTCAAGGATTTAATTTATTAAAATCATGTAAAATGAGTTCTCGAGAACGATATGTTTGTTGTATACAGATTCATATTTGAATACATTGAATATAATTGGAACTCCTGCTAAGTATCCTAAAACATTTAAGTGCTTATAAGGTTAATTGAAACATCTTATGGATGTAATTCTTGTGTACCAATAAACATACATAGAAAACCTGTACTTAGTAATTAGGGTATCTCAATGTACAGTTTATAAGCACGGTACAATATGTATTATACAAATAAAGCAAGCGTTCAAGACATCCTTGCATATGATATAGAAATCAATGAGGAGGTTTATGTAACAGAACTCCTAAAGAGTGTATGCACATACATTGTTTTTCAAAGTGGAAAGAAGTAAGTGAATGATTGTAAATGCCTGAAGCATTGATTTCAAAACCTGATGAATGTATCTTTATAAACTTAAAAAGATAGTATGGATAAAATAGTTGGGTTGAGTGTTGTACAACTCATGAGATATTCTGATAAAAGAGCAATATGATTTTGATAATATCATCCATCTTTATCAAAAGTCCTCTCCTAAAAGTTCACTATAATCACAGTTTACGGTAATGATGTCGAGGCACCATCAAGAGAAACTGTCGAGATTTTAGAGGGGGAATTTTGAATGACCCTGGCTCAGTCTAGTTACTGCTCAACCTAAAGTTCGAGTATATTTGTCATCATATTTTTATCCATTGATCAAACTACATCCAGAAGATGTTGGGACATTATAGTGTGGATAAAACTGAACCTTAAAGTATACTAAAGGTTGTTCAGACACTTTTTATAAGAAATGACTATTATCATCTCCTACCAAAGTAAGGATTCTCATTCCAAAAGTACCATGGCTAAAGTGTAATTATGCATTGATATTTCTTCCTAGATATGCATGATTATATATATCTTTTATTTGAATTTATAAACATGATATAGCACATGTCTAGTGATGAGACATTCAAATGGTAAAAAAGATATGTCGATACTCTAAAGGTAAGAATGATATGTGCCTAGATTTTACTAACCCATGAAAACTAGTTTTGTTAGTCTTGTAGATGTAAAGAATGTAACACACCATAATTGTGGATCTTATGGTATTTGTTCGAAAGAGGAAGCACCAGGAATCTCATATAAAGACCATATAACGTTGATCAACACAAAGGACTATACACATCAAGGAATGAAGTGGCAAAATATTAACTAAAAGATCTACACAGAAGGCTTAAAAGATACATAATGAAATCAGGGGGAGTATTACAAGTTGAACTCTTATATACCACCAAGATTTCTGAATATACTCGAGACTTTATTAAAGACAATCAAGTCGAGATGATATATGTCCAATCCAGCAACAATTCAACCGATCTTTTCACAAAAGCACTACCTGCAACAACTTTCAGGAAACACGTTCATGACATTGGCATGCGTCACGTACGGAGAATGTGATGCCTTACAAATTGCAACTTGAGGGGGAGCTATAGACTGCACTCTTTTTCCCTTAGCTAAAGTTTTTTTCCCACTGGGTTTTTCTTTAGCAAGGTTTTTAATGAGGCAGTACTTAATTACCCCAAAGTTTGCAAAGTGTCATCCAAGGGGGAGTGTTATGAAATATGTATGGATAACACTTTGTCAACTTTGTACAATACAAAATACTCTTTGTATTTTCTTTGCCAACTTTGTAACACACTAAATAGTAAATCTTTTCTAGTATAAATACTAGATTAAGATAAAATAGAAATGACAACAAGATGTATAAACTTTCATAGTTATACAAATTCTCTTCTCCTTACTCGTATAATCTTTCTTACATTCTTTAAGTATTAGCACAAATCTAGTGTTAAATTTTGTTATCTTATAACATGGTTTTGGCAACTACGAGCTTTTAGGCTAATTTTATAACATTAAATAAATAATTGTTATTTGTTTGTCTGTGTTAAATAAATAAAGTAATTGTTAATTTATTTAAATTATCTAATTAATAATTATCTGATTAAATTTGAATTATTTAAATAACTAAATAAGATAAATTTTAGCTTATTAAAGATAGTCATTGGGCATGTTATATATAGGGTCATGGTATCTAAACACCCCCCAAAAATTAGTGTACATCCCTCAATACGAAGTGTATAGCACAATACGCTTCCTATAGGGTTTAAAAGCAATAAATGCTAAACCAATAGAATCCGTATATGTAACAATCCAACTTTTGAAAGTCAAAGTCAAAGTTAAAGGAAGAAAAGATTGCTAATTGCGATCTGTCACTCCTTGCTTAATTATTGATTGTACTTCTCGACTTGTAATCGATATTCTAATTTTAATTGCTTTAGTTGTATTATGTGGAGTACTTGTTAATAAATCGCTATTTAATCGCAGTTTAATCACTAATCGCATCGCAACTCGAATTATAGGTTATGGGTATTACTTTACGTGTGTGTGATATTATGTGTTACTTGTGCATGTTATGTTTATGTTGAGGTGTTTAATCGCAATCGCAACTCTATCTCATCACAAACTCGAGATTCAAGGATTATATTTATGGTATTTAGTAGTTAGGTTATTTGTGTAACTAATGGGTAATACTATCGCATCGCTTACTCGAAACGCATCGCAACGCTCACCGCACGAAACGAGAAGTTGAAAACCAACTCACACCCGCCATCCGATCAAACCACACTTCAATTCGCACACCTGCACCGACTTTCCTCTTTTGGCAATCTATAAATAGCCCTGTCACATCGGTGTTCATGATGTGACAACTCTCTCTTATGACCGGCACGTTCCATCCCTTTTTCCCTCGATTTCTCGCGATTCTTGTAAGTTTTCAACCCAAATCTTGTACATCCTTGATCTTCACGCACTTCTTCAACTTTTTCACCATCAAATCTTCACTTTTAACCATGAAATCGGCTGATTTGAGGTGTTCTAGGATGATGTCATCATGGGGTTCTTATGAACTTCAAGATTTGACCTCATTCCACCAAGAACAACTCAGATATAAAAGATTTCAACATGATTAAACACTAATTTCTCCTAAAACTAAACATTTTCAAGAGTAAAAGGATTGAAAGATGTTTTCATAACTTTTCTTTCAACTCTTTTACACTCATGCACACAAAACCGATAGAATCGGAGCTCATTCAGGCCTTCCACCAATTCTCTAGTGATGTGTCGGTCTGAGATCTGATTCCTATCAACGAGATAACCGACTTAGCGGGTTGAACATGAAGAACCGTCAAGAACAGTTAATTGATCAGAATGGGGTGATTCCCATCCGATCGGATAACTTGGACTTGAGGGATTTTCCGTTGTTTAACACGTTGTCATACCGTCTCGATCAAACTGCAAACTTTTAAACTTAACAAATTTCAAAACGAGCAAGTCACTGAACGGACTGCCGTCTGATCGGATTGCCATCCGATTGAACAACAATCCGATCGGATGACTCATGATACTTGAAGTTTTTACAAACTTTCAATACTTATCAATTACCAGCGAATGGCCATCCGATCGGATGACCATCCGATCGAATGACCATTCTGTTGTGAACTTGTTCTTCATGAAATGTCTCACTTGGACGGATCACCATCCGACCGGACGACCGTTCGATCGAACGCACTGAAGGGTAGAGATACTTCTCTGTTTTCAAAATGCTACAACGAAAACTTCAAAGCAATCATACACAAACACATCCATCCCAAACGAATGACAAACCGACCAAATGGCCATCCGACCAGATGACCATCCGTCCGGATTGCCATCCGATCGGATGACCCTTCGTCACTCCGTCACTTCGCACCATTTAACGCGCCGCTTATAGCTTATGCTATCGTTCTGTAATCAGGCTTACTCTAGCGCTCCCTTCAATCCAATCACAGATTGTGCTTAGTCGCTACCATCTCTGTGAGTATACTCGATCCCTTTTTGCTTTAAGCACTTTTGGGTGTTACATACGTTACTTATATCAAATCACATCAATCACACAACGCAAACACTTTTATACGCTAACAGTTACTGCATGTTATACGTGTTACTCGATGAATGTTGGTATGTTATGTTTACACAGTGATTGTTGCCCGACACCTTAGCAACGATAGTACTATAGTTTGGACTCAGCACCTGTCGTGAACAGGGGTTGTTAAGGGCTTTTCTCACATGTCATAGTGGTGATATGTGTTACGCATTCTACAACTCGCAGTCACGTCTGTGCATATTTCATTGTCGATAACCTACTCGCCTCACTTTATACTTGTTACATGCTGGTTATGCGTAGACTATCTTTCACTACTATTATACTATTAAACTTGTATGCTCACCTTTACACTATGTGTATTGACCTCTATTTTAACGTATGTGACATGTGTTTGAGAAGCTAGGATGCTTGCTATGTGGAATTCGAGTAGGATGAGTCTAGAAATTTAACAATTTAAATCTGAGTTGTCGGAACACCTTTTATTTGTCTTTGAGAACTACTTATCTGTAATAACTGTGTTACTTATTATGTCATGGTATAGGACATGATGCTTAAATAATTGGTAATTATAGTTGTTATGGAATCTCTTGGACAATCTGTTTAGCTCAATGTCGCGCCGCGATGTTTCCGCCATCGGTTGGGGTGTGACAATATAGGCCAATACGCTTCCCATTCGCTTGCTGAAACCTGATGCTCTCTGTCATGCAGGAAGTGCAGAGAGTGTAGACCTGAAAAGTACTGAAAAGTTTTGAAAACTGAGTGCAACAGGAGGCGTATTAGGCAATACGATTCCTTTACAGTTACTAGGAAGTGTATTCAGCAATAAGCTTCCCATAGGGTTTTGGTTGGTGGACCAATTAAATCAATAGGACGCGTATTGAGCAATACGATTCCCATAGGTACCCAATAGGAAGCGTATAGGGCAATACGCTTCATATTGACACGATGAACAAATTTGCCCTGACATGCAGGTAGTTTAGAACTGAAAAGCTGTAAAGTGACTCGAATGTGAAGCGTATAGAGCAATACAATTTCCATAGGGACCCAATAGGAAGCGTATAGGGCAATACGCTTCCCATAGGGTTTTGGTTGGTGGACGAATTAGTTCCATACGAAGTATATTGGGCAATATGATTCCTATAGGACCAGAAATCTGTTATATATCTAAGCTTTGGGGATGAATGTATTATGAAGAAAATTCACAAACTAAATAATCCGATCAAACCATTCGTATCACGATGTCATCTTGGGGCCTCAATTATAGTTTTGGTGATTATTCAAACGAGTCATATCCGAACGAATCATACGTCTCCGAAAGTAAAATCGAACACGTTGTTGAATGAGGGGAGGAAGAGGTTGCATATGTGGTTTGTTGTAATGACGGGTTTCAGGTGCCCGATTCGAACCAAGAGTACGCAGATGAACCTCAAAGCTATCCGCAGTACCAATACCCGTCTTACCATTCGCATGCGGATGTAAAACACGAGAATGAATACGAGTATGAGTACGGGGAACATGTTAAACATATCGAGGAAGATGATAACGGTTTAGAGGAAGATGATAACGATTTCGAGGAAGCTGATGACGAGGAGGAAGTTGGCAATGACAAAGAAGAACCTAACCCGGATGTCTCTTTTGAAACGGATCTGGTTTGACATTCCGGTTACTTACATGTTATTTAAATATTTTGTGTTTATATTCTTTTAGGGATGTTTTTACCATTAAGGTTTCACTGTCACACTTTATAGATTGGGAAATATATGTGTTATTCGATGTATAATTTTTATTAGATTCTGTATTTTGTTACATTTTTTTCGATCTATAGTGTGTTTGTTTGTTTTTAAGATTTTTTAATATTGTTCAATTTGTATAAGACGAACATTTGAATTCCATTTATGCGTAGCATATTTGGGGATGACATGGATGAATAATATTTAGTGGATTGTTTTCTTTTGAAATGTGATATATAGAATATCACCATTTTGATATGTATGTGTTAGCCAAGGCCTGAACCAACAAATCATACAAATTCTCTGCTTTTCATTAAAGAATCTATCCATTGTTTTTGGTTACTTGAACTAACTGCTTCATTAAGAGACAATGCTCTAGGATACTTTCAACAATCAAAATATCAATAACAAAGGAATGATCTGTCAATATGAACAATCAAAATCAATCTATACATTATAATAAAGCAAAACAAGCTGAGGCCACTTGGCAGCCATTTAAACCATTGCTTGCCACGTGTCGTTGGTACGCTCATTATTTTTTTCATTTGAGCGGCAAAGCAATTGAAGACACCTCCACCCATTCTTTAGTCTCTCTATAGAAATTTCCTTTTTTCTTACACACTGCCTTCTCTCACCTTGGACTTTCCATAAACAGATTACACATTCCTTTCTATATGATGTTGCAGATTAAAAACCCTAGATCTAATTCTATAATTTACCTTGCCGATTCTTCTTTTAGCCGATTCGTCGGCTTTTGGTTCATCTATTAGCGATTCATCTTAAAGTCGGTAATTTTCTATCCTATATCCTTATAATTTTTCTATCAAATCGTCTATTTGTATTTCTTAGATGAGCTTTGTTTATGTGTACTGCGATTTCATCTATTTTGTTGTTTATGTCGTACGGAAATCCCAATTTTGTGGTTTTTGTTAAAGATTATAAACCCTGATTTGTATCAGTTCATCCCTAATTGCATATGAAATGTATCAGTTCGATGAGTTTTCAGTAATTTTCGATTCGTGTTTTATGTATGTCGGACTGATCGGTTGGATGAATTTAAACCAAAACTGAATATTAGTTTTTGTAACTGTCATATTTCATCTATTTCAGTTGTTAATTCACACAAAACCAATAATAAAACATGAGATCGAAATCTGACTTGATTATGAATCGATTTTAGATCTATTTTTGACATCTTGAATCTCAGGTTTGTAGAAAGTGTTGAATTGCAGGTTGTTGTTATTGTTATATCGAAGAAGAAGAGAACAATATAGTTGTTGTTGATTACAATTCATATATCACATCATTGTTTCTGTTGTTGTTGGCAATTGATGAAGCCGAAGATTTATGGAGCCAAGAGCAATTTTAGTTGCATAATTTGAAAGAAATTGCAGGTTGTGATTCACGAAGATAAAAATTCGCGTATTTCAGATCTAAAATGGAATTGCAGATCTGTTAAGGTTCTATAATAGTTTCTGATTTGGGGTTGCAGTGAATCAGATCTAAATCACAAGTTTTTGTAGTGTTAATCGTAGAAAGAAGGAGAAGGTTCAGATTTGTTATTGTTTTTGTGTTGTTCTTCGAGCAGAGAATTATTCCTGATCTGAGTTGCTTTTGCTTTGTAACACACGAAGCCTACCGTCGCGCCGCAAGTGTGTTATCATCTCTGAAGTTATCAGCCTCGGTATTCACTGTCAGGTAATGTCTCTGTTTTTTCTTTAGTTTCATATGTTTCCTGTTACCGGGTTGTATAAAGAGTTATTGTTTTGGTTTAACCAAATTAACACTCTCTCTGTATCCCCCCCCCCCTAAATGCCTTGATTGGTAGCCTTATCAACGGTATTCTAATTTTAAAAACACATTTAATGGTGGGTTTCAAGTTTCAATGGCAAGTTTAAATGGGATTGATAGTTTTCTTTAATCACGCCTGACGACTGGAATTTTCTTTTTTGGCATCTGTGTCCAGATTGAATTTGAAGTAGGGGTTGTTTGGATGATGTAGCAGGGATTTTGATTTAATTTGGGTTATGTTTTAGAAGTTATAACAAATATCTTAAATGTGTAGTGTATGGTAAAAAAGGAACTGGCCAAATAGTTGGATAAATGATTACAATTCATTGTTATTATGAAAGCTAGATGATTACTATAATAATTCAAACTTTTATCATATTAAAATCATTTGCAGGTCTCTCGACTTATTTGTCACTTTATCAAGTTCAACACTTTAAATTCGTTGACGATTCATTGTTGATTTAGCACATTGTTTGTTGAATTTCAATTCGATCTCAGGTGAACAATCTCGATTTCAGTTGTATATTTCAATCATTGTTAACTACGTTTGATACGTTACGTACCCGCGGGTAGAGGGATGGATTTCGTTACTTGAACGTTTATTTCTTTTAAAGGATTATTTTAACATTTTTAAGTTATATATTTGTGTGTTAGTCCACCCGCGAAATTCGCGGGATCTTAGACTAGTATTGAATAAAACAAATCAACCGGATTCAAAACATAATATTCTACAAACGACGACAAAATGATTTTTTTAACTTACCGAATATAATTTTTGTTTTGATTTGCTATGTGTCAAACCCGAACCCGATATAGTTCAATTTGGGTTTTAACATGTTTTTTTTTATAATTTTGCAGATTTGGCATTGGACGACGAGATGCATGTTGCAGAACTTTTCGATCCATAGGCCGGTGACGATTGTTCACAATATTCATATATGGTGTACCCTGCCCAAAAGTACAAAGCTAAGCGGTTCAATAAACTTAGGAAGATGAAAGTGGGGTGCATGAGGGGGATACATTGGGATTCGTTAGAGACATGTGGGGTGGCTGACATTATGCGGCAGGTTATCGGGCAGGATAGCCCGTGGGATCGTTTGTTTCGAATCGGAGCTGGGTCGTCTTATCGGCCGTTGATGGTGGAGTTTCTCTCCACATTCCGCTATAGACCTCGATCGGTTGACCGGGCGAACTCGGATTTTGATGATCCGAATTTGCCAGCCCCACTCTCCGAGATCACATTTCGTCTGTTCAGCGAGGTGTTTTAGATGTCGCTTCGTCAATTTGCCGTCGCCACCGGTTTTTACACGGATGCTAAGTTGGTTCAGGCCGTGTATACCATGGCTATCGATACTATGCCCGAAGATGACTTGATTGCCTAGTGGCCCACCATCGGTGATGATCAATACAGCAAAGCGGAGGAGGCCCGATCCTCGGACATTCGTGACCCGTTAGTTCGTTACTTGCATCGTTGCATTAGCACGGGCATCGCGGCCCGTGGCAATCGTTACGAGCACGTAACGAAGGCCGATCTTTTCTATCTCTATTGTTTATTTACTGGCCGTCCGTGCGCCCTCCATCTCTGCTTGGTGGATTATTTTGTCACACGTTGGAGAAAGCAGCGTCGTGGCAGTATATATGGAGGATCATTTATCGGTTGGATAGTCGAGAGTGTTGGTCGGTACTCTGGTTGGGTCGATGTTAAGTATCCGACGCCGGCTCCCTGCTAATATTTGGACATGAGGTCGATGACAGGGATGAAAGTGGCGGTAAAAATTACTAAATATAGGTTTGTCGGGGCGAATCGTCAGGCTTTGGCATGGTAGCCGTTGGTACATCACCCGCTTTTGGAGGCTGAGGAGGTTCAGATGCCTCAGATGGCTGAGCAGGAGGGCGGGCAGGATGATGTTGAGGTCCCACCTCAGCATGAATAGGGGGTCATCAGCATCCACATAGAGCTTGTCGTGCGGTTAGGTTGCATCGGTCAACCAACCGTCTTCTCGATAGGATTTTGCGTAACCAGGATGAGCAGATGTGGCTTCTAACATCTCACGGTCGCCAGATGGACCGGTTGCATGATGACATAGGGTGGATGATGACTGGCATGGGAGAAATGTATAAGCATATGGGTATGTCGGTTCCACCCCGTCCACCACCAAGAGTTTATCAGGGCCGGGGCCCGTTTTATACCCAGCAGCCCGACCCGTCCATGCCATCCTTTACTCAGCCCATCCCGTCCATGCAGGTATGTTATCTTATTTTTGTTTTATTATCTATGATGAATTTAATGTTATGAAATGTAATGGATAATTTGTTTAAATTCTTATAGGCTTCAAGCCCATCCTATTCTCAGCCCGACCTTTGGATGCCGCGTTTTCCTCAGTCCGACCAGACAATGCCGCTCTTTCCTCTGTTCAACATTTCCATGCATGTATGTTATTTTGTTTTTATTTCATTTTTTACGAACAATTTTAATATTATGTAATGATTATTTTGTTTAAACTTTTTATAGGCTCCGGGCACGTCCTGTACGCGGCACAACCCGTCGCCCTCTATTAGGCGTGGCCCGACATTTACGGAGGAGGAGCTCGCGGAGTCTAATGAGGAGTCTGATGAGGAGTCTGACGAGGAGTTTGATGATGATTGATGACGATAGTGGTTTGTGATGTTTTCATATGATGCAATATTGTACGAACAATTTAGTTTTTATGTTTTGATGTATGAACGATTTAATTTTCCGTTTAATTAGGATATGTTTGTTTTGGTAAGTTATAATGTATGTATATGTTTAGTTTGTTTGGACTGCTTAATTTAACTACGCTGTTTACAAAAAAATTATAACAAAAAACCATCATTATTTTATAATAAAAAACTAACTCAAATTAAAAAAAATAAAGTTTGCTAAGAGCAATATGGTGTCGTGGGAAAAGAAAAAATCTTCTAGGGTCGTATAGGGCAATACATTTCCTTTGGTCCCTAATCATTGGCTGAAAAGCATCTGAAAGTGGCTGAAATTCTGAAAAACATCTGAAAAGTTGTCCAATAGGAAGCGTATAGATCAATACGCTTGGGCTCAGAGGAACCATATTGCCCAATACGCTTCCTGTAGGGTTAGTGATGTGCAAATAAAAATGGGGGATGTGTGGATACTGAGATCCACCTATATATAAACTCATGTTAGGGTTTGATGAGTTATAAAAAGGGAGTCAGGGATTCAATTTTCAGTACAACCATACTAAAAAAACAAACATGAAGCCTTAAACTCGTTTCTCCTTCCTTGCACCACCTCCTACCATCGTCGACCCTCTCTTTGTCGTCGGTCATGATCCGTCGACCACCACCATCCACGGTTCTGCTCCTTCTTTTCGTTCGATGTTTTGGTTCGATGGGATTGTTCCATTTTCATGCATGGTGTTAAACGAATACAATTCGAAGGTGTTTGGTTATTGGGAATATACATTAGTGCAAGTTCGTTTTATCGAATCTAGCACCCGGAGTTGTTGAATCGAAGTGTTACACGATTCAGTGTCAATTGCAACCAATCTGAGGCATTTGGTTCTAAACACCTTATGGTTGTGATTCGGTTCTATTTTGTTTGCATCTAGAATCCTAGTGGATGATCCAAAGTTTTGTGTGGATTGGTTATACCAGGGTCGTTCCAACCTTTTTAGAGACCCAAAGTGAACTACGAAGTGGGGACCCTAATTTCGCCCATAAACTTTCCTCCAATCCCGATGGACCCATTGCCATGTATGATTACCGTTACTTTTTTTATCTAGTGATAGCCTATAGCCTAGAAATTGAAAGCAAGTTGCGATGGGAAGTGGGAACGATGATTGCGGTTGTATTTTAGGGGCTTTAGGCCGCTGAATAATGATGATTAGGTCGATGGTTATTGCTAGGGGTGTGCAACGGTTCAGAACCGGACTAAACCGAACTAGAACCGAACCAGAACCGTTAATTTCTAAATTTAAGAACCGGAACCGAACCGTATTATAACGGTTCTAGTTCAGTTCTGAACCGGTTAAACGGTTCTCGTGGGAACCGGTTGACAATTAAATCCTAAAATTAACAATTCAATAAAAACGAATCAAACCATTTAAAACATTAACTAAGAGTTGCAACATTCAAAGTTCAAACCAACCAAAATAAAAGTAGCAAAGCAACAATAAAAAATTTCAGGCCACAAAACAAACTCTAAATAAAACTATTACAACCATCGTGTTAACAATTAAAACAAACATCTTCAAACTTCATTCGATCTTCATCCTCTCAATCTTCTCATAAACATCTAAATGAAACCAAGTGTTAGCTATTAAAAAATAAATGAATAAAATTAACAAAATAATAATATCTATCCTTTGTGAACTCGTAGAATTTTTCGCATTCCTCCTCCTCTTCGTGTATATGTTTTCTCGCGGTTCGAATCCAATCTTGCGTGCAAATTAATGCCTCAACAATGATGGGGGATTGATGCGGGTTGGTGTATACATGGAATTAAGTATATTTTAAGTCCTTTTTACACGTTAGTCAAGTTTTAAATTTATAAAACACAATATTTTACTAACACCAAACACACATATGGGCAAGTGCACCCATCGTGAGCGTAGTATAGTGTTGGCAAGATACCGAGGTCGTCCAAGGACACAAGAGCTTTTAATACCATTTTATCCTCAACGTCTAATCAAATCACAAGTTTAGAAAAAGGTTTTAAACTAGAAAAATAAAAACTAACTAAAATGCTGAAAAATAAAATAAAAATAAAAACAGATAGACAAGATGAATCACTTGGCTCCGACTCGTGTTTAGTGTAACCTTTGATTATTTCCGCACTTTTGCACTTTTTAAGAGATTATCTTAGCTATTGTAGTAGGCCCCTCTTTTGAAGGTGACGTTACCCTCAACCCAGTAGTTTGAGTTAGCAAGGATACAATCCTAAAGGGTCGGATTATTGAAAGATAATTAATTAAGTTATTAATGCATATAATGGTAGGCCCCTCTTTTGAAGGTGACGTTACCCTCGGCTAAGTAGTCTGAGTCAGCAGGGATACAATCCTAAGTAGCCGGGTTAAAGTATTAATAGTAGCTTACATATGAGGGGATCAAAGAGTTTGGACCCCCGCCATCCAATACCGGTGGGTATTGAAGGAGGTCCTACTAAATTTGACCCAGGTCCTTGCAGGATCTATACACTGAACAAGGCAAGACTCTTACCAAACCGTTCCCTTAACCCCCCGACCAGGTAGCCAACATACCTCCATATAGACCGTGGAGATATGAATGGTGAAAATCTTTTATTTTATATAGACAGTAAAATAATGCCAAGACACCACGGACAAACGATAAGGAAGAATCACCTTCAACATAAGAAACTAGTTATTAAAGTCATTAATACATAACCAAGTAAAAAGTGCGAAAAGATTAAAAATAAAAGGTATTACACTAGACAATTGTCTTCACCAAGTGATGTAAGAGACTTAGGCAAACATGGCCTTTGATTGTCAAGAACTCTTACGATCAATCTTGGATCCCGAGATGACTTACACACTCTATGATGGACAATGGATGATGGTGGTGGATGATGGTGTTGTGATGGTGGTGGGTGAAGTATGAGAGAGGTGGTGTGCCAAGGGATGGTTTGCAAATGAGCCAAGCACCCCTATTTATAGCCTGAACAGCAGCTCGGGCACGGCCCCATGTCCATCCTCCTTCTCTTTCTTCATTAATTGCTCTTGTCTGCATTAGTTGACCACGCCCCCGTGTCCGCTGGGCACGCCCCTGTGTGCAGAAGCATATCTGTACTATCAAGATTTCCTCAGATTCTGCGAATCTTAGAGTTGACCATGGCCCCGTGTCCGCTGGGCACGCCCCCGTGGTGGGTGATAGAAGATTCTATAGCTTTGTCTTTTATGCTGGCACTTGGGCACGCCCCCGTGTTCACTGAGCACGGGGTGTGTTCAGCCTTCTGTCTTCTTGATTTTGCTTGGGAAGATGCTGTCGGGGGGTCGGGCATGCCATGTTTGTTCCTTTTCTTGTATTTATGTTAGATTTAGCTGTCTTTTTGCTTCTTTTGTTAATTTGAGCTCATTTAATCCTGAAAATACAAAAGGAAGACAAAAACACACTTTTTCCAATATTAGTACTAAAAAGGGGTTAGTTTTATGCCACAATTGATGTAATTTATATGTTGTATTTTGTGCACATCAAATACCCCCACACTTGAATCTTTGCTTGTCCTCAAGCAAAACTCTTTATAATGTGGCTTCACACTCCCAAATGGAATGGGTAGATGAGAAGGTTTTTGGGCTTGTCATAGAGTGTCGGGATTTCCAAGATTCTTTATTAAGTTTTATTTTTATTTATTTACAATCCTATTCATCATGATTTATTTAAAACATTACATAAGATAAATTACTTATTAGGGCATAACATGCCTCTTTAAAATTCCACTTATATACAAGTTCACCTACCTCACGGGGGATCACTCAACACTCGCCCGAAGATGTATTTTAGTGAATCACTCGAGAGCGGCATGGAACTTACTCCTACCATAGGCTTGCCAAGCAATCAATCCTCCTCCTTTTTAACTATATACCTTTGTAAATATCAAGAGGACTTTTGGGGTGAAGGGTTAGGCTTGGGTTAAAGGTAGGTGGTTGGGTTAGTGGTTAGTAGAAAAGGGCGAAAGACGTAAAAAGCGTCGGTTTTCGTATGACTTTTTTATTTTTGCAATTTATATTTTGATGAAGCCTTTATTCAAACAAAGTTATTTTTGATGAACTTGTTTGTTTATTTCTCTTTTGCTTCATCATCAGCATTTTTTTTTTTGAAAAGTCATACGAAAACCAAGCTTGTTACTAAAACAAAAGGGTTAAAAATAAAAAGGTTTTGGTGGGTGAAAGGGTGTTTTGGTTTGGGTTATTAAATGAAAAGCTTTAGGCTCAAAGGGGTTAACTAGGGGGATTTTGGGTAGGTGGTAAAAAAAAGAAGAAATAATGGTGTAGAAATAAAAAAAAAGGTTTAGTCCTAATGCCTCCGTCATTTACTTACTCGGGTTTAAGTTGGTAAGGATCGGAAATGTATCGTCGTGGCAAGTTCTAGAGTCGTAAGAACCAAGCGGCTATTCACACAAGAAACGAAAAATGAGCATTTAGTTTAAGATATGTATTAGTATGCTCAATAAAGGCTCAAAACTCACTTTTGTGGGAATGAGTTTTTATGTGATCAAGTATATATAATCAAATTTTAACTATGTCGTTTCATAATTTTCTTATGTTGGTTCTTTTTATCGTGACGCTATCAGTTATACATTTGTAAAAATATAACCTTTTTAGAACTTGAAATTCCCAAGTTAAACCTAGACAAGTAAAAAAAATGAAAACATTTTTGGAAAAAAATTGGGGTGATTAGCGGTTCCAATAGAGTTTTGTGTAAGGCTTGTGATTAGGACTAGCAAGATTCAAAGTTTTGGCATCTCCCCCACACTTAAATTACACATTGTCCTCAATGTGTCCCAAAAATAAGTTTTTTAGGTTGATTGAATGTGTAAAAAGGTGTTAAAAAGCAAAATTTGATGTTACTGGGCGTCTGGACACGACCCCGTGTTTAAGTGCCAGTAACGAAAACTTACAGAAGGTGGACACGGGGGTGTGTCCACTGGGCACGACCCCGTGTCGGGCAAAAGTATGCAGAATCAGACAAACAGCAGGTCTGGGGAAGTGGGCACGGGGGCGTGTCAGCTGGACACGACCCCGTATGAACAATCTGCAACGGTGAAAAACAGGTTTCTGGCTCCGATTTTCCTGTCCCGGCTTTAGTAGCACTAATGTTTAGTGCTCTAAGCCTCGTATGTACCTGTTTTATCAATAAACACTGCACCAAACCATAGCAAACATCCTAAATTACCATAGTTCAACATCCACGTCACGAAGTTAAAAAGAAAAACAAATGTAGAAAGTAAAAAGAGTTAAAGGAAAGTAAATTTTTTAACACATGGCACGCAGGCCGGAAATTGTTCAAAAGAAAAGGGTTAACCTGTGGGATCACCAACCAACCGCTCCTGCCTCTACTCCTCCCGCCTAGTCCATGTCCTCGTCCTCATCGTTATCACTTCCTCCTCCGTGCCCCGCCATGTACTCCCGGATATTCCGAATGTCATCCTGAATGTCGGATATGTTTCTCTCAATTGCTCCGACCCGGGTGTACGTGTTGCTTGCCGTATTATAGGTGTTCCTGGTGCACAAGAGGTTTTCCTGCAACAAATCATGTAAACTTTGGAAGTTAGGAAAACCGCCTCCTTGTGAGGAGGATTGGCCCGGATCACCATGGGGCTGGTACTGGTACTGATGATGCTGTGGAGCGTGAAGGACGAGTGCCTCTTGCGGGTTCCATGCATGCCCTTGGACTCTTTGGAAGCTAACCGACCCGTCTTCAGCCTCATAAATTAAGTTCATGGAGCGGCAGATGTGTACATCCACTCTTCCCGACCATGGGCTCTTTTCGAAGGACCTAGGCATGTTCACGAAATACTTGAAGAGACGGTATATCCACCCCCCGAAGAAGATAGGGGTTGGTGGAGTAGCAAGCCGGTTCAAATGCATGTTTCGGAGTAGGAGGCACGGAACATCGAGGTGTCTGCGGTTATGAATGCAATGAAGGACTATCAGGTCTCTCAACCCTACAACGCCACCGCTGTCATGCCTTTGGCTAAGAGAGTAAGTGAGGACCCTATGAATGTAACGGTAGAGCGGGTCCCTCAACTTAGTGCTCTTAGTGCTGCTCGGGTTGTAGTGTCCTTCACCAATCTGAGCCCACGCGGCTTGGCGTTCGTTCTCATCCAGCTCTCGCACCCCTCCGGTGTTCTCTTCATTACCTGCATCTTCCTCTGCAAACAGCCCAACTATCGACCCAAATTGTGCCATCGAAATCGAGTACCTAGTTCCACCACATCGGAATGACACCCCATCACCGTCGAAAGGGTCGCACCTTGAATTGAACACAAAGGTGCTGTAAAATTCCAGATTGTACTCATGGACTGAGCGAAGTCGAGTGGTTTGGGTTACTCTTAGTGGGCCGGTAACGAGGTTGTTAAACCGGTCAAGTTGGTTCACCATTGCTAACAGATCCATGCATGCTTGTCTTGGGTATTCTTCCGGTCTGGTTTGAAGCACTTCGTATCTTGCCCTAGCATCGAGCTCATTTGTGTTGAACCTCATGAATTTCTTCGACATCTGAAAGAATACACCAAAAGTTAGCACGAAACAGTGAAATTTTCGGACAAAACTGGAAACAGCGGCCCGTGTTCAGCGGACACGACCCCGTGTCCAGGCCTCTGTTACTCAAAATCTTCATTTTTTGACCTGGTTTCGAAAACTTGAAAATATTTGGTCCAGTAGGTGCGGTTTCCCCCGAAAATAAAACCCCAAGTGTCGTTTTTCCCAAAACAAACCGTTTACCCCTTCAATTTTATCTTTTTCGGTTCAAAACAAGGGTTTGGGGTTTTTGTGAGAAATCGGGCGAATCTTTGAACAATACAAGTGGATTTACTTCCTTTAACATTAATCTAAACAAATGCTAACAGATTTATACAAAAAATTGAGGTTCGATCCGGATGAAGTTCAAGAACCCTAGATTTTCCCCAAATTTTTGATGTTTTAACTACATGCAAATGCTTAATCTAACTACTAATGATGATAGAATCATACCTTGATGTTGTTAGAAGTAGAGGAGACGTCGAAAATCTGTGGAAAATCGCCTTGAACCAGAGCGTTTTTGGGGAAACGGGGCGTGTGGAAATGAAGAAACTGTTTTGAAAAGGGGTTTTATCCCGACAGTCGCGCGGACACGGCCCCGTGCCGAGCAAAAATTAATTTTTTTTTAGTGCTCGTGTGAGTGCCCTTGTTTCCCAAAAACTTGGTTAGAAAACTTACCAATTTAGATGTCAACCCGTTTGTTCATAACTTACCGGGTATGATGTTGATGCTTTCACTCTTCTACCGTTTGAAGCGAGATTTCTTCCTCTTCATCCTCAATGAATCCTCGATAGAGCTTCAGCCGTTGGCCATTAACTTT
This sequence comes from Helianthus tuberosus, assembly GCA_030545235.1. NCBI lineage: Eukaryota > Viridiplantae > Streptophyta > Magnoliopsida > Asterales > Asteraceae > Helianthus > Helianthus tuberosus. The sequence goes on along the minus strand of CM060414.1, from coordinate 146,864,020 downwards.
GAATGGAATTCCATTCCGAGATTTAATTTCTACTGCACCGTGTGGGAAAATATGGGTGATGGAAAAAGGTCCTGACCACCTAGACTTTAATTTACAAGGAAATAGTCGAAGTCATGAATTAATCAAAAGAACTTGGTCTCCTACTCGAAATTCATTAGGTTTAATGTGTTTGTCATGCAAGTTTTTCATTCTTTCCTTATAAATTTCAGAGTTTTAGTATGCATAATTCCTAAGTTCGTCTAATTCATTTAACTGACAAAATCGATTTCTACCAGCAAACTCTAAATCTAAGTTTACATTTTTAATTGCCCAGTAGGCTTTGTGTACAATTTCTACTGGCAAATGACAGCTTTTTCCATAGACTAGCTTATATGGGGTTGTTCCTATTGTTGTTTTATAAGCAGTTCGAAAAGCCCATAAAGCATCATCTAATTTATCTGCCCATTCCTTTTTATTTAACTCTACGGTTTTTTCAAGTATTCGTTTTAACCTCTATTAGTCACTTCGGCTTGTCCGTTTGTTTGAGGGTGATATGCTGTTGAGACCCGGTGATAGACCCCATATCTTGTTAAAAAATTTTCAAGTTGATGATTGCAAAAATGGGTACCCTATCACTTATTAATGCTTTAAGTGTGCCAAAACGAGAGAATATTTTTTTTAGAAATCTTACCACGACTCTCCTATCATTTGTTGGAAGTGCCTCGGCCTCGGCTCATTTAGACAAGTAATCTACTGCCACAAGTATATATTTGTTTCCTTTTGACGTGGGAAAGGTCCCATAAAGTCGAGTCCCCACACATAAAAAATTTCACAAACAAGAATGCCATTTTGGGGTATTTCGTTTTTGGAAGAAATATTACCTGTTCTTTGGCAAGCATCACATGTCTTGACAAGACTTTGGGCGTCTTTGTAAATGGTTGGCCAATAAAATCCTGAATCAAATACCTTTCGTGTGGTACTAGCGGCACCATGATGTCCTCCGTATGGACCTTCATGACAATGGCGGAGAATTCTTCTTGCTTCGTTACCATGTACGCATCACCGGATGAGTTGGTCGGCACACATTTTGAAAAGATAAGGATCTTCCTAAAAATAATGCTTCACATTAGCAAATAATTTTTTTCTTTGATGATGTGGCCAACCTTTTGCGACTATTCAGCTAGCTAGGTAGTTAGCATAGTCGGCGTACAATGGTTCTTCTTTGTATTCCACCATTTCTAGGGACTCCGTTGGGAATTTTTCGTTGATTTGCTCGTCCCTGGTTGCCTCCAAAGCTGGGTCTTCTAAGCGCGAAAGATGACCCGCTGCAGTGTTTTCTGCTCCTCTTTTGTCTTTGATTTCAATATCAAATTCTTGGAGGAGTAAAATCCACCGAATTAAACGTGGTTTTGCGTCCTGCTTTTTGAGGAGATATCGAATGGCTGCATTATCTGTATAGACTATAGTTTTAGAATGAACAGGATAAGAACGGAATTTATCAAAAGCAAATACCACAGCTAGTAATTCTTTTTCAGTTGTTGTGTAATTTTCTTGTGCATCGTTAAGTGTTTTACTAGCATAATATATTGGGTGAAAATGCTTTTCTTTTCTTTGTCCCAAGACAGATCCAACTGCAAAGTCATTTGCATCACACATGATTTCGAAAGGAAATTTCCAATCAGGCGCTATCATGATATGTGCATTGACTAGCATTTCCTTTAGAGTTAGAAATGCTTGATTGCAATCCTTGTCAAAGTTGAAAGGGGCATCTTTTTCAAGCAATTTTGTTAGAGGCCTTGAAATTTTAGAAAAGTCTTTGATAAACCGCCTATAAAATCCGGCATGCCCTATGAAACTTCTGATAGCTCTAACGGAGGATGGGGGTGGTAATCGAGAAATAGTGTCTATTTTGGCTCGATCAACCTCCATTCCTTCGCTTGAGATTTTGTGACCGAGTACTATTCCCTCCGTTACCATGAAATGGCATTTTTCCCAGTTAAGGGCGAGGTTAGTTTCCTCACATCGGGATAGCATTCGTTCAAGGTTATCGAGGCATTGGTCGTATGAATCCCCAAAGATAGAAAAGTCGTCCATGAAGACTTCCATTGTCTTTTCTATCATGTCATGGAAGATGGCCACCATGCAACGTTGGAAGGTTGCGGGAGCATTACATAGACCAAATGGCATGCGTCGATAAGCAAAAGTTCCATAGGGACATGTGAAGGTTATCTTTTCTTGGTCTTCGGGTGCTATCGGGATCTGAAAGTAACCTGAAAAACCATCCAAGAAACAGTAAAATTTATGACCGGATAATCTTTCTAACATTTGATCAATGAAGGGCAAAGGAAAGTGATCTTTCCTTGTTGCTTCATTTAATCGTCTATAATCTATACATACTCTCCATCCTGTGACGGTTCTCGTTGGTATTAATTCATTCTTTTCGTTAGTTATTACCGTCATACCTCCTTTCTTTGGAATTACTTGGACGGGACTTACCCAAGGACTATCGGAGATAGGATAAATAAGTCCGGCGTCAAGTAATTTGATGACTTCGTTTTTAACCACTTCTTGAACATTTGGATTTACTTGACATTGTGGTTGTATTACCGATTTGTAGTCATCATTCATTAAAATTTTGTGCGTGCACATGGAAGGACTTATTCCTTTAATATCTACGAGCTTCCAAGCAATCGCATTTTTGTGGTTTTTCAAAAGATTAATTAATTTTTCTTTTTCTAAACTACTTAACTTAGACGAAATAATTACAGGTGACTTACCATCTTTGTCTAGAAAAGCATATTCCAAACCTTTTGGAAGTTCTTTGAGCTCAAGAGGTGGGTCTTTAGGAGACTCCTTATTGGGTTGCTCATTTTGATCAAGAACTTTAAAAGTTTGTTCTATGGCGACCTCTTCTTCAACAAAGTGGTTAATCTTTTCATTTGTATCGGTGGTTCATCTTCATCTTCAATTAGGGGGTCATTATTGCCGAATGGATATTTCATTGACCGCTCAAGATCGACACTCTTTTTAAATGCCCCTAATTGAATGGGTAGATTGTTGAACTTCCGGTTTTTCAAAGCTTCGTGAGTTTTTACAAATGGTCGTCCCAACACTAGAGGAGCGTCATCGAGGATGACAAAGTCGGTTGGGATTACCATTTGATTTGTTTGAACCAAGACATCCTCAACTACCATCGTGTTAACAATTAAAACAAACATCTTCAAACTTCATTCGATCTTCATCCTCTCAATCTTCTCATAAACATCTAAATGAAACCAAGTGTTAGCTATTAAAAAATAAACGAATAAAATTAACAAAATAATAATATCTACCCTTTGTGAACTCGTAGAATTTTTCGCATTCCTCCTCCTCTTCGTGTATATGTTTTCTCGCGGTTCGAATCCAATCTTGCGTGCAAATTAATGCCTCAACAATGATGGGGGATTGATGCGGGTTGGTGTATATATGGAATTAACTATATTTTAAGCCCTTTTTACACGTTAGTCAAGTTTTAAATTTATAAAACACGATATTTTACTAACACCAAATACACATATGGGCAAGTGCACCCATCGTGAGCGTAGTATAGTGTTGGCAAGATACCGAGGTCGTCCAAGGACACAAGAGCTTTTAATACCGTTTTATCCTCAACGTCTAATCAAATCAAAAGTTTAGAAAAAGGTTTTAAACTAGGAAAATAAAAACTAACTAAAATGCTGAAAAATAAAATAAAAATAAAAACAGATAGACAAGATGAATCACTTGGCTCCGACTCGTGTTTAGTGTAACCTTTGATTATTTCCGCACTTTTGCACTTTTTAAGAGATTATCTAAGCTATTGTAGTAGACCCCTCTTTTGAAGGTGACGTTACCCTCAACCCAGTAGTTTGAGTCAGCAATGATACAATCCTAAAGGGTCGGATTATTGAAAGATAATTAATTAAGTTATTAATGCATATTATGGTAGGCCCCTCTTTTGAAGGTGACGTTACCCTCGGCTAAGTAGTCTGAGTCAGCAGGGATACAGTCCTAAATAGCCGGATTAAAGTATTAATAGTAGCTTACATATGAGGGGATCAAAGAGTTTGGACCCCCGCCATCCAATACCGGTGGGTATTGAAGGAGGTCCTACTAAATTTGACCCAGGTCCTTGCAGGATCTATACACTGAACAAGGCAAGACTCTCACCAAACCGTTCCCTTAACCCCCGACCAGGTAGCCAACATACCTCCATATAGACCGTGGAGATATGAATGGTGAAAATCTTTTATTTTATATAGACAGTAAAATAATGCCAAGACACCACGGACAAACGATAAGGAAGAATCACCTTCAACATAAGAAACTAGTTATTAAAGTCATTAATACATAACCAAGTAAAAAGTGCGAAAAGATTAAAATAAAAAGTATTACACTAGACACTTGTCTTCACCAAGTGATGTAAGAGACTTAGGCAAACATGGCCTTTGATTGTCAAGAACTCTTACGATCAATCTTGGATCCCGAGACGACTCACACACTCTATGATGGACAATGGATGATGGTGTTGTGATGGTGGTGGGTGGTGGGTGAAGTGTGAGAGAGGTGGTGTGCCAAGGGATGGTTTGCAAATGAGCCAAGCACCCCTATTTATAGCCTGAACAGCAGCTCGGGCACGGTCCCGTGTCCATTGGGCACGACCCCATGTCCATCCTCCTTCTCTTTCTTCATTAATTGCTCTTGTCTGCATTAGTTGACCACGCCCCCGTGTCCGTTGGGCACGCCCCTGTGTGCAGAAGCATATCTGTACTATCAAGATTTCCTCAGATTCTGCGAATCTTAGAGTTGACCACGGCCCCATGTCCGCTGGGCACGCCCCCGTGGTGGGTGATAGAAGCTTTTATAGCTTTATCTTTTATGCTGGCACTTGGCCACGCCCCCGTGTTCACTGAGCACGGGGCGTGTTCAGCCTTCTGTCTTCTTGATTTTGCTTAGGAAGATGCTGTCGGGGGGTCGGGCATGCCACGTTTGTTCCTTTTCTTGTATTTATGTTAGATTTAGCTGCCTTTTTGCTTCTTTTGTTAATTTGAGCTCATTTAATCCTGAAAATACAAAAGGAAGACAAAAACACACTTTTTCCAACATTAGTACTAAAAAAGGGTTAGTTTTATGCCACAATTGATGTAATTTATATGTTGCATTTTGTGCACATCAGGGATAATGAACTTCAATATGACTCAACTACCCGTCCCCCCGTACTGAAAGCAGACTTGAAAGCTACAGTTGAAACTGAAATAGCCAAGATATCTGAAAAAAGTAATAGACTATATAGCAAGCGATACACTATTTATATACACATTTACCATTCGATCAACATTGATTTGATTATTTTTGTTCAATTTTTATTTTCACATACAGAAAACTATATGAATCAGAAAGCGAATATCTAGAAAGAAAATATAAGCAATCATAAAAAGGTCATGTAGAATAGCGTACCTGTATTTGCAGGGTGTTGATGGAGATGAACTTGTATGATAACAATTAGGGTTAGGGTTGAGAAATGGAGAAGAACTAGAAGATGACAGATGAGATCGTGGAATGAATATAAGATGAGAGAATAAGATTTAGGATGGTCGTATGATGTTGAAAAACCCATTAGTACAATAGGGTTTTAAATATTTATAGTTCCAACTGGTTCTAGCGGTTCTTTAACCGGAACCAAACCGTTTTTACCCAAATTTAAGAACCGGAACCGGACCCTATATACAAAAATATGGTTCGGATCTAGCGGTTCCGGTTCGGTTCCTCGATTCTAGCGGTTCTGAACCGTATACTGCTCAGCCCTAGTTATTGCTATGTTGAAATAGCTGAAAATTAATGTGAAATTGGCTTTGAAATCGAGCCTTTTTTTTTTCTTAACAGTATTTACTTTGGGTTTCTTCAATGAAAAACTAGTTTAGTTTTAAAATAAACGTATTTATTTGGGCCTAATAAATATACTATATATAAAACTTTCTAAAATCTTTGAGGCCCTTATTTTATGGTGGCCCTAGGCCCGTGCATAGATTGGCAAGCCTATGGAGCTGACCCTGGTTTGTACGTGTTTTCTTTCCACTTCGTTTTCTCCCTTTTGTTAAAACTTGTGTTCAAAAACTCAACAACCTCGTCATTATATATACTTCTAATTTGCAACACTAAAAGGCATAATAGGGTTGTACTTTGTGCAAGACTGATGTTAAAAGCATTATGAGTAGTATCATGTGCAGGCCCGGCCCAGAGGGTGTGCAGGGTGTGCCACCGAACAGGGCCCAAAGACTTTTAGGGCCCAAAAGATATATATTTTTTTTCTTTATGTTTACATATAAAAACGATATAGTCCCTATGATAACAATAATATTGGTGTAGCCCGGCTGGTTTTGCCCTTTTTTTCTTTAAGGAAGTCTCCGGTTCGAGACCTGTCTCTATGTTTTCTTCATATATTTTTTGTTTCATTTATTCAAATTTGGGCCCTAAAGCCCAATATTACTCCACGTGAATATTAATTTTTTAAGAGAACTATGAATCGAATTGCATTATTATAATTATTGTATAATAAATTGGAGTGTATTATTATTATAAAATTTATTTTTTTGATATTGCTACGGGAATTGTTTTACATATATTAAAATACTTGTTTAAGTTAAATTTTTGTTTATGTTGAGCTACTTAATCATTTGTTTATGTTAGTTTATGTTATTCGTTATTAAGGTTAACACGCAATTACTTGAAAATATAAAGGGCCCATTTTCCTAGTTCGCACAGGGCCCTCAAGGGCCTTCGAGATTTCGAAGACGGCCCTGATCATGTGCATTATAAGTTGTGCTAGTTTTGAGGTTGCTTTGCTTTTTATTTATTGGGCTACGTGGGCGGTGGGTGCTTCATCACCTACCTAACAGAAACGTCTCCCCAACACAAACAACTCAGCGCTCCACCTCACAGACTCCTGAGCAAACGGGCGTCGTTTCAAAGCTGATGATGATGATAGATCGTGGTTGATTTAGGGTTCTGACGGGATGGTTCTAGGCGGCCTTGCGACGTCGACATCAACACCAACACCGTGGGGAAGCTAATTTTGACTAAGAAGGTACACGGATTGGTCTAATAGCAACAGAGAAAGGGTCATTAACTTGAATTCTGGCATCGATTATTATCAAGGTTTGTTAACTTATTATCCCCTCTTTTGCACTATTTGTTTATGTTCAAATGTTATTTGGATTACTAAGCCCCTAAATCGGAAACAATCATGTAGAAATGTTGTAATATGGATAATTAAGTCTCTATTGAACCTGATTCTCATCTCGACGCAAGATTTTTTTTAATACGGCTTAGTTGCGTTCCTGCCAAGTTTAGGGTTCTGGTGAGTTTTCTGGTAAGTCGTATTTCACATGTTGAATATTCGGAACCGCTAAGGTTAGTGTATGATTTTATGACATGCATTTTATATGAGAACTTTGTTTGATGTTTGTTGTAAGCAAAAGGAAGAACAAGAAAATACAATGAAGTCTTGAAGGTTTTGTTACGTTAATTTGCTTCCAAGATGACAAAAACGGAGAAAGGTGTGTTTTGTTTTTTATTATTAAATTTGTATGAATAGTTTGATGATTGTGTTTAATTTTACGGATTTTGATTTGTAGATGTTTTTCGTATTCAATTTTCATATCTGGGTGTAGTATATAGTGTTTAAATTTTGAACCTTTTGAAGTTTCTTGATTTCTATACTTATCTCCTTATGTTCTTGCATTGTTTTAATCAATACTATTTTAGGCTTATCTTATGATATTTTATGCTTATTTTGTTGTTTATATTACAAGAAACAGATGATTTAATGAAGGGATACAATAAAGTGCAGCAAGAAAAAGAGATTCTCATGAAGGCATACAATAGACTAATTGATCATACTGGTTATGTGCAAGCTTTTGTTTATCCTCCATGTGATGATGAATGATAGTGTGGTGGTTATAATGCGTCATAGGGTATAAACTATAAAGAAAAGAGGAGCATGATGTGCAAGCCTATTTGACTTTCATTTGCGTGGGCATGGTCTTTTATAATTTATTATGGTATCGATAACTCTAAATTGAAGGTGTACTTTTCTCTTTTGATATCCAATGGTTATCTCTCTTTGGCTGTTGCTAAAAATTAATGCTTGTAGTTCCACAATGTAGGTGTTGGAACAACAACTGCTGGTCTTAAAGCTGTGGTGAGTCGGTGACAGTTTTAACAAGTTTTTGCACTTCTTTTTTTCTCTCTGAATGTCTGTTTCTGATTAGATCTGATGTGATTTTGTATGTGATGGATTGGTTGTTGTTTACACAGATGACCACGGCTATATCGATTGAAATAAACACCACCTTCAACATAGCATACGCCCGTGAGGGATTGCTACGCCGTGAGTCTTGTGTTACTCTGACAATTACACTATCTATTACACCACCGGCGTAGGCTACGCTAAATTTGGTGTAGGCTATGCTGGGTTGTTTTCATACTATTTTGTTCTATAATTTAAATTAGATTTAACTATTATAAGTTGAATGATTTTACTAACTTTGGAATTTTGTAATTGTTTGACTATTAATATATGCTAGGTTATGTTTGAGTGTACGTGTATCCAAAAATTCACAAAGTTGGGGTCTTTGGGGTGGGTTTACCCGACAAAAAAAGAGGCAAAGAAATGATGGTGTGGTTGGGTGATTAAATAATCACAAAGGGTGTCTAGATTATATGTTTGAGTGGGGCAAATCACCTTTATAACATGATTCATGTTTTGTTGTTTAAATAGGTTATGTTGCTGTAGTTCGTTAGCAAAATAAGATAGGGTTTACCCGACAAGAAAAGAGGCAAAGAAATGATGGTGTGGTTCAGGGCCGGCTATGAGCAAGTGCCGGGTGTGCGTCGGCTCAGGGCAAAAATCGTAAAAGGGCCCGAAATTTTTTTAGAATTTATATATTTTTTTATATAAGATATATATACTACATGATACAAAACAGGGAAACAAAATCAATTTGTTCCAGTGGTTGGTAGACTACGTTTTGAAGCATAGGACCCTGGATCGAATCTGTTTTCTGGCTGACTTTTTTCTTTTGTTTTTCTGATTGGGAATTGAAGTTTACAGGATATGTCAAATGTAGTTTTCTTCTACTTTATCTCCATTTAAATGAAATTCACAGATATTAAAATGTTGTTTTCTTTTATTAATAAATTCATTAGTATTTTATTTGAAGGACTCTAAAGGACTCGTGTTAGAACTTAACTAATTCAAATTTTAACATAACAAAATCATGTAATTTTAGGGGCTTATTTTTGTTGATCCTTTTCCCTTCTATTATTTAACTAGATGCGAGGGATTATTTATGCTTATGTACGTTTTAACATAAATTTTGTTTGGAAGCAAATTGGGTTAAATATATACGTTTTCATTCGACGGTATAAATTTGAATTGCTATACGTTTCGACGTAAATTTAATTTGGCAACGAGTTGGGTCAGTTGTAATCTATACTTTATCACGTCGCTTACGTCGCCACTGTACATTGTGTACGTTTTGAGTTGGTCTACATTTCGATGTAAATTTTATTTGGAAACAAATTGGGTCAAATTTAATATATTTTCATTCAATGGTATGAATTTGGATTACTTTACGTTTCAACGTGAATTTAGTTCGGAAACGAGTCGGGTTAACAGTGGTCTATTATTTATTCGTCGCGTATGGCGTCGCCGCAACGCACAACGTGTAAAAAAAACTAATATTATATTGAATTGAAACTTTCAATGTTTTTATTTAGACACTTTCAATATTATATTATTACAGGGCGGATAGGGCCCTATTATTTTATCTCGCCCATGGCCCAAATTTGTTTTAACATTTTCAGAGACGACCCTGGTGTGGTTGGGTGATTAAATAATCACAAAGGGTGTCTAGATTATATGTTTGAGTGGGGCAAATCACCTTTATAACATGATTCATGTTTTGTTGTTTAAATAGGCTATGTTGTAGTTCGTTAGCAAAATAAGATTGAGCAGTAGCTTGCATAAGAATCAGCTATCAATGGAAATCAAGCAGTTTATAAATAATGTGTGGCTGCAACTGCAACTAAAAAAAAAAAATTTGTTTCCTGGCGTGGCATAATCAAAAGACGGCATGTGTGTGAGGTTCTCTTCCTACAACCTGTTTGCAGCCTTGGTGTTCAAATCGACAACCAATTTTTAGAACATGTTGAATTGCCATGTAAATATGTCGATTTACAGCTAAGAATCAATATCGTAAAGTTAAAGAATTCATGGTTATGCTATTTGGTACGGTTGAACGGAACTCGTCGCAATACGCGCCCCCGCCGCATTGCCGCGGGGTACTCATCTAGTTCTAAACTAAAGCTTATATAATAAACAAGGCAGACACTCTTAATTAGAAGGTAAAGTTCAATCTGTAAACGAACTTGAGTTCAAGTTTCACCCATGATCTTAGACCAGTCTACCTTGTACGTGCATGCATACATGACATAACATATCATTTAGTGTGATACCTAGGTACCTTATCATTTATGTTAGTTATAAACATATATACATAAGCGATTAATAAGTAATAAACAAACTAAGCATGAGCATGGAGATTATTGACATTGAAAAAATTACTAACAGTCCAAGCTCTTGTTTTGGACATAGTGTTGGATCTTATATTTTAGGTATGACCATAATCAATACTACTGACATTCTGACAAATTGATCATTTAGGGTCACCAGTGGCGCAGCATGTGAGGGGCCGGGGGGGGGGGGACGTCCGCCCCCCGGGATTTTTCGCTCAGTAGTGTTATATATGTAATTTTCGTATAGAAATTTGTGGGTATATACGTTTTCACCCCCCCCCCCCCCCCCCGGTTCTATAGAAAATTTTGGGTATTCTATAGAAATTTTTGGGTATATATGTTTTCACCCCCCCGGCCGAAAAATCCAAGCTTCGCCACTGAGGGTCACACAACGAATAAGGCAAATGATCAATTAGTTTAAAGGACTTTAAACGTCTAAGCGAGTCACAGATGAGATATAATATTTAAGACAATTATTGATTAATGTGATATAATAATAATTATTGTTTATGTAGTAAAATGGATAAACACATGGTATATATTTTACATGTTTATTTATTTAATCAAATGGTTTGTTATTTAGTTGTTTATACGAATAGTTATTAATTATTGTTAAGACAATTAATCAAATTTTATTATGATTTTGTGGAGATCAACAATTTTTTTTTCGAGAATATTAGTTTAAGATGAACTAGCGGTTGAAATCCCGCATGTTGCGGTGTGTGCGAACTCAGTCTATTTTGATACATAGCAAATGAAGCTCTTCAATTTTTGTTACAGGGAAGCTGAAAATGCATATACGATGTTACAAGATAAGAACTATTGCACTTCAAATTTTGTTACAAGGAATTTGTTTAGTAATTCTATATATGATGTAACGACGCCATGGTCCATACATCAACAAGATTATTGATTTATCCAACATTAACTTGGCCCTTATTAAGTTGAAAATGCAAGACGTTTGGGTTTGGAAGGATAAGCGGTTTAAAAGCTATTAGCATAAAATATATGAACTCCATAACAATGCAATTGTTTTTCATAAAGTTTTAGCTAGACAATGCACGAGTATTTACTTAGAGGGTGTTTGGGATTGCTTATTTAACTTCAAAAGTGTTTTTTTTTTTTTTTGTCAAATGTGACTTATGGCTTTTCTAAAGAAGTTTTTTTAAATGTTTGGATAAACTTTTGTGGTGAGAAAAGTAAAATGACAAAAAGGATATGTTTGGTTGTTGTTTTAAAGGATGGTGGTAGATTGATAATTTTGTGTTTAAAAAGTTAAAAGTCATTTAAAAAGTCAGTTTTTTTATGAACTGAGTTATTTTCCGCCCGCGCGTTGCGGCGGGACCCAATAACTACAAAAGGCGTGTCAGCAACGACAAACAGATACCGAATATCAAAACACAAATAAAATGACATGGTAAGGATAGTCACTCCGTAATAAAAAACGATTTTAAATAACCTAATATATAATAATAGGACTCATACGTCCTACACATTGGAAATTCGGTTGTTTTCAGTTCAGTTATTACGGTGCTAACACGTTAAAATATGGATGAGCTCGGTACCGGTAACGGCAGTGAAAGTACTGATCCAGAAAATCATCGAAATTAGGTACCGGCATCGAAAATGCTCGGTACAATACGGTATGGTATTTGAAGGTAAAAATCAATAAATACAGGTATGGTGCTAGACCGGTGTCGAACCGAAAGTAACGATTCTGAAAACGCCAAAAGGTGGGTACCAAATTGGTACCGAAAATGATTTGGTATAGTAAATTTGGTACCGATGCGATACCGGTTCGTTTACAGGATTTGATACGATTTGCTCATCAATATTCTAAATATCCAAGTTAATTTTACATGCTACAATTCATTCATTACAGAAAAAGACAAAAAAGAAAGCAAAATAAGTTGTTGTGTATATAAAACCTCATTCAAACGAAATACAGTTTACTTACTGTGTGTATGAAAAGTAATCTAAACGGTGCAATTACTTGCATTGCTGCGTTGCTACAGGATTTGATGAGCTCGTTACCAACCGGTACCGAAAATACTGGTACCGAAATCCCCAAAAGTGGGTACCGGTACCGAATATACCTAGTATGGCACGGTTCGGTACCGGTCGGTATTGGTATGACACCGGTATTTGAGGGTAAAAACCAGTGAATACCTGTGCGGAACCGGTACCAAAAAGACACTGGTTTGGTAAATTTGAGACCGGTACCTATATCCGATACCATTTGCTCATCTCTTAATCATGTTATCAATTTTAAATAATTCTAATTTTAATTTAAAGAATGAATCCACTGTTCATTCCGTTTATTTTTTATCATATAGTAGTTATCAATTTTAAATAATTCTAATATAATTCTAATTTTAATTTAAAGAATGAATCCACTGTTCATTCCGTTTATTTTTTATCATATAGTAATTAAAAAAAAAAACTTTGTATTCATTTTTTAAAAACCAAAATAAAAAACACTTTTATCATTGACAAACACCTTTTTACGTTATTGGCTTTTTTCCCAAACTCAATCCAAACAAAGCCTTGCATTCTCATTAATTAAAAATCCATTAGAACTTCAATCTAAGCTTACATCTTAATTAAGTATAGACGTGGTTTGACAAGAAATGGACTCTTAAACATTTTAACATTTGTTGAGCTACAAAGAGCACACACCATATCTAGGTATATTTTTTTTGTTTATTGGCTCCTTTCAATTATTGCTCATTATTGAAACTAGTCTTGGATGTCATAATTGATGGAGAGAATTAAAGCCATGTGTGTCACATTGGCCAGTTTAAGGTTGGCAAGAACAAACTAATGTCGTGATAGTGTTCGACCAATCTAGCTCGATATTCTGTTTCTGCACTTAGTGTTGTACAAACTCGCGGTTCGCTTATCAAAATAAAGCATGTATAGTAAATTTATGTAAGTTATGTTATGTAGAACTAGACAATTTACGTATGAACTTATAACCTAGGAGTGTTAATGCATGAACTTTATTTACACACTTAGATTACGCGTAATTTAATTTGAACTGCATATATCCAGTAAAATATTAAACCGCTAACGTACACATTGGTGTCCTAGCCGGATTGCCAAAACGCGCGGTAAACACCCTAGTATGATATTAAAACTTACAATTTAGTAACAATTTAACATCTAACATTTCTATATATGACCTTACATTCTCATCACTCATACCATCAGTATCGAAAAAATTATAACATTAAAAAAAAAAAATCTTAATTTTTGAAGATTTAGAAGACGCATAAGACAACGTTGCAATAAGGTGATCGCAGTCGCAGTGAGATTATGGGTGGTGGTCAATGGAGGATGCATGGTGAGTTGGTGATGGTCGATTTTAGCACTAGGGTTAGTTCCGCTTTTAAAGCCATCGATTAAAACAGTGCGGGAAAGTAATTTAGGGCTTTCATTTTAATTTTAATTTATGGGCTTCTCACTTTAATCGAAAACATAATTATCTTTTTAATTGACACCTGCCCATTATTTAAAAAGTTGAGCATTTAAAGACGATTTTTAGATGTAACAACAAATTTGTTTATAGGAGACTTAGGAGTAATTGTTGGAAAACATAGTGTTACTAAATTTGTTTAAATTGCATATAAAATGGTGTCACTTAACCTTTTTATATCCTAGTATCCTACTCGCCTCTCGCTTGAGTAAGCTCAAATGATCGGAAGATTTTTAAACTCTAGATAATTTATTTTAGGGAAATTGGCCTGTAATAATCCCACCTAAATCTTATTGGCCATTAATAATCCCACATTAGAATGTTCCCCCCACCAGTCCCACTTTTCACATATTTTTCCTACAATGGTCCCCCGTTAAAAAAACTTAACGGAGTTAAGTTTTTTTCCAAATTACAAACAAATTTTTAGGGCTTTTGATTAGAACGACGATACGAGTCCATTGATGTAAAACTTGTCTCGAAACGGTGCTCCAAACGATGAAAACGATGCTTCAATTCGAGTGTTTAAATGTTACACCCTAACACATATTTGACAAAAGTCGCAGCGGAAATTCGTGCCATAAAATTTCTTTCTTTATAAATACCTCAACTTATTTAAACTTTAACTTTATCATAACTCTTATTATAAATCTGTCATCCTCTTATTTACTAATTAAAGACATAGCTTATGTTTTCTACATTTTACATTCAACGTCCCCGTACAATCTCTCTAGTGACTCGGTCTTCGATCCTTAATCTTCGTGATAAACGCTCATTATCCGTACAACCTGCATTACCACATACATTCAACACATTAGTATACAAGACTTAAACCAGAATACAATACATGTACGCTTTCCATTCAGCTTCTCTCTCATTTTTAAGCATATCATTCGCGTATTCATTCTCTTGTGAGCCTTCAATAATATACCTGCGTAACACTTCGTTTTACAGGCACACGATTAGTACCATTAACACTTAACGTATCCAGAATCATACTTGTATATACTCGTGCATACATCCATACCTCAACACATGCATGCATACACTCATACGTGTCTCATATGTACATAAATACACACCTGCATACGTACATACATCCCTATGCCTTCACATATATACATACTATCATACGCATCTTCATATATACATAAGTACGCTTCGTAAGTATCTACATTCATACATCTCTACATACATGCATACATTCATATATATCTTTATATAAATACGTACATATCTTTCCTACAACTTACGTGCGTGCATACACTCATACATGCTTTATACAATCCTGCATACATACTTACATACATACGTACATACATACACATTTGCATAGGTGCATACCTTTCCTACATCTTTACGTACATACATGCCATTATACGTATTTTCATATATACATAAATACGCATCTACATACACGTAACACATCTTGCATACCTCTCACATACTCATACGATATTTACATGGGACTTAAACTTTGATTTACAGCCCATAAATATCTAAGGATTGATGCGTGGTTAAAAACCGGTGCTCGTAATTATATAACTTTATGATTTCATATGAGTCTTAGATCTTGAACGACCTACTTTTAATTAGGTATTGCGTTTATGCAGGTTTGACAAAGTTAAGGAGCCTTTCGGGAGCTTTACATGCTACCGGGTCGAAAACCGGAGCACCAGAACACGTTACGGGTCAACCGGAGACACCAGACGCGAAAAATAAAAGCTTACAAACAAGTGCCCGTCGCCGACGGGCTCCAAGCCGTCGGCGACGGGTTGTAGATATGCCCGTCGGGCCATTTAACCCGTCGGCAGTGTGTTAACCCGTCAGCAAAAAAAGTGGTTTTCCCTTGCCCGTCGGCGACGGGCTCTCTAAAGTGCATTTTTCTGCAGCTCCGTTTCGACGTCCGAACGCACTAAAACGCGCGTAACTTTCGAACCGTTTACCCGTTTAACCTCCCGTTTCTTCCTACATGCTTGTAAATTCACATTCTATCATATAAACTTAAAATCCCACATACGGATTAAGGAAATTCTTAACTTGCATGCATTCGGCTTATTGCCATTCTCTAATTATTTGACCCGTTATGGGTATTTGCGCATTAAATGGTCTATGACATACAAAACCATACTCTTCGCTTTCACACATGACTATAACATTATTCTAATCGATTAGCTTATTTCCAAATGGGCATTTAAGGTCGTTCGCCCGATATACCTATCAAGGGCGTTTTTGTCAACATTGCTCAATCCTTTACAACCAAGGACCTCATTGCATATTTAACCAATCCTACCACTTAACTTCAATTCTAACGCATATACCTTACTCGGATCAAAGCTAAGATCCGTTTAATACTTCATCGATTTCATTCAACTCATTCCTATTTGACCTCAATTAACACATTTAGTTAAAATACATATAACTTTACATAAACAACTAAGAAGTGATTACGGAATCACTTACCTCATGAATCCGTGTCCACATCCGTTTCCACGCCTCTTCTTGACCCGTTAGCCTTTCGCGCTTGAGTCCGTCTCCACATGATTCCTATACTTTCATGTCATAGAAATCACGCTATCATTAGCATACTCATTTGTACATGATAACAATCGTATCAATCCCATATTTCACACTTAACTTTCATCAATCATTTCTAACAAACATAACTCATATAATCATGTTCGCATACGTTTAACTCATGTAACTCATCATGTCATTACATTTAACACGGATTGCTATTACATGTACCATACGACTTCTCATCAACCTATATTTATGACAACGAGTCAACTCATGTTGCTTATACTTAGTTGACTTTCAAAAGTCAACTATTAGCCATACATATCTATCGACTTATCAACATATTCCCGTAACATCATAATCGACTATACGGACGACATTATATACATTTTATCATACACTTGATGTACGTACTACCTTTTAAGCACAACGTACAACTTATTCATACAAAATCTCCTAAATTCATACATAGTTCATCAAATGCTTCTACAATCCAACATGGGTATTTGAATTAAACATCAAACATGTTATCATCACATTTCATTTACTTCATCTACAACACTTCATCATTTCTTATCCCATTTCTTTAAACATTCACACACATGTATGATTCCAAGCATTATTAACATAAGTGAATCATCATATTACATTACATCATCTAAAACCCACTTCATAACTACTTGTTAATCACCTACAAGTGATTTAATCTAAAATTCTTCATAATTCATCATACTTTTGATATATGTACTACCTTGTAAGCATAGTGTACAACTAGTTCATGCATATCATTCTAATCTCATACAAAATTCATCCATTTCTTCCTCCTAATCAACAAGATTCATACATGCATAACATCAAACATACTAGTATCACATTTCTTTCAATCCTTCTAACAAGAATACATCATACAACTCAAAATACATCAATATTAAGCAAGAACTTAAACATAGATGATTTACTCATGTCATCTTCTTCACCATAACAAATGGGTTTCACCCTTAAACATCAAATTACCCCAATTCATGCATAATCCATGTTCCAAATGATGAATCTAACACATACTCATGCTCAATTTCATACAAATTCGTGATTTACAACATAACCCATTTCATGCATCATCACCAATCTAGAATCTAAGACATACCTTACGATCCCCTTGTGAAGGTGATCGTTAATCCGTGTTTGGTTATGAATTTAAGCATCATTTAGCCTTCCAATTGGATGATCTTTCATGTTTAGGGTTT
The DNA here is from genome assembly GCA_030545235.1 of Helianthus tuberosus. NCBI lineage: Eukaryota > Viridiplantae > Streptophyta > Magnoliopsida > Asterales > Asteraceae > Helianthus > Helianthus tuberosus. The sequence continues at coordinate 146,846,206 of CM060414.1, read as the reverse complement.
GAGACTCCATGGGAGTCTCCTGGTCGATCTTGCACACACACGAAGGTGTGTTTGTGTGTGTATTATTTTCTTTTAATAACTCATCTTTCATCCTATACCATCTAGCCCCTCATGTTTACCATTTAACATAATTGGCACACTTTCATTCTTTACTTGTTTCTACTATACTTTTAACTAGGATAATTAACCTAGTTATTTATTTCTCAATGTACCATATTAAAACATGTAACGAATATAGACATTCGGGTTTTGGGGTGTTACAAATCTACCCCCCTTAAAGAAGGTTTCGTCCCCGAAACCTTTCTCATTTCCTCTTACACACACATTCATGTTTGACATCACGGTCACATCATAATCATAAGTAATCATCCTATCACATTTCATAATTGTTCAATCAATTGGCTTCCTCTTCTTAACAAGTCTATACTTTCCATGGCATACTTTCGTATAACATTCTCATTTCCTTTGACCCGTTAATAACAGGTTAATATACATACTCATTCAAACTTACAATAATGCTTATACTCATATGATCCGTTTATAATAGATTTAATACTTTTTATCTCATCCTCTATGATTCCGTTCTATAGACACATTGCATAACATTTAACCCTTGTTTTGTTATCACAACAAAACTACTATGTCATCGTCATACCTACTTGCTTATCTCCGTAGCTAACATCATTCTACATTTTGTAGTCTTTTGTATCGTCTATGTTTTGAATCCATCTAACGGTTTCAAACATCCTAGCATAGCATATCATAATTCGAATCCGTTTCGCGGATTCTAGCATAGCATTTCATGTTTCGAATCCGTCTCGCGGATTCTAGCATAGCTTATCATGTTTCGAATCCGTCTCGCGGATTCTAGCATAGCGTATCATATTTCGAATCCGTCCCGCGGATTCTAGCATAGCATATCATACTTCGAATCCGTCTCGCGGATCTTAGCATTGCATATCATACTTCGAATCCGTCTCGCGGATCTTAGCATAGCATATCATACTTCGAATCCGTCTCGCGGATTCTAGCATAGCATTTCATACTCTCATTCTTGAGAGTCTTACATTTCTCTTCACCCTCACGTCCACCTACTACTTAATCCTAACGGACATACCTGTATCAATTATCACGGTCCCACGAACGTCATATGCTTCACGTGTACTGGCCAGGTACACAATCCACATACTAGTTTCGTGTCTTCGTGTAATTGTCACCTTATGTCCGAAGAATTTGGTTTCGGCACGTGTATCATTTTTCAAAACATGTTTACTATACCATCATGGTCCTTCATTTAGCATTTTTTTTTTCTTTCCTTAATGCATTTTACCATTTCATATACCGACATATTGAATTTATGTACCTGGGTTCAACTTTATCTTATTTCATGCCTTAGTGTCGGTACTTGACCGCACTCGCGGATCATTCTCTTCCAACGCTTGTACACATACCTTGCATAAACAAAACCGTCAGTTTCTTTATGCGTATACAATAGTACATACTTACATTCTCTTTTACCTTTGGATCTTGACCGAGTCTTAGATTGTACGGGTTTCTTATCACAAGAGCACACAGGTTTGAGTTCAAGCACTTACCTTCTTACACTTGATTCTCTCAAACCAGGGCTCTGATACCAACTTGTTACACCCTAACACATATTTGACAAAAGTCGCAGCGGAAATTCGTGCCATAAAATTTCTTTCTTTATAAATACCTCAACTTATTTAAACTTTAACTTTATCATAACTCTTATTATAAATCTGTCATCCTCTTATTTACTAATTAAAGACATAGCTTATGTTTTCTACATTTTACATTCAACGTCCCCGTACAATCTCTCTAGTGACTCGGTCTTCGATCCTTAATCTTCGTGATAAACGCTCATTATCCGTACAACCTGCATTACCACATACATTCAACACATTAGTATACAAGACTTAAACCAGAATACAATACATGTACGCTTTCCATTCAGCTTCTCTCTCATTTTTAAGCATATCATTCGCGTATTCATTCTCTTGTGAGCCTTCAATAATATACCTGCGTAACACTTCGTTTTACAGGCACACGATTAGTACCATTAACACTTAACGTATCCAGAATCATACTTGTATATACTCGTGCATACATCCATACCTCAACACATGCATGCATACACTCATACGTGTCTCATATGTACATAAATACACACCTGCATACGTACATACATCCCTATGCCTTCACATATATACATACTATCATACGCATCTTCATATATACATAAGTACGCTTCGTAAGTATCTACATTCATACATCTCTACATACATGCATACATTCATATATATCTTTATATAAATACGTACATATCTTTCCTACAACTTACGTGCGTGCATACACTCATACATGCTTCATAAATACGCATCTACATACACGTAACACATCTTGCATACCTCTCAAATACTCATACGATATTTACATGGGACTTAAACTTTGATTTACAGCCCATAAATATCTAAGGATTGATGCGTGGTTAAAAACCGGTGCTCGTAATTATATAACTTTATGATTTCATATGAGTCTTAGATCTTGAACGACCTACTTTTAATTAGGTATTGCGTTTATGCAGGTTTGACAAAGTTAAGGAGCCTTTCGGGAGCTTTACATGCTACCGGGTCGAAAACCGGAGCACTAGAACACGTTACGGGTCAACCGGAGACACCAGACGCGAAAAATAAAAGCTTACAAACAAGTGCCCGTCGCCGACGGGCTCCAAGCCGTCGGCGACGGGTTGTAGATATGCCCGTCGGGCCATTTAACCCGTCGGCAGTGTGTTAACCCGTCAGCAAAAAAAGTGGTTTTCCCTTGCCCGTCGGCGACGGGCTCTCTAAAGTGCATTTTTCTGCAGCTCCGTTTCGATGTCCGAACGCACTAAAACGCGCGTAACTTTCGAACCGTTTACCCGTTTAACCTCCCGTTTCTTCCTACATGCTTGTAAATTCACATTCTATCATATAAACTTAAAATCCCACATACGGATTAAGGAAATTCTTAACTTGCATGCATTCGGCTTATTGCCATTCTCTAATTATTTGACCCGTTATGGGTATTTGCGCATTAAATGGTCTATGACATACAAAACCATACTCTTCGCTTTCACACATGACTATAACATTATTCTAATCGATTAGCTTATTTCCAAATGGGCATTTAAGGTCGTTCGCCCGATATACCTATCAAGGGCGTTTTTGTCAACATTGCTCAATCCTTTACAACCAAGGACCTCATTGCATATTTAACCAATCCTACCACTTAACTTCAATTCTAACGCATATACCTTACTCGGATCAAAGCTAAGATCCGTTTAATACTTCATCGATTTCATTCAACTCATTCCTATTTGACCTCAATTAACACATTTAGTTAAAATACATATAACTTTACATAAACAACTAAGAAGTGATTACGGAATCACTTACCTCATGAATCCGTGTCCACATCCGTTTCCACGCCTCTTCTTGACCCGTTAGCCTTTCGCGCTTGAGTCCGTCTCCACATGATTCCTATACTTTCATGTCATAGAAATCACGCTATCATTAGCATACTCATTTGTACATGATAACAATCGTATCAATCCCATATTTCACACTTAACTTTCATCAATCATTTCTAACAAACATAACTCATATAATCATGTTCGCATACGTTTAACTCATGTAACTCATCATGTCATTACATTTAACACGGATTGCTATTACATGTACCATACGACTTCTCATCAACCTATATTTATGACAACGAGTCAACTCATGTTGCTTATACTTAGTTGACTTTCAAAAGTCAACTATTAGCCATACATATCTATCGACTTATCAACATATTCCCGTAACATCATAATCGACTATACGGACGACATTATATACATTTTATCATACACTTGATGTACGTACTACCTTTTAAGCACAACGTACAACTTATTCATACAAAATCTCCTAAATTCATACATAGTTCATCAAATGCTTCTACAATCCAACATGGGTATTTGAATTAAACATCAAACATGTTATCATCACATTTCATTTACTTCATCTACAACACTTCATCATTTCTTATCCCATTTCTTTAAACATTCACACACATGTATGATTCCAAGCATTATTAACATAAGTGAATCATCATATTACATTACATCATCTAAAACCCACTTCATAACTACTTGTTAATCACCTACAAGTGATTTAATCTAAAATTCTTCATAATTCATCATACTTTTGATATATGTACTACCTTGTAAGCATAGTGTACAACTAGTTCATGCATATCATTCTAATCTCATACAAAATTCATCCATTTCTTCCTCCTAATCAACAAGATTCATACATGCATAACATCAAACATACTAGTATCACATTTCTTTCAATCCTTCTAACAAGAATACATCATACAACTCAAAATACATCAATATTAAGCAAGAACTTAAACATAGATGATTTACTCATGTCATCTTCTTCACCATAACAAATGGGTTTCACCCTTAAACATCAAATTACCCCAATTCATGCATAATCCATGTTCCAAATGATGAATCTAACACATACTCATGCTCAATTTCATACAAATTCGTGATTTACAACATAACCCATTTCATGCATCATCACCAATCTAGAATCTAAGACATACCTTACGATCCCCTTGTGAAGGTGATCGTTAATCCGTGTTTGGTTATGAATTTAAGCATCATTTAGCCTTCCAATTGGATGATCTTTCATGTTTAGGGTTTGAGACTCCATGGGAGTCTCCTGGTCGATCTTGCACACACACGAAGGTGTGTTTGTGTGTGTATTATTTTCTTTTAATAACTCATCTTTCATCCTATACCATCTAGCCCCTCATGTTTACCATTTAACATAATTGGCACACTTTCATTCTTTACTTGTTTCTACTATACTTTTAACTAGGATAATTAACCTAGTTATTTATTTCTCAATGTACCATATTAAAACATGTAACGAATATAGACATTCGGGTTTTGGGGTGTTACAAATCTACCCCCCTTAAAGAAGGTTTCGTCCCCGAAACCTTTCTCATTTCCTCTTACACACACACATTCATGTTTGACATCACGGTCACATCATAATCATAAGTAATCATCCTATCACATTTCATAATTGTTCAATCAATTGGCTTCCTCTTCTTAACAAGTCTATACTTTCCATGGCATACTTTCGTATAACATTCTCATTTCCTTTGACCCGTTAATAACAGGTTAATATACATACTCATTCAAACTTACAATAATGCTTATACTCATATGATCCGTTTATAATAGATTTAATACTTTTTATCTCATCCTCTATGATTCCGTTCTATAGACACATTGCATAACATTTAACCCTTGTTTTGTTATCACAACAAAACTACTATGTCATCGTCATACCTACTTGCTTATCTCCGTAGCTAACATCATTCTACATTTTGTAGTCTTTTGTATCGTCTATGTTTTGAATCCATCTAACGGTTTCAAACATCCTAGCATAGCATATCATAATTCGAATCCGTTTCGCGGATTCTAGCATAGCATTTCATGTTTCGAATCCGTCTCGCGGATTCTAGCATAGCTTATCATGTTTCGAATCCGTCTCGCGGATTCTAGCATAGCGTATCATATTTCGAATCCGTCCCGCGGATTCTAGCATAGCATATCATACTTCGAATCCGTCTCGCGGATCTTAGCATTGCATATCATACTTCGAATCCGTCTCGCGGATCTTAGCATAGCATATCATACTTCGAATCCGTCTCGCGGATTCTAGCATAGCATTTCATACTCTCATTCTTGAGAGTCTTACATTTCTCTTCACCCTCACGTCCACCTACTACTTAATCCTAACGGACATACCTGTATCAATTATCACGGTCCCACGAACGTCATATGCTTCACGTGTACTGGCCAGGTACACAATCCACATACTAGTTTCGTGTCTTCGTGTAATTGTCACCTTATGTCCGAAGAATTTGGTTTCGGCACGTGTATCATTTTTCAAAACATGTTTACTATACCATCATGGTCCTTCATTTAGCATTTTTTTTTTCTTTCCTTAATGCATTTTACCATTTCATATACCGACATATTGAATTTATGTACCTGGGTTCAACTTTATCTTATTTCATGCCTTAGTGTCGGTACTTGACCGCACTCGCGGATCATTCTCTTCCAACGCTTGTACACATACCTTGCATAAACAAAACCGTCAGTTTCTTTATGCGTATACAATAGTACATACTTACATTCTCTTTTACCTTTGGATCTTGACCGAGTCTTAGATTGTACGGGTTTCTTATCACAAGAGCACACAGGTTTGAGTTCAAGCACTTACCTTCTTACACTTGATTCTCTCAAACCAGGGCTCTGATACCAACTTGTTACACCCTAACACATATTTGACAAAAGTCGCAGCGGAAATTCGTGCCATAAAATTTCTTTCTTTATAAATACCTCAACTTATTTAAACTTTAACTTTATCATAACTCTTATTATAAATCTGTCATCCTCTTATTTACTAATTAAAGACATAGCTTATGTTTTCTACATTTTACATTCAACGTCCCCGTACAATCTCTCTAGTGACTCGGTCTTCGATCCTTAATCTTCGTGATAAACGCTCATTATCCGTACAACCTGCATTACCACATACATTCAACACATTAGTATACAAGACTTAAACCAGAATACAATACATGTACGCTTTCCATTCAGCTTCTCTCTCATTTTTAAGCATATCATTCGCGTATTCATTCTCTTGTGAGCCTTCAATAATATACCTGCGTAACACTTCGTTTTACAGGCACACGATTAGTACCATTAACACTTAACGTATCCAGAATCATACTTGTATATACTCGTGCATACATCCATACCTCAACACATGCATGCATACACTCATACGTGTCTCATATGTACATAAATACACACCTGCATACGTACATACATCCCTATGCCTTCACATATATACATACTATCATACGCATCTTCATATATACATAAGTACGCTTCGTAAGTATCTACATTCATACATCTCTACATACATGCATACATTCATATATATCTTTATATAAATACGTACATATCTTTCCTACAACTTACGTGCGTGCATACACTCATACATGCTTTATACAATCCTGCATACATACTTACATACATACGTACATACATACACATTTGCATAGGTGCATACCTTTCCTACATCTTTACGTACATACATGCCATTATACGTATTTTCATATATACATAAATACGCATCTACATACACGTAACACATCTTGCATACCTCTCACATACTCATACGATATTTACATGGGACTTAAACTTTGATTTACAGCCCATAAATATCTAAGGATTGATGCGTGGTTAAAAACCGGTGCTCGTAATTATATAACTTTATGATTTCATATGAGTCTTAGATCTTGAACGACCTACTTTTAATTAGGTATTGCGTTTATGCAGGTTTGACAAAGTTAAGGAGCCTTTCGGGAGCTTTACATGCTACCGGGTCGAAAACCGGAGCACCAGAACACGTTACGGGTCAACCGGAGACACCAGACGCGAAAAATAAAAGCTTACAAACAAGTGCCCGTCGCCGACGGGCTCCAAGCCGTCGGCGACGGGTTGTAGATATGCCCGTCGGGCCATTTAACCCGTCGGCAGTGTGTTAACCCGTCAGCAAAAAAAGTGGTTTTCCCTTGCCCGTCGGCGACGGCCTCCTTGCCCGTCGGCGACGGGCTCTCTAAAGTGCATTTTTCTGCAGCTCCGTTTCGACGTCCGAACGCACTAAAACGCGCGTAACTTTCGAACCGTTTACCCGTTTAACCTCCCGTTTCTTCCTACATGCTTGTAAATTCACATTCTATCATATAAACTTAAAATCCCACATACGGATTAAGGAAATTCTTAACTTGCATGCATTCGGCTTATTGCCATTCTCTAATTATTTGACCCGTTATGGGTATTTGCGCATTAAATGGTCTATGACATACAAAACCATACTCTTCGCTTTCACACATGACTATAACATTATTCTAATCGATTAGCTTATTTCCAAATGGGCATTTAAGGTCGTTCGCCCGATATACCTATCAAGGGCGTTTTTGTCAACATTGCTCAATCCTTTACAACCAAGGACCTCATTGCATATTTAACCAATCCTACCACTTAACTTCAATTCTAACGCATATACCTTACTCGGATCAAAGCTAAGATCCGTTTAATACTTCATCGATTTCATTCAACTCATTCCTATTTGACCTCAATTAACACATTTAGTTAAAATACATATAACTTTACATAAACAACTAAGAAGTGATTACGGAATCACTTACCTCATGAATCCGTGTCCACATCCGTTTCCACGCCTCTTCTTGACCCGTTAGCCTTTCGCGCTTGAGTCCGTCTCCACATGATTCCTATACTTTCATGTCATAGAAATCACGCTATCATTAGCATACTCATTTGTACATGATAACAATCGTATCAATCCCATATTTCACACTTAACTTTCATCAATCATTTCTAACAAACATAACTCATATAATCATGTTCGCATACGTTTAACTCATGTAACTCATCATGTCATTACATTTAACACGGATTGCTATTACATGTACCATACGACTTCTCATCAACCTATATTTATGACAACGAGTCAACTCATGTTGCTTATACTTAGTTGACTTTCAAAAGTCAACTATTAGCCATACATATCTATCGACTTATCAACATATTCCCGTAACATCATAATCGACTATACGGACGACATTATATACATTTTATCATACACTTGATGTACGTACTACCTTTTAAGCACAACGTACAACTTATTCATACAAAATCTCCTAAATTCATACATAGTTCATCAAATGCTTCTACAATCCAACATGGGTATTTGAATTAAACATCAAACATGTTATCATCACATTTCATTTACTTCATCTACAACACTTCATCATTTCTTATCCCATTTCTTTAAACATTCACACACATGTATGATTCCAAGCATTATTAACATAAGTGAATCATCATATTACATTACATCATCTAAAACCCACTTCATAACTACTTGTTAATCACCTACAAGTGATTTAATCTAAAATTCTTCATAATTCATCATACTTTTGATATATGTACTACCTTGTAAGCATAGTGTACAACTAGTTCATGCATATCATTCTAATCTCATACAAAATTCATCCATTTCTTCCTCCTAATCAACAAGATTCATACATGCATAACATCAAACATACTAGTATCATATTTCTTTCAATCCTTCTAACAAGAATACATCATACAACTCAAAATACATCAATATTAAGCAAGAACTTAAACATAGATGATTTACTCATGTCATCTTCTTCACCATAACAAATGGGTTTCACCCTTAAACATCAAATTACCCCAATTCATGCATAATCCATGTTCCAAATGATGAATCTAACACATACTCATGCTCAATTTCATACAAATTCGTGATTTACAACATAACCCATTTCATGCATCATCACCAATCTAGAATCTAAGACATACCTTACGATCCCCTTGTGAAGGTGATCGTTAATCCGTGTTTGGTTATGAATTTAAGCATCATTTAGCCTTCCAATTGGATGATCTTTCATGTTTAGGGTTTGAGACTCCATGGGAGTCTCCTGGTCGATCTTGCACACACACGAAGGTGTGTTTGTGTGTGTATTATTTTCTTTTAATAACTCATCTTTCATCCTATACCATCTAGCCCCTCATGTTTACCATTTAACATAATTGGCACACTTTCATTCTTTACTTGTTTCTACTATACTTTTAACTAGGATAATTAACCTAGTTATTTATTTCTCAATGTACCATATTAAAACATGTAACGAATATAGACATTCGGGTTTTGGGGTGTTACAAGTCTACCCCCCTTAAAGAAGGTTTCGTCCCCGAAACCTTTCTCATTTCCTCTTACACACACACATTCATGTTTGACATCACGGTCACATCATAATCATAAGTAATCATCCTATCACATTTCATAATTGTTCAATCAATTGGCTTCCTCTTCTTAACAAGTCTATACTTTCCATGGCATACTTTCGTATAACATTCTCATTTCCTTTGACCCGTTAATAACAGGTTAATATACATACTCATTCAAACTTACAATAATGCTTATACTCATATGATCCGTTTATAATAGATTTAATACTTTTTATCTCATCCTCTATGATTCCGTTCTATAGACACATTGCATAACATTTAACCCTTGTTTTGTTATCACAACAAAACTACTATGTCATCGTCATACCTACTTGCTTATCTCCGTAGCTAACATCATTCTACATTTTGTAGTCTTTTGTATCGTCTATGTTTTGAATCCATCTAACGGTTTCAAACATCCTAGCATAGCATATCATAATTCGAATCCGTTTCGCGGATTCTAGCATAGCATTTCATGTTTCGAATCCGTCTCGCGGATTCTAGCATAGCTTATCATGTTTCGAATCCGTCTCGCGGATTCTAGCATAGCGTATCATATTTCGAATCCGTCCCGCGGATTCTAGCATAGCATATCATACTTCGAATCCGTCTCGCGGATCTTAGCATTGCATATCATACTTCGAATCCGTCTCGCGGATCTTAGCATAGCATATCATACTTCGAATCCGTCTCGCGGATTCTAGCATAGCATTTCATACTCTCATTCTTGAGAGTCTTACATTTCTCTTCACCCTCACGTCCACCTACTACTTAATCCTAACGGACATACCTGTATCAATTATCACGGTCCCACGAACGTCATATGCTTCACGTGTACTGGCCAGGTACACAATCCACATACTAGTTTCGTGTCTTCGTGTAATTGTCACCTTATGTCCGAAGAATTTGGTTTCGGCACGTGTATCATTTTTCAAAACATGTTTACTATACCATCATGGTCCTTCATTTAGCATTTTTTTTTCTTTCCTTAATGCATTTTACCATTTCATATACCGACATATTGAATTTATGTACCTGGGTTCAACTTTATCTTATTTCATGCCTTAGTGTCGGTACTTGACCGCACTCGCGGATCATTCTCTTCCAACGCTTGTACACATACCTTGCATAAACAAAACCGTCAGTTTCTTTATGCGTATACAATAGTACATACTTACATTCTCTTTTACCTTTGGATCTTGACCGAGTCTTAGATTGTACGGGTTTCTTATCACAAGAGCACACAGGTTTGAGTTCAAGCACTTACCTTCTTACACTTGATTCTCTCAAACCAGGGCTCTGATACCAACTTGTTACACCCTAACACATATTTGACAAAAGTCGCAGCGGAAATTCGTGCCATAAAATTTCTTTCTTTATAAATACCTCAACTTATTTAAACTTTAACTTTATCATAACTCTTATTATAAATCTGTCATCCTCTTATTTACTAATTAAAGACATAGCTTATGTTTTCTACATTTTACATTCAACGTCCCCGTACAATCTCTCTAGTGACTCGGTCTTCGATCCTTAATCTTCGTGATAAACGCTCATTATCCGTACAACCTGCATTACCACATACATTCAACACATTAGTATACAAGACTTAAACCAGAATACAATACATGTACGCTTTCCATTCAGCTTCTCTCTCATTTTTAAGCATATCATTCGCGTATTCATTCTCTTGTGAGCCTTCAATAATATACCTGCGTAACACTTCGTTTTACAGGCACACGATTAGTACCATTAACACTTAACGTATCCAGAATCATACTTGTATATACTCGTGCATACATCCATACCTCAACACATGCATGCATACACTCATACGTGTCTCATATGTACATAAATACACACCTGCATACGTACATACATCCCTATGCCTTCACATATATACATACTATCATACGCATCTTCATATATACATAAGTACGCTTCGTAAGTATCTACATTCATACATCTCTACATACATGCATACATTCATATATATCTTTATATAAATACGTACATATCTTTCCTACAACTTACGTGCGTGCATACACTCATACATGCTTTATACAATCCTGCATACATACATACGTACATACATACACATTTGCATAGGTGCATACCTTTCCTACATCTTTACGTACATACATGCCATTATACGTATTTTCATATATACATAAATACGCATCTACATACACGTAACACATCTTGCATACCTCTCACATACTCATACGATATTTACATGGGACTTAAACTTTGATTTACAGCCCATAAATATCTAAGGATTGATGCGTGGTTAAAAACCGGTGCTCGTAATTATATAACTTTATGATTTCATATGAGTCTTAGATCTTGAACGACCTACTTTTAATTAGGTATTGCGTTTATGCAGGTTTGACAAAGTTAAGGAGCCTTTCGGGAGCTTTACATGCTACCGGGTCGAAAACCGGAGCACCAGAACACGTTACGGGTCAACCGGAGACACCAGACGCGAAAAATAAAAGCTTACAAACAAGTGCCCGTCGCCGACGGGCTCCAAGCCGTCGGCGACGGGTTGTAGATATGCCCGTCGGGCCATTTAACCCGTCGGCAGTGTGTTAACCCGTCAGCAAAAAAAGTGGTTTTCCCTTGCCCGTTGGCGACGGGCTCTCTAAAGTGCATTTTTCTGCAGCTCCGTTTCGACGTCCGAACGCACTAAAACGCGCGTAACTTTCGAACCGTTTACCCGTTTAACCTCCCGTTTCTTCCTACATGCTTGTAAATTCACATTCTATCATATAAACTTAAAATCCCACATACGGATTAAGGAAATTCTTAACTTGCATGCATTCGGCTTATTGCCATTCTCTAATTATTTGACCCGTTATGGGTATTTGCGCATTAAATGGTCTATGACATACAAAACCATACTCTTCGCTTTCACACATGACTATAACATTATTCTAATCGATTAGCTTATTTCCAAATGGGCATTTAAGGTCGTTCGCCCGATATACCTATCAAGGGCGTTTTTGTCAACATTGCTCAATCCTTTACAACCAAGGACCTCATTGCATATTTAACCAATCCTACCACTTAACTTCAATTCTAACGCATATACCTTACTCGGATCAAAGCTAAGATCCGTTTAATACTTCATCGATTTCATTCAACTCATTCCTATTTGACCTCAATTAACACATTTAGTTAAAATACATATAACTTTACATAAACAACTAAGAAGTGATTACGGAATCACTTACCTCATGAATCCGTGTCCACATCCGTTTCCACGCCTCTTCTTGACCCGTTAGCCTTTCGCGCTTGAGTCCGTCTCCACATGATTCCTATACTTTCATGTCATAGAAATCACGCTATCATTAGCATACTCATTTGTACATGATAACAATCGTATCAATCCCATATTTCACACTTAACTTTCATCAATCATTTCTAACAAACATAACTCATATAATCATGTTCGCATACGTTTAACTCATGTAACTCATCATGTCATTACATTTAACACGGATTGCTATTACATGTACCATACGACTTCTCATCAACCTATATTTATGACAACGAGTCAACTCATGTTGCTTATACTTAGTTGACTTTCAAAAGTCAACTATTAGCCATACATATCTATCGACTTATCAACATATTCCCGTAACATCATAATCGACTATACGGACGACATTATATACATTTTATCATACACTTGATGTACGTACTACCTTTTAAGCACAACGTACAACTTATTCATACAAAATCTCCTAAATTCATACATAGTTCATCAAATGCTTCTACAATCCAACATGGGTATTTGAATTAAACATCAAACATGTTATCATCACATTTCATTTACTTCATCTACAACACTTCATCATTTCTTATCCCATTTCTTTAAACATTCACACACATGTATGATTCCAAGCATTATTAACATAAGTGAATCATCATATTACATTACATCATCTAAAACCCACTTCATAACTACTTGTTAATCACCTACAAGTGATTTAATCTAAAATTCTTCATAATTCATCATACTTTTGATATATGTACTACCTTGTAAGCATAGTGTACAACTAGTTCATGCATATCATTCTAATCTCATACAAAATTCATCCATTTCTTCCTCCTAATCAACAAGATTCATACATGCATAACATCAAACATACTAGTATCACATTTCTTTCAATCCTTCTAACAAGAATACATCATACAACTCAAAATACATCAATATTAAGCAAGAACTTAAACATAGATGATTTACTCATGTCATCTTCTTCACCATAACAAATGGGTTTCACCCTTAAACATCAAATTACCCCAATTCATGCATAATCCATGTTCCAAATGATGAATCTAACACATACTCATGCTCAATTTCATACAAATTCGTGATTTACAACATAACCCATTTCATGCATCATCACCAATCTAGAATCTAAGACATACCTTACGATCCCCTTGTGAAGGTGATCGTTAATCCGTGTTTGGTTATGAATTTAAGCATCATTTAGCCTTCCAATTGGATGATCTTTCATGTTTAGGGTTTGAGACTCCATGGGAGTCTCCTGGTCGATCTTGCACACACACGAAGGTGTGTTTGTGTGTGTATTATTTTCTTTTAATAACTCATCTTTCATCCTATACCATCTAGCCCCTCATGTTTACCATTTAACATAATTGGCACACTTTCATTCTTTACTTGTTTCTACTATACTTTTAACTAGGATAATTAACCTAGTTATTTATTTCTCAATGTACCATATTAAAACATGTAACGAATATAGACATTCGGGTTTTGGGGTGTTACAAGTCTACCCCCCTTAAAGAAGGTTTCGTCCCCGAAACCTTTCTCATTTCCTCTTACACACACACATTCATGTTTGACATCACGGTCACATCATAATCATAAGTAATCATCCTATCACATTTCATAATTGTTCAATCAATTGGCTTCCTCTTCTTAACAAGTCTATACTTTCCATGGCATACTTTCGTATAACATTCTCATTTCCTTTGACCCGTTAATAACAGGTTAATATACATACTCATTCAAACTTACAATAATGCTTATACTCATATGATCCGTTTATAATAGATTTAATACTTTTTATCTCATCCTCTATGATTCCGTTCTATAGACACATTGCATAACATTTAACCCTTGTTTTGTTATCACAACAAAACTACTATGTCATCGTCATACCTACTTGCTTATCTCCGTAGCTAACATCATTCTACATTTTGTAGTCTTTTGTATCGTCTATGTTTTGAATCCATCTAACGGTTTCAAACATCCTAGCATAGCATATCATAATTCGAATCCGTTTCGCGGATTCTAGCATAGCATTTCATGTTTCGAATCCGTCTCGCGGATTCTAGCATAGCTTATCATGTTTCGAATCCGTCTCGCGGATTCTAGCATAGCGTATCATATTTCGAATCCGTCCCGCGGATTCTAGCATAGCATATCATACTTCGAATCCGTCTCGCGGATCTTAGCATTGCATATCATACTTCGAATCCGTCTCGCGGATCTTAGCATAGCATATCATACTTCGAATCCGTCTCGCGGATTCTAGCATAGCATTTCATACTCTCATTCTTGAGAGTCTTACATTTCTCTTCACCCTCACGTCCACCTACTACTTAATCCTAACGGACATACCTGTATCAATTATCACGGTCCCACGAACGTCATATGCTTCACGTGTACTGGCCAGGTACACAATCCACATACTAGTTTCGTGTCTTCGTGTAATTGTCACCTTATGTCCGAAGAATTTGGTTTCGGCACGTGTATCATTTTTCAAAACATGTTTACTATACCATCATGGTCCTTCATTTAGCATTTTTTTTTCTTTCCTTAATGCATTTTACCATTTCATATACCGACATATTGAATTTATGTACCTGGGTTCAACTTTATCTTATTTCATGCCTTAGTGTCGGTACTTGACCGCACTCGCGGATCATTCTCTTCCAACGCTTGTACACATACCTTGCATAAACAAAACCGTCAGTTTCTTTATGCGTATACAATAGTACATACTTACATTCTCTTTTACCTTTGGATCTTGACCGAGTCTTAGATTGTACGGGTTTCTTATCACAAGAGCACACAGGTTTGAGTTCAAGCACTTACCTTCTTACACTTGATTCTCTCAAACCAGGGCTCTGATACCAACTTGTTACACCCTAACACATATTTGACAAAAGTCGCAGCGGAAATTCGTGCCATAAAATTTCTTTCTTTATAAATACCTCAACTTATTTAAACTTTAACTTTATCATAACTCTTATTATAAATCTGTCATCCTCTTATTTACTAATTAAAGACATAGCTTATGTTTTCTACATTTTACATTCAACGTCCCCGTACAATCTCTCTAGTGACTCGGTCTTCGATCCTTAATCTTCGTGATAAACGCTCATTATCCGTACAACCTGCATTACCACATACATTCAACACATTAGTATACAAGACTTAAACCAGAATACAATACATGTACGCTTTCCATTCAGCTTCTCTCTCATTTTTAAGCATATCATTCGCGTATTCATTCTCTTGTGAGCCTTCAATAATATACCTGCGTAACACTTCGTTTTACAGGCACACGATTAGTACCATTAACACTTAACGTATCCAGAATCATACTTGTATATACTCGTGCATACATCCATACCTCAACACATGCATGCATACACTCATACGTGTCTCATATGTACATAAATACACACCTGCATACGTACATACATCCCTATGCCTTCACATATATACATACTATCATACGCATCTTCATATATACATAAGTACGCTTCGTAAGTATCTACATTCATACATCTCTACATACATGCATACATTCATATATATCTTTATATAAATACGTACATATCTTTCCTACAACTTACGTGCGTGCATACACTCATACATGCTTTATACAATCCTGCATACATACATACGTACATACATACACATTTGCATAGGTGCATACCTTTCCTACATCTTTACGTACATACATGCCATTATACGTATTTTCATATATACATAAATACGCATCTACATACACGTAACACATCTTGCATACCTCTCACATACTCATACGATATTTACATGGGACTTAAACTTTGATTTACAGCCCATAAATATCTAAGGATTGATGCGTGGTTAAAAACCGGTGCTCGTAATTATATAACTTTATGATTTCATATGAGTCTTAGATCTTGAACGACCTACTTTTAATTAGGTATTGCGTTTATGCAGGTTTGACAAAGTTAAGGAGCCTTTCGGGAGCTTTACATGCTACCGGGTCGAAAACCGGAGCACCAGAACACGTTACGGGTCAACCGGAGACACCAGACGCGAAAAATAAAAGCTTACAAACAAGTGCCCGTCGCCGACGGGCTCCAAGCCGTCGGCGACGGGTTGTAGATATGCCCGTCGGGCCATTTAACCCGTCGGCAGTGTGTTAACCCGTCAGCAAAAAAAGTGGTTTTCCCTTGCCCGTCGGCGACGGGCTCTCTAAAGTGCATTTTTCTGCAGCTCCGTTTCGACGTCCGAACGCACTAAAACGCGCGTAACTTTCGAACCGTTTACCCGTTTAACCTCCCGTTTCTTCCTACATGCTTGTAAATTCACATTCTATCATATAAACTTAAAATCCCACATACGGATTAAGGAAATTCTTAACTTGCATGCATTCGGCTTATTGCCATTCTCTAATTATTTGACCCGTTATGGGTATTTGCGCATTAAATGGTCTATGACATACAAAACCATACTCTTCGCTTTCACACATGACTATAACATTATTCTAATCGATTAGCTTATTTCCAAATGGGCATTTAAGGTCGTTCGCCCGATATACCTATCAAGGGCGTTTTTGTCAACATTGCTCAATCCTTTACAACCAAGGACCTCATTGCATATTTAACCAATCCTACCACTTAACTTCAATTCTAACGCATATACCTTACTCGGATCAAAGCTAAGATCCGTTTAATACTTCATCGATTTCATTCAACTCATTCCTATTTGACCTCAATTAACACATTTAGTTAAAATACATATAACTTTACATAAACAACTAAGAAGTGATTACGGAATCACTTACCTCATGAATCCGTGTCCACATCCGTTTCCACGCCTCTTCTTGACCCGTTAGCCTTTCGCGCTTGAGTCCGTCTCCACATGATTCCTATACTTTCATGTCATAGAAATCACGCTATCATTAGCATACTCATTTGTACATGATAACAATCGTATCAATCCCATATTTCACACTTAACTTTCATCAATCATTTCTAACAAACATAACTCATATAATCATGTTCGCATACGTTTAACTCATGTAACTCATCATGTCATTACATTTAACACGGATTGCTATTACATGTACCATACGACTTCTCATCAACCTATATTTATGACAACGAGTCAACTCATGTTGCTTATACTTAGTTGACTTTCAAAAGTCAACTATTAGCCATACATATCTATCGACTTATCAACATATTCCCGTAACATCATAATCGACTATACGGACGACATTATATACATTTTATCATACACTTGATGTACGTACTACCTTTTAAGCACAACGTACAACTTATTCATACAAAATCTCCTAAATTCATACATAGTTCATCAAATGCTTCTACAATCCAACATGGGTATTTGAATTAAACATCAAACATGTTATCATCACATTTCATTTACTTCATCTACAACACTTCATCATTTCTTATCCCATTTCTTTAAACATTCACACACATGTATGATTCCAAGCATTATTAACATAAGTGAATCATCATATTACATTACATCATCATATTACATTACATCATCTACAACACTTCATCATTTCTCCAATTCCCTCTCCTCCCGTTTTTTAAACGTTAATAACTTTTTCATACGACATAATTTTTTTTTATAAAAATTGCACAAAAAAAACGAGCGTTTTGTAATCTTTAAAACGAGTATACTATTTCTATATTTTTGAAAAAAAAATTCGAAAACCCATATCCGTAAAACGCAATGGACAAAAAGCATAAAAAAATGATTTTTTTTTCTAAAACACAATTGACAAAAAACACAAAGAAATGCCTTGTTTCTAAAATGCAATAGACAAAAAAAACAAAAGAAATGTGTTATTTCTAAAACGCAATGGCTGAAAAAACAAAGAAATGTCTTTTTTTTTTTTTTTTGTAAAACGCAATGACCAGAAAACACAAAAAATGTCTTTTTTTTTTCTTTTTTTTTTTTTCTAAAACGCAATGATCAGAAAACACCTTATTTCTAAAATAAAACACCTTATTTCTAAAATGTTAATAACTTTTTCATACGACATAATTTTTTTTATAAAAATTGCACAAAAAAAACGAGCGTTTTGTAATCTTTAAAACAAGTATACTATTTCTATATTTTTGAAAAAAAAATTCGAAAACCTAGATGCGTAAAACGCAATGGACAAAAAGCATAAAAAAATGATTTTTTTTTTTCTAAAACACAATTGACAAAAAACACAAAGAAATGCCTTGTTTCTAAAATGAAATAGACAAAAAAAAACAAAAGAAATGTGTTATTTCTAAAACGCAATGGCTGAAAAAACAAAGAAATGTCTTTTTTTTTTTTTTTGTAAAACGCAATGACCAGAAAACACAAAAAATGTCTTTTTTCTAAAACGCAATGGATAGAAAACACCTTATTTCTAAAATGCAATGTCCAGAAAACACAAAGAAATGTCTTTTTTTCTAAAACGCAATGGTCAGAAAACACAAAAAAATGTCTTTTTCTGAAACGCAATAGTCAGAAAACACATTTTTTTCTAAAACGCAATGGTTAGAAAACACAAAAAATGTGTTTTTTTTTCTAAAACACAATGTACTAAAAATACAAATAAGGTGTTTATTATAAAACGCAATTGATTAAAAACATATAAAAATGTGTTTTACCTAAAACGTAATGAACTAAAAACACATAAAATGTGTTTCACCTAAAACGCAATGGACTAAAAACACAATAAAATGTGTTGTTTCTAAAACCCAATGGACTGAAAATACAAATATATATATATATATATATATATATATATATTTTTTTTTTTTCATTCCTTTTGTAAAACGCAATGACTCGATTTCAAAAACTCAGATTGTAAAAATGCAATTCAAAAATTTCTTAAATAGATCGAAGTCGATTTCTTAAGATTTCTTCAACGATTGACGAAATTTGAATGCTAGAAACACTTATCAGCGATCGAATCAAACGAATCGAGTGATTCGCTTCAAAATCATGGGAAAAAAGAGATATTGTATGAAATTAAACTGAGTTTCTTAAAAAAAGTTGAATAATACGTTGATTGGGTGTTTAAATCATTGATTTGTGACGAAAATCGACTGTAATGTAGTGATTATTGAGATAGAAAATGAAGAAAATGTTGAAAATTGTGGGTTTTGAAGTTACAAGGAGAGAAGAAGAAAGGATATTGGATAAAATTGACTAAAATACCTTTTCCTTTATTTTTAAATTTTACTATATGTCATAATCTTATTGCTTCAAATCCCTTTTAACCAAATTAAACTTACTATTTGATCATATGGATTAGGATCAAATACAAAGGATCCTAATTGTAAGAAGTGTAAGAAGGATTTATAGAGTGACAAGTGTCCAATAACCTAAAAAACCCACTACACAAAAAAACCCACTAAAAAAAAAAAAAAAAACCTTAAACATCCACCACCACCAACCCCCCCCCACCCACCCCGCCCCCCCCCCACCACCTCACCCACCAAAAAAAAAAAATTTTTTTTTTTTTTTTGCCGAGGGGGTAGGGGGTGGGGGTTTAGGTTTTTGGGTGGTGGTGGGGGTGGGTGTTTAGTTTTTTTTATATTTTTTTTTTTAGGTTTTTTGGGGGTGGGGGAGGGGGGTTAGGTTTTTTTAGGTTTTGGGGGGGGGGGGGGGGTTAGGTTTTTTTAGGTTTTTGGGGGGTGGAGGTTGGGGGGGGGGGGTTAGGTTTTTTGGGGGTTTTTTTGGTGAGGTATATTTTTTTTTTGTTTTTTTTTTTTTTTTGCGGGGGGGTGAGGCGTGGGGGGGTTTAGGTTTTTGGGTGGTGGTGGGGTGGGGTGGGGGTGGGTGTTTAGGTTTTTGGTGGTGATGTAGTGGGTTTAGTTTTAGGTTATTGGACACTTGTCACTCTATAAATCCTTCTTACACTTCTTACAATTAGAAGTCTTTGTAGAATAACTTGACCCTTGATCATATATCCCTTATTAATATTATTATTATGTTTCTTTATTTATCTCACATCAATGTCACAATGTTTGTTGGGCGATTCTTCTCGTGTTGCCAGTTGTCATGCAACATCATTTAACTTTAAATCTCTTTGAAACATTGTTGAGGAAAAATGAGTTATAAATTTTAATTTGTTAAACAAAATTTATAACATAGTTATCATTCTTATTTTTACGCTTTAAACTCTCATATATCTCTTTATGCGGGTTTAGAAAGTTGTCAATCATGAAAATGCGTATATACGATATTAATTCTTTTGGTCGGGTAAATATGATTTTATACAAGCTTTAAAGGTGGTTGTATATGAATTAATGAATTATGTATTGTGTGCAATTTAAATATTTAATTTTTAATATTACTTTATTCTTATCAACCATGAAAAGATCGAGGGTTGAAAAAGATGTAACATCTATCTAAAATGACAACTTTTAAGCTATAAAAAAACAGAAAGAAAATAATTTAAAATGTTCAGATGTACCGATCAATATCCGTTTGCTAAAACAATCCAATTATTGAATAAAACAATGTCACATGAATCATTATGCATGCTTTTTGACAATATAGACATTAATAGATGTTTATGCCTTAAATCATGGGCGACCAAAGGTTGATCCGATGATAAATTATTAATGTCTGTTTGAAGTTGTTTTAAAGATCGGTGTGATCTTATCACCATTGACGGTAGATTTAGAGTATATTATAAATAATCTGAGTCACTTGTGAGCTACTTAAGACTGAGTTGATAAAATTTTGATACCGATCGAGATAAAGCTTTGTAAAAAGCACTTTGGTTAATGAGCCTCAACACAAACTTTGTTTACAAAGGATTGTTTAGGCTCGTGATTCTAAATGAGCCGACGTGATAAGAATTTAATATTAGAGTAAATTACAAGTTTTGTCCTTTATGTTTACACCAAATTGGAGGCGTCGTCCTTTAGCGCAAAAGTTGACAAGTTTTGTATTTAATGTTCTAAAATCTTGCACGTTATATCCTTTAGGTCAAACCCAGTTAGATTTTTTAGTTAAATCAGATTACACAAGGGTATTTTAGTCTTTTTTTACCCATTTATTTAATATTATTTAAAAAACTAAAACAAAATAGTTTAAAAAATTTATCACCACCACCATCGATTCTCTGACTCTCTCCTTCACCCACCACCACCACAACCACCTTCACCCACCACCACCACAACCACCTTCACCCACCACCGCCACAAATACTTTCTCTCTACCAGACTACCACCACCGTCTCCACCATTACCACCCCACCGGAACCCTAACCCCAACCTGCAACAACCAACACCATTAAACCCACCACCCCATCCACCATCACAACCCCCCACCGTCTCCACCATCACCAACCGTGTGATAATTCCAACCGTCCATCAACCTCCTCTCCAAATCCCTCATCAGATCTTTACCACCAACCCTCAACCAACTCAAAACTTTATCCCTACAAAAAAACTCACTTTCCGACGACCTAACCACCTTATCAAATCTCACACTTCTCACGGAAGTCTATCTAGATTCTAGACTCCAACAACTCACCTCAATCCATGGAGATCCCAACCAATCTTACTCAAATTACTAATTTACAATCGTTTCAAGCGAGTAACGCCAACATTAAAGGCTACATCCCGGACATTTTTTCTAGTTTTCCAAGCTTCCAGTCTTTAAGGTTGTCGTATAATAATCTTACCGGGAGTTTGCCCAGTACTTTTGGTGGATCGGATATTCAGAATATGTGGTTGAATAATCAAGAGTCTGGGCTTTCGGGTGATGTTAATGTGTTGGCTTCCATGATAGAGTTGTCGCAAGTTTGGTTACAAGCTAATGCTTTCACTGGTGCTATACCGGATCTGTCGAATTGTACTAATTTATTCGATTTGCACCATCACCACCCTCACCGAAACCCTAATCCCAAACAACCTGCAAATAGAGTGAGAGAAGAGAAAGCATGTGTTATAGAGAGAGAGGGCATATTTTTTCTATTTATAAATCTTTTTATTTTTTTATAAAAAGTCCCCTAAACATAAGTTATTTTACAGAATAGCCCCTGAAGAGATAAAATGACAAGAATACCCTCATGTGCAAAGCACATGACCAGATTTAACCAAAAAACCTAACTGGGTTTGGCCTAAAGGACATAACGTGCAAGATTTTGGAACATTAAGTACAAAACTTGTCAACTTTTGCGCTAAAGGATGGCGCTTGCAATTTGGTGTAAACATAAATGACAAAACATGTAATTTGCTCTTAATATTATAATTAGTAGTGATACCTGTGTGCAAACACATGTGGTTTTTAGAAATTGATGCATACTACATTTGAATAGAAAGTATACATAGGTGAATAGATATTGCAATTTTTAGTTTAGTTTTCATTTGATTAATATTAAATTAGTCATGAGTTATTCTCACAAAACTTGCATGTTGATGCATTTGAACTCTGATTTACAACTAAAGAAATAATCAGCCTAAACAAATAATTAAAAGCAGTCACTACCTTTCATCATAAAAAGCAAGAACTACTATTTTAAATAGTGATATCTGGTTGAAAGTATGTGCAAAGACATGTTGTTTTTAGAAAACCATTCATGCCACATTTTATTAAACAACGAATCACTATATATTTTTTAGAATGTAGTTACTTTCCTGAATGTTCATAACTGTTGGAAATGTGCTTATTAAACTTCGATAGAGAAGCTGTAAAACATCAAACAAATATACTAACAAATTAAAATCTTTACTTTGAAAAAATCAATACATGCAATACACCTTGACTTTCAACAAACGTTAACTACGATCACACGATTACCTACCTCAACAACTTTCACCAAAGCCCAATCAAGAGTCTCTTACCCGACAACATCTCCTTTGCTACATGTTGTGTCTTGGCTACATATGCTGCTGGAAACAATGTCGCTGCTGCTGATCCAACTACATCTCCACCCGTAACTGTTGTTGGAACTTTCACCAAAGCCCAATCAGACTTTGTTTTCTTCAGCAGAGGGTGAACAGACCTTTGCTATCAGCAGACTTTGTCTTCATCAGTTGTTCACTTTGGTAGACCTTTGAATCAGCAGACTTTGTCTTCAACAAACTTTAGCATTAATAGACCTTTGAGTGTAGCAGTTGTTGATGCCTTTACCATTGGGACGAGTATGTTCTTCTAAGCACTGTTATTATTGATCAGATAATGCAGAACATTTTGGCTTTCAATCATTTGTTCTTTTGGCAGGGTCCACATGATCCAATAATCTCCCCCTAGAACAGATGATGCCAAAACCTTTCTTTATTGCTGATCTTTATTCCTATCAACTCCCTGATTTTCCCTTTGAATTGTGGTTCAAAGTTTAGGGAATACATGTCTTCAAAATCCTTATCAAGTTCAAGGTCCAACAGATCTTGGAGATCATATGCATCCAGACCATATGCAGTCTTCATATTAAGCTTTTGAACACTACCATCTGATCTGAACAGAGTCAATTTGTGGGTGTCTAAGGATGACTTCCACTTTACAATTTTTGGATCAGTTGGTTTTCTGGGTTAAAGTTTTATTGATGACGAGTTTGGTGATTGTGGCCTGCTGACAAACTTTGCAAGTGTTTTTATTAGTTTGTCAGCAGCAACATCTGTGTGAAAATCAAGCTGGTATCTAATTCCCTCTTTTCTGATGCTTTCAAACTTCTGCTCATCATCCTCATCGGTCTGTTTTTACCTTTTTACTTGTTTTAAGGCAGCTATGGATAAAGCAGATGATGAGAGTAGCTTTTTGGAAGTTTGGGTCTGTTGAGGGATGGCAGTTGTTGGAGGATATGCTAGCTTTTGGGGAAATAAGGATCTTTGGCTCTGAGTTCTTCCATCCTTTTGTAGGTCTCAACTATCTTGACTTCATAGCACCTGGCAATGGATCTAGCAGTACCATAACTTGCAACCACAATATGCTCTCATTCTTTTAAACTTCAGTGCCTTATCTGGATTAACTTGTTTGCCTTTCTTCCAATTAGGTGGAGTAGGCTTCACTGAAAGATCATTGAGCATTTTGGTGATTCTTTCAACCTCTTCTATGAGAGCATCTGATGACCAATCTTTAAATTGAGCTCTGGTTGCCTTGTATGGTTTGTGAGTCATTATGTGTTCAATGTAATCTTGTCACACCCCGATATTTCCACGTATTACCGGTGGGCACGGTGGGAGAGTATCGTGACGTAGTTGATATCATCATAGTCAAACAACACAATATTTAAATGCACAGTGGAAGCAAAGATAGATTCATTTCAACCGAATAAAATTGTAATATTAAGTATCACAAAATAGTTGAAATAGATCCACAGGTGGATCGAATAAAAAGAAAACTGTTCAACAGACTTTGACATCTAGAGCTTGCGAAACTTGATTATTGATGCCTGGAGTAGCCAGCCTATTTCGTGTAGTACCTGCACTTAGCCTGTTTGGAAAATACGTCAGTTTACACTGGTAAATACAACTTAACTGACTCATTTTGAAAAGAGTTTAAAAATTGATTTGAATGCACTTCGGCAAAATATCTTTATAACTTGGGACAATTATTTATATATAATCTCGTATACAGTTTTACTTATTTGTCGTCCAATAAGGTCGGTTTGTAGGGCCGGTCTAGATTAACTGACACGCCACAGGTATAATGCCCACAAGGATTATTTCCTTTAAGTGGGTTACCGGTTTTTACATAATGCATCTGTCAGGTGTATGCCTACACCCCGTGCTTAGGTCGTGGCCATTTCTTTGAATGATGCCAAGGATATCCGGGACATGGTCATTTAACCCCCAAAGGCCATACACCAAATAATACAAATTAAACGAGTTATGTAATTACATTAATCACAATCCGATTTAAATGATTACACACCCGACCAAGCGGTATTATTATAATACCGTATCCCAAGCCCGTATAGGGAAAATAAGTTAAGAGTATTTACCTGAGCAAAGTATAAATCCAATTCAGTAAGTGCACGCAGCTTTTACTGGACTCCTAATCTGGAACGAAGGTTTTTAATAACCTATTAGAATCCTAACGCGTCTTTAATTAAGCCTAAACTTAGACCGGTTTGTTTTAAAAGAGGATGCGGTAAAAAACGCATGAATAGGCGAAGACCGGATTAGAATGTGGTTTAGACCCGACAAGCTTGGATACTTGTTTAATATGGGTAAACTAAACACATTCTGGGTTATGAGATTAAAATGATATGGTTTGACCCGTTTCGGCTAATATATGCAAACTAGTTACATAAGCCGATCCGAACGCGAAAAGTGCGTAACGAGTAACCAAAAGAGTCATATGCAAGTTTCCTAAGTTAATATATCTTACATATGTTGTGACATCAGTAAGATATCTTCCATTATGCCCCAAACAAATTTAAACTCAAGCTATGCCCCGTAAGGGCATTTGGGTCATTTAAAAGGTTATAAAAGAGTTTAAATATTAATCTGAGTTATAGGTCTGATGTAATCAGTAAAAATAATTAATTTAATAAGTTATAATAGTAGGGTAATACACATATGTGAAATTTATCATTTAAAACCAAACTATGCACCTTAGGGGTATTTTGGTAATTTCACTTAGGCTAAAAAGGTCAAAACTAGAAATCTGAGTTTAAAACTTTTTCCTACTGTTAATATATAAAAATTTACTAAAAATATCAGTGGGTATCAAATCTTATATGCTTAAAATAGTTTTAGTACCTACTATGCGTTAAAAACGCTTAAAAAGGCGATTTGGAGCCATTTCCGGGTTTTCAAAGGAAAGCTGGTATTTTTATTATTCCAGAAGGCTCAAAATATTTTATTTATCATATTAGATCAGTAGCAAAATGTTTGGGGTCAAAAGGATTTGTAAAACTCATTTGATAGCCCAAAAGGGCAAAACCGGCAATTACCGAATTAAGCTTAGAACTCTAAGTTATGCTCAGCCTAAAAATAAATAAAAACCTCCAAAAATCCCAAAATATTATTCTATATCAGTAGGTAAAAAGTTTTATATCAAAAAAATTGGGTTTAGGTAGGCTATATGCTAATTATGCCATTTAATTACTAAAAAGCTTCTTATTTACGCTAATGAGCATAACTCTTAATCTAGACCTCAAACTGATGTGAAACTTTAGGTACAAGTTTATAAATCAATAACTAAGGTTTCTATTCTTTTACATTTTCAAAATTCAAGTTTTAAGGTCATATGGGCATAACGGTCAACATATAAGCAATTAACGAGAACATGCATATGAATCGGATAACTATTGAACCAAGGTGTATAATCACAGAGGGTTATACTAATATATATCTTGGTCCAAATAAAGCTCTAAGGCATTTCTAAACTATGCCCAAATGGCTCAGAACTGAAAGTCAAAGCAAAAGTCAAATTATGCGACTTTCGGTTCCGAACCGGGTCTCTACTGAAAATTGTCGGGTTGAACATGTTTAGACATGTTCTTACATTAATTACCAAGTTATATTAATGATAAAACAGGTTGCATGTCTTCTACATTGCTAATCATGCATTAATTTGATTTTTAGCTTTCTGTTGACTTTTTAATATCAAGTTTGACCCGACAATTGACCTAGTTAGAGTGGGAATCAGAGAGTACCCTTTTAACGATTTATTACCCACATAATTACCTACTTATAGGTACTTTTAGTTCGGGATTTGACTCAACAATTATTGATTAATCTCGAAGTCAAACCTTAATTACGATAGGTTTGACTTATAGTCATTAAGCTAATTAAAACTGAAATCAGGGAGTTAAGGACACTTACAAATGTCCTAAGCATGATTAGGTAGCCTAAGGAAACTTGTTGCTGATCAGAGGAGCTCCAGAGAAGTCCTTGAAGTGAGTTTGAATGAGCAAGCCCCCTTTGTTGCAACTTCAACTTCTTATATACTAAAGAACAAGTCATAAGATCTTGCCACAATAGTCTAGGACTGAACTCAGATGTATCCATGTGTCCCTATAATTCCAAAACCAGTTGCAAGGCCCCTGAATTCGAAAACCACTCATATAAGGCGGTGCAACAGGCTGAACAGGCATCTGTCCAAAATCTGCTGCCAGGGACGGTCTTACGGACCGTAAGCAAGAAACATTGCGGTCCGTAAGCACCTTTTGCGGACCGTAATCTCATGGTCTTGCGGTCCGTAACCGACCTTGATCAAAATGCCCAGTTACAATCTTGCGGACCGTAAGCCTTTGGCTTTGCGGTCCGTATCCGCTTTTTATTTATTATCTCCGTCCAGCCTTGCCACCTTACGGACCGTAAGGTGGACCCTTTGCGGTCCGTAAACGTTGACCAGAAGACAAAATCTTGTGAGCTTTGAGGTCTTCACCATGCAACTTTGTAAATCCAAAACTCATGCTTTCTTTTAAGTGTAGGGACCATGAACTCAGGCTTTGCATGTCTCTGCATGTGTTGCCATGCACCATTTCCATCTTGGACTATTGTGGGAAGGTCATGAATGCAAGATTTGTCGTAGACTCTCATAATATTCCTTTCTTTGAGGTTTTAGTTAATTAATATTAAGGCCAACCGGACTTGAAATTTATACAAATCAGATGTTTACAAAATACATCATGGTTTTGGGATTTATAATTAAGTCGTTCAGAGGTATCAATTAACATGTCGACATTTTTAAACCTACCATACACCTTTTGATTTGATCCGGGTTTATAACACGTTTGCATACATGACACGTGTCTTTATTTTATTGGGTATGATTTTACGAGGTGTTACATCCTCACCCCCTTAAAAGAAATCTCGACCTCGAGATTTATTGAAATAAATGAGGGTACTTTTCTTTCATGGTAGACTCCACCCCCCACTTGTACTCGGGACCTCTTCGGGCATCCCATTTGACCTTTACGATAGGTACATGCTTCCTCCGAAGCTTTTTAACCCGTCGATCTTCGATCGACAAAGGTTTTTCCACAAATTTCAAGCTCTCATCTATGTGTACATCTGTATGTGGTATGACTAGCGACTCATCAGCTAGACATTTCTTCAGATTGCAGATGTGGAATACATTGTGAATACCACTGAGTTCTTCAGGCAAGTTCAACTTATAAGCTACTGACCCAACACATTCGATAATCTCGAATGGTCCTATATACCTTGGGCTTAACTTACCTTTCTTACCAAATCGCATCACCCCCTTCCAGGGTGATACCTTAAGCAAAACTTTATCACCAACCTCAAACTTTAGAGGTTTTCGCCTTTTATTAGCATAACTTTTCTGCCTATCCTTGGTAGCTTTCAGGCGGTCACGAATCTGGACAATCTTGTCCGTTGTTTCAAAGACGAAGCCAGGTCCTGATAATTGAACTTCTCCTACTTCCGCCCAACAAATAGGCGTTCTGCATTTTCTACCATATAATGCCTCAAAAGGTGCTGCCTGAATACTAGTATGGTAGCTATTGTTATAAGAGAATTCGATCAATGGCAGGTGGTTATCCCAACTACCACCTAAGTCAATCACACATGCACGAAGCATGTCTTCCAAAGTTTGGATGGTACGCTCACTCTGCCCATCCGTCTGAGGATGGTAAGCCATACTAAAATTCAAGCGCGTGCCCAAAGACTGTTGGAAACTTTTCCAAAAATGTGATGTGTATCTAGTATCTCTGTCAGTGATAATAGATACTGGTACGCCATGAAGAGATAAAATCTTATCTACGTATAATTGGGCTAACATATCGGAGCTATAAGTCTCCTTAATGGGTAGGAAATGTGCTGACTTAGTCAGTCTATCTACTATTACCCATATAGTATCATTTCCTTTCTTTGTCTTTGGCAACTTGGTGATGAAATCCATTGTCACCATCTCCCACTTCCATGTGGGAAGTTCAGGCTGTTGTAGCAAACCTGACGGCTTCTGATGTTCAGCTTTGACTTGCGCACACGTCAAACATTTAGCTACATAGGCAGCTATAGACTTTTTCAAGCCTATCCACCAATAGTTTGCCTTCAGATCCTGGTACATCTTATCAGCTCCATGATGAACATAATATTTGGAACTGTGGGCTTCCTGGAGGATAACATCCCGAAGTCCTCCATATACTGGAACCCATATTCGTCCATTTAACCTTAGGATTCCGTCCTTGTCATAGGATAACTGCTCTTTAGTTACTCCTAGCTTTTCATCAGGGTAGTTAGCTTCCAACACAGCTTCCTTCTGTGCATCTAACAACCTTTCATTCAAACTATCCTTTATCTCAATGCTCTTGACATTGATTCTTATAGGCTTCACTATTTCCTTTCGACTTAAGGCATCAGCAACTACATTTGCCTTGCCAGGATGGTATCTTATCTCATAATTATAATCATTCAAAGTTTCCATCCACCGTCGCTGCCTCATGTTCAAGTCCTTCTGATTGAACAGATGTTGAAGGCTCTTGTGATCAGAATAGATCACACACTTAGTTCCATATAAGTAGTGCCTCCAAAGTTTTAGTGCAAATACAACGACACCTAACTCCAAGTCATGGGTGGTGTAATTCTTCTTGTGCACCTTTAACTGTCGAGAAGCATAGGCAATGACCTTGCCTTTCTGCATAAGCACACATCCCATACCTGTGTGTGATGCATCACAATATACTACAAATTCATCTATTCCCTCAGGCAATGTCAACACAGGCGCATTGCTCAACTTTTGCTTGAGAACATCGAAGGATTCCTGCTGCTTAGGACCCCAGTCAAACTTAATATTCTTTCTAGTCAACGAAGTCAGGGGTGCAACAATCCTTGAGAAGTTTTCAATAAATCGCCTATAATATCCTGCTAAACCTAGAAAGCTGCGAATCTCCGTAGGCGTCTTCGGCTCTTGCCAATTCATGACAGCTTCAACCTTAGCGGGATCTACTTGGATACCACGCTCACTAACAACTTGTCCAAGAAATTGGACTTCACGAAGCCAAAATTCACACTTCAAAAACTTGGCATAGAGCTTTTCTTGTTGAAGCAGTTTCAGAATGCAACGGAGGTGCTTCTCATGATCAGCTTGGCTCTTCGAGTAAATGAGAATATCGTTGATGAAAACGATGACAAATTTGTCCAAGTAAGGTTTGCAGACGCGATTCATGAGATCCATGAATGCGGCAGGTGCATTAGTGAGCCCAAAAGGCATCACTAAGAACTCGTAATGACCATAACGAGTCCTAAATGCAGTATTGTGTACGTCTTCATCTCTAACCTTCAGTTGATGATAGCCTGACCTTAAGTCAATCTTATAGAAGTAACTTGCCCCTTGAAGTTGATCGAACAGATCGTCGATCCTGGGCAATGGATACCTATTCTTGATAGTGACCTTATTAAGCTCACGGTAATTGATGCACAGACGCATCGATCCATCATTCTTTTTGACAAATAGGATTGGCGCTCCCCATGGAGACGAACTAGGTCTAATGAAACCCTTGGCTAGCAATTCATCTAGTTGTTTCCTCAATTCCTTCATCTCTGTTGGTGCTAACCTATAAGGCGCTCTTGCGACGGGTGCTGCTCCAGGGATGATGTCAATTCTGAATTCTACTTGCCTATCTGGTGGTAGACCAGGTAGTTCTTCTGGGAAAACCTTAGGGTATTCAGAAATGACTGGAATATCTTCAATCTTGGGTTTCTGCTCATCAATAGTTACTTGTGCCATATAAATGACACATCCCTTCTTCAAACATCTAGATGCCTTGAGCATAGACACTTGCTCAGGCAGTCCATACTGGGTATCTCCCTGAATGGTAATTGGCTCACCAGACGGAGTCTTGATCACCACTTGCTTCTTATTGCACACTATCTGGGCTTGGTTACGAGATAACCAATCCATGCCTATAACTATGTCAAAACCGGCTAGCTTCAAAGGAAGTAAAGACAATGGAAAAAAGTGGTTTCTAATGGATATAACACATCCATCTAACACGGTTGATGCGATTTCTAAGGTACCATCAGCTAATTCCACCTCATATTTCACGCTTAGGGTTTTAACATGTAAATTCAACAATTCACAAAACTTATTATCTACGAACGACTTATCAGCTCCTGAATCAAAAAGTACTCTTGCATAGACATCATTTATGAGGAAGGTACCTGTGATCACATTGTCGTCCTGGACAGCTTCCTTTGCATCCATTCGGAAGACCCTTGCATTGGTCTTCTTGACCTCTTCAGGCTTCTTGGCGTATTTAGGGCAGTTGGTTTTAATGTGCCCTTTCTTATTGCAGTTGTAGCATGTGGCATCTTTAATCTTCTTGCAATCAACAGTCTTGTGCTCCTTAGACTTGCATAACCCACATGCAGGTGATCCTGACTTAGACTTGGACTCAAGTCTGCACTTTCCAAAGTGGCGTTTTTGGCAAGTCTTGCACTTCGGCTTTTCCTCAGCTTGTTGGTTACCTTTGTTGGACCCAGACTTCTTCTTGAAGTCAGTATTACCTTTGTGCTTCTTTTCAGATCTTCGTGAGTTATCATCCTCACGCTTTCTCTTGCCTTCTTCTGAATTCCTGAGTGATCTTAGCCTGACCGCGTCCAAGGTAAGAGACAGAGATAGATCATCTACTGATCTAAAAGTAGCAGGTCTTGAAGCCTTAACACTGGCTTTGATTTCTGGGGCTAAACCCCCAATGAATCGAGCAATCCTTTTAGGTTCCGGGGTTACAAGATACGGAACCAGCCTAGACAGGGTATTGAAACTGGTGAGGTAAGCTTGACAATCTAAATTCTTCATTACCAACGATAAGAAATCTGATTCAATTCTCTCAACCTCATGCTGCGGGCAATAATTCTCCTTAATGAGTGTAACAAACTGACCCCATGACAAATTGTAGAGTGGGATCTTCCCAGCAGCTTGAATGAGAGACTTCCACCATGCCAGTGCCTCTCCCTTGAATGATTGAGATACATACTTCACTACATCCTTTTCAGCACAACCGCTGATATCGACAACTGTGTCCATTTCATCCAACCAGGTCATACAATCAATTGCCCCCTTCTCCCCTGTGAAATCTCGGGGTTTGCAGGAAACAAAGTACTTATAGGTACAGGACTTGGTACGCGGTTCATTATCGAACACTATCCTCTTGGATGGAACACTGTGTTGATTAGATGAATGTCGATCATCATCTTTCTTTGGTTCCTCTTTCTTAGAGGGTGGCTTGCTGTGAGCCTCTGAATGAGTCTTAGGCTTGGAATGGGGTGCGGATACGGTCCTACTTTGGGTCCTGCTAGATTCATTATACTGCCGCTTTATAGCTTTTGTAACAGCATTATCTACTAATGCTTGCAGCTCCGCACCAGTCACAAGTATCTTAGTATTTTCGTGGTTTTCCACTGGATGACTGTTTACCTCTTCTGACCTTGCCATGTAGCTTTAATTGCTACATAAAATCAAATAAGGGCAAGGTTTATATAGAAGCTTATACAGTTTTAAATTTATTAACCATGGTTTTTAATAACCATTTTAGTTAATTTCGTTAATTACATAATTGTTCAGGATCTTTATCATAATCCTAAATTATAAGTTAATAATAGCACAAAAGGCCTAGTCACATAGATAAATTTAATTTATAAGCCCAGATTTTATGGAATCGAGGCATTAAGGTTTGAATCAAAGTTCATTACCTTTTCTTGACAGGGAGTTGTAGGCTACCCCTGTCTTTAGTCCCAGAGGACGTTAATTATAGCCCGTGGGCACTTCATCCATAAGGGATGGTTATTTAAGTAAGGGAATTTTGGAATATCCCAATTTAAGGATGACTTATGCAATTTTATTGAATCACATTTTGCCAAGAGTGTTAACATGTCTTCGGATGTTAACAAGGATTGGAATCTTTTGAATAGGTTTAACCATCTTGGCCATGTCTGTAAATGACATTTAGGCTAGGTCTTACATTTAAGATTCTTTTTAATATTTAACGCAGAACAATCCTAAATTGAGATGTTAATATGGATCTGAATCTAATTGTGGAACTACCATTTTGGCCCTGTCTTAAGGTGACATATGGCTAGGTCTGTCCTTTTTAGATTTTGCCATTTCATCATAATGGTAGATCTTTTAGTAGGAATGTTATTTTATTTATTTCACATTTTATGTTTATGCATATAATTAATAAAATGAAAAATTTAAACTAACCATTCCATCACATAATTTAAAAATACAAGTCTGCCCTAACGGGACTTCTACCGAAATAACATGCCCACGCAGGGGCTTAAACAAACAAACATACCCACGTAGGGGTCAAACAAAAAGACTTGCCCACGCAGGGGCTTAACAAACAAAACATACCCACGCAGGGGCTCAACTGAAAACAAGGAAATACAACCAACAATTTGAAGGATTCAATGGTCCTTCTTGCTCTTTCCTTTTATTAAACTTGCTAATCCCTTGAAGAAACCTTGTCGTTCCCTGCGATCTCTGTGAACTTCCCGCTCAACTTGGTCCAATCTTTGGAGAATTTCCTCATGTTCTGGCGGGGAAAACCGTGGTGCCTGCGGCTGCGACTGATGAGGAGGTCGAAGAGACGGCTGTTGTTGGTATCCATAAGCTGGGTATCCAACTCCCCAAGGAGTTCCGTATGGCCCTTCGGGGTTAAGAGCATTGTAGTTCCACGCCGCCAGGTATGGGTCGATCTCAGCATAATTGAAGCTGGTGTGAGCCGGCTGTTCGAAGGGATTATACGTTGCTGGGCCAGTGTACGTGGGAATTGGGTTGTCAAAGCCCAATGGTGGTGGCACGACAGGTGCAGAGTTCACTTCCGGGTTAGGGTTTGAAGGTCCCCCCATTTGCTGGTTTTCTTGGAGTGGCGGGTAGTGGGTGCCACTCGATGGTTGAGGGGTACTGATATGTACTCCCCCTCACACAGACATCCGTGCGTTTGATCCCCTTCGCCTTGGTGGCTCAGGAGGCTGCTGCTGAGGTGGTGGTGGTGGCGGGGTAACTGCCACAAAGCGTGAATCCCCGGAAGTATCCTGTTGCTGCTGCTGCTGCTGGTAAGGCGATGAATGGTAAGAGGGTGTAAAATACCACTCAAACTGGTTGAACCTTGCTTGGTAGCTATCTGGACCACGGTAAGGTGATCCATGAAAAGATGATCCATCAGAGATTTCAATAGGATGGGTGGGGGTACCGGTCGGTGGTTCGGTAGGGTCGGTGTCCTCATCCATATCCATGGCGTGATCTCCAGAAAAATGATCTTCAGGTCCCAATGGGTTAACACCCACTGGTTCCTCGAGGTAGTTTGCCGGGTTGAACCAGATTCGGAAGATATGAGACGGGTTGTCAAAGGAGTGACGAGAGTTGGACCTCAGAAGAGGGATATAGGAAGGCTGTGGGTTTTCGGGCTCATTTTCTGACTGTGGTCCGAAAGAGTGAAGGTAAGACGGTGACGAGCTTAACGAGACGGACCGCCTCGCTGGCTGTAGATGTGCCCTCCAGTCCCCCTGGGGACTTGTACGCATGTTGATGGGTGAGGTTCTTCTTTGAGAAGGCCCGGCCTCCTGGTCTTGGCCTGCTATAGGTGACTTCCCCTTTTTCCTAAAGAATCTTGGCGGCATATTTAGACCTGTCAACATAAACAAAGATAACAACCAAGAATAATATAAAAGACAAAAATAAAACAAAATCAGGATTTGTCCTATGTTCTTTGTCTAGACTCGAAAATTCGAGGAATGTGCAATTGTGTAACTAAGATTAAACACAAAAGGCTAGTGTTTAATTCACTCAGTGTTGGCACTGATACCAACCTGTCACACCCCGATATTTCCACGTATTACCGGTGGGGGAGTATCGTGACGTAGTTGATATCATCATAGTCAAACAACACAATATTTAAATGCACAGCGGGAGCAAAGATAGATTCATTTCAAATGAATAAAATTGTAATATTAAGTATCACAAAATAGTTGAAATAGATCCACAGGTGGATCGAATAAAAAGAAAACTGTTCAACAGACTTTGACATCTAGAGCTTGCGAAACTTGATTA
Organism: Helianthus tuberosus; assembly: GCA_030545235.1. Classification (NCBI taxonomy): domain Eukaryota; kingdom Viridiplantae; phylum Streptophyta; class Magnoliopsida; order Asterales; family Asteraceae; genus Helianthus; species Helianthus tuberosus. The sequence goes on along the minus strand of CM060414.1, from coordinate 146,809,955 downwards.
TTGATGCCTGGAGTAGCCAGCCTATTTCGTGTAGTACCTGCACTTAGCCTTTTTGGAAAATACGCCAGTTTACACTGGTAAATACAACTTAACTGACTCATTTTGAAAAGAGTTTAAAAATTGATTTGAATGCACTTCGGCAAAATATCTTTATAACTTGGGACAATTATTTATATATAATCTCGTATACAGTTTTACTTATTTGTCGTCCAATAGGGCCAGTTTGTAGAGCCGGTCTAGATTAACTGACACGCCACAGGTATAATGCCCACAAGGATGATTTCCTTTAAGTGGGTTACCGGTTTTTACATAATGCATCTGTCAGGTGTACGCCTACACCCCGTGCTTAGGTCGTGGCCATTTCTTTGAATGTTGCCAAGGATATCCGGGACATGGTCATTTAACCCCCAAAGGCCATACACCAAATAATACATATTAAACGAGTTATGTAATTACATTAATCATAATCCGATTTAAATGATTACACACCCGACCAAGCGGTATTATTATAATACCGTATCCCAAGCCCGTATAGGGAAAATAAGTTAAGAGTATTTACCTGAGCAAAGTATAAATCCAATACAGTAAGTGCACGCAGCTTTTACTGGACTCCTAATCTGGAACGAAGGTTTTAATAACCTATTAGAATCCTAACGGGTCTTTAATTAAGCCTAAACTTAGACCGGTTTGTTTTAAAAGAGGATGCGGTAAAAAACGCATGAATAGGCGAAGACCTGATTAGAATGTGGTTTAGATCCGACAAACTTGGATACTTGTTTAATATGGGTAAACTAAACACATTCTGGGTTATGAGATTAAAATGATATGGTTTGACCCGTTTCGGCTAATATATGCAAACTAGTTACATAAGCCGATCCGAACGCGAAAAGTGCGTAACGAGTAACCAAAAGAGTCATATGCAAGTTTCCTAAGTTAATATGTCTTACATATGTTGTGACATCAGTAAGATATCTTCCATTATGCCCCAAACGAATTTAAACTCAAGCTATGCCCCGTTCGGGCATTTTGGTCATTTAAAAGGTTATAAAAGAGTTTAAATATTAATCTGAGTTATAGGTCTGATGTAATCAGTAAAAATAATTAATTTAATAAGTTATAATAGTAGGGTAATACACATATGTGAAATTTATCATTTAAAACCAAACTATGCACCTTAGGGGTATTTTGGTAATTTCACTTAGGCTAAAAAGGTCAAAACTAGAAATCTGAGTTTAAAACTTTTTCCTACTGTTAATATATAAAAATTTACTAAAAATATCAGTGGGTATCAAATCTTATATGCTTAAAATAGTTTTAGTACCTACTATGCGTTAAAAACGCTTAAAAAGGCGATTTGGAGCCATTTCCGGGTTTTCAAAGGAAAGCTGGTATTTTTATTATTCCAGAAGGCTCAAAATATTTTATTTATCATATTAGATCAGTAGCAAAATGTTTGGGGTCAAAAGGATTTGTAAAACTCATTTGATAGCCCAAAAGGGCAAAACCGGCAATTACCGAATTAAGCTTAGAACTCTAAGTTATGCTCAGCCTAAAAATAAATAAAAACCTCCAAAAATCCCAAAATATTATTCTATATCACTAGGTAAAAAGTTTTATATCAAAAAATTGGGTTTAGGTAGGCTATATGCTAATTATGCCATTTAATTACTAAAAAGCTTCTTATTTACGCTAATGAGCATAACTCTTAATCTAGACCTCAAACTGATGTGAAACTTTAGGTACAAGTTTATAAATCAATAACTAAGGTTTCTATTCTTTTAGATTTTTAAAATTCAAGTTTTAAGGTCATATGGGCATAACGGTCAACATATAAGCAATTAACGAGAACATGCATATGAATCGGATAACTATTGAACCAAGGTGTATAATCACAGAGGGTTATACTAATATATATCTTGGTCCAAATAAAGCTCTAAGGCATTTGTAAACTATACCCAAATGGGTCAGAACTGAAAGTCAAAGCAAAAGTCAAATTATGCGACTTTCGGTTCCGAACCGGGTCTCTACTGAAAATTGTCGGGTTGAACATGTTTAGACATGTTCTTACATTAATTACCAAGTTATATTAATGATAAAACAGGTTGCATGTCTTCTACATTGCTAATTATGCATTAATTTGATTTTTAGTTTTCTGTTGACTTTTTAATATCAAGTTTGACCCGACAATTGACCTAGTTAGAGTGGGAATCAGAGAGTACCCTTTTAAGGATTTATTATCCACATAATTACCTACTTATAGGTACTTTTAGTTCGATATTTGACTGAACAATTATTGATTAATCTCGAAGTCAAACCTTAATTACGATAGGTTTGACTTATAGTCATTAAGCTAATTAAAACTGAAATCAGGAAGTTAAGGACACTTACAAATGTCCTAAGCACGATTAGGTAGCCTAAGGAAACTTGTTGCTGATCAGAGGAGCTCCAGAGAAGTCCTTGAAGTGAGTTTGAATGAGCAAGTCCCTTTTGTTGCAACTTCAACTTCTTATATACTAAAGAACAAGTCATAAGATCTTGCCACAATAGTCTAGGGCTGAACTCAGATGTATCCATGTGTCCCTATAATGCCAAAACCAGTTGCAAGGCCCCTGAATTCGAAAACCACTCATATAAGGCGGTGCAACAGGCTGAACAGGCATCTGTCCAAAATCTGCTGCCAGCGACGGTCTTACGGACCGTAAGCAAGAAACCTTGCGGTCCGTAAGCACCTCTTACGGACCGTAATCTCATGGTCTTGTGGTCCGTAACCGACCTTGATCAAAATGGCCAGTTACAATCTTGCTGTAGGATCGCGATCTGACCCGAATGAGTCGTTCAGAGGAGTTTTACTCTGTTTCAGGTGCGGAAAACAAGAAACAAAGCTAGAAATAGCTGATTCTTCACTTAAACTACTGATTGTATTGATTTGGAAGCAATTACAACTCAGTCTTCACACCGGCAGCACTTCGGTATGGAATCGTACTACTCCTGTCTGATTTCGCCCAAGAACACATATATATAGGTGCTGTGATTTCGCCCCAAGAGACACAAGGTCCACATGAGCGAAATCAACCTGACCACATAAGCGAAATCTCATCTATGTCCCTATGAGCGGAATCATCATCTAACACACATACACTTTCCTATTTTCTCGTAAATCGTGCCCTAATCTATACAATTCAATGTAAGACTCGATACAAGACGAAGTCGACAGATGCATACACCAACAGACTCCCCCTCAGATGTTGACGAGCCGACTATCAAGTCATGACAATGCCGTGTCTTCACTTCTTCAGTCTTGATCAGTCTCTGGGCTTGTCTCTCTTTATCTTTATCAACAGACTCCCCCTTACGATATGCTGGCATTTCTTTGTTCTTCAGCAGCATCTGTATCAGGATCGTTATCTGACTTTCCATCTCACAGCTTTTCAGGATCAATCAGCCTGGCTCTTCATTGTCCACAGAAACGAAACCTGTCTCAAACTCTATTTGCAGAGACTTTAATTTCCAAGATTGAAACTTGGCTCTCTCCAATCAGAATCCTCAGGTATTGTAACCTGGCTCTCATCTAGCTTGGATCTCAGGATCGAATAACCTGGCTCATCTTGACCTGCAAAAGCTCCTACCTCAAAGTAAGTTTTACAAATTTAACAATTTGAGTATAAACATATGCACCAACATACACTCTCCCTCAGAATATAAAATGTATGCACCAACATACATTCTCTCTCAGAATATAAATGTATGCACCAACACTGTCTTCCCATAAAAAATAACTCCTCTTTGATGAACCAACTTGTTGATTTAAAACAAACATTTTGACAATTAAGACACACTCCCACTCACAACAATGTCATCATGTCTAGCACTTGGAATTTTGAAGATCAGCTTTCCAACATCAGTTGTCTAAAATCTTTTTGACTTTTTCAAAACTTTATGCTAAAACACACACAAAATCTTTTTGGATTTTTCTGGAAGAAAGTAAATGACACCACTTGAAAAGAAAACGAATGACACCACTTGTAAAATCAAAATGATGCAGAAATAAACTATTTACAAACAATATTTTTGTGAGTTCGTGTAAGAGGATCATATCAGTTTATGATAAGTCACAAGTACCGTTGAGCTTAGTTACACATTAAGAATTAAACAATTCACTTAGATTGCCAATATACTGATCCACTTAAATTCTCACACAAATTTCAACTGATTCAGGATATGAGTTAGGTGTTTTAAGAACTTAAACTCATTCATGTGTCCCACCTCTTGAATATACTCCCGTATCCAGATCCCAATATTCAGTCTTACAGGTGAGTATACCACATATGATATCTGTAAGGGAATAAATTATAGTACGAAACCGTGAGAGCTCTGGTCAGAACTTCCGTTCAGCAGAGAGATGACGGTTCGACTTTTGGTGTGTCCCCTTTAGAGGATCTTTTGATTACAACAGCAATGACTATCAATTTTATTGTTTCATTAATTTGCTGAGGGCTGCGCTATATTTCAAGCATGCGAAAAGTATTATACGGGGACTAGGTCAGAAATTTCTTTCAGCAGAAGTCCCGGGATAATACCCCAGATATCACTGAGCATAAAGACCTAGTATCTCAGAAAGAGGGACCTTTCAAACAAGATTTCAGGGGTTACCTATATATCCAAGTAGTGTTCCCCACGAAATAAGCAAGTTTGAAATTTAGTTTATATCCCGAAAAAAACTTACTAAATGTGTAAAAACCTATCGACATATCATCAGTGAGACCGTTTAACGCTATTTAAACAATACATTTCTTTAGCATACTGTAACAGTCTATTGATGTACTATCATTTCCTCTTCTTTGACACAAAAACTCATTTTTGATTTTTATCATGTTTTTGTCTTTTTCAAATTTTCTAATGTTTTTGGATTTTCAGAAATTTTCTACTCCCCCTAAAATGCAAACACATTTCAAAAGAAATTTGAAAACTACTAGACTCTTGTCCCACTTGAAACATAAAATGAACTGTACAAAAACTTGACAACTGACATCGAATTGCATCAAATCGCCATTCACTAGGCATAAACAATCAGAACTCCCCCTTTCAACAAACCATTTTCTCATTTAGATTTCAAAACACTTAAGTTTGTTTTAATCAAAATGATTTTTCCGGAAAATGAATTTGTTTTTACCACTTGTAAGTTTACCACTTGTTAAGTATGGGGATATGGTTCATTATCTTGTCAGTTTTTATCAAATGTAGTAAATCAAGTACAATTTAATGTCCCTGATTTACCGTTTGCAATTAAGCAACCTCTGTACCAATTGTAAGAATTACCACATTTAGGATCACAAACAATACCACTTGTAGGTATGACTAACCAATACCAACTGTAGGAATGTTACGTCTACATGCATCATTTTATCAATCAGGATGCCGATTCCTGCTTCGCACTTACCAACCTGGAAGCTCCGGCGTAGTCATTCAACCTGTAAAATTTTAACAATTTTAACGACTTTCATACAAACACTTTAAAATATGAATGATGCCGATTCCTGATCCACGATATAAACTTGGGATCTCCGGCATAGTCCTAAGACTTTACGGGAAACAAACTTCCATCCAAGTCTTCTCATACTTGATGGCTTTCAGTTCTTGCGCAGTAGGGTTGTAAGTTGCCTTTTTAGTTGCATAAAAATCTTTAACCCCTTTAGCTTTCCCATTCAACATTTTCCCAAAAATTTTCTTAACACTTCCATTGAATGTTTTCTCGACATCAAACTTAGTATTCTCGTTGTAAAACTGATTCGAGATATCAACCTTGCCAACGTTCTGTTTAACTTCTTCAAATTTCAGTGATGGAAACTCATCATCATTCACTGAAATTTTCATCTCAACCTGTGGCTCTTCTGGCTTTGTGGAACCAGATTCATCGCCGACTTTCTCATCAACTTTCTTAACAACCCACACTTGGTTGTCTTTCTCTTTATTTTTATAAAAATTCTTTTTAGAACACTCACCAACCTCATAAGTTGAGTTTTCAAAAATTTTAAATTTTTCGGTTGGTGGTTCAATATCAACAACTTTTCCTTTCAACTTGTTAGAAACTCCCTGTTTTGACTTGGCATTTTTCGAACAGTTCCATGCAATGTGACCAGCTTCATTGCATTTGTAACAGGTTCTAGTTTCTTTTGAGTGACAAACTTCAGTTCCATTCTTCTTCTTTTCAGCAAGAAACTCTTGATTTGACTGTCTCCAGAATGGTTTCTTCTGTTCCTCTTCTGCACTTCCACCTGACACAAATTCTGTTTTTGTTTTAGAATTTTTCAAATTTGTATGATTTTCTGGTGGAATAAATCCAAGACCTTTCTTTTTGTAGCTACGATTTTGGTTTGGTTTCTTTTGAAAACCAGAACCAGAATTGTAACCCTTTTTCTTGTTTAGATGTTGTTGAACTCTTGAAGTGTACTTTTTAGGTTTTTCAGTAAGATTTAAATCTTTTATTTCAGAAATATTAATTTCTGTCATTTTGAAAACCTTTTTGATCATGTCAAAACGAACACTTCTTATTGGAAACTCTTTGTCAGAGTATAATTTGTCCGAATCATTTAAAGTGTATGCTACTTCAAATGTTTCATCATCCAAATTTGCTTTTGATAATAAAAATTCTTTACTATAAGATCGTTTAACCGACGACTTTGGACTGTTGACTGACGAATTTGACCCTCCAGACTCAGATTTTGACTCGGACTCCTCATCAGTATCCAACACCTGATCGACCACCTTTTTGATTAACTCAGACTCATGATCAGTGTCAGACGAGGTAAACGTGACGTCAATGTTTTCTAGTAACTCATCAGTTCTGTCGGTTTTTAGCTTTATATTGACTGCTTTTTCAAGTTGCTCCTCGTTTGGTTTTCTAGGAGAGTACCCTTCCCAAATTGGAGGCGAACACTTGTTATAGCTAACAGTCGGTTTCTTACCATTATCCTTCTTCTTTGTCTTTTCATCATCTTTAAAGACTTCAAAACCTGCAACAGTTGGATAAATTTGATCAATAAGATAATCAGAACTAGAATAACTCTGCAATAATCGTCTAATTCTCTCATTCTCAATTTTCTCTGTTTCCAGCTCTTGCTTCCACTTAGCACTCTCTTCGATGTAAAAATTTATAGCTTTCTGCTTCGACATCATCACAGCATTCATCATCGTCAAAGCATCTTCCCTTTCAGAGTTTGTCTTTTGAAGACCAGTTACCGTTTTGTTCAAGACATCATAAGATTCTTTCATATAATTGAGATTGAACAGTAACTGTTCCTTCATCTTCTCATACTCTGCCAACTTCTCATCTTTGGCTGCACATTCTTTGCAAGTCTCCAAACACTTCAAGCACGGCTTGATGAATTCCACAATCTTTTCAACTTCGATAATCTTCTCGACTTCAACCACTTTCTTATCTTTAGTCACCTTTTCTGATTCAGCAATCTTCTCAGCAACACTTTCAGTCTTCATTTCCTTTTGTTCTTTTGCAGTTTGTTTTTCTTTCAGCTTCTCCAAACAATCTACAAAATAAAAATGAAAACTTTCAGGAGAAAGATGAGTTTTAGCAACATTAATATGTCGTTCTTCTTCATCATCACTACTGTCATCAGTTGGTGTTTGATCAAACTCTACTGATTTGTCAGAATTATCATCTGAAGAACCAGAATCAACTGGTGTTTGATCAAAAACAACTTCCTTTTCTGAACTTTCATCACTTTGTGAACTTTCATCTGAGCTTTGTGAGCTTTCTTCAGATGCAACAGATTCTTTCTCCACATTCTTCACAGTCTCACCAATAGACTTCATCCACACGGTGAACATGTCTGGTTCTTTCATAATCTTGGCAATAAAAGCTTTAAAATTTCCATTCTCATCTGCAAACATATCCCAGCTGAAGCCTTCAGGTAGCCTCTCATCATCTTGATCGACTATGCATGCTTTGCTATCAGGAGATATATAGTTGTTCCAGTTGAAATCTACCAAGCACGCTCTCTTGGAATCCTCAATCTTTCTACCATGAGCCGTCTGTGAATCTTGTGATTGACCAACCTGTTGATAAATGGCTTTCCGGTAGTAATCATCTTTTCCAAATGGATTCTGAGCACCACTAGCTTCCCTGTTCTTACATTCCCGTTTGAAATGGCCTTTCTCCCTGCATCGAAAACAAGTAACTTTAGATTTATCAAAACCTAAATTAGATACATGAGCATCAAGAAAGTCATTTCTCCCGGTAATCGTTTTGAACTTTTCAGCACGTCTAAGAACACTAGCAAGACACCATTTGATATCCATTAATTCCATCTCTTCGGCGTCTAATTGATCGTAATCCTCCTTTGTGAGCATAGGATTTCCGATTCGACCAGCCACTAGACCCTCATAAGATAACAACACAGAACCAAGTAGAGCCATGTGGTCTTTAGTAGTGTCTTCTAAAAAACTTTGACCTTCTGGAAGATTTAGAGCGATATTGCACTGAATCACATAGCCATTTCCTGTCTTTGTGCTTTGAGACTGAAAACTCGTATTTGACTCTTTAGGATTAGCACTTGGAAATGATGAAAATCCACTGCTACTTTTGTTTGAACTCTGATCAACCTTTTCTGTTGAATCCCCAGCACTAAATGCAGTCTGGATTTTTGGACTTCTCTCAGCTTCTGGAACTGGAATACTACCTTTGTAGTACATCTTTACATCCTGTTGACCACTCGGACTATTCATCCTGGCGATCTTTTGCTGTTCCAAATCCTGACTCTCGATCTTTTCAATAAACTGAGATATCGTCAACCCATCATAAACACCCGTATTTTTCAGAATCATCAAATACGTTCCCCACTCTTTCTGTGGTAACGCATCAGCTAACTTGTCTACCCACTCTTCACGATCTTTTGTAATACTTAACATCGACATTGATCGCACTAGGTGGCAGTAACGTTCAATCAGCTTCTCTGTGTCCTCTTCCGGTAAGCTACTGAACAGATCAAACTCTTTCTTTAGTAACGCTTTCTTGCTCTTTATCATGTTTTCACTACCCTCAAATTTTACTTTAAGAGCATCCCAGATTGATTTTGCAGTTTTGTCGTGCTGAAGCAATATGAATATGTCTTCTTTTATAGCTTGCTGAAGCAGACTGATCATCATTTTCTCAGCTTTGTACATAACCCGTTCTTGATCCGTGAATTCTGACAACTCTTTAAGAACCTGCAAATCTGTTCGAGGCAACACATATTTCTTCAAGATACATTCCCATGACCTAAGATGGTTAGCCTGAACCCAGTTCTCGAATCTATCTTTCCACCCGTAGTATTCTTCGATACTCATCAATTTCGGGGGCTTTTGGGTGGTTCCCGTCTCATTTTCCAAACTCATGGCTTGAGCAATAGCAGCTGGACCAGACGGTGTTGCAAACGCGTTATAGAACTCAGTATCCATGATGACTTAGCACATTTTTCAAAAACAGTGACTTATAAGCGAAATCAAGAAATTTGTGTACTAAAAGCAAAAACCCAGACACCCTTAAAAGCGAAATCAGGATGATGAATGTGTTACAAAAGCGAAATCAGGACCTTGGACCATTGGAGCGAAATTAAACTTGACACAAAAGCGAAATCTTAGATTATGCAGCTATGAGCGAAATTATCAGACAATTTGGAGCGAAATCCTTCAGATTATGTGACCCAGGAGTGAAATCAAGGTGACTTAAAAGCGAAATCACAATATGTCCATATGAGCGAAATTAAGTCCGAGGTCAATTTTGTCCATTTTACTTTGAATTTAGGTCTCAAACTTTCCAGGGTTTATCAATGTCCAATTATACACAATCTGTGAAATTTTGAACGATTTTCGACCGGTAAATCTTTTTCTGAAATGATGAAAGAAGGTGTAGAAGTAAGAAAACTTGATGAATTCCAGCTAATCTCTGCAGAACTCCTCCTCCTGAGCTCTGATTCCACTTGTAGGATCGCGATCTGACCCGAATGAGTCGTTCAGAGGAGTTTTACTCTGTTTCAGGTGCGGAAAACAAGAAACAAAGCTAGAAACGGCTGATTCTTCACTTAAACTACTGATTGTATTGATTTGGAAGCAATTACAACTCAGTCTTCACACCGGCAGCACTTCGGTATGGAATCGTACTACTCCTGTCTGATTTCGCTCAAGAACACATATATATAGGTGCTATGATTTCGCCCCAAGAGACACAAGGTCTACATGAGAGAAATCAACCTGACCACATAAGCGAAATCTCATCTATGTCCCTATGAGCGAAATCATCATCTAACACACATACACTTTCCTATTTTCTCATAAATCGTGCCCTAATCTATACAATTCAATGTAAGACTCGATACAAGACGAAGTCGACAGATGCATGCACTAACACTTGCGGACCGTAAGCCTTTGGCTTTGCGGTCTGTATCCGCTTTTTATTTATTATCTCCGTCCAGCCTTACCACCTTACAGACCGTAAGGTGGACCCTTTGCGGTCCGTAAACGTTGACCAGAAGACAAAATCTTGTGAGCTTTGAGGTCTTGACCATGCAACTTTGTAAATCCGAAACTCATGCTTTCTTTTAAGTGTAGGGACCATGAAGTCAGGCTTTGCATGTCTCTGCATGTGTTGCCATGCACCATTTCCATCTTGGACTCTTGTGGGAAGGTCATGAATGCAAGATTTGTCGTAGACTCTCATAATATTCCTTTCTTTCAGGTTTTAGTTAATTAATATTAAGGCCAACCGGACTTGAAATTTATACAAATCAGATGTTTATAAAATACATCATGGTTTTGGGATTTATAATTAAGTCGTTCAGAGGTATCAATTAACATGTCGACATTTTTAAACCTACCCTACACCTTTTGATTTGATCCGGGTTTATAACACGTTTGCATACATGACACGTGTCTTTATTTTATTGGGTATGATTTTACGAGGTGTTACAAATGTGCCATTAGTTCCTGGTCAAGCTCAGCAGTGATTGGCTTCTTTGACATGGATTTGCTTAGGTCCTTAGCATAGTCTTCAAGTTTGCTAACTATGCTAAGCTCATGTGACAAGACACCCTGATACTTCCTATCATCCATCCCTTTGTTGTTCTCTTTTTCAATGTACTTAGCATGTTTTGCTTTCAACTTTAGATATTCATCTAAATTTCTAGGCTTTCTATAACCATAAAGAGATGGGAAGTCTCTTTGTGATGCATCCTCTATTGTGAAAAATGATTCATTTTCACCTTTAACAGTGTGAACTTCCAGAGGATACTGAGTAGCCAAGGTTATGATCGGTGGTTGTGTACCAGAAGGTAGAGGTGCAGTGGATTTTGATGGAAATGATGTGACTGGTGTGGTTTGAATGGGGGCAGATGATATGGAGATTGGTGATTTAATCTCATCATCTGCTTCTTGCACTACAAAAGTTTTTCTTTTGCGTGTGACCTTGACTTTTGGTGATGGTGGACGTTTTGGTGGTCAAGGTGGATGTGTGGGAAATATCACTGGTGTGGGAGGTGGTTGAGTGATTGGTTGTGTAAAGAAAATGACCATGGTAGAGGTTTGACTAATAGCCGCTGAAACAACTAGTGTATCAGCAGTGGTTTGGCTAACATCTGCTGATACATTTGTTGTACTAGCATCTGTTGGGTGGATTGTTGATGGAGGTGGTTGAGTGATTGGTGGTGTAGAGAAAATGACCATGGCAGAGGTTTGGCTAATAGCTGCTGAAACAACTGGTGTATCAGTAGTGGTTTGACTAACATCTGCTGATACATTTGTTGTACCAGTATCTGTTGGGTGGATTGGTGATGGTGGTGGTGAAGCTTTCTTTTGCTTCTTTAGTGGTGGTTATTGTGGTGAAGGTTTGGCTTTAGGTTAAGAGGTTTTGGGTTTAGCAGTGGTTTTGGGTTTAGTAGAAGATACAGTTTTAGTAGGTTCAGCAGAGGTTTTAGGAGGGATGGTGATTGGCTGTCTTACATTTCTTGAAGACTTTATCCTTTGTGAAGTGCCACTATTCTCCTTTTTCTTCTGCTCAACTTGTTCTTGCTTTATCGAACTGGAAGCTTTGGCTTCTTTTGTATCTTGCTTCTTCTTCTTTTCCAAAGCAATCTCTTCAGCTTTCTTGTTAAGGGTCTCATAAATCCTTTTTTGTTATCCAGCCTCTGATGCTTTTGTAGAAGATTTTGGTTGAGCGGACTCTGGCTTTTGTTGCACCTTTGGTTTTGGTTTTGCTTTTGAATCAGGCTACAACTTTCTCGATGGATCTTTATCCCCCTTTTGGCATCATCATCCTCATCATCATCTGGAAGGACTGTTGTAGGGGACAGCCAGTTGTTTTGACCAAATGTTCCCTGATGGCCTTTATGTCTGCTTGTGTTACCTTGTACCTAGCCTCAACAATATTCCTAATGAGTTCCATGTGAGTATTATGGCTGATCTTAGCCAAATTCCTTTGAGCTTGGATGATAGGTTGCATAGATTTCCACAGCTCATTGGCAATTCGTTGAGTGCTAGGCTGACTTTGAGAATGATCCATCATCTGCCTCATCATATCTTTCATCTTAGCCATTGACGATTCCATTGAAGTCATTCTATTCGCCAATTCTTTGTATCTCAATTCATCACCTAATTTAATAGGATCATCTGAATCCCTACATGTGGTAATTTTATTTGTTTTGATAATAGAAGTCTCCAAATCATCATAAACAAAGGCCCCTTTGTCTTGGTACTGGGGACTTCCAACTATAGCAGAGGATACAATTGTAGCCTCAACAGTTGTTGCCTTCAAGGGCATTAAGAATGTAACCACTGTCCAACTGTAAACCAATTGATTCAACAATTGTAGTGGCTGCTCCACTTGAACTACCACCAAGAGTTTCTTGAAACTTAGGTGTAACACTTGTGCCTCCACGGCCATCAAACAAATACCAAACCAATGAAATATTATATTTCATACTTGGGATTTGTAAAAATATGTGTATCATTTGCACATATCAATTTTTGTTCAATTCCAAACTCTAAATCGCTTTCTGGAAGGTTATACGCGCACCGATGCGTAAATATAACCAGTTTAATGCAACAAACACTCCGGAATAGTGACATAGGCTTAACATACCTTAAATAACCTTTACATAACTTAGAAATAAGTTTTGAAGGCTTTGGTATGGCAAAAACAAGTTAATTCGCTTACAGGGACTAAACTTGACAAACTGCGAAAGTATGCCAATTTGAACTGTAACAGACATTCCGGAACATGACCATAAGTTAAACACACCTTAAATATCCTTTATATAGCTTAGAAATAGGCTTTGAGGGGTTCGGTGTGCTAAAATAAACTTTTGGCTCATTTAGGTACTAAAAGCGTCAAAAAGTGCACAAGTTTGCATTTTCGTGCATAACTTACGTTCTGAATACATCCGGACATCCAAAAATTTATGTAAGCACTAAAATATTTTATTTTAGTGTTTGGCATAAGAAAAATCCATTCGTCACGCCATTTGGATCATTTTTCGCGCTTATATGCATTCCGTCGTAATTAACCGAACAACGTAACCGTACGGCTAAACGAACCGACACCCGAGATATTTTTGAACACATTTTAAGTTCCCTATACTTTAACTTCATTTTAGATCTTTGAAATGGGGTTAACAGGGCTTAAACGTGTCAAAAAAACGCATCGAAAACCAAGTTTTGAGGTTGCAGGGACTGAAACTTTAAATCTGCCAAACTAGGTCCGTAAACAGGGGCCAGATGCAGCAAAACGTTTTTTTTCATCTTTTAACAGCCCTTAACACTCTCCAAAGGTCAAGTGCCAAGTGTCAAACTCTTATGGTGAGTGGCCTTTTTGGGTACCATAAGGTTCCGACACATGTACGGATGAGATTAAGGCACGTATTTCGACAAACGATCCTAATGGTGGACCATTCACTATAAATACCCCTTGCCATCCAACCTCTAAACTCACTAGAATCTGATCTCAAATGCTCTAAGTTGAAACCTTTGTTTCATACCTGAGCTATTTTGATCTAGATTAGCATTCGGGGACCCTACGTGAGTATTCTTTCGTTCTTTTATTGCTTTTCGAGTCTGAAAGTCAAACTTTGTTTGACTTTCTGCATTGACCAGCTTATGGTCAATGCGAAGTTCGTTTGAACTTCGCAACGTGATTGTAATCACGATGGTTATAGTCCTTTGTGACTATACCTACTGATTACCACGTTATCTAGGCTCAGTGACGAGCCGTAGTTTCGGTCAGAATACGTATTCTTGCGTATTTTGTAACCAAACTACTTATGGGTATCAAAACCGTTTGTTTTGATACCAAACCTGTTTTCTAAACTTAGTTAAGCATGTTTTAACATGCTTAGCTCGTCACTTTTAGTTTAGTGCTTATATAGGGTCGTAAGGTAAGCGATTTAAACAATCGCTTATACTTTCGAACCCGACCCGTTTGGTCGATCATTAGGATCCGACCAAGCACATTAGGTGACCATAGTATATAGGGAATAACCTTCCGAGGTTATACCTTACGGTCGCTTCGTTTAAGTAGTTGTATGATAGGTAGCTTATATGCCTTAGGTAAATTACCAAAATGCCCTTTTGACGCCAAAATTCATTTTAAGCATATGTAACATAACTTTTGACATCTAAACTGATTTGACAACAATATTAGACATGTTAAGGCATATGTTACTTGTCATAGGACTAGTTAGGCGGTCCGAACGCGTTTTACGCGAACGACGCGTTAAAGTAGCATAAGCTACCTAAACGGGTTGTAAGCACTTAGGTTAGGTTTCATTTAGTATGTAGGCTTTGTTAAACCATACTACATGAGTTCCCATACTCATTTGGTTTACGAGCCCTCATTCTATCCGATCTTCCGATTTAGGTCCGGTTTATTAATGTAGTTACCTATATTAGGTGCCGTTTGATATTCCGAGATCTCTAGCATTGCTTGGTGGTTATCTTAGGACTTCTGAGCAATCTCAAGTGAGTACACAGACCCCTCTTTTACTGTTTTCCAAACGTTTTGGGGTGGAACACATGTGCCTACTTGTTACTTTCATGCTTTCCATGTTTTCATATTATATACATGCTATGTTCATTAGTACACTATTAGTACATGATTTCATTACATTTTATGCTATGTATGTCCATTGTGTGCATACTTAGTACATTGTTTTACATCACATCACATCACATGCTATGTATATCCATTTAGTACATGCTTAGTACATTATTTTACATTGCATCTCTGTTGCATATGTTCCAGTAACATATGGACACATTGTTTTACAGCTCTACCTTGTATGTTTACTCTAGCATACTAGGTACATTATCTTCATAAAACATGCTTACATTTTGGTATGACATTTGGTTTGTTTAAACTATACTATACATTCATTAACACCGATCACGCCGCTCGGTAGTAGGTAGTGGTACCATAGGACTTGACAAATCCCATTCCTGAAATCTCGGGTTTGTTTGGACGTAAGGAATGACCGAATCCGAATACATATTCTTTTGATAACTCATTTTTACATAGTTATCCGACTGTCGCAAGGCTTGGATGTATGAATTTTTACAATACCGCATAAATGTTCATATTCAGTATAGCATGCATATATTTTACAAAACATAACTTTGATTTAAACCAAGTTTTACTTCAATACTTTGTTTTGTGCATTTCATCTATGGTTTAGTTGATGCATTTCACTAGCCATACATAAACATTTGTTACACATTACTTGACTACTTTTGGACTATCAACATTTGACATGGTTTATACAAGGACTTTTGACAATTGGTTTAAACATAGACATCTTATATTGGTGGTTTGGTTTGAGTAAGTGATTTAAGTAACGAGGCGTGTGTAATATGATACAAGCATGGTGGATACGCCGCTGGTACTTCCTATATATAAGTGATTGTATGGTATTACATATCGTTGCGTTATTTGAAATCATTTCAATTTAGACATATAACATTTTATACAAATAACATACTTTTCACAATACATTGTTTTACAAACAACTTAACTTATACAAACTCATTTTTACATGGTTATTCATTTAACCATGCATTATTCTCTTATTTATACGTATCATCTAAACTTATTGTTTTTCAAATGATTTACAAAGACAAAGCAAATTACAAGGTTCATGACTAAACATTTTCTTAAACAGATGTCATGAATCTTATTTTCACAAAACCTATGTACTCGCCGGCATTTTTATGCTGACGTACCTATTTTCACATGTGTTTCAGGAAATGAAGCATAGGATTGATCAAGATACACTTAGGCGGACATGGGCCTTAGTGACAATAAAAGATGCAAGACTAGTTATTTTGTTATGTTTCTTTGATTGTCAAGACATTGTAACTCTTTTAATCAATAAAACAATATTTCAAGTTCCATGTGTTATGAAACAATGATTCTGTTACAACACTCCCCGATGTTTCCGCCACGTTTTGTAGGTTTTACGTGGTCGGGGTGTGACATTAGGGGTTGTAGCCTCCTCATGTGTTTGTGTGATAGCAGATTGACGTTGTTCAGACCCAGTCATTTGTGGAAGTGTACTCTCAATAATGGGTGAGTGAGAGGGACTGATTCGTGTCTGAATTTCAATTGCCTCAAACATAGGTATAATGGTGGATGGAATTTGAGGAAAAGCTTGTGGAGTGGAAAGCGACATTGCCCTGGGAGAGGGGCTTTTAAGCATACTTTCAAATGAAAGTTCTGCTTCGTGTTGTGGTGTCTCTATGCTTACTTCATGATCCTTTTGTGAGGATCCATGAGGAGTTTTTTTGGGTGGAGATCCTACCAACTATTGTGAGGAAGTAGCAACAATGGTTTTAGGTGACTTTTGTTTTGTCACTGGGTTAATCTCTAGGATCTCATCTTCCAGAGGGCCCTTTTTATGTTTTTGTGTTTTGGTGGGCTTTTTGGAGATTGAAGGTTTCTTTTTGGGTTTGGCTGGTGTGGGTTTCACAACATTGGTTGTGGTTTCATGATCACCAGGAGCAGTGGGCTCAACAACAGAGGTTTGAGCAACAGATGTGGACGCATCTAAAACAGGCTCATTCCCCTTTGTTTGTGTGACACCTGTGTAACTTCAATCGTCAAACAAATACCAAACTAATGAAATATTGTATTTCATACATGGGACTTGTATAAATATGTGTATCATTTGCACATATCAATTCTTGTTCGATTTCAAGCTTTAAATCGTTTTCTGGAAGGTTATACGCGCACTGATGCGTAAATATAACCAGTTCAATGCAAAAAATACTCCGGAACATCAACATATGCTTAACATACCTTAAATAACCTTTACATAACTTAGAAATAAGTTTTGAAGGCTTTGGTATGGCAAAATCAAGTTAAATCGCTTACAAGGACTAAAGTTGACAAACTGCGAAAGTATGCCAATTTGAACTGTAACAGACATTCCGGAAAATGAGCATAAGTTAAACATACCATAAATATCCTTTACATAGCTTAGAAATAGGCTTTGAAGGGTTCGGTGTGCTAAAACAAACTTTTGGGTCATTTAGGGACTAAAGGCGTCAAAAAGTGCATAAGTTTGCATTTTCGCGCATAACTTACGTTCTGGATACATCCAGACATCCAAAAATTTATGTAAGCACTAAAATATTTTATTTTAGTGTTTGGCATAAGAAAAATCCATTCGTCGCGCAATTTGGATCGTTTTTCGCGCTTATGCGCATTTCGTCGTAATTAAGCGAACATCGCGATCGTACGACCAAACGAACCGACACCCGGCATATTTTTGAGCATTGTTTCATGTCCACAATGTTTAGGCATCATTTTAGGGCCTTAATGTTGGCTTAACAGGCCTTAAACATATCGAAATGAGCGTTAAACACCAACAGGGACTGAAACTAACAATTCAGCAAACTTGGGGCTGATCAGACATGCCCAGGTGGGCCGCGTAAGTTCCTTCAACATGTTACACGGGCCATGAGGCCCTCCCAGATCAGAATAATCAGTTTTAACAGCTGCTTACAGCTGTTAACCACTCAAAACTCACCCACACTTGTCCCTTCCTGATCATGAGGGGCCATTTTGAGTTACCTTAGTGTTGCAACAAGTGTAGAGACAAGATCAAAGCACGGTATTCGAGGAACGATCCTAACGGTCCTAGAAATCCTATAAATACCCCTTTGATTCACAACTCAAAACCCACTTGATTTTCTTGAGAGTTCTCTATGTTGAAGTGAAACCACATCATACCTGAGAATACTTGAGAAATCAAAGCTTTCGGGGACCCTTTGTAAGTGTTCCTTCATTCTTTTTATTCTTTTAGCGTTAAAAGTCAAACTTTGTTTGACTTTCTGCGTTGACCAGTTTATGGTCAATGCGAAGTTCGTTTGAACTTCATAATGTGAGCGTAATCACGATGGTTATAGTCCCTAGTGACTATACCTACTGATTACCACGTTATCTAGGCTCAGTGACGAGTCGTAGTTTCGGCCAAAATGCGCATTCTTGCGTATTTTGTAACCAAACTACTCTTAGGTATCAAAACCATTTGTTTTGATACCAAACCTGTTTTCTAAACTTAGTTAAGCATGTTTTAACATGCTTAGCTCGTCACTTTTAGTTTAGTGCTTATATAGGGTCGTAAGGTAAGCGATCTAAACAATCGCTTATACTTTCGAACCTGGCCCGTTTGGTCGATCATTAGGATCCGACCAAACACATTAGGTGACCATAGTTGTATAGGGAATAACCTTCTGAGGTTATACCTTATGGTCACGACGTTTAGTTAGTTGTATGATAGGTAGTACATATGCCTTAGGTAAATTACCAAAATGCCCTTTGAACGCCAAAATTCATTTTAAGCATATGTAACATAACTTTTGGTATCTAAACTGATTTGGTAACAATATTAGACATGTTAAGGCATATTTTACTTATCATAGGACTAGTTAGGCATTCAGAACGCGTTTTACGCGAACGACGCGTTAAAGTAGCATAAGCTACCTAAACGGGTCGTAAGCACTTAGGTTAGGTTTCATTTTAGTATGTGGGCTTTGTTAAACCATATCATATGAGTTCCAATACTCATTTGGTTTACGAAACCTCATACTATCCAATCTCCCGATTTAGGTCCGTTTATTAACATTGTTACCTATATTAGGTGCCGTTTGATATCCGTGATCTCTAGCATTGTTTGGTTGTTACTCAAGGACTACTAAGCAAATCTCAAGTGAGTACATAGACCCCTCTTTTACTATTTTCCAAACATTTTGGGGTGAAACACATGTGCCTACTCGTTACTTTCGTGCTTTTCATGTTTTCATATCATATGCTTGTTATGTTCAATAGTACACTTATAGTACATGATTTCATTGTGTTTTTGCTATGTATGTCCTTTGTTGCATACTTAGTACATCGTTTTACATCACATTTTATGCTATGTATGTCCATTGTGAGCATACTTAGTACATTGTTTTACATTACATTTTATGCTATGTATGTCCATTGTGTGCATACTTAGTACATTTGTTATTCATCACATGCTTACATTTTGGTATGACATTTGGTTTGTTCAAATGGGACAATATACATTCATTAACATTGATCACGCCATTCGTTAGTAGGTAGTGGTACCATAGGAATTGACAACTCCCGTTCCTGACATCCTAGGTATGTTTGGATGGAAGGAATGACCGAATTCGATAAACATAACACAGATAGACCTTTAAATTCGTTTAGGGGTTTATCGCCACAGTCACAAGGCTTGGATGTATGCATTATAACAATACCGCATAGATGTTTATATCAGTATAGCATGCATTTGTTCCACAAAACATAACTTTGATTTAAACCATGTTTTACTTCAATACCTTGTTTTTGTGCATTTTACATATGGTTTAGTTGATATATTTCACTTACCATACATTTGACATTGATATACACAATTCATGATTTATATTAGACATAAACATTTTGACATTGATATACACAATTCATGATTTACATTAGACATTGACATTAGACATGGTTTTCACACAAACATTTTGACATTTGATTTTACATAAACATTTTACTTTGGTGGTTTGGTTTGAGTAAGTGATTTAAGTAACGAGGCGTGTGTAATATGATATAAGCATGGTGGATACGCCGCTGGTACTTCCTATATATAAGTGGTTGTATGGTATTAAATATCGTAGCGTTATTGGAATCATTTCAATTTAGACATATAACATTTTATACAAATAACATACTTTTCACAATACATTGTTTTACAAACAACTTATCTGATATAAACTCATTTTACTTGGTTATTTACTTAACCATGTATTACTCTTTTATACATATATATCATTTGGTTTATTTATCACTTTTCAAATGATTTACAAGACAAAGCAAATTACAAGGTTCATGACTAAACATTTTCTTAAACATAAGTCATGAATTCTATTTTCACAAAACCTATGTATCTCACAGGCATTTTTATGCTGACGTACCTATTTTCACATGTGTTTCAGGATATGATGCTTAGGATTTATCAAGATACACTTAGGCGGACTTGGGCCTTAGCGACAATAAAAGATGCAAGACTAGTTATTTATGTTATGTTCCTTTGATTATCAAGACATTGTAACTCTTTTAATCAATAAAACAATATTTCAATTTCCATGTGTTATGAAACAATGATTCTGTTACAACACTCCCCGACGTTTCCGCCACGTTTTGTTGTTTTACGTGGTCGGGGTGTGACAGTTTGTATTTTTGAAACTTTTGACTCTTTATCCATAAGTCTAGTAAAAGTTTCACTTATAAGACTATTTATTTGAAAAGCTACACCTTGTTCAAAATATGTTTGTGACACTTGTTTTCGTAGGTGGTAGCTTAGAAGTCTTGGATACAACAGAAAGCATTATTAGCACCTTTTTGAACATTTTTCACATTTGCCACCAGATCAGAAAACAATGCTTAGGATAAATTGTAATCAGATTTTGTTAAAATAGCATATCCCAAATGCTGAATTTTTAAAGGTATCTCATTAAATGCGGTGGTCCTGGCTGAGAGACAAATTAAAAGAGTATGGAAAAAAAATTCATGGGCGGAGGGAAGTTTAGTTTGAAAATAGTAACTCCCTTTAATTGTGCATCATGCCCTCTTTCAATGAACTCTGTATGAAGTTCATGTTTTCCAAGGTGGTCTTACTCGCCAAGTCGTCTAATGCAATTGTAGTGGAAATTATAGATGGGGAAATTCGAACTAGACTTTTTCCAACTTTAGACGTGATGGCAAAGGGCTGTTTATTTTCAAACTTTATTTCAACATTAGCCCAAATTGTCGGAGTGTTTCCGTATGAGCTGGAGCATCAGCAGTAAGGATTGCTTTATATTTTAATGACGTTAAAACGTCAATTAATGAGTGAAAGCTGGTATTTTTAGTAGTTTTCTTGAAAATGGGGAGGTAGTTGTGAGGGTTTTTGATGTTCAGAGCCATGATCAGAGAAGAAGGTGATAATGGAAACCGCTTTTGAGAATTTTCAATTCGAGACGATAGTGAAAGCTCTGTTTGGGGATGAAACAGGGTTTATATAGGGTGAAAAAGTGAATGCTGACGTGGCAGCAGTTACAAAGATCTGATGGCTAACATTTGTCCACATGGCAACAATAGAGGTTGGGAACAGTGGTAAGTCAATAGTCGTTAGGATAAACAAAGGTTATGAGAACAGAGGATGTCTTTCAGCAGTGGATGAATTTTTAGCCAAGCAGAGGTTTTAAAAACAGTGGTCTTGAACAGGCTTTTAAGGATATTTGAAAAAAAAAAATTCAAAAATAGCTATTTTTTACGAAAGGATTTTTTATTTTCTGCTAACATTTTATTGCTTTTGATTGACCAATTCAGCAGGATTTGCTGGGATCGAATTTGATTGACCAAGCTCTGATACCAATTGTTAGGATCTGATTTTGATTGCTGTGACAGTTAAGATGATAACAATGGAAGAAAATAAAACATAAATGGAAATATTTAGCAGAATAATAAAATTTTTTCTCATAGCAACGAGAAAAACGCTTTCATCATCATGCTTTCAGACCCCGAATTTCCAACCAGATCCCGGTGGGCCCGGGTGGGGAGTATCAAAACGTAAGAGTGATATCGTCATAGTCAAACATTCACAGATAGCATAGCAGAAGTATTGGAGATTAAAATATTATTACAAACCAAATGTCCAAATGTTCAAAATAATATACAGACAGCTTGTAATAATAAAGATCCACAGACGGATCGTAAAATGTACAAAAGGGAGATCAACAGACTACTAGGCTTTATACAAAGGAGTTGCAAATTCCTCTTCTAGCATTATCGATCAACTTCTAGCCTATTTACGTACTTGCACTTGTAACTTAGTCTTTTGAAAATACGTCAGTTTACACTGGTAAATACAATCAACCGACACATTTTGAAAATATTTTAAAAATCATTTTAAGTGCACAAGGCACATGATTTTTATAAATAACTTGGGACAATTCAAAATGATCTTGTATATACTTTTACATGCTTGTCAATACATATGGGGCCAAGTACTAAACACCGAGACATGATTAACCAACAGACCACTTAAACCCACAAAGAGGTATCCCCACGTAGTGGGTAAGAAAAACATTTTTATATTAGCATTAAGCATCTGTCGGGTGTATGCCTACACCCCGTGCTTGGTCGTGGCCATTAGTAACTTAAATGAGCCGAGGATATCCAAGACACGGTCGCGTTAACCCCCAATGTTAAAGTTATCAGACAAAACAAATTAAAACGGGTTATGAATATTTTGTAGTCACAATCCGACATATGATCCCATACCCAACCAAGCTGTAATAATTTTCCGTATCCCAAGCCCGTATAGCGAAAATAGGTTAAAAGTATTTACCTGAGCTAATACTCATCTTAATATGCAAGGTTTATAAATAGCCCAGTCATTAATCAAATAACTAAGGTAGGTAGCAATTTACCAGAAGGCCTTAGTCTGGATTGATGGTATAAATAACCAATTAGAATGCTAACGCGTCCTATTCAAATCATAGACTTGGATCGGTTAACTTAAAATATCGAAAAACAGTACGATACGCTTGATTAAATGATGACCGGAATAGAATGTAGTTTAAGCCCAACAAGTACTAAGACTTGTATAAACTGGGTAAACAAATAACATCCTGGAATTTGAAGTAAAAATGATAAGGTTTGGCCTGTTTCGGTAAACTTACGTAAACTAGTTACATAAGCACCGTATGCGTCAAAGCGATATTGGGTAACTGGATGAGTCGTGAACAAGTTCTATATGTCAATATACTTTAAATAAGTTTTAATATCAGTAGGATATCAACTTATATGCCCTTTAAGTTTTTAAAATCAAAATATGCCTCATAAGGGCGTTTTAGTCATTAAGCGATGTATTAAAGTAACTTGCGTATAAAATGATGTTATGAACATGTTAATTTTGTTAAACTACTTTATTTATGATGTAATATCATTAAGTAATCAAACATATGTGAGTTTTATGATTTAAGACCAAACTATGCACCGAAGGGGCATTTTGGTCAATATGGACATAGTTTGAGAACTTGTTTATAAATCAGAGTTAAGATCATGTACCTACTGTGAAAACATTTTAAATAAGTTATAATATCAGTATGTATCAAGTTTTGATTGCTAGTTATGGTTTAAAACCATACTATGTGCCAAAAGGGCGTCTTGGTCATTAAATAACGACATTGGCGATCCTTAGTAAAAACTCAGGTTATGAACTGATTTGATATCCCAAAATATTTTAATTATGATATTAAATCAGTAAATAATAAGTTTGATATGATAAATTATGTTTAAAACCATTCTAGGTGCCGAAAGGGCACTTTGGTCATTATAAAACACAATTTATGATCTTAAATGAAAACTCAGTTTATGATTAGTTTAATAACATCAAAATATGTTAATTACATTAACATATCAGTATGTAAGTCATTTGCAAGTTCGTTATTGAATTAAACCTTATAATTTGAAAAAAGGCATTTTGGTCAAAGTATGGCATAAACTCATAATACCATTATGATCATGTAATATAACCTCAGAGGGTTATGCTACATTAAATTATGATTATAATACAACCTTAAATCAGTAGTAAAATTAGCTAAATCGGGTCAGAATCAAAAGTCAAAGCAGAAGTCAAACTTTGCGACTTTCGGTTGCGAACCGATCTTAAAATTGGAATTGACGAGCCGAACATGTTCATACATGTTCTAATAATTATTACCAACTTGTTTAACTGTCAAAACATGTTTTATAATGTAACAACTCGTAAAATCGTGTCCAATAATGTATTGACACGTGTCTCTAATCCTAAGCGTGCCAAATGTTGGCTATGAGGGACTATTTTTTGCCAAACAAAGAAAGTATGAATGTGGAGGGACTAAAAGTGTCAACATACTTAATCTATGCCTCTGAGTGACCTTATACGGTGTTCGTATTCTCAAATGAACCACTTGTTGGACGAGAGAAACCGTTTGTGATTTATATGAAGAAGTTGTTAATCAGAGGGTTGAAAGCGTCAACTTGTTAATTTATACCTCTGAGTGACCTTTTAACGCACCAGGAGCTTTATGATGTTCGGATATACTCCCGGGTATACCTAATACTGGTCTTGAGGGGTTAAAAGTGCCAAAAATGAAAGTTATATAAGTTTTGGAGACAAGGGATCAAAGTTGCCAATGTTTGAATGTTAATATGGGGCGCCACGCTGCGCGACGGCCCACCCCTTTTCTCTTCGGGGGGCGCGACGGGCTAAAATTGGCATAATGTTGCGAACAACTGCTGAATTATTCCTTGTTCTCCACACAAACCACCATAACACCTTCAATTCGATACCATGAGCTGCCACCTGGTTTTGGACACGTCCTAGGACACCTGGAATGATCTCCTAGCCCCTCATAACACCTGGATTGATCCAAAACTTCAGCTCTAACTATAAAAGGGGTGTTCTTGCAACACTTTCCTTTGCTCACTCTTGTTTTATCAATTATTCTCTTCCTCTGGAGATTCCCAACTAAAGGGAGACTCCACTTGAGTTCTAATTCGAGCCAGGACCACTTGTAAGTGTTCCAATCTCCTGCATTTTTTGTTTGTAAGCTTTTAGAAGCTGAAAGTCAAGTTTTTTCAAGAAAAGCTTTGACTTTTGGTTTAGACCTTAATGGTCCAGCCATTGTTCGAGGCGAACATGGCTAAGTGATCATAATTAGGTAGGTGTTAATCCCTCAAAAAGGCATCTCCTGAAAATCACCTTTACTTGGTCAATTGACGGGTCAAAGTTATTAACATTAAAAAGTCAAACGGATCAGTTTTGAAAATAATCATAACTTGATAATGTAAGTGTTCTAAATTATGTTTTAACACATTAATAACTTGGTAATAATTATTAGAACCTGTGTAAACATGTTCGGCTCATCAATTCCAGTTTTAGGGTCGGTTCGCAACCGAATGTCGCGAAGTTTGGCTTCTGCTTTGACTTTTGATTCTGACCCAAATTAGATCAGTTTGCTACTGATTTAAGGTTCCGTTATGATCATATTATTATGTCGCAACCCCCGACCCCTACCCCGGGAGCGGGAGCCGCGGACCAGTCAAGTGGTATCGGTGTTTATTAATTTTACAGCGGAAATGAGAACATCAGGATCGTAGTTAGGAAATAAATTTTAGAGTTTCAAAATACCAAAATTTTATATTAAACAAAATGGGACAAAACCCATGTTTCATTCACAATAGTGTTATATGGATAAACCCTAGTTTGCTGAAAACATAAACTTTTATTTAGGTAACTTTTATAGCCACTTTCTTTAAGCCTTCAGTTCTGCATAGCTGGCTTCTAATAGCTTTCACATCAAGTTACCTGAAACGCGTTTTAAAACATTTTATCAGCAAGAAATATTGGCGAGTGCATCCCAGTTTAATCAAAATAAGCTTTTATAACTTTACAGTATTGAGAGCAATTACAATGTTTATATCTACCCAATTACTCATTAAGTATTTGTCATGTTGGCAGTTCCATGACTGTGGTCATATTACTATTGGCTAACCCTTTGTCCAATAGTAACGCTTGACTAGTAGTATATACAAAACCCCACATATCGGCAGCAATTATAGAATACAAAGACCCAATCACTGTAAGTATAATTGAAAATATTTGAGATTTTGTAACATAGTTTGGTAGAAAAAGAGAATGACTCACATTGTAGACTTATGTATTTCTATAGCTTCCTGTTGATTTTCCTGATTATTTTCTATTAAAAACATACAATGCACACGTGTTAGTAAGATAACCCAAATCACATTAGCCATACAACACGAGACAGAACCCCAACGAACTTAGTCAGGCAGAGCCTCGACATGCGTTACAGGGCCCTAGATCAATCGGGTAGGGTAACGAATTAGAGATCGAGGTTAAAATACTTACAACGGGGCAGAGCTTTTTGTTTTAGGGGTATAATATCGAGCTATTATATTTGCACTATAGGGACCAAGAGAAAGAAATTTTGAACGAAGATTGAAAGTGCAGGTTCAGCTCAATTTATAGCTGAATTCGGGGTCTGTCGCCCCCCGCGATCCCCTTCCTTCCTTCTTGTTGCGCCCCGTGAGGGCCTCCCTAGCTATGGCTAGGTTGGTCGAGTGGCCCCTAGCTTCGACAGTGTGATGACACGTGGCGTCATAGGTGACCGACACGCTATGGCCTGTTGCTCCCCGCGACACATACAGCCAAGCGTGTCGTGACCTGCGAGCGGTAGTAAAATTTTATTTTATTTTATTTTTATAAAAATTAGGGTGAATCGGGTCCGGTTACGTGTATACGGGGTATAATTAGGGCGTTTTTGAGAGTTGTTATATCCTCCCCACCTTGTTTTAAATCTCGTCCTCGAGATTCATTGGAATAGGTATGGATATTTCCTTTGCATTTCTGACTCGAGTTCCCATGTGTATTCTGGTCCTCTCTTTGAATCCCATTTTACTTTGACTAGAACTAATCTCTTGTGTTTGAGATTCTTGATTTTTATGTCTTCAATCTGTAGTGATTTCTCTACAAACTTAAGCTTCTTATTTACC
The DNA here is from genome assembly GCA_030545235.1 of Helianthus tuberosus. NCBI lineage: Eukaryota > Viridiplantae > Streptophyta > Magnoliopsida > Asterales > Asteraceae > Helianthus > Helianthus tuberosus. The sequence continues at coordinate 146,782,816 of CM060414.1, read as the reverse complement.
TCTATGTCTTGAAGAGGTATTACCAGTGATTCGTCTGCTAAGCATTTCTTGAGATTACTTACATGAAATACATCATGTATTCCAGCCATTTCTTCTGGCAATTATAGCTGATAAGCTAATGGTCCTATTCGTTTGATAATTTCAAAAGGTCCAACATACCTTGGGCTTAGCTTTCCTCTTATAATGAATCTGACTACTCCTTTCCATGGAGAAACTTTTAATAGTACCTTGTCTCCAACTTGAAATTCCAACAGTTTTCGTTTGTTATCTTCATAACTCTTTTAACGATCTCGTGTTGCTTTTAGTCTTTCCTTGACTTGAATAATTTTGTCAGTTTTTTCTTGTACTATCTCTGGTCCAGATAGTTGCTTTTATCCAATCTCTGCCCAACAGACTGGAGTTCGGCACTTTCATCCATAAAGTGCTTCAAACGGTGCGGCATTGATGCTGGTATGATAGCTGTTGTTGTAAGAAAATTCTATGAGAGGTAAATGATCATCCCAATTTCCTCCAAAATCAATTACATAGGCTTTAAGCATATCTTCCATTGTTTGAATTGTCCTTTCGCTTTGTCCGTCCGTTTGAGGATGATAATCTATGCTTAGATTTAATCTGGTTCCCATTGCTTTTTGGAAACTTGTCCAAAAATGAGAAGTAAAACGGCTGTCTCTGTCAGAGACAATAGATAAAGGAATTCCATATAATGAAACTATTTCACTTACATATAACTTGGCTAACTGTTCCATACTGAAGGTTTCCTTAATAGGTAAGAAATGAGCAGATTTGGTTAATCTGTCTACAATCACCCAGATTGTATCATTACCTTTTCGTGTCTTGGGTAATTTGGTAACAAAGTCCATTGTTATTAATTCCCATTTCCAGATGGGCATCTCCAATTGATGTAGTAATCCTGAAGGTTTCTGATGTTCAGCTTTAACCTGTGAACATGTTAAACATTTAGCAACATAGTTTTCTATATCCTTTTCATTCCTGTCCACCAGAAGTTCTTTCTTACATCTTGATACATCTTATCACTATCGGGATGCATTGTATACTTAGACTTATGGGCTTCTTCTAGAATTTGGTTTCGTAGGTTTCCGTGAATAGGTATCCAGATTCTTTTCTTATAGAATCTCCAAATTCCATCTGTTCCTTTTTCTAATTCCTTAATCATTCCTTTTAAACCTTCAGCATCGTCCTTGATTGTTTTTTCCTGTATCTTTCTAATTTGCTCATTTAAATTTATCTGCAGATTTAGTCTGAGAGAGCCTCCTTGTTTTGGCTTTTAATGATACTTTCGACTTAAAGCATCAGCTACTACATTAGCTTTTCCTGGATGATACTGGATATCACAATCATAATCACTAAGGATTTTCCATCCACCGTCTCTGCCTCATGTTTAGTTCTTTTTGCCCAAAAATATATCTTAAGCTCTCATGATCTGTAAATACAACGAACTTACTACCATAAAGATAGTGTCTCCAAATCTTAAGGGCAAAAACTATGGCTCCTAACTCTAGATCATGGGTTGTATAATTCTCTTCATGTTTCTTAAGTTGTCTAGAGGCATAAGCTATAACCTTTTAACGTTGCATCAGCACACATCCAAATCCTAACTTAGATGCGTCACAATAGACTACAAAGTCTTCAGTTCCTTCAGGGAACACGAGTATGGGTGCGTTGTTTAACCTTTGTTTCAAAATCCTAAATGCTTCCTCTTGTTTTGGACCCCATTCAAACTTAACTGATTTGCAAGTCAGTTTGGTCAATGGAATGGCTATTCTAGAGAAATCTTGAATAAAACGTCTATAATATACTGCCAGTCCCAGAAAACTTCTTACTTCCGTTGGTGACTCAGGGACTTTCCATTTGGTAATTGTGTCGCAACCCCCGACCCCTACCCCAGGGGCGGTGTCGGGAGATCCAGATTAGTGGTATCAGTGTTTATTAATTTGGCAGCGGAAATTAAACAACAGGACCGTAGTTAGGAAATAGTTTATCAGAGTAAAACACCACATTTTTATAAATAATAAATACATGGGAAAAACCCAAGTTTCCATTATAATATGTCTATAGGGATAAACCCTAATTTATTGAAATAAAACTTCTTTCTTATTTACGTAACTTTTATAGCCACTTTTCTAAGCCTTCAGTGCTCTCTAGCTGGCTTCTATTTGGCTTTCACATTTTGTTACCTGAAACACGTTTTAAAAACATTTATCAGCAAGAAATACTGGCGAGTGCATCCTAGTTTTAATTAAAACAAGCTTTTATCATTTTACAGCATTGAGGGCGATTACAATGTTTATATCTACCCAATTACCACCCACGGTACTGTCAATCCTGACTTGTGGTCATGCTACTACTCACAATGTAGTAACAAGTAATGTATACAAAACCCCAACATACCGACAGTAATTGTAGAATACATAGACTCAATCACTGTTATTATAATTTAAAACTATTGAGGTTTGTATAAAAAGGTTTACAAAAATAGATTTACTCACTTTGCTGTTTTAGATAATACTACTGCTTTCTGGTGACTTCCTGGTTATAATCTATTAAAATTAAACAATGCACACGTGTTAGTAAGATAACCCAATTTACATTAGCTATACCCCCTAGACAGAACTCCAACGACTGAGTCAGGCAGAGCCTTGACATGCGTTACGGAGCTCTAGATCAATCGGGCAGAGTAACTAATATGTAACTGGGGGTTATAATACTTACAACGAGGCAGAGCTTTGCTTTTTAGGGGTATAATACTCGAGAGTTTTAGCTATTATATATTGAGAGAGAAATAAAAGATTTTGAACGAATGTAAACTGAGCCGGAGGCCCCTTTTTATAGGGCTGGTCGATGGTCGGCTCACGCCCCACGAGACATACAGGGCTAGGCTTCGCGGCCCTAGCTTAGTCGAGTCAGACCACTAGCCTTCACACGCGTATGGCCACGTGGCGGAACCGGGAGCGGTCTGGTGTCACCTTGTCACGGCCCGCGATAGACTGGCCTGTCTGGGTCGCGCCCGCAAGCGGCCATAAATATTTGTTTTATTTGATTTTTATAATTATAAAGGTATATAAGGTCTGTTTTTCGTATACGGGGTATATTTTAGGACCTATAGGGATATTTTAAGGGTTTTGGGAGAGTTGTTATATCCTCCCCACCTTGTTTTAGATCTCGTCCTCGAGGTCTACTAGAACATTTGTGGATATTTCCTTTGCATCTCTGATTCAAGTTCCCAAGTGTACTCTGGTCCTCTCTTGGAATCCCATTTCACTTTAACCAGAACTAATCTCTTGTGTTTGAGATTCTTGATCTTTCTATCTTCAATCTGTAGCGGTTTTTCTACAAGCTTAAGTTTCTCATTTACCTCTATGTCCTTAAGAGGTACCTTTAATGTTTCATCTGCTAAGCACTTCTTGAGATTACATACATGAAATACATCATGTATTCCTGCCATTTCCTCTAGCAGTTGTAGCTGGTAAGCTACGGGTCCTATTCTTCTAATAATCTTAAAAAGTCCAACATAGTTGGGGATTAGCTTTCCCTTTTTAACAAATCTGACCACTCCTTTCCATGGAGAAACTTTTAATAATACTTTATCTCTTATCCAAAATTCTAATGGTTTTCGTCTGTTATCAGCATAACTCTTTTGATGATCGTGCGTTGTTTTAAGTCTTTCCTTGACTTGAATAATCTTGTCCGTTGTTTCTTGTACTATCTCTGGTCCAGACAGTTGTTTTTCTCCAATTTCTGCCCAACAGACTAGAGTTCTACACTTTCGTCCATAAAGTGCTTCAAATGGTGCAACATTGATACTGGTATGATAGTTGTTATTGTAGGAAAATTCTATTAATGGTAAATGATCGTCCCAATTTCCTCCGAAATCAATTACACAAGCTCTAAGTATATCCTCCATTGTTTGAATTGTCCTTTCGCTTTGTCCGTCTGTTTCAGGATGATAAGCTGTGCTTAGTTTTAACTTGGTTCCCATTGCTTTCTGGAAATTAGTCCAAAAATGAAAAGTAAAACAGTTATCTCAATCAGGAACAATAGATAAAGGAATTCCATGTAATGAAACTATTTCATTTACATACAACTTGGCTAATTGTTCCATAATGAATGTTTCCTTCATAGGTAAGAAATGAGCAGATTTGGTTAATCTGTCTACAATCACCCAGATTGCATCATTACCTTTTCGGGTTTTGGGTAATTTAGTAACAAAGTCCATTGTTATCAATTCCCATTTCCATATTGGCATTTCTAGTTACTGCAATAATCCTGAGGGTTTTTTATGTCAGCTTTAACCTGTGAACATGTTAGACACTTAGCAACATAGGATGCTATATCCTTTTTCATTCCTATCCACTAGAAATTCTTTCTTAAGTCTTGATACATTTTATCATTGCCAGGATGTATCGTATACTTAGACTTATGGGCTTCTTCTAAAATTCCATATGGAATCTCTAAATTCCATATGTTCCTTGTTCTAATTCCTTAATCATTCCTTTTAATTTTTCAGTATCGTCTTTGATAATTGTTTCTTGTATTTCTCTAATTTGTTCATTTAAATCTATCTGCAGATTTAACTTGAGAGAACGTACTCGTCTTGGCTTTTCATGATACTTTTGACTTAAAGCATCAACTACTACATTAGCTTTTCCTGCATGATACTGGATATCACAATAATAATCACTAAGAATCTCCATCCAGCGTCTCTGTCTCATATTTAATTCATTTTGCCCAAAAACAAATCTTAGACTCTTATAATCGGTGAAAACAGTAAACTTACTACCATAAAGACAGTGTCTCCAAATTTTAAGGGCAAAAATTGTAGCTCCTAATTCTAGATCATGGGTTGTATAATTTTCTTCATGATTCTTAAGTTTTCTAGAGGCATAGGCTATAACCTTTTGACGCTGCATCAACACACATCCATAACCTAGTTTAGAAGTGTCACAATAGACTACCAAGTCTTCAGTTCCTTCTGCTAATGCTAGTATGGGTGTGTTGGTTAACCTTTGCTTTAGAATCCTAAAAGCTTCCTCTTGTTTTGGTCCCCATTCAAACTTAATTGATTTGCAGGTCAATTTCGTTAAGGGAATAGCTATTCTAGAAAAAACTTGAATAAAACGTCTATAATAACCTGCTAGTCCAAGAAAACTTCTTACCTCCGTCAGTGATTCAGGGACTTTCCACTTAGTAATCGCCTCGATTTTTGTGGGATCTACATGAATTCCTTCATGATTAACTAGGTGTCCAAGGATTGCACTTCCTTTAACCAAAATTCGCATTTTGAAAATTTAGCGTAAAGCTTTTCTTTTCTCAGCAAATTTAAAAGTATAAACAAATGCTCTGCATGATCCTCTTTACTCTTAGAGTAAATAAGAATATCATCTATAAAGACAATTATTAATTTATCCAGATATGGTTTACATATTCTGTTTATCATGTCCATAAATGCGGTTGGAGCATTGGTTAAACCAAATGGCATGACTATAAATTCATAATGACCGTACCTTGTTCTGAAAGCAGTTTTAGGAATGTCCTCTTCCTGTTGATGATATCCTGAGCGTAAGTCGATCTTAGAAAAGAATCGAGTTCCTTGAAGTTGATCGAACAGATCAACGATTCTCCATAGTGGGTACCGATTTTTAATCGTAACCTTGTTCAATTCTCGGTAATCAATGCACATACGCATTGACCCATCCTTCTTCTTGACAAACAAGATTGGTGCTCCCAATGGTGATGAACTAGGCTGTATGAAACCTTTCTCCAGAAGTTTGTCCAACTGTTTCTTCAGTTCCTGCATCTCCGCTGGTGCTAAACGGTAAGGTGCCTTGGCAATCGGTGTTGTTCCTGGTATTAGGTGAATTCTAAATTCAACCTCTCAATCTGGCGGTAATCCAGGTAATTCTTCTGTTAAAACATCTGAGAATTTAGATACTATGGGAATATCTTTTAATTCTTTTCCTTTAGTGTTAATGATTATGGAAATCATATACACTAGTGATCCTTTCCTTGCACAGCTGGCTGTTTTCATCACAAAGATGAATTTTGTGGACTTAGTTGGCTTATCTCCTTTAATTGTGATCTTTTCTCCTTTTGATGAATTTACTTGTACTGACTTTTAATCACATAGAATGCTGGCATGATAGGCTATTAACCAATCCATTCCTAATACGATATCAAATCCAGCCAGTTTCATTGGGTAAAGGTTAGCAATAAAATTATGGTTTAAAATTTCTATTCTTGCTCCCTGCAAGATTTCAGTAATCTCAATGGATTCTCCATTCGCCGTTTCTACCAGACATTCTTGTTGAAGTTTAGTTAATGGTTGGTTGAGAAGTTTGTAGAACGAAGTATTAATAAAACTTTGGTTGCACCAGAGTCAAATAATACTTTAGCAAAAATATCATTAACTAAAAATGTACCGACAATCACATCTGGAATTATATTGGCTTCTTCAGCTGCCAGAACAAATGCTCTGGCATTCTTGGTAGTTTTGCTGTTTGTTGCTAGAGCTAATTTCGGATAGTTCGGTTTGATATGCCTAGTCTCTCCACAGTTGAAGCATAGCTTATTGCTGGGTTTCTTCCTGCACTCTTCTTCCTTGTGTCTAGACATTTTGCAGAAGTTGCAGTATATTGAACATTTTTATAACAACCCTCCTAAAATATTTCCGGTACTCCTAAAATATTCAGAACACCCCTATACGTCCTAAAATACACACCGTATATGAAAACCGGTCCCAAATACTTTTATATAATTAAAAATAAAATAAAAACAATAAAATGAGTCTGTCACGGGGCGCGACAGACTACACCTGATCCTTCGCGGGACGCGACCTAGTGCCACCAGGTGGAACCCCAGAGCGCCACGTGTCCCGCCACTCGTCTAGGCTACACCGGTGATGAAGCAAAGCTAGGGCCTACCCTGCCTAGCTCCCGGGCCACGACAGCCCTCTCCTTATCTTTGGCTGGCCACGAGGAAGCATCCGATCAGTACTATAAATAGAGTGTTTCGGAAGTTCATTTGAAATCATTTAGAAACATCGAATTCTCTCTCAATCTCTAAATATTCTAAAGCTAAAAATATACCCGGGTATTATACCTACTAAATTAACGAAGTTCTGCCTCGATGTAAGTATCATAACCCCCGGTTACGTATTAGTTACGTTGCCCGATTGATCTAGTGCTCTGTAACGCCTGTCGAGGCTCTACCCGACGTAGTCGTTGGAGTTTTGTCTCGGGGAGGGTATAACTAATGTAAATTGGGTTATTATACTAACATGTGTGCATTGTTTATTTAATTAGATTATAACCAGGAAGTCACAAGGAAAAACCTAAAATAGCAATGTGAGTAATCTCCTTTTTGTAAACCTTTTTGCAAACTGTTTTTACAAAACCTCAATTGTTTTAACTTATAATTAATAGTGATTGAGTATTTGTAATTCTACAATTATCGTCGGTATGTTGGGGTTTTGTATACAAAATTTGGTACTACACTGTGAGTAGTAGCATGACCACCAGTCATCGATTGACAGTACCGTGGGTGGTAATTAAGGTAGAAAAATAAATAAATGTAATTGTTGATTGCCCTCAATGCTGTAAAATGATAAAACATGTTTTGATTAAACTGGGATTCACTCACCAGTATTTCTTGCTGATAAAATGTTTTAAACACGTGTTTCAGGTAACTTATTGTGAAGCCATAAAAGCCAGCTGGAGAGCACTGAAGGCTTAGAAAAGAGGCTATAAAAGTTAAATAGTTAAAAAAAGGAGAATTGTTTTCAATAATTAGGGTTTATCCCTATAAACATATTACAAAGGAAAATCGGGTTTTGTCCCACTTGTGTATTATTAACGTATTATCAGAAAAACTTGGGTATTATCCCAATTATCTATTTTAAACATTTTGGTGTTTAAACTCTAATAAAAATATTTCCTAACTACGGTCCTGATGAAAATTTCCGCTGCTAAATTGATAAACACTGATACCATCTGCTCTGAGTCTCGCGGCTCCCGCTCCCGGGGAGGGGTCGGGGGCTGTGACAATTTTCCTGAATGCTTCTTCTTGCAGTACTTACAGTAAGGTGCAGAAGTAGAACTTGCACTTTTCCCACGGTAGGTATTTCCATGACGAAATTCTTGGGTAAGTCTTTGGGCTAGGTTCTTTCTCTGGTTTTCTTCTTGCGTACGTACCAATTCATCAGTCAAGGTATTGGCTAATTCTACTGCTTCTTCTATGGGTTGTGGTCTAGCTTCCTTGACTACGTGTCGGATTTCACTAATTAATCCCCAGACGTAACGGGAGATTAATACTGGTTCTGGTGAGGCTAAGGTTGGTACTATTCTAGCATATTCGAAGAATATGGTAGTGTAACCCTTGCAGTCTATTCCCGTCATTTTAGGATTTAAGAACTTATTAGCAATTTGTTCTTTTTCATGAGGAGGACAAAATTTCCTTTCAACTATATCCTTAAAATCAGTCCATTCCATATTATAAATTTTATCACTTCCTCTAGACTAGAGAATAGTATTCCACCATTCTAAGGCTGCATTCTTAAAAAGATTAGAAGCAAACATAATCTTATCTTCATCTGCATATCTGCTTATTTTTAAGACTGCCTCTGTCTTTTCTATCCAACGTAAAGCTGCAATGGCTCTTTCATTGCCAGAGAATTCTGTTGGTTTGCAAGACCAGAATTCTTTGTAAGAACAACCATATCACATGGTTCTTCTTCTTTTTGGAATAGGTAATTGGAGTAGTGGTCAATTATTCACATTGTGACTGGGTTCACTAAGTGGTCGTTTACTTCCACTTTTATTATTTTCTGCTTCTTTAACATACTTGATAAGATATGGCATAGCATCTATAATTCCTTGTGCTACTATATGTTGGATGGTACTGTTATCTATTTGGTTTCCATTATTATCATTATTCTGGTTTTCCTGATTTACTTTGTTGTCCATCTGGATTATAAACATTTATCAGGTATTAATATCACAGAATAAAATTTAATGCAAACAATCAAACAAACAATTGATCAAAAACGTCGAACATTGCGACTTTTACTTTCTTCATATATATATATATATATAGGGGATGGATCATGAGAAAACTAGTTTAAATGAGAAAACCAAAAAACTAACTAAAAAAGCCTAAAAACATACCAATTTTTTTTTACAAATTTTTATAAAAAAGTCGCTAGTTTTTTGCGTGGAAAAAAAATTTCAAAAAAAAAAAAAAAACTGTTGTATTGCACATGTGCACTATTACGGATATAGTGCACATGTGTAGTACACATATAATGCACATGTGCAGTACAACAAATTTTTTTTGAAAATATTTTTTTATATAAAAAAGCAATTTTTTTATAAAAAAATGTAAAAAAATTTTGGTATGTTTTTTTTAGCTTTTTTAGTTAGTTTTCTGGTTTTCTCATTTAGATATATATATATATATATCCTACAACTGAAATTTAAACACACTACTAGTTATGCATCGATATATATTAGGTTATCTATTTTAGTTGATTTTTTTTTATTTTCAAACTACACACATTTATATATACACACACACACACACACACACACACACACACACACACACACACATTAGGGGTTGTTTATCCAGAATTTCATTTCTCGCTCGTCGTATTTCCATACGAGCTTTTCTCCTATCTGTCTTATCCTCTCTCCTCCTTCTATCAATTCTTCACCATATGTGCGGAGTTCCTGCACATTCTCGTCACTCATGGGTGGTCATGGTGCGGGTACTGGGTCAGGGTACTGAGGTATAGGTTCTCCATATGGGTACGGGTTGTTTAATATCTCTTGAACATACCGATCGTTATCCCAATATGGATCTAAAGGATTAAGGTTGGTCTACTGTGCTATGGGATTTGGTATCGGGTCTTCCTGTGGATAGAGTTTCTGATATCCCCTATGGTCATCCTCCCATGGATCATACGCTAGAGGATTAGGTGCTGGGATTCTAGGTATCTCGTCAGGGTCAAAGGCTGGTATGGGAAATTGGTTTCCTTGGTTAGGTTCTATCTCCATTGGTTGGGTTGGAAATAAAGGCAATGGTTGTGGTGCAACTATCTGATCAAGGTTTGGATCTGCTGCAGTGGTGGCTAGCATATGAAAGTTTGCCAACTGTCTATTAACTGCTTCTTGGGTTTGGGCATTTACTTCCCTATTGGCTACTGCTAACGCTCTTTGTTGTTGTAACTTTTTCATCCTCTTTTGCCTCTTATGTGCTCCCCGACTGAGCCATCCTCTCTTTTTCGGAGGGAACGGTTCTTCAGATTACGCCTTCAAAATGAAAATTCCCTCTTTAGTGTCAGCAGATTACCCCGAAGGAGTAGGCTGTGATGAGGTTCCTTCACTATTGGGGGAACTATCTAGATGACGGTAAGCGTCAGACGTACCTTGCTCCCTCATACTGTAAACTAACAGATTGTCAAATAACACAAAACAATAATATACATATATACACATAATCACAAAGATTATTTCCTAACACAACTGATAAAAATTTTGGTGTCAGCAGAACACTTCTGTGGCTTAAACCAGGGGCTGTAGCTCTGATACCACTTTATTTTGCAACCCCGACCCCTACCCTTGGAGCGGTGTCTCGAGATCTAGATTAGTGGTATCTGTGTTTATTAATTTGGCAGCGGAAATTAAACATCAGGACCGTAGTTAGGAAATAGTTTATCATAAAACACCACATTTTTATAAATAATAAATACATGGGAAAAACCCAAGTTTCCATTATAATATGTCTATAGGGATAAACCCTAATTTATTGAAATAAAACTGCTTTCTTATTTAGGTAACTTTTATAGCTACTTTTCCAAGCCTTCTATGCTCTCCAGCTGACTTCTATTTGGCTTTCACATTTTGTTACCTGAAACACGTTTTAAAAACATTTATCAGCAAGAAATACTGGCGAGTGCATCCAAATTTTAATCAAAACAAGCTTTTATCATTTTACAGTATTGAGGGCGATTACAATGTTTATATCTACCCAATTACCACCCACATTACTGTCAATCCTGATTTGTGCTCATGCGTACTACTCATAATGTAGTAACAAGTAGTGTATACAAAACCCCAACATACCGACAGTTTTTGTAAAATTCATAGACTTAATCACTGTTATTATAATTTAAAACAATTGAGGTTTGTATAAAAAGGTTTACAAAAATAGATGTACTTACTTTGCTGTTTTAGATAGTACTACTGCTTTCTGGTGACTTCCTGGTTATAATCTATTAAAATTATACAATGCACACGTGTTAGTAAGATAACCCATTTTACATTAGCTATACCCCCTAGACAGAACTCCAACGACTGAGTCAGGCAGAGCCTTGACATGCGTTACAGAGCTCTAGATCAATCGGGCAGAGTAACTAATACGTAACCGGGGGTTATGTAACACCTCGGAAATTCACGTCCCATAATAGGTTGACACGTGTCATAAAGTTTAAACGTGTGAAAGAAATATTATGAAAGGACTAAAGTTGACAAACGTTGAAAGTATGCGAATATACGTATTCTAAGTGTCAACTGTGAATAAATACAATGTATATTAACCCTACACGATGCTCATACCTTCAAACGAATAAATCATGGATCATACGAAGCTAAATGTGAGTGATTTCAAACTACAGGGACCAAATGTGTCAACATGTTTAATTTATACCTCTGAGTGACCTTTTGACAAACCCGAAGCTTTGTAAATATTAATTATGCTCATGAGAATGCACCATAAAAATTTCATAAAGTTTCGTTAACGTATGAGAAAGATATGATCAAATTCGTGTGCGAAGCGTTAAAGCGTAAACGTCGAAAGTTAGGACTTTTCGGGTGAAAATAAAGTTACCCGGGGACTTGGCAAAGTGGGTATATGATTTAAGGCCTTAGTAGATAAATTATGAAGGTTTAAAGTGCAATAAATCAGTAACCATTCGAGTTTTGAAGGGACAAGGGCTGAATCGCAAACAAAATCCAATAATCTGATCTGGTAAGGCGTCGCGCTGCGCGACGGCACCCTCGCGCTACGCGAGGGTGTGCCCAGCTCCGAAAAAAAAAACGCTGCATGTCTGCCAATGCGTATTTTCGCGACCCCAACTCGTTTTTCCACTTCTCCTGGCCCCTAAAACGTCCCCTAAGCCCCCAGGACACATGCCAAACGATTGTGGGCACTCCTAGACTCAGTTGTCAATGATTTATGGTGTGTGGAACCATTATAAATAGCCTTCCAAGTTCACCATTTTTCTCACACCTTCATTTGATCATCTGGAGCCTTTCTGGAGCTAAGGAACTCTGCCAACTGATCATAAGTCGTGCATAGGACCCTTGTAAGTGTTCTAATCCTTTCTTGTTTGAGTTTAGCTTAGTTAATTAGCTAAAAGTCAAACCGTCGTAATTACGGTTTGACTTCGAGATTAGTCAATAATGGCTCAGTCAAATCTCGAATCAAAAGTAGTTATAAGTTGGTATTTATGTGGGTAATAAAACCCCAAAAGGGTTTCCCCTGATCACCACTTTAACTAGTTCAAAAGTCGGGTCAAACATATACTTAAAAAGTCAACAGAATTCTTAAAAGGTCAATTATGCATAATTAGCTATCTAGGCCATGTATAACCTGTTTGATTATTGTTATAACTTAGTAATTAGTGTAAGAACATGTTCAAACCTGTTCAACCCGACTATTTCCTGTTTAGACCCGGTTCGGAACCGAAAGTCGCATAGTTTGACTTTCACTTTGACTTTCAGTTCTGACCCGTTTGGGCATATTTTAGAAATGCCTCAGAGCTTTAATTGGACTAGGATACATGTTAGAACAACCCTCTGTGATTGTGCACCTCGGTTCATTAGTTATCCAATTAATATGCAAGTTTCCGTTAATTGTTTATATGTTGACCGTTTTGCCCTTATTACCTTAAAACATGATTTATGAAAATGTAAAAGTGTAGAAACCTTGAATATTGATACATAAACTTGTATGCAAAATTTGACATCAGTTTGACTTGTAGATTAAGAGTTATGCTCATTAGCGTAATTACGGTGCTTTATGTTAATGAAGTGGCGTAATTAGCGTATAGCCTAATTAAACATACTTTTTGGTATCAAACGAATTACCCACTGATGTAATATATTATTTTGGGAATTTTAAAGATTTTTAATTAATTTTAGGCTGAGCATAACTCATAGTCGTAGGCTTAATTCGGTAATTGTCGGTTTTGCCCTTACGGGCCATAAAATGAGTTTTACACATCTAAACGACTCCAAACCTTTTGCCACTGATTAGTTATGATTAATAAATTATTTTAAGCCTTCTGGAAATATAAAAATATCAGATTTAAGTATAGAACCCGGAAATGGCCTTTAATCGCCATAATTAGCGTTTTTAACGCATAGTATGTCTTAGAATCATATTGGACATACCCGGGTTGATACCTACTGATATAAGAAGCAAATTATCATATTTTAACAGTAAGCAAAAGTTGATAAACTCAGACTTCAGTTTTTGAGCTTTTCGGCTTATGTGAAATTACCAAAATACCCCTACGGGGCATAGTTTGGTTAAATAGGATAAATTTCACATATACGTCTTAGCCTACTGTTATAACCCATTAAAATGAGTATGTTTTCTGTTTACATCAGACCTGTAACTCAGTTAAACAATTAAACTCTTTTACAAACTTTAAAATGACCAAACTACCCCTACGGGGCATAGTTTGTGTTTAAATTAGTTCGGGTCATAACGAAAGACATCCTACTGATGTTACAACATATTTGAAGCATATTGACTTAGGAAACCTGTATATGGCTCTTACGGATACCCGTTACGCATACTACGCGTTCGGCTCGATTTATGTAACAAGTTTACATAAATTAGCCGAAACGGGTCAAACCTTATCGGTTTTAGCTCAAAATCCAGAATGTGAATAATAAACCCATATTAAACAAGTCTTCAAACTTGTCGGGTCTGAATCACATTCTATCCGGTCTTCGCTTAATCGTGCGTACGAACCGTATCTTCGAAACTAACCGGTCTAAGCTTAAGCATAATTAAAGACCCGCTAGGATTCTAATAGGTTATATTTAACCTTCGTTCCAGATTAGGAGGAACAGTAAAAGCTACCTGCTATTTGATTTTGTGACTATACTTTGCATCAAGGTAAATACTTTTAACTTATTTTCCCTATACGGGCTTGGGTTACGGTACATAGCGTACCGCTTGATCGAGCATCAAATCTTCCACGCTTAGTGGTTAATTGAATAATTTGATTGGCTCGTTTTAAACAGATGTGTTTACTTTACAGCCTTTGGGGGGTTAATGACCATGTCCCGGATATCCTCGGCATTATCTTACGAGATAGCCACGACCTGAGCACGGGGTGTAGGCGTACTCCCGTGTATAACTCACATAAGTGGTGTGTCCATTGATCTTTAACCCGGAATACGTTCCGGGCTACTGAACGCATAAGTAACATGTAAATCGTTCACAAGATTATAATATTAAATAATTCTCCCAAGTTAAAAAAAAAATGTTTATGCCATGAGCATCCAAACAAATTTTCAATCATTTATAAAATGAGTCAGTTGAATGTATTTACCAGTGTAAACTGACGTATTTTCCCAAAAAGATTAAATGCAGGTACTAGGCGAAATAGGCTGGGATTCTCCTAAGCATCATTAGAAGTCTCGCAAACTTAGAGATGCCGAAGTCTGTTGAACCATAAACAATGTTTTGTTAATTCGATCCTACTGTGGATAAACACCGGATAATTTGTGACTTTGTTTACAATAAATAAATTCGGTTGTATCTTATTTTAAATTTGCTTCCGCTGTGCATTATTATATTGTGTTGTTTGACTATTACGTTGCCAACCACGTCACGATACTCCCCCACCGGGCCCACCGGTGACACGTGGAAATCGGGGTGTGACAGGTTGGTATCAGAGCCAACACTGAGTGAATTAAACACTAGCCTTTTGTGTTTAATCTCAGTTACACAATTGCACATATCTAAACTTTTGAGTCTAGACTTATAACCTAGGACAAATTCCACCTTTTCGGTAATTGTTTTGTCCTTTAAATTTTATATTTTTGTTATTGTTATCTCATGCTTTATTGACAGGAATAACAAAGATGCCTCCTAGATTCTTCCGAACACGAGGAAGAGGACGAGGAAAGGGGTTAGCTACAGCCCCCAACGATCATGAAGCTGGATCTTCGCGAAGACGAGCTCCATCAAACACCGAGAGTGACGACCCTCGGGAGAATAGAAGAAACCAGTTCGAGCCGGCCAGGCGGTCGGTTTCGCATAGTTCGACTCCGCCCGCTCTTAACCCTTACGAGCCGAACAATCCACAACCCTCATACGTACCGCTGCAGAGGTCACTGTCTCATCATTCATATGGAGACCCTACACCTATCTTTCGGGGACAGTTTAACCCGGTAGGATTCATACCGGAACCCGTGGGTTTTAACCCACTGGGTCCCGATGACCACTTCTCCGGTGATCAAGCTGATGACATGGACGAGGATACGGACCCCGTCATGCCTGCAAGCGGAACCCCGAACCACCCCATCGAAATTTCGGATGGATCGTCCTTTCACGGATCACCCTACGGTGGTCCAGATAGTTTTCAAGCCCTGTTTGATCAACACCAGTGGTATTACACACCGTCACACCACTCGTCGTCACATGGTCAGCACCAACAGCAGCCGTCTCATCAGCAACAGGAGCCACAACCACAGCCGCATCATCAAGATTCTTCAGAGGATCATTGGTTTGTGGCAGTTACGCCACCACCTCCACCGCCACCAGTTCAACCGCCACCTCCTCAACCGCCAAGGCGTAGAAGAACCGGTGCACGCATATCGGTGCGACCGGGGGGTTTCACTTTCGATTCCCCACGACAGTCTAGTGCTAGTCACTACCCACCGCACTATGAGGACCCACAAATGGGTGGGCCTTCGCAGCCAGCTTTTCAACAGCCACCGCACATGGGTTTTGATAACCCAATCCCAGCGTACACGGGTCCAAGTACTTACAACCCGTTTGAGCCACCAGCTTACCACAACTACGGATACGCTGAGGCAGATCCTTACATGGAAGCAGCAAATTATAACGCCCTCAATACCCAAGGACCCTACGGAGATCCATGGGGGGTAAGCTACCCGAATCAGGGGTACCCAATACCTCCCAGGCCTATCATTAGAACGCAGTCGCAGCCGCCACGATTTTCTCCCCCAGAACGGGAGGAAATTCTACATAGGTTGCAGCAAGTTGAACGGGAAGCTCACGAGGATCGTAGGGAAAGGCAAACCTTCTTCCAAGGACTGATGGGTCTGATCAAGGGGAAGAACAAGAAGGATCGTTGAATTCTTCCATCGCTGATGTATTAGCTCCTGCGTGGGCATATCTTGTTGTTAAGCCCCTACGTGGGTATGTTTGTTTGTTGTGTGTATTGACCCCTACGTGGGTCTATCTTTCCATAAACCCCTACGAGGGTATGTTGTATGTTTAAGTCCCTACGTGGACAATTGTTGGTGTGTTAGTCCCTACGAGGACTTGTGTCTTTCTGTAAGACCCCTACGTGGGCATGTCTCCTGTAAGACCCCTGTGTGGGCATGTTAGTATGTTTTAGCTCCTGCGTGGGCAAATTTCATGTGTAAAAGACCCGTTTAGGGCGATATGTAATATAGTGATAAATTAATGGAGTGTATTGTTAAAAATTTCATGTTTGCCACTTGTGCATAAATAACTTATAAATGAAATAAATAAATTAAAATCATTTCTTTTAACCTGCCTAAGTAATTATTTAATTAAGAATCTTCAAGTGTGAAACCTAGCCTCGTGTCAAATATAAGACCGGGCCAAAATGGTAAGACCGGTTTAAAAGATTCAAATCCCTGTTAACATCTTAAAACATGTTAACACTCCTGGCAGAAGTGATTCGTTAAAAATCACATGTCATTCTTAAATGAATAAGGATTCTTTAGAAGATTCCTAATCCAGTTTAATGATCTCTGAATCCTGGATTTACATCATCAATTAAGATGATCATATTTTACCATACTTGGTAATATGATGCCTACGGGCCCCGCTCACTTTTATATGAGCCAAAAGACAGTGGTAGCTATGACTCCCTGTCTGATAAGGGTAATGAACTAGGTTCAAACCTTAAAAGTCTTGATTCTCTGAAATCATAGCTTATGATTTGAATTGTCCATGTGACCAAGCCTTATGTGCTAATATATATTGTTATTGTTTATGTTTAGGATAAATTTTAATTGAAATCCTAAATTAATACGATTAATAAGTTAACCAAATATGGTCTCTGTTTACCATGGTTAACGAATTACCCTAAGAGGTAATTCCATAATAAACTCCCAAATAAATTATTGTTCTTGTTTTCTGCAACAGTTCAATACAAATGGCTAACTCTAATGAAGTCAATAGCCATCCTGTGGAGCCGAATGAGAACGCCCAGATTACATTAACGGGTGCTGAACTAAAAGCAATCATAGACGGAGCTATCACACAAGCCTTGGATAGACAATATGACGAATACAGTGGTACTCGGAGTAGGACCCACTCTGTGTCACAGTCAAAGCCAAGGACACATTCAGGGGCTCATAACAAGCCTCCTCCCAAAAAGGATGGACCAAAGAAAAACGATGATGATCGCCAGTCCACCAACCACCAAAGTAATCCATCTCAGCAGTTGGTACTGCATCAGGGACACCGTAACAAGGGTTGCACATATAAGTACTTTGTGTCTTGCAAACCCAGGGATTTTACGGGGGAGAAAGGAACCGTAGACTGCATGACGTGGCTAGATGAAATGGACACGGTCGTGGACATCAGCGGATGCGCTGAAGGTGATGTGGTTAAATTTGTCTCACAGTCCTTCAAAGGTGAGGCGTTGGCATGGTGGAGATCTCTGATGGAGGCCTCCGGAAAGATCCCGTTGTATAGTATGACGTGGGATCAATTCATTGCCCTGATCAAAGATAATTTCTGCCCTCAACATGAGGTGGAAAAGATAGAATATGACTTTCTATCCCTAGTGATGAAGAACCTCGATTGTCAGGCTTATCTGACAAGCTTCAATACACTGTCACGGCTGGTTCCCTACCTGGTAACCCCGGAGCCTAAAAGGATCGCTCGTTTTATTGGTGGATTAGAACCCGAGATCAAGGCCAGTGTAAAAGCTTCTCGGCCAGTTACCTTCAGGTCTGTAACTGACCTTTCCTTATCCCTCACACTGGATGCGGTCCGGCAGAGATCGCTGAGGAATAAGAATGCTGAGAAGAGGAAGCGAGAAGATGATGGTTCGCGTAAGTCGAACAAGAAGCACCGTGGGAGCGGTGATCACAAGAAGGGATCGGATTCGAAGAAGGAGGGGCATCGTTCTGGAGAGAAGCCCACATGCAAAACTTGCAAGAAACAGCACTTTGGGAAGTGCAGACTCGAATCAAACTCGAATAACGAGTCAAGGTCTTTTGCTTGTGGTTTGTGCAAGTCCAAGGAACACAAAACCTTGGATTGCAAGAAAATGAAAGATGCAACGTGCTACCGTTGCAACGAAAAGGGCCACATAAAGACTAACTGCCCTAAGTATAACAAGAAGCCTGAGGAGGCTAAGAAGACAAATGCCAGAGTCTTCAGGATGGATGCGAAGGAGGCTGTGCAGGATGATAACGTCATAACAGGTACTTTCCTTGTAAATGATGTCTTTGCAAGAGTACTTTTTGATTCAGGCGCAGATAAGTCCTTCGTAGATCATAAATTTTGTGAATTGTTGAAATTACCTGTCAAAACCCTAAAAGTGAATTATGAGGTAGAGTTAGCAGATGGTACCATTGAAACCGTCTCTACTGTGTTAGATGGATGTGTTATATCCATTAAGAACCATTCTTTTCCTCTGTCTCTACTTCCGTTTAAATTAGCTGGTTTTGACATAGTTCTGGGTATGGACTGGTTATCTCATAACCAGGCCCAAATCGTCTGTAACCAGAAGCAAGTAGTAATAAAGACTCCGTCTGGTGAATCACTTACCATTCGGGGAGATACCCAGTACGGACTGCCTGAGCACGTGACTATGCTCAAGGCTTCAAAGTGTTTGCAGAAGGGGTGTGTCATCTACATGGCACAGGTGATTATTGATGAGCCTAAACCGAAGTTAGAAGACATCCCGGTCATCTCAGAATACCCAGAAGTATTTCCTGAAGATCTACCTGGCCTACCACCAGATAGACAAGTCGAATTCAGGATCGATATCATTCCCGGAGCTGCACCAGTTGCTAGAGCACCATACAGATTGGCACCCACCGAAATGAAGGAGTTGCGGACGCAGCTAGATGAATTGCTGGCTAAGGGTTTCATTCGACCCAGTTCATCTCCTTGGGGAGCGCCAATCCTGTTTGTCAAAAAGAAGGATGGGTCGATGCGTCTGTGCATCGACTATCGCGAACTTAATAAAGTCACGATCAAGAACAGATATCCATTGCCCAGGATCGACGATTTGTTCGATCAGCTTCAAGGGGCAAGTTACTTCTCAAAGATTGATCTGAGGTCGGGATACCATCAGTTGAAGGTTAAAGATGAAGACGTTCACAAGACTGCATTTAGGACTCGATACGGTCACTACGAGTTCCTAGTGATGCCTTTTGGGCTCACTAATGCACCAGCCGCGTTCATGGATCTCATGAATCGCGTCTGCAAACCTTACTTAGATAAATTTGTTATCGTCTTCATCGATGACATCCTTATTTATTCTAAGAATCAAGCTGACCATGAGAAACACCTTCGTTGTATTCTCAAACTCCTACATCGGGAGAAGCTCTATGCCAAATTCTCTAAGTGTGAATTTTGGCTACGAGAAGTCCAATTCCTTGGACATGTGGTCAGTGAGCGTGGTATCCAGGTGGATCCCGCCAAAGTTGAAGCTGTTATGAATTGGCAAGAGCCAAAGACACCTACGGAGATTCGTAGTTTCCTGGGATTGGCAGGATATTACAGACGCTTCATTGAAAATTTTTCAAGGATTGCTGCACCCCTAACTTCCCTGACCAAGAAGAAAGTAAAGTTCGTTTGGGGCCCTAAGCAGCAAGAGTCCTTCGATGTTTTGAGACAAAAGTTGAGCAACGCTCCTGTGCTTACATTACCTGAAGGCGCTGAAGAATTTGTAGTTTATTGTGATGCATCACACACTGGCATGGGGTGTGTGCTTATGCAGAAAGGCAAGGTGATTGCCTATGCATCACGTCAGTTAAAGGTGCACGAAAAGAATTACACCACCCATGACTTGGAATTGGGTGCCGTTGTGTTCGCACTAAAACTGTGGAGGCATTATCTTTACGGAATAAAGTTTGTGATCTTTTCTGATCACAAGAGCCTCCAGCATCTGTTTAACCAGAAAGAATTAAACATGAGGCAACGCCGTTGGATGGAAACTTTAAATGATTATGATTGTGAAATCAAATACCATCCCGGCAAAGCGAATGTAGTCGCTGATGCCTTGAGCAGAAAGGAAAGGGTTAAACCCATTCGAATTAACGCCAAGCGTATGGAGATAAAGAACAGTTTGATAGAAAGGGTGTTAGCTGCACAGAAGGAAGCTGTGTTGGAAGCTAACTATCCTAATGAAAAGTTAGGAGTAACTGAGGAGCAGTTAACTCTTAGCAAGGACGGAATTTTACGGTTAAACGGACGAATATGGGTTCCAATTTTTGGAGGACTCCGTGATGTCATACTCCAAGAAGCCCATAGTTCCAAATACTCCATTCATCCTGGAGCTGATAAGATGTACCAGGATTTAAAGGCAAATTATTGGTGGATAGGCTTGAAAAAGTCTGTAGCCGCCCATGTAGCAAAATGCTTGACATGTGCGCAAGTCAAAGCCGAGCATCAGAAACCGTCAGGTTTGCTACAACAGCCTGAACTTCCTACGTGGAAGTGGGAGATGGTAACTATGGATTTTATTACCAAGTTACCCAAGACAAGGAAAGGAAATGATACGATATGGGTTATAGTTGATCGACTGACTAAGTCAGCTCATTTCTTACCCATCAAGGAGACTTACAGCTCCGATATGTTAGCCCAGTTATACGTTGATAAGATTGTAGCCCTACACGGCATACCTGTAGCTATTATCTCTGATAGAGATACTAGGTACACGTCACATTTTTGGAAGAGCTTCCAGCAATCTTTGGGCACACGTTTGAACTTTAGTACGGCTTACCATCCACAGACTGACGGTCAGAGTGAGCGTACTATTCAAACGTTAGAAGACATGCTACGTGCATGTGCGATCGAATTGGAAGGTAGCTGGGATAAGAACCTACCATTGATCGAATTCTCCTACAACAATAGCTACCATACCAGCATAAAGGCTGCGCCTTTTGAGGCATTATACGGTAGAAAGTGTAGATCGCCAGTTTGTTGGGCGGAAGTTGGAGAAGTCCAGTTATCGGGACCAGAGATCGTGTTCGAAACGACGGACAAGATTGTCCAGATTCGTAACAATCTCCAAGCTGCCCGGAATAGGCAGAAGAGTTACGCGGATCCAAGTCGTAAGGATTTTCACTTCGAAGTAGGTGACAAAGTCCTACTTAAAGTGTCACCATGGAAAGGGGTGATGCGATTTGGTAAGAAAGGCAAGCTAAGCCCGAGATACATAGGACCTTTCGAGGTTATCGAACGTGTCGGGTCAGTTGCCTACAAGTTGAACTTACCAGAAGAGCTCAGTGGAATTCACAATGTGTTCCACATCTGCAATCTAAAGAAGTGTTCCGCTGACGATTCACATGTCATGCCACATACAGATGTGCAAATAGATAAGAGCTTAACGTTTGTGGAAAAACCTTTGTCGATTGAAGATCGACAGGTAAGAAAGCTTCGAAGAAAGCATATACCTTTTGTTAAGGTCAAATGGGATTCCCGTAGAGGTCCCGATTTCACGTGGGAGGTTGAATCCACGATGAAAGAAAAGTACCCTTACTTATTTCAGTAAATCTCGGGTCGAGATTTATTTTAAGGGGGTGAGGATGTAACACCTCGGAAATTCACGTCCCATAATAGGTTGACACGTGTCATAAAGTTTAAACGTGTGAAAGAAATATTATGAAAGGACTAAAGTTGACAAACGTTGAAAGTATGCGAATATACGTATTCTAAGTGTCAACTGTGAATAAATACAATGTATATTAACCCTACACGATGCTCATACCTTCAAACGAATAAATCATGGATCATACGAAGCTAAATGTGAGTGATTTCAAACTACAGGGACCAAATGTGTCAACATGTTTAATTTATACCTCTGAGTGACCTTTTGACAAACCCGAAGCTTTGTAAATATTAATTATGCTCATGAGAATGCACCATAAAAATTTCATAAAGTTTCGTTAACGTATGAGAAAGATATGATCAAATTCGTGTGCGAAGCGTTAAAGCGTAAACGTCGAAAGTTAGGACTTTTCGGGTGAAAATAAAGTTACCCGGGGACTTGGCAAAGTGGGTATATGATTTAAGGCCTTAGTAGATAAATTATGAAGGTTTAAAGTGCAATAAATCAGTAACCATTCGAGTTTTGAAGGGACAAGGGCTGAATCGCAAACAAAATCCAATAATCTGATCTGGTAAGGCGTCGCGCTGCGCGACGGCACTCTCGCGCTACGCGAGGGTGTGCCCAGCTCCGAAAAAAAAATGCTGCATGTCTGCCAATGCGTATTTTCGCGACCCCAACTCGTTTTTCCACTTCTCCTGGCCCCTAAAACGTCCCCTAAGCCCCTAGGACACATGCCAAACGATTGTGGGCACTCCTAGACTCAGTTGTCAATGATTTATGGTGTGTGGAACCATTATAAATAGCCTTCCAAGTTCACCATTTTTCTCACACCTTCATTTGATCATCTGGAGCCTTTCTGGAGCTAAGGAACTCTGCCAACTGATCATAAGTCGTGCATAGGACCCTTGTAAGTGTTCTAATCCTTTCTTGTTTGAGTTTAGCTTAGTTAATTAGCTAAAAGTCAAACTGTCGTAATTACGGTTTGACTTCGAGATTAGTCAATAATGGCTCAGTCAAATCTCGAATCAAAAGTAGTTATAAGTTGGTATTTATGTGGGTAATAAAACCCCAAAAGGGTTTCCCCTGATCACCACTTTAACTAGTTCAAAAGTCGGGTCAAACATATACTTAAAAAGTCAACAGAATTCTTAAAAGGTCAATTATGCATAATTAGCTATCTAGGCCATGTATAACCTGTTTGATTATTGTTATAACTTAGTAATTAGTGTAAGAACATGTTCAAACCTGTTCAACCCGACTATTTCCTGTTTAGACCCGGTTCGGAACCGAAAGTCGCATAGTTTGACTTTCACTTTGACTTTCAGTTCTGACCCGTTTGGGCATATTTTAGAAATGCCTCAGAGCTTTAATTGGACTAGGATACATGTTAGAACAACCCTCTGTGATTGTGCACCTCGGTTCATTAGTTATCCAATTAATATGCAAGTTTCCGTTAATTGTTCATATGTTGACCGTTATGCCCTTATTACCTTAAAACATGATTTATGAAAATGTAAAAGTGTAGAAACCTTGAATATTGATACATAAACTTGTATGCAAAATTTGACATCAGTTTGACTTGTAGATTAAGAGTTATGCTCATTAGCGTAATTACGGTGCTTTATGTTAATGAAGTGGCGTAATTAGCGTATAGCCTAATTAAACATACTTTTTGGTATCAAACGAATTACCCACTGATGTAATATATTATTTTGGGAATTTTAAAGATTTTTAATTAATTTTAGGCTGAGCATAACTCATAGTCGTAGGCTTAATTCGGTAATTGTCGGTTTTGCCCTTACGGGCCATAAAATGAGTTTTACACATCTAAACGACTCCAAACCTTTTGCCACTGATTAGTTATGATTAATAAATTATTTTAAGCCTTCTGGAAATATAAAAATATCAGATTTAAGTATAGAACCCGGAAATGGCCTTTAATCGCCATAATTAGCGTTTTTAACGCATAGTATGTCTTAGAATCATATTGGACATACCCGGGTTGATACCTCCTGATATAAGAAGCAAATTATCATATTTTAACAGTAAGCAAAAGTTGATAAACTCAGACTTCAGTTTTTGAGCTTTTCGGCTTATGTGAAATTACCAAAATACCCCTACGGGGCATAGTTTGGTTAAATAGGATAAATTTCACATATACGTCTTAGCCTACTGTTATAACCCATTAAAATGAGTATGTTTTCTGTTTACATCAGACCTGTAACTCAGTTAAACAATTAAACTCTTTTACAAACTTTAAAATGACCAAACTACCCCTACGGGGCATAGTTTGTGTTTAAATTAGTTCGGGTCATAACGAAAGACATCCTACTGATGTTACAACATATTTGAAGCATATTGACTTAGGAAACCTGTATATGGCTCTTACGGATACCCGTTACGCATACTACGCGTTCGGCTCGATTTATGTAACAAGTTTACATAAATTAGCCGAAACGGGTCAAACCTTATCGGTTTTAGCTCAAAATCCAGAATGTGAATAATAAACCCATATTAAACAAGTCTTCAAACTTGTCGGGTCTGAATCACATTCTATCCGGTCTTCGCTTAATCGTGCGTACGAACCGTATCTTCGAAACTAACCGGTCTAAGCTTAAGCATAATTAAAGACCCGCTAGGATTCTAATAGGTTATATTTAACCTTCGTTCCAGATTAGGAGGAACAGTAAAAGCTACCTGCTATTTGATTTTGTGACTATACTTTGCATCAAGGTAAATACTTTTAACTTATTTTCCCTATACGGGCTTGGGTTACGGTACATAGCGTACCGCTTGATCGAGCATCAAATCTTCCACGCTTAGTGGTTAATTGAATAATTTGATCGGCTCGTTTTAAACAGATGTGTTTACTTTACAGCCTTTTGGGGGTTAATGACCATGTCCCGGATATCCTCGGCATTATCTTACGAGATAGCCACGACCTGAGCACGGGGTGTAGGCGTACTCCCGTGTATAACTCACATAAGTGGTGTGTCCATTGATCTTTAACCCGGAATACGTTCCGGGCTACTGAACGCATAAGTAACATGTAAATCGTTCACAAGATTATAATATTAAATAATTTTCCCAAGTTAAAAAAAAATGTTTATGCCATGAGCATCCAAACAAATTTTCAATCATTTATAAAATGAGTCAGTTGAATGTATTTACCAGTGTAAACTGACGTATTTTCCCAAAAAGATTAAATGCAGGTACTAGGCGAAATAGGCTGGGATTCTCCTAAGCATCATTAGAAGTCTCGCAAACTTAGAGATGCCGAAGTCTGTTGAACCATAAACAATGTTTTGTTAATTCGATCCTACTGTGGATAAACACCGGATAATTTGTGACTTTGTTTACAATAAATAAATTCGGTTGTATCTTATTTTAAATTTGCTTCCGCTGTGCATTATTATATTGTGTTGTTTGACTATTACGTTGCCAACCACGTCACGATACTCCCCCACCGGGCCCACCGGTGACACGTGGAAATCGGGGTGTGACAGGTTATAATACTTACAACGAGGCAGAGCTTCGCTTTTTAGGGGTATAATACTCGAGAGTTTTAGCTATTAAATATTGAGAGAGAAAGAAAAGATTTTGAACGAAGTAAACTGAGCCTGAGGCCCCTCTTTATAGGGCTGGTCGATGGTCGGCTCACGCCCCGCGGGAGATACAGGGCTAGGCTTCATGGCCCACGAGGTCACTAGGGTAGGCCCTAGCTTAGTCGAGTCAGACCACTAGCCTTCACACGCGTATGGCCACGTGGCGGAACCAGGAGCGACCTGTGTCACCTTGTCGCGACCCACGACAGACTGGCCTATCTGAGTCGCGCCCCGCGAGCGGTCATAAATATTTGTTTTATTTGATTTTTATAATTATAAAGGTATATTAGGTCCGTTTTTCGTATTCGGGGTATATTTTAGGATGTATAGGGGTATTTTAAGGGTTTTGGGAGAGTTGTTATAAATTGCCTCGATTTTTGTGGGATCCACATGAATTCCCTCATGATTAACCAGATGTCCAAGGAATTGCACTTCTTGCAATTAGAATTCGCATTTTGAGAATTTAGCGTAAAGCTTTTCTTTTCTCAACAATGTCAGAAGTATATGCAAATGCTCTGCATGATCCTCCTTATTCTTAGAGTGAATTAGAATATCATCTATAAAGACAATTATGAACTTATCCAGGTGTGGTTTACATATCATGTTCATCATGTCCATAAATGCGGCTGGGGCATTGGTTAAACCAAATGGCATGACTGTAAATTCATAATGACTGTACCTTGTTCTGAAAACAGTTTTAGGAATGTCCGCTTCCTGTACTTTCAATTGATGATATCCTGAGCGTAAATCGATCTTAGAAAAGAATCGAGCTCCTTGAAGTTGATCGAACAGGTCATCGATTCTCGATAATGGGTACCGATTTTTAATCGTAACCTCATTCAATTCCCGATAATATATGCACATACGCATCGATTTGTCCTTCTTCTTGACAAATAACACCAGTGCACCCCACGGTGATGAATTAGGTTGTATGAACCCTTTCTCTAGTAGTTCGTCCAGCTGTTTCTTCAATTCCTGCATCTCCGTTGGTACTAGTCGATAAGGTGCTTTGGCAATCGGTGCCATTCCTGGTATCAGGTGAATTCTAAATTCAACATCTCGATATGGCGGTAATCCAGGTAATTCTTCTGGAAAGACATCCGAGAATTTAGATACTACGGGAATATCTTTTAATTCTTTCCCTTTAGTGTTAATGATTACTGAAATCATATACACTATTCCTCCTTTCCTTGCATAACTTGCAGCTTTCATCACAGAGATGAACTTTGTGGTTTTCGTTGGCTTGTTTCCTTTAATTGTGATATTTGCACCAGTTGGTGTACTTACTTGTACCGACTTTTGATCAGATAAAATACTGTCATGATTGGATACCAACCAATCCATTCCTAGTACGACATCAAATCCGGCTAGATTCATTGGAAAAAAATTAGCAATAAAACTATGGTTTAAAATTTTTATCCTTGCTCCCTGCAGGATTTCGCTTATCTTGATAGAATCTCCATTTACCGTCTTTACCAGACAGTCTTGTAGAAGTTTAGTCAATGGTTGATTAAGAAGTTTGCAGAAAGAATTATTGATAAAACTTTGGTTTACACCAGAGTCAAATAATACTTTAGCATAAACATCATTAACGAAAAACGTACCGACAATCACATCCGGAATCATCTTAGCTTCTTCAGCTGTCAGAACGAATGCTCTGGAATTCTTCTTGGGTCCTTCTGTTGTCTTAGCCTTGTTGTTTGTTGCTAGAGCTAGTTTTAGACAGTTCGGTTTAATATGACCAGCTTCTCCACAATTGTAGCATATTCTATTACTAGCTTTCTTCCTACAGTCTTCTTCCTTATGTCCAGATATTTTGCAGAAGTTGATGTATATCAAGCATCTCCCTGAGTGCTTTCTTTTGCAATACTTGCAGTTGGCTGAAGAGGGAAGAACTTGGTCCTTTTCCATGGTAGGAATTACCATAACGTAATTCCTGGGTAATCTTTTGTGCTAGGCTCTTTTTCTGGTTTTCCTCTTGCGTACGTACCAATTCATCGGTCAGAGTGTTGGCAAGCTACTGCCTCTTCTATGGTTTGTGGTCTAGCTGCCTTAACTACATGTCTGATTTCACTAATTAATCCCCCGATGTAACGGGAGATTAATACTGGTGAGGCTAATGTTGGTACCATCCTAGCATATTCAAAGAATATGGTAGTGTATTCCCTGCAATCTATTCCAACCATTCTATGATTTAAGAACTTATTGGCAATCTACTCCTTTTCATGAGGAAGACAGAATTTCCTTTCAACTATCTCCTTAAAGTTGGTCCATTCCATGTTACAGACCCTGTCACTTCCTCTAGACTGGAGAATGGTATTCCACCACTCTAATGCTGCATTCTTAAAATGATTAGAAACAAACATGATCTTATCTTCATCTGCACATTTACTTATTTTTAAGACTGCTTCTGTCTTTTCTATCCTGCGCAAGGCTGAAATGGCTCCTTTATTGCCTGAGAATTCTATTGGTTTGCAAGCCAATAATTCTTTATAAGAACAACCATATGAGATGGTTCTTCCTCTTTTTGGAATTGGAGCTTGGATAAGTGGTTCGTGATTTCCATTCACGTTGTGACTTGGTTCAATGGGTGCAAGTTTACTTCCCATTACCGAATTATTTTCTGCCTTTTTAATAGTGTTGATAATATATATGGCATAGCATCTATGATTCCTTAGGCTACTATGTGTTCGATAGCACTTTTATCCACTTGGTTTTCATTATTATTGTTATTCTGGATTTCCTGATTTACTTCATTAGACATCTGAATTGTAAACATTTATCAGGTATTAATATCACAGAATAAAATTTAATACAAAGAAACACTCAAGCAGATTGAACCAAAAACGTCGATAATTGCGACTTACTCTTTTTTATATATCTATATATGCATGTACTATAAATTACAACTGGAAATTTAAACACTAGTAATTATACATCGATATACATATATATATATATATATATGTGTGTGTGATATATATTAATTTATATTTATTTTAATTGATTTTTTTTCAAAGTATCAAAATATACAAATATATTATATATATATATATATATATATATATATATATATATATATATATATTAGGTGTTGGTTTTTCAATTACTGCATTTCACGCTCGTCATATTTCCAGACGAGTTTTTCTCCTATTTGGCGAATCCGATTTCCCTCCTCAACTAACTCTTCACCATACTGGCGAAGTTCTTCCACATTCTCTTGATTCATTGGCGGTAGTGGGGCTGGCACTGGTTCAGGGTAACGTGGTATTGGTTCTCCGTAAGGATATGGGTTATTCAATATTTCCATAATTGACCGGTTAGCGTCCCACCATGGGTCATAGTCTTAAGGGTTTGGTGCGGGAATTCTAGGTATCTCATTTGGATCAAAGGTTGGGATTGGGAGCTGGTTCTCCTGATTCTGTTATAGTTCCATTGGTTGGTCAGGAAATAATGGTAGAAGTTGTGGGTCTACTACTTGGTTCATATCAATTCCTCCTTCTACATTTCCAAACTCTACATTTCTAAACATGTGAAAGTCAGCTAGTTGACTATCTAATTCTTCCTTCCATAAGGGTCTAGCTTCCTGGTTTTGGGTATTTCTCTCTCTATTCGCTATTCTTCGTTGTTGGGGTTTTCTCATTCTTTTCCTTTTTTCATAAGTTGTTGTCACGGCCCCCGGCCCGGTGTTACCCGGTCCAGAAGCCGCGGGACAGAAACCCGTGGTATTTATTTAATTTGGCAGCAGAATTATTGACATGATCTTTTAAACTGAAAATGCCAAATTATTTTATTTCACAATTTGGAAATAACACCCATAATTTACAATAAAGGTGATTTCACTGGGAAATCCCTGTTTTTACAAAAAACATGTTTCTTTATTTTTATTGAGCCACCTCTTCAAGCTTGTAATGCTACATAGCACTTTTTCTTTGATTCACAGTAGGTCACCTGAAACATGTTTAAAAAGGTTTTATCAGCAGGGAAATATTGGCGAGTTATTCAATTTGCACAAAAGACACATTGTTATCAATTTACAACATTAAGGGTTTTTATATTTGCCCCTATCATATAATTATCTGGTTCAGCTGTCACTCGACCGAATCTATGACTGTGGACATATCACTAATTAGGCTCGCCCACCTAAAGTGATAAATCGTTAGTAGTAATCTGCACAAAACCCCCACATACTGCCAGTAATTAAAGATTAGCAAAGACTTAATCACTGCAAAATATAACTGGAAAACATTTAGGGTTTTGTAAAGCACTTTGATAAAAAGAGAATGACTCACATTGCAGGTTGAATTGGGCAGAGTTTAGCCTACTGATTTAGCCTTGTAACCTAGTTTAAATAACAATGCACACGAAACTAGGTTAGTAACTTAATACAACATTTACGATAAACTCACGAAATCAAAACCCTCACGACGAATGACAAAGTATAGCCCAAATACGGGCAGCACTTAAATATCCATCGGATCGGTTTCAATCGATCGGACATTGTATCGTAGCAGTGATCGAGTTATTACCCTTGATCGTAGCAGCGTTTTCCTACTTTAAACTTGATTTTCGAACAGAATAAGTGTAGTTTTGAAAGTTTTCTCGAGCACAGACGATCAGGCCATGCACAGGCAATTTATAGCATTTTTTTAGGTTTTACGCGGCCTGCGTAAACCTTAACATTACTTTTACGCGGCCCGCGAGGGCCTCTAGTCTACGTGTAGGGCTAGCGTGTCACGTGTAGGTTCGCCACGTGGCTGCCACGTGGCCTGGAACGCATCTCCGGTCACCAGGTGTCCTGTCCCGGCCCGCGTAAGCATAGGCTTAAGTCTTATGCGGCCCTCCTGAAAACCAAAATTCTTGTTTTCTTGGTTTTTCATGCGTATTAGGGTTTCAGGGGTCCGGGTTTTCACTTACGGGTCGTTTTTGGGCATTTTTGCAGGTCCTGACAGTTGCCTTACTAAACCACCCTCGTTTCTTTGGGGGGAAAGGTTCTTCGTATTTGGCTTTGTAAACAAAGACATCCTCAGAATCAACGGTGTATCCTGGGGTTGGCTGAGATGATCTTTCATTCTTTGGAGAACGAGGTAGGTGACGGTAGGCGTCAGAAGTACCCTGATCACTCATACTGTAAACTAGAAATTGTTAAAATAACAATTATATATATATATATATATATATATATATATACACAGAATAACACAATTGGTTATAATTTAGGTATTAAGAGAACACCTAAGTGGCTCTGATACCAGCTTCTGTCGCAACCCCTGACCCCTACCCCGGGAGCGGGAGCCACGAACTAGTCAAGTGGTATCGGTGTTTATTAATTTTACAGCGGAAATGAGAACATCAAAATCGTAGTTAGGAAATGAATTTCAGAGTTTCAAAACACCAAACTTTTATATTAAACAAAATAAGGAGCAAATGAATTTCTTCATTTTGAATTACATGACTAAACGAGCTTAAAAGAACAAAAGGAGCAAATAAGCAGCCAAAACCAACATAAATACAAGAAGACAGAATAAAGTGGCATGCCCGGCCCCTCGGCAGCATCTCCTAAGACAAAAACACGATGACAGAACCTGACCACGGGGCCGTGCCCAGCTGAGCATGGGGTGTGGTCAGGCCCTGCACAATAAGACAAACCTACAGAAGCTTCTACGCCCACCACAGGGTCGTGCCCAGCTCTCCACGGGGCGTTGTCAACTCTTAGATATGCATAATCTTGATATTACAACGAAGAGTTGACCACGAGGCCATGCCCAGAAGAAGGATGGCCACGGGCTGTGCCGACTGGACACGGGGCCATGGCCAGGGCTCTGTTCTGGCTATAAATATGGGTGCTTGGCTCACTTCAAAGGCATCCCTTGGCAAACCACTTCTCTCCCACTTTGCCACCATTCCAACATCACTACAACACCAACACCCACCACCATCATCCATTATCCATATTTAGAGTGTGCAGTAGTCTCGGGATCCAAGATTGATCGTAAGAGTTCTTGTCAATCAAAGGCCATGTTTTGCTAAACTCTTACATCACTTGGTGAAGACAAGTCTTTAATGTATTACTTTTGATTTTTAATCTTTCGGCACTTTTTAATTGGGTTTGTATTAATGACTTTAATAACTAGTTTCTTATGTGGAAAGTGAATTTTCTTTACCATTTCTTCATGATGTCATTGATTTGCTCATTCGTGTCTTTACGATCTATATAAACCGCGTTAACTACCTGGAAGGGGGTTAGGAGGGTGGTTTGGTAAAGTTCTTGTCTCGTTCAGTGTATAGATCCTGCGAGGACTTGGTTCAAGCTTACTAGGTCCTCCTTCAATGCCCAACGGTATTGGATGGCGGGGGTGCGAACAGCTTGAACCCCTCATATGTAAACTACTATTAATACTTTAAACCGGCTTCTTGGGATTGTATCCTTGCTGACTCAAACCACTTAGTCGAGGGTAACATCACCTTCAAAAGTGTCACACCCTGACCGCTTTAAAACAACAAACCGCGGCAGAAACGTCGGGGAGTGTCGTAACAGAATCATTGTTTCACAACACATGAATTGAAGTTTTGTTTTATTGAATCAAGTTTATTACATTGTCTCGAATATTAAAATCAAAGCATGAGCATATTGTCCTTCATTGTTATTAAGTCACTAAGGCCTCGTCCATTCCTATGTGAGCATACATCAATATCATCATCAAACATCATCAACTATGGTACCTGAAACATATGTGAAAATACGTCAGCATAAAAATGCCATCAAACATCATGGCTCGTTTACATGTTTGAAATAACTCGTACAACCTCGTTAATCGATATTAGAAAACCTAGTTTTGTAAAATGTTTGTATTGTAAATTGAATAACCAAGTCAAAACAGATTGGTTAGTTTATAAAACCTCGATGCCATGAATCTTAACTCAAAACATTTGTTTATGTAAACCCAAATCGTAAATCGTTTTCGTAATAAAACTTGAATGGTTTATATCGTTAGAAAAACCTTGTAGTGTAACTTCGTTTTGAAAACATTTGCCCAAGTGATCTAGATAACGTAACGATATGTAATGTGTTAAAAGCACTTATATATAGGAAGTACCAGCGGCGTATCCACCATGCTTTTAGCATATTACACCCGCCCTGTTACCTAATCACTTACCATAACCCAATCGTTCAAATAGTTCAAATAGTTCACATAGATCAAATAGTTCCAATGGTTCAAATAGTTCAAATAATTCACATAGATCAAATAGTTCCAGTGGTTCAATAGTTCACAAGTTCCAGTGGTTCAATAGTTCATATAGATCAATAGTTACGGTGGTTCAATAGTTCACATAGTTCAAGTGGTTCAATAGTTCTCATAGTTCCAGTGGTTCAATAGTTCATATAGATCAATAGTTCCAGTGGTTCAATAGTTCATATAATTGAAATCGTTGTGTTCAATATAAACCATGGCATTCGTTTTAGAAGACTTGAAATCGTTTGGCACATATGAATCACCCCAAAACAATTGAAAACAGCAAAAGAGGGGAACTATGTACTCACTTGAGATTGCAAGGGATCCTCGATTAAAGTAAACTAACAAGCTCGGGCAATCAAGGAATCAAGTGGCACCTAGTATCGGATCACTAGTTAATAAATCGACACCTAAATCGAAAGATGGGTAGAATGAGGTCTCGTAAACCAAATGAGTATGGGAACTCATGTGATATGGTTTAACAAAGCCTACATTCTAAATCAAAACCTATCCTAAGTGTTTACGACCCGTTACGACCCATTAAGGTAGCTTATGCTACATTAACGCGTCGTTCATACAAAAGCGCGTTCGAGACGCCTAACTAGTCCTATGACAAGTACTATATGCCCTAACATGTTTAACTATGTTGCATAATCAGTTTAAGTGGCAAAAGTTAAGTTACATATGCTTAAAATCCAATTATGCATGAAAAGGGCATTTTGGTCATTTACCTAAGGCATATAAACTACCTATCATACAACTAATTAAACTAAGTGACCATAAGGTATAACCTCAGAAGGTTATTCCCTATACAACTATGGTCACAAAACATGCTTGATCGGATCCTAATGATCGACCAAACGGATCGGGTTCGAAAGTCTAAGCGGTTGTTAAGACCGCTTATCTTACGACCCTATACAAGCACTAGACTAAAAGTGACGAGTTAAACATGTTAAAACATGTTTAACTAAGTTAGAAAACAGGTTTTGATATCAAAACAAAGTGTTTTGATATCCGAAGATAGTTTCGTCTCAAAATGCGCATAAATGGCATTTTGACCGAAACTTTGACTCGTCACTTCGACTAATCAACGTGGTAATCAATAGGTATAGTCACAAGGGACTATAACCATCGTGATTACGCTCACGTTGCAAAGTTCAAATGAACTTTGTGTTTACCAAAGACTGGTTAAAGCAGAAAGTCAAACACTGTTTGATTTCATGCTTGAAAAGCATAAACGAGCACGAAAGATACTTACAAAAGGTCCAAGCAATGAAGAATTTGATCTAAAAATACTCACGTATGAAGCTAAGGCTTCAACTTAGAGCAAAGTCAGATCAAATGTGAGGAATGCTTGAAAATCAAGTGGGTATTTATAGATTTCTAAGAACCGTTAGGATCGTTTCTCGTAATCCGTGCTTTAATCCTAGCCATCAAAGTGTTACCCATTGTTTACAATACAAGGGGAACTTGAAAACCATCAAATGGTATTGCAAATCAGTTATCAAAACCATCAAATTCAGCTGAATTGGACAGGTTCAATGTTTCTGACCTGACAGTCTGTCATGGGCCGTGTAGACTCACACTGAGTCTTACGCGCCTCTCCTAAGCAAGTTTGGCAGAATGTCAAGTTTAGTCCCTGCAAGCCTGAAACTTGGTTTTTGATGCATTTTCGACGTATTTGAGCCCCGTTAACCCCATTTCAAAGCTCTACAATGAAGTTAAAGTATAGGGAACTTAAAATATGCTCAAAAACATCTCGGATGTCGGTTCGTTTGGTCTTACGGTTGCGTTGTTCGGTTAATTACGACGATAACTTGAATGGACGTGAAAACGATCCAAATTACGGGACGAGTGGTATTTTTGCATTCCAATCACTAAAATAAAATATTTTAATGATTACAAAAATTTTTGGATGTCCGGATATGTTTAGAACGTAAGATATGCGCGTAAATGCAAACTTATGCACTTTTTGACGCTTTTAGTCCCTGTTTGATCAAAAAGTTTATTTTCGCATACCAAACCCCTCAAAGCCTATTTCCAAGCTATGTAAAGGATATTTATTGTATGTTTAACTTATGATCAAGTTCTGGAATGTTCGTTACTATATAAATCAACATAGTTTCGCAGTTTGACGCAAATAGTCCCTGCGATGGAATAAACTTGTTTTCAACACACCAAACCATCCAAAACTTATTTCTAAGTTATGTAAGGGTTATTTAAGGTATGTTAAGCCTATGTCATTGTTCTGGAGTGTTTTTTGCATTAAACTGATTATGTTTACGCATCAGTTCGCGTATAACTTTCCAGAAAGCGATTTAAAGCTCGAAATTGAACAAGAATTGATATGTGCAAATAATACACATATGTATACAAATTCCAAGTGTGAAACACAAGATTTCATTGGTTTTGTATTCGTATGATGGTTGAAGAGGCACATATGTCACAAAAAGAGGGGCCTACCACTTTTCGCATTAATAACTAACTTAATTGTCTTTCAATATTCCGACCCTTTAGGATTGTATCACTGCTGACTCAAACCACTGGGTTGAAGGTAACGTCACCTTCAAAAGAGGGGACTACTACTATAACTAAGATAATCTCTTAAAAAGTCCAAAAGTGCGAAAATCATCAAAGGATACATTAAAGATAAGTTGGATCCAAGTGATTCAATCTTGTCTATTTGTTTTTTCATTTCTATTTATCTTTTCATTTTTAGTTTTATTTTCATATTTTAAAAACTCTTTTCTCAAAAAATTGGATCGATTAGACGTTGAGGATAAACCGGTACTAAAAGCTCTTGTGTCCTTGGACGACCTCGGTATCTTATCAACAATATACTACGCTCGCGATGGGTGCACTTGCCCAAGTGTGTTTTTAGTGTTAGTATAATATTGTAACACCTGTGTCATTTCAACCATCAAACAAATACCAAACCAATGAAATATTGTATTTCATACTTTGGGCTTGTATAAATATGTGTATCAATTGCACATATCAACTCATGTTCGATTTCAAGCTCTAAATCGCTTTCTGGAAGGTTATACACGCACTGATGCGTAAATATAACCAGTTTAATGCAACGAACACTCCGGAATAGTGAAATAGGCTTAACATACCTTAAATAACCTTTACATAACTTAGATATAAGTTTTGGAAGGGTTGGTGTGGTGAAATCAAAGTTTAATCGCTTACAGGGACTTAAGTTGACAAACTGCGAAAGTATGCCAATTTGAACTGTAACAGACATTCCGGAACATGACCATAAGTTAAACATACCATAAATATCCTTTACATAGCTTAGAAATAGGCTTTGAGGTGTTCGGTATGCTAAAATAAACTTTTGGGTCATTCAGGGACTAAAAGTGTCAAAAAGTGCACAAGTTTGCATTTTCGCGCATAACTTACGTTCTGAATACATCTGGACATCCAAAAATTTATGTAAGCATGACTACATTTTATTTTAGTGTTCGCCATAAGAAAAATCCATTCGTTTCGTCGTTTGGTTCGTTTTTCGCGCTTATGCGCATTCCGTCGTAGTTAAGCGAACATCGCGTTCGTACGGCTAAACGAACCGACATTCGAGATATTTTTGAGCATGTTTTAAGTTCCCTATACTTTAACTTCATTTTAGAGCTTTGAAATGGGGTTAACGGGCCTTAAACGTGTCAAAAATGACCTAAATACAGTTCAGGGACCAAAACTGTAATTCTGCCAAAGTTCACCCATACGATGCGTATGGTATATATACCATACGATGCGTATGGGGTGTCCAGACCAGATGCAGAGTATTTAAACAGGCTGTTTGCACATGTTTAATCCACAACCACATGTTCCTAATTATCTAGTCATGAGATAAGGATGGAATTAAGCTACCATAACCTTTCAACAAGTGTACGGCCTTGATCGTTGCCTCCTTTTCCAAGAAACGATCCTAGCGGTGGACCATTTCCTATAAATACCCACCAACATCACACCCAAAAACCCACACCTTTGAACCTTTGAATCTTGGACCCTTCGTAAGTATTCTTTCGTTCTTTTCCTTATTTTATTGTTTTATCGAGTCTGAAAGTCAAACTTTGTTTGACTTTCTGCGTTGACCAGTAATGGTCAATGCGAAGTTCGTTTGAACTTCGCAACGTGATTGTAATCACGTTGGTCATAGTCCCTTGGGACTATGCCCACTGATTACCACGTTGTCTAGGGTCGTAGGGTAGGCGATCTGATAAATCGCCTATACCTTCGAACCCGACCCAGTTTGGTCGATCATTAGGATCCGACCAAACACATTAGGTGACCATAGTAGGTAGGGAATAACCTTCCGAGGTTATACCCTATGGTCACATCGTTAAGTAGTTGTATGATAGGTAGTTTATATGCCTTAGGTAAATTACCAGAATACCCTTTTCATACATAATTGGTAATTTAGCATATGTAACCTAAACTTTTGTCACGTAACTGATTATGTAACATGTTTAGGCATATAATACTTGTCATAGGACTAGTTAGGCGGTCCAAACGCGTTTCACGCGCACGACACGTTAAAGAAGCATAAGCTTCCTAAACGGGTCGTAATGGGTCGAAATCACTCAGGTTAAGTTTCATTTAGTATGTAGGCTTTGTTAAACCAAATGACACGAGTCTCTACACTCGTTTGGTTTACAAACCCTAATGCTACCCGATCTTCCGATTCAGGTCCGGTTTATTAATGTAGCTACCTATACTAGGTGCCGTTTGATATCCGTGATCTCTAGCATTGTTTAGTTGTTACTCAAGGACTACTGAGCAATCTCAGGTGAGTACATAGACCCCTCTTTTACTGTTTTCCAAACTGTTTTGGGGTGGAACACATGTGCCTACTTGTTACATTCATGCTTTCCCGTTTTCACATCATATACCTGCTATGTTCGTAGTACATTATAGTACATGATTTCAATACATTTTATGCTATGTATGTCCATTATGTGCATACTTAGTACATTGTTTTACATTGCTTTTCTGTTGCATATACTTATCCAGCATATGAATACTTTATACTACATATTGAACCGTTGTAAACATTTGACTATGTGAACCGTTTGTATCTGTGATCCGTTGATATCTGTGAACCGTTTGTATCTGTGAACCGTTTGTATCTGTGATCCGTTGATATCTGTGAACCGTTTGTATCTGTGAACCGTTTGTATCTGTGATCCGTTGATATCTGTGAACCGTTTGTATCTGTGAACCGTTTGTATCTGTGATCCGTTGATATCTGTGAACCGTTTGTATCTGTGAACCGTTTGTATCTGTGAACCGTTTGTATCTATGAACCGTGTGAACCGTCTTTGACCATACATAAACATTTCTATAACTGTTAAACATTACTTTGGTGGTTTGGGTTGGTTAAATGATTAAGTAACGATACGTGTGTAATATGATACAAGCATGGTGGATACGCCGCTGGTACTTCCTATATATAAGTGTTTGTATGGTATTACATATTGTAGCGTTATTTGAATCATTTCAGTTTGATACATATAACATTTTATACAAATAACATACTTTTCACAAGACATTGTTTTACAAACAACTTATCTTATACAAATCCATTTTACTATGGTTATTCATTTAACCATACATTATTCATTTATTTGATACATATCATCTGAACTCATTGTTTTTCAAATGATTTACAAAACAAAGCAAATTACAAGGTTCATGACTAAACATTTTCTCAAACATAAGTCATGGAACCTATTTTCACAAAACCTATGTATCTCACAGGCATTTTTATGCTGACGTACCTATTTTCACATGTGTTTTTCAGGAACTGTTGCATAAGATGATCAAGATACATATAGGCAGACTTGGGCTTTAGTGACAATAAAAGATGCAAGACTAGTAAATTATGTTGTTTTTCTTGTTTGTTAAGACATTGTAACACTTTTAATCAATAAAACGAAACTTCAATTGCCATGGATTTGAAACAATTAATTCTGTTACAACACTCCCCGATGTTTCCGCCACGTTTTGTATGTTCTACGTGGTCGGGGTGTGACAGAAAAGATGGTATCAGAGCCAATGGTTATAGGGAATTAGGTTATTAGTAATGCTTTGACCTAGTCTATAACCTTCTTAGGACCCTAACGCGAGTTTACTTGCGTTTAGTCATAAAACAATACCGTCACCTATCCTTAGGCGACTACCACAACAAGAACATAATTTTCGAAACCGCTTTGAAAACTAATCATCTGTTCTAGGATGATTAATTACTAGGTTTTGAACCCTCTATTGTAAGGTTTTGAACCCCTTTGAGTTTTCAAAAATCTCGTCAAGGTTTTGGGTTTTAAATAATGTGAACACGTGCAAACTGGAAGGGTGAATGCCTGTATTCTGAGTTTTCTGTCTAGGCAAGCACCTCGTATACATCTCAACCAGACGCGAGACCAGTTGTGCTTACCTGGGAATTCTTGGGATGAGTGTTCACTTATAGGCGAGCATGTCTTCGCGATACATTATTTTTGACCTATTTACTTTGATTATTCACCGAGGTCGTTTGTTGCTTTGTAGTAACAAACAAATGACCACTATCCTTGCTTTCATCAGATTTGCTTCATCTCATTCTTTTCGTCTAATTCTCTCACTCG
This sequence comes from Helianthus tuberosus, assembly GCA_030545235.1. Classification (NCBI taxonomy): domain Eukaryota; kingdom Viridiplantae; phylum Streptophyta; class Magnoliopsida; order Asterales; family Asteraceae; genus Helianthus; species Helianthus tuberosus. The sequence goes on along the minus strand of CM060414.1, from coordinate 146,743,233 downwards.
TTTCCTTTCATGTTCCTCTTTTAGAATGCCTCCTCGACGCGAAAACCAGATAGCGACTGCCGAGCTGGCAGAAATCATTGCGCAGCAAATGGCTGCTCAATTCCCAAACCTCTTTGCTCAATGGAATCAAGCCAACAACAACAACAATGGTCCGTGCAACTTCAAGAGTTTTAACTCGGCGAAACCACTCAAGTTTAGTGGTTCTGAGGGAGCGACTGGGCTTCTTCAATGGTTCGAGAGCATTGAGAATACTTTCCGCCATGTGCAGTGTCCTGACAATCGCAAGGTCGAGTTTGCTTCGAGTGTGTTCCAGAAGAGAGCCCTTACGTGGTGGAATGGGATTATGAGGGATCGTGGTGCAGAAGTTGCTCTAGCACAGACATGGGCTGAACTTAGGGCCCTTATGATGAAGGAATTCTGTCCTCGACACGAGATCAGGGCTTTGGAAAGGGAATTCGACAATCTGGAGCAAGACAGCGGTGAGCATAGAGCCTACACGGACCGTTATGAGGAGTTGAGTCTGTTATGCCCAAACATGGTCACGCCTCTGGATAAGGCAATCGAAAAGTACATTGATGGCCTCCCTGACTCAATACAAGACATTTTGACTGGTAGCAACCCTACTACAGTTAGACAGGCCATTGAGCTATCTGCAACCTTGACTGAATCAAAGATCAGGAAAGGTAAACTTTTCCGAAAAGGTGACAAGAAGCCGGTCGAAGAATCGGAACCAATCGAGGAATCAAAGATCATGGATGAACAGACTGGATCCCCTAAGAGGTCAAAGAAGCGAAAGGCTTCTCAGAACTACGCTGTGGTCGCTCACAATGATCAAGCCGTCCTCAATCAACCAGCTCAACCCCCTGCCAGGAAACCCTACAATGGAACTGCACCCTTGTGCAACCAATGTGGCCTACATCATCATGCTGCTGTGAAGTGCCGCAAATGCCAAACTTGCGGACTCATAGGCCATACAGCAAGAGTCTGCCCAGCTGCAGCTGCACCAAATCAAGTTAACAACAATACCGCTCAAGGTCGTTTTCTACCAGGTTCTTGCTTCAACTGTGGCGAGATGGGTCATTTCCGAAGAAATTGCCCAAAGCTTGCTAATGCAAATCCAGCACAGGGATGAGCATCTGACCGAATGGAAGACAACGCTGTTTAGAAATAATCAATCCTTATGTATTATTTTCTTTAGTTGTCAAGGTCCAAGAAACAGTTGTGATCATTGTTCATAAATAAACCTTTTATTTACATTACAATGTATTTATGTGATTGTATGTATAAACAACATATCCCCTACAATACCGACAATCAAGGAACCGCATTCCTTGAAGAACAGACTACTCCCAAATTTCTTCCGTTGTATGATCTCTTGCGTTTTCCACGAAAATCCTAAGTACCCGTTTCTTCCAAGAGAAACGAAGTACGAGGTGCCAAGTTAATTGCAATCAATAACAAGATAATAACAATTAAATAACTATGTGTTTATGTGCTTATGAACATTACAAGACAAACTGTGCGGACTATGCAAGGAATTACGTAATTATGGATGCATACATAATTATGGAATTTAGTGCACAGAAACCACAGTAAGCTTTGTAATGTGCCTAGAAGTTAACTCCATTCATTTCCGTTTCTGAGGAAACAACCGTAGAAAATGACTCCGTTTGTTCATTTTCGTTTCTGAAGATTTTCCGTTAAGGAAATGAATATCCGTTTGTCCATCCTTTTCATTTCCGTTTCTGAGGAAGCAACCGTAGAAAATGACTCCGTTTGTTCATTTTCGTTTCTGAAGATTTTCCGTTAAGGAAATGAATATCCGTTTGTCCATCCTTTTCATTTCCGTTTCTGAGGAAGCAACCGTAGAAAATGACTCCGTTTGTTCATTTTCGTTTCTGAAGATTTTCCGTTAAGGAAATGAATATCCGTTTGTCCATCCTTTTCATTTCCGTTTCTGAGGAAGCAACCGTAGAAAATGACTCCGTTTGTTCATTTTCGTTTCTGAAGATTTTCCGTAAGGGAAATGAATATCCGTTTGTCTATCCTTTTCATTTCCGTGTCTGAGGAAGCAACCGTAGAAAATGACTCCGTTTGTTCATTTTACGTTTCTGAAGATTGTCCGTTGAGGAAATGAATCCCCGTTTGTTTATTCCTTCATTTCCGCTTCTGAAGAATACTCGTTGAGGAAAATGACTCCGTCTGTTCATTTTCGTTCTAAAGAATGTCCGTTAAGGAAATGACAGGATTATACCTTACATATCTCTGGTGGTTGTTTTGACACAAAGTCACAAATAGACTCCTACGAATTAATTTCGGGACGAAATTTCCTAAAGTAGGGGAGACTGTAACACCTGTGTCATTTCAACCATCAAACAAATACCAAACCAATGAAATATTGTATTTCATACTTTGGGCTTGTATAAATATGTGTATCAATTGCACATATCAACTCATGTTCGATTTCAAGCTCTAAATCGCTTTCTGGAAGGTTATACACGCACTGATGCGTAAATATAACCAGTTTAATGCAACGAACACTCCGGAATAGTGAAATAGGCTTAACATACCTTAAATAACCTTTACATAACTTAGATATAAGTTTTGGAAGGGTTGGTGTGGTGAAATCAAAGTTTAATCGCTTACAGGGACTTAAGTTGACAAACTGCGAAAGTATGCCAATTTGAACTGTAACAGACATTCCGGAACATGACCATAAGTTAAACATACCATAAATATCCTTTACATAGCTTAGAAATAGGCTTTGAGGTGTTCGGTATGCTAAAATAAACTTTTGGGTCATTCAGGGACTAAAAGTGTCAAAAAGTGCACAAGTTTGCATTTTCGCGCATAACTTACGTTCTGAATACATCTGGACATCCAAAAATTTATGTAAGCATGACTACATTTTATTTTAGTGTTCGCCATAAGAAAAATCCATTCGTTTCGTCGTTTGGTTCGTTTTTCGCGCTTATGCGCATTCCGTCGTAGTTAAGCGAACATCGCGTTCGTACGGCTAAACGAACCGACATCCGAGATATTTTTGAGCATGTTTTAAGTTCCCTATACTTTAACTTCATTTTAGAGCTTTGAAATGGGGTTAACGGGCCTTAAACGTGTCAAAAATGACCTAAATACAGTTCAGGGACCAAAACTGTAATTCTGCCAAAGTTCACCCATACGATGCGTATGGTATATATACCATACGATGCATATGGGGTGTCCAGACCAGATGCAGAGTATTTAAACAGGCTGTTTGCACATGTTTAATCCACAACCACATGTTCCTAATTATCTAGTCATGAGATAAGGATGGAATTAAGCTACCATAACCTTTCAACAAGTGTACGGCCTTGATCGTTGCCTCCTTTTCCAAGAAACGATCCTAGCGGTGGACCATTTCCTATAAATACCCACCAACATCACACCCCAAAACCCACACCTTTGAACCTTTGAATCTTGGACCCTTCGTAAGTATTCTTTCGTTCTTTTCCTTATTTTATTGTTTTATCGAGTCTGAAAGTCAAACTTTGTTTGACTTTCTGCGTTGACCAGTAATGGTCAATGCGAAGTTCGTTTGAACTTCGCAACGTGATTGTAATCACGTTGGTCATAGTCCCTTGGGACTATGCCCACTGATTACCACGTTGTCTAGGGTCGTAGGGTAGGCGATCTGATAAATCGCCTATACCTTCGAACCCGACCCAGTTTGGTCGATCATTAGGATCCGACCAAACACATTAGGTGACCATAGTAGGTAGGGAATAACCTTCCGAGGTTATACCCTATGGTCACATCGTTAAGTAGTTGTATGATAGGTAGTTTATATGCCTTAGGTAAATTACCAGAATACCCTTTTCATACATAATTGGTAATTTAGCATATGTAACCTAAACTTTTGTCACGTAACTGATTATGTAACATGTTTAGGCATATAATACTTGTCATAGGACTAGTTAGGCGGTCCAAACGCGTTTCACGCGCACGACACGTTAAAGAAGCATAAGCTTCCTAAACGGGTCGTAATGGGTCGAAATCACTCAGGTTAAGTTTCATTTAGTATGTAGGCTTTGTTAAACCAAATGACACGAGTCTCTACACTCGTTTGGTTTACAAACCCTAATGCTACCCGATCTTCCGATTCAGGTCCGGTTTATTAATGTAGCTACCTATACTAGGTGCCGTTTGATATCCGTGATCTCTAGCATTGTTTAGTTGTTACTCAAGGACTACTGAGCAATCTCAGGTGAGTACATAGACCCCTCTTTTACTGTTTTCCAAACTGTTTTGGGGTGGAACACATGTGCCTACTTGTTACATTCATGCTTTCCCGTTTTCACATCATATACCTGCTATGTTCGTAGTACATTATAGTACATGATTTCAATACATTTTATGCTATGTATGTCCATTATGTGCATACTTAGTACATTGTTTTACATTGCTTTTCTGTTGCATATACTTATCCAGCATATGAATACTTTATACTACATATTGAACCGTTGTAAACATTTGACTATGTGAACCGTTTGTATCTGTGATCCGTTGATATCTGTGAACCGTTTGTATCTGTGAACCGTTTGTATCTGTGATCCGTTGATATCTGTGAACCGTTTGTATCTGTGAACCGTTTGTATCTGTGATCCGTTGATATCTGTGAACCGTTTGTATCTGTGAACCGTTTGTATCTGTGAACCGTTTGTATCTATGAACCGTGTGAACCGTCTTTGACCATACATAAACATTTCTATAACTGTTAAACATTACTTTGGTGGTTTGGGTTGGTTAAATGATTAAGTAACGATACGTGTGTAATATGATACAAGCATGGTGGATACGCCGCTGGTACTTCCTATATATAAGTGTTTGTATGGTATTACATATTGTAGCGTTATTTGAATCATTTCAGTTTGATACATATAACATTTTATACAAATAACATACTTTTCACAAGACATTGTTTTACAAACAACTTATCTTATACAAATCCATTTTACTATGGTTATTCATTTAACCATACATTATTCATTTATTTGATACATATCATCTGAACTCATTGTTTTTCAAATGATTTACAAAACAAAGCAAATTACAAGGTTCATGACTAAACATTTTCTCAAACATAAGTCATGGAACCTATTTTCACAAAACCTATGTATCTCACAGGCATTTTTATGCTGACGTACCTATTTTCACATGTGTTTTTCAGGAACTGTTGCATAAGATGATCAAGATACATATAGGCAGACTTGGGCTTTAGTGACAATAAAAGATGCAAGACTAGTAAATTATGTTGTTTTTCTTGTTTGTTAAGACATTGTAACACTTTTAATCAATAAAACGAAACTTCAATTGCCATGGATTTGAAACAATTAATTCTGTTACAACACTCCCCGATGTTTCCGCCACGTTTTGTATGTTCTACGTGGTCGGGGTGTGACAAATATCATGTTTTATAAATTTAAAACTTGACTAATGCGTAAAATGGGCTTAAAATATTAATAAAATCATATCACGCTTCACGCACACCAAGTTTTTGGCACCGTTGCTGGGGACACAAGGATCTTAAGAAAGCTTAAAATCGACGGCCTAATTATTTTTCAAAACTGCGCGCTCATTTTTTTCACTTTTTAGGAATTTTTGCATAGTAGTAAGCTGAATACGGGGTCGTGCCCACTGGACACGCCCCCGTTCTGCTCATAACCGGTAAACATTTTCAAACGACCAGATACAGAATCTGACCACAGGGTCGTGTCTGTTGACCACGGGGCCATGGTGAGCCTCTATTTTAGCTTTTTAAATTTTGTTTTCTGGTCCCGAGACTTTGTAATCTGCTGAGTGATTCCTCATGGATCAATACTCAGGAGGTTACACTTACTACTACGAAGAGGATGATTACGAAGAAGAATGTTGTACCATTTGCGGTAATCCTCACTCGGTACAATATTGTGGCCTTTTCGAGCCATCCACCTCATATGCGTATTATGAAGAGCCAAGGTTTAAACCATCCACTTCATATGTGTATTATGAGGAACCAAGGTTTGAACTTCCAAGATCAAGCTTTTGGGACACTTTTCCCTCTAACTTTCACGAACTACCAACTATCCTCCCCGAAGCCGAGAGAATTGTTCAACATCTCAAATATCTTGAACGCTTAATAAAAGAATCCCGCGAGAGGGAAGAGGCTATTTTTACTAAAGAAGTAATAATTGAAGAGGTAAAAATGGAAGAACATCTAAGTGAAAAACCAACGCATGAACCAAACGACGAAAGAGGTAAGTCCGAAAACGATAATTTTCAAAAAGTGTCAGTTTTTCAAGAAATTAACCTTTTACCACCTTCTTTCGAAAATCATTGTTTGGTACCTACTCATGCTAAGTTTTTAAAAGAGTTAAACATTAATACTAAAGTTGACGAAATGGTTAGCATTAAATTAACAAACGATCAACTACGCTAATAAAAGATGATCAATTTGAAATTAACATTACACCGGTTCCATGTTTTTTTCAAAACAACTTTATTAGTAATACTAAAATTGATAAAGATCTTTGTGTCAATATAATGGCAAACTATATTTTTGAAAAATTAAGTATTAGTGATTTTTCTCCATTTCAAATTCTAATTTTTCTTTCTAATAAAAAAATAATAAAATCAACGGGAGTAGTTGAGGATGTGTTATTACAACAAATCAAACGGTAGTCCCAACTGACTCTGTCATTCTTGATGATGCTCCACTAATGTTGGGACAACCTTTTGTGAAAACCCATCAAGCATTGATCAATCGGAAGCAAAACAACCTACCCATTCAATTAGGGCCGACAAATGGTATGTCGATCTTGACCAATCAATGAAATACCCAATCGGCAATGACGACCCGCTAATTGAAGATGAAGTTGAACCACCCGATACGGAAAACGAAATCGACCAAATTTTCAAAGAAGAGGTCGCCATTGAACAAACCTTTTTGGTTCTCAACCAAAATAATGAGCAACCAAATAAGGAGTCTCCTAAAGACCCACCACTTGAGCTCAAAGAACTCCCAAAAGGTTTGGAATATGCTTTTCTAGAAAAGGATGGTAAGGTACCCGTAATAATTTCTTCAAAATTAACTAGTTTAGAAAAAGATATATTAATCACGTTTTTGAAAAAAAAACAGAAAAACGCGATCACATAGAAGCTTATAGATATTAAAGGAATAAATCCTTCCATGTGCACGCACAAAATTTTGATGAATGATGACTATAAATCTATAATACAACCACAATGTAGAGTAAATCCAAATGTTCAAGAAGTGGTTAAAAATGAAGTCATCAAAATACTTGATGTCGGACTCATCTACCCAATTTCCGATAGCCCTTGGGTAAGTCCCGTTCAAGTAGTTCCCAAAAAAGGAGGTATGACGGTGGTCACTAGTGAAAAAAATAAATTAATACCAACAAGGACCGTCACCTGATGGAGAGTTTGCATAGACTATCGTAGATTAAATGAGGCAACGAGGAAAGACCACTTCCCCCTTTTATTGATCAAATGTTAAAAAGATTATCCGGTCAAAAAAATTATTGTTTTTAGATGGTTTTTCAGGTTACTTTCAAATACCGATAGCTCCCCAAGACCAAGAAAAAAACAACATTTACATGTCCTTACGGAACTTTTGCTTATCGACGCATTCCTTTTGGTCTATGTAATGCCCCCGCAACTTTCCAACATTGCATGGTGGCCATCTTCCATGACATCATAGAAAAAACCATGGAAGTTTTCATGGACGGCTTTTCTATCTTTGGAGTATCATACGACCAATGCCTCGATAACCTTGAACAAATTCTATCCCGATGTAAGGAAACTAACCTCGCCCTTAATTGGGAAAAATGTCATTTCATGGTAACGGAGGGAATAGTACTCGGTCACAAATCTCAAGCGAAGAAATGGAGGTTGATCGGGCTAAAATAGACACCATCTCCCGATTACCACCTCCATCCTCCGTTAGAGCCATCAGAAGTTTCCTAGGGCATGCTGGATTTTATAGACGATTTATCAAAGATTTTTCGAAAATTTCAAGACCTTTAACAAAATTACTTGAAAAAGATGCACCATTCATCTTTGACAAAGATTGCAACCAAACATTTTTAACATTAAAAGAAATGCTAGTAAAAGCACCAATCATGATAGTGCCTGATTGGAAATTACCTTTTGAAATCATGTGCGATGCAAGTGACTTTGCGGTTGGAGCTTTCTTGGGACAACGAAAAGATAAGTATTTTCACCCAATATACTATGCTAGTAAAACACTTAATGATGCACAAGAAAATTACACAACAACTGAAAAAGAATTACTAGCAGTAGTATTTGCTTTTGATAAATTTCGTTCTTATCTTGTTCTTTCTAAAATGATAGTTTATACAGACCATGCAGCCATTCGTTATCTCTTTAAAAAACAGGATGCCAAGCCGCGTTTAACCAGATGGATTCTACTCCTCCAAGAATTTGACATTGAAATAAAAGACAAAAGAGGAGCTGAAAACACCGTTGTCGATCATCTATCCCGCTTGGAAGATCCAGCTTTGGAGGCAACTAAGGACGGGCTCATCAATGAAAAATTCCCAACGTAATCCTTAGAAATGGTGGAATACCGAGAAGAACCATGGTACGCCGATACGCCAACTACTTAGCTAGTGGGATAGTTGCGAAAGGATGGTCACATCATCAAAGAAAAAAATTCTTTGCCAATGTAAAGCATTATTTTTGGGAAGATCCTTATCTTTTTAAAATATGTGCCGACCAACTTATCCGACGATGCGTACATGGTAGCGAAGTAAGGAAGATTCTCTGCCATTGTCATGAAGGTCCGTACGGAGGACATCACGGAGCCACTAGTACTGGTCGAAAGGTATTTGATTCAGGATTCTATTGGCCGACCATTTATAAAGACTCCCAAAGTCTTATCAAGACATGTGATGCATGCTAACGATTAGGTAATATTTCTTCCAAAAACGAAATGCCACAAAATGGCATTCTTGTTTGTGAAATTTTTGATGTGTGGGGACTAGACTTTATGGGACCTTTCCCACCATCAAAAGGAAATAAATATATACTTGTGGCCATGGATTACTTGTCAAAATGGGCCGAAGCCGAAGCTCTTCCAACAAATGATGGAAGAGTAGTGGTAAGATTCTTGAAACGACTATTTTCTCGTTTCGGTACTCCAAAAGCATTAATAAGTGATAAAGGTACCCATTTTTGTAATTATCAACTTGAAATTTTTTTAACAAGATATGGGGTCTATCATCGGATCTCAACCGCATATCACCCTCAAACAAATGGACAAGCCGAATTGACTAATCGAGGTTTAAAAAGAATACTTGAAAAACTGTAGGATTAAATAAGAAAGAATGGGCCGATAAATTAGACGACGCTTTATGGGCATTTCGAAACGCATATAAAACAACAATATGAACCACCCCATATAAGCTTGTCTATGGAAAAAATTGTTATTTGCCAGTAGAAATAGCGCGTAGGGCTTATTGGGCATTAAAAAACGTAAACTTAGACCATGAAACCTCCGGAAAGAATCAATTTTATCAATTAAACGAATTAGACAAATTAAGAAATCAAGCATACTCTAACTCCGAAATTTATAAGGAATGTATGAAAAGCTTACATGATAAACGTATTAAGCCTAATGAATTTCGAGTAGGAGATCAAGTGCTATTGTTTAATTCATGACTTCGATTATTTCCCGAAAAATTAAAGTCTAGGTGGTCGGGACCTTTTTCCATCACCCATATTTTTTCACACGGTGCAATCGAGATTAAATCTCAAAATGGCATTCCATTCAAATTCAACGGACAAAGGCTTAAGCTCTACCAAGGATTCATTGAGGATGACGAGGAAGAGATCTCACTTCAATCAGTCGAGGTATGATTAAACAAAGGTTTGTGTATATATGTAAATTAACATCATGTCTTGTAGGTAATGGACATCGAAAAAGCTTCGCAAGATCGGTAAGATAACTAAACCAATTTCGGGAAAATAGGTCACTCACACATGCACTAAAAAAAATGTTTAGCTGCCCACGGGGGTATGGTCGACCTTCAGACGGGGATAAAACCATTGTTTTCTTCATTTGTTCATTTCACCATGACCCGTTTCCCCGAAAACTCTCTGGTTCCTCCGCGATTTTCAGCAATTTTATACGTTTTCCTTTCGTTCAACATCAACAAGGTATGATTCTAACACCTTCTGTAGTTTGTTTAACGATTTGCATGTAGATTAACATAAAAAAATTGGGGGAAAATCTAGGGTTCTTGAACTTGAACCGAACCAAACCCCAAATTTTTGCTTAGATCTAGTAGTAGTAGTAGTGTAGATGCATGTTATAGGAAGTAAATCAACCATTATTGTTCGTAGATTCGCCTGATTTCAAGTAAAAACCATAAACCCTTGTTCCTGAACAGAAAAAGTTAAAATTGATAGGGTAAACGGTTTATTTTTGGAAAAACGGCACTTGGGTTTCATTTTCAGGAAAAACCGCCCCTACTCAACCAAAATTTTCAAGTTTTCAAAACTGGGTCGAAAAATGAAAGTTTGAAGAAACAGTAGCCTGACCACGGGGCGTGGTCAGCGAGCACGGGGGCGTGGTCAGCGAGCACGGGGGCGTGGCCAGGGATTTTGGCGAACACGGTGTGTGGCCAGTGGCCACGGGGCCATGTCCAGTTCCCTGTTTTCAGTTTTTTTCCGAAAATTTATTATAACACGCTAATTGTTTTGATGTTCTCTTTTGCAGCAATGGCCAGCAAGTTCCTAAAGTTTAAACAATCAGAATGGGAGTACCAAACTCGATATGACATGTCACACCCCAACCAATGGGGGAATCATCGGAGTGGGACTAGTTTGAGATTGCAAGAGACTTCATAACACTATTTGTGACAATATTTAATTCAACCCATTTTCATTTCATAAATTAAATTGTCAACATTACATAAAAATTCAAATAACAACATGTCCACAACATAACAACAAAATTGATACAACCCTTTAAACCTAAAACGTCTAAATGTGTATCTAAGCATCATCGCTACTTCGTTTCATAGCATCATCATCCTCAACCTGTAACATGTTTAAAATAAAGTTCAATGCAAAAGCAAAGGCGGGTATACAAGTTTAAGAATAAGTATAAGTTTAAAACGAATCCACATGGTAACTTAGTTTATACAAGATCATCATACAAGGCATGCAATATTTCTAGTCAACCCTCTGTTTACGCAAAAATGATATAATTCAACATGACCTTTCTTTCACGGGTGGTGCGTTACTCCTATAGCGCTACACATGTTAAATGGAGGCTCATACAAAGCTAATGACTATAGTATCACATAAGAATCACCCAAGTATAAGCATCAAGTATGATAACATAGCATTCATGTATTTAGATTGTTTCGTGCAAGCATAAAGATTGAAGTTTAAGTGTAATTTAATAATTTAACATGTTACACCCCAAAAGTGGTAAACATAAAAAGGGGGTTTTGAGTATACTTACAATTTTGCAAGCTTTCCACTTGTGAGTCCGCGAGTGAGTTGTTGTAGGAGGTAGGAACACCAAGTCCTTCTACACGAAGAAACAAAGGCGTATGAGTATTGGTGGATAATGGTAGATTAAAGATTCGGAGGTTAAAACGTATGAACTTAATCATATGAAAGTACTCATCTTTTTACACATAGTGTTTAGATGATGTAAACAAACACCTTGACAAGTGACCATTATATCATCATCAAAGGTTGATTACTTACGTAATATTTATAGGTTATGTAATATGTTAATATGTCAAATATGTCAAGCATGAGGTAGGAGGATGAATCCTCCATTTAGGAACATCTTAAGTATCATAGAATTCACGTAGGAGGTAGGAAGAACAAGTCTTCCATTTAGGTACCTCTAGATGTTCACCACTACACTTGATGTTATGAACGTTCAAGCAGGGTCATGAACTTACAAGAAACAATAGAATATGAACAACTAATCTATGAGAAAACATCAAGCAATGTGTGGATTTTCAAGTAGGATAGCCCAAGCTAATCCTAAATCACACAATCATCAAGTCTTAAGCTTGAACATCACTTGTGAGTTAAACCCTTGAACAAAACAGAAAATTTGTGAGGTTTACACCTCTGATTTTACATGTCTCAACCTTTTTTTTAAGCCTAACTAACCATAGATGTGGTTATAAGCATAGGACATAGGTTTGAGATGAGTTTCCTCAAGTTTAATCAAGTTTATCAAAGTTTGAATCGAGAACAAAAAAATCTGTCAACTTTGGAGCCTTTTTGGCGACGTTCCAGGCTTTGGTTTTCCAGGGAAAACCTCTGGAAACGTGTTAAGATCAATCCAAAGAAGTAGGAAAAAGAATCTAGTGAATCAGATAAGAAATAAGTGAGTTATGCTCACTTTAGTGAAGTAGTATGAATCTGTCCAAACTTCTGCAATCAGCTGCGAATTTAGGGAGTTTGAGAGTGATTTGGAAGTGTTTGCAAAGTGAAAATAGCTTGGAGATGACTTGGTATTTATAGGGGAAGGTTGTGGTTGGGTTAGGTGAGGTTTAAATGCAAGAAACACAAGTTAAACCAACCAACACACACCAAAAATTCGACCAACCACGAGCTGTTAAGGGGCTGTCTCCGGATCAGACTGGCTCGCGGCCAGCGTAAGGTTCTGGGGGGGGGGGTCGCGGCCTGTGACTCACCTCCAGACGAGTTTCAGTTTTTTACACTTTAGGCCCCTTAAGTTTGTAATTTAGGGTTTTAAGTGTTTTAGGGGTTGTTTTCGTCATATAAGCGTAGTAAAAGGGCAAAACAAGTATGAAGAACATAAACCAAGTATAATTAAGTGTATGAATGTGTATTTAATATCGTGTACGATCAAAAGACATTTTATGCATAAATTTCACATATTTTCAAGTTTAGCACAAAGTTTCCAACAATTAAGAATATAAATCAAATGTTTCACGAAATTAAATGTATGAGCATGTATAAAGTATATTTAACACGAAATTAAAGAAATACGAGTTTTATTTATGATCCAAGTCTCGGATTTTGCAATGATTACAACGAAAGAACGATTACAAGAACACAAGACTTCCAAAAATAGAAATACAAACAAGACTTTCTAATTATGGAAAGTACGAAAGAGCAGGGCGTTACAGTCTCCCATCCTTTAGGAAATTTCATCCCAAATTTAGGAAGAAGTAACGGAAATATGTGGATACTTCGTCTTCATGTCACTCTTGAGTTCCCAAGTGAATTCAGCACCACGTTTTCCTTCCCATCGAACCTTGACGATAGGAATTTTACTGTGCCTCAATACCTTGACTTCTTGGTCCATGATTTCGACGGGTTTTTCCACAAAATGCAAGGTTTCGTTGACTTGAAGGTCCTCGAGTGGGACTTGAAGTCCTTCGTCAGCTAGACACTTCTTTAAGTTAGATACGTGGAAGACAGGATGTACATTGTTGAGTTCTTCAGGCATGTCCAGTCTATACGCAACCTTACCAATCCTTTCGAGGATCTTGAAAGGACCAAAGTAGCGAGCTGCGAGTTTCCCTTTCTTACCAAATAGAACCACACCCTTCCAAGGGGATACCTTGAGAAGTACGAAGTCACCTGTCTCGAATTCCAAGGGTTTGCGACGCTTGTCGGCGTAACTCTTTTGTCGGCTCCTGGCTTTCAGTAAATTGTCTCGAACCTGTAAAATCTTGTCTGTTGCTTCTTGTATAAGCTTGGGACCAGTGAATTGAGACTCACCAATCTCGTGCCAATAAATAGGTGAACGACACTTGTGACCATACAATGCTTCAAAAGGTGCCATTTGTATACTCGCATGATAACTGTTATTGTGCGAGAATTCGACCAAAGGTAAGTGTGAATCCTAGTTGCCACCAAAATCTATTACGCAGGAACGAAGTATATCCTCTAAGGTTTGGATAGTACGCTCGGGTTGACCGTCTGATTGAGGGTGAAAAGCGGTGCTAAGGTTAAGAACAATACCGATAGTAGATTGAAAGGTTTGCCAAAGACGAGAAGTAAAACGAGAATCATGATCGGAAATGATGTCAATGGGGATTCCATGACAACAAATGATCTCATCAGTGTAGATTCTAGCCAATTTCTCGACTTTGAAATCTTCACGAATGGGGAGAAAATGAGCTGATTTGGTCCATCGATCGACGATCACCCAAATACTGTCATGACCAGAAGAAGTACGAGGGAGCTTAGTGATAAAATCCATGGCAATGCTCTCCCATTTCCAGACAAGAATCTCTGGTTGTTCGAGTAAGCCAGAGGGATATTGATGTTCAGCTTTTACCTTCGAACAAGTGAGACATTTCGCAACGTAAGAGGCGATATCTCTCTTCATTCCAGGCCACCAGTAAGACGTACGCATATCTTGGTACATCTTGTCAGCACCAGGATGAACATAATACTTTGATTTGTGCGCCTCTTTCATTAGAAAGTCTCGAAGGTTTTCACGGTTAGGAATCCAAATGCGATTGCAATAGTACAAAATACCATCAGATTTGGACACGAGATCTTGTTCAATAGCGCCTTGTATCTCAAAAGAGTGGCTACCCTCGTTAATGGCGGCGTATTGAGCTTCACGAATGCGGCATTGAAGATCGTTAACGAGTTGGAGACAACGAATACCTTTACATGAGTTTTACGACTAAGCGCGTCAGCTACTACATTCGCTTTACCTGGATGGTAGCGAATTTCGCAGTCGTAGTCGTTTAACAGTTCCACCCAATGACGTTGACGCATGTTCAGTTCTTTTTGGTTGAAGATATGTTGAAGGCTCTAATGGTCGGTGAAGACTACACACTTAGTACCATAAAGATAGTGTTGCCAAATCTTCAACGCAAAAACCGCTGCGCCAAGTTCAAGGTCGTGAGTAGTGTAGTTTTTCTCATGTATCTTGAGTTACCTCGACGCGTAAGCGATAACCTTGTCTCGTTGCATAAGGACATACCCCAGACCAAGGTTTGAGGCATTGCAATACACGACGAAGTCGTCGTTACCATCGGGAAGCGCGAGGATAGGAGCATTACATAGCATGTCCTTGAGCGTTTGAAAAGATTCCTCTTGTTCGGGACCCCAAATAAAAGGTTTCTCTTTTTGAGTCAAAGAGGTCAAAGGAACAACGATTTTCAAAAAGTTAGAGATAAAACGACGATAATAACCAGCTAGACCAAGGAAATAATGAATTTCAGACGTGGATTTTGGTGCAATCCAATTCTTCACAGCTTTGATTTTAGCGGGGTTAACATGAATACCAAGTTCTTTGACATTATGACCAAGGAATTGAACCTCTTTTAACCAAAATTCGCACTTGGAGAATTTGGCATATAGACATTCAGTACGAAGAAGTTGGAGAATAAGACACAAGTGTCGTTCATGCTCTCCTTGAGTCTTGGAGTAGATAAGGATATCATCGATAAAGATGATCACGAAACGGTCTAAGTACGCCTTGCACACGTGGTTCATCAAATCCATGAAGATAACAGGTGCATTGGTCAAACCAAAGGGCATGACCACGAACTCGTAGTGACCATAACGTGTACAAAAGGCGGTCTTAGGAATATCTTCTTCGAGGACTCGAAGTTGATGATACCTAGAATGAAGATCGATCTTTCAAAAGCAGGTCGCACCTTGCAATTGATCAAAGAGGTCATCGATGCCAGGAAGAGGGTATCGGTTCTTGACAATAAGCTTGTTGAGCTCATGTTTGTCAATACACATTCGAAATGACCCATCTTTCTTTTTGACGAACAAAATGGGAGCGCCCCAAGGAGAAATACTAGGGCGTATAAAGCCTTTATCAAGAAGCTCTTGAAGTTGACTCGAGAGCTCTTGCATCTTAGAGGGTGCTAAACGGTAGGGATACTTAGCGACAGGCGTAGCGCCAGGCACTAAATCGATGCGAAAGTAGACAAGAATGAGTAGGAGGCGGACCAGGAAGATCGTCGGGAAACACATCGGGAAAATCACGTACGATGGGAACGTCGCTTATGCTTGGGCCTTTGTCCTTCTTTTCCACAATGTGGGAGAGAAAGGCGAATGTACCCTTGCATAAGCACTTGTTCGCTTGAATACACGACATAAGCTTGAGACCTTGAGAAGTTTTCTCGCCATAGACGTGCAAGGAATCACCGTTTGGAAGAGGAAGGCGGATAAACTTTTCAGAACAAACAACTTCAGCACGAACTCGCCTAAGCCAGTCCATGCCTACTATGATGTCAAAGCTACCCATTTGTATAGGTATAAGATTGATTAAGAACGTATGATCATTGAGAATCAAGGAACACTAAGATAGAACGGAATCGACAGCGACGGATTTACCATCAACGACTTCGATAGCGAAAGATCTTGGCAACTTACAGCGTTTACACTTAAGCGAAGGTTCGGATTCTAACGACACAAAACTTCTATCGGCGCCAGTATCAAATAAACACGAAGCATAAACATGGTTCACAAGAAACGTACCAGTAATTACGTCGTTCGTATTTTGAGCCTAAGCGGCAGTGATGACAAATGCTCGGCCTCGAGCTTGCTGTTGAGGCTGTTGTGGTGGTTGTTGCTGCTGTTGTGGTTGATTATGCTGAGGACACACGTTGGCTAAGTGATTAAGATCACCACACTTGAAGCATGCTCGCACAGGAGCAGCTTAAGGCTGAACCTGATTAGGAGCAGGGTTGGCAACAATAGCTTGAGGTTGGTTGTTTTGAGGTTGAGGGATGTTGCGGCATCGGTCGGCAAAATGCCCAAACCTATGACAGTTGGCGCATTTGCGGCATGGTGCATTGGTAGGATGATGGTACAAACAAGTAGTACACTAGGGATGAGATCCAGTGTAGGCTCGTTTTGGTAGTTCGGTGTTTGCGGGGATAACGACGGCTACTGTTTGTAAAGGTTGAGGGTTTGGCGGAGAGACGACCGCACAATTTTGGCTTGAATCCTTCCGCTTCTTGCCTCGGTTTTTCTTGGATGGTTGAGAAGGTGAGCGTTCAACAGCGGCGGTATCGGTTGTGGCTTGGTGCGTACTCTTCGTTGAAACCTTGTCATAGGCTCCATGAAGAACACAATTATTGTTAAGTTTAGTGGCTATGCTAAAGGCATCCTCTATGGTTTTGGGGCAAGTAGAGGCAACATGGTTAACCAAGGATGGTGCAAGACAGCGAATGAACTTGGCTATGGTTTTGGGGACGGAGTCGGCCTGTTAAGGGCAAAGGACTCTAAGCTGTTTGAATTGCGTAATCAGACAATCCATGTCGCTCCCATTCTGCATTAGGTTCCAAAATTCTTTCTCCAACTTTTGGAGTTCGTGAGGAGGAAAAAAGTGGTCCTTCATAAGCTGCTTAAGCTCGTCCCAAGGCAAGGCATGTGCAACATCGTTTCCCCTCTTGTTGCATTCGGTGGTCCACCATTCGAGTGCCTTCGAACGGAAAACTCGCATTGCATTTAAGGTTCGTAGGTCATCGGGACACCCACTTTGTAGGAAGGTAAGCTTGATCACGTCGAACTAATTCATCATGGCGGTAGCGCCATCTTTGCCTGTAAACTCCAGGGGTTTACAAGCCATTAACTTCTTGAATTGGAACGTCGGCTTGGGTTTTTCTGCCTTTGAATCGACAAAGCCATGTGGTGAATCGGTGTTTGGCTTAATCCTGCTGACAATGTCGGGTATGACCTTAGCCATTTGCTTGGCCATGAATTTCATACAATCCCTTTTTGTCATGGAGTCAGATTTGGTGTTGGAGGTTGAACCTTTCCTTGACTTAGTCCTCTTTGGTGCGGCGTTGGACGACATCTAAGAATCGAAAGAGAGGGAAAAAGGATGAGACTTGATCATAAATTCAAAATAAGTTTGCAAATATAAGCATGAAGCATGATGTATCACATATAGTTCACATAATTAGCATGAGTTCAACAAGCATTTACAAAGCATAAACACGTATGAATGCGTAAAGGAGTATAAATTTAGTTTGTTCATGAAGATTATTATTATAGGTTTTGATTGCGTGAGACATGCAAATTGTGTAACGGTTTTGAAATGAACGAGGTAACAAGTATAAAATCACATAAAAGAGAGGCTCATAAAACATAGGATTGTTTCGGGTAGAGAAACGTCGACTATTCCAAAGTGAATCGAAAGTACTTTCAAATTAGAGAAACGTGCTTTGGCCTATAGGTAAGATACTCTCGTCGAGAAGAGATTAACGGTATCTTAACCTTCCAGTTACTACACGTCTGTAATCGATCGAAACAATCGAAACTTTGGCGAGATTGAAAATCGGGGAATGGGACTTAATCGACAAGGTGCGGGTTTCACCCCTAACTTGATGATTTCGTACCTTAATGTGGTTGGTACTCGTCGGGTCAAAATATAATTTCAACACTTTGACGAGGGTCCACTAGAGTTTGAATTGGAAATTTACCGTTAAGATATGGATTTCACTCCTAGCTTAAATGGCAAAATTTCGTACAAAACAAGAATAAGCGGAATGAGAGTCGTTTACCAAATTATGGGTTTCACGCCTATTTTGGTAAACTCGTCTCTTCTATATAAAGAGTGTCTTCAAGTCTTCAAGTGTATTATGTAAAATGTCTTAGGAAAGACATTATGTAAATATTAAGACCAAAAGGAAGAGAAAGAAGCAAAGTAGGAAGAATAACATTTTAAGCAAGAATCAAGAATGGTCAAAAATATGGTTCCTACTATAGACTAGGTCGAATATGGAAATTCTACCTAATTTCCTATAGTTATGGCTCTGATACCAATCTGTCACATCCCAACCAATGGCGGAATCATCGGAGTGGGACTAGTTCGAGATTGCAAGAGACTTCATAACACTATTTGTGACAATATTTAATTCAACCCATTTTCATTTCATAAATCAAATTGTCAACATTACATAAAAATTCAAATAATAACATGTCCACAATATAACAACAAAATTGATACAACCCTTTAAACCTAAAACGTCTAAATGTATATCTAAGCATCATCGATACTTTGTTTCATAGCATCATCATCCTCAACCTGTAACATGTTTAAAATAAAGTTCCATGCAAAAGCAAAGGCGAGTATACAAGTTTAAGAATAAGTATAAGTTTAAAACAAATCCACATGGCAACTTAGTTTATACAAGATCATCATACAAGGCATGCAATATTTCTAGTCAACCCTCTGTTTACGCAAAAATGATATAATTCAACATGACCTCTCGTTCACGGGTGGAGCGTTACTCCTATAGCGCTATAGATGTTAAATGGAGGCTCATACAAAGCTAATGACTATAGTATCACATAAGAATCACCTAAGTATAAGCATCAAGTATGATAACATAGCATTCATGTATTTGGATTGTTTCGTGCAAGCATAAAGATTAAAGTTTAAGTGTAATTTAATAATTTAACATGTTAGACCCCAAAAGTGGTAAATATAAAAGGGAGTTTCGAGTATACTCACGATTTTGCAAGCTTTCCACTTGTGAATCCGCGAGTGAGTTGTTGTGGGAGATTGGAACACCAAGTCCTTCTACACGAAGAAACAAAGGCGTATGAGTATTGGTGGATAACTGTAGATTAAAGATTCGGAGGTTAAAACGTATGAACTTAATCATATGAAAGTAATAATCTTTTTACATGTAGTGTTTAGATGATGTAACCAAACACCTTGACAAGTGACCATTAAATCATCATCAAAGGTTGATTACTTAAGTAATATTTATGGGTTATGTAATATGTTAATATGTCAAATATGTCAAGCATGAGGTAGGAGGATGAATCCTCCATTTAGAAACCTCTTAAGTATCATAGGATTTATGTAGGAGGGTCATGAAGTTACAAGAAACAATAGAATATGAACAACTAATCTATGAGAAAACATCATGCAATGTGTGGATTTTCAAGTAGGATAGCCCAAGCTAATTCTAAATCACACAATTATCAAGTCTTAAGCTTGAACATCACTTGTGGGTAAAACCCTTGAACAAAATAGAAATTTTGTGAGGTTTACACCTCTGATTTTACATGTCTTAACCTTGTTTTTAAGCCTAACTAACCATAGATGTGGTTATAAGCATAATGACATAGGTTTGAGATGAGCTTCCTCAAGTTTAATCAAGTTTATCAAAGTTTGAATCAAGAAAAGAAAAATCAGTCAACTTTGGAGCCTTTTTAGCGATGTTCCAGGCTCTGGTTTTCCAGGGAAAACCTCTAGAAATGTTTCCAAGATCAATCCAAAGAAGTAGCAAAAAGAATCTAGTGAATCAGATAAGAAATGAGTGAGTTATGCTCACTTTAGTGAAGTAGTATGAATCTGTCCAAACTTCTGCAATCAGCTGTGAATTTAGGGAGTTTGAGAGTGATTTGGAAGTGTTTGCAAAGTGAAAATAGCTTGGAGATGGCTTGGTATTTATATGGGAAGGTTGTGGTTGGGTTAGGTGAGGTTTAAATGCAAGAAACACAAGTTAAACCAACCAAAACACACTAAAAATTCAACAAACCACGAGCTGTTGAGGGGTTGTCTCTAGATCAGACTGGCTCGCGGCCAGCGTAAGGTTCTGGGGGGAGGGTTGCGGCCTGTGACTCTCCTCCAGACGAGTTTCAGTTTTTGACACTTTAGGCCCCTTAAGTTTGTAATTTAGGGTTTTTAAGTGTTTTTGGGGTTGTTTTCAACATATAAGCATAGTATAAGGGCAAAACAAGTATGAAGAACATAAACCAAGTATAATTAAGTGTATGAATGTCGTATTTAAGTATCGTGTACGATCAAAAGACGTTTTATGCATAAGTTTCACATATTTGCAAGTTTAGCACAAAGTTTCCAAGAATTAAGAATATAAATCAAATGTTTCACGAAATTAAATGTACGAGCATGTATGAAGTATATTTGACATGAAATTAAAGAAATATGAATTTTATTTATGATCCAAGTCTCGGATTTTTCAACGATTACAACGAAAGAACGATTACAAGAACACAAGACTTTCAAAAATAGAAATACAAACAACACTTTCTAATTATGGAAAGTACGAAAGAGCAGGGTGTTACATGACATACTCCAAACTAGGCCAGAAGAAGTACCGAAACAAGCATGTTATGAAACCCTTGAAACCGTGGGGCAACAGGACCGGTACGAAGCGCTAGTCACAGAACCACTCCGAGTGGCTCTTGGTACAAAGCTCCATTCAGCTTATGAATATAACATGGAGTTTTACAGCACTTTCAAGTTTTAAGCCAAGGCAGAACCATTTGACGAAGAAGGGGTTCAGTTCAGATGTGTTGGGGAGCTACTTCCAATCTCCATGGCCCAATTTGGGGTGAATGTGGGTTTATTCACTGAGGACGAGTCAGTTGAAGAGGAGTTCACGGGTGGTCTCCATGAAATCCCGAACAACAAGCGCCAAACGACATAGGCTCAAATTAGAGATGGGCCATATGATCCAAGCGTTACAAAGAGCTCCCAGTTGCGGGACCCCCTCTACCGCTACATCCACTGGGTCCTTAGCAACTCCCTATGTTAACGTCGTAATAGTTCGGGTTTGGTAGACCTCCGTGATCATACTGTCCTTTATTGCATCCACAACCTCGTTCCTCTTGATGTCACCCACCTGCTCCTCAGGAACATGCACCTAAACCAGTTGGCCTCCTCCCCGACACCTATCTTTTTCGGGGGATGGTTCTACCGCCTCTTCAAGACCTATGTCCAGCGCATGCCAAAATCATTCTATAAGGGTCCAAGGTCCGGGAAGATAGATCTAGACCAATGCCGCTCAATGGGGATCATCCAAGAAATGGGTGATGGGTCGATCCGCTTCCAAAACGCCCGAGGAAATGTGTGGAAGCCGAAAGAAGTCCTAGCCCTACATGACTACTCAAACAGTCCACCTCCTCAACAACAAAGCTACCATGCGGGTTCCTCCTCTCCAGGAGGCGGGTTTCCTAATTTTTAAAGTTTAACTGATCTTTTGCAGGAAAACCTTCTTTGCACCCGGAACACAAACAACATGGCTAGCAACGCCTATACTCAGATCGGAGCGGTGGAACGTTCCGTCTCCACTATGTAGGATGACATCACGTACATCCGAGATCACATGGCATATCGTGATGAGGAGGGCGATGATGACGAGGACATGGACTGAGCGGAGGCGATGGAGGTGGTATGGTAGGTGACGACACGGTTTTTCAGGTTAACCCTTTCTACTCTACGAACAATTTCTGGCCTGCATGCCATGGTTAAACAATTTACTTTTTTAGACACTTTTTTATTTTCTGTATCTTCTTTTAGTTTTATGTTGGTGATGATGATGGACGTTAAACATTGGTAAATTAGGATGTTTGTATTATATTGTGTTTGGTGTGGTGTTTAGCAAAACAGGTACACAGGAAGCTTGAATGCACTGTGCATTAGTGCTACATAAGCCCAGAACCCAGAACCGAAAGCCAAAAAATCTAAAAAAATCATTAATTGCAGACTGCTACCACGGGGCAGTGGTCACTGACCACGCCCCTGTGTCCACCCCCTGACCTGCTGTGTTTTCTGTGTTAGTGCATGCATCTGTCGACTTCGTCTTGTATCGAGTCATAGTCTAGATATGTTAGATCAGGG
The DNA here is from genome assembly GCA_030545235.1 of Helianthus tuberosus. NCBI lineage: Eukaryota > Viridiplantae > Streptophyta > Magnoliopsida > Asterales > Asteraceae > Helianthus > Helianthus tuberosus. The sequence goes on along the minus strand of CM060414.1, from coordinate 146,720,576 downwards.
CATGTAGATCGAGAAAATAGCATGTTTAGGGTGTTGTAAAGTATGATTTCGCTCCTAAGCTTAATTCCGCTCCTAGTGTCATGTGTTAGGTTTCGAGCGGAATCACATGGTTCAGATTCCACTCCAAATGACTCTTGTATGTCTTGAGCGGAATCAGGACACTATAAATAGGTGTCTCTGAGCGAAATCAGTAAGAAAATCCTTGTATTCCATGCCGAAGTGCTGCCGGTGTGAGATTTGATTGTAATAAATGTCAGATCAATACAACCAGTGAATTAAGTGAAGATCGAGCTGTTACTAAGTCTATTTCTTGTTTTCCGCACCTGAAATAGATCAGAACCTCTCTAAACGACTCATTCGGATCAATCGAACGATCCTACAATTGGTATCAGAACCAGTTGGAGGAGTTCTGTAGTTTACAGCCGTTTTTGATTGAAAATTCTTGTTTCTACACCTTCTTTCATCATTTCAGGAAGATTTCACGGTCAAATCCAGTTCAATTTTTCACAGACTGTTTAATATTGGATATAGACAAACCCTTGAGAGTTTAATGTTAAAATACGGACAAAAAATGGACCAAAATGGACTCCGAACTGATTCCGCTCGAACAGACTTAGTCTGATTTCGCTCGAGATATTGTCTTGATTTCACTCCAGGGTATCATTTCTTGAGATTCCGCTCCAAAGTTTGTGTTAATTCCGCTCCTGACAACCAAAGTTTCTGATTTCGCTCAAGTGAATGTTGTGAGTTCGCTCCAGGATGCTAAACTTGTAATTTCGCTCCAAACTAAAATTAGTGATTTCGCTCAAGAGTGTATTGTTTGTTATTTCGCTCGAGACTACTTCTGAGTTAATTTCGCTCGAAAACAACTGTGTTGAATTACGTGTTACTGAAAAATGGATAACGATTTTTACAACGCTTTTGCCACTCCATCTACTCCGGCTGTCATTGCTCAGAACATGAATTTGGAAAATGAAATGGGAACTACTCAGAAACCCCCGAAATTAATGAGTATTGAAGAGTACTACAGGTGGAAAGACAGATTCGAAAACTGGGTCCAGGCAAACCATCTTAGGTCATGGGAGTGTATACTGAAGAAATATGTTTTACCACGTACTGATTTGCAAGTTGTGAAAACAATTTCTGAGTTTAGTGATCAAGAACGAGATATGTATCGTGCTGAAAAGATGATGATAAGTTTGCTTCAACAAGCTATTAAAGAAGACATATTTGTGTTGCTTCAGCATGACAAGACTTCAAAGTCAATCTGGGATGCTCTTCGCGTAAAATTTGAGGGTAGTGAGAACATGATTAAGAGCAAGAAGGCGTTGCTCAAGAAAGAGTTTGATCTGTTCAGTAGCTTACCGGGAGAAGATACGAAGAAGCTGATTGAACGTTACTGCCACTTAGTGCGATCAATATCAATGCTGAGTATTACAAAAGATCGTGAAGAATGGGTAGACAAATTAGCAGACGCTTTACCGCAGAAAGAGTGGGGAACTTACTTAATGATTCTGAAAAATACTGGGGTTTATGATGGGTTAACGATTTCTCAGTTTATCGAGAAGATTGAGGGTCAAGATTTGGAACAGCAGAAGATTGCGAGGATGAACAGTCCAAGTGGTCAACAAGACGTAAAAATGTATTACAAAGGTAGTGTTTCGATTCCAGAAGCTGAGAGAAGTCCGAAAATCCATATTGTGTTTAGTGCTGGGGATTCTACAGAAAACGTTGACCAGAGTTCAACTAAAAGCAGCAGTGGATTTTTTTCATTTCCAAGTGTTAATCCAAAAGAGTCAACTACAAGTTTTCACTCTCAAAGCACAAAGACAGGAAATGGTTATGTGATCCAGTGTAACATCACATTGAATCTTCCAGAGGGTCAAAAATTTTCGGAAGAAGTCGCAAAAGATCACATGGCTCTACTTGGTTCTGTGTTACTTTCCTATGAAGGATTGGTTGCTGGTCGGATTGGAAATCCTATGCTCACAAAGGAGGATTACGATCAAATAGACGCTGAAGAAATGGAACTGATGGACATCAAATGGTGTCCAGCTAGCGTTCTTAGGCGTGCTGAAAAGTTCAAGACGATTACCGGGAGAAATGACTTTCTTGATGCACATGTTTCTACTTTAGGTTTTGATAAATCTAAAGTTACTTGTTTTCGATGCAGGGAGAAAGGCCATTTCAAACGGGAGTGCAAGAATAGGGAAGCTAGTGGAGCTCAGAACCCATTTGGAAAAGACGATTACTACCGGAAAGCCATTTATCAGCAAGTTGGTCAACAACAACTGCAAGAACCGCAGGTGGCTCATGGTAGAAAAATCGAGGATTCAAAGAAAGCTTGTTTGGTGAATTTTAACTGGAATGAATACATATCACCTGAAAGCAAAGTTTGCTTAGTCAATCAGGATGATGAAAGACTACCTGAAGGCTTTAGCTGGGATATGTTTGTTGATGGGAAAGTAAAAGGGGTTAAAGATTTTTACGCAACAAAGAAAGCAACTTTTAACCCAACTGAACAAGAGCTAAAGGAGCTAAAAACACCCAAGGTTGGTCAGACTTGGGTGGAAATTCTTTTTCCTTGAACATCTGACTTTGTCGGAGATCCCAAGTTTGTAATCGTGGATCAGGAATCGACATCATTCTTGACAATTGTTTTTGTGATTAAATTTTAATAATGGTTGAATTTTTACAGGATAAGTGTGAATTGCCGGAGCTTCCAGGTTGGTAAGTGCGAAGCAGGAATCGGCATCTTTATTGGTAAAATGATTTTGTGTAGATGTGGTATTCCTACAAGTTGGTTGATGAATGATTAAACTTACAAGTGGTAAATCAAGGACATTAAGTTGTACTTTTTTCCTACAAATGGTTAATCAAGGTCATTAGGTTGAACTTGATTGGACCTAACCTACAAGTGGTATTTTGAAAGACAATGTGATAAACCACACCCCGAAACCTACAAGTTATAAAATCAACAAAACTTATTTTCTGGAAAAATCATTTTTGTGATTAAAACAAACTTAAGTGTTTTGAAATCATAATGAGAAAATAGTTTTGTGAAAGGGGGAGTTCTGATTGTTTATGCCAAGTGGATGGCGATTTGAAGCGATTCGATATCAGTTGTCAAGTTTATTGTACAGTTTATTTTCAAATTTTCTTTAATGTGTTTGCATTTTAGGGGAAGTAGAAATTTCTGAAAATCCAAAAACATTAGAAAATTTGAAAAGACAAAAACATGATAAAATGCAAAAATGAGTTTTTGTGTCAAAGAAGAGGAAATGATAGTATATCAGTAGACAGTCACAGTATGCTAAAGAAATGTAATGTTTAAATAGTGTTAAACAGTCTCACTGATGATATGCCGATTGGTTTTTACACATTTAGTAAGTTTTTTCGGGATATAAACTAAAATTCAAACTTGCTTATTTCGTGGGGAACACTATTTGGATATATAGGTAACCCCTGAAATTTTGTTTGAAAGGTCCCTCTTTCTGAGATACTAGGTCTTTATGCTCAGTGATATCTGGGGTATTATCCCGGGACTTCTGCTGAATGGAAATTCTGACCTAGTCCCCGTATAATACTTTCCACATGCTTGAAATATAGCGCAGCCCTCAGCAAATTGATGAAACAATAAAATTGATAGTCATTGCTGTTGTAATACAAAAGATCCTCTAAAGGGGACACACCAAAAGTCGAAGCCGTCATCTCTCTGCGTATACGGGAGTATCGACCTGAGCTCTCACGACCCTCGCAATTTAACCCCTTACAGATATCATATGTGGTATACTCACCTGTAAGACTGAATATTGGGATCTGGATACGGGAGTATATTCAAGAGGTGGGACACATGAATGAGTTTAAGTCCTTAAAACATCTAACTCATATCCTGAATCAGTTGAAATTTGTGTGAGAATTTAAGTGGATCAGTATATCGGCAATCTAAGTGAATTGTTTAATTCTTAATGTGTAACTAAGCTCAACGGTACTTGTGACTTGTCAAGAACTGATATGATCCTCTTACACAAAACTCACAAAAATATTGTATGTAAATATTTCTTTACTGCATCTTATTTTTCTTTACATTCAAAAATCCAAAAAGATTTTCGGTGTGTTTTAGCATAAACTTTTGAAAAACTCAAAAAGATTTTCGACAACTGATGTTGGAGAGCTGATTTTCAAAATTCCAAGTGCTAAACATGATGACATTCTTGTGAAAAGAAGTATGTGTTTGAAAATCAAATGTGTTTTGATCAAATTTTAAAATGGTTCATCAAGATTATTGAGTTATTTTTTAGGAAGAGTCATTGTTTGTGTATATTTTGAATTGTTAAAATGAGAAAATTTACTTTGAGGTAGAGATTATGCAGGTTTAAGTTTGAGCTAGGTGACAATCCTGAGCAGATCGAGAGCTAGGTGATGATCTTGGAACAACGTCAAAGCCGAGTGATAAAGAACAAGGTTGATTGATCCTGAGGATGCTTAAAGAGTCAGGTTCCGATACCTGAGGATGCTGTGGATAGAGCATGAACCAGATTTCGATTATGTGGACAAAGCATGAGCCAGGCAAAGATTTTGAACCGGAGAAAGTCAGATTACGATCCTGAAGCAGATGATGCTGATGAACTGAAGGAATGCCAGCACATTGTAAGGGGGAGTCTGTTAATGCTGAGTGAAAGAGTGAAGCCCAGAGACTGATCAAGACTGAAGATGCAAAGACTCGACACGTGAGACTCGTTAACATCTGAGGGGGAGTCTGTTAGTGCATGCATCTGTCGACTTCGTCTTGTATCGAGTCATAGTCTAGATATGTTAGATCAGGGCATGTAGATCGAGAAAATAGCATGTTTAGGGTGTTGTAAAGTATGATTTCGCTCCTAAGCTTAATTCCGCTCCTAGTGTCATTTGTTAGGTTTCGAGTGGAATCACATGCTTCAGATTCCGCTCCAAATGACTCTTGTATGTCTTCAGCGGAATCAGGACACTATAAATAGGTGTCTCTGAGCAAAATCAGTAAGAAAATCCTTGTATTCCATGCCGAAGTGCTGCCGGTGTGAGATTTGATTGTAATCAATGTCAGATCAATACAATCAGTGAATTAAGTGAAGATCGAGCTGTTACTATGTCTATTTCTTGTTTTTCGCACCTGAAATAGATCAGAACCTCTCTAAACGACTCATTCGGATCAGTCGAACGATCCTACATTCTGAAAACCAACCCACCACGGGTCGTGCCCACCAGGCACGCCCGTGGCCAGCTATCTGTAAGTCCTGTTACTGGCACTCTGACCACGGGGCCGTGCCCAGCCAGCACGAGCCCGTGGCCAGGTGGCCAGTAACACACAACCTTGTTTTTCCAACACTTTTACACATTCAAATCAAGCTAAAAACTTATTTTTTGGGACATATTGAGGACAATGTGTAATTTAAGTGTGGGGGGATGCTAAAACCTTGAATCTTGCAAGTCCTAATAACAAGCCTTACACAAAACTCTTATTGAACCGCTAATCACCCAATTTTTTTTTCAAAATATTTCATTTTTTTATTTGTCTTGGTTTAAGTAGGGAATAACAAGTTCTAAAAGGTTATGTTTTTACAAATTTACAACCGATAACGTCGTGATAAAAAAGAACCAAATAAGAAAATTATGAAAAGGCATGACAAATCTTTTTAAAATTTGACTATATATACTTGATCACATTATAAACCCATTCCCACAATAAGTGAGTTTTGAGCCTTTATTGAGCATACTTGCATACATCTTTTAGCTAAATGCTCATTTTCGTTTCCTGTGTGAATAGCCGCTTGGTTCTTACGACTCTAGAACTTGCCAAGACGATACATTTCCGGTCCTTACCAACTTGAACCCAAGTAAGTAAATGATAGAGGCATTACGACTAACCCATTTTTCCTTCAAAACCATTATTTTAATCCTTTTTACACCACTACCCAAAATCCCCCTAGTTAACCCCTTTGAGCCTAAACCTTTTCGTTTCAAAACCCGGAAAAAAAAAACAAACACCTATTTCCCACCAAAACCTTTTTCTTTCAAACCTATTTGTTTTAGTAAAAAGCTTGGTTATCATGTGGCATGAAAAAAAATGAAAGTTTTGCAATAACCAAACAAGTCCCTCAAAGAAATCTTGTTTGAATGTGCTTAGTTTGAATAAATGTCACAAAAACAAAAAAGTATTACGACAACCGACGCTTTTACGCTTTTTCGCCATTTTACTAACCACTAACCAAAAACCACCTACCCTTAGCCCAAGGCTAACCCTTCCCAAAGTCCTCTTGATATTTACAAAAGTTTATAGTTAAAAACAAGGAGGTTTGATCACTTGGCAAGCATATAATAGAACTAAGTTACATGCCGGTATCGAGTGTTTCACAAAAATACACAAATCGGCCGAGTGTTGAGTGATCTCCCTTGAGGTACGTGAACTTGTATATAAATGAAATTTTAAGGAGGCATGTTATGCCCAAATAAATAAGTTTTCTTAACAAGTGTTCTAAATAAATCATGATGAATAAGATTGTAAATAAAATAAACATAAAACTTAATAAAGATCTTGGAATCCCGACACTCAAGATAAGCCACAAACTTCTCCTCTACCTCTTTCATTTGGGTGTGTAAGCCACATATTAAAGAGTTTTGCTTGAGGACAAGTAAAGATTCAAGTGTGGGGGTATTTGATGTGTGCAAAATACAACATATAAATTACATCAAATGAGGCATAAAACTAACTCTTTTTTTAGTACTAATGTTGGAAAAAACGTGTTTCTTTCTTCCTTTTGAATTTACAGGACTAAACGAGCTTAAAAGAACAAAAGGAACAAATAAGCAGCCAAAACCAACATAAATACAAGAAGAAGGAATAAAGTGGCATGCCCGACCCCTTGGGAGCCCCTAAGACAAAAAACAAGAAGACAAAACCTGACCACGGGGTCTTGCCCAGCTGAGCATGGGGCGTGGTCAAGCCCTGCACAATAAGACAAACCTGCAGAAGCTTCTACGCCCATCACGGGGGCGTGCCCAGCTCTCCACAGGGCGTGGTCAACTCTTAGATTTGCAGAATCTTGATAGTACAGCAAAGAGTTGACCACGGGGCCGTGCCCAGAAGACACGGGGTCGTGTGGGGCCCTTTGCTGACAATTGAATTAAATGAAGGAAGAGAAGAAGGATGGCCAAGGGCCATGCCTACTGGACACGGTGCCGTGGCCAGGGCTCTGTTCTGGCTATAAATAGGGGAGCTTAGCTCACTTCAAAGGCATCCCTTGGCAAACCACTTCTCTCCCACTTTGCCACCACTACAACACCAACACCCACTACCATCATCCATTATCCATCTTTAGACTGTGTAGTAGTCTCGGGATCCAAGATTGATCGTAAGAGTTCTTGTTAATCAAAGGCCATGTTTGGCTAAACTCTTACATCACTTGGTGAGGACAAGTCTTTAATGTATTACTTTTGATTTTTAATCTTTTGGCACTTTTTAATTGGGTTTGTATAGTGAATTTAATAACTAGTTTCTTATGTTGAAAGTGAATTTTCTTTACCATTTCTTCATGATGCCCTTGATTTTCTCATTCGTGTATTTTTGGTCTATATAAAGCGTGTTAACTACCTGGAAGGGGGTTAGGAGGATGGTCTGGTAAAGTTCTTGTCTCGTTCAGTGTATAAATCCTGCGAGGTCTTGGTTCAAGCTTACTAGGACCTCCTTCAATGCCCAACGGTATTGGATGGCGGGGGTGCGAATAGCTTGAACCCTTCATACGTAAACTACTATTAATACTTTAAACCGGCTTCTTGGGATTGTATCCTTGCTGACTCAAACCACTTAGCTGAGGGTAACGTCACCTTCAAAAGAAGGGCCAAGCACTTTTCGCATTAATAACTAACTTAATTATCTTTTAATATTCCGACCCTTTGGGATTATACCCCTGCTGACTCAAACCACTGGGTTGAAGGTAACGTCACCTTCAAAAGAGGGGCCTACTACTATAACTAAGATAATCTCTTAAAAAGTCCGAAAGTGCGAAAATCATCAAAGGATACATTAAAGATAAGTTGGATCCAAGTGATTCTATCTTGTCTATTTGTTTTTTTCATTTTTATTTATCTTTTCATTTTTAGTTTTATTTTCATATTTTAAAAACTCTTTTCTCAAAAAATTGGATCGATTAGACGTTGAGGATAAACCGGTACTAAAAGATCTTGTGTCCTTGGACGACCTCGGTATCTTACCAACACTATACTACGCTCGCGATGGGTGCACTTGCCCAAGTGTGTGTTTAGTGTTAGTATAATATCGTGTTTTATAAATTTAAAACTTGACTAATGCGTAAAATGGGCTTAAAATATTAATAAAATCATATCACACTTCACGCACACCAAGTTTTTAGCGTCGTTGCCGGGGACACAAGGATTTTAAGAAAGCTTAAAATCGACGGCCTAATCATTTTTCAAAACCTTTTCAAAACTGCGCGCTCATTTTTTTCACTTTTTAGGAATTTTTGCATAACAGTAAGCTGAACACGGGGCCGTGCCCACTGGACACGCCCTCGTGCTGCACATAACCAGTAAACATTTTAAACGCCCACTGGACACACCCCCGTGCTACACATAAGGTTTTAAACATCAATGAACTTTCAAATGAGTTATGTACTGATATGTTAACATGTTTAACATATTTTGATGTTATTAATCTGATCATAAACTGAGTTTTCGTATAATATCGTAAATTATGCTTTTAATGGACCAAAATGCCCTTTTGGCACCTAAATTGGTTTTAAACATAGTTTCTTATACCAAACTCATTACCTACATATGTAATATCATAAGTAGAATTATTTGGGATATCAAGTCAGTTTACAAACCGAGTTTATGCACAAGTTCTTTTATTACGCTCTTAAATGACGATAATACCCTTATGGCACTTAAAATGGTTTTATATGGTTTTCATGCAAACCCTTTTTACCTACTGATATGTTATATTAAATAACATATTATGATCATATAAACCTGGTCTTAACATCAGTTTTCATTAAACATCACAAATATCGTTATTTAACGACTTTAATGCCTTTTCGGCGCGTAGTATGGTTTTAAACCATATTTAACAACCAAGACTTGTTACCTACTGATTTTATAACTTATTTAAAATATCTTTACAGTAGGTATATGTTATAAACACAAATTCCCAAATAAGCTTTCAAACTATGTGTGAAATGAGCAAAATGCCCCTACGGTGCATAGTTTGGTCTTAAACTATAAACCACACATATATTTGATATCCTACTTATATTATATCACAAATTAATTATTTTCCAGAATGTTTGTGATCATAACATCAGATTATATTCAAGTTCCTTTTATACGTAGCTAAATGACCAAAACGCGCTTATGAGGCTTAAATTGATTTTAAAACCTTAACGGGCATACAAGTTGATATCCTACTGATATTATAACTTGTTTAAAGTATAATGACATATGGAACTTGTTCATGACTCATCCGGTTACCCGTTATCTCTTATACGCGTACGGTTCAACTTATGTAACTAGTTTACATAAGTTTACCGAAACGAGTTTAACCTTATCATTTTTATCTCAATTTCCATAATGTTAATAGTTTACCCATTATACAAGTCTTAATGCTTGTTGGGTTTAAACTACATTCTATTCTGTCATCGCTTAATCTAGCGTATCGTACCATTTTTGACACTTTAAGCTAGCCGGTCTAAGTCTACGACTTAAATAGGACCCGTTAGCATTCTAATTGGTTATTTATACCATCATTCCAGACTAGAGCCTTCCCGTAAATGCTATCTACACTTATCATTTGAATAAACGGCTGAGTTATTATAACTTTGCATCTTAAAGTCAAATATTAGCTCAGGTAAATACTTTTAACTTATTTTCCCTATACGGGCTTAGGATACGGTAAATTATTACCGCTTGGTCGGGTATGGGATCATATGCCGGATTGTGGCTACAAATCTACATAACCCGTTTTAATCTATTTTGTTTGATAACTTAACATTGGGGATTAACACGACCATGTCTTGGATATCCTCTACTCATTTAAGTTACTAATGGCCACGACCAAGCACAAGGTGTAGGTATACACCCGACATATGCTTAATGCTAAAATCTTTTTACCAACAAGTTGGGGATAACTCCTTTGTGGGTTTATAAGTGGTGTGTCGGTTAATCATGTCTCGGTTTCCATACTGGGCCCCATATGTACCGACAAACATGTAAAACTGTATACAATATTATTTTTAATTGTCCCAAGTTATAAAAGATTTTCATGTGCCTTGTGCGCTTAAATCAATTTTGAAATATTTTCAAAATGTGTCCTTGATTGTATTTACCAGTGAAAACTGACGTATTTTCAAAAGACTAAGTTACAGTTACAACACGTAATAGACTGGAAGCTGCTTGCTATTGATTTAAGAGGATCTTGCAAATCCTTAGATTTGCCTAAAGTCTGTTAAACATTTTTGTACATTTTTATGATCCACCTGTAGATCTTTTATTACGAACCGTCTGTATAATTATTTTGAACTTTGGATATTTTTGTTTGTAATAATAATTTATACTCCAAGACTTCCACAGTGCTATCTGTGTATGTTTGATTATGACGATACTAATCTTACGTCACGATACTCCCCACCGGGCCCACCGGGTTTGTGGTTGGAAATTTGGGGTGTGACAGGTTGGTATCAAAGCCAACGTTTAAGTGAATTAAACACTGACCTTTTGTGTTTAATCTCAAATGACAAAATAGCACATTACTGACTTTCCGAGTCTAGGAAAATGACCTGGGATTACTCCTTATCTTTATTAAGTTTATATGTATATTGTTTTTTTATTTTATTTTTTTGGCAGGATTGTTGCTTTCAAAGATGCCGCCGTGATATAGAGGATTTGGAAGAGGCAAGGGCCCGATGCCGGGAGGACCTTCAAGTCGTGCTGGACCTTCGCATCAATACCATCTCCCTCATATGATTCTGATCCCTATCAAGACTAGGGAACTCGTATACATCTGCAAGACATTCGGTGGATTCGACACCATCCTACCACCACTCATACCATTCACATCAATCTCACTCTCACCACTCTGCTCATCATTCACACTCGCATTCTTTCAATGGGTCCTTTAACCCAAACGATTATATCAACACACCTCCAGCTGCTCAAAATCAATTGGAGCCTGAGGAAAACCAAAACATGGATGTGGATGATGATCCGGATCCTGAGATGCCACCATCGGGGTCACCAGCACACCCGATAGAAATTTCTAGTGGTTCCAGTTCTTATGCAGGATCCCCGTACCAAGGTCCCGACGAATGGAAACAACTACTGGGGGCAGTTTAAGTTTGTCTTCACGCCCCTACCATACACCTTCACCGCTTCCACCACCTCCACCTGAGGATGTGCCAATGGAGCCGGTGCAGCACCCTCAATCACCACCAGCTGTGGAACAACCACAGCCACCTCTAGAGCTGTCGCAACCCCCGACCCCTGCCCCGGAAGTATGCGACCGTGAGCCAGTCAAGTGGTACCAGTGTTTATTAATTTGGCAGCGGAATTTAAAACTTCAGGAGCGTAGTTAGGAAATATTTATCAGAGTTAAAACACCAAATTTTTATAATAAACACATTAGTTAAAACCCAAGTTTCATTCACAATACATTTGTAGGGATACAACCCTAATTATTGAAAACATAATCTCCTTTTATTTAGGTAACTTTTATAGCCACTTCTTTAAGCTTTCAGTGCTCTCCTGCTGGCTTCTATTAGCTTCACATTACGTTACCTGAACCGCATTTTAAAAATATTTTATCAACAAGAAATACTGGCGAGTGCATCCCAGTTTAATCAAAACAATTTTTTTATAACGTTACAGTAATGAGGGCATCAGCGCCTAGAATGTTTATATCTACCAATATACTCATTCAGTATTGTCAATTCCCTGACTTGTGGTCATGTTACTCATTAGCTAACTCGTCGCCCAATAGTAATGGATTACAAGTAATGTATACAAAACCCCAACATACCAGCAGCTGTAGAATACATAGACTCAATCACTGTTAAGTATAATTTAAAACATTCGTGGTTTTGGTAAAACAGTTTGGTAGAAAAATGACTCACAAGAAGGGTTTACAAAAAGAGAATGTACTCACATTGTTAACTTAGATAATACTATAGCTTCCTGGTGATTCTTCTGGTTATAATCTATTAAAATTAAACAATGCACACGTGTTAGTAAGATAACCCAAATCACATTAGCCATACAACACAAGACAAAACTCCAACGAACTGAGTCAAGCAGAGCCTTGACATGCGTTACGGAGCCCTAGATCAATCGGGTAGGGTAACAAATACGTGATCGGGTGTTATAATACTTACAACGAGGCAGATCTTCGCTTTTTAGGGGTATAACTGTAATGCCTTGCTTCTTCATACTTTCAATAATTAGAAGGTCTTGCTTGTATTTCTATTTTTGGAAGTCTTGTGTTCTTGTAATCGTTCTTTCGTTGTAATCGTTGTAAAATCCGAGACTTGAATCATAAATAAAACTCGTATTTCTTTAAATTCGTGTTATACGTACTTCATACATGTTCATACGTTTAATTTCGAGAAACATTTGATACATATTCGTAATTCTTGGAAACTATGTGTTAATCTTGCAAATACATGAAACTTACGCATAATACGTCTCTTGAATGAATAAGATACTTAAATACGACATTCATACACTTAATCATACTTCATTATACTTGGTTTATGTTCTTCATACTTGTTTTACCCTTATACTATGCTTAAATGTCACATTATACCCTTGAATCACCTTAAAACATCTAAAATAAACCTAAGGGACTAAAGATATCAACAATTAAAACTTGAAAACTTGTCTGGAGGAGAGTCACGGGCCGCCCCCCCCCCCCCAGCACAACTTTACGCAGGCCACGAGCCAGTGTAATCCGAGATCAGATCAGTTTGCTCGCTGGTTGGTTGATTTTTAGTGGGTTTTTGTTGGTTCTAAGTGTGTTTCTTGCATTTAAACCTCACCAACCCAACCCTAATCCATCCCCTATATAAACCAAGCCTCCTCCAAGCATTTTGCACTTTCTCAACACTCTCCTTTCACTCTCAAACTCTCAAATTCGCGGCTGAATTCAGTGAACAAGACAAATTAATCACATCTTACAAAAGTGAGCCTATCTCACTCATTTCTTAACCTTTTCACTTGATTCTTTTTTCTACTTGCTTGGATTGACCTTAGGAACATTCCACTGGTTTTCCATGGAAAACCAAGTTCTAGAATGTCACCAAAAAGGCTCCAAAGTTTACTGATCTTTCTGTTTTTGATGCAGTATTTGCTAAACTTGATTAAACTTGAGTTATCTCATCTCAAACCTATGTCCTTATGCTCATAACCACTTCTATGGTTAGTTGGGCTTAAAAACAAGGTTGAGACATGTAAAATCAGAGGTGTAAACCTCACAAACTTTCTGTTTTGTTTAGGGTTTTTACCCACAAGTGATGTTCAAGCTTAAAGCTTGATGATTGTGTGATTTAGGATTAGCTTGGGCTATCCTACTTGAAAATCCACACATTGCTTGATGTTTTCTCATAGATTAGTTGTTCATATTCCATTATTACATGTAAGTTCATGACCCTCCTTGAATGTTCATAACATCAAGTGTAGTGGTGAACACCTAGATGTACCTAAATGGAAGACTTGTTCTTCCTACCTCCTACATGACTTCTATGACTTGAGCTCCCAAGTGTATTTTGGTCCTCTCTTGGAATCCCATTTCACCTTGACCAGAACTAATCTCTTGTGTTTAGGATTCTTAATCTTTCTATCTTCAATCTGTAGTGGTCTCTCTATAAACTTCAGTTTCTCATTTACCTCTATGTCCTGAAGAGGTATCACTAATGATTCGTCTGCTAAGCATTTCTTGAGGTTACATACATGAAATACATCATGTATCCCTGCCATTTCCTCTGGCAGTTGTAGCTGATAAGCTACTGGTCCTATTATTTTTATAATCTCAAAAGGTCCAACATACCTGGGGCTTAGCTTTCCTCTTTTGACGAATCTGACTACTCCTTTCCATGGAGAAACTCTTAATAATACCTTATCTCCAATTTGAAATTCTAATGGCTTTCGTCTGTTATCTGCATAACTCTTTTGACGATCTCATGCTGCTTTTAGTCTTTCCATGACTTGAATTAATTTTATCCGTTGTTTCTTGCACTATCTCTGGTCCAGATAGTTGCTTTTCTCCAATTTATGCCCAACAGACTGGAGTTCGGCACTTTCGTCCATAAAGTGCTTCAAAAGGTGCAGCATTAATGCTGGTATGATAGTTGTTATTGTAGGAAAATTCTATTAATGGTAAATGATCATCCCAATTTCCTCTGAAATCAATTACACATGCTCTAAGCATATCTTCCACTGTCTGAATTGTCCTTTCGCTTTGTCCGTCCGTTTGAGGATGATAAGTTGTGCTTAGATTTAACCTGGTTCCCATTGCTTTTTGAAAACTTGTCCAAAAATGAGATGTAAAACGGTTATCTCTATCAGACTCAATAGACAAAGGAATTCCATGTAATGAAACTATTTCATTTACATATAACCTGGCTAACTGTTCCATACTGAAAGTTTCCTTCATAAGTAAGAAATGAGCAGATTTGGTTAATATGTCTACAATCACCCAGATTGTATCATTACCTTTTTGTGTCTTGGGTAATTTGGTAACAAAATCCATTTTTATCAATTCTCATTTCCATATTGGCATTTCTAATTGCTGCAATAACCCTTAGGATTTTTGATGTTCAACTTTAACCTGTGAACAGGTTAGACATTTAGCAACATAGTTTGCTATATCCTTTTTCATTCCTATTCACCAGAAATTCTTTCTTAGATCTTGATACATCTTATCACTACCGGGATGTATCGTATACTTAGACTTATGGGCTTCTTATAAAATTCTGTGGCATAGGTTTCCTTGTTTAAGTATCCAGATCTTAAGGGCAAAAATTATGGCTCCTAACTCTAAATCATGGGTTGTATAATTATCTTCATGTTTCTTAAGTTGTCTAGAGGCATAAGCTATAACCTTTTGACGCTGCATCAACACACATCCATAACCTAACTTAGACGTGTCACAATAGACTACTAAGTCTTCAGTTCCTTCTGGTAACACGAGTATGGGTGCATTGGTTAACCTTTGCTTCAGAATCCTAACGGCTTCCTCCTGTTGTGGTCCCCACTCAAACTTAACTCATTTACAGGTCAGTTTGGTTAATGGAATGGCTATTCTAGAAAAAATCTTGAGTAAAACGTCTATAATATCCTGCCAATCCTAGAAAACTCCTTACTTCCGTTGGTGATTCAGGGACTTTCCATTTGGTAATCGCCTCGATCTTTGTGGGATCCACATGAATTCCTTCATGATTAACCAGATGTCCAAGGAATTGTATTTCTTGTAACCAGAATTCACATTTTGAGAATTTAGCATAAAGTGTCTCTTTTCTCAATAATGTCAGAAATGTATGCAGATGCTTCGCATGATCCTCTTTACTCTTAGAGTAAATTAGAATATCATCTATAAAGACAATTATGAATTTTTCCAGGTATGGCTTACATATCTTGTTCATCATGTCCATAAATGCAGCTGGGGCATTGGTTAAACCAAATGGCATGACTGTAAATTCATAATGTTCGTACCTTGTTCTGAAAGTAGTCTTAGGAATGTCCTTTTCCTGTACTTTCAATTGATGATATCCTGAACGTAAATCTATCTTAGAAAAGAATCGAGCTCCTTGAAGTTGATCGAACATATCATTGATTCTCAGTAGTGGGTATCGATTTTTAATCGTAACCTTGTTCAATTCCCGGTAATCAATGCACATACGCATTGACCCATCCTTCTTCTTGACAAACAACACCGGTGCTCCCTATGGCGATGAACTAGGTTGTATAAAACCTTTTTCAAGTAGTTCATCCAACTGTTTCTTCAGTTCCTGCATTTCTGTCGGTGCTAATCGATATGGTACTTTGGCAATTGGTGTCGTTCCTGGTATGAGGTGAATCCTAAATTCAACCTCTCGATCTGGTGGTAGTCCAGGTATTCTTCAGGAAAACGTCTGAGAATTTAGATACTACAGGAATATCTTTTAATTCTTTTCCTTTACTGTTAATGATTATGGAAATCATATACACTATTGCTCATTTTCTTGCATAGCTTGCAGCTTTCATCACAGAGATGAATTTTGTTGACCTGATTGGCTTATCTCCTTTAATTGTGATCTTTTCACCCTTTGGTTTACTTACTTGCACTGACCTTTGATCACATAAAATACTGACATGATTGGCTACCAACCAATCCATTTCTAATACGACATCGAATCCGGCTAGATTCATTGGGTAAAGGTTAGCAGTAAAATTATGGTTTAAATTTTCTATCCTTGCTCCCTACAAGATTTCACTTATCTTAATGGAATCTCCGTTTGCCGTCTCCACCAGACAGTCTTGTTGAAGTTTAGTTAGTGGTTGGTCGAGAAGTTTGTAGAAAGAATTATTGATAAAACTTTGGTTTGCACCAGAGTCAAATAATACTTTAGGAAAAATTATCATTAACTAAAAACGTACCCACAATCACATTTGGAATCATCTTGGCTTATTTCGCTGTCAGAAGGAATGCTCTGGCATTCTTCTTTGGTCCTTCAGTTGCCTAAGCTTTGCTGGTTGTTGCTAGAGCTAGTTTCAGACAGTTCGGTTTAATATGATCGGCTTCTCCACAATTGAAGCATAGCCTATTGCTAGCTTTCTTCCTGCAGTTTTCTTCCTTATGTCCAGATATCTTGCAGAAATTGCAGTATATCGAGCACTTTCCTGAGTGCTTCCTTTTGCAATACTTGCAGTAGGGTGCAGAGGAAAAACATGTACCTTTCCCACGGTTGGAATTACCATAACGAAATTCTTGGGTAAGCTTTTGAGCTAGGTTCTTACGCTGGTTTTCCTCTTGCGTACGTACCAATTCATCAGTCAAGGTGTTGGCTAGTTCTACTTCCTTTTCTATGGTTTGTGGTCTAGCTCCCTTGATGTAACACCTGTGTCATTTCAACCATCAAACAAATGCCAAACCAATGAAATATTGTATTTCATACTTTGGATTTGTAAAAATATGTGTATCGTTTACACATATCAATTCTTGTTCGATTTCAAGCTCTAAATCGCTTTCTGGAAGGTTATACGCGCACTGATGCGTAAATATAACCAGTTTAATCCAACGAACACTCCGGAATAGTGAAATAGACTTAACATACCTTAAATAACCTTTACATAACTTAGATATAAGTTTTGGAAGGTTTGGTGTGGTGAAATCAAAGTTTAATCGCTTACAGGGACTAAAGTTGACAAACTGCGAAAGTATGCCAATTTGAACTGTAACAGACCTTCCGGGACATGAACATAAGTTAAACATACCATAAATATCCTTTACATAGCTTAGAAATAGGCTTTGAGGTGTTCGGTATGCTAAAATAAACTTTTGTGTCATTCAGGGACTAAAAGTGCACAAGTTTGCATTTTCGCGCATAACTTACGTTCTGAATACATCCGGACATCCAAAAATTTATATAAGCACTAAAATATTTTATTGTTCGCCATAAGAAAACATGCAGAAACTCAGTTTTTCGCATTCGGGACCAGATTCGATGTATTAGCCGTTGTTTAATTCACAACCACACATTCTAAACTTGCTTAGTCAGCGGATAAGGATGGAACTTAGGCACCATAACCTTACGACACATGTATGGATGGAATTTAAGCACCTAAGCACCATAACCTTGCGACACATGTATGGATGGAATTTAAACACCTAAACACCATAACTTTGCAACACATGTACGGATGGGATTAAGGCACGTTTTCCATGAAACGATCTTAACGGTTCGGGTATTCCTATAAATACCCCATACCCCCCATTGCTAAAATCACTAGAATTCTGATTTGAGAACCTCTAAGTTGAAACCATTGTTTCATACCTGAGATTCTTGAATCGGGATTAGCATTCGGGGACCCTTCGTAAGTATTCTTTCGTTCTTTTCCTTATTTTATTGCTTTTCGAGTCAGAAAGTCAAACTTTGTTTGACTTTCAGCGTTGACCAGTAATGGTCAATGCGAAGTTCGTTTGAACTTCGCAACGTGAGTGTAATCACGTTGGTCATAGTCCCTTGCCCACTGATTACCACGTTGTCTAGGGTCGTAGGGTAAGCGATCTGATAAATCGCTTATACCTCGAACCCGACCCAGTTTGGTCGATCATTAGGATCCGACCAAACACATTAGGTGACCATAGTAGGTAGGGAATAACCTTCCGAGGTTATACCCTACGGTCGCATCGTTTAAGTAGTTGTATGATAGGTAGTTTATATGCCTTAGGTAAATTACCAGAATACCCTTTTCATGTATAATTGGTAATTAAGCATATGTAACCTAAACCTTTGTCGCATAACTGATTATGTAATATGTTTAGGCATATAACACTTGTCATAGGACTAGTTAGACGGTCCGAACGCGTTTCACGCGAACGACGCGTTAAAGTAGCATAAGCTACCTAAACGGGTCGTAATGGGTCGTAGACACTTAGGTTAAGTTTCATTTAGTATGTAGGCTTTGATTAACCATATCACATGAGTTCCTACACTCATTTGGTTTACAAACCCTCATGCTACCCAGTCTTCCGATTTAGGTCCGTTTTATTAATGTAGTTACCTATATTAGGTGCCGTTTGATATTCCGCGATCTCTATCTTTGCTTGGTGGTTATCCTAGGACTTCTGAGCAATCTCAAGTGAGTACATAGACCCCTCTTTTACTGTTTTCCAAACTGTTTTGGGGTGGAACACATGTGCCTACTTGTTACTTTCATGCTTTCCTGTTTTCACATCATATACTGCTATGTTCGGTAGTACATTATAGTACATGATTTTATGACATTTCATGCTAGGTATGCCCAATTGTGTGCATTACTTAGTACATCGTTTTACATGACATTTTGACATAGACATCTGACATAGACATTTCGGCATAGACATTTTAACATGATTGACATTTGATCATGCATTTTCCCACAAAACATAACTTTGATTTAAACCAAGTTTTATTTCAATACTTTGTTTTTGTGCATATGGTTTAGTTGAGACATTTCACTTGCCATACATGACATCTTGACATAGACATTTGACATGGATATTTGACATAGACATTTGACATGGATATTTGACATAGACATTTTGACATGATTTACATCTTGACATGAATACTTTGACATATTATTCAATACATTTGACAATTGATTTAAACATAGACATTTTACATTGTTTGGTTTGATTAAGTGATTAAGTAACGATGTGTGTGTAATATGATACAAGCATGGTGGATACGCCGCTGGTACTTCCTATATATAAGTGTTTGTATGGTATTACATATCGTAGCATTATTTGAATCATTTCAGTTTGATACATATAACATTTTATACAAATAACATACTTTTCACAAGACATTGTTTTACAAACAACTTATCTTATACAAACCCATTTTACTATGGTTATTCATTTAACCATACATTATTCACTTATTTATACATATCATCGGAACTCATTGTTTTTCAAATGATTTACAAGACAAAGCAAATTATAAGGTTCATGACTAAACATTTTCTCAAACATAAGTCATGAATCTCATTTTCACAAAACCTATGTATCTCACAGGCATTTTTATGCTGACGTACCTATTTTCACATGTGTTTTTTAGGAGCTGTTGCATAAGATGATCAAGATACACATAGGCAGACTTGGGCTTTAGTGACAATAAAAGATACAAGACTAGTTAATTATGTTGTATTTCCTTGTTTGTTAAGACATTGTAACACTTTTAATCAATAAAACGAAACTTCAATTGCCATGGATTTGACACAATTAATTCTGTTACAACACTCCCCGATGTTTCCGCCACGTTTCGTATGTTCTACGTGGTCGGGGTGTGACAGAAAAGATGGTATCAGAGCCAATGGTTATAGGGAATTAGGTTATTAGTAATGCTTTGACCTAGTCTATAACTTTCTTAGGACCCTAACGCGAGTTTACTTGCGTTTAGTCATAAAACAATACCGTCACCTATCCTTAGGCGACGACCTCAACAAGAACATAAATTTCAAAACCGCTTTGAAAACTAATCATCTGTTCTAGGATGATTTATTACAAGGTTTTGAACCCTCTGTTATACGGTTTTGAACCCCTTTGAGTTTTCAAAACTCTCGTCAAGGTTTTGGGTTTTTAATAATGTGAACACGTGCAAACTGGAAGGGTGAATGCCTGTATTCTGGGTTTTCTGTCTAGGCAAGCACTTCGTATACATCTCATCAGACGCGAGACCAGTTGTGCTTACCTGGGAATTCTTGGGATGAGTGTTCACTTATAGGCGAGCATGTCTTCGCGATACATTATATTGACCCGCTTACTTTGATTAGTCACTCTCTCATTTGTTTGCCTTTGGTAACAAACAAATAGTCACAATCTACATGCCTTGTCATTTTCTTTTGACTATCTTTCGCTTGTTTCCTCCTATGCCTTTCGTTATCTTCAAGATGCTTCTTCATCGCAACAACAATGTCCGAACCAGGTGCTGCAATTACCCAGCGAATAGGCGTCGTACTCCGGAGGACCGTTGACTTAGCTATCACCATGACTCGCTCAGGGATGAAGCTGTATAAGGGAACTGCTCCTTGGTGCAATCAATGCCATCGTCATTATTCAAATCAAATACCTTGTTTCAAATGTACCCACGGTGGACGATGGAGACATTTGGTTAACATGTGCCGCTTTGCAATCCAAAGCAAAGCTGTTACAAATCCTGCTGCTGCTCAACCTTCAAACTCTGCTTCATATGTCGCTTGGCATATCTGGCGCCTCAACCTCATGAACTTTCTACTTTGTGTATCGACTTAAGCACGCCTAGTGCAAGGTGTCGAAGCACCTCTCGTTACACAAATTTCAAAATCCATAAAGGATCTTTCTATCCTCATAATTAGATCCTTGTGGATGGGTATCATTCATCGGAGTCCTTAATTGAATTCTTTGTATGATTCAATACGTACATCACAATTCAATAGGGACAAAGCCGAATTTCTTTTAAGATTATTCTATCTTCATAGATAGATTCTTGAAATGATTAAAGTGCCAAAATGAAATCCACGAATTGGATTCCTGGTGTGCTTTAAGTATCCGCGTCCAAAGATAACAAATTAATAATCAAGTTAAACAACTATGTGATTATGTGCTTATGTGTTTCCTTTTATGCTTTGTGTAATCCAAGTTTTTGTCATCCAAATCCTCGTAGAATCTTCCATACCTTCATATGAAGGATTCGTAGTAGGATATTCAAAAAGGTACTGTCTTAAATCCTTAATGGACTTCCACGTTGTAGTTAAGTCCCTTGGATTATAAAGTACTATTCCAAAGTTTAAGGGCAACATGTGTTGAAAAGTTAAATAGATCCTACGTCGATCTAAAGTTAAATAGATCCTCCGTCGATCTAAAGTTAAATACATCCTACGTCGGTGTAGTTAAATGTTTCTCTTAGATAGTTGAGTTAAAGAGATCCTACGTCGATCTAAAGTTAAATACATCCTACGTCGGTGTAGTTAAATGTTTCTCTTAGATAGTTGAGTTAAAGAGATCCTACGTCGATCTAAAGTTAAATACATCCTACGTCGGTGTAGTTAAATGTTTCTCTTAGGTAGTTGAGTTAAATAGATCCTACGTCGATCTAAAGTTTAATAGATCCTCCGTCGATCTAAAGTTAAATACATCCTACGTCGGTGTAGTTAAATGTTTCTCTTAGATAGTTGAGTTAAAGAGATCCTACGTCGATCTAAAGTTAAATACATCCTACGTCGGTGTAGTTAAATGTTTCTCTTAGGTAGTTGAGTTAAATAGATCCTACGTCGATCTAAAGTTAAATAGATCCTCCGTCGATCTAAAGTTAAATACATCCTACGTCGGTGTAGTTAAATGTTTTTCTTAGAAAGTTGAGTTAAAGAGATCCTACGTCGATCTAAAGTTAAATACATCCTACGTCGGTGTAGTTAAATATTCCCCGTAGGTAGTTAGTTAAAGAGATCCTACGTCGATCTAAGTTAAATAGATTGGTTCGACAATCTAGTTAAATATATCATGTGTTTATGTAGTTAAATAGGCCCTCGGGTGGTCTAAATCAAGAGATGTTATGAAACGAACTGTGCGGACTGTGCAAGGAACTACGTAATTATGGAGGCCTACATAATTATGGAATTCAGTGCATAGAAACCACAGGAAGTTTTGTCATGTGTTAAGACCATCAGTGGCAAGAGTAATGATACGGGAAAAGTCTTGGACTTCGACCAATGTCATTTATTCTCACACTACCCAATTCTGATCTCAATCACACACACAGTTTCCTATGATAAGTCTTCATAAGAAACGTTTTTCTGTCCGTAGTTCAAAACTCCATGTTTTGTTACTACAATAACTTCACTTTGAGGGTTGACATCTTTGCTAAGAATCCTAACATGGCCCAGAGTTTTACTTAAGGGCTCAATGGATTTGTCTGAAGGCAAAACCGTCACAGCTGTCTCCACAAGTTTCCTCTAAAACTAAATTTCGGGACGAAATTTCCTAAAGTAGGGGAGACTGTAACACCTGTGTCATTTCAACCATCAAACAAATGCCAAACCAATGAAATATTGTATTTCATACTTTGGATTTGTAAAAATATGTGTATCGTTTACACATATCAATTCTTGTTCGATTTCAAGCTCTAAATCGCTTTCTGGAAGGTTATACGCGCACTGATGCGTAAATATAACCAGTTTAATCCAACGAACACTCCGGAATAGTGAAATAGACTTAACATACCTTAAATAACCTTTACATAACTTAGATATAAGTTTTGGAAGGTTTGGTGTGGTGAAATCAAAGTTTAATCGCTTACAGGGACTAAAGTTGACAAACTGCGAAAGTATGCCAATTTGAACTGTAACAGACCTTCCGGGACATGAACATAAGTTAAACATACCATAAATATCCTTTACATAGCTTAGAAATAGGCTTTGAGGTGTTCGGTATGCTAAAATAAACTTTTGTGTCATTCAGGGACTAAAAGTGCACAAGTTTGCATTTTCGCGCATAACTTACGTTCTGAATACATCCGGACATCCAAAAATTTATGTAAGTACTAAAATATTTTATTGTTCACCATAAGAAAACATGCAGAAACTCAGTTTTTCGCATTCGGGACCAGATTCGATGTATTAGCCGTTGTTTAATTCACAACCACACATTCTAAACTTGCTTAGTCAGCGGATAAGGATGGAACTTAGGCACCATAACCTTACGACACATGTATGGATGGAATTTAAGCACCTAAGCACCATAACCTTGCGACACATGTATGGATGGAATTTAAACACCTAAACACCATAACTTTGCAACACATGTACGGATGGGATTAAGGCACGTTTTCCATGAAACGATCTTAACGGTTCGGGTATTCCTATAAATACCCCATACCCCCCATTGCTAAAATCACTAGAATTCTGATTTGAGAACCTCTAAGTTGAAACCATTGTTTCATACCTGAGATTCTTGAATCGGGATTAGCATTCGGGGACCCTTCGTAAGTATTCTTTCGTTCTTTTCCTTATTTTATTGCTTTTCGAGTCAGAAAGTCAAACTTTGTTTGACTTTCAGCGTTGACCAGTAATGGTCAATGCGAAGTTCGTTTGAACTTCGCAACGTGAGTGTAATCACGTTGGTCATAGTCCCTTGGGACTATGCCCACTGATTACCACGTTGTCTAGGGTCGTAGGGTAAGCGATCTGATAAATCGCTTATACCTCGAACCCGACCCAGTTTGGTCGATCATTAGGATCCGACCAAACACATTAGGTGACCATAGTAGGTAGGGAATAACCTTCCGAGGTTATACCCTACGGTCGCATCGTTTAAGTAGTTGTATGATAGGTAGTTTATATGCCTTAGGTAAATTACCAGAATACCCTTTTCATGTATAATTGGTAATTAAGCATATGTAACCTAAACCTTTGTCGCATAACTGATTATGTAATATGTTTAGGCATATAACACTTGTCATAGGACTAGTTAGACGGTCCGAACGCGTTTCACGCGAACGACGCGTTAAAGTAGCATAAGCTACCTAAACGGGTCGTAATGGGTCGTAGACACTTAGGTTAAGTTTCATTTAGTATGTAGGCTTTGATTAACCATATCACATGAGTTCCTACACTCATTTGGTTTACAAACCCTCATGCTACCCAGTCTTCCGATTTAGGTCCGTTTTATTAATGTAGTTACCTATATTAGGTGCCGTTTGATATTCCGCGATCTCTATCTTTGCTTGGTGGTTATCCTAGGACTTCTGAGCAATCTCAAGTGAGTACATAGACCCCTCTTTTACTGTTTTCCAAACTGTTTTGGGGTGGAACACATGTGCCTACTTGTTACTTTCATGCTTTCCTGTTTTCACATCATATACTGCTATGTTCGGTAGTACATTATAGTACATGATTTTATGACATTTCATGCTAGGTATGCCCAATTGTGTGCATTACTTAGTACATCGTTTTACATGACATTTTGACATAGACATCTGACATAGACATTTCGGCATAGACATTTTAACATGATTGACATTTGATCATGCATTTTCCCACAAAACATAACTTTGATTTAAACCAAGTTTTATTTCAATACTTTGTTTTTGTGCATATGGTTTAGTTGAGACATTTCACTTGCCATACATGACATCTTGACATAGACATTTGACATGGATATTTGACATAGACATTTGACATGGATATTTGACATAGACATTTTGACATGATTTACATCTTGACATGAATACTTTGACATATTATTCAATACATTTGACAATTGATTTAAACATAGACATTTTACATTGTTTGGTTTGATTAAGTGATTAAGTAACGATGTGTGTGTAATATGATACAAGCATGGTGGATACGCCGCTGGTACTTCCTATATATAAGTGTTTGTATGGTATTACATATCGTAGCATTATTTGAATCATTTCAGTTTGATACATATAACATTTTATACAAATAACATACTTTTCACAAGACATTGTTTTACAAACAACTTATCTTATACAAACCCATTTTACTATGGTTATTCATTTAACCATACATTATTCACTTATTTATACATATCATCGGAACTCATTGTTTTTCAAATGATTTACAAGACAAAGCAAATTATAAGGTTCATGACTAAACATTTTCTCAAACATAAGTCATGAATCTCATTTTCACAAAACCTATGTATCTCACAGGCATTTTTATGCTGACGTACCTATTTTCACATGTGTTTTTTAGGAGCTGTTGCATAAGATGATCAAGATACACATAGGCAGACTTGGGCTTTAGTGACAATAAAAGATACAAGACTAGTTAATTATGTTGTATTTCCTTGTTTGTTAAGACATTGTAACACTTTTAATCAATAAAACGAAACTTCAATTGCCATGGATTTGACACAATTAATTCTGTTACAACACTCCCCGATGTTTCCGCCACGTTTCGTATGTTCTACGTGGTCGGGGTGTGACACTTGACTACATGCCTGGTTTCACTAATTAATCCCCAAATGTAACGGGAGATTAATACTGGCTCTGGTGAGGCTAAGGTTGGCACTATCCTAGCATATTCAAAGAATATGGTAGTGTAACCCTTGCAGTCTATTCCAGTCATTTTAAGATTTAAGAACTTATTGACAATCTGTTCTTTTTCATGAGGAGGACATAATTTCCTTTCAACTATATCCTTAAAGTTGGTCCATTCCATATTATAAACTATGTCACTTCCTCTAGACTGGAGAATGGTATTTCACCACTCCAAGGCTGCATTCTTAACAAGATTAGAAGCAAACATAATCTTATCTTCATCTGCACATTTACTTATTTTTATGACTCCTTCTGTCTTTTCTATCCAGCGTAAAGCTGAAATGGCTCCTTCATTGCCTGAGAATTCTATTGGTTTGCATGGAAAAGTGGTCCGTTATTTTCGTTCACACTGTGACTTGGTTCAGTGGGTTGACGTTTACTTCCAATTACAGATTTATTATTTTCTGCTTCTTTAACAGTCTTCATAATATATGGCATAGCATCTATAATTCCTTGTGCGACTATATGTTCGATGGCACTATTATTCACTTGGTTCCCGTTATTATCATTATGCTGGTTTCCTGATTTACTTCGTTGTCCATCTGAATTGTAAACATTTATCAGGTATTACATCACAGAAGAAGATTTAATACAAATAATCATGCAAACAGATTGATAAAAAACGTCGAACATTGCGACTTTACTCTTTTTTATATATATATATCTATATGCATCGATTACAATTTACTACTGAAAATTAAACACACTAGTAGTTATGCATCGATAGTTATTTTAGTTTATATAATCTAGTTGATGATTTTTTTATATCAAGTACCACATTACACACACACACACACACATATATATAGTATATCATGTGCTGGCTTGTCTTAAAACTGCATTTCCCGCTCGTCATACTTCCAAACGAGTTTTTCTCCTATCTAACGGATCCTATTTCCTTCTTCGAATAATTCTTCGCCATATGAGCGGATTTCCTGCACATTTTCTTCGCTCATGGGTGGTAATGATGCTGGTATTGGGTCAGGGTAATGTGGTATGGGTTCTGCGTATAGGTATGGGTTGTTTAACACACTCTGAATATACCTGTCGTCGTTCCAAAACGGGTCTAAAGGGTTCAGGTCGGTATACTTTGCTATGGGATTTGGTGTGTGTGACACCCTGACCGGAGGCGGAAACGTCGAGGGCATCACGAAACTTGATAGAATGCATATGAGCACATGGTGATTAAATTAAAGTTAAAATATAATTAAGTTGATTGATAGGATTGCATTCACATCCAAACTAGTACAATACAACACATTGTTCACAAAAAGGTCCTTGTTTTTATTTAAAGCTAAGGCACTTGTCTTGAGCAATCCTATGTGATCCATAAGCAAAGCTAACTTCAAACAATCAACACCTGAAACATATGTTAAAATAAACGGGTCAACAAACGGTTGAGTGAGTTCATAGGTTTTGGTTAGTTTGGTAATAAACAAATAATGTGATAATGAAATAAAATGTTTAACAATGTGGCATTTGAGATGTTCTAAACAATTGAACGAAACAAGTCCCGCTTGGTGAACATTCAAACCTTGTAGACGGAACACGGCATTGATCACCCAGACTTCCGCAATGAATAACATGAACAACAACAACAACAATAACAACAACAACAATAGAGCTGCACTGGAAGTCGGATGGGGTGTCACCCCTATAGCGCTATAATGTACCGTTCGGCTTGTACGGAGTTAATGAACGTAATAATTAAGCATCAAGTAATCAAACAATTGCAAGGAAACAATCAAGATAGCCACAACAATGCAAATGAGTTTGTATCACATTATTACATATGTTTCACCCCGAAAATATTGTAAAACAGAAAATGGGGACTATGAACTCACCTTGCTTGTGAATCAAATTCCAAACGATTATATAGATAAGAGTTTTGCAGGAACAAGTTTTTCCACGCTACTCTATAAACATGCATGAAACAAACACATATGGAACATAGCATTAACAAGGGCAACACTTGTGATTTTGTATAAACTGGTGACAAGGTTTTGTGTTGTACTGTTTGACAATCTGTTTGGGGAACACTTTGGAAATTTGATAAATTTGAGAAGTGTTTATATAATTACTAGATTATACAAATAACAAGTAAAATATTATTATTTGTATATTTAAACAAATAATATATACATATAAGTAAATAATTATACTTTAGGTTTATTTATATATATATATATATATATATATATATATATCTTATAAAAATTATGTAAATAGTTTGTATAATTTAGGAGTTTTAAAATATATAATTCAAAAGTCCAAGTTTTAAATTTCAGAAAGTATAAATTATATTCAGTATTATCAAAACTTATGTATTTTCAGAATAATGTGATAATTATACAAATTAATTATCTAATAATTAATTTAGGCAGAATAATTAAAAATGATATTTTAATTATATAACAAGTATAAATCAGATTGAAAATAATTATTATGGCAGAAAAATAAATATGTTTTAAATAAACAGTTTAATTAATTGTTGAAAATGAAATAACTGAATAATTGTGTAAATAATTACCTAAATAATTATTTAAAACAGAAAAATTAGAAATAATATTTTTAAATAATGACATGCAATAATACAGATTTAAAATAAATATTATGGCCCTTGATAAATTTTATATAATATTCTGGAATTAAAAAAAAAACTGATTTTATAAGGTTTATTATATAAAAAAATAACATGCAAGTAATAAAACATGGTTTCTGGAATTTTTTATAAACTCAGTAAAACATGCACAATATTATAAAAATAATTTTGGGCATCAATTATATAATTATTTAATTTTAAATGATTAAAGTTTAACCTTAAAATATATGTAATTTAACTGTTTTACTTATAAAAATATCAAAACAGTTTCCAATATTTTAAGAAAAAATATTTTTACGAAGTATTCTGTTCAATATAATTAACATAAAAATTTCATCAATTAATTCTAAAAATTCGAATTAATATAAAATTTTAAAATCAGAACAGTGTTTAATTAAAATAAAATTAGATTTATAAAAGTTTTACAAACTTCTATATTTTTAATATATGCACCAATATGTAAGAAATGTATTATAAAAATTTCGGATTTTATAACATTAACATCGATTTAATATGAATTAATAATTGAAACTGCAATTAAATGGAAATTATATATATAAAAAAAAATCAAATCATCATCGTCTTCCCCAAATATCAGTCAACAGAAGTCAACATGTGTAATTGACCTATCAAACATGAATCAATCCTAAATTAAAGTTGCATGAACATTGAGCAGGTGAAATTATACCGAAGTGTCGAAGAAACTAGGTCCGGCAACGTCTCAGGTGTGCTTCCGGGTATGTCCGGCGAGTTGAAACTCCGGCGGAGACACAGAGGTCAACCAGAGGAGATATACGAATTGTTTAAGTGTTTTGAAAGGTCAGTGAGGTTCGTAGAGGTATCAGGAATCATTTAACGAGTTCAATTGATTCAAAAACATACGGAAACTGACAATTCGATTCCCACTATAAATTTTAAAAATTATTTCCGGTTCCGAAGACAATGTTGCATGGTTTGGTAAAATTGAGAACTTTGGACGTTTTACATTGTCTAGGAGAACATGCAGGTGTGTTAATCGGTGCATAAACGTTTGTTGGTTTGCGATTGGATCGAATCCGGCGGACTAAACGGTGTAAAAACCGTTTTGAATTCGAGTTTCATGTTAGCCCCTGATGTTTCAATATAAACAGAACAGGTCCCTCAACTTTTAACTAGAAAGTCTAACTAAGTTAGTTGTTAAATAAGAAATCCTTTATAAAATAACTAACTGGGTTAGTTAATCCGGTTAAATAACTTTGAAATTCGACAAGAATGGTCCCTGGACTTGTTTAACTGAACATGTTAACTAAGTTAAATTTTAAAGTTGAATTCCTTTTATAATTTCTAACCTGGTTAGGGTTTTTAACTGAAATCAGTTTCAAAAATTTCAAGTATAGTCCCTAGACTACAAGTTTGATAAAATGACCCAATGGTCCTTGGACTTAAATTTCAAAATTATATATATATTTATTTATTTTATATAATATAAGTTTCTAAAATTACATTTTAAACCCTACACTTTTAAAACTTTTAAAAACTTATATTTTTAATTTATAAATCAAGTTTCAAAAATGTCATAAAGGACCCTAAACTTTATGTTTTACAAATTTATTGTTTTTAACCCGAATATTTAAGTTTCAAAAATTACAATTTAGTCCCCGAACTTTATATTTTGTAAAATAGTGACGGTTTTATCTACGGATTTAAAATCAGAGTTTTCAAGCAAGTTTCAAGAAATGACAATTTGGTCCCTCAACTTATACTTTCACAAAGTGACACGTTTGGCCCTTGTAGTTAGTGCGGCCTTGTTTACAAGTACAAAACTAAGATAAATTGTAAGTATTCACGTGTTTGGGCCGGCAAAGCATGCAGCGACGATAAAACTAAACATGTATCAAACAAATTGCATCTCAAAATATGATGTGTATCAAACAAGTACATGTTTGAAAATCAAGGTTGTTACAGTGTGGGTATTGGTTCTTCATGAGGATATAATTCTTGATATGACATATTGTCATCCCACCTTGGATCATACTCTAAAGGGATTGGTGCTGGGATTCTAGGTATCTCATTGGGGTCAAATGCTGGGATTGGGAATTGGTCTTCCTGATTGGGTTCTAACTCCATTTGTTGGTCGGGAAATAATGGTAACAGTGGTGGTTGAGCTATTTGGTTTAGATTAGGGTCTGCTGTTGTAGTGGCTAACATATGGAAATCTGCTAACTGCCTATCAAGTTCTTCTTCCCACAATGGCCTATTAATTGCTTCCTGGGTTTGGTCATTCACTTCCCTATTCGCTTTTGCTAGTGCTCTCTGTTGGTGTAATTTCTTCATCCTTTTCCTCATGTCATGCGCTCCCCTACTAAACCATCCTTTCTTTTTGGGAGGGAATGGTTCCTCAGATTGTGCCTTAAAGATAAAGATTCCTTCCTCAGTATCAGCAGAGTATCCTGAGGGGGTTGGCTGAGATGATGAAGGGGTAAGGTCCCAAAAACCTCATAAAAAGGATTTGAGACCATACCACAAACTAACTTTTCCAGCCTTTTGACCTTGCGCGGCCGCGCACTGGTCCTACTAATGGAAGAAAGGAATCAGTAACTTATAGTCGCGCGCCCAAAAGATAAACATAAATCTTTGCGCCTTCTCCCATTCAATAAAGGATTAAAAAGCCTTTGTACAATACTTCCGCCACAACACCCAGACTTAGATATCATTTTACCCAGGCTTGGGATTTATTTGTCTGTGTCCACACAGTTAGGTATCACACCGGATTATGGCAGTAATCTTCTAGAAAGAAATACAATCGTGCACCACCCAGACGGTTATAACCGTCTGGACACGTGTCGTCACCAGAAGCAATTCTGAAATCACAACAAAGGCATGCAATCAGGGAGTAAATCTCCACTTAATCTCTTTCCACGTGGCAATCCCCTGGCCACAGATCAAACCACGATCCGTGTGCATTCACTTCGGATCGAGGTTAATTAACGTCAGATCAAAGAAATCAAACGGAAGAAAAATAACCGCTACGGCGTTAAGCATTTTCCGTTATCTTTTCAATAATAGGTTTTCCCTCCCAAAACTCCCGGTTATAAATAAGAGAACTGTTCAGGTATAAACTTAGACTACTTTCACTCTTCAAATACTTATCTTCTTCGATACCAATACTTATTCTCACGCCGGAGTCGGGTCAAGGAGAGAACCTTCTTCTCCCCTTGGCGAGGCTAACGGTGTTCTTTTTTGCAGAGCTACCGGAGAAGTTAATCCATTACGACTGAATCAACCGAGAGAGAGCTAACCCTTTATGCGGATTCAAACCCCCTAACTATCTCTGTTCCGACCATTTAGTTAGTGTTTCTTCATTGGCGCCCACCGTTTTCTCAGTTTTTCTAGTTTCTACCTCGTTTTGATTCAGTTCATTCTATTTTCTGTCTTTACACATGGCAGAAAATTCGTCATCTCACCGACAACCTGGTCCTCGACCAAATGTCGAAAACAATTTACAGCTAGATAAATCTCCAGAACATTGGTTTAGCAGATGCCAAGCTGCTATAAACACAATCGTTGTTCAAATCGTCAGATCTGATTTGTCAAACATCAGATCTAAGAAAGAAATTGATACCTCAGAATTGGATCCACCAACACCACACAAGGAGGACATCCAATTCAGCCGATATCGCAGTTATCAGAGACAAATACACATGGTTCAGGGAGGTCCATCACGAAGACCAAATAAACGAAACTATGATCAACATTGGAGAGAACAGCAAATAAACAGATTACTCGGGGAGAAGAAAGCTCAAACAAACGGGCTAAGACTTAAAGAACTCCGTATGTTTTCCGCAAAAAAGACACGACTTATTAAAAGCGGCGGAATTATCAGGGAGTAAGTTAAGTTCCATTTAATTATCCAAAAAACTTTGTAACGCCTCTGAGCATTATCCATGAATAAAATTACAAAGTTTCTATTATTTTTGTGTTTACAAAATGCATGCAATTCCTTTTTAGTAAGCGCAAAAACATTATGGTAGTATAACACAAAGCTCCATGCGCGGTCAGTGATCACGTCACAAACGACCATAAACTCATACATGAGCTTCATACCAACTTTATTCGCCTTACTCAAAACAAAAGTAATTGTACTCATGCAATATATTGTAAAGACATATTAACAAAATAAATAGAAACATACTATGTTTGGCGTACAAATACGTCCTGAAAGGTTTAAGGCACAGCAGTGTTTAAAACCCATGCGCAACAGCGCACCATCAAAACAAGGATCAACATCCTACATAGAAAAAGTTGTTCAAATACAATTTCACCCCTACTCTAAATCTTCTCCCTCATCCGGAAAGATTTCCTTAAGCTGCGCAACGTGATCATCCGATTGCAACGCCACATTTATCAACTCCATCACTGGCAGTTGCAATTTATTAAACTCTGCCTTCATAGCAGCAAGCGCACTGGAAGTATTAACACCAAAGGTAGCAGATTTGCTATCATCCCAGTTAACCTTTAAAGCGCTATTCACATGTTGAGAACATTCCGCATACCCTTGCGCATAACCATCTCGTCGCGCAGCAACCATCAAATTCGCAACAGTTTTATCCAGTTCCTCAGAATTTAATACAGATTCAGCAACCTATAACATCAGATAAAGATAAGATCGAAGCAAGAAAAGCGCATACATGAACTAAAAGAAGAAAGGAACTTACACATGCAATCCCGCGATCCTTCAACCAGGTCATATCATTCTTCAAGGGTTCAAGCTCGCTTTCCGCAGAAACCCGCGCCATTTCTGAATTCTCCAATTTCTCTTCAACTTCAGTTAAACGGCGGGAGGTTTCAGTATTATCGGAACGCGCAAGCTCCAGATCCTTCTTCAATTGTTCCTGGTCAGAAACCAAAGCGGTAAGTTCCTCTAATTCTTTATCTCTAACGGCAAGAGTGGCTAAAGCTTGTACCTCCCGTTGCTCACTTCGCTCCCTATGAGAGCGCGCTTCCTCCAACAAAGTTTCCATGTCAGCTTTTTCTTTCTTCAATCTTTCCACCTCCGCATCTTGATTCTTCAGATTTTCAACCTCAGCCTTGAGGTTATTTATGATGTTACGAAGGCTTGCCTTCTCGGCATTATCCTTCTCACAAATTTTCCTCCAATTTTTGCGCTCCTCAGACAAAAGCGCAGCTTCAGCTTCAGCTTTTCTTTTCCAACCGGAAACTGACCATTCCTCAGTCTTGCGCTCCGCTTCAAATTTCGCTTGCTCAGTCTCTAATTTAGCCTTTAACTGAGCCACAAGTTTTTCATCTTTTGCAAACTTCCTTTGTGATGCAGCAAAGGATACTCGCTCTTTATGCATGCTATACCATTCACGCACTATACGATGAGTGGTAGAAACATGAGAAGCAGTTTCTGCAAGATAAGACTGATAGGTCTGTTCGAAAGGCTGATTTTCTTGAAATTTAACCTCGCCAGGCGGAAGTATCCCCTGCAACCAGTCTCGACATATCCGCCAGTCCGAGAAAGTATCTCCTTTCTTCACATTCCAAACAGGAATATGAGGGTCAGCAGCATCTTTATCCGCATACATCCGGTAGTAATATTCTCCTAAAGTTTCTTCCGGACGAATTG
This sequence comes from Helianthus tuberosus, assembly GCA_030545235.1. Lineage (NCBI taxonomy): Eukaryota > Viridiplantae > Streptophyta > Magnoliopsida > Asterales > Asteraceae > Helianthus > Helianthus tuberosus. The sequence continues at coordinate 146,686,540 of CM060414.1, read as the reverse complement.
GAGATTGTTTCTCAATACCAGCAGAAGAACCTGCCTCCTCAGTAGCGACCTTTTCAGCATGCTCAGGAACAGTTTCAGAAGGTCTGGGAGGAGAAGATTGGATTGTCTCAGCAGTTTTCTTTTCCGGCATCGGTTGATTATCATCATTTACCATACTTGGCTCAACAATCTGTTCAGTTTCTATGTTAATACCAACAGGCTCCTCAACCTCAACAGTTTCCTCAACACCTTCTCCAGCTACCTCTGAAGGCTCCAACGGAGGGGTAACAGTAGCGCGCGGTGGGGAAGAGGGAAGTTCTTTATCAGCCACAGTTGGTATGTCCACAGAGACAGGAATTTCTGAAGAAACAAAAGTCTATAAAAAATCCTATCCGTTCAAAGAAAACAAAGAAAATCAATACATACCAGGAATGGATTCTGAAACAAAAGCATCTAGGTTTCCCTTCCTAGTAATTTTCTTCCTCTGCACTTTCTTGGGAGGTTGACCCTCCGCATCAGCATCAGCTGGCTTCCTTTTACCGGCCTTCCTATGAACCAAACGCTCGGGACTAGAATCCAGATCGATAGGCTCATTTGGATTGGAAGGAGGAATATCAGCAGAACCCTTCGGTTCTGGTTTCGGTTCTCGCATAGTCACTACAGGAGTAAGACCCTCCAATGAGTCAGAAACCACCACATAGTCACACCTGGAAACAGAAGAGCAGCGCGTACCTTTCTTCTCTCCAGCATTTTTTGCTTTCAAAGGTTGCGCTTTAACAGTTTCACTCCTCTTCGGCGCAGAAGTGGACATAGTTGCGCGTTTTTTCTTCTCAGGGCCTATGCCCAAATTCAACAACTCACCTACAAACAAGCGCAAGATAGAGAAATTTACTCAAAGCAAGAAAGAAAAGAAAAACAGATATAAACTCGCCAGCACCAGTTGCCGGTTGAACAGATAAGTTCGCGTCCTGCGGAAGCACAAAATTCTTCACAATGCGGTGATACCAGAGCTCCTCCTCAGGTTTCTTCTTGATGGTCCCCATTCTTCCGCCTTCCCTCTTAAAAGCAACAACATATAGAGAAACAACTGCATTAAAGGGAAAGTAGGTCAAAAAAAAAAAAAAAAAAAAAAGAAGAAAACGACAACAAGAGGAACAGTGACAAAACCCCAATACTTACTATGACCATCCTCAGTATACACAGGTTTATCATCTCGTTCCATTTTCCAGTTCAAACTCATACCAGCTCCGACTAGGGCTTTCTCCGGCAAAGCAATATTGGGAACATCCTTCAGATCTTGGTACCAGTTCTCATCAACAGGGGTCTGAATAGATTCAATCGGAACATCGTCTTTCCCTCTTAGCTTCATCTTCATCGGAATCACCCCAGCTTTAATGAAGAAAAATTTCTGTTTCCAATCATGAAATGATTTTGGGGGCTGATGAAGAATTTTCTTTGCGGAAGCCCTCTGAACAAATGAGTAAAATCCTTGGGTACAGTGCATCTGATGAAAAACCCTAAATCGAGGAACGGTCGGCTCCACATGCATCGTTCGACATACAAATTCGAAATGACGAACCCTAACCATACCAATAGGGTGAAGTTGGGAGATATGCAGATTGTAGAATCCAAGAATTTCAAGGAAAAATTTCGTAACAGGCAATCGAAAGTTACCATCGCAGAAAAAATCCCAAAAAAGGGTAATATACCCTGCCGGAGCATTCGCTGCCGTTTGCCCTTCTTCAGGATACAAGGCACCCCAGTTCTCCGGGAATTTAAGATTCTGGATTAAACCCTCAAAAGACGCCCTGGGCCACTTCAATGGTGGAAGTTCAGTTGACATCTCTTCAACAAGATCCTCTTGATGTTCTCCGGTTGACATAAGCAGGGGAATGACGGAAAGTATTTCTTCAAAACAAGGAAAGGGGAAAAGTTTTCAAACAAAACAATGATTACACAGAAGGGGTTACCCAGACGATTATATACCCATCGCAATAAATAAGCATCGGTAACCGTCGCAGTACTGTTCCGGATATCACGATTACCCAAGCAACAGAAAAAGCAGATGTCAGAACATACACGCGTTTACACGCGCGCGTGTAAGACACGAATGGTAAAAAACAATTGACAATGACAGGCTGTCAAAATCAATTTACTGATACAGTGTCAAATCAAAGATTTTTTACAAAAAATCTTTACAAACTCAGTAAATTCAAATCTTTTCAGAAAAGATTTCTTTTCGCGCCCAAAAAACATTTCCCTCTCCTAAGTCCAGTGCTCCACTTACTTGCATAAGTACAACACTAGACTGGGGGGACTTGAAGGGGTAAGGTCCCAAAAACCTCATAAAAAGGATTTGAGACCATACCACAAACTAACTTTTCCAGCCTTTTGACCTTGCGTGGCCGCGCACTGGTCCTACTAAAGGAAGAAAGGAATCAGTAACTTATAGTCGCGCGCCCAAAAGATAAACATAAATCTTTGCGCCTTCTCCCATTCAATAAAGGATTAAAAAGCCTTTGTACAATACTTCCGCCACAACACCCAGACTTAGATATCATTTTACCCAGGCTTGGGATTTATTTGTCTGTGTCCACACAGTTAGGTATCACACCGGATTATGGCAGTAATCTTCTAGAAAGAAATACAATCGTGCACCACCCAGACGGTTATAACCGTCTGGACACGTGTCGTCACCAGAAGCAATTCTGAAATCACAACAAAGGCATGCAATCAGGGAGTAAATCTCCACTTAATCTCTTTCCACGTGGCAATCCCCTGGCCACAGATCAAACCACGATCCGTGTGCATTCACTTCGGATCGAGGTTAATTAACGTCAGATCAAAGAAATCAAACGGAAGAAAAATAACCGCTACGGCGTTAAGCATTTTCCGTTATCTTTTCAATAATAGGTTTTCCCTCCCAAAACTCCCGGTTATAAATAAGAGAACTGTTCAGGTATAAACTTAGACTACTTTCACTCTTCAAATACTTATCTTCTCTGATACCAATACTTATTCTCACGCCGGAGTCGGGTCAAGGAGAGAACCTTCTTCTCCCCTTGGCGAGGCTAACGGTGTTCTTTTTTGCAGAGCTACCGGAGAAGTTAATCCATTATGACTGAATCAACCGAGAGAGAGCTAACCCTTTATGCGGATTCAAACCCCCTAACTATCTCTGTTCCGACCATTTAGTTAGTGTTTCTTCAGATGAGGTTCCTTTATTCTTTGGGGAACTAGCTAATTGACGGTAAGCATCGGATGTACCTTGCTCACTCATACTGTAAACTAACAAATTGTCAAATAACACAAAATAATAATATACATATTTACACAGAATCACATAAGTTATTTCCTAACACAATTGGTTAAAATTTAGGTAGAACACCTAAATGGCTTAAACCAGTGGCTGTAGCTCTGATACCACCTTCTGTCGCAGCCCCCGACCCCTGCCCTGGGAGCGGGAAGCCACGAGCCAGTCAAGTGGTACCGGTGTTTATTAATATGGCAGCGGAATTTAAAACATCAGGACCGTAGTTAGGAAATATTTATCAGAGTTAAAACACCAAACTTTTATAATAAACACATGGGTTAAAACCCAAGTTTCATTCACAATCTCCTTTTATTTAGGTAACTTTTATAGCCACTTCTTTAAGCTTTCAGTGCTCTCCAGCTGGCTTCTATAAGCTTCACATTAAGTTACCTGAAACACGTTTTAAAAACATTTTATCAGCAAGAAATACTGGCGAGTGCATCCCATTGTAATCAAAATAGTTTTTTTTATAACTTTACAGTATTGAGAGCATCAGCGATTACAATGTTTATATCTACCAATATACTTATTCAGTATTGTCAATTCCCTGACTTGTGATCATGTTACTCATTGGCTAACTCGTCGTCCAATAGTAACGGATTACAAGTAATGTATACAAAACCCCAACATACCGGCAGCAATTGAAGAATTCATAGACTCAATCACTGTTAAGTATAATTTAAAACATTTGAGGTTTTGGTAAAATAGTTTGGTAGAAAAATGACTCATAAAAAGGGTTTACAAAAATAGAATGTACTCATATTGTTAACTTAGATAATACTATAGCTTCCTGTTGGTTCTTCTGGTTATAATCTATTAAAATTAAACAATGCACAGTTTGGTAGAAAAATGACTCATAAAAAGGGTTTACAAAAAGAGTACTCATATTGTTAACTTAGATAATGCTATAGCTTCCTGGTGATTCTTCTGTTATAATCTATTAAAATTAAACAATGCACACGTGTTAGTAAGATAACCCAAATCACATTAGCCATACAACACGAGACAGAACTCCAACGAACTGAGTCAGGTAGAGCCTTGACATGCGTTACGGAGCCCTAGATCAATCGGGTAGGGTAACAAATACGTGATCGGGGATTATAATACTTACAACGAGGCAGAGCTTCGCATTTTAGGGGTATAATATCGAGCAATACTTTGCTATTATAGGGACAAAGATACAGAAAAGAAACGAGCAACGAGAACTGAGGTCTCGGCCTCCTTTTATAGCCTGATCATAGGGCGGCTCGCGCCCCACGACCCACTTGGGTAGGCCCTTGGCGGCCTGCGAGACCCTAGACTAGGGTTGTAGCTTTGGTGAATCAACATCGTAGGTTCAACACGCATCTAGACACGTGGTGGCTCGAGGGCTTTCCTGGTGTAACTCCGTCGCGCCCCGCGAACTGGCCAGCTAACCTAGTCGCGGCCCGCGAACGGCCAACAATATTTGTTTTATTTGATTTTTATGAATATTAAGGTAATTTAGACCCGTTAATGTATATTCAAGGTATAATAGGAACGTTTTGGGTTGTTTTAGGAGGGTTGTTATAAGAGCTGCCTAGGAGAAGGCGCAATGCACGCATGTTTGTGCGCGGTGGACCGCGAACAAGTCCGCTACCACCACTACCACCTACCTAGCCGCCTATCCCAGAGGATCCACAAATGGTTGGACCCTCCAACACTGCGCCTGTGATTGACACAACACCGGCTACTTTTGCTCAACCACCACCACCAGTGGGTTTTGATAACCCAATCCCATCGTATCCAGATATGTCTAGGTACAACCCGTTTGAGCCTTCACCGCTAGTAGATTTTAACTACCAGGCGCCTTCGTACGACCCTTACTTGCAAGCGGCTGTACGTAATGCCTTTTAACCCTCTCCTTTCCCACCAGCATACCCATCTATTGGGTATCCAAGTTATGGTTTCCAGTATCCAGCTGTGCCTCAGTCACAGCCACAACCACCACCGCCACAACAACTAGAGGCCATAAATCAGGCCTTAGAAAGGGTGGAGGATGTTCCACGAAGGGCTGAAAGGAGCGGGAAGAAGACTGGTAAGTTCCTCAAGAAACTTACCAGACTAATTAAAGGGAAGAAAGATGAGTGAAGATTTCTTTGTTCATCTTGTACTGTATTTGTTATTTCAATTAAGTCCCTACGTGGACATGTTATTTTTTTTAGTTTAGTACCTGCGTGGACATGTTTTATTTTCAGTCTCTGCGTTGCCAGGTTCGACTCGAACAATTGCTGGACTATAAAGGTATAAACCGAAAGTCAAAGCAATTATCGAAATTGCTTGACTTTTGGCTTTAAAAGCCTAATAAACGAAAATACAGGTGAAAGGAGCACTTACTAGTGATCCTCTAATGAAAAAGAACTTGACTAGGAAGCTCATATGGACCAGGAACCTCCATAAGTGAAGAGATGAGTGAAAACAAGAAGGTGCAAGTTTAAAGTGTTGCGAACACTTCAATTTATAGTTGTGGAGGATTGTTGTGATGATCACAAGTGTTATGGAGGGTTAGGAGATGATCACACATGTCCTCATAGGCATCTCGTGCAGCCGTGCAGCCCATGGTTTCGAGAATATGGTTTTTGGCAGCTTTGTGTGGCCACCAAGGCAAAATCTATCGTTGGGCAGGCTTTGCGGACCGTAAAGCTGGTCCTTTGCGGTCCGTAAAGGGTCTCGACCAAGAAATTCATATTTTTAACTTGCCACCTTTGGTCCATGATGTATCGAAAAATACATCTTTTATTCGTGTTCGATTTAGTCATTTTTAGTTAGTTTCATCGTCGTTTTAGCTAGATTGTACATACTTTCGATATATTTGTGTTTTCCAGGTCTTTGTTGCTAAAAAGTGCATATACGAGTAAAAAATTTGACAAGAAGAAGTGTTGGATCAGAAAACGGAAGCTCGAGAGCTAAAACGGAGTGAAAAACAGCATCTGGGACTTTCTGGCGGGCCGCGAAGACCTCTAACTCAATCTTTCGTGCCCCACCAATGAATTTAAATGGTTTTTGTGATTTAAGCGAGTCGCGGGCCGCGTAGGTTGTCTATAATTTTGTTCGCGGGCCGCGAGAACGTGAAACAGTAGCCGACTTCATTTTTTTCAACGGCTAGAGGGTTAGAAACTTATATAAACATGTCATTCGATCACAGCCGACACATTGACGAATTTTGGACATCTTGGAGGTTGTTTAGAGGTTGATTGAAGATCATTGAAGCTTTTGAGGCCTAGGAATCATCGGGTAAAGCTCGGGAGCACTCGGGAGTGAAGATTTCGGGTTCATTCTTCCCATCTCTTTCTTGTTTCTTTTGTTCTTGATTTGTTCTTGATGAATTCTGTTGTGATTAAGTTTGTTACTATGTTTTTCGTTATGATACTCGGCTAGAAACTTCAAACTACATAGGCTATGATGAATGTTTAACAAAGATTGGATTTTTATTTGTTATTAACGTTGGTTTATGGTTTTTCTTGGAAAGTAAAGAACTTTGGAACCTTTGATTTGGTGTATATGCGCATCTTGTGTTGATTTTCAATTAATGCTCATTTCACATGAATCTTGATGAATGTCTTTCATAGAATAGGTTCGTGTTAATTATCGAATCTTCATGGGTTTGGGTAATTTTTAGGTGAATTGGTTAATAGCCTTAGAAACGGTAATTAAGAGATTATTGAAACTTGATATTCTACTAATCTTGTCGCTGAGAGGCTCGAGGTTATTAATAAGTCTCGGTTTGGTATAGCCAGGATTAGGTTGTGAGAGAAATCGGTCTTAGTTCCCTAATCATATTCGTGTCTATTAAACCAAGTTAAAATCCATAGTTGCCTTAGACTTTCGCGCTAAGAGGTAGATTGTCATATTAGGGCACTTTCCAAGAAGTTAGAGGACTGAGAGGAAATCTAACAACCGGTAGTCGTAACAGTCTTGTAGAGTGTCACAAGTTTCTTCCTGAGAAGGGTCGGGAGGTCTTAGTAGGGATTTCTTAGGGTTTAGCATTAAAAGATCCCGGTTCCATACCACGTTAATTTCGAATAGAAATCCATTCCTAGTTGAACATGAGTCTAGCCTAGGTAGTCTTCAGCTTGGGTGAGCCCTACTCAGGTCGTCCCAAAGAAAGGGGGATGACAGTCGTTCTGATTGAGAAAAATGAGCTCATACCTTCACGTACAGTCACCGGGTTGGAGGGTGTGCATTGACTAACGAAAGTTAAATGACGCCACCCGCAAATACCAGTTTTCGCTCCCATTCATTGATCAGATGCTTGAGCGGCTCGTGGGTCAGCAGTTCTATTGCTTTCTCGATGGGTTTTCGGGTTACTTTCAGATCCCCATCGCACCAGAGGATCAAGAAAAGACAACCTTTACATGTCCATACGGCACATACGCGTACCGACGCATGTCGTGTGGTCTATGTAACGCTCCAGCTACATTCCAGTGATGCATGATTGCGATCTTTCAGGATATGGTAGAGAGTTCGATGGAGGTTTTTATGGATGACTTCTCGGTGTACGGTAATTCTTTCGATCATTGCTTAGTTAATCTTGAGAAGATGTTGAGGAGATGTGTCGAGACGAAGCTAATGTTGAATTGGGAAAAGTGTCACTTCATGGTAACTGAGGTGATTGTCTTAGGTCATAAGATTCAAGGGCTGGTATAGAGGTAGATAGAGCGAAGATAGATACGATCAGTCGGCTTCCTCCGCCGACAAGTGTTAAGTCGATTCGTAGTTTTCTCGGTCATGCGGGCTTTTATAGGCGCTTCATTAGAGACTTTTTTAAAATCACTCGCCCCATGACCCAACTCTTAGAGAAGGATGTTCCTTTTGTCTTTCACAAGGAGTGCCTTCAAGCGTTTGAATTTCTTAAAGATAAACTCGTGAGTGCACCTATTCTTGTATCACCCGACTGGAGCTTGCCATTCGAGCTCATGTGCGACACTAGTGATTACGTAGTGGGTGCGGTAATAGGGCAGAGACGGGAGAACCACTTTCACCCGATCTACTACGCGAGTAAAACATTGAATGACGCCCAAGAAAATTACACCACTACTGAGAAGGAACTATTAGCCGTTGTGTTTGCATTTGACAAGTTCCGTTCTTACCTTGTTCTTTCGGAGACCATAGTGTTCACCAACCACTCAGCTCTGCGTTACCTTTTTCAGAAGAAGGACGCTAAGCCGCGTCTTATACGATGGATTCTACTCCTTTCCGAGTTTGATATAGAAATTAAGGATAAGAAAGGAGCGGAGAACGTCGCGGCAGACCATCTTTCACGTTTGGGGGATCCGAGTAGGGAGGCGATTCGTGAGGAGGCGATAGGAGACAGATTCCTTCACGAGTCTATTGATTTTATTGCGGGAGAGAATGAGGGTTTGCCGTGGTTCAGTGATCTAGCTAATTAGCTACCTTGCAAACGGGTTTGTGATGGACGGGATGAGTCGTCAGCAGAAGAAGTTATTAAGCAATGCACAGAGATACATATGGGATGATCCCTACCTCTTCAAGATAGGAGGTGATCGGATTTTGAGGAGATGTGTGAGTAGAGAAGAGGGTTTAGATATTATTTGGCATGTTCATGAGGCCTTGACAGGGGGTCATCACGGTCCACATGTGACCGCTCAGAAAGTTTTCGATTGTGGTTTTTATTGGCCATCTGTAGTTAAAGACGCGGTTGAGTTTGTGAAGACTTGTGATTATTGCCAACGAACCGGCAACATCTCATCCAAGGATGAGATGCCCCAAAACCCTATTCAAGTTTTAGAAATCTTCGATGTGTGGGGCATCGACTTCATGGGGCCTTTCCCATCTTCGAGTGGGAATATGTACATCCTCGTGGCTATTGATTAAGTTTCGAAGTGGGTGGAAGCTCAAGCTTTGCCTACAGACGATGCACGAGTGGTGGTAAGATTTTTGAAGAAGTTGTTTACGCGTTTCGGTACCCCCAAAGGCAATTATTAGTGACCGTGGGACGCACTTTTGTAATGCCGTAATGGAAAAGGCATTGGAGCGATATGGAGTTACGCACGTTTGTCTACCGCTTATCATCCACAAACAAACGGTCAAGTCGAGAACGCGAATCGAGGAGTGGAGAGTATTTTAGAAAAGACGGTGGGGAAGAGCCGAAAGGATTGGTCGGATAAGCTAGATGATGCATTGTGGGCGTTTCGTACTGCCTACAAGACGCCATTAGGTACGACTCCTTTTATGATAGTGTATGGAAAAGCGTGCCATTTGCCGGTAGAATTAGAGCACCGGGCTCTTTGAGCACTTAAAACCGTGAATTTAGATCTCACTGAGGCCGCTAGGAAAAGATTCTTTCAAATCCACGAATTGGAAGCTCTTCGGGATGCCGCATACGACCGTTCATGGAGAATCAAAGAAAGGACAAAGGCATTGCATGATAGGAAGTTGCGTAAGTTGAAGGAGTTTCGAGGGGGCGATAAAGTGCTTTTGTTCAATTCGAGGTTGAAGTTGATTGCCGGAAAGTTAAAGTCAAGATGGTCCGGACCGTATATCGTGAAGGAGGTGTTCCCATACGGTACCGTGGAGTTGTTCGACGAAGTGGGGGGAGGATCGTGGAAATTTAATGGACATCATTTGAAACACTACTTAGGGGGTCCCATCGATACCACCGATGAGGAAGAAATTCCTCTTGTAGACCCGACTAGCACCGTCGCTTAGGTTCTTCAGTGAAAACTCAAGTGTAGAGTTTTGTATATTTAGTCGTTTTCGTGTCGTGTCTATAGCGTAGCTAGTTTTTATTTTTTTTTTAATTATTTTGTAGTTTTGTGTTTTGTCGCTTTTGCATCCGTGTTTTTGTGTCATGAGAATTTACAGGTAAGCATCACCTTTACACGATCGAGATCGACGAGGAAATAGCGTGCCAGGTATGTTTTGAGTTTAAATCGGAAAATGGGTCTTTGGGGGTAATTTGGTAATGTTAAAATAAATTTTGAGCCAAAAATGCAGTTTGCAGACTGCACTGTCTGTTTAGTTTAAATCCTCGCGGGGCGCGACCCCCTACTTAAGCTTTTTCGCGGCCCGTGAGGGAATCAAATGAATTGTTGAATCATTGCGAGTCGCTGGGCATGAAGCCCTTACTCTTCATTTTCGCGGGCCGCGAGAATGATGCGAGTCGGACAAACAGTTTTAAACCCCAAAATTTTGAATCATTTTTTACCTAATCTCCCTTTTCTCCTACCGTCGGCGACCACAAAAAAACCACAGGAGACCCATACCATCACCGATCACCACTTCTAATTAATCATTCATTATTGCTCATCCTTAATCATCTATTACCATTATCACCACGAATCCACGAGTCCGCCATTTTTACACAAAGTTTGAAGTGGGTGTCAAGTACTTGCTATTTTCATCTTTGTTTTCTGCATTCGAATCGGCCACCAGGTATACTCTCTTGGAACTTCTATTTGAGTATGTTTTTAGTAGTCAAGTTTCAGTTTTTATTATTGAGTCAAGGTCTGTGTCAACATGTGTCTTTGGTCCAGTTTTTTTTAGGGTGATAACTGATTACGGGTAGCTCGGGTTGGTTGCTGATTGCTTAATACGAGGTTGCGGGTGGTTCGGGTTGGTCTGTTCAGTTTTTCAACAGGTGGTAACAGGTTGTTTGGGGGTCATTGTGTGTGATTATTGCGGAAGGTTTAGTTTTTTTTAGGAGGCTGAAGTCACTTGTTTGCTTATGTTTAATGGCTGGGTTGATACCACAACTGAATATTTTGCGGATAGTTAACAGGGTATGTAAGTGGTGATGATTCGGTCCAGTAGTTACGTGTGGGGATTGGGGTGGTTAATGTCTAAAACACAATCAAATGTTGAAACTGAATTGAGTTGAAAGTGCGAAAAGGAAAAACAATGAACAGAGGAACGAAATTTTTTTTAGCCGAATTAAACTTTTAATGCGTCGGACACTATCACTTGGGTTGTTTAGGTGTGAACAAGTTGAAAGGACTAATTTGGAGGTCGTTACTTATGTTTTGTGGTTGTTTGGCTTGGGAGTAGACAAGGTATAGTGTGGGGATAACTGGTCGGTTGTTTTTGCGATAAAAGTATGATATTTTCACAAATTTTTTCGACCCGTTTTCCATTGCTTCCACACTTATGCTTTGAAATTGTGTTTTGTTCGGCACGTGGGTTTACTTGAGGGCAAGTAACGTGCCGGGAGGAGGTAGGATTGTAAGTCGTGTGTATTTTGTGTATACTGCGTCTAGTTTAGATCGAGTCTAGTTAGTGTCTAATTGGCGTCCGTTGGGTCGTTATTGAGTCATTTTAGTGTCTTTTTGCTTCGTTTGCTTATTTGAATATTAAAACCACTCGCCCATACTCAATCTCCATTCGGGAGAGGTTCGGTTCATGCTTAACATGGATTTGCAAAACGTCGTTTGAAGTCACTTTGTTTTCAAAACTTCGGTCGCGAATGAAATGCTATACGACCGGCATTTTTTTGTATATATTTTATTTTATTCGTTAAAAAATAATAATAATAAAACAATAAAAATTATAAAAATAAAAATCATAAAAATTATAAAAAATCAGAAAATTCTTAAAATTCCAAAAAAAATTTAAAAAAAAACCAAAAATGAAAAAAAAATAGTTTGTGATTACTAACGTTTAACCTGTTTTGCGCTTTATTGAAATATGTTTACAGGATGTCAGGTGCAGCCTCATCTTCTGGAACACGTCGGAAGAGGCGTGCGACTTCTAGATCCCATGGCACTGCTGAGGCACAGCAGCAGGCGGCCGAGGTGTTGTTAGGGAGATTCGATATCATGGACCAGGGGTTCCACATGGACAGAGCACGATTATACAGGATAGCCCGTTGTTTCAGTTTGCGAAGGGATCATCTGAGTGGGCGAAACTACGAGTTTTGATTGGGGTGCGTTTATTGCAATATCGTAGGATAGACTGGGCGTTAGTTGGTCAGTTGGGTCAAAGAGAGAGGTTAGAGTAGCTGCTGGGAGACAAGTTTCGACTTGTATTAGATTGTGACGCTCCACAGTATCATGAGCTGGTGTTAGAGTTCCATTCTCCTTTCGAGTATAGGCATCGTGGGGGATTTGAGGAGCAGGATGTGGTGTCGTTCTCACTGGGGAAGACGGTGTACAATATGACTTTACCGGAGTTTGCAATGGCGACAAGGTTTTATACACAGGATGAGGTTCAGGCGCCGGGTTTTGTGACATTACTGAGGGGTGTAGTGAAGAAGCGTCACGATCATTGTGTGATGAAGGAGAAGTTGGCCAGGTTTTGGGGTACTATTGCCACGGCACCATTCTCGAATAATATGGTGGCCTCAGATATTACAGATCCAGTTCATCAGTTCATACACAAGATTCTGGCAGCGACGTTGACAGGTCGACATGAGGGGGATAATAAAGTGAACCAGCATAGTTTATTTTGCTTAATGTGCATGGTAGAGGGCCGACCAGCTAACTTGGCGAGTATTTTTGCATGGTCGATGACGAGGCCTATGAGAGGAGGGCATCAGGCCCGGATATTTGGTGGGTCATATATTACTTGGTTAGCCGAGAGTTTAGGGGTTTCTACTACCTACCCGTTGGAGAGGATGTAGACGGGTCCAGCTCCTACGTTGATGGAGCTGAAGAGTTTTCAGACAGCGAGAATCGTTACTTACAATGAGCCGCCATCCTGGGCAGGGATGGTGCAGGGGCCTCAGGTATTGCCCCTAGTGGGTTCTGCTACAGCTGTTGCTATGCAGGCTGTGATTCCTCCTCGATACCAGGTGCCTCTCGCTAGACGTAAGTTACCTGCGCGCCAGTTTCCGCTTAGGGAGCCTCGCCGGATCCATTGACGTTGGAGTCGGTATATGATAGGATGGATAGTCTGCACGATTATGTTGATGACCAGTTTGGTCAGATTAGGCAGGTGATGGAGGCAGGTCAGAGGAGGCTAGAGGATGGCATACGGGTCCATATGGCGAATTTTCATTTGCAGCCACTGCCATCTTGGCAGACTCAGGCAGGACCCAGTGGTATGTAGGGAAGTGATGAAGAGCAGTGGAACGAAGGGGAGTCGTATGGTGAAGATTAGTGCGAGGATGCAGCAGTGCTGATGGATCATATCTTTTGTTTTTATCTTTTATTCTGTTTTGATCCTCATCTTTTGGTCTGTACTTATATACTTGAACAGGTTGGTCGGGTTTTTGGGGTTGGATGATACTCTGTTTGATGGATGTTTGAACTAATACTTATTATGATATATATTGTTATGTATTGGTGTGTATGCTATGACTGCTTGATAGGTCGATGTTTGATGTCGCGTCCGTTCGCGGGTCCGAGTTTAGGAACAGTTTGCTGAGCGCGTTTGGAGAGGAGGGCATATGTGGAATCGACTGGCACATTGACAGTCTCACATATATTCAGCTAAGTCGTTCCACTTGTATATTTTTGTATAGTTTTTATTTTCCGTCTTTATTTCTTTTGGTTTTTAGGTGTTAGGAGTTGTGTTTTCATCCTTGCATTAGGGACAATGCAAAATTTTAAATGTGGGGATGGTACACTTGGCCTTTAGTCGTTAGTATAGTTAGTCGAGTCATAAAAGTCGAAAAATACAAAAAAAAAATAAAAATATTCAAAAATCCAAAAAAATTAAGAAAATTAGAAAATGTCTTTTGAAATAAGAAGTTTGCAAACTAAAAAGCGGAAAATGATAGAAAAGTCGGGTTTTTGTTCGGGTTCAAAAAATAATAATATGAGATAATATAATTGAGCTTGTGTCTAGTTTGGGAAGTGAGGGTAGGCTCGATTCGGTTCTAGGTTCTTTTAATCTTAATTATACCTAATTGTCGGTCTACTAGTGGGTTCTCATCTAAGGAAAGTGGGGAAATTGAAACCGCCAATAATAGCATAAGGGATGCCGTTATAAGCTAAAATCATTAGAATTTTTGATCATGTAAAAGAAAAGGAAAAAAATATAATAAATGAGCTAGAAACTAAGAAAAGTAGCGCATGCCTATGTAATCTTGGTTGGGGATAGTGACTCTGACCTGGAACGCCTCTAGGATGTGTGAAATCAAAATTGCAAAAAAATTACCGACGCCTATTGTAATCTCTCTCGAGGATGGTGACTCTGATTGGGAATGCCTCTGGGTTAGGTAAAGCAACGTCTAAGCTCAAAAGAAAGAAAAAATGGAAAAGAAAAAATGGAAAAGAAAAAGGAAAAAAAATGAGAAAAGACATGATTTTAATTCTCTTGATCTTGGTATAAAACGGTTAGGAAATAACCCAGTGGTTGTTCCTTTTGTCCTATAATCTTGAGGGGGGATTAGGTGGACCTGCGATTCTTAGCGTGAGACCTTAGGTAGATTAACCGCACTTGAACTAAACTTGCATGATAAGGGCTTAGAACCGGGTTTGGGTTTAAGAGGACACGTATACTTGCAATCGCGGCTAACACAAGTTTCGATTTTAATAAGTAATTTAAGCTTGTGTCCCGAATGATTATCCCGTCTATGATTCCGTTTGGCATAATTCTTTTTCGAGGACGAAAAAATAATAAGTGTGGGGATATTTGATGTATTGTAAAATACATCTTTTATTCGTGTTTGATTTAGTCGTTTTTAGTTAGTTTCATCGTTGTTTTAGCTAGATTGTACATACTTTTGATATATTTGTGTTTTCCTGGTCTTTGTAGCTGAAAAGTGCAGAAATGAGTAAAAATTTGACAAGACGAAGTGTTGGATCGGAAAACGGAAGCTCGAGAGCTGAAACGAAGCGAAAACAGCATCTGCGACTTTCTGGCGGGCCGCGAAGACCTCTAACTCAATCTTTCGTGCCCCCGCCAATGAATTTATATGGGTTTTGTGATTTAAGCGAGTCGCGGGCCACCTAGGTTGTCTATAATTTTGTTCGTGGGTTGCGAGAGCGTGAAACAGTAGCCGACTTCATTTTTTTCAACGGCTAGAGGGTTAGAAACTTATATAAACATGTCATTCGATCACAACCGACACATTGACGAATTTTGGACATCTTGGAGGCTGTTTAGAGGTTGATTGAAGATCATTGAAGCTTTTGAGGCCTAGGAATCATCGAGTAAAGCTCGGGAGCACTCGGGAGTGAAGATTTCGGTTTATTCTTCCCGTCTCTTTCTTGTTTCGTTTGTTCTTGATGAATTCTACTGTGATTAAGTTTATTACTATGTTTTTTCATTATGATACTCGGCTAGAAACTTCAAACTACCTAGGCTATGATGAATGTTTAACAAAGATTGGATTTTTATTTGTTATTAACGTTGGTTTATGGGTTTTCTTGGAATGTAAAGAACTTTGGAACCTTTGATTTGGTGTATATGCGTATCTTGTGTTGATTTTCAATTAATTGCTCGTTTCACATGAATCTTGATGAATGTCTTTCATAGAATAGGTTCGTGTTAATTATCTAATCTTCACGGGCTTGGGTAATTTTTGGGTGAATTGGCCAATAGCCTTAGAAACGGTAATTAAGAGATTATTGAAACTTGATATTCTACTAATCTTGTCACTGAGAGAGTCGAGGTTATTAATAGGTCTCGGTTTGGTATATAGCCAGGATTAGGTTTTAAGATAAATCGGTCTTAGTTCCCTAATCATATTCGTGTCTATTAAACCAAGTTAAAATCCATAGTTGCCTTAGACTTTCGCGCTAAGAGGTAGATTGTCATATTAGGGCACTTTCCAAGAAGTTAGAGGACTGAGAGGAAATCTAACAACCGGTAGTCGTAACAACCTTGTAGAGTCTCACAAGTTTCTTCCTGAGAAAGGTCAGGAGGTCTTAGTAGGGATTTCTTAGGGTTTAGCGTTAAAAGATCCCGGTTCCATACCATGTTAATTTCGAATAGAAATCCATTCCTAGTTGAACATGAGTCTAGCCTAGGTAGCCTTCATCATCTCATCACTGAGTTAAGTCTTTGTCCAAATTCGCGTCTTTTTAATTTAGTTTAATTTTTAATTGCAAATTTAGGATTTTTAGAAACCCCCCCCCCCAATCAAATAAACAATTAGTTAAGTTGTGTCAATCTTAGTCTAGATAGAGTCTTAGCGTAATTTAATTGAGTCTCATGGGTTCGATATCCGGACTTACTTAGCTTTACTAGAGTCGATCGGTTCACTTGCCTGTTAGTAGTTTAGTCAAGTTTAGAGAGTCTAGAGTATTACTTTGAGTCTAGATTTAGGTTAATTTTAGTTGTTTTTATTAAACAGCTTTTAGCACATCAGTCCCTCAACTTCCATACTTATATATATAACATAATTAGCTTCTTTTGGCCAATGTTTGGCACACCCGGAGTATGATCGTATATCATCAAGCTCACGGTTCGTTAAACGGTCACTCAGAGGTATAGATTAACATGCTGACACCTTTAGTCCCTCCAATATCAAACTTTCATATAAATTCACAAATGGTCCCTCTCGTCCAACAAGTGGCTCATTTGAGAGTACGGACACCGTAAAGGGTCACTCAGAGGCATAGTTTCAGCATGTTGACACCTATAGTGCCTCCACGTTAATACATTCCACAGTTGGCAAATTAGTCCCTCCTAGCCAACATTAGGCATAAATAGGAATAGGGACATGTGTCAGTACATTACTTGACACGAACTTACGAGGTGTTGCAAAATGTCAAGAGGAAATTGATGAATAGAACAGTACATGCACTATTATATTTATAGTACAAATCAAACATCTAAAGCATCTAAGCGGACGTCACCTAAACAGCAACTTCTAACAACCTAACAAACTCCCAACATCTGCTATTAGCCTAAGCACTGTTACATTGATAACCTCTGTTGAGCAGCATCTGTTGAATATCATCTTTTAGTATTTAACATCCGTTGAGCCATAGTAGACCTTTGCTTCTTCAGACTTTGTCTTCATCAGCAGATGATCACTTCAAGCAGATGTTCTCTTTTGGTAGACTTTGGCTTTAGCAGACCTTTGGAGTAGCAGATGTTGAGTCTTTGTTAATGGGAGGAGCAGATTCTTCAAAAAAAAACTGTTATTCATGATCATATATTCTAGACTATTTTGGTTTTACAGTAATCTGCTCTTTTATGGGGTCCACTAGAACCAACACAAATAATACAATTGGCCTTACATCTAGCTTTAGATCTTTAGCAGCCCTTTGAACATCTGTTTAGCCTTAAACCAACCTGGGGGATTTAAACCTTTGTTGACTTACCAAACATCTGTTCAGGCTTAAACAGACGTTTGGAATTCTATATCAGTGACTTGTCTCTAACAGGGCGTTGCCCTTTGAAGGGACTTTTCTTCTTTTTCAACAGTTGTGAGTGCATATGTGTATCGCTTGTGTCAATTACATAACGTAGCTGTAAAGAATGATACAAGACTAGTGCAGAATTAAAGAAAGCAAGTTATGAAGCAAAGGCAGCTTCGTACGAAGCCACCAGCTTCGTATGAAGGCAGCCATACAAGCTTTGTTCGAACCCACACTACTATATATAGGTGGTTAGTCTTGTTCATCTGTAACTTTTGGGTATTCTTGTAGCGAAGCTCTGCCCGTTTGATTTCGTGGTGTAACCTCTGTCAGATCAGTTAAAGAAATCATTGATAATTGCATCTTCGTGTTCTGTCCACGCACGTGATAGGATTCCACACATTTCATGTGACATCTGTGCCACTTCGACCACCAAACAAATACCAAATCAATGAAATATTGTGTTTCATACAGGGGATTTGTAAAAAATATGTGTATCATTGGCACATATCAATTCTTGTTCGATTTCGAGCTTTAAATCGCTTTCTGGAAGGTTATACGCGAACTGATGCGTAAATATAACCAGTTTAATGCAACAAACTCTCTAGAACAGTGACATAGGCTTAACATACCTTAAATAACCTTTACATAACTTAGAAATAAGTTTTGGAGGGTTTGGTGTGGCGAAATCAAGTTTATTCGATCGCATGGACTATTTGCGTCACACTGCAAAAGTATACCAAATCGAATGATAACGGACATTATGGAACTTGATCATAAGTTAATTATGCCCTAAATATCCTTTATATAGCTTATAAATAGGCTTTGAGGTGTTTGGTGCGCAAAAGTAACTTTTTGATCAATAGGGACTAAAAGCGTCAAAAAGTGCATAAGTTTGCATTTTGGCGCATTTCTTACGTCCTGAATATATCCGGACATCCAAAAATTTATGTAATCATTAAAATATTTTATTTTAGTGATTGGCATGATAAAATTCCATTCGTCGCGTAATTTGGATCGTTTTTCGCGTCCGTTCGTGTTTTGTCGTAATTAACTAAACAACGTAACCGTACAACCAAACGAACCGACATCCAAGATGTTTTTTAGCATATTTCATGTTCCCTATACTTTAACTTCATTTTAGAGCCTTGAAATGGGGTTAACGGGGTTTAAACGCATCGAAAATGGCTCCAAAGTGTTGTAGGGACCAAACCTATCAATTTAGCAAAGTTTCTGGTCACTGGTAGGTGGTGGCGCTGCACCACCACTATTTGGTTTTGCCGTGGCACGACGCCACAGCCTCATCTGGGTAGAAACTTCATTTTGGCAACTAGGTTGAATTTCAGGGGCTTAAGTGTAACTTTTCTCAATACCGTGTGATGGTTTTGGACACCCCTAATATTCCAAAACCATGTGTCTTATGTGTAAGGTCCAGATCGAAGCTCAATTATCGAGGAACGATCCTAACGGTTTTGAGAAATCTATATAAACCCACCTTGTTTCATCTTATTTCACACATTTGTTCTCATTCTTGCTCTAAGTTGAAGCTCACAAGCTTCATACCTGAGCAAATTGAGTTCAAATCTTCAAGCTTGGACCTTTTGTAAGTATTCTTTCATTCTTTTATGCGTTTTCAAGCACGAAAGTCAAACAGTGTTTGACTTTCTGCTTTGACCAGTCAAAGGTCAACACGAAGTTCATTTGAACTTCGCAGCGTGAGCGTAATCACGATGGTCATAGTCCCTTGTGACTATACCTACTGATTACCACGTAGATTAGGTGTAGTGACGAGTCATAGTTTCGGTCAAAATACGCGTTTATGCGTATTTTGCAACCAAACTATTCTTGGGTATCAAAACCCTTTGTTTTGATATCAAACTTGTTTTCAAACCTTGTTAAACATGTTTTAACATGTTTAAATCGTCACTTTTAGATTAGTGCTTATTTAGAGTCGTAAGATAAGCGGTCTAAACAACCGCTTAGACTTTCGAACCCGACCCGTTTGGTCGATCATTAGGATCTGACCAAACATTTTTGTGACCATAGTTGTATAGGGAATAACCTTCCAAGGTTATACCTTATGGTCACTTCGTTTAGTTAGTTGTATGATAGGTAGTTTATATGCCTTAGGAAAATGACCAAAATGCCCTTTTTACGCATAATTTCATTTTAAGCATATGTAACTTAAATTTTGATATCTAAACTGATTAGGTAACATTATTAGACATGTGAAGGCATATAATACTTGTCATAGGACTAGTTAGGCGCTTCAAAAGCGTTTTACGCGAACGACGCGTTAAAGTAGCGTAAGCTACCTAAACGAGTCGTAATGGGTCATAAGCACTTAGGATAGGTTTCGATTTAGTATGTAGGCTTTGTTAAACCATATCACATGAGTTCCAATACTCATTTGGTTTACGAAACCTCATCCTATCCAATCTTCCGATTTTGGTCCGGTTTATTAACATAGTTACCTATTAGGTGCCGTTTGATTCCGTGATCCCTCTAGCTTTGCTTGGTTGTTACTAAAGACTTCTAAGCATCCTCAAGTGAGTACATAGTCCCCTCTTTTACTGTTTTCAAACATTTTGGGGTGAAACATATGTGCCTACTTTTTACTTTCATGCTTTTCATGCTTTCATAATATATACTTGCTATGTTCATTAGTACACTTATAGTACATGATTTCTGTAACACCTGTGCCTTCACGGCCATCAAACAAATACCAAACCAATGAAATATTATATTTCATACTTGGGATTTGTAAAATTATGTGTATCTTTTACACATATCAACTCTTGTTTGATTTTAAGCTTTAAATCGCTTTCTGGAGGGTTATACGCGCTCTGATGCGTAAATATAACCAGTTTAATCCAACGAACACTCCGGAATAGTGAAATAGGCTTAACATACCTTAAATAACCTTTACATAACTTAGATATAAGTTTTGGAAGGTTTGGTGTGGTGAAATCAAAGTTAAATCGCTTACAGGGACTAAAGTTGACAAACTGCGAAAGTATGCCAATTTGAACTGTAACAGACATTCCGGAACATGACCATAAGTTAAACATACCATAAATATCCTTTACATAGCTTAGAAATAGGCTTTGAGGGGTTCGGTGTGCTAAAATAAACTTTTGTGTCATTCAGGGACTAAAAGTGTCAAAAAGTGCACAAGTTTGCATTTTCGCGCATAACTTACGTTCTGAATACATCTGGACATCCAAAAATTCAAGTAAGCATGACTACATTATATTTTAGTGTTCGCCTTGAGAAAAATCCATTCGTCGCGTCATTTGGATCGTTTTTCGCGCTTATGCGCATTCCGTCGTAATTAAGCGAACATCGCGTTCGTACGGCCAAACGAACCGACATCCGAGATATTTTTGAGCATGTTTTAAGTTCCCTATACTTTAACTTCATTTTAGAGCTTTGAAATGGGGTTAACGGGCCTTAAACGTGTCAAAAATGACCTAAATACAGTTCAGGGACCAAAACTGTAATTCTGCCAAACTTGCACCATACGATGCGTATGGTATGTATACCATACGATGCGTATGGGGTATCCAGACCAGGTGCAATGTTTTAACAGCCTGTTTTCAGCTGATTAACCACAACCACATGTTTGCAACTTGCTTAATCACTAAGATAAGGAGCATTTGTGGCACCATGACTTTCCGACAAGTGTACGGCCTTGATCGTTGCCTCCTTCTCCAAGAAACGATCCTAGCGGTGGACCATTTCCTATAAATACCCATCCATACTCAACACAAAACTCACACCTTTGAATCTGAACTTGCTCTCTAAGTTGTCGTGTTTAACACTTCATACCTGAGAGTGTTCGGATCCAAACCTTCCATTCTTGGACCCTGGGTAAGTATTCTTTCGTTCTTTTCCTTATTTTTACTGCTTTTCGAGTCAAAAAGTCAAACTTTGTTTGACTTTCAGCGTTGACCAGTAATGGTCAATGCGAAGTTCGTAGGAACTTCGCAACGTGATTGTAATCACGTTGGTCATAGTCCCTTGGGACTATGCCCACTGATTACCACGTTGTCTAGGGTCGTAGGGTAGGCGATCTAATAAATCGCCTATACCTTCGAACCCGACCCAGTTTGGTCGATCATTAGGATCCGACCAAACACATTAGGTGACCATAGTAGGTAGGGAATAACCTTCCGAGGTTATACCCTATGGTCACATCGTTCAAGTAGTTGTATGATAGGTAGTTTATATGCCTTAGGTAAATTACCAGAATACCCTTTTCATGTATAATTGGTAATTAAGCATATGTAACCTAAAATTTTGTCACATAACTGATTTTGTAACATGTTTAGGCATATAACACTTGTCATAGGACTAGTTAGGCGGTCCGAACGCGTTTCACGCGCACGACACGTTAAAGTAGCATAAGCTACCCAAACGGGTCGTAATGGGTCGTAGACAGTTATGTTAGGTTTCATTTAGTATGTAGGCTTTGTTAAACCATATCACACGAGTCTCCACACTCGTTTGGTTTACAAACCCTAATGCTACCCGATCTTCCGATTTAGGTCCGGGTTAATTATGTAGTTACCTATGTTAGGTACCGTTTGATTTCCGGGACTCCTCTAGCTTACTTGGTAGTTGTTCAAGACTCCTAAGCACTCCCAGGCGAGTACATTCTTCCCCTATTTTACTGTTTTCAATTGTTTTGGGGTGACTCATATGTGCTAAATGTTTTCGATGTTATAACGATGGTTTCAAAAACAATTAAAGCGATTTATACAAAACTAATAACGATTTCATAAAGTGAACAAACTTGTTGGTTGTAGTTACATAACAAATGACATTCATTAGCAATGATCAAGCCGACCAGTATTAGGTTATGGTACCATAGGATCTGACAAATCCCGTTATTTACTACACCCGTGGTTATGTGTGGGTATGGTAGGTAGCGACTGAATCTGTAATTATTAATTTACCCTATGGAGGTTTGTTAATACGAAAACGAGAAGCGACGAAAACGAGAAGCGATGAAAGTCACGAAGGTTTGAATGTTATTAGCGAGACGACCTTATAAGTAGTTTCACGACCTAAAACGAATTAAACGATTTACGATTGGGTTTCACACGATGTTTAAACGATTGGGTAAACGATTGGTTTCAAAGCGATATACGATATTATTTATTTATACATATTACATGATTTACATCTGGGCACGAACATTTTACATTGTTTGGTTTGGTTTGATTAAGTGATTAAGTAACGATGCGTGTGTAATATGATACAAGCATGGTGGATACGCCGCTGGTACTTCCTATATATAAGTGTTTGTGTGGTATTACATATTGTAGCGTTATTTGAATCATTTCAGTTTGAGACATAGAACATTTTATACAAGTAACATACTTTTCACAAGACATTTATTTACAAACAACTTATCTTATACAAACTCATTTTACATGGTTATTCATTTAATCATGCATTATTCTCTTATTTATACATATCACTTGAACTTATCATTGTTTTTCAAATAATTTACTAAAACAAATGTTTTTGGGTTAAGAGTCATGGCTACGAGGTTTTACAAATTATAACCCGCTTGATTTGAGTTGGTTAATTAAGTTGCAATATTATACTCTTTTCAAAACAAGGTTTTTAAATAAAGTATTGCAACGTCTAAACTAGCCATGATTTCGACACTCCTACAAAACCTATGTACTCGCCAGCATTTCTTTGCTGACCTCGTTTTCACATATGTTTCAGGTATTGTTGGATGATATCGATTGATAAGATGCATGCTCACATAGGACTGGACAAGGCCTTAGTGACTAAATAACAATGATAGACTATGTTTAAATAGTGTATTTAGATTTCCAGACGATGTAATTACTCAATGTTTAATAAAACGAAACACTTTTGATATCCATGGTTATGAAACATTAATTCTGTTGCAACACGCCCCGATGTTTCCGCCACGTTTTGTATGTTCTACGTGGTCGGGGTGTGACAATTTCATTATGTTTTGCTATGTATGTTCACTTAGCATGCTAGCACATTGATTTTCATATATTATATTTTGTTGCATACGTTCATCCAACATATGGACACATTATTTTACATTTTGAACTGTTGGAACCGTTTGGAACTGATTGATTGATGTGAACCGTTTGGAACTGTTTGATTGATGTGAACCGTTTGGGACTGTTTGATTTATGTGAACCATTTAGAACTGATTGATTGATGTGAACCGTTTGGAACTGTTTGAACCGTTGGGTTAGGGAAGTGATTAGGTAACGGGGCGGGTGTAATGTGTTAAAAGCATGGTGGATACGCCGCTGGTACTTCCTATATATAAGTGCTTTCAACACATTATATATCGTTGCGTTATCTAGATCACTTGGGCAAGTGTTTTCAAAACAAAGTTATATTACAAGGTTTTTCTAACAATATAAACCATTCAAGTTTTATTACAAAAACGATTTACAAATCTGGGTTACATAAGCAAATGTTTTGGAGTTAAGATTCATGGCATCGAGGTTTTATAAATTATAACAAATCTGTTTTGACTTGGTTATTTCAATTCACAATATAAACATTTTACAAAACTAAGTTTTCTAATATCAAATAGCAAAGTTGTTTGAGTTATTTCAAAAAGTAAAATGAGCCATGAATCTGACACTCACATAAAACCTAAGTACTCGCCGGCATTTTTATGCTGACGTATTTTCACATGTGTTTCAGGTATCATTGTTGGTGATGATTGATGATGATATTGATTCATGCTCACATAGGAATGGACGAGGCCTTAGTGACTTAATAATAATGGATGTCAATTTGTTCATGTTTTATTTCTAGTTTCAATACAATGTAATAAACTTAATTCAATAAAACAGAACTTTTATCCATGTGTTGTGAAACAATGATTCTATACTCCACTCCCCGACGTTTCCGCCGCGGTTTGTTGTTTTAACGCGGTCGGGATGTGACAGAAAAGTTGGTATTAGATCTCATGGTTATAGAGAATTAGGTTATTAGTAATGCTTTGACCTAGTCTATAACCTTCCTAGGACCCTAACGCGAGTTTACTTGTGTTTAGTCATAAAACAATACCGTCGCCTATCTTTAGGTGACAACCACAACAGGAACACAAATTTCAAATCTGCTTTGAAAACCAATCATCTGTTCTAGGATGATTTATTATAAGGTTTTGAACCTTCAAAGTTTTCAAAATCTCGTCAAAGTTTGGGTCTTATTAATGTGAACACGTGCAATCTGGAAGGGTGGGTGCCTGTATCCCGAGTTTTATGTCTAAGGCTAGAGTGTTCGTACAAATCCACATAATCGGACCAGTCACTCTTACCTGGGAACTCTTGGGGTGAGTGTCCACTTATAGGCTAAAGCATGTCTTCGCGATACATTATGAGGGCCTATTTACTTTGATTCAGCTTTTGTGTGTCGTTTGTTTGCTTCGTGATTCGAACAAATGACCATCACCCATGCTTTTTGGTCGGTAATTGTAACATCCTATTCTTACCCAATGCCATTTCACTTGTTTTCTCTCATGCTTCCTCTTTTAGAATGCCTCCTCGACATGATAATCAGATACCTAATGAAGAACTGGCAGCTATTATTACGCAGCAAATGGCTGCTGCACTCCCAAACATCATTGCTCAATGTAACCAAGCCCTCAAAAACAACAATGCCCCATGCAACTTCAAGACATTCAACTCTGCCCAGCCATCAAAATTTTCTGGGTCTCAAGGAGCAACTGCACTTCTGCAATGGTTCGAGAGTCTAGAGATCACCTTCAGACATGTTCAGTGTACAAATGAGCGAAAGGTAGAGTTCGCATCTAGTGTCTTTGAGAAACGAGCTATAACATGGTGGAATGGTGTGATGAGAGATAGGGGTGCCGAGGTAGCACTGGCTCAAACCTGGGAAGAGCTTCGAGCTCTAATGATGAGGGAATTATGTCCTTGTCATGAGATTAGAGCATTGGAAAGGGAATTCGACGATCTTAAGCAAGATAGCGGTAAGCATCGAGCCTACACGGACCGTTATGAGGAGTTAAGTATGTTATGCCCAAACATGGTTACGCCTTTGGATAAGGCAATCGAAAAGAACATTGATGGCCTCCCTGACTCAGTACAAGTCATTGTGACTGGTAATGATGTGTGCAAAATGCAACATATAAATTACATCAAATGTGGCATAAAACTAACCCTTTTTAGTACTAATGTTGGAAAAAGTGTGTTTTTGTCTTCCTTTTGTATTTTCAGGATTAAAAGAGCTTAAATGGACAAAAGAAGCAAAAATGCAGCTAAATCTAACAATAATAAAAGAAAATGAATAAATGTGGCATGCCCGACCCCTCGACAGCATCTCCCCAAGCAAAAACAATAGAACAGAAGGCTGAACACGCCCCGTGCTCAGTGAGCACGGGGGCGTGCCCAAGTGTCTACAGAAAAGACAAAGTTGTAGAAGCTTCTATTTCCCAACACGGGGGCGTGGCCAGTGGACACGAGGCCGTGGTCAACGCTAAGATTCGCAGAATCTAAACAAATCTTGATAGTACAGATACGCTTCTGCACACGGGGTCGTGCCCAGCGGACACGGGGGCGTGGTCAACTAATGCAGACAAACTACATTTAATGAAGAAAGAGAAGATGGGTGGACACGTGGCCGTGCCCAATGGACACGGGGCCATGTCCGGGCTTCTGTGCAGGCTATAAATAGGGGTGCTTGGCTCACTTTCAAACCATCCCTTGGCAAACCACCTCTCTCACACTTCACCCACCCACCACCACCATCACAACCCACATCCACCACCATCATCCATCATCCATCATAGAGTGTGTGAGTAGTCTCGGGATCCAAGATTGATCATAAGAGTTCTTGACAATCAAAGGCCATGTTTGCCTAAGTCTCTTACATCACTTGGTGAAGACAAGCATTTAGTGTAATACTTTTTATTTTTAATCTTTTCGCACTTTTTATTTGGTTATGTATTAATGACTTTAATAACTAGTTTCTTATGTTGAAGGTGAATCTTCCTTATCATTTGCCCGTGGTGTCTTGGCATTATTTTACTGTCTATATAAAATAAAAGATTTTCACCATTTATATCTCCACGGTCTATATGGAGATATGTTGGCTACCTGGTCGGGGGTTAAGGGAATGGTTTGGTAAGCGTCTTGCCTTGTTCATTGTATAGATCCTGCAAGGACCTGGGTCAAGTTTAGTAGGACCTCCTTCAATACCCACTGGTATTGGATGGCGGGGTCTGAACTCTTTGATCCCCTCATATGTAAACTACTATTAAAACTTTAACCCGGCTACTTAGGATTGTATCCCTGCTGACTCAAACTACTTAGCCGAGGGTAACGTCGCCTTCAAAAGAGGGGCCTACCACATTATGCATTAATAACTTAATTAATTATCTTTCAATAATCCAACCCTTTAGGATTGTATCCTTGCTGACTCAAACTACTGGGTTGAGGGTAACGTCACCTTCAAAAGAGGGGCCTACTACTATAACTAAGATAATCTCTTAAAAAGTGCAAAAGTGCGGAAATAATCAAAGGTTACACTAAAGGCGAGTCGGATCCAAGTGATTCATCTTGTCTATCTGTTTTTATTTTTATTTTTATTTTCAGCATTTTTTGTTAGTTTTATTTTCTTGTTTAAAAACCTTTTTTCTAAATTTTTTATTTGATTAGACGTTGAGGATAAACCGGTACTAAAAGCTCTTGTGTCCTTGGACGACCTCGGTATCTTACCAACACTATACTACGCTCACGATGGGTGCACTTGCCCATATGTGTGTTTGGTGTTAGTAAATATCGTGTTTTATAAATTTAAAACTTGACTAATGTGTTAAAAAGGGCTAAAAATATACATAAAAATATATCACACCGCACGCACATCAGGTAGCAACCCCACTACAGTTAGGCAGGCCATTGAGCTATCCGCTACCTTGACTGAATCTCAGATCAGGAAAGGTAAACTTTTTCGAAAGGGTGATAAGAAACCGACCGATGAACTGAAACCAAAGGATGAGCAGACTGAGTCCTCCAAGAAGTCCAAGAAGCGAAAGGCTTCTCAGAACTTCGTCGTGGTTGCCCACAATGATCAAGCTATCCCCAACCAACCAGCTCAACCCCCTGCTAGGAAGCCATACAATGGAACTGCACCCTTGTGCAACCAATGTAGCCTTCATCATCATGCTAGTGTGAAGTGCCGCAAATGGCAAAATTGTGGACTTATAGGTCATACAGCAAGAGTTTGCCCAGCTGCAGCTGCACCAAATCAAGCTGGCAACAATCCTGCTCAAGCTCGTTTTCCTCCAGGTTCTTGCTACAACTGTGGTGAGATGGGCCATTTCCGAAGAATTGGCCAAAGCTTGCTAATGCGAATCCAGCGCAGGGATGAGCATCTGACCGATTAGAAGACGACGTTGTTTAGAAATAATCAAGCTTTATGTATTATTTTCTTTTGTTGTCAAGGTCTATGAAACAGTTGTTGTTGTTGTTTATAAATAAATCATTTATTTACATCGAAGTGTACAAATGTGGTTGCATGTATAAACAACATATCCCCTACGATACCGACAACCAAGGAACCGTGTTCCTTGTAGAACAGACTACCCCCAAAATTCTTCCATTTTATGATCTCTTGCGTTTTCCATGAAAATCCTAAGTACTCGTTTCTTCCAAGGAAACGAAGTATAAGGCGCAAGTTACAACTCTGGACGAATACCCAAAGTACCACTATAAATCCTTAATAGGGTACCTAAGGGTATTTCCGTAAGTCCTTAATTGTTGTCTACCTTAATTCGAATATTACGTTTCCTTGTAAACGAAAACGAATTTTTGGAAGATCATCCTATCTTTTCAAGATAGATTCTTGAGGACGTTGAAGTCCATCGACTGGATTCCTGGTATACCTTGAATACCCATGTTCAAATCGATAACAAGTTAATAACAGTTAATAACAAACTGATAACAAATTAATAACCAAGAAAACAATTATGTGCTTATGTGTTTATGTGTTGACCTAATTAAGGTTGTCTCAAGCTTGTTCAAATTCTATCCCCTTCACATTATAAAACAAACTGTGATTACTATGCAAGGAATTACGTAATTATGGATGCATACATAATTATGGAATTTAGTGCATAGAAATCACAGCAAGTTTTATCATGTGTCTAGAGTTAACTCTATTCATTTCCATTTCCGATGAAGCACCCGTTGAGGAAAAATGAACTAGCTATTCATTTTTCACTTCTGAAAGTATATCCGTTGAGGAAAATGAATATCCTTTTGATTATTTCTTCATTTCCATTTCTGAAGAATACCTGTTAATGAAAATGATTATCCGTTCATTTTCGATTCTGAAGAATATCCGTTAAGGGAAATGAATATCCTTTTGATTATTCTTTCATTTCCATTTCTGAAGAATACCCGTTGACGAAAATGATTATCCATTCATTTTCGTTTCTGAAGAATATCCGTTAAGGGAAATGAATATCCTTTTGATTATTCCTTCATTTCCATTTCTAAAGAATACCCTTTGATGAAAATGATTATCCGTTCGTTTTCGTTTTTGAAGAATATACGTTAAGGGAAATGAATATCCTTTTTATTATTCCTTCATTTCCATTTCTGAAGAATACCCGTTGATGAAAATGATTATCCGTTCATTTTCGTTTCTAAAGAATATCCGTTACGGGAAATGAATATCCTTTTGATTATTCCTTCATTTCCATTTCCGATGAAGCACCCGTTGAGGAAAAATGAACTAGCTATTCATTTTTCACTTCGGAAAGAATATCCGTTGAGGAAAATGAATATCCTTTTGATTATTCCTTCATTTCCATTTCCGAAGAATACCCGTTGAGGAAAATGATTATCCGTTCATTTTTGTTTCTGAAGAATATCCGTTAAGGGAAATGAATATCCTTTTGATTATTCTTTCATTTCTATTTCTGAAGAATACCCGTTGATGAAAATGATTATCCGTTCATTTTCGTTTCTGAAGAATATCCGTTAAGGGAAATGAATGTCCTTTTGATTATTCCTTCATTTCCATTTCTGAAGAATACCCGTTGATGAAAATGATTATCCGTTCATTTTCGTTTCTGAAGAATATTCGTTAAGGGAAATGAATATCCTTTTGATTATTCCTTCATTTCCATTTCTGAAGAATACCCGTTGATGAAAATGATTATCCGTTCATTTTCATTTCTGAAGAATATCCGTTAAGGGAAATGAATATCCTTTTGATTATTCATTCATTTCCATTTCTGAAGAATACCCGTTGATGAAAATGATTATCCGTTCATTTTCGTTTCTGAAGAATATCCGTTAAGGGAAATGAATATCCTTTTGATTATTCCTTCATTTCCATTTCTAAAGAATACCCGTTGAGAAAAATGATTATCCGTTCATTTTCGCTGCTGAAGAATATTCGTTGATGGAAAATGACAGGATTATACCTTGCATATATTTGATGGGTTACTCTACGCAAATAGATAACACTCTAGATTCCATGCAAGACAATCATTTAACACAACGTCACAGACATACTCCTACGAATAAATTTCGGGACGAAATTTCCTAAAGTAGGGGAGACTGTGACATCTGTGCCTCTTCGACCACCAAACAAATACCAAATCAATGAAATATTGTGTTTCATACTTGGGATTTGTAAAAATATGTGTATCATTGGCATATATCAATTCTTGTTCGATTTCGACATTTAAATCGCTTTCTGGAAGGTTATACGCGAACTGATGTGTAAATATAACCAGTTTAATGCAACAAACACTCCAGAACAGTGACATAGGATTAACATACCTTAAATAACCTTTACATCACTTAGAAATAAGTTTTGGAGGGTTTGGTGTGGCGAAATCAAGTTTATTCGATCGCATGGACTATTTGCGTCAAACTGCAAACGTATACCAAATCGAATGATAACGGACAGTCCGGAACTTGATCATAAGTTAAATATGCCCTAAATATCCTTTATATAGCTTATAAATAGGCTTTGAGGTGTTTGGTGTGCAAAAATAAACTTTTTGATCAATAGGGACTAAAAGCGTCAAAAAGTGAATAAGTTTGCATTTTCGCGCATATCTTATGTTCTGAATATATCCGGACATCCAAAAATTTATGTAATCATTAAAATATTTTATTTTAGTGATTGGCATGATAAAATTCCATTCGTCGCGTAATTTGGATCGTTTTTCGTGTCCGTTCGTGTTTTGTCGTAATTAACCGAACAACGCAACCGTACGACCAAACGAACCGACATCCGAGATGTTTTTGAGCATATTTCATGTTCCCTATACTTTAACTTCATTTTAGAGCCTTGAAATGGGGTTAACGGGGTTTAAACGCATCGAAAATGGCTCCAAAGTGTTGCACGGACCAAACCTGTCAATTTAGCAAAGTTTCTGGTCACTGGTAGGTGGTGGCGCTGCGCGCCTGCGCCACCACTATTTGTTTTTGTCGTCGGGCGATGCCACAGCCTCATCTAGGCAGAAACTTCATTTTGGAAACCAGGTTGAATTTCAGGGGTTTAAGTGTAACTTTTCTAAATACCGTGTGATGGTTTTGGACACCCCTAGTATTCTAAAACCATGTACCTTATGTGTAAGGTCCAGATCAAAGCTCAATTATCGAGGAACGATCCTAACAGTTTTGAGAAATCAATATAAACCCACCTTGTTTCATCCATTTCACACATTTGTTCTCATTCTTGCTCTAAGTTGAAGCTCTCAAGCTTCATACCTGAGCAAATTGAGTTTAAATATTCAAGCTTGGACCTTTTGTAAGTATTCTTTCATTCTTTTATGCGTTTTCAAGCATGAAAGTCAAACAGTGTTTGACTTTCTGCTTTGACCAGTCAAAGGTCAACACGAAGTTCGTTTGAACTTCGCAACGTGAGCGTAATCACGATGGTCATGGTCCCTTGTAACTATACATACTGATTACCACGTTGATTAGGTGTAGTGACGAGTCATAGTTTCGGTCAGAATACGCGTTTATGAGTATTTTGCAACCAAACTATTTTTGGGTATCAAAACCCTTTGTTTTGATATCAAACTTTTTTTCAAACCTTGTTAAACATGTTTTAACATGTTTAACTCGTCACTTTTAGATTAGTGCTTTTTTAGGTTCGTAATATAAGCGGTCTAAACAACCGCTTAGACTTTCGAACCTGACCCATTTGGTCGATCATTAGGATCCGACCAAACATATTTTGTGACCATAGTTGTATAAGGAATAACCTTCCGAGGTTATACCTTATGGTCACTTCGTTTAGTTAGTTGTATGATAGGTAGTTTATATGCCTTAGGAAAATGACCAAAATGCCCTTTTTACGCATAATTTCATTTTAAGCATGTGTAACTTAAATTTTGATATCTAAACTGATTAGGTAACATTATTAGACATGTGAAGGCATATAATACTTGTCATAGGACTAGTTAGGCGATTCAAACGCGTTTTACGCGAACGACGCGTTAAAGTAGCGTAAGCTACCTAAACGAGTCGTAATAGGTCGTAAGCACTTAGGATAGGTTTCGACTTAGTATGTAGGCTTTGTTAAACCATATCACATGAGTTCCAATACTCACTTGGTTTACGAAACCTCATCCTATCCGATCTTCCGATTTAGGTCCGGTTTATTAACATAGTTACCTATTAGGTGTCGTTTGAGTCCGTGATCCCTCTAGCTGTGCTTGGTTGTTACTAAAGACTTCTAAGCGTCCTCAAGTGAGTACATAGTCCCCTCTTTTACTGTTTTCAAACATTTTAGGGTGAAACATATGTGCCTACTTGTTACTTTCATGCTTTTCATGCTTTCATAATATATACTTGCTATGTTCATTAGTACACTTATAGTACATGATTTCATTATGTTTTGCTATGTATGTTCACTTAGCATGCTAGCACATTGATTTTCATATATTATATTTTGTTGCATACATTCATCCAGCATATGGACACATTGTTTTACATTTTAAACTGTTGGAACCGTTTGGAACTGATTGATTGATGTGAACCGTTTAGAACTGTTTGATTCATGTGAACCGTTTGGAACTGTTTGATTTATGTGAACTGTTTGGAACTGATTGATTGATGTGAACCGTTTGGAACTGTTTGAACCGTTGGGTTAGGGAAGTGATTAGGTAACAGGGCAGGTGTAATGTGTTAAAAGCATGGTGGATACGCCGCTGGTACTTCCTATATATAAGTGCTTTCAACACATTATATATCGGTGCGTTATCTAGATCACTTGGGCAAGTGTTTTCAAAACAAAGTTATATTACAAGGTTTTTCTAACAATATAAACCATTCGAGTTTTATTACAAAAACGATTTACAAATCTGGGTTACATAAACAAATGTTTTGGAGTTAAGATTCATGGCATCGAGGTTTTATAAATTATAACAAAATCTGTTTTGACTTGGTTATTTCAATTCACAATATAAACATTTTACAAAACTAAGTTTTCTAATATCAAATAGCAAAGTTGTTTGAGTTATTTCAAAAAGTAAAACGAGCCATGAATCTGACACTCACATAAAACCTATGTACTCGCTGGCATTTTTATGCTGACGTATTTTCACATGTGTTTCAGGTATCATAGTTGGTGATGATTGATGATGATATTGATGCATGCTCACATAGGAATGGACGAGGCCTTAGTGACTGAATAATAATGGATGTCAATTTGTTCATGTTTTATTTCTAGTTTCAATACAATGTAATAAACTTAATTCAATAAAACAGAACTTATATCCATGTGTTGTGAAACAATGATTCTGTTACTCCACTCCCCGACATTTCCGCCGCGGTTTGTTGTTTTAACGCGGTCACGGTGTGACATTCACGTCTCAATTCACATTCAATGGTCAAGGAATTCAAACGATCCTGAATTCACAAGTGGTATCAGAGCGGGTGTTTGATTGCAAGGATTGAAGACACGAAGATTCATGCTTCCACAACAAATTCATTGCTGATTTCATCTTTTTCATCACATTTCTTCTTCTACTGATCTTTTTCTCATTTTCTTTGAAACTTTAAACTCAGATCTAGGGAGATTTCACGGTTAAAATTGACTAGATTTTTTATATAACGTGTGAAAATCAGTTTTAATCAATCCTATAAATTTTCAGATCAAAATTCGAACAAAATCAGTTTCAAATCAGTGAAAAACATGAAAAAACTTGAACTTGTTCATCGCAACTTAGCCTCCTACATAGCCATACAACTAGCTTCGTACGAACCCACGAAGGAATTTAATTTTTGTTGAAATATTGTTTTTACGAAGCCACTGAAGTAGCTTCATATGAAGCTTCTATACACAGCATCGTACGAACCCGCTTGAAAAGTGTGAATTTTGATTAGTCTGGCTTCGTACGAATAGAGGATATATTTTATTTGATTTTCAGATTTGATCAAGTGTTTGTTTAATTGTTTTTTACAGGAATGGCAGAAGAGTTTTACAACACGTTCTATAATGCGTTCACTTCCGAGACATTAGAAGCAACAACTGTTACACCAAAAAGCATTTCGAAAACCATAAGTGATAATATAAATCATGATAATGTTTACGGAAATCACCAAAGACCACCTAAACTAATGAATATCGAAAATTATCATTGGTAGAGCACATGTTTTGAAAACTGGGTGAAGGCTTATGCATATGAGAGTTGGGTTATGATGATTTACGGATATACAAAACCTTTGAATGATCAAAATGTATTGCTTCCAATTCCATAATATTCAAAAATCCAAAGAGAAAAACATTCTGATGAACTAAAAATGGTAACATTATTACAACAATCAGTTAGAGAGGATATTCTTTTGCTGCTTCAGCGTGGTGAAACTTCAAAGTCAATGTGGGAAGCTCTAAAGCTGAAAGCTGAAGGGGGAAAACATCAAGAAAAACAAAATCTCGTTGTTAAAAAAGGAGTTTGATCTTTTTGAGTGTATGAAATGAGAGATTGTTCGACAAATGATTGAAAGATTTTGTCATCTGAAGATTGAGGTAGAGAGATTTGGAATCTACAAAGACAGAGAAGAGATGGTTGATAAACTTGTCGAGGCGTTTTGAAGAATGATGCAAAATTTGACGAGATGACGTTAGATAGTTTAATAGAAAAACTAGAGGACATGATCCGATGTTACAAAAACAAAACAAAATGTCTAGCTCTAGTTATAAGCAAAATGTAGATTTATACTACCAAAGAGATATGTTGCAAAACAGCTAGTCACCAAAGATCGGTACAGCATTTAGTACTGACAATGTTGGTGATTCTTCAAAGAACACGTCTTCCAGTTATGATCCAGGATATCATTCATCGTCTGCATCATCTAAATCTGGTCCAAATCAAGACTGGAAGGATTCCCCAAATTTGAACACTGATTTCGCTAGGCAGCACATGAGTTTCTTAGCTTCTATTTTGGGATCTTATGAAGGGTTAATTACAGGAAAGATCGGTAATCTGAACATGACGAAAGAGGATTACGACCAGGTTGATCCAGAAGAGATGGAGCTTATGGATATTCGTTGGTGCATGGCAAGCGTCATCAGGAGAGCTCAATAGTTCATGGAGATCACAGTGAGAAAGTACTTGGAAGGCCCTGACATGAAGATAGGTTTTGATAAAGCTAAAGTTACATGTTTTACATGTAAACAAAAAGGGCACTTCAAAAGGGAATGCACAAACAACAAAGCTGATGATAGTGTGAATCCATTTCATGAAGATTATTACAAGAAAGCTGTCTATCATCACAACAACAAACAAACAACCAACAAGAAAGCAGATTGAAAAAGGATTGTCTAAAGAGAAGAAACAAGTTATGTTGACGATTCATGATGAGTGTTCCAGACCCAGTATGTTACCTCAAGAGGATAATATTCAACATATGTTGTTCTTCACATCTTATCCCATTGTTCTAATATGAATACCGTACTTTTCATCTAACCCTATTATACATGAATCCTTGCTTGGCTAAATCACTCTTTACGAACGTTCCTCAAGGAGCAACGAGCCATATTCAAGTTCAACAAGTGCAGGAGCATAAGATAAAATTTCTACTTCCATGAGGTATCCCAAGGTCAACACCCTTTCCATGCGAAAGCATCACACTTAGTATATACTTATTCCTCGTTGATCGAAAGCTAGTAATCTATTACAACTAACCACAACCAAAGTATCATGATCTATATAAACCGAAAATTTCCCTTCCCACCATATGAACGCATCAAGACGCTAACATTTTGAACTATAGGGCATAATGCCTGACTTAAGATTCATCCAGCCTGTTGATGAATTTACCTGAATCACATGTTCCAAGAAAATATTATCTCCTTCTCGAACCCTTACATACGATGGCATCATCACTGATCTCCAACAGTAACATCACATGAAAACGAATACCACTTACACTCACTTTTATTACTTTCACGTCAATTACTTTAAGCAAATTCTCGGTGATGCACCAAACACCCGTAATACTAAGATTTGATTAATTTGGCCTTTAACAAACTACCTTAACACAATTCTAGTTCGGTTCATTTCGTCAACCGTTCGTTTATAACGCATGACATTTGTGTCCATTCATACACTCGAATTGTGTAGCTCACGTAAGCTACATATTGTGCAACCCCCCCCCCCCCCCCCGCGCGCATTCGAAATCTCTATGCAATAATTCACTACGATACCTCACGACCTCTTCAGGCCATAGTGACTTCATCTACTAAAATTCTTAACATTATTGTCACCTTGTGATAATAGCTATACATGGTTACTAGGCGTCATGCTATTCCATCTTATTCATGAAAGGAAACTAGACCAACAAACCTCATTACCGTGATACCATTTTGAAGTTGCGTCATCTCCTTACTTTCGTATATAGCTACATTATAAACGACTGTTATAGTTCTTGCTAGACGCACACATGTGCACCTACTCTTGCTGGAATCGATTTGGTTGCTACGACAATTGACTATTCTGTACCTATATATAATTCCTTGTAACTTGTTCAGATGAACAATTAAATCATCGCAATGATGTAGTCAGATTTTATCGCATCTCGTTGTATCGTCATATGCCTTGACTCTCTCTTAAGCAATGAATTCAACCATGGTCCTTTAAAATATCATACTCTAAATTTTTGGGACGAAAATTCTTTCAACACGAGGATGATGTGACACCCGACATATTCAGGATAACATTTTTAACACAAACTTTGTTATCTTAAACATTCATTCATGCATTTCACTTTATTGGGGTAAATTAAGTGTGTCAGTTATTTCACAAACACTCACGCAACGGTAATTCAGGGAATTACGGAAATCACACATGGGTTTGTACCTAAACTTCAGTATAACAATCGGAACAGTATCCCTGAACATATAAATAAATGTAAATTAGGTGAATTTATATGTTATGTGAAGTTATACGTTATGTGACTTATATGTTATTTAGTGAACCTTCGTGAAACCGTACTTATTTACGCGTAGATGCTACTAGCATACTCATAATTGAGTTCTAGAGTATAATGTAGCCTATATTTTGAGGACAGAATTTCTTTCACATGGGGAGGATGTGACAACCCGTATTTTCGCCTTGTTTGATTACGTAAAGTTACCGGTGAAATATATTATGTATTATTATTTTGTGTGTAATAACAACCTATAATGAGCGAACACGATAGCGAACTGTTTATCTCGGTGACGCCTCATCACAAATTCAACACACATATTTTATGCATATGGGTATATTTTTATATACATATATATATATATATATATATATATGTTACATACATTCATTACGATTTAAATTAGCAATAAAACTTTAACGACATTTTGGTTGATGCGTTATTCGAATAATGGTAATTAAGCAAGACACGCGACATATTCGTTTGATTTAAGCTAGTAATACATTTTTATTATATTTATATTATATAATTTTAAAGAGCAATTTCATTTTTTTAGCGAGAACGTAAAGCCCGGTTTGTATGTGCGGTTTAAGCCCAACCCACCTACCCAAACCTAGCTTTATAACCATCTTATTCTCTTTTCCTCTCATTTTTCTTTCAAACCCTAGCCCCCAACTTTATACTCTACAAACACACATACACTGAACTTAGAGAGAGAATCAGAGAGTGATAGAGAGAACCGGAGATAGAGAGAGCCATGGGAGAGTAAGAGGCAACATATATAACGACGAGTGGATGATGGCAGTCGTGTGGTGGAGTTTAACGGCAGTATTAACCAGCGGCAGTGCAGTGGCCTTGGTCGTAAACAAGAACAAAACTACAACGCATCGTTAGGGCAGCGGCGGCACGGGTTCAAAACACCAGACCTAACGGTTCTGGTGGATCTAGCAGTAGCAACGACGTTGTGCCAGTGGCTCATGGAGGTAACAGTTTCAAATAAGGGTGTCGGTGATGATGTGAGGGTTGTAGTGCGGCGCTGATGGTGATTTGACAGTGTTTATGAGGTAGAGGCAGCAACTACCAAGCCTATATCGGACCGTCGCGTGTTCCAGATCTGAGCAGATCGTTCTCCGGCGACCCGGAGCTCCTATGAGCCTCGTTTTGCGTAAGCTGACCCCATTGAAGGTATTTCTTTTGCTTCAAGATTTTGTTTGTGATTCGCTTCGTTCACAGTCTTGTTCAGATTCAATGTTCAACTTGAATTAACATTTAATTATGATGATTGTTTAGGTTGGGTTGATACGGTTGAGTTAGGTTTGAGTTGTTGGATTGGATTCGGGTCAGCAGGTGAATGTCGAGTCAGGGGGTCGGACCCGGTCAATGTAGTCAACAGGCGTTCAGATCTGGTCAAAGTTCGGTTCTCGGTCGACGCAAGTCAAACACAGTCGACTCAGTTTTGAGTTGCCAAAGTTTGCTCACAGCGGTCAACAACGGTTAACGGGTCAGGCTTGATTATCGCGTAGTTCGAGGCGTTTGTGTATCGGTTTAGTTGTGTCCCGGTTCACTAACGAGGTATTAGTTGATAGCGCTATTAGGCTTGACAACCTCACACCGTACCGGGGAGGACAGACGTGAACTAATGACCTTAACCACATGACCAATGGTGATAGGCATTGGGGAAGGGCAAACAAACTGACGTCACTGCGGAATTGAGTTATTATCAACATATCTTTAAACTAAACACTTAACATGATTTTCGGTAAACAAAACTGTGAACTCGCCAGCTTTATGCTGATACACTTTCTCTACATGCTTGCTGATGGAGAGGGTGAAACCCGAGCTTTAAAGTACTTATTTTGTGAGTTTTGTATGCGTTTTATGTGTTTACTCGCATGGAATAGAATAACTATGAGTGCTTGTTGATTCGTAGGTTAAATGCGTAATTTGGTGATGTTACGATGGTTAAAGATGAAGTGGAGTGCTTAGTGATGGCATTTACAGCTCATGGTGTTGATTTGGAACGTATTCGTGTGAGGAAACTGACTCAAAGATGCAAGTAATTCGGAAAGACAAAGTCAAGGGACTATAGGGTAACTAATGGAAAGTTCATTGGTGGGTAATTGTGCAAGCAACATGCAAGAATAAAGTTCAGGGACCAAATTGACATTTGTCAAAAGTTAACGAGTGAAGAAAAAGGGACTTGAATCGCGACCGTAGGTTACGGTCGTTAAATCGTAGCTTACGGTTGGACGGTGTTGGTGATATGTTGATCAGAACTTGTGAACCGTAACTTACGGTTCCTCAACCGTAGGTTA
This sequence comes from Helianthus tuberosus, assembly GCA_030545235.1. Classification (NCBI taxonomy): domain Eukaryota; kingdom Viridiplantae; phylum Streptophyta; class Magnoliopsida; order Asterales; family Asteraceae; genus Helianthus; species Helianthus tuberosus. The sequence goes on along the minus strand of CM060414.1, from coordinate 146,647,254 downwards.
CAGTTGGATTATGTAATTGAAACAAAACTTCTCAACTGTAAGTTACAGTCCAGAACCGTAGCTTACGGTCCGAAAGATGGAAAAACTCGTGTTTTGGTGTTTTGAAGCGTATAAAAGGGTTTTCAAACCCTAAACTCATGGAAGCACTTTGGAGACGATTTTAGGGGATCAAAACACACTTTTTGGAGCATTCTTTTACCATCATCATCATTCCTATCACCAAATCAAAGATTAAGATCATGGTTCCAATCATCTTTCAAGCGTGTGAAGATCATACAACTGAGATGAGTGGCTAGAACCTTAGTGGTTTCCTCCGGGTGGAGGATTCTTGTAAGCAACTCGATTTATGTGTTTGGATTATTGTTTAAATCTGGTAATCTAAGCATTTGATGCTTGTTACCGGTTGATTTAACTTGATTGATTTGTAAACGGTTGATTTTGCTTTAAACCTAGTTTTGATTCTTTCATTTATCAAGAGTTCTAGTAATTGGGATATATTAGATAGAGATTGGGTTTGGTAATCTTCAATTGATAATCGTGTGATAACCTCTCGTTGTTAATCAATCAGAGTACTTAGTCCTCTTTTATCACAATCAATTAATCAGGTTATACAATTATGTCTATGTAATTATAAACAATCAAATACGTAACTGAATTGGCTTTGAATCTAAAATCCGAAGGAACCATTGTTTCTCCTATTGATCACAACCTCGTTTTAGTAATTCGTAGTTTAATCAAACACCCAATTAAACAAGTTTTATATTTTTGCATTTAGTTTTATAGTATTTAATCCATAACACTTTCCACAATACTCCTCTGGTTCGATACCCGACTTACTCTAGCTACCTAGTTTATTTCGGTTTTTGCATGACACTAACGACAGTTATCACTTGCAGGTTGTTAGATTCATCATGCATTGGAACTTGCTGTCTGGAGAGCGGGAAGTGTCATGGGGCGTGCCACTTGAGGAAACATGTAAAATTTTGCAACTTAAAACAATTTGGTTTTTAATTATGTTTAAACAATACAAATGCTTCTGCTAAACGTAAACTATGTTGAAACATTATTTATGAAATTGTACTATTCATGTTGGACATGATTTTTGTATTGGTATTATTTACTCTTAGTTCAACATGATTAGTGGCTAGATCCTGGTACGTTACACGCCTCGCGATGGTATCCGCAGGTTGTATTTTGAGGGTGTGACTAAAGCCGTCTATCATCGCAACGACGAACAACCAACAAGAAAGCAGATTGAAGAAGGATCGTCTAAAGTGAAGAAACAAGCTATGTTGACGATTCATGATGAGTGTTCCGAACCAGTATGTTACCTCAAGAGGATGAAGGATTTGATTGGGGAAAGTATATCAAAGATGAGAGAAAAGAACAAAAATGGGTGTTGATGGCTGAGATCAAAAGAAGACGAGAGGAAGAAGAGGCAAGAGGTTATTTGGATAATGTATATGATGCCTACAAAGAAGCAAGGCGGGCAAGAAGATGGGACGTAGATAAAGAATGTTGTGTTGATCCGAAAGGTAATCCGACAGTTGATCCGGATGAGGTAAATTTTGAAGCCTTAGTGGCTGCAATTCCAACTGTGGATGTTTGGTGTCGAGGGCTCAGAGAGATTCCATGATATAGAGAAAAGGTCGAAGAAGAAATCAACAACGTGATTTATGCGAGCTTGGAAAAGAAGAAGAAGAAGAAGAAGAAGAAGACGGTGGAGGAGATTGTGGTTGAAAGCAAGAAGTTGGTGAATGAAGTGAAGAAAATAGCTAATGAAAAGTTGGAGAAAATGGTTGGTGAAGTTGTTACTGGAGAACAGCAAGAGAAGAAAGCCGATGCAAAGGCAGAAGAAAAAGTTGCTAAGAAACAACAGAAGGTTGAGGATCAGAAGGCAGAAGAAGTCACGGTGCCTAATACTGAGGTAAAAATTCAATCTGACTCTTCTGAAATGTTAGGTAAATTTGATCTTAAAACTGATGAACAGGACAAGAAGTGTATGGAAACGTGCAAAGCTTGTATTGTAAAGGATAACAGTCTAAGATCCAGAGATATAGAGTTTACTAAAATAGAAAAGATTTTTAAAGAAAAGTGTAATGAAATGTTAGAAAATGAAAAGCTTTTGAAACAGGAAAATGAAAAGCTGACACAAAAATATGATAATCTTGAAAAAGAAAATGACTTTTTAAAACAACAATGTTTAGCTGAGTGCAATAAATGTATTCCAAAAGATAAAACTATTCAAGAGTTGCAAAAGGAATATGATGGAATGAAATTGGCATATCACACAGTAAAAGAAGCTTATGAAATTTTGAAAAGTAAAGTCACAAGTCTGGATAATAGATTGTCAGCATGCAAGAAACAACTAGTTTTCTTGAAGCCAGATATGAAGGAAAGCAAAATGTTTTAAATAACTACATGATGAAGTTGCTAAACTTAAACAAGAACTAGCTGAAAAAGAAAAATTAGTTAACAAACTTCAAAGTTATCATGCTTCGTCATACATTTTGGAACGTATTTTTAACATCACACCGGATGGTAAAGAGTCTGAAAAGAACAAAAAAGGGAATTGGGTCAGAATACCATCTGGTTCCACCACTGTTGGAGGATAATTATACATTCTATGATTGTCACACCCCAACCGATGGTGGAAACATCGAGGCACGGCACTGAGCAAAACAGATTGTCCAGGAGAATCCATAACAACTAATATTACCAAATATTTAACGTCATGTCCCATACCATAACATATAAAGTAAAACAGTTATTACAGACATAGTTCTCAAAGACAAATAATTGTTTCGACAACTCAGATTTTATTTAGTTTGTTTCTAGACTCCCCTAGCTTGATTCCACGAAAGCAAGTCATATCATAGCATCCTAAACACCTATCACATACGTTAAAATAAAGTCAATACACATAGTGTAAAGGTGAGCATACAAGTTTAATAGCATATAGTAGCGAAAGCGATTTAAGCATAACCAGCATGTACACGTAGTAGTGTGAAGCAAGTAAGCTATCGACAATGACATATGCACAGACGTGACTGCGAGTTGTAGAATGCGCAACACATATCACCACTGTGATACGTGAAGTAAAGCCCTTAACAACCCCAGTCCACGACAGGTGCTGAGTCTAAACTATAGTACTATCATTGCTAAGGTGTCAGGCAACAATCACTGTGTAAACATAACATACTAGCATTCATCGAATAACACGTATAATATGCGAGAGCGGTTAGCGTATAAAAAGTGTTTGCGTTGTGTGTCGATTGTGATTTGATATAAGTAACGTATGTAACACCCAAAAGTGCATTAAGCAAAAAGGGACCGAGTATACTCACAGATCGTGTTTAGTAAATAAACACAGTCTTGGATTGAAGGGAGCGCTTGAGAGTTAGCCTCATCAGAGAACGATAGTGTAAGCGTTGAACAGTACGTTAAACAGTGCGTCGAAGAGAAGAGTGATCGGACAGTGGTCCGATCGGATGACCATTCGGTCGAAGGGTCATTCGACTAAGTGGGTGTATTTGTGAAATCTTTGAACTTTGAACTTTTTGTTGTATCATTTAGGAAAATATGAAATGTTTCTAAAGGTCAGGTCATCCGGTCGGATGGTCATCCGAACGGATGACCGTTCGGTCGGATGGCTATCCGTTTGAAAATGATATTCTCTGAAATTTTGTAAAAAAGTTTAAGTGTTAAGAGTTACAAGTCACCTAGTTGAATAGTTGTTTGATCGGATGGTCATCCGATCGGACATCTATTCGTTTGAGCGACTGTTTTGTTTGGAACTTGAAATTCAGTTAAGTTAGAAAGTTTGCGGTTTCACCGAGACGGTGCGAAGACGTGTTAGACAACGGAAGCCACATCAAGTCCAACTCATCCGATCGGACGGGAATCTGTAACACACTGAAAATATAAAACATTATATTAGAATTATAAAGTATAAAATAAACAAGAATAAACTAACTAGGAATAAATAACCAGGTTATTCATGAGTCTTATAGTAACATGTAAGTGGGTTAAAGCACCTAAAGTATCAACTAAACAATTGATGGGGGACTAAAAGTGTTAAACTTGAAACTTAAATTAATAAAACAAAAATAAAATACACCAAACACACATAAAAGTGTGTGTCTGGTCGATCAAACATAGGGGTGGCACAAGGGTTCCCCACAAACCCTAGTTCTTGCAAATTTCACCAAATTGGGAGCTCTAGTCTGTTCCAAATCAAATTTCAAGCACAAATTCGTGATCACCTCGTTGAAGGGATCATAAGGTATGCTTAATTTTATCATTTAACTTCATCTCAAATTCTTGATAATTTGTGAAATCGAAATGGGAACTTGAATTTGTGATGAATAGATGGAACTTGTCATGGAAAACAAGTCTAGAAGTGAATCTTAGATGATAACTTGCTGTGATTGTGCTCAAAATTATGAAACTCATGAATATCTATTCATAGGTTAAATGGGTTTTACATAGTATGATGAACACAGGAATTATAAGCATCAAAAGTAGTAATTCTTGATTTCTATATGATGATTGAGATGATATATGCATGCTTGACATGATGGAATCCAAATGTTTAATTATATTTGGCGAAAATAACAAGTTATGAACTTGATTCTAATTGTATAAAAATTAAACCCGTTAGGTGTTTGTTAAAATGCCTAAGTGAGGAATTAAGTGTTAAAATCGGATGAAAACGCATGTTTAATTGTTATGACAAATTATGCGTTAAAGTTTGTAAAAGGGGTTCTAAAACGGTTGTGAATTGAACTCTTTAAGCAAGGAGTCCGGATCGTCAAGTGGACAAGCCGGAGGGGATAAGCGCTTGAAAGGGGTACTCTAAAGGTACGTGACGTTAGTTCCGTCATATTGAGCATAAACATTTAGATTTAGTTTGTTAATGGTGTCATAGTATAATGTATACGTTTGGTGTGTCATTGAAGTGGCGAAGCTCACTCGACAATCAAACGGGTCAAAATAACGGTTGGAATTAATTTGGCTTGTCATTAAAGTGATGGTTTTCACATGACAACCAAACGGGTCAAAACTATGTACTTAAAATGATCATGTGTGTAAAGACTTGGAAGTCTCATATTGTGCTAGAGTTAAATAGCGTTACGCCATGGATGGTTATGCTAAGTTAAGTTTACGAACCCGAGATATTGGGTCGAATGGTAGAAATCAATTGCAAGTGTTGCACGAAATGGCATGCTTGAATTTTGAGAAAACACGCATGAAATTCTATTGCATGCGTAAAGCCATGTAATGGCACGGATACGCCGAGATTTACAAGCCCGGGGACTGGGTAATTTAGTCTAATATGCCAAAGAACTGAATAGTAAGAAAATGTGCACTCATGGCTAATGGATCGGACAATCGAAACAAGGATTTTGTGAACCATTCATTCATAAATCGAGTTTCGTTATGTGAAATTTACATGGCTGGATCAGTAATTTTATTACGGACTCATAGGAAAAAAGAATCGACTAAAACGGACAAACGAGTAAAAAGTTATGCTAGTTTAAAGTTAGAACTTTTACAAATTTCGGAGCTGGGCAAACATGCAGGTCCAGGAACCAAACCTGCTGGAAAACGTGCTTCCCCGCGCCACGCGACGGGGTACCCAGATGCTGGCGCGACACGCGGGGCCGCTCGCGGCACGCGAAGGATTCACTTGAGTCTGTCGCGTGGCGCGACATACCAAAAATTAAGATTTTTATTTTTTTGTTATGCATATGTTGTTGGGCTTGTCTATGCTTATTATACCGTTGTCAAAACTAATAATTGGTGTGGTTTTCACCTTAGGTGATTCTCATTTCATTTCGGATGCCGATCAAGCAGAAATCAAGAACCGAACACGAGTTTTGAAGCTTCCGCACATATCTAATCATGTTTAGACAATGTTGTTTGTAAACACTACTAAATGTTGAATGTTTTAAACTAGCTAGTTGGTTACGTTAAAACACTATAACGATGTACATATTAGTTTATTAACTAAGTTTTTGTTAATTATGCATTTTGTTTTTAAAAAGTGCGTATTTTATAATAAAATAATAAATAAATAAGACGAGTGTTACAAGCTGGTAATCAGAGCTCAAGGTTGTTAACAAAGTGTGTTCGGTTCAAGCTTGATCAAACGTCCAGTAAGAGTTAATTATTTTAGTAGACTTATTAAATGTAGAAGGGAAATATGAATTGACGTGCACGGGAAGAGCGTGTTAACACACTCAAACCCGGAAAGTGCACTAAATGAGAATGGTTAAAGCAAGTTATGAACTTGGCTAAACCGAAGCAAATAAAATATATGTTATAGATGAAATGTTTAATGATTGGTCTAAACATTTCAGTTTCAAAGATGACGGAAAAAGGTAATAATGATGCGGTGCCGATAGTCACCGAGCAAATGATAGAAGTGATTGCCGAGGAAGTAGGAAAGGCAACCGAAAATAGCCTATCCGGTTTTATAGATAAGATCCAAAACACGGTACTTTCGGTAGTCGAAGAGAGAATCAAGAAGTTGGAAGATAGTACCAACACAGCAAAGGAAAAATCCGGAGAGCGCAAGGGCTGCTCATACAAGGAATTCATGGCATGTAAACCACCACTTTATAATGGAGAGGTGGATCCGATAATATGCCAACAATGGTTAAGCGATATTGAAGGGGTGTTTGAGAGAACCCACTGCGACACAAACGACTTCGTAGCTTATGGTACGGGTCCGCTTAGAGGTCAAGCAAAGGATTGGTGGGATAACAAGAAAAAGGATATCGGTAGCGAAGCGACAAGGGTAATGACATGGGACGAGTTTAAGGTACCATTTCTTAAACACCACAGTCCCAAGGCAGTTATCCACCGAATCAAGGAGGAATTTATTCACCTAAGGCAAAAAGGTATCGATAAGATCACGGGGATCTTTCTCGACAAACTGAGATTTTGTGACGAGTTGGTAACGTCCGAAGAACAGAAAGTGTATTATTACTATAATATGCTAAGTGCAGAGTATCGGGAGTTTATGACTCCCTCGAAATACGACACTCTCACTGAAATCATTAACACTGCTTAAGAAAGAGAGATAGAGCTGAAAAAGAAAATTGAGAGATGTGAACAAGGGGCACAAGTTGTTAATCCAAGCCCTACGAAGAAGGCGTGTACAACAGAGTCGTCTACGAAACATGATGGGAAAGGCGGGTCGTTGAGTTATAAGGTTTGTGGTAAAGGGCACAAGGGCGAGTGTCAGTTTAAAGATAAGCCGTGCCCCATATGCGGGAAGACAGGGCATACGGTTGCGTTATGCCCAGGGAAAGTGTCGGTTTGTTATAAGTGCTACCAGCCGGGTCACAAGAAATCAGAGTACCCGGAGTTCATTGGAAAAAAGGATGGCAAGGATTCGCAAGCAGAAACTCCAAAAGAAAAGGCCAGATCCTTCCAGTTAACCGCGACCGAGGCAAATATGGAACCCGATGTGGTCTCAGGTATATTCGACATAAATTCAATTTCCGCACATGTATTATTTGATACGGGTGCGAATAAATCCTTTATTTCAGATGGATTTATTCGACATCCTTCATCTGTATTGACAAAATTATATATGCCTCTAGAAGTAGAAATAGGCGACAACAAAAGTTTTATTGTTTGTGACGTATGTCAAGATTGTAAGATGAGTATCGATGGAGAAGAATACTTAATAGACCTGATCCCGATGTCGATGGGAGAATTTCAAGTAGTGGTCGGGATGGATTGGTTATCCCGCCATCACGCGAAAGTTGTGTGTTTCCGCAAGGAGATAAAACTAACTTCTCCAAGTGGAAAACACGTTACCATCTATGGCGAAAAAAGGGGTAACCCCGTAATGTGCTCAATGTTAAAAGCTCACGAACTCATGAAACGTGGATGTAGAGCGTTCATGATATACGCAAATGAACCAGACAAGGGATCGCCAAAGATTGAAGACGTACCGGTGGTACGTGAGTATGCTGATGTATTTCCAGAAGATTTACCGGGAATACCGCCTGAACGGGAGGTAGAGTTGGGAATCGAATTAATTTCGGGATCGAAACCTGTAGCCAAGGCGACGTATCGGCTCGCGCCATCGGAGCTACAAGAATTGATGTCTCAGATTCAAGACCTGCTTGACAAGGGGTTTATTAGGCCGAGTGTGTCTCCGTGGGGCGCACTGGTGCTATTTGTGAAGAAGAACGATGGGAGCATGCGAATGTGTATCGATTACCGGGAGTTAAATAAACTCACGGTGAAAAATCGATACCCGCTCCCAAGAATTGATGACCTATTTGACCAACTGCAAGGTGCAAGTTGGTTCTCCAAGATTGACCTTAGATCGGGGTATCATCAGTTGAAAGTCAAGGAGGAGGATATACCAAAGACGGCCTTTCGTACACGGTATGGACATTATGAATTCCCCGTGATGTCTTTTGGATTGACCAATGCGCCCGCGGCTTTCATGGACCTCATGAACCGGGTTTGCAAGCCGATGTTGGACAAGTAGGTGATAATATTCATCGACGACATCTTGATATGTTCAAAGAATGAAGCAGAACACGCAAGCCATTTACGTGAGGTATTGGAGACGCTCAGAAGAGAGAAATTGTATGCAAAATTCTCGAAATGCGCTTTCTGGTTACGAGAAGTACAATTTCTCAGGCACATTATTAGCGCGGATGGGGTGTTGGTAGACCTGCAAAAATAGAAGCAGTACCGAGATGGAATCCTCCGAATAATCCTTCGGAAATCATAAGTTTTTTGGGGCTTGCGGGATATTATAGAAGATTCATACAAGATTTCTCCAAGATTGCTACGCTGTTGACCAAACTAACTCATAAAGACGAAAAGTTTATTTGGGGCGAAGATCAAGAAAAAGCATTCCAAACATTAAAGAAAAATTGACCCTCGCTCCGGTATTGACAATGCCGGATGGGGTTGATGATATGGTAGTTTACTCGGATGCGTCACATTCGAGACTTGGGTGCGTTCTGATGCAACGGGGCAAGGTTATAGCGTATGCCTCGAGACAACTAAAGACTCATGAAAAGAATTACCCTATACACGACCTCGAGTTGGCGGCGGTGGTATTTGCCTTAAAGATGTGGAGGCATTATTTGTATGGGGTAAAATGCACTATCTTTACCGACCATAAAAGTTTGAAATATTTCTTTGACCAGAAGGAATTAAACATGAGACAAAGGCGGTGGTTAGAAACAGTCAAAGATTTCAATTGTGATATACATTACCATCCCGGGAAAGCTAATGTGGTGGCGGATGCGTTGAGCTGAAAGGTGGACTATGCTCCAATCCGAGTACGATCGATGCAATTAATAGTGACATTGGGTCTACTTGAACAAATCCGAAAATCTCAAGTTGAAGCAATGAAAGAGGAAAACTTGAAGAAAGAAAGAATGGTGGGCCAGTTGAAAGAATTGATGCATGGTAACAACGGGTTAAAGACTCGTTTCGGAAGGATATGGGTCCTAAATTCGTGTGGATTCAAGGCGTTCCTGCTTGGCGAAGCTCATAAATCCCGTGATTCTATCCATCCGGGGGCAACCAAGATGTATAACGATTTAAAGCAAAACTATTGATCGCCCGAAATGAAAAGAGATGTTGTAAAATATGTAGAGAAGTGCTTGACCTGTTTACAAGTCAAAGCAGAGCACCAAAAACCATACGCTAAGTTACAACCATTGGACATCCCAGTTTGGAAGTGGGAACAAATCACAATGGACTTGCTGACCAAACTGCCCAAAACCAACCGCGGATACGATGCTATATGGGTAGTTGTGGATAGATTGACAAAAAGTGCTCACTTCATTCCGAAGCGTGAGACTTATACGTCCGAAAAGATGTCAGAGGTGTATACCAATGAAATCGTGGTACGCCAATGAGTACCGATATCCATCATGTCCGATAGGGATACTCGGTTTACTTCGAACTTTTGGCGCGAATTCCAAGAGCGAATGGGGACTAAATTGTTCATTAGCATAGCGTACCATCTACAAACGGATGGACAAAGCGAAAGAACAATACAGATGTTGTAAGATATGTAACGGGCATATATTATCGACTTCGGGGGAAGTTGGGATGTCTATCTACCATTGGTCGAATTTTCATATAATAACAGTTACCATGCAAGCATCAGAATGGCTCCGTACGAGATGCTTTACGGTAGAAAATGCCGAACCCCGGTGTGTTGGGATGAGGTAGGACCACGTGAGCTTGCACATAAAGATGTAGTCCGAATCACGAATGAGAAAATTGACTTGGTCCGAACCCATTTGAAAGCGGCTCAGGATCGACAAAAATCGTAAGCGGACAAAAGAAGGAGACTGATTGACTTTCAAGTTGGTGATAAAGTTATGCTAAAGGTATCTCCGTGGAAAGGGATTATTCGGTTCAGAAAAAGGGGGAACTTAAGCCCAAGGTTTATTAGGCCATTTAGAATCATCGAACGGGTTGGTAAGGTCGCATACCGAATCGAATTACCCGAGGAACTGAGTGGAATTCATAGCACATTCCACGTATCACATCTCCGGAAATGTCTAGCCGACGAAACAGCTTATATCCACTACGATGACATTGAGGTGGATAATAGTTTTAACTACGCGGTGAAGCCGATAGCAATCCTAGATCGCAAAGTGAAAAGCTTAAGGAACAAAGAGATTAACCAAGTAAAGGTCAAATGGGAACACAGAAAGGGTTCGGATACCACATGGGAGTCCGAAGAGGAGATGCAACGGCTCTACCCTGCATTATCTGGTACTTACTTTGGTTTCGGGGACGAAACCTTTTTAAGGGGGGTGGACTTGTAACACCCCGAAAATATAAAACTTTATATTAGAATTATAAAGTATAAAATAAACAAGAATAAACTAACTAGGAATAAATAACCAGGTTAGTCACGAGTCTTGCAGTAACATGTAAGTGGGTTAAAGCACCTAAAGTATGAACTAAACAATTGCTGGGGGACTAAAAGTGTTAAACTTGAAACTTAAATTAATAAAACAAAAATAAAATACACCAAACACACACAAAAGTGTGTGTCTGGTCGATCAAACACAGGGGCGACACAAGGGTTCCCCACAAACCCTAGTTCTTGCAAATTTCACCAAATTGGGAGCTTTAATCTGTTCCAAATCAAATTTCAAGCACAAATTCATGATCACCTCGTTGAAGGGATCATAAGGTATGCTTAATTTTATCATTTAACTTCATCTCAAATTCTTGATAATTTGTGAAATCGAAATGGGAACTTGAATTTGTGATGAATAGATGGAACTTGTCATGGAAAACAAGTCTAGGAGTGAATCTTAGAAGACAACTTGCTGTGATTATGCTCAAAATTATGAAACTCATGAATATCTATTCATAGGTTAAATGGGTTTTACATAGTAGGATGAACACATGAATTATAACCATCAAAAGTAGTAATTCTTGATTTCTATATGATGATTGAGATGATATATGCATACTTGACATGATGGAATCGAAATGTGTAATTATATTTGGCGAAAATAATAAGTTATGAACTTGATTCTAATTATATAAAAATTAAACCCGTTAGGTGTTTGTTAAAATGCCTAAGTGAGGAATTAAGTGTTAAAATCGGATGAAAAAGCATGTTTAGTTGTTATGAAAAATTATGCGTTAAAATTTGTAAAAGGGGTTCTAAAACGGTTGTGATTTGAACTCTTTAGGCAAGGAGTCCAGATCGTCAAGTGGACAAGCCGGAGGGGATACGCGCTTGAAAGGGGTGCTCTAAAGGTACGTGACGTTAGTTCCATGATATTGTGCATAAACATTTGGATTTAGTTTGTTAATGGTGTCATAGTATAATGTATACGTTTGGTGTGTCATTGAAGTGGCGAAGCTCACTCGACAATCAAACGGGTCAAAATAATGGTTGGAATTAATTTGGCTTGTCATTAAAGTGTTGGTTTTCACATGACAACCAAACGGGTCAAAACTATGTATTTAAAATGATCATATGTGTAAAGAGTTTGAGGTCTCATATTGTGCTAGAGTTAAATAGCGTTACTCCATGGATTGGTTATGCTAAGTTAAGTTTACGAACCCGAGATATTGGGTCGAATGGTAGAAATCAATTGCAAGTGTTGCACGAAATGGCATGCTTGAATTTTGAGAAAACAGGCAAGAAATTCTAATGAGTGCGTAAAGCCATGTAATGGCGTGGATACGCTGAGATTTACAAGCACGGGGACTGGGTAATTTAGTCTAGTATGCCAAAGAACTGAATAGTAAGAAAATGTGCACTCATGGCTAATGGGTTGGACAATCGAAAGAAGGATTTTGTGAACCATTCGTTCATAAATCGGGTTTCGTTTTGTGAAATTTACATGGTTGGATCCGTAATTTTATTACGGACTCATAGAAAAAAGAATCCACTAAAACGAACAAACGAGTAAAAAGTTATGCTAGTTTAAAGTTAGAACTTTTACAAATTTAGGAGCTGGGCAAACATGCAGGTCCAGGAACCAGACCTGCTAGAAAATGTGCTTCCCCGCGCCACACGACGGGGTACCCAGATGCTGGTGCGACACGCGAGGCCGCCCGCGGCACGCGAAGGATTCACTTTAGTCTGTCGCGTGGCGTGACAGACCAAAAATTAAGATTTTTATTTTTTTTTTGTTATGCGTATGCTGTTGTGGCTTGTCTATGCTTATTATAACGTTGTCAAAGCTAATAATTGGTGTGGTTTTGACCTTAGGTGATGCTCATTTCATTTCGGATGCCGATCAAGCAGAAATCAAGAACCGAACACGAGTTTTGAAGCTTCCGCACTAATCTAATCATGTTTAGACAATGTTGTTTGTAAACACTACTAAATGTTGAATGTTTTAAACTAGCTAGTTGGTTACGTTAAAACACTATAACGATGTACATATTAGTTATTAGCTAAGTTTTTGTTAATTATGCATTTTGTTTTTGAAAAGTGCGTATTTTATAATAAATATATAAGACGAGTGTTACAGAATCACCCCGTTCGATCAGACTCAGCTGTTCTTGACGGAGTTTCATGTTCACCTATGATTCGGTTGTCTTTTCGATAGAAATCTGTTCTCAGACCGGTTCTCAACTAAAGAATGAGTAGGAAGCCCGAATGAGTCAAGATTCTAGCGTTTTTGAGTGAAAAGTGAAGGATGTTTGAAGAAAAGTTTGAGACACTTTGAAAATGTTTAGATTTAGATGAAAACAGTGTAAAATCATGTAGAAATTTGTTAGATCCGAACCGTTCTTACTGAGATGAAGCCATACTCCAAGGTTCATGAGAACCCATGATGACGTCACCCAAATCAGGCGATTTCGTGGTTAAAATGTAAGATTTTATGGTGAAAATGATGAGAAAGTGTGTAATGAAGATGTAAGTACAAGATTTAGAGTGAAAACTTACAAGAATCGCGAGAAATCGAGAGAAAAGTGGCTGAGAGTGCGCTGGTCGGACGGAGCGGTCACATCAATGAACAGTTGGTGTGACAGGAGGGGTATTTATTGGTGAGGAGGTGAAGGCGGTGGAGGGTTGTGTGTGTCGGATGGCTGTTCGATCGGATGGGTCGGATGTCCATTCGATCGAATGGTCGTTCGGTCGGACGACGCGTGCAGGTTAGTTTTTCGACTTTCGTTTCGCGCGTTGAGCGTTGCGTTTAAGCAAGTTGCGAGTAAGCGATGCGATAGTATTACACATTAGTTACACAAATGACATAATCAACCTAACAATCATAAAATAAACCTGCGTTTCGGGTTGCGATGCGATAGAGTTGCGATTGCGTTTGCGAATATCATCCCACAACATATAAGCACACACACAAGTAGAGCACATAGTAGCATACACACGTAAAACAATATCGATAACCACGATTTGAATTGCGATGCGGTAGCGAGGTGATATCGTTTAGTAGAATAGAGTTTAGTTATGTTTATCGCATTGTTACTTCACATAATAATAAATCGTAGTATAAAATAGCGTCAACTAAAGTATCGATTATCGAGGTTTGAAAGCACAAGCAATAGTTAAGCAAGAAATGTCAGATCTAAACGTTGACTTTTCTTGACTTTGAATTTGACTTCAAAAGTCGGGTTGTTACAATGATGGCAAAAAGGTGGAAAAAGCAATTAATATGGTTGACCAATTACCTGACAACATCGACATGACTTACTCCAAATCTGATGATCTTGATGATTCAGAGGTGGTAGGTAAGATTGTTGAAAGCGTTTTATCAGAGGAGTCTACCAAACCAGATAAGTCTGCGTCACAATATGAAAATGAGGGAAGTTTTCATGATAGTTATATCAAACATTCAAAATCTGAGAAAAATGCGAATGATGATTTGATAGGATTGGCTTATACCATGATTAGATCGAACAAGTTATTCTCAGATGTTGAAGTCCCGGTTCAAAATGTGATTTCAGATAAAGTTGACAAAGTATTCAAACTGGTAGAAATTCAAAAGTATGATATTTCAAAATTTGTTGGCAAGAGCAAGGAATTTTTTTTATAACAAACCTAGTTACACGAAAAAAAACATGAGGGCTGGGTTGGGTTATAAGAAGAAACAAAATCAGAAACGTTTTGATAAGAAAAATTATCAGATAAAGATGAATTTTGTTCATGGAATAAGTTCAGAAGAAGAGAAAGAACTACAATTTAGACGACAGTCTAATGAAGAGTTCTATGCTCAAAAGAAAAAGCAACAACAACAGGTTAAAGATGTTTCCAAGAGAACATGCTTTAAGTGTGATCAAATTGGACATCTTAGTCGTAAGTGTCCAAATCTGGAACATGTTGATGTTGACAAGAAAAGAAAGGTTGAAACACAGAAGTCAACCAAGTTTGAATCAAAACAAACTTGGAAATAAAAAATAACGACACCCAAAGTTGTGCAACAACAGATTTGGAAACAGAAAGAAAATGTTTCAGAACCAAAACAAATCTGGAAAACTAAAAAAGAGTTGTCAAAACAAAACATTCAAAACGAATCAAGATTTTATCGAAGGAATGTTTTAAAAGGTCAAACTTGGGTGGTCAAGAAATAACTTCAGTGAGTGATAATCAAATTGATAATGTTTTTGAGAAGAATGAACGAAACTATCCAGTTCTACCTGGAAAGATTTATGTTCAGCTTCTTGAGTCTAAACAGGCTTGGGTAGCATTGTTCAAATGATCAAATTATTTGAATGTGCAGGTGCTTCAGAAGATGGATGATTGTTAAAATGAATAGAGGAGTAGCCTGGCACAGAAGGAGGCTGTGGATCCCTACAACCAAAACAGAGACTTTGTTTGTTTCGGTACATAAATAAACCATATATCAAAAACCTTAACAATAGAAAAATTTAAAAACCAAAACTTGTTTTTTTTGTCAAAAATTTAAAAAATGAAAAAAAAATGTTTTTTTAATTTGTTAAAAAACAAAAATCTTAAAAAATTGTTCATTGAAAATGCCGAAACCTTCCCGGCCGAACAAACATGATTATTTCACAACTGAAAATGGTTTTAACATTGTTAAAAATCAATGTGCTGTAAATCATGGGGGTGCTTTATACGAAACAGAGCATGTGACGCTGAAAGTTGATGGCGAGATAAAGCTATCTACATCGGTTATCAAAATTTTCTTAAATGTTTTGAATTTTAGGGGGAGTAAAAATTTCAGAAAATACAAAAACATTTGAAAATTTGAAAAAGCCAACAACAATAGAAAATCAAAAAGAGTTTTTGTGTAAAAAGAGGAAATGATAGTACATCAGTAGACAACCATAGTATGCTAAAGATATGGAAAATTAAAATGTGATAAACGGTCTCACTGATGATGTGCCAGTATGTTTTTACACTCTTAGTAGATTGACTTAGAGATATAAATCTAAATATCAATATCTTACTTATCTCGTGGGGAACATCTCTCGGATATATGGGTAACCCTCGAAATCTTGTTTGAGAGATTGCCAGATTCTGAGATACTAGGTTTTTATACTGTTTGAGATCTGGGGTATTATACTTGGTCTTCTGATATTGCGGAAGCAATGGCCTAGACTTCGTATAATAGTTTACGCGCTTACAGCTTACCCTCTGCATAAAAATTGAGAAAATATCGAAAGATATATATCAAATGCATTTGTAAAGAAGATCCCTAAGTGGGACACACCTAAATTCGAGTCTTCATCTCTTTGACTGAACGGTAGTTCATACCTGAGCTCTCAAGGTCTCGCACTAACCCAAAGTACAGATATCAGTATAGTATATTCACATGTAAGACTGAATCTAGGGAATCTTGATACGAGAGTATATTCTGAGGTGGGACACGCGAATAAGTTAAGTGCTTAAAACACTAAATCTCATATCTCGAATCCGTTGAACTTTGTGTGAAAATTTAAGTGGATCAGTATACTGACAATCTACGTATGCTGATCGTGTTTCTGAAAATAAACAAGTTCATTAATTTGAAACTTGAAGTTTTTAAATTGAAAAATAAAAAACAGTTTATGAAAATCTCCAAGGTCATCAATTTGGACTTGGATGATTATTTGTGAGAATATTGGATTCTAAAATTGTCAAATATAAGGTTGTTTGATAGAAGAAGTGGAGTCGGGTAATTCTGGAAATTCACATATTGTTGAATTTGTGCAATAGAGCCAGGTTCTCGATTCTATGATATATTAAGCGTTAATTTTTATTTTTTATGCATAAAGTCAGATTACGATCTTAAACTAATATTGTCAAATAGATGTGTGATTAAGGGCCTGGTCATCGATATTTGAAAACTAAAATGCTTTCACTTTTAAAAGTAAAATTCAGTTTTCTGTGAACAAACGATGTCCTGTGCAGTCACATATTTGAAATGCTCCAGCTTATCCATGTTATATGTTTAAAGCTAGATTGTTTGTCATTAAACTTTAAAATCTTATAAATGTTTGAGATTTTGCAGATGATTTGCCAGACTACGATCTCGATAGGTGAGATTAAGGGGGAGTCTGAAGACAAACTTAGAGCAAGAAGGAGTGCTTATGAAGAGTCAGTTATCGATCCTAAAGGAGCTTGTAGAGTTAAAGCCAGGTGCTGATCCTAGAAGCTGAAAGCACGGAAGCTTAAAGCAAGGAGGAGCCTGAAGGAGGAGTTAAACGAAACGGGGAGCAGCTGAAGCTGAAAACAGATCCACGAGGATTCTGTTAGAGATTGGGGAGTCTGTGTTGCTGACAATGTCAACATTTCTAAAAGACTCAGTAAGAGATAGAAAGCTATGCGATTGGCTGCAACAATATCCAAGGGGGAGTCTGTGAGTGCATATGTCTATCGCTTGCGTCAATCACATAACATAGCTATAACGAATGATACAAGACTAGTGCAGAATTGAAGAAAGAAAGTTATGAAGCAAAGGCAACTTCGTACGAAGCCACCAGCTTCGTACGAAGGCAGCCATACAGGCTTTGTTCGAACCCACAATACTATATATAGGTGATTAGTCTTGTTCATTTGTAACTTTTGGGTATTCTTGTAGCGAAGCTCTGCCAGTTTGATTTCGTGGTGTAAACTCTGTCAGATCAGTTAAAGAAATCATTAATAATTGGGTTAACTTTGTAGAATAGTAACCAAGTTTCAAGAGTGTTCTAATTAGGTCACTCATAATTTTTTTTGTTCAAATTAGGTCATTCAAGTTTCATTTGGTGTTTCAATTCTAGATATTTTACCTAAATAGAAGGTCATCCATCCTACATGACATTTATTTAGGTTTTTTATTTAAAAAATTTGTTGACATGGCATATAAATGCCAAATGGATTAGAAAAAAAGTGCGAAATAGGTCTAAATTTTTTTTAAAAAAATGCGAAAAAAATAAAAAAAAATGTGATTTTTTTTTTCAAAATCTCTAAAAAGTTATAAAAGAAGATAAACAATTTATTGGAGCAAAGCATCAGACTCTTGATCCGGTGCATTTTAAGACAGTTCCGTTGACGCGGTTGAAGAAACTTGTTGACGTAGGTAAATTTTTGCAGGTTCAGGCTTCTTACAAACCTCCGACAGTAAGAACTCAAGCAGTTCATGCCTCGTTAAAAAAGAAAAAAATGTTTATTATATTTCTTTTATTTGATTCCATGTCATCATGTTCTAAAAAAATGTTAAATAAATGTCATGTAGGACTATGACCTGCTATTCAGGTAAAATATCTAGCATTAGAACACCAAAATAAAGTAGAATGATCTAATTGGAACAATAAATTTTATTAATGACCTAATTGAAACACTCCTAAAACTTCATTACTATTCTGTGACATATTCCCTTAATGGGTAATAATTACATCTTCGTGTTTTGTCCATGCACGGGATTGGATTCCACACATTTCACGTGTCAATTCGCATTCAACGGTCAAGGAATTCAAACGATCCTGAATTCACAACAGTGCTTTCATGTTTGCAATTATATATCAGGCACAATTTAACATCAATATAAAAATTTAGACACAATTTAACATTAACATCAATATCGATATGCAATCCTCAGATTCTATATCTATGCTATACAATAATACTTATGCTTGCTAAAATAAGTAAAAGTAAAATGTGACAAGAAAGATTAATACGTTTAGTTGTTTGTTTAAGAGATAAATATTTATTGTATGAAGTTATTCAAAATCCAATTAAAAGAAAAATGAGGTTGGATAAACACATTTACCTTTTCTTTTCTGTCTCTAAACACACCTCTGAAGTTAACTTTGTCGTTCTTCTTCATTTCATCTTTGGTGAATCAATCATCATTGCAGGTAATAATCGTTTTAATCTACACGCCTCTTCATCTTGAATAATAGCCCATGGTCCTGATCGATTATTGCAACGATAAAACTAGAATTTTGAATATGAACATGAACATTGGGGCGATTTATAGGGTTTTTTGAAAAAAGATGACTTGGATGAAGTTTTGGTAATGTTAACGCTCTCTGTTCGCATGTTGAACAAATAAAACAGCATGTTGACCAAGTCAAACACATACTTTAGTGGTAAGTTCCACGCGACCTCACTATCCGAATTGTCCAACCCAATACACCGACGATGGTGTTGTTGATTAGATAGAGAGTACCCGATAACACCACCTGAGAACGCCCCTTATAAACTTTGCTTTCAAGAGTGAACTGCCAAAATGGTTTTTAAGGTTTGACCACTTTAGTCCAAAACTCAAACCTCTTGAATCTGGGTCCCTGTGGTTTCAATTTTGTTGTCATTTTCATTTAAAAACAAAATCTGGTCAGTCTTTTCAGTTAACATCCAGTTTTTTTGTCTTTTTCCTCTATTTTAATGAATGAAAAAATGTCAGATTTTTTTTAATTTGTTATAATAGAACCTTAAAAGACCATTTCCCCTTCATTAAAAGGGAGAAAAAAAACATGAAAGCTGAATGTTAACTGAAAAATATGACCAGATTTTAATTTTAGATGAAAATAATAACAAAATTGAAACCACATGAAATCGGATTAAAAAAAATTAAGTTTTAGACTAATGTGACAAAATGAACTTAAAAACTATTTTAAGAGTTTACTCTTGCTTTCAAATATATATTTTATTGCTTTCGGATATAGATTTTATTACACTATTTATATTTACAAATAACATTTCACTACACACGAAATGTCATAAAAACAAATAGACAACACATTATGGAAATACATCATGTTTAAAAGTATTCTTGCTTGCTAGTGGAGTATATCATTTATGATGGCAGGTTTTTTTCAAACTTACAATCATTATTACAATTACATTACAAATTAAATTAATTCCAAATTTCACTCAAATTTGTCTCAAAATTTCATCTAACTTCTCCCCCTGAGCAGACCACTGTCTCCGTCTTCTTCGCCGGCCGGAGTTATCGCATCTCGCCGGCGCAGCCGTCTGCTTCACGATCTCACACCTAACACTATTACAAACCCTAAATATCATCACTTCATTACATTTCCGTTGTTTCAGACTCTCAGGTTGCAGAAATCTGTAATCTAGGGTTTCTATTTGACGGAGAATTCATCGAATCGTTCTTAGACGGCCGGAATAATTACCGGCGCCGTCGTCTGGTTCACGATCTCATACGTAACACAGTTACAAACCCTAAGTGTCATTGCAGCATTCAGTTTTTGTTGTTTCAGACGTTGACGTTGCTGAAATCTGTGAGTTAGGGTTTCTGAATTGATTGAATCGTTCTTCGCCGGAATTCTCACCGGCTCCGTCGTCTGCTTCACGATCTCATACCTAAAACACTTACAAACCCTAAGTATCATTACATCATTTGTATTTTTGTTGTTTTAGGCTTTTAGGTTGTAGAAGTTGCTAATTTAGGGTTTCTATTTGACGGAGAATTCATCGCTTCGTTCTTTGCCGGCTGGAATTAACCGCCGGCGCCGTCTGGTTCACGATCTCATACACGACAGTGATACAAACCCTAAATATCATCGTAGCTTTCATTTCTTGTTGTTTTATGCTTTTAGGTATTATCGCAGCATTCTGTTTCCTTTGTTTCAGACGTTTAGGTTACAGAAATCTCTGACTTAGGGTTTTGTATTTGACGGAGAATTTATCGAGTCGTCTGCTTCACGATCTCATACTGAACACAGTTACAAAACCTAGAAATCGTTGCAGTATTCTGTTTCCGTTGTTTCGGAATTGCAGGTTGAAGGAATCTGTTAGGGTTTTATGTGACGGTGAATTTATCGGAGGGATGCAAATCACAGTGAATAGCGTAGAGATCATCATCAGTTATGTTCCGTCGTCTTAAATGGTTCATAGCTGGTTTCAATCAACAGAGAACCGTTAAACCGAAAGCCGATGCGAAGCGATTGTCGCTGCCGAGGGAACGTTATCGGAATCGGAAGTCAATGTTGGAGGCTGTTCACGAAGTTGCGATTTATATTCATAGGTTTCATAACCTAGACCTGTTTCAGCAAGGGTAAGGATTGTTGTTAATACATGAAGCTAACTTTGAACTTTGATCTTGAACATACAGTAGTTTTGAAAATAAAGTTTGTAGGGATTTTGATGCAAAATCAACATGTATATGGCTTGAGTTGCAGTAGTTTTCATAGAGTTTGATTAGGTTTTTTGAATGTTTGGAAAATACTATCAAACCTGTAACCGGATAGCGTCGGAGTAAAATCTAGCTATTTATAGGGACTGTGCAGTGTTCTTCTAAACGAACAAGTGTACTGTTAATGTGTGTTTTGCAGGTGGTACCAGATCAAGATTACCATGAGATGGGAAGATAGTGAGTATGCATCTTTTGTGGGTACTCCTTCAAGGGTGGTTCAGTATGATGGTACATTGTTCTTTAGTTCCTTATACACATCTATGTGATTATACTTGAATTGTTGAAGTTTACTTGGTCATTATTCGCCGACCGTCGTCATGGTGTATAAGGCTACTTAATTGTACAGTACATGCAGACATATTTCAGACTTTTCAGTCTCTTATCTAGTTTCATCAGGCCAGTGTTGTAGTAATCGCTAGTCGGCAATGTTGTAGAAGGCGCTAGGCGCTAGTCGGGTGGTGAGGTACCGCCTAGGGATTTATCGGGATTAATCGGAATGGGAAATTTTATATGTAATTTTTCAAATATATATATATATATATATATATATATAGAGAGAGAGAGAGAGAGAGGGAGAAGATCATGCGAGAACCACCTCTTATTGTGAGAACCGCGAGAACCAATGTGAACACACCAAAAATGCCTAAAAATAGCTAAAAATCACACAAAATTTTTTTTTTGATTTTTTTAATATTTTTTAGGTTAAAATCGCTACTTTTCGAACCAAAAAAAAAAAAAAAATTTTAAATTTTTTTTTTTTTTTTTTGCTTCGAAAAGTAGCGATTTTAACCTAAAAAATATTAAAAAAATCAAAAAAAAAAAATTTGGATTTTTTTAGATTTTTTTAGGTTTTTTGGGGGTTTAGTTTTTAGCATTTTAGCTGGGGGGGTTTAGGTTTTTGGGGGGTGGGGGAGGGGGGTTTAGGTTTTTTTGGGGGGGGGGGGGGGGTGGGGTTAGGTTTTTTTAAGGATTTTTTTAGCTTGGGGGGGGGGGGGTGGGGGGTTTAGGTTTTTTTATCTATTTTAGGTTGTGTTCACATTGGTTCTCGCGGTTCTCACAATAAGGGTGGTTCTCGCATGAGCCCCTCCCTATATATATATATATATACGGATTAGGTTCAAGAGTGAACACTAGTGTAGCTTGCGAACTGAGTGAACTAATCCTGGCCATACACGTGTGTAGATCAATGGCCAGGACCTGATGTTGAAATACACTAGTGTATTTTACGATTTGATGATGAGATCCTGGCCATACACGTGTATAGATCAATGGCCAGGATTTGTTCACTCAGTTTGCAAATACAATAATGTTCACTCTAGAACCCCACCCTATATATATATATATATATATATATATATATATATATATATATATATATATACCCAATAATATAAAAATAATACTTCAAAATTCACATAAATACTTCAAGTTTCAAATAGTATGGTTCAAACATAAGCAATTAAACTTAAACATAACAAATCAAGTACTTAGAAATTCAAAAATTAAGCCACTTTTGACCGACTAGGACCGATTTTGACTGACTAGGACCGATTTTGAGCAAAAAACCCCTGGTCCGACTAGTCCGACTTGACCGACTTTGACCTGGACTGATTTATTGGCCAATTTGCTCAAATTTAGGCGATGAACAGCCGATTAGCGCCTAGGCGACGATTAATCGGCCGCCTAGACCGACTTCTGCAACACTGCTAGTCGGGCGGCGGGGTGGGGACTAGCGATTAATCGGAATTAATGGGGATTAATTGGGATTAATTTGATACGGGGATTAATCGGCAGCTAGTCGGGATTTTTGCAAGCATGCATCAGGCCGATTTTTCTGATCCTAATTCAATTAAGTGTAAGAAAGTGCATACAAATATCTTCAAGTCATGAATGTATAAAGTAAACACCATGGGAATTTATATCCAAAAAGATTAACGTAACTAACTGAGACGTATACCAGGACTGCCAGAGGGAATGCTAGGAAAAAAATAAGCAATAGTGTGAACTTATTTATAAACACTTGAGTATTTATTAATTAATTTGTATTAATTATAATTATTATTATACATATAATTTAGTTATTTTTTATATTTATATAAATGGTAATTATTATTATATAAATATATGTTTAATATATTAATAAAAAATATATAAACAGAAAGCTCGTTTAGGCTCGCGAGCCGGCTCGAGCTTGATAAGCGAAGCTCGGGCTCGTTTACTAAACGAGCTTGTTTTTAGGCTCGGGCTCGAGCTCGTTTAAGCTCGGCTCGTTCAAGCTTTTTTTCGATCCGAGCTCGAGTAGCTCGTGAGTAGCTCGGCTCGTTTGCACCCCTAACCAAGTGTTACATCAAGTTTCCATTTGGAATGCCGACATATGAAAGTATATCTTTTTAACATGGTTAAAGTTATAGGATGTTTCTACAACCATATCATAAACTGATTCGCATGAGCATGTTTTTCCATCCTTTCATAGTTTTATAGGTCATGCTAATATCATGCAACATTTTTGTATGAACTGCAGCTCCTGATCTTGGTTCTGATGATGTCTTGGGGGTTTGGAAGATTGATGACACGGACCATAGTTTTTCATCGCAGCCTTTCCGGATTCGATATGCAAGGCAGGATATTCTTCTATCAGTCATGATATCTTTCAACTTCTCTCTTGGTAAATTTGAGGTCTCTCTCTCCCTCTCTCCAAGTGGGTTAATTTAGCCAAATGAATCTGGGCCATAATTATTAATAGCGCTCATAGCGAGCCCCATAGCGAATAACGTAATAGTGGGCCAATAGCGGGATTTTAGTTTTTTTTATCTGCTTTATTATAAATAGCGGCATTTTGTAGTTATAAAATAGCAGTATTTTAGGTTTTTTGTTAAGCATACACATAAAACAGTAATATACATTTAAAATATTTCTAAAATTTTCCCCTAGTGTGTCACTAAACATAAAATAGCGCTTGCTATTTCATCGCTATCGCTACGTAGCGTATAGGTAACTTGTCGCTATTGCCCGCTTTTTGCTATTAATAAATGATATGGGCATAGTTCTTTGACACTCTACTTGTAATATTGCTAATTGACGAGCTCCTAATATCTTCAGGGTCCAATCACGTCTGCTGTAATTCTAAAATTTGAGCTCCTGTACACACCTGTTTTGGAAAATGGGTTAGTAATTTGCACTTTTAATAGATAACATGTATTTCAGCTTTTGCTCCTCATTTCATGAATTATTTACTAGATATAGTGTTTTTAATGCTCCATCTGCAGCTCCAATATGCAGGACTCTTTAAATGTTGCTCCTGCTGCCGTTCATGAATTCAGAATTTCACCAAAGGCTCTTCTTGGATTGCATTCATATTGTCCTGTTCATTTTGATGCTTTTCATTCTGTGCTTGTTGATACGAGTGTCCACATCAGCTTGTTAAAAGGAGGTGTTCATACTATGAAGAAACACAGGTTTGTTGCTGGTTTTGTCACTTCCGTCAAGATTTTAACCTTGTATTGCAATTTTTTGATGATAAACTAACTGTGTCACTTTTCTAGCAGCAATTCTCATAGTAATGAAGATCCTGCCAGTGAGAAGTATGACAAGAGAAATCAAGTACGCATTTCTTTAGGTTTCCTGAATTATTATTTTAGTTTACTTAAAGTAATGATATTTGTTGCAATGAGCTACTTCGTGTCACATATTTCAGCAACTATAAATAATTGTTGTATATGTAACGCTTTGTGCTGAAACAGGTCTTGCTTGTGAAGGCATTTTTAACTTCTCGTGCAATTCTACTTCAAGAGCTACGGAATCTTAGTAAGGCAATTAATGAAACAATTGATTTGACTGGTTTGACTTCCCAACATGACGAGACAAATGCATTGACTGCTTTTACGGAAGTGGACATGGAAAATGTTTCTAAGGTTGTTCACTTGTTATTTGAGTTGCTTCTTAATTCGGCTTTTTTAAAAAATTATATCAAACTATATTACTTTATGAACAGGTTTAGGGTTAACGACAAGGTCAATTTTTAGTTTTATGCAATGCAGTACATTTTGTTTAATCATATACTATTTTTTGGTCTAATTTGAACAACATATTATATAGTTTTGATACGAATTACGAGTAAAATGCTATTTTCGTCTCTGCGGTTTGGCCAGTTCTGCGACTTTCGTCCAAAGGTTTGTTTTTCCGCATCTGGGTCCAAAAGGTTTAAATTCTTGCCATTTTTTTTCTGGTTGGTTAACTCTATTCATTTTTCTCCGTTAAGTCAGGAGCATTTTTGTCCTTTTGTTAATTTAAAGTGCAATTCGGCCTTTTTCTGGGGTATTTGTTCTTTTACGTAAAGTGAAAAAGACCGAATTGCCCTTTAAGTTAACAAAAAAGACGGAAATACTCCTGACTTAACGGAGAAAAATTGATGGAGTTAACGAGCTGGATGAAAATGACAACATTTCAAATCTCTCGGATCCAGATGTGGAAAAACAAACCTTTGGACGCATGTCGCAAAACCTCAGAGGGACGAAAAGGACATTTTACTCTAATAAAAAATGTTGCTATTTTTTGTAAATGACCATAGATGTTGTATGATGGACAGATCCCAAACGATACCGTTGATTTCTCGAGTGAATATCTGTATTCTCTCCAAAACAATGAACTGTACCGTCTTTTCCATTCAATTGGAGATCAGATTCTCTACTTATGGAGCACATTTCTAAAGTTCCACAGGTTTGCTTCTGTTCCTCAAGTGCATAGAAAAGAAAAAAAATCAGAATTCTTTTAAATTCATGTGCTTATGTTGCACACTTGCACCTACTGGTAGGGCTGCAAATGAACTGTTCACGAACACGAACAAGACATTGTTCGTGTTCGTTTGTTAAGGAAATATATGTGTTCACGAACTGTTCATAACACTTACCAAACAAGATTTTAGGCGGCGAACGCAAATGAATGTTCGTGAACACAAATGAATAGAAACTAATGTTCATTAACACAAATGGAAACAAATGTACACAAACAAGCATTCTTGAACATAATATATAATACATTGATACATATTAAAAATATTATTTTTTGGATTTTGAAGTATTTGATAAAATATAATAACTAAAAACACTAATGAACTAGTTACCGAACGTTTAGGAACATAAATGAACGAACGCGGCCTCTGTTCATTCATTTTCATTTATTTAACGAACGAACACAAACTTCCCACCGAATGGTTCTCGAACTGTTCATTGAACGTTCGGCTCGTTTGCACTCTGCAGCCCTACCTACTGGATTTTATTTATCAATAAAAGCAGGTTAGCATTACATAATGTGTACATGGGACTGTGATTCTCGTAATCTTATCTGTTACTGCACACTAGGGCAAATAAAACAAAGATATTGGATCATTTGCGTAACTCATGGGCTATCGATCGGAGAACCGAATGGTCAATATGGATGGTATACTCTAAGGTTGAGATGCCAAATCAATCTACCCTAACTGAGATTGATGACTCAACATACCACACTTTACGTGGTAAAGTGCCTGTTCCCAGGAAGATAACCGAAGATGTAATTTTGTTACCTTTTGTATCTTGTCACAAAGTTTTACTTTTCACGTAGCACAAACATCTTAGGGAGTGTTTGGATATACGTTATGAAACTGATTACATGAATAATCAGTTTTTAGTATTTATGAAACGATTCTGAAGGGGTCAAATAATCTGACTTATATATTTTAATGAAACAGCCCCCTTGTTTTTACCTTATTTTGAATACGTTTCATCTACATTTCAAGTTTATTTTTATCCTAACCTGAAAGAAAAATAATTCACAGAACTAAAAATACCACCATGTAAATATAAAAAGAGTGAAATGCCATTTTCGTCCCTAAGGTTTTGGCCAGTTTTGCGACTTTCGTCCAAAGGTTCGTTTTTCCTCATCTGGATCCAAAAGGTTTGAAATCTTGCCATCTTCATCCGGCTCGTTAACTCCATCCATTTTTATCGGTTAAGTCAGGGGTATTTCTGTCTTTTTAGCGAGAAAAATGGATGGAGTTAACGAGCCGGATGAAGATGGCAAGCTTTCAAACTTTTGGATCCAGATGCGGAAAAACAAATATTTGGATGAAAG
Source organism: Helianthus tuberosus (assembly GCA_030545235.1). NCBI lineage: Eukaryota > Viridiplantae > Streptophyta > Magnoliopsida > Asterales > Asteraceae > Helianthus > Helianthus tuberosus. The sequence goes on along the minus strand of CM060414.1, from coordinate 146,620,054 downwards.
TTGCAAAACTGGCTAAACCTCAAGGGACGAAAATGGCATTTTATTCTTTAAAAAAATATAATTGTACTTGATAAATGTGGATGGTTATATTTGATATTTTAAATACTTGAAATTATATAAAAATATCTTTTTCAAAATTATCATTGCCTATCAAACACTTGATTATCTGATTATTGTGTTTTATTACAACTGATTATACAATAATCACACCTGAGTCATTGAGATGTTTTTTTTTCAGCCTTCACAGGCTGCAGCAACGAGGGCTGAGCTCCACCGGCGTAGTATTGCACAGATGAGGGTGGGTTAGCATTCTTAAAGGCTTCATTATCCTATTTCCATCATACGTGAATCTTTTAAACTCTTCATCAATTGTATGCAGATAAATAATCGTTCAATTCAAGACCTTCAGATTTTTGGAGATCCCTCACGTATACCTATCATAATCGTGGAACGTGTAGTAAACGCACCATTGCTTTCACAGAGTGGAAATACTTACTTCAGAAACATGGACCCAAAAGATACAAACGGGGTGCGTCCACAGATTGACTCAAGTTTCTCTAGCAATAAGCAAAAGGGTCGTATTTTGAAGATTGCCGTTTTCGTTCATGGTTTTCAAGTATGTTATGCTCTTTACATACTCCCAGTTTAATTCTAGAGGTGGTGATTTCGCCCATTTATATGTGATGGGTCAAAGTCAAATTGGTAAAAATTAGCAAAAAAGCTAATAAAATAAAAAAGGGTGGAAGGGCCGAAGGGGTTGAGCAGGTCGAAAGTCCCCCAAAGTGGATTCTAGATGCTTAAAACCAGGCATGTAAACCCAATTATATAAATAGACATAAAGTAACATTTTATATAAATTATTGATTAATTATGATAAGTTATATTGGAAAGCCCATTTTTATTACTGGAAAATATTTATATTTATATAAATATGGCCACATATGTATTTATTTAATAAAATATTAACAAACATAAACGGACGTTCACGAACATAAATGAACGAACAACAGGTGTGCTCATGACTTCATGATGACATGCGCAGGGACATCATCTGGATTTACGTCTTGTCCGGAATCAATGGCTTCTAATAGATCCAAAAGTTGAGTTTTTAATGTCGGAAGCTAACGAAGACAAGACTTCTGAGGACTTCAGGGATATGGGGTTAAGACTTGCCAAAGAAGTCATTGCTTTTGTTAAAAAGAAGATGGATAAAGCCTCGAGATCCGGTACCTTAAAAAATGTAAAGCTTAGCTTTGTTGGACACTCCATTGGAAACGTGATTATAAGAACCGCATTGGCAGGTAACATGCTGAAACGGATATAGGTCGGTTGTTTTTTTAACATGGATCTAAAAGGGTCTGGTTGGTTTGGCCCACAAACACGTTTTGTTCTTTTTCTTAAGTAACTAATGTATTGCATAAATGCCATTTTCGTCCCTGAGGTTTGGCCAGTTTTGCGACTTTCGTCTAAAGATTTGTTTTCCGCATTTGGATCCAAAAGGTTTGAAATCTTGTCATTTTCATCTAGCTCGTTAACTCCATCCATTTTTCTCCGGTAAGTTAGGGGTATTTCTATCTCTTTTGTTAACTCAAAGGGCAGTTCGGTCCTTTTTACTTTATGCACAAGCATTTTGCATAATGTACAAGTATTCAAAATACCCCTAACGGATAAAAAAGATGAAAATACCCATGACTTAACGGAGAAAAATGGACGGAGTTAACAGGCCGGATGAAAATGGCAAGATTTCAAACCTTTTGAATCCAAATGCGGAAAAACAAACCTTTGGACGGAAGTCACAAAAATGGCATTTTACTCTAAATTATGAGACCTATACAAATTTTATAATTGATAAAGCGATTTAGGTGGGAATGATATATAGGATATTTCGGGTCACTTTTGACCCGTTTGACCTGTTTCAAAAGTTTCAATAATAATCAAGTTTTTCAAGTTACACATTTGACCCGTTAAAGAGGTCGAATATGCACTTCTATCATGCTAAAGGTTCTATTTATAATCTTGTAATTTAAACTTGCAGAGAGCATCATGGAGCCATACCATAGGTACCTGCATACATACGTTTCTGTATCAGGTCCTCATTTAGGTTATCTCTACAGTTCCAATTCTCTTTTCAATTCTGGATTATGGCTGTTGAAGAAGCTTAAAAACACCCGTTGCATTCATCAGCTGACTTTCACTGATGACATAGATCTCGAGAATACCTTCTTCTACAATCTATCCAAGGTACATTCTATTATACTTTTGAATCTAAACTATTCATTTTCTGGTTAATTTTTCTTTTTTAGTTCTCAAATTTCTTTCTTTTAGTTTATTCGCTTAAAAATTCCATTTCGTGTTATTATATTTTCAGCAAAAGACTTTGGAAAGTTTCAAAAACATAATCCTGCTATCATCTCCTCAGGTATATACATCGTCTCACTATTTGTTAAATAATTCTCGTTTATGCAAACAACATATTTATTTGAGCTGTTTTACCTAGTCCTAGTTGGTTATTAATAGGCTTATAAACGAACCGGACGTTCATGAACTGTTTGGTAATTAGGCTTTCTAGTAATAATATTGGGTTCTCCAATGGAATGTAGCGTAATTAATCACTAATATATATACAAAATTACTTTATGTTCGTTTATGTTTAGTATATTATGTTCATTTGTGTTCATTTATGTTTCTTTAATTATGTTCATTTGTGTGGTTTATTGTTTGTTAAATTATGTTCGTTTAAGTTTGTTTGTTTATGCTTGTCTACGTTCGTGAACTGTTCGTTTAGGTTTTAAACGAACACGAACATGCCCAATTTCTTAGTATACGAACATGAACAAAAAAATGTGTTCGATTAGATGTTCGTGTTCGTTCGGTTCATTTACAGGCCTAGTTATAAAAACCTATTATTTGAGTAAATTACACGAATGGTCCCTGTGGCAAAGGTCATATTGCGGGTTAGGTCCCTTTTACAAACTACATATATGGTCTACACTCTTCACTCACGAGTAACACGTCTTGTCGTTTTCAGGACGGTTACGTTCCATACCATTCTGCTCGAATCGAGATGTGCCAATCATCATCAGTGGACTACTCAAGAAAGGGCAAAATATTCCACGAAATGCTCAACAACTGTTTGGAACAAATGCACGCTCCATCTTCAGAACAACGCACGTTTATGAGATGTGATGTTAATTTCGATGCTTCATTGCAAGGAAGAAACTTAAACACAATAATCGGACGAGCTGCTCATATCGAGTTCTTGGAAACCGACATTTTTGCAAAATTCATAATGTGGTCTTTTCCAGAACTGTTCCGTTGATCCTTACGGGAAATGTTCACACGTCACGAGCTAACACTGATGGTCAAAGATGGTCAATGCCAACTTCTGTTGTGGATAAAGGGTGGGTTAAACTGTTAAAGACAAGTTGGTGATGACAACACGTGTGCCGACGCATGACATTTGTATATTATCATGTTAGAAGGCTGCAAACTGCTTTTAAGGTAGGTGGTTATAATTTTTATGATCCAGTTTTATATTTGAAGTTATAATGTAGATTTTCAGTTATAATTCTACACAGGTAGAAGTTTTAGGTGTCCAGGACCCTGTACTTTATGTAGGTAATGGATAGGAATGACTATAGATGAATATCAAGTGTTTCTTCATGAATTTCTAGTCTTTTTTTGCAATTTTTGAAAACTTATTTTGGTTAGGGATGAATGTGAATCTGAACCACCTTCCAGACATGTATTTTGTTGGTGAAAATGATAATAATTTGATTTGGCTTCTTCGTGTTTTTGATTGAAATCAATGGAAGAACACCATTAGACCATGTAGAGGAAGACCCTTGGGAATTATCCGTCATGTGGCCGTCCAGTCAGCAATAGGGCATTATGGGGCGTTTTTTTAAATTGGGTGTAGTGGGGATGTGTACACTGTGGGCGTTATGTTAAAAAGAGTGCAAAGAATTAAATAAATAAAAATACCATGAAAAAAAGTGATTTGCCGAAGAAAAAGATGGTTATATGTGATTGGGCCAACAATATCTTCAAAATTGGGCAAGAGCGTTGTTTAAAAAATGCTTTTCAAACTGTTTGAGCAAAAACGCCCCGGGGGGCGGTGGGTGGGGTGGGGTGGGGCAGGGCATTGTTTTATTAAAAACGCCCAAATAACTGACGATTACGGGTGGTCTTAGCATCAAAGCTATCAAAGGTGCTAGGCGCACAGGCTTCGCCTGGGGACTAGCGCGCAAAGCGCAAAAAAAGCGCGGGCTTGGGCAAAAAAAGCGTGGGCTTGAGAAAAAAGCGCACAATGAAAAAATTTAAAAATATCATATATATTAGAAAAATAATACCTAATTCTTTAGATAAAATAAACAAAAGCTATTTAAACATTATAAATAAACAACAAGTTTTAGCTTAGTTGTTTGTACTTTTAGCTTTGGGTGAGTTTAAAAAAAAATTGAATTATATGGTTTTAAATGTTTATAAATTAGAAAATGAAATGCATTATTAATAATAAATAAAATGTAAAACAAAGAATTCTAAAATTCAACATATAACTTTATATTTTAGAAAATATTTATGTAATCATAATTAAATAAAATGTCTACTTAATTATAATTACCCAAAATTTTTTTTTAATAAGTGGAGTGGTTGGAGAAAGAATTGGTATTCTTTGTGACTCAGGTTTGATTCCCACTCTCCTCATTATTTTGTGCGGCATCCAAGTGAATAGCAAACACGGGTGGCGCCAGTTCGACTTGGATGAGAGGCAAGATTTTAGCGATTATTCCACTGTCGTGCTTTCGGGCAGGTGGAGGTCGGGTTTCCGCGCATCTGGGGAGAGCCAAGAGGCTGGCGGCAGTCGAGTAGTCCACCTTGGCCACAACGCCTGGTGTCACGGAAGAAATACAAGATGAGAGGAGCAGGACATTGTCATGTACAGCTGTGAGCTGTGTGTGTCCGCCACTCTGCTCACCTCCGCATCATTGTCTGATCTTGATAATGGGATCAAGACAGGACACTGGTCGTTATACAATGGGAGCTCACACTATGACACGACCCATTACAACAAAGACATGATCAAATTCAGAAAAATGGCTTTGGGCATACAACACTAGACCAACAGTGAGTACAGCCGGCCCAGGAGTAAATACATATTGCACCCATCTGGGTTAAGTAGTGAAGGGCCGGATACTCGCAAAATGAAGACGGTTAGGTTGCTGTATGACAATCGTGGCTCGAGCGAGGGGTTCTAATGATAATTTTACAAAAAGTGTGCTAATTTTTTTTGTTTATTTTTAAATTCGATTTAATGAGTTCATGTACGATTATTGAAGTTGAAAGATTCAAAGGGTTTTGGTTAAATTGGTGAGATTTATGGTCATTTGACAATTGGTTTGAAGGTTATTTTAAATGTTTGACAAAATAACATGTGTACACAATGAATTTGTTATAATCGGCACCACATTGGCACCAGGCTTGACAAAATAGTTGTCGTTTAGCATGTATGCTGTCACTGGCACCACATTTTTCAGCTCCTAGATGATATGTAGAATATTATGCCACGAATAGTTATTCTTACTAATATATGTACACAATGGATTTGTTATAATCCACGCTAAATAAAAGCTGAGAGACGCAACGACTCGGCTCGATTTAGTGTGATGTCCGTGCACGCTTTAACGTGATGTCCGCACATGTTGTCCGCGGCGCAACGCCCGCGGAGTATTATCCTAGTTATATATTATTTAGTATCTAGTTAGTAAAACATTTAGTATCTAGTTAGTTACACACACACACCTCATGTTCTATTTATTTCTTTCCTGGGTGTTTTAGAGCCGAGGGTCTCACTGGAAGCAGCCTCTCTATCCATAGGGGTAGAGGTAAGGTGTGCCTACATCCCACCCTTCCTAGACCCTACAAATAGCTTTGCTATTGGTGGGATTTTACTGGGTATGATTGATTGATTGATTAGTAAAACATTGGTGCATTAATATTTAAAAGTAGCAAATGACATTTTTTGTTTTATAAAATTACTTACTACGTATTAATATAAATTTAATGGCATATAATAAATTCGTGTTCATGTAATTAGATAAAACATAAGTTGAGGATTTGATTTTTTTTAATAGTTCTTGCTCTAAGTTGCTAGAATCGTTTATTTGAGGCCTTATAAAGAGGAGAATATAAAGATTTAACAATAAATAGAAAATACCTTAATTAGTATTACCTGTGCGGTTGTGCGCATTAAAAAGTATCATATTATTTAGAAAAAGAACTTAATTAGTATTAACTACGCATTAAAAAGTATCACTAATTTTTTTTTTTTTTAAAGCAAACTTCATTAAAAAACACCTCCGACCCAAACGGGCAAAAGGCCAAACAACACACACCCCCGACCCAAAAAGGATAAGAATATTTATCATTAAATAAAATAAACCTAATTAACATTAAATGCCCTATACCACTTAAAGTACCTTGGTACCAGAAGCGCAATAAATGCGCCTCCCCCAAAAACTCGCCTAGGCGCAAAAAGCGCTCGATTTTAATAACTATGATTCTTTTTGAACGGTGAACTTCATGTATAAGGTTACCACACTCTCCAAATCTGAGAGCCCCGTATTGCCCCACTATGGCCAGACTATGTTGTTTTAACCGGTCCCACGCTGACTTTAAAGTTTGGCTTTTTTGGGCGTTTCCCCAGGAAACCATATCAGCGGCTGCCACTTGATAGTCGTTGTGCCACCAAAAGAGCAGAATTATCTGGCGTAACACACGGTGAGACGAAAACCCGGTTTGGCTCGAGAATCGAACTGACAACCTCACATAAGGCCTAGTCCAAATCCTTCATTGCCTATATTAACCCCAATATGATACAAGTGGGAATTCAATTTGAGTCTCCATTGGAAATACCAAGCCTCCTACCACTAGACCACAAGTGGAGGGATTTTAATAACTATGATTAGCACCCAGGGGAACCTTGATAAAGATTAGTTCTGAAAGTAGTTAATTCTGTTAGAAAATTGAGAGAGGAAAGGGTGTCTTATCAATTTATGAATGAATTGAAGTAGGTGCTGTTTGTTTTTTAAGAGGTAAAATATCTGCAATCTGCGCAACACATCTGCAGACATCTGTAGAAGAAGAGGTGGACCAAACCTCTGCAGTAGGTAGTGGACGGTGGTGGATGGTGGTTGGTGGTGGACGGTGGTGGTGGGTGGTGGTGTTTAACCCTCTATAGACCTTAGAAATTCTTAGAAGTGGTTGGACCAAGTCTACACCAATAAGAGCTCGCGCAGATGTTTTCTAATGGAACGTCTTGGGAAAAACAAATAGTCTACAGATGACAATGTTTGCGAGTGGTCTGTGCGACGCAGACAGAAGAGCATGCGCAAATCTTTTTTTAGGAAAACAAAACCACCTTATTCTCTATGTATACCAGCTCTCTTGGACTATTTTGACTAATTGGTTGACTCAACCAATGTGTAACAACTAACCAACCAACCAACCATTTAAACTAACCAAGCTACTAACCTCAATACTAACAATGGTTAACTATTGATTAGAGTTGTAAATGAACCGAACGAACACGAACAAGGCTTTGTTCATGTTCGTTCATTAAGGAATGAGCCTGTTCATGAATGAGATTTCTTGTTCATGTTCGTTCATTAAAAAATTAAGAAAATGAACTTGTTCATGAACTGTTCACGATCACTTACCAAATGCAGATGAACTCAAACAAACATTCTAGAACATAAATAAACACAAAAACTATAAAGTATCCACGAAAAAAATAAATAAGCATTTAATATAATTATCCGTTGACATAATTATCAGAAGAGTAAAGTACAATTTTAGTCCCTGTGGTTTACACCCGTTCGTACATATAGCCCTCATTTGGAAAAAAACGGCCATCAAAGATCAAGTCTCTCCATCAAAGATCCGTTAGTTGATCGTCAATTATCTTAACGGTGGGGATGGCAAATTGGTAATTTCCCCCGAGTTTTATTTTTTTCCACCTTTTTAGGGTATGTTTGGCAAAAGTAGCTGGTGGCTGGAAGCTAATAGCTGATAGCTGGTGGCTGTAGTTTTTTAGATATATTAAGGTGTTTGGCAGAGTAGCTGGAGCTTTTAATAAAGTGTACAAAATGACCAAAATGGACATAACTAAAAAAACATAACTAAAAAGTACAGTGGGAAAATCTCACACAAATGTAATCAAGTTTATCAATTGTTCCAATTAAGTCATCTAAACTTTTTTTGTTTCTCTAAAATAGTCAAACTTTAATTCAATGTTCTAATAGTATGTAATTAATAGGTTACCAGGTTACCACTCATATTTTATATATTTTTTAATGTTTATGTAAATATAATTTATATTAGGTGGATTTTATAAAATCGAAACATATTTTAAACCCTAAGAAAACAACCAGATTTTAGATTTTGTTCCACAAATCTCAACCCTCAAAACCTTTCATTCTTCTTCTTCTTCTTCAACTCAGTTCATGTTTTTCGGTCAGCAACCTGCAACTTCCGGCGACCTATAATAAGTGGAGATAGATTGTATGTCCAAACCCTTTCTTCCTTCTCCATTCAACTCATTTAAGGTCTTCACCGTTCAACCCATTTAAGGTCTTCAAAATCAAAACCACACCGTCTCTGATTAAGACGAGCAATTACGCAAAGCCACACAAACAACCTAATCAAAAGTCATTGCATCTCCCTCGTCTCTTTATCGCCTCTACTTCACACCAACATATCGGACATCGCCTCTGTTCGGAGAGTAACTTTTTTTTAAATCCCACCAATCGATCTCAGATTTTGACCGAACAACAAGTTTTCAGATGCGGATTTATGGTCGTCAAGTATACGCATATTAATGGTTGGGAAAAATGATATTAGATCTAGGATTTGGAAGCCGGAAAAAAATGCTACGGTTTCCGATGTGTGGTCGGAGGGGAAGAACGAGTTGCTGATGCTGATGTTGTAAGGTGGGTTTTATGCTTTTTTATATCTGGAAAAATTACACTTTTCGTCCTTTATGTTTGTAGCTAGTTGCAATGGATGACCTTTACCTTTAATAATTACAGCCACAGTCCTTTATTTTGAAAACTTGTTACATCTTTCGTCCTTTAGCACTAACTTGGTTAAAATTTTCAGTTAAATTTATTTACTTAAGGGCAGTTTAGTCTTTCTACTTAATTATTTATAGTATAAATAAAAAAATAAAATCAAATATAAATACCTTTTTTTCTCTTTCACTCTCTCTCTCTCTCTCTCACTTTAAACACACACACTCTCTCTCTCACTTTAAACACTCTCTCTCTCTCTAAACCATCTCCCTGTACTCTCTATGTCCCTCCCCTGTATTCTCTCTCTCAAACTAGAAACCCTAATTCAAACTTTCTTCAAATCAAAACACAAATTCATGATCAAATCGTAAATTGTTCACTGATAATCATCATCTTCTTCAAGCTCTATCATCCAATTTACTTAATTTCAATTTTAACGTTCAAACCCTAATTCGAGATCAAATCGTATCTGTAGCTGTTATTAATCATCGATCATCATCTTCTTCTTCAATTTCTGTTCTCTGATTCAGGTAATTTCAGTTTTGACCGTACTGTTCATTATTTAGCGTTTTGATTTTGTTCAAAATTGGGGGAAATCATCATCATCATCTTCTTCTTCTTCAAGTGATTCGCCAATCTGCAGGTGAAAGACCCACTGAACCCACTTGGAACTTAACAACTGGACTTGAAATTGCATCAAAGTTGAGATATGGCAAACATAGATCTGGAGATGTTCATAGAGAAGTTAAGGAGGTTACTTTACGAGAATGACAATGATATGTCGAATATAAAGATTAATCCTTACATCAAAGCAAAAAGGCCAAAAATCCAGTTGCTTTATGAGGAGCTTCCTTACCTCATTGGAACCTCTTTCAAAGAACAACTACATGATTTGAGATTTACATACTAAAGTGAAAAAATAGATTGTGAAGCCCTAATTCCGAATTCAAAGATGATGATGAGGATGCGATTGATGTGGTTCACGGTGGGGTTTGCTTCCACTGCTGCTGTCATGGGTAACTTCCTCTACAAGATCTCTTGTTCGATCGTCACTGCTGCTGGTCACTGGTGATCGGGTGAAGAGGGAGAAAGAAGCAGAGGAGATGGATGAGTAATTAGGGTTGGGAATTGGGAGATATGTTATATATATATATATATATATATATATATATATATATATATATATATATATATATAATTTTTTGTTTTACTTATTAAGAAAATTTAAATAAAATCATGAAATGACCATGATACCCTTAAGTGAATGTATTTAACTTAAATTTTTAACCTGGTTAGTCTTAAAGGACGAAAGGTGTAATGAGTTTTCAAAATAAAGGACTGTGGCTGTAATTATTAAAGGTAAAGGTCATCCATTGCAACTAGCTACAAACATAAAGGACGAAAAGTGTAATTTATCCTTTATATCTGTTGTAAACTTTTTTTCCCTTTTAATATAGAGTACCTTGATTTTTATTGAATTTTTGAAAAAGAAGTTAATGTCCTCAATTTAAAATATATATAAAATTCAAGAACTTTATATTGAAGATTAAAAAAATTAATAAAACCTGACACGTCATCACTGGTGACCTGTTAACCTAATAATTACATAGTATTAGAACAATAGATGAAATTTCGATAACTTTAGAGAGACAAAAAAAGTTTAAGTGACTTAATTGAAACACTTGGCAGACTTGGTTATATTTCTATAAAGTTACCCCCTAAAAAGTTCATTATCTTTAGAGGTTAAAATAATCATTTTTTTCCCTAAAAACTTGTAGCTCATTCTAAACGCTACTAGTAGGAGCGTTCAACAAAAAGCTTCAAGCTCCTTCAACAAAACAAGGCTTTTTATTGAGTATGAGTTTTTTCTTAAAAGCTTAAAGCTAGAAGATCCTAAAAGCTCCATGCCAAACATACTCTTAATCCTCAAACTTCCCTCATAAGCTACATTTCACTCCTTCCCCCAAAACCCTCCTGATGTCAAGAAGACCACTGGCGACCCAAACCTTCGATCTTCGACAACATGAGGCAACACATTGTGATTCTCATCACTTTCCACGTTATCGGTACCACATTATGTCAATTTTTGTTTTGAACTTTGATTTCGTGATTCGTGTCTTGTATAAAAGCTTAAATGCAGTTTGTTTTTCTTGGAATTCTAGTTGCAAAATAAGGGTCCAGGCGACCCGACTGTACAATAGGATTCAGTATCAGGTCTTGATGAGGATGGGGAGGGGCTTTCTGGTTGAGCTCTGTTTTCGCCGTCGCCTGTGAAGACTTCCAGATCTTTTTGCTGTATATATATGATGCATATCTATTAGCCTAACTATAGGTGGTGTTGTTGGTTAGTTTGGCCTGGTCATTTTTGGGTTTTTTTTTTTGGTCGTAGATGATCAGTGTTACCTAAAACAGTTAAACTGGGTTACTTGGGTTGGTCAAGTTTTGGGTATGTGGGATTAGTGATCAGGGGTAACCCATGTTTCGGTATGCAACAATGTTATATGTATGACATATGATATTTAACAATGACCAATTATTAATTTTATTTAGTTGTTTCAATTGAATGATGCCTATTGAATGATATTTAGTTAGACCATTGAATGCTTATTGGGTATGCTTGTTTTGACCAGTGAATGAATCCAAGATACTCATGTTTGACCATCAAATGATTAGGAAACCTGTTTGTTTGTTTTAGATAACTTGTTTGTTTTGGATGTTTCATTTATTTGACAGTTTTTGGTTTTAGACATTGGAGTGAAGTAGTGAACATGTATTGGATTAATTGTGCATTTAAATGAAGATGTATTTGATAGTAGATAACCTATGCATTTAATTGTAATTGACCTTTGATGTTCAAACATGTTTGACTAAACAAAGATCTTTTTCATGTTCAAACATGTTTGCCTAAACAAAGGTCAAATTGATGTTCAAACATGCTTGACTAACATAGAGGTCAAAACCAAGTCAAGTATGTTGCACCAAGTGCAGAAATGTGTATGGAAATTGACTAAAAAGAGGTTAGAAATGTGATCTTACTAACTATTGTTACCAATTTTTTGCAAAGAGAGGTCAAACAGGTTTCTAGTTCTAGAAGTCAAACCAGTTCAACATATTAAAGGTTAAACATAGTTCAAGTACTAATATTAAAAGTCAAATATACTTCAATTCTTGTCACATGTCTTATTATGGGCTACTGTTGTTGTTAATACCATCACATTGCAGATTAGTTAAGGATAATAAGTGGTTAGTAACTAGATTAGAAAGTGTTTTGAATATGGAGGGAATATATGAATTATACGTTTAGGCACTGAAATGGTAAATAAAGTTATGGGGGGGGGGGGTATTTTAGTCTTTTCACTGGATTACAAACGGCCAGTTAGCAAGAGAGACTTGATTGATTCCAGTTGACAACCACAAGAACTAAAATGACCGTTTTTTCTATTGTTGGTTGTATGTGCGATTGGGTGTAAACCCTAGGGACTGTAATTGTACTTTACTCTTATCAGAAACATGATTAACACAAAATTAAGAAGTTTGTCAAGCCTTAACACAAATTGAAATTGAAATAGTTAAATGAGCGATGTTAGGGAAGGCATATAACCTTTAAATGAACGAACACAAATAAACATAAACGAGTAAACATAAATGAACACATTAACAAAAGTTCATGAACATAAACGCACACATTACCAAAAGTTCATGAACAAAAACAGTGGCGGACCCAGGAATTTTTTTCATGGGGTGCGGAAATTATCTAAGGGTCTTCTGTGTATCTATATATAATATATTTTCGGTTCGGGTCTGTTCGAAAACGGAAATTCTTATTATGATCCACATTCAAGTCAATAACATATCTCAATATCACATACTCACTTTATATTTAAGTATTTAACATGAATTTCACATAATCACATCGGTGACTGGACTCAATTATAACTTATAAGTTATAACTCATAACTTGTAAGTCTTCTAATATACAATGTTTCTAATCCATGTTTGCTCAATAGTAAAAAAACTATACAATACAATTCAAGATCTTAGTTTGTAATTAAACTTAATCAAATAAACTATAAATAAATAAATTAAGCCAAATATAAAACAATCTAACAAAATAAAAATAAAAGCAAAACTCATACACAATTATTGTTAAGTTAAATTAAAAACTGTAAACAAAATATACTTGAAAAAGTTCAAAATATATGTATAAATGAATAATCATGCTAGTTTTGGTGTAACATTTTTTTTACTGACACAATGAGCGAGTCTATGTTAACCATAATAAGCGTGAGGATCAAATAGAAGTTTATTTTGGCTAAAAAGTATAGAAAGCAATAGGATTATGACATGTGACAAAATTTAAAATAAAGAGGAATCGTATTTTAGTTAATCGTATCCAATCTTCTTTCTTCTTCTCCACAGTATCTTCAAAACCCACCATCTTCAACCTTTTCTCCACTTTCTATCTTAATAATCACTACATTATAGTGCGATTTTCGTCACCAATCAATAATTCAAACACTCAATCAACGTGTTCTTCAACTTTTTTGAAGAAACCCAGTTTAACTTCATACAATATCTCATTTTTTCCCGTGATTTTGAAGCGAATCACTCGATCCGTTCGATTCGATCGCTGATAAGTGTTTCTATCATTCAAATTTCGTCAATCGTTGAAGAAATCGGCTTCGATCCATGTAAGAAATTCTTGAATTGCATTTTTACGATCTGGGTTTTTGAATTGAGTCATTGCGTTTTATGATCTTGGCGGGGGTCTGGGGGCAGCGCCCCTGGGAGCAGGGTCCAAGGGGCAGAGCCCCTGGCTGGGGTTGAGCTGGTAAAACACATTTTTATGTGTTTTCGTAGACAATTTTTGATCCCCTACTTCCTGGTTCATACAGTTTTTGAAGTGTTTTTAGTCATTGGGTTTTAGGTAAAACACATTTTTATGTCAGTCCATCGCGTTTTAGAGAGAACACTTTCTTTTCTGTTTTTAGGCCATTGCGTTTTAGAAATAAGACATTTCTTTGTGTTTTTTGTGCATTGCGTTTTAGGTAAAAACACATTTTTATGTGTTTTCAGTCCATTGCGTTTTAAAAAGTACATTTTTTTGTGTTTTTAGGCTATTGCGTTTTAGAAATAAGACATTTATTTGTGTTTTCTGTGTGAGATTAAATATATTAATGTTATAATATTTAATCTTGTAGCCTATATAATCATTTATATTATATTAGATCAAAATATATTAATAACCTATTATAATTAGTTGGTAATTGTTGATGGACCATATTACCCTTATTAACTAATTAGGTTTCCTCTTGGGTGTATAAATAAGGGGCTTATTAGAGAGTTAAAGGGTTACACACTTTACACAATCAATCAACCCTCATTAACATCAATTCGTTCTCTCTCCCTCTAACCGAACCTTACCCTACTTTCGGTTATCATCACCATCATTACTTTACACCCTAAGGAGGAACCGGATCATACTGACAACTATGTCGAACTCAATGGCTGGATCTATTACTGGATTCTCCACTGCTTTGAATGCTATAACAGGTATGTATTTTCATGTTTTCCATCATGTTTAAACAGAACTGATCAACATGTGGTATCAGAGCATATGTTGATAAATCAGTTCTGTTTTTCGTATCCATTATTATCGGATCAAAAATCTGGAAAACGGAAGTTTTAAAGCATTAAAATCAAAAACTGTTTTCGGGTTTCATTATGGCCGAAATCCCTGTTTTCGGAAATTATTACTTGATATATTGACCCGAAATCATAAAAGGATTAAGCTTATTGTCACGAAATCCATTACAAAACCATTAAAATCAGGTTTCGGATTTCCAGATTATGTTCTTATTATTTTAGGGTTCATCATTTATGTTCTAAGAAACTCGAAAAAATTCATAAGATTTGGAATATAATTTTGGATTAGTAAGTGTTTTACTGTTTTGATCTAAATTTTTATCCATTAAATTTTCGAAAACTGTTAAAGAGATAATCAGTTATTATTTTCGAAATCCTTGATAAGTTTAGATCATGATTAAAACAGGAAATACTATCCCAAATCCCTTAAATTTCGAGTTTCAGTTTTATCACAATCAACAGCTGTTAACAGAGATCACGACTCGAAACTAAGGTTGCGACTCGCAACCACAATCATCACAACTCGAAACTAAGGTTGCGACTCGCAACCACAATCATCACAACTCGAGACTAAGATTGCGACTCGCAACTACAATCATCACAACTCGAGACTGAGATTGCGACTCGCAACTACAATCATCACAACTCGAGACTGAGATTGCGACTCGCAACCATAATCATCACAACTCGAGACTGAGATTGCGACTCGCAACCATAATCATCACAACTCGAGACTGAGATTGCGACTCGAAACTAAGATTGCGACTCGAGACCTCATTATTTTTTTATGCTGTTTAGTTCGATCCGCGCTAACAGGTGGTTTGCTATTAAATACTTGGTTTTGTTAACACTTACTTAATTAATTTATCAGAATCAGATAATTTTTACAAAACCAAAATAGCTTAACTTGAATGAGCTTTTGATGTATTAATTCTGGCCAAAGCTGATTTAATACATCTATTTATTGTTCAAGTATTATTAAGAGCTATGTTAAGTATGCATTACAAACCTGAAATGTCTTAATTCTGGCCAAAGCTGATTTAATTCATTTATGTTTAGCATGACTTGACAAGTGCATAACTAAAGTGATTGTCTCATTTCTGGCCAAAGCTGATTTGTCACAATTACTTTGCACACATATTTAAATGATTACACTTCTGGCCAAAGCTGATTTGTCTTCATTTAAATAGAATTTTACTAAGTCTATTATTTTGATGTTAGTAATAGACATTATCACAGCTTCATAATTATAATGGTCATTACTTATGCCTGCCTTAGTATAACATGCCCTTAGATCACATTAAGACTTCTTTCTTTGTATCATAACTTGCTCATCTTATTTCCACTATCAGCACCCAATCAAGGGATTCCACCTTTGACTGGTGATAACTTTGCTGCATGGAAGGATGCCCTCATGCTTACACTTGGAGTGCTGGACTTTGATTATGCTCTAAGAGAGGATAAGCCGGCGGACCTTACTCCACAGAGTACTGCTCCTCAGCAGTTACTTCATGATAAGTGGACTAGAAGTAACCGCATGTCTCTCATGTTCATGAAGCAGTCCATTCATCACTCAATTAGAGGCGCTATTCCTGATTCTGACGATGCTAAAACCTACTTGGCTTCTGTGGAGGATCAATTCAAGGGAACATCAAAAGCACACGCTAGTACTCTTATCCTCAAGCTGGTGACGACTAAGTATGATGGGAGGAGCGGCATTCGCGAACACATCATGATGATGCATGACATGGCCAATAAGTTGAAGGGCCTAGAGATGGAGATCAGTGATGGTTTTCTTGTTCACTTCATCATCATTTCGCTTCCTTTGTCCTATGAAGCATTCAAGATCAATTACAACACTCAGAAGGACAAATGGACGATGAGTGAGCTGATCGCCATGTGCGTGCAGGAGGAAGAGCGTATGAAGATGGATCGCCATACTGATGTTGCTAACTTCACCACCTCCAGCTCAAAGAAGAGGAAGAACAATTATCCAAGAAAGGATGCTTCTAAGGTTCACAAGCCAAATCCAACTCCTAATACAAGTGCACCTTCCAGCTCTAAGAACTCCTTAGGCAAACCCTACTGCAAGTTCTGTAAGAAAACAGGACATAAGCAAAAGGAATGCCCTGACTTCAAGGAGTGGCTGGCTAAGAAAGGTAACGATTTTTTCATGATACTTGAGTCCTTTAATTTAAATGTTCCTGCTAATTCTTGGTGGTTTGACTCTGGTTCTATGGTACATGTTACAAATTCACTTCAGGGATTCCTTACAATCCGGAAGCTGGGAAGAAACCAAAGAACACTTAAAGTTGGGGATGATCGGGAATTAGAAGTGAAGGCCATAGGAACATTACAATTATTTTTGAAAACTGGTTTATGTATTAAACTTTATGATACCTTATATGTTCCTGAGGTAACTCGGAACCTTGTATCAGGACCAAAGTTAGACATGGACGGTTTTGTCGTTTCTCATGGTCATCGCAAACTTTCTATTCTCTATGATTCCGTTGTTTATGGTACTGGCATTCTGGATGGTGGTCTCTATAGATTAGAACTAGATGATAATTTTTCCAAATCTTTGTTGTCATATAATATTAATGAATCACTCACAAAGATGGAAAAGAAACAAATTCGAGATTTAGAGACTTCATCTATGTTGTGGCATCAACGTTTAGGCCACATCTCCAGAGAACGATTAAATCGTCTCGTAAAGGATGAAGTCTTACCTCCTCTCGATTTCACCGATTTTGGAACATGTGTCAAATGTCTCAAAGGCAAAATGACATTAGCAAATAAGAAAGGTGCCACTAGGAGCTCTAATTTATTAGAACTCATTCACACTGACATTAGTGGTCCTTATCAAATTGCTGGTATAACAGGACATACTTCATTTATCACTTTCATTGATGATTATTCTCGTTACATGTACTTGTATCTTATAAAGGAAAAATCTGAATCTCTAACAACTTTTAAAGATTATAAAGCTGAAGTTGAAAAGCAATTAGATCGTCAGATTAAAGTTGTGAGATCAGATAGAGGCGGTGAATATTATGGAAGACATACTGATGTGGGTCAAGCTCCTGGTCCATTTTATGAGTTTTGTAAGGGCCAGGGGATTGTGAACCAATACACCATGCCTGGTACACCTCAGCAGAATGGTGTCGCTGAAAGAAGAAATCGTACCCTTATGAACATGGTGCGCAGTATGTTAGCCAACACTAATTTACCATTATTCCTCTGGACTGAAGCGTTAAAAGCAGCTGTTCATATACTCAATAGAGTTCCTTCTAAGTCTGTCCCTAAAACTCCTTATGAACTTTGGACAGGAAGGAAACCGAGTCTTAAATATATGAAAGTATGGGGCTGCATTGCTGAAGCAAAACTTTACAATCCTTTCCTAAGGAAACTTGACCCTAAAACAGTTACCTGCTTCTTTATTGGGTATCCTGATCACTCGAAGGGTTATCGTTTCTATTGTCCTTCCCATGTCACCCGTATTGTTGAAACCAAGCGTGCTGCGTTCCTGGAGGATTTCAAGGTCAGTGGGAGCAGTACCAACCCTTACGAAGAATTGCAAGAAGTACAAGACGCGGGGGGGAGAGACTCGTCGCTTATCATTACTCCGTTTACTCCTCTTGTACCCCATGCAACTGCACCTGAAGTCACTGCACAAAATCCATCTCCACAATCAGAACCCATTATACCTCATAACGAAGGCACATCAAACGCTCAAAACCAAGACAACGCTGAACCCGATAATCAACTCAGGAGGTCATCTAGGCAAAGAAGGCCTACTAATTGGGATGATTATGTTACCTACCTGACTGAAATGGATGCTGGAAAGCTCAATGATCCTATCTCTTATAACGAAGCCATTAGCAGTGATCAGTCTTCTGAATGGAATAAAGCAATGATTGATGAGCTTGAATCCATGAAGAAAAATGACGTTTGGGATTTAGTCGAATTACCCAATGGTGCCAAACCTGTAGGTTGTAAATGGGTGTTCAAAACAAAACTGGATCCGAATGGGAACGTTGAACGCTACAAAGCGAGATTGGTTGCAAAGGGCTACACTCAGAAAGAGGGAATTGATTATCAAGAGACGTTTTCACCTGTCTCTCGTAAAGATTCATTAAGGATCGTCATGGCCCTAGTAGCTCATTTTGATTTAGAGCTGCATCAGATGGACGTCAAAACTGCTTTCCTTAACGGAGACTTAGACGAAGATGTTTACATGAAACAACCTGAAGGCTTTAAACCTGAAGGTCAGGAGCATCTAGTCTGTAAGTTGAAGAAATCCATTTATGGGTTAAAACAAGCATCACGTCAATGGTACCTCAAGTTTGATGAAGTCATGAAGAGGCAAGGTTTTATGAAGAATCAAGTGGATCAATGCACCTACCTCAAAATGAGTGGGAGTAACTTTACTATACTTGTCCTTTATGTAGATGATATTCTATTGGCAAGTAATAGTTTAGACATGTTGCATGAGTCGAAGCGGTTACTCTCGCATAACTTCGACATGAAGGATCTCGGAGATGCTTCTTACGTCATTGGCATCGAAATTCACCGAGATAGACACAAAGGGATCTTAGGATTGTCTCAAAAGACTTACATAGATCGTGTCCTTACACGTTACAACATGCAACAGTGCAAACCCTCCGTCGCTCCAGTAGTTAAGGGAGATGTTTTCGGTTCATTCCAGTGTCCGACAACAGAGGTTGAAAAGGAGCAAATGAGCAAGATACCTTACGCGTCAGTAGTCGGGAGCCTGATGTATGCTCAAGTCTGTACTCGCCCAGATATCGCTTACATTGCTGGAATGCTAGGTCGTTATCAGACTAATCCTGGCCTAGATCACTGGAAAGCAGCTAAGAAGGTCCTCAGATATCTGCAAGGGACGAAAGACTACAAACTGACTTATAGAAGAAGTGATCACTTAGAAGTGGTAGGTTATTCTGATTCTGACTTTGCTAAATGCAAAGATGACAAGAAATCCACTTCGGGCTACATCTTTATGTTAGCAGGCGGACCTATCTCATGGAAGAGTCATAAACAACAGTTAACTACAACTTCCACAATGATGGCAGAGTACATTGCTGTTTACAACGCAACCTGTCATGGAATGTTGCTTAGAAATCTGATCACTGGACTCAAAATCGTTAATTCTATTTCTAGACCATTGAAGCTTTACTGTGATAATTCAGCTGCCGTTAGTTTCTCGAACAGTAACAGTTCGACTGGAGCTGGTTTATATCTTGATACGAAGTACTTGTTCGTACGTGAACGAGTTGAGGAAAATAATCTTTGTATTGAGTATATTAGTACTAAAGATATGCTTGCGGATCCGATGACTAAAGGTCTCCCACCTAAAGTTTTCGAAGAACATGTATCGAATATGGGACTTATTAAAGACCTTATTTAATGGCATATTGTACTAGCTTATGTTTTAATTAATAAAATTTCCTCAGTTTGATTTTGTATGTCTCTAACATATGTTCTGCCGGTGTAATGACATATAGACAAATATAAATACAAATCAGACGCTAAAGGGCTTATGTATTTTGATCGTAACTGTTAGGTTTTAAATTGAGGCTATAGTATGATTAATGGGGGTCCTGAGTCGAATGATGATTCAACGGCTGTATTTCTCTGCTATAGTTCTTGGTTTAAGGCTAAAATGAGTGTTAACTCCTGGCCAGGCTTACCTAATACTCATGATAAATGATTACTTGGCTAAGTGGGAGAATGTGAGATTAAATATATTAATGTTATAATATTTAATCTTGTAGCCTATATGACATTAAATATATTAATGTTATAATATTTATATTATATTAGATCAAAATATATTAATAACCTATTATAATTAGTTGGTAATTGTTGATGGACCATATTACCCTTATTAACTAATTAGGTTTCCTCTTGGGTGTATAAATAAGGGGCTTATTAGAGAGTTAAAGGGTTACACACTTTACACAATCAATCAACCCTCATTAACATCAATTCGTTCTCTCTCCCTCTAACCGAACCTTACCCTACTTTCGGTTATCATCACCATCATTACTTTACACCCTAAGGAGGAACCGGATCATACTGACAACTATGTCGAACTCAATGGCTGGATCTATTACTGGATTCTCCACTGCTTTGAATGCTATAACAGGTATGTATTTTCATGTTTTCCATCATGTTTAAACAGAACTGATCAACATTCTGGCCATTGCATTTTACAAATAAGACATTTCTTTGTGTTTTTGGTGCATTGCGTTTAAAAAAAAGTCAGTTTTTACGTTTTTTTCATTGCGTTTTACGCAACTGGGCTTTTTTCTATTGCGTTTTACGCAACTGGGTTTCCGATTTTTTTTTCGAAAATATAGTAATACTATACTTGTTTTAAAGATAAAAAAACACTTGTTTTTTGGTGCAATTTTTATAAAAAAATAATATCGTATGAAAAAGTTATTAACGTTTAAAAAATGGGGGGGGGGGGGGGGATTGGAGGAGAGAAAAACTATTGTCCTGTGTTAACTAGAATACCCTTACACAAACCCATACACTTCTTTTCTTCTCTTCAATTTCACTCATTTAATCTTAACCCTTGATTAAATTAATTGATAGTCAAGATTACTTTCTAGCAAAAAAAAAAAAAAAAAAAAAAAAATTAGTATTATATCCTAACCCACCATAATAATACAAAACCATCACATTATTGGCTTCTTTCCTTTCTTCTTCATTTGTACAAATAGAGCACCAACCGTCACCCACAAATTTTTTTTCCGGTGAACACTTTTTTTCCTTTTCTTTTGTTTCACATCTTTAGGTCCAAAGTCAAGGAGGCCGATTACAATTTTTATGGGGGTGATCGAGATTTTTGTTTAAAAATTACACATAAAATATTTTTTTCAAGGGGTACGACCGTCCACCCTACTCATAACCTAGGTCCGCCTCTGAACATAAACGAACACATTACCAAACGTTCACGAACATAAAAGAACGAACGAAACCCCTGTTCATGTTCGTTTATTTATTAAACAAACGGACATAAACGAACTTCCTGTCGAATGGTTTACGAACTGTTCGCTGAACATTCGGTTCATTTACAACCCCCTACTGTTGATACACATCATTGGAATAGTCAAATGAGGGATGTTGGGAAAGGCGTATAACTTTTAAATGAACGAACACAAATAAACATAAACGGGCGAACATAAATGAACACATTAACAAAAGTTTATGAACATAAAAGAACACATTACCAAAAGTTCATGAATATAAACGAACACATTACCAAACGTTCACGAACATAAACGAACGAACGCAATCTCTGTTAATGTTCGTTCTTTTAACTTAACAAGCCGAATTTCTTGTTCGTGTTCGTTTATGTAACAAACAGACATAAACGAACTTCCTGCCAAACGGTTTACAAATTGTTCGCTGAACGTTCGGTTCGTTTACAGCCCTAGAAAGGATAAAATGTTATAACTGAGTATTGGGGTGGCATTATCTCCCTTAAAAACCTTGTAATCTTATCAACGAATTTTATAACTGGCTGGTCAAATCAACCAAACCATGGCTATACCAATTAGGTCATGTGTAGTCAAAAAGCCCTTTTGGGGACGTTATGCGACACGTGACACGCCACGTCACTCAGGGGCTTTATGGGGCATTATATCACTCAAGCGCGTAGTCATATAGCCCCTACCTATCATTACCTATTCTATTAATTATTTTATTTTTATTGAATGAAAATAAAAATGGCAGCAACATCTCCTCCTTCACGCCATAATGCCAGTAACCAAAACCCACCTCATATCGCCGCCTGTTTCGGTGTGGCTGGCGCTATAGGGCTCGATGGAGGAGGATTTGTGAAACATGGCGCCCCATTACACATGCACTTATGGAAATCTAAATATTAAAACATGTGGCGATATACCGATTATGGAAATCGAAAAATTAAAACAATTGCTATGAATTTTAAATATAATATCTAAAAATTAAAACATTTGCTATGAATTTTAAATAATTACATTCGTGGCTTAATATATAATTATGTATCCTTATTATTTTGAAATACAAATTTAAGGTCAAATCACTTGTAATTCAACCTGGTTTTACTAATTAGGACGGTTTATAAGTGCATTACAAATACATTATAGTCTTGCTAAATAAGTATTGGATTAATAAATGTGCTAACCGGTCAGCGTTTGTAGTCCAACGGTTAGGATAATTGCCTTCCAAGCAATAGACCCGGGTTCGACTCCCGGCAAACGCATTTTTACACATTTTTTAGCAACACGTCTATGTAATCTTGAAATTATATCTGGTAACCGCTCGACCCTTAAAGGACCCAAGTTTTGCGAGTGTTATTATCAAACACCAAAAGACTCTTAATACTTTAGGCAACGGTTACAGGCCTTGTATCACCTCCGTTCGGTAAGTTCAACAACTTTACATAATTTCAAAACTGTTTGTAAAGAAAAGTAAATTGTTTGAGAAGTTTAGATGGTCCCATGAGTTTCCGGATCAATAAACAAGCCTAAAAGATTATCTTGATGCTGGTTGTTATATGTTATGGGTCGAATTGGTTAACTGCACACCAACTGTTTGATGAAAATCTTCACTCACTTGTTTCTCAGTGAGTTTTGGGATTATGACATTTAAGTTACCCACAATCTTAACTTGATGATTTAATGATTTGTTTGGTTGTTTTATGTTATGGGTGTAGTTGGGTTTAGTGCCCACCAACTGTTTGATGAAAATCCTCACTCGTTTCACAGTGAGTTTTGGGATTATGATATTTAAGTTACCCACAATCTGAACATGATGATTTAATGATTTGTTTGGATGTTTTACGTTATGGGTGTAGTTGGGTTTACTGCCCAGCACCTGTTTGATGAAAATCTTCACTCACTTGTTTCACAGTGAGTTTTGGGATTATGATATTTAAGTTACCCACAATCTTAACTTGATGATTTAATGATTTGTTTGATTGTTTTACGTTATGGGTGTAATTGGGTTTACTCCCCACCATCTGTTTGATGAAAATCCTCACTCACTTGTTTCGGTGAATTTTGGTATTTATATACTATTATTGTGCAACATGTTAGTGTTGGTCTTAGTTGTACCCTATGCATAAACTGCTTTTTGTGCTCATTTATGTTGTACACATCTACATAATAATTTGTACATGCTTTTTCTTGGTTGCTTGGTGTCTTCTATTGGTTGGGTGTATAATTTACTTTAATTTATTGTTGAATGGTTCACATTATTCCATATATAAATAAGCATGTTTTTGTGCATAACCACTTGTACCTTGTGCTTTTTAGAGTTTTTCAAAAAAAAAAAAAAAAAACTTGATTTTTTACTTTTAATTCAAAGGTTTTTAGCTTTTGTAATTTTAACCCTGCATAATTTGTTTTTTTAACTTCAACCCAAAACTAAACTTGATTTTTTACTTTTAACCCAAATGTTTTTAGCTTTTGCAATTTTAACCTTATATAATTTGTTTTTTTAACTTTAACCCAAAACTTTTCATTATTTGCAATTTAACTTTACAACTTTTGTCACTTATACTTTTTATCTTTGACAAATTTTCGTTTTACGTGTAGTTCTAAATTTTTTGACTTAATACAACGCAACGTACGAGTGTGATTCAACTTTTTTATGTTTTGTTTCAACTTTTGCAAGTTAACACGGCGCAACGTGCATGTGTGGTTCAACGTTTTTACCTCTATTTTTCATGTTTGACAGGTTCGCAACACACAGATCCTAGGTCGAGTCAGTGTTGGTGGTCGATGACGGCTGTGTTACATTAGTACTATTTGACACCGTTTTACACCTCGCCGCAACGCAGAGTGTGCTTTGGGGTTTTCTAAAGAAAAAATGATTATGCATATAGTTGTCGTGACCTCGGCTTTGGGCGTTTTCCAAAAAAAGTGACTTTTTTTTTTTTTACTTTTCACCAAAAAGTATTTCATAAATTACTTTTAACCTAAAACTATTTGTTTTTTTTTTTTACTTTTAACCCAAAACTTTTTATCTTTTGCAATCTATAATCGCAATTTTTTTTACTTTCAACTTTGATCCTTTATAGTTTCATTTTCCGCAAATTTTTCGTTTTATGCTTGGTTCTAAATTTTGTGACTTAACACATCGCAACGTGCGTCTTTGATTTAACGTTTTTACGTTTCGTTCTAAATTTTGCGAGTTAACACTACGCAAAGTGCGTGTGTGGGTGAACGTTTTTACATGGTCTTTTTTTTTTTCGTTTAACAGGTTTAACATAACGTGCGGGTCATAAATCGAATTAGTTATAACTAAAGAATCCCCGCCACATTGCGACGGATCTCAATTCTAGTTATCCAAATTTTGAGAAAGCTGATTTATTTGGTCTTTTTCCCTTTCTTTTTTGAGTAAATTACAAGTTTTGTCCTTTATGTTTACATCAAATTTCAGGCGCTGTCCTTTAAGCCAAAAGTTGACAGGCGGTGTCCTTTACCTTTTAAAATCTTGCACGTTTTGTCCTTTAGGCCAAACCTGGTTAGAAATCTTAGTTAAAATATGTCATGTGCAAGGCACATGAGGGTAAAATGGTCAATCCCTCTCAAGTCATTTATTCCCCCATTTATATCCCAAAATTAAAACCACCTGCTTCACTCATCAATCTGAACCCTAACAACAACTTCACAAACCCTAGATTCAACCATAAACCGCCATGGATCTCATAAAACAAGAGCTTCTAAAAAAAGGCAAGCACTCTCGGAGAAAACCGGCGGCCGGAAAGTCTTCAAACGGATCCAAAAGCTTCGGGAAGAAGAAAAACGAGAGGCAGAAGCCAAACGCCTCTGTCAAACATCGATTCATCAAAATCAAAACCTGAATCCGCTGTTTCGTCTTCAAAAGCTCTGATAACCGATGAACAGAAAATAGATTCATTGAAATTACCGAAACAAGAGGTTATTCGCCGATTACGGTTTCTGAAACAACTGGTTACGTTGTTTGGAGAGAGTGATGATGACCGGTTACGGTTTCTGAAACAACCGGTTACGTTCTTGGGTTTATTTTTCATATTTCCCTTGCATTTTGGTTAAATTAATGAGAAATTGAAGTGGGTGTTTCATGTTTTGATTTTTCGTTGTAGGATTTTGTGTTTTTGTTTGTTCAAGTGGGTGTTGTTCAAGTTTTTGATTTTTCATTGTGGGTTTTTGTTTTTGTTTGTGTTTGGTTTAATGGTGTGACTGAAGATAAATCAATAATAATGTTATCATTTATGTTCTGGATGTGTACTATGTTATCCCCTGTTTTATGTATTTGCCATTACCTATATATTCAACTAGGTTACAACCCCGTGTATTACACGGGTTGAAAAAAATAAATATAGTTAACATATGATGCAAATTATAACATATGATGCAAAATGATAATAATACTAACAACAACAATAAAGTATTTTATGTAGTTTGGTAGATAATTTCTAAGAACACATTTATCACACTTTATGATAGTGTTAGGTTATAAGCCGATTATCTTTTATGTAGTTTCATTTGTTGATTTTAGAACTACTTATTACTAATAATACATTTACCACGGAGGTAATAATAATAATAAAATGAATTTAGTTAAAAAATATATAAACAATATCTATAATTATGGCTTATCACTTATCAGTTAGAAAATATATAAATAATAATTAGACCTAAAGAATAGGTAAAATAAAAAATAAAACTTATCTATTTAAGTTATCAAAAAAAAAAAAAAAAATCTATAATTATTGTTTATATAAATTATATTTAAACCTAAAGGATATCAACTAAATTAGAGAAAAAAAGGGAGAATTCGACACGTGTCCTCTCATAGGTTTCTTTTATTATATAGTATAGATAATAATCTATTTCTTTAGTAACATGTTGAATTTGATAATACGGTTGCACCAATATGGGTGTTTGGTATTAACTCATATGAGATTATTAAGGAGCAAAATAACCTAATTGCTTGCACTTACAGGTTATGTGTTGTTTTACATTCATCATTTTATTTTTAAAACCTTTCCGTTCCATTTCAGTTGATTAAAATTTCAGTTGATTAAAATTGGTCATATCTCGCAATTGTTTTGGGGGGTTTTTAGGTAGGGTAGTTGATTTAGAGAATGTGGTGATGGTGGTTGTAGATGACGATGGGTGGTGGCGGTGGTGATGACGGCTGTTGTTGGTTTGGAGATGGTGGTGGTGGTGGAATGGTGGGTTGAGAGAGATTGGGTTGTGGTGGTCTTAGATTACAGAGAAAGAGAGTTTAGATTTTTTTTTTTATATTTTTCAGTTTTGTAGATATAGTCCCTCAATAATAAGTGTTTACAAAATAACCCATGTGAAGGTGAAATGATAAGTATGCCCTCATGTGCAAAGCACATGACCATACTTAACCAAAAAATCTGACTGAGTTTGGCCTAAAGGACAAAACGTGCAAGATTTTGAAAGGTAAAGGACACCGCCTGTCAACTTTTGGCTTAAAGGACAGCACCTGAAATTTGATGTAAACATAAAGGACAAAACTTGTAATTTACTCTTTTTTTTATTGCCTCTTGGTCAAATCAAACAAGATATAAGTTAATTTACAATTTTAAAATCCATGTCATTTTTAAAATCAAACAAATTGATGCAATGGTTGTTGTAATGTATGCATTATGGTTTGTATAGTGGTAATGATATATATTATATATAAATTACGATGAACCTGTCAAACGGGAAAAAATAGACGCGGGTTCATCGTAACGCGCGAGTCCTAGATCAACTTAGTTATTTTATTCTATGTTTTACGTTTCGGTTTAATTTCTTCGCATTAACACGCCGCAACTTCAGTGTCGGTGGTCGCTGGCAGTAGTGTGACATTAGTGTTCGCCCTTGCCGTAACGCGGGGGTGCTTGATACTAGTATCTATTAGTTTCTAACATACTAATAAAAAAACTAAAATAAATTTAAAATTAATAAAAAAAACTCAAGTAAATTTTAAAAAAGAAAAAAAAAACAATTTTCAATCTATGCTAGACCCCTTAAAATTCCAACCATTTCGGGTCCATCCCCAACAAACCGTAGATTTATTCATTATAAATTAAAATAAAAAAAAAACTTCTGCAACAAGAGAAGAAGGGTCTGTCTGTCTCCGGCTGATGTGTGAAAATCCCCAAATTTTTTCTGTCAACAAATTACTTCTTTAATCAAATGAAAACCTGCTAATCACAGGACCACAAAAGCTCCACTCTTTCTGTCTTATTTCTTTCAGGTAAACCATAAACTTGTTATAATAAATTAATTACAATGTTATCTTGATGATTTATGTGGTTGTTTTATGTTATGGGTGTAATTGGGTTTACTGCCCACCACCTGTTTGATGAAAATCCTCACTCACTTGTTTCAGTGAATTTTGGTATTATAATAAATTAATTACAATGTTATCTTGATGATTTATTTGGTTGTTTTATGTTATGGGTGTAATTGGGTGTTTACTGCCCACCACCTGTTTGATGAAAGTCCTCACTCACTTGCTTCACCAGACAGAGTGAACCGATTTTATCACTATGCTTATAAGTAATAACCATGAAACCACAAACATTTGAAGCATTTGTGTAGCTTAATTTAGATAAATTATGCAAATTGATGAAATCTGTTGAACTGTATGATGTATATTTGTTCTATATGTTCATATTTGACTTGCAATAAGAGTACAATTCTTCCAGAAAGTAAACTTTTGTTTCACTTTTTCTGCAGGATTCGAAGTGGTTTCGGTCAAAACGATTTACATATCTTAACATGGAATTGTCTCTCACTCATCCTGTTGCATTTACGCGTAACAAATCTTTAACTTATCCCAAATCAGATTTCGTTCCATCGGTTTCTTTCTGGAACAATAAATCCTGTAAAAGTGATTACACCAAATTACGGAAATCAAAAAATGTCTCTCTTACAATCACCGCAGCTATCAAACACGTTCGCGATCCATCACTAGACAAACACGTGGTAAAGCAGAACAAAATCCGTTTTGTACAAAAGTTGAAAACTTTACTCCTATCCAAACCAAAACACTACATGCCACTTCATATACTTGGAAAATGCCGCTCGTATTTATCACTCGCAAAACCTCGATCACTCGTATCTATGATCCATCGTTACCCAACCATTTTCGAACTTTTTACCATTCCGTTACCGCCCACACCGTTAAACGCAACAAAAACACTCCCCCAACTTTGCGTGAGACTCACTCCAGCTGCAGCGTCTCTTGCTAACGAAGAGTCGAAGCTCAAAACCGCCATGTCAGACTCACTAGCCAACAAGCTTCTAAAACTTCTTATGTTATCTTCGCATCACCGGCTCCTTTTGTCAAAATTGGTCCACATCGGGCCCGATCTTGGCCTCCCTGCTAACTTCCGGTCCCGCCTTTGTAACGCGTACCCGGATAAGTTTAAAACCGTCGACACCTCTTACGGGCGTGCGCTTGAGCTCGTGTCGTTCGACATTGGTCTGGCTCAACCGTTACCGGTTCCGGAAGTCGAATCGCTTGGATTGATCGTTGACCGGCCGTTGAAGTTTAACCGTTTGAGACTTCGTAGGGGGTTAAACGTTAGAAGACATCACGAAGAGTATTTGATGAAGTTTCAACAGATAACAGATGTGTGTCCGTATCGTACGAAAGTTGGTGAGTTTCCGAAAGAATCTATACAAGCGGAAAAACGGGCATGTGAAGTGGTGAGGGAGGTGTTAGGTATGATGGTTGAAAAAAGAACGTTAATCGATCACTTGACTCATTTTCGAAAAGAATTCGGTTTGTCAAATAAGTTGAGAGCTATGTTGTTGCGGCATCCGGAGTTGTTTTACGTAAGTTTGAAGGGTCAGAGGGACTCTGTGTTTCTCGTCGAAGCATATGATGATAACGGTAAACTTTTGAAGAAAGACGAATCTTCTATAATAAAAGATCAGTTATTTGATTTGGTTAAGGAAGGTAAACGGATGAGGCGAGAGAGACGGGTTAGCTTTAAGAACGGTTTTAATTATGGAGATACTATAATCAATCAAGATTATGATAGTCTTGATGAGATTGATGATGATCTTATGGAGGGTTTGGATGACTTGTTTGAATCTGACGATGGTGATTCGGAGATAAGTGACGAAGAAGAAGCTGCGAGTATTGAGTCGTTGCGTCTCGCTGAGGACGGAGAGTTTTGGTCTACGAATAATGAATGTTTAGAACCTTGGTGAGATAGCTGCTGGTATTGCAAGTATGTGGTTATGTATGATAGGTCGAGAACTGATTATACTGACATGGTTGATATTACAAATAGTTTGTTGCTTATATGACCATATTTGGTATGTATGTTAGAAAGAGGTGCGTTAAATAGAAAACCAATTTTAAGTAGAGAACAGCGGGATCTGCATAAAGACTTGTGCTTTGTGGGAGAGAGAAAAATATACAGTTATGCAGACATAGTGGGAGAGAGAAAACGTTTATACAGTTCTCTGCTTAAAATTGACTACATTCTTAAATAACTAAAGTGTCAAGCATCCTTTGGAGTTTGTGGGGCCCAAACACAAAACTAAGGCTGAAGTTGTGCACCCATCAAAAGAGAGTCTTGAATCTCCTCAAGTTTGCAGGAGACCGAAAGTGGCAAGCAACAAGCGACACAAAGCGTGGCAAGGTGGGCTCTAAGTATGTTATTTTTGTTGTTTACTTTTATTAGTTATGATGCCAAATGCAAATATACAGTTGACACAACGGATTGGGTGGGTGACATGTCAAAACGGATTTAGGTCCAAAAGGTGATTAATTTTGTGTGAATCGAATCAAGAAGGGTCGGGCAGGGTTGTCCCAAAACGCTTATCGTTCATATTCTTCCTTTAATTTCTTTTGTCTAAGCTACTTATTCAACACTGCTTACTCCATTCACAAATACTCGGATAAGTCGAATTAATAAGCAATCCCAGACACCATCAAAACCCCTTGGTATCAAAACTCAGTAAGCATACAAGCACTTTGGGCAACCTTCAACCCAAACACCATTAGTTCTTTCTTTGTCCTACTTTTTCGGCTTCCACACTCTCCAACCACTCGTGGCCAATGTAGACTTGAGAGTCGATCTGTCTACGCCTCCGCGCTATTTATCTCTAAAAAGCATGGTGTTTGAAGCTGTGTAGTTTGGTTCTTATGTATCCTCGTCTCTCGTTGCTCAAGATCTTAAACTCACAATCAATATGCTCGACAATGAAACGTTTAGGGCACATATCAATCTTAAGGTGTTGCGTTACAGAATGCTTGGTTATAAATGAACCGAGTTTGAGCTCGAGCTCAATTTTCAACTTCACAGGGAGATTTCAAGCCAAGTTGACTCGTATAGTTTTGAGCGAGCCTAAATAACTTGAGAACATAAATACAAATAAATTAACAGGTTAGCTGAAATACTTATTTTTCCGATTTTGGATTCATTGGTTGGGCAATAGTGTTGCTTTAATTAGGTTAAAAAATTAAGCTTGATAGCTTTTATTGGAGTTATAGTTTGAAAAAAAGAAATTAAATTATTTAAAAGTTATACATCCTGTCATCCTTATGGACTGGTAATAACACTTTGGAGTTTAACAAAAGTACTAGAATTGAGGGGAAAATGGGCCTAATGGCAATGGCAATTCATATAGAGTTAAACTAGTTTAAGTATCCGTGTGTCACACGGATGGTTTCACAATAAATTATATTATTTAACAGTGTTGACTTAGGAATTCGGTGGAGAAAATTTGACAGATTAGACGCAAGCTCTGGATTCGGGGCCTCCACAATTGTCATTTTATCCCAGTTCTTTGATATCCGATCTCTGCTCTTAATTTAGGGCTGCAAACGAGTCGAGCCGAGTCGAGCCAGGGTGGGGTCGAGCTCAAGCTCAAAGTTAATTCAGGAGGCTAAATTTGGCTTGAGCTTTACGTCGGAGTTAAACGAGCCAACGAGCCGAGCCATGGGCCGAGCCGAGCTTAGCTCGAGCTGGGCTTGGTTACAAAATGAGCGAGCTTGATTCACGTCATCTCAAATTGAGTTTTTTAGTTAGTTTTTCTCGAGCTTCTTTCGAGCGAGCTACGAGCTGAGCTATGAGTCGCGAGCTTTATGAACAGCCCTTGCATCGTATTGTCACTTGCAATTGTCCAGTCACATTCATCAAATAAACTAAAATCAATATCCAGTGATAAAAACAACTTGCTATAATTCTTACCAAAGATAACTCATTTAGTGATAATCATACTACTAATGTAAACACCTTTCTTTCAAGTTTGGAACATTAAAAAGGGTAAAAGGGTATTGCTCTCCTCGAGAACAATTTTGCTGAGCACCACTTCCTGCTTGGTCAAACAGAATATGTTCTTTAGACTCGATCTTGAGTTTTATTTTGGCGATGAAGTCTAAGCCTTTGTCATTAAGCGAGATGATCTTACCATTGGGGGTCATCACTAAAATACAATGAAACCAAAAAATTAAATTAAACTGAAAAACTAAACACTAAATTAAACCGGTAAAATGAGCATGGCTAGACCTAGACAGTGATTAAAATGATACAAAAATTCTCACGACAAATAAACCCAAAAATCTAGTAGATCTATTTTGTGTCTTGTAGCAATTGATGACGTTATTTGAGAAACTCCTTTACCGTTAGGCTAGACGAAGTCCACTTGGAAAGCACCATCGGAAAACAAGGCTGCCTCGCACCAAATCACTTCACGCCCAGACAAATACACGTTGGAGAATCAGGAAATACTCTCTAATTGAGCCAATCACTTATGAGAGAGCGGGAACATCTTCTCGTCCATGCGGAAGCTGTAACTTTTCTTTCCCCAAGGGCCTTTTCCCGTGCCCACTCCGACCACTCTTATAGTTGGTCAGTATCAAGGTGCGACCCGTGACTGTCATCTCAACCGACTTCTATAAGGCAAAATTCAGTATCTTACATTGCTACCGGCCCATAATTAATAAAAAAACATTTCCATACCTAACACGAAGTTGTATAGTGAATTAGGATTTTATTTTCAATCACTTTTTAATCTATGTTTTTCTAGAGTTAAATGTCATTTTAGTCCCTGTGGTTTAGGCAATTTTAGCAGTTTAGTCCAAATGTTTTTTTTTCATCTATGGGTCTAAAAAGGTTTCACCATTGCCATTTTAGTCCACTGAGTTAATTTCTTCAATTTTTTATAGTTAACGAGAAGGCCATTTCGGTCATTTTTATGGTCGAATTGCCCTTCTAGTTAACAGAATTACATATAAAATGATCAAATTGGCATTTTCGTTAACAGAAAAAATGGATGAAATTAACCCAGTGAACTAAAATGGCAACGGTGAAATCTTTTTGGACCCACAAACAAAAAATGAAAAATTTGGACTAAACTAACAAAATAACTCAAATCACACGAACTAAAATAACATTTAACTCTTTTTTTTATATTATAAGTTTGTAAATTTTGGTGTACTTCCCAAAATACCCTTTCCCACTAGTTCATAAAACCAGAATATTTTATCTAGTTGGTAGCTCAGGGTTATCCATCGGAGCTCTATCGACACAGTACGGCAAGACTTCACTTCCCTTCCCTTCTTCAGTTCTTCTTGCATTTTCATTGTCACTATTTCAGTTATTATCAAATTCTCATTATATCACACAATATTTGCGTATAAACTCGTTCAATATTTACTAAAAATGCTCTATCAATCATCATTGTTTGTTTGTTTTACTCAATATTGGTGCAAATTCTGTATGTTTAGTTTTTGTTTTTCATATTTTTTTGGATTATTTAAATGATTAACGTGGAAATGTGGATTAGGTTTGTTTTGTTTTGTTTTGAGTTTTGACAACAGAGAGTCAGAGACTTGGTTTGATATGGTTCTGTTTGAACTTTGAAGTATAGTTAGTTTGTGTGGTTCAGTTAGGTTTAATATGGGTGTGCATAGGTTGGCTTTGTGTGCAAACCGAAGGTTCGGTTTTCGCTTTTTTCGTATGGGTTGGATGGGTCGGTTTTATTCGGTTTTAAATTTAGCTTTAGAAATGATAGGACTCAAAAAAAAAAAAAAATTTAGCAGAAAGTAGTGAATTTGGGGCTAAAATTTATGACCAATTTTTTTTTTTTTTTTTTGTTAACCACCTGTTGTTGAATTTGGGCCATAAATCCAATAATGAACATTCAAACAAGTTTGGTTTGGTGGGGTTCGGTTTCTAAGGGAGGCATAATCGAAACTGAATGGTTATTAGCTTGGATCGGTTTTATTCGGTTTCGGTTAATAGGTTTTTAATTTTCACCCATGGTTTAGAGTTAGGGGCTGTTTGGTTACCTCTTAATGAGGCTCTTAATGGTTCAGACCTCTTACTAGTTCAGCACTTAATGGTTCAGACTGTTTGTTTCACGAGCAGATGTCTAAATGGTTCAGACATTTGCCTTTGAATGGTTAAGCATTATACAGAGTCTGAATGGTTAAGACCTCTAATCTGAATTGGTCAGACATTTGCCTCTGAACGGTTAAACATTATGCAGACTCTTAATGGTTCATACCTCTTACTGGTTCAGCACTTAATGGTTCAGACCTCTTACTGATTCGGCACTTAACCATTCAGATGTTGCCAAACAGGTGTTTGTGGTAGTAGAATTTTGACTTTGGAAATGAGAATTGACAGTTAGAGTTGAAACTTAATGACTAAATGAAGGTGTGACTTTATGTAATCCATGATTCACTCAGTTTTT
The DNA here is from genome assembly GCA_030545235.1 of Helianthus tuberosus. Taxonomy (NCBI): domain Eukaryota; kingdom Viridiplantae; phylum Streptophyta; class Magnoliopsida; order Asterales; family Asteraceae; genus Helianthus; species Helianthus tuberosus. The sequence continues at coordinate 146,585,586 of CM060414.1, read as the reverse complement.
ATAATGAAATTTGGGAAAAATTGTTAAAGTCAAAATTTGGGCTAGAGATGAGGGAGTTTGGGTCTATTTCCATTTGTTACAGTGTCTATATTTTAGAGATTTATTAACTCTAGACGGATCAAAAGTTATGCCTGTTTTACGTTGGGCCTTTTTCTAGCCCATTTGACTTTATCAAGTTGCTCTAAATAGGAGTATGTTAATTCTTCAACTAATTGAATGCTATTTTGATTTATATTACATTACTATGTAGCGATAGCAAGAACAGCTGCATGTAGATGGATGTTTGTTAGTTGTTACAGTTACTTTTGAATGTTCCTGCTTGAGGGTGTAGGGTTTGTTGGGTAATTGAGTCTTTGCTTTATCTAAGGGAAATGTTCAATGATCAAACTAAACATATGAACACTGCAGATTTCATGGCGTCTCAGTTGATTCGTGAATGGAGCGGGATTCAACAATTCCCTCCTGCCACCCAAGACAAGCTACTTGAACTATTGGGAAGACTAAAGGAAAAGGTCTAACTCTTTCTTTCTTTTTATACTCTTGTATCATTCGCCGTTACACACAAGTTAAATGCAGAGTAGAACACTAACAATTCAACAAAGTTGAAGATCTTCTTCACATTTTTAATTAATCTTCATGATTTCTCGCTTTGCAGAAAAGGGACAAACTGACAATCCTTGTAATGGGAAAAGGCGGAGTTGGAAAATCTTCAACCGTGAACTCTATCATCGGTGAGAGGGCGGTTACCGTCAGCGCCTTCCAGGTAGTTACTAACTGTACAAAAAGCTGTTGAAGAGTTATATTATACATTTATACGTATTTATTTTACATGTTGAATTGCTTATGTATTCACTGAAATGATCTTGTAGTCAGAAGCACCAAGACCAGTAATGGTTTCACGGGAGCGTTCAGGGTTCACGTTAAACATAATTGACACGCCAGGCATTGTTGAGGGTGGATATGTCAATGACCAAGCCATTGACATCATCAAAAGGTCATCTTTGTTTCCCGTATTTTTTTAAGTAATGGGTCAAAATAGTTTCGGATGAAAATGTGTAACTTTTCTAAATACGTTTGAAAAGGGTCTGGTTGGATTGACCTGAGACTTTTTGTCTAAGGCGTTTCACCTTTTTTTTTAAATAGCGTGTCAAATATACTTGCATAAATTATTTCAACAACAAAAATAAGGGATATTGGATTTAAATAACCCCAACTTTCACCATTTGGCTAATAACACTCCCAACTTACGAATTGTACCACGCTACTCCCAACTTTCAACTTATTTTCCTCTTGCACTCCCAAACTAACTGAACCCTAACCCAGTTAGTTTATTGCTGACGTGGCACATTGGCATAACACTTTTTGCTGACATGGCAGCTGACGTGGCTTTTTTTTGATGACATGGCACTTGTTTAGTGGCATCTGACGTCAGCTAATAGGTTAGGGTTCAGTTAGTTTGGGAGTGCAAGAGGAAAATAAGTTGGGAGTAGCGTGGTACAATTTGTAAGTTGGGAGTGTTATTGGTCAAATGGTGAAAGTTGGGGTTATAATAAATCCAATATCCCTATAATAATACCAAGTTTCGTATATGGTTGTCTGAGCAGGTTTCTTCTTAACAAGACGATAGATGTTTTGCTTTATGTGGACCGTCTAGACGCGTATAGGGTTGATACATTAGACAAACAAGTCGTGAAAGCCATAAGTAACATTTTTGGTCAAGAAATATGGCATAGAGCAATTTTAGTGCTCACACATGCTCAAGTATCACCTCCAGATAGTCTAACGTACAACGAGTTTTTGTCAAAAAGATCCGAGGCTCTTCTAAAGGTGGTACATCTTGGTGCTAGGTTCAAAAACCAAGATATCGAGGTGCGTCATCTCTTCAAAATTACGCTCTCTCTCTCTCTCTCTCCCTCTCTCTCTCTCTCACACACACACATGCGTGCGCATAACATATACAAAATTTACTAAATTTATTGTGTGCTTGTAGAGCATTTCTATTCCTGTTGGCTTGGTTGAGAACAGTACCAGATGTAATAAAAACGGGAAAGATGAAAAGGTTGGTCGTTTTGCTTCGTATATATTTGACTTCTGTTAGAGTTGGAAATTTCAACCCATTTACTTCTTAATGGGTCGATCTGGGTGGGGTACAGTAAAAAAAGTCTGTACGGGTGGAAAGTTGCTCATAGCATACTTTTAATACATAAAACCTCCTAAATCATTTTATTCAAAAAGTTGGTTGATAAATGAAGTAATCCAATTTTTTTAATCATAGTTGACATCCTAATAATGTATGAAAAATGAGAAACTTTTGGACAAAAAGTGTTTCGGGTCAACCTGACCCGATCCATTTTGACCGTTAGTCAACCCACCCATTTTGCCACCTCTAAATTTCTTCTTCATTCATTATGTGTCTGCATTCGTCATACATTTTTGGGGCTTGTTGGTTTTGTTTTGCGCTTGCAGATTCTTCCAAATGGTACCGCTTGGATTCCGAGCATCGTTGAAACAATCACAAAAGTCGCACTGACCGAAAGCGAAAGTATATTCGTTGACCAGAAGTTGATTGATGGACCGAACCCGAATGATAGAGGGAAAATATTCATTCCTCTAATCCTCGCATTTCAAGTAAGTTTTTGAATCCGATATGTTTTCTTGGATACTACCCGTTTACGCCATCAAAATTTGTGTTCTTTTTAAGTACAGGCTAAAATAGGTTGGGTTGACCCGCAAACACTTTTTTTACCGTCTTAATTTTTTATACAAGTAATCACTACGTTATTTATGATTAAAATAAGCTAAATCTTGAAATAAATACAATTTAGGAGGTTACTTTCAACCCGTTTTGTTTTGATTTAACCCATCTGCAATAAACACAACCCAAATCAAACCATTCACAAATATACGGTTTGAAATTGGCACTCAATTCTAATATCCTGAATTGTGTATCTTGACAGTACTTCTTTGTCTTGAAACCAATTCAAAGATGGATCAAGAATGATATTGACAAAGAGGTAAAGCCTCAATGGGCATGAGCCGCGTGATCGATGAGAAATTACGATGATACCCTCGAGCACATTAGCAGCAGGTATCGAGCAATATGATCCACGACTATTTTTTTTGTTTGTAATTTGAGAAAGCAAGCTTTGTTTGATTGAACACTTTACCCTTTGTTGAACTTAAGTTGATGTTGTTTGTATTCCTTGATTGACCGTGTGTAATAAGCTGAGCTATAATATTTTTATTTCACACATGTATTAATTAGAATGATCCAATACAAAACTAAACTGATAGCTCAAAATTCACCCAGTTTCTCCACTCGATTGTGTTACATTTCGCCTGGTGTTGTACTTCCCTAAATATCTTCTCAATGTTGACCCGTTTGCCAGAGTATCAACTCGTTTCTTGCTTTCCGGATAGCCCAACAAGTTGCCAAGATGATCATTTGGATTACCCTTCTAGTATGACCCGAAACAACCAGAAGCTTGTGAATTTCCAGCAAGTCTTTCATTGTGAACGCGAAAATTGGCGGAACTTTGCACCATGTACTGATCTTCTGCCAAGTTACAGTGGCCAAATGCTTTTAAAGCAAGATTTTGAATACACTATGATATTTTACTAGATTAATGTGTATTATCCAATGCTTATGTGAATGATTGATTTAGATATTTATTTTTGGGCTTAAAAGTGGTTAAGCACACCTACAAAAATGATTTGGGCCACATTTTCATTTCAGTTGATAGATTTTTGATTCAGATATCAGTAATTTTTTTTAATGTTATGAGAAACCCTAAACTATGATGGTGGTGGTGGTGGTGCGATGGGTGTGAGGATGGTTGCAAACCATAGGTCGTCTCAAGCTTGTTGGGGACTCAAAACGGACAAAGAATACAAGGGCTTTTTTGTCACAAAAATTGCTTTGGTCCATAATTCATATGTCATCTTTGTGTATACATATACATTTTTTTATAAAATTTGGGGGCGCCAGAGAAGCAGGGGTCTAAAGCCCTTGCTTTATTTTAGAGGGTGTTTGGTTTAGCTTTTTGAAACAACTTATTGACTTATTGGCTTTTTCAAGCCAATAAGTCAAATTAATGTTTAGACAAGTGAAAAGGACTTAGTTTTGAAACAACTTTTTTATGAGGTGAAAAAGTTATTTGAAAAGCTAGGAAACGTTGAAAAATACAGGATTGCAACTTCCATCCAAAACCCAACTATTCTTCCAAAAGAATGTTGGAGACCTCGTAGCCAACACTTCATCACAGCAAATGAAAAGACCTTTAAGATATACAAAATAAGTGTACCAATGACTATTTCCTACATGCATGTTCAAACACGGGTTCCTAGGATCAGGCTCTCATGATTACTAGTGTTTGTGTTTACTGTCACATCACGCGGGCATCCGGACAATTTATATGTTAACCCTTGTATCCATACTTGGGTTTTAATGTATTTTAGACGTTGGACCTACTCCCAGGCCCTAATTCCATTATCTGACTGCTTTCTGCAGAGTTGCTGACACAGTGTGTCTTACCGGTGAGTTTACTAGTCTTTCTGGCGCAGCACTAACAGTAATGCATAAAACAATATTTGAAGTATAAAACGTGCATGAATTCACATGTATAGCATGAAATCAGACAATGTTGACATTTAAGCACATATTGCAGATATTAAATAATAATTAAATTGTGCGGAAATTACCGGTTTGGTGCCAGTTGTCACACATATCTTATTACGGGCTACTGTTGTTGTTAATACCATCACATTGCAGATTAGTTAAGGATAATAAGTGGTTAGTAACTAGATTAGAAAGTGTTTTGAATATGGAGGGAATATATGAATTATACGTTTAGGCACTGAAATGGTAAATAAAGTTATGGGGGTGGGGGGTATTTTAGTCTTTTCACTGGATTACAAACGACCAGTTAGCAAGAGAGACTTGATTGATTCCAGTTGACAACCACAAGAACTAAAATGGCCGTTTTTTCTAATGTTGGTTGTATCTGCGATTAGGTGTAAACCGTAGGGACTGTAATTGTACTTTACTTTTATCAGAAACATGATTAACACAAAATTAAGAAGTTTGTCAAGCTTTAACACAAATTGAAATTGAAATAGTCAAATGAGCGATGTTAGGAAAGGCGTATAACCTTTAAATGAACGAACACAAATAAACATAAACGAGTAAACATAAATGAACACATTAACAAAAGTTCATGAACATAAACGCACACATTACCAAAAGTTCATGAACAAAAACAGTGGCGGACCCAGGAATTTTTTTCATAGCGTGCGGAAATTATCTAAGGGTCTTCTGTGTATCTATATATAATATATTTTCGGTTCGGGTCTGTTTGGAAACGGAAATTCTTATTATGATCCTCATTCAAGTCAATAACATATCTCAATATCACATACTCACTTTATATTTAAGTATTTAACATGAATTTCACATAATCACATCGGTGACTGGACTCAATTATAACTTATAAGTTATAACTCATAACTTGTAAGTCTTCAAATATACAATGTTTCTAATCCATGTTTGCTCAATAGTAAAAAAACTATACACTACAATTCAATATCTTAGTTTGTAATTAAACTTAATCAAATAAACTATAGGGGAAGGTTCATTTAAGAATAAAATTTAATTGAGAAGAAAAAGAACAAAGGGTAATTTTGTAAAACATTAAATAGTTTTTTTAACTTATCTCATTTATTATTATTTTTACTAATTAATTAGTCATAAAGACTAGTATCATCCGCACTAACTTTTTTGCCTACACACATCAAAAGTTATTTTAGATATTTCGAAATTCATCATACACGTTGAAATTTATCCTACACAACTCGTAATTTTTCCTACACTTAAAATTTTTTTTTTATTTTTTTTTAAATATATATTTTGAAGATAAGTTACAAAAAATTTAATGTAGGTTGTTATTAAAGAGGAAAACTACAAATTAATGACCTATGTAGATTTACCAATGTACCCTTATAGTAACATTAAATACTTATAATAAATGAAGTAAAATAAAACATTCTTATCGGTTGAAATTTCTTTTTTTTTCTTCTTACAAAAAATTTCTTCTCATTTGAACTCTCACATAAACTATAAATAAATAAACCAAGCCAAATATAAAATAATCTAACAAAATAAAAATAAAAGCAAAACTCATACACAATTATTGTTAAGTTAAATTAAAAACTCTAAACAAAATATAGATACTTGAAAAAGTTCAAAATATATGTATAAATGAATAATCATGCTAGTTTTGGTGTAACATTTACTGACACAATGAACGAGTCTATGTTAACCATAATAAGCGTGAGGATCAAATAGAAAGTTTATTTTGGCTAGAAAGTATAGGATTATGACATGTGACAAAATTTAAAATAAAGAGGAAGTGAATTTTAGTCAGTCGTATCCAATTTTCTTCCTTCTTCTCCCCAGTATTTTCAAAACCCACCATCTTCAACCTTTTCTCCACTTTCTATCTTAATAATCACTACATTATAGTGCGATTTTCGTCACCAATCAATGATTCAAACACTCAATCAACGTGTTCTTCAACTTTTTTTAAGAAACCCAGTTTAGCTTCATACAATATCTCATTTTTCCCGTGATTTTTAAGCAAATCACTCGATCCGTCCGATTCGATCGCTGATAAGTGTTTCTATCATTCAAATTTCGTCAATCGTTGAAGAAATCGGCTTCGATCCATGTAAGAAATTCTTGAATTGCATTTTTACGATATGGGTTTTTGAATTGAGTCATTGTGTTTTATGATCTTGGCGGGGGTCTGGGGGCAGCGCCCCTGGGAGCAGGGTCCAAGGGGCAGAGCCCCTGGCTGGGGTTGAGCTGGTAAAACACATTTTTATGTGTTTTCGTAGACAGTTTTTGATCTCCTACTTCCTGGTTCATAAAGTTTTTGAAGTGTTTTTAGTTATTGGATTTTAAGTAAAATACATTTTTATGTGTTTTCAGTCCATTACGTTTTAGAGAGAACACTTTCTTTTCTGTTTTTAGGCCATTGCGTTTTAGAAATAAGACATTTCTTTGTGTTTTTTGTGCATTGCGTTTTAGGTAAAACACATTCTTATGTGTTTTCAGTCCATTGCGTTTTAGAAAGTACACTATCTTTTGTGTTTTTAGGCTATTGCGTTTTATAAATAAAACATTTCTTTGTGTTTTCTGGCCATTGCGTTTTACAAATAAGACATTTCTTTGTGTTTTTGGTGCATTGCGTTTAAAAAACGTCCGTTTTTACGTTTTTTTCATTGCGTTTTACGCAACTGGGCTTTTTTCTATTGCGGTTTACGCAACTGGGTTTTCGAAATATTTTTTCGAAAATATAGTAATACTATACTTGTTTTAAAGATAAACAAACACTCATTTTTTGGTGCAATTTTTATAAAAAAATAATATCGTATGAAAACGTTATTAACGTTTAAAAAATGGGGGGGAGGGATTGGAGGAGAGAGAAACTATTGTCCTGGATTGACTAGAATACCCTTACACAAACCCACACGCATCTTTTCTTCTCTTCAATTTAACTCATTTAATCTTAACCCTTGATTAAATCAATTGATAATCAAGATTACTTTCTAGTTAAAAAAACTTAGTATTATATCCTAACCCACCATAATAATACAAAACCATCACATTATTGGCTTCTTTCCTTTCTTCTTCATTTGTACAAATAGAGCACAAACCGTCACCCACAATTTTTTTTTTCCGGTGAACACTTTTTTTCCTTTTCTTTTGTTTCACATCTTTAGGTCCAAAGTCAAGGAGGCCGATTACAACTTTTAAGGGGGTGATCGAGATTTTTGTTTAAAAATTACACATAAAATATTTTTTTCAAGGGGTACGGTCGTCCACCCTACTCATAACCTAGGTCCGCCTCTGAACATAAATGAACACATTACCAAACGTTCACGAACATAAAAGAACGAACGAAACCCCTGTTCATGTTCGTTCGTTTAACTTAACAAACGCAATTTCTTGTTCGTGTTCGTTTATTTATTAAACAAACGGACATAAACAAACTTCCTGCCGAATGGTTTACGAACTGTTCGCTGAACGTTCGGTTCATTTACAACCCCCTACTGTTGATACACATCATTGGAATAGTCAAATGAGGGATGTTGTGAAAGACATATAACCTTTAAATGAACGAACACAAATAAACATAAACGGGCGAACATAAATGAACACATTAACAAAAGTTCATGAACATAAAAGAACACATTACCAAAAGTTCATGAATATAAACGAACACATTACCAAACGTTCACGAACATAAACGAACGAATGCAATCTCTGTTAATGTTCGTTCTTTTAACTTAACAAGCCGAATTTCTTGTTCGTGTTCGTTTATGTAACAAACAGACATAAACGAACTTCCTGCCGAATGGTTTACAAATTGGTCGCTGAACGTTCGGTTCGTTTACAGCCCTAGAAATGATAAAATGTTATAACTGACTATTGGGGTGGCATTATCTCCCCTAAAAACCTTGTAATCTTATCAACGGATTTTATAACTGGCTGGTCAAATCAACCAAACCATGGCTATACCAATTAGGCCATGTGTAGTCAAAAAGCCCATTTGGGGACGTTATGCGACACATGATACGCCACGTCACTCAGGGGCTTTATGGGGCGTTATATCACTAGAGCGCGTAGTCATAAAGCCCCTACCTATCATTACCTATTCTATTAATTATTTTATTTTTATTGAATGAAAATAAAAATGACAGCAACATCTCCTCCTTCACGCCGCGAAGATCATAATGCCAGTAACCAAAACCCACCTCATAGCGCCGCCTGTTTCGGTGTGGCCGGTGCTATAGGGCTCGATGGAGGAGGATTTGTGAGACATGGCGCCCCATTACACATGCACTTATGGAAATCTAAATATTAAAACATGTGGCGCTATACCGATTAGGGAAATCGAAAAATTAAAACAACTTCTATGAATTTTAAATATAATATCTAAAAATTAAAACATTTGCTATGAATTTTAAATAATTACATTCGTGGCTTAATATATAATTATGTATCCTTATTATTTTGAAATACAAATTTAAGGTCAAATCACTTGTAATTCAACCTGGTTTTACTAATTAGGACGGTTTATAAGTGCATTACAAATAACATACATTATAGTCTTGGTAAATAAGTATTGGATTAATAAATGTGCTAACCGGTCAGCGTTTGTAGTCCAACGGTTAGGATAATTGCCTTCCAAGCAATAGACCCGGGTTCGACTCCCGGCAAACGCATTTTTACACATTTTTTTAGCAACACGTCTATGTAATCTTGAAATTATATCTGGTAACCGCTCGACCCTTAAAGGACCCAAGTTTTGCAAGTGTTATTATCAAACATCAAAAGACTCTTAATACTTTAGGCAACGGTTACAGGCCTTGTATCACCTCCGTTCGGTAAGTTCAACAACTTTACATAATTTCAAAACTGTTTGTAAAGAAAAGTAAATTGTTTGAGAAGTTTAGATGGTTCCATGAGTTTCCGGATCAATAAACAAGCCTAAAAGATTATCTTGATGCTGGTTGTTATATGTTATGGGTCGAATTGGTTAACTGCACACCAACTGTTTAATGAAAATCCTCACTCGTTTCTCAGTCAGTTTTGGGATTATGACATTTAAGTTACCCACAATCTTAACTTGATGATTTAATGATTTGTTTGGTTGTTTTATGTTATGGGTGTAGTTGGGTTTAGTGCCCACCAACTGTTTGATGAAAATCCTCACTAACTTGTTTCACAATGAGTTTTGGGATTATGATATTTAAGTTACCCACAATCTTAACTTGATGATTTAATGATTTGTTTGGATGTTTTATGTTATGGGTGTAGTTGGGTTTTCTGCCCACCACCTGTTTGATGAAAATCTTCACTCACTTGTTTCACAGTGAGTTTTGGGATTATGATATTTAAGTTACCTACAATCTTAACTTGATGATTTAATGATTTGTTTGATTGTTTTACGTTATGGGTGTAATTGGGTTTACTGCCAACCACCTGTTTGATGAAAATCCTCACTCACTTGTTTCAGTGAATTTTGGTATTTATATACGATTATTTTGCAACATGTTAGTGTTGATCTTAGTTGTACCCTATACATAAACTGCTTTTTGTGCTCATTTATGTTGCACAACATCTACATAATTTGTACATGCTTTTTCTTGGTTGCTTGGTGTCTTCTATTTGTTGGGAGTATAATTTACTTTAATTTATTGTTGAATGGTTCACATTATTCAATATATAAATAAGCATGTTTTTGTGCATAACCACTTGTACCTTGTGCTTTGAGAGTTTAAAAAAAAAACTTGATTTTTTACTTTTAATTCAAAGGTTTTTAGCTTTTGTAATTCTAACACTTCATAATTTGTTTTTTTAACTTCAACCCAAAACTAAACTTGATTTTTTACTTTTAACCCAAAGGTTTTTAGCTTTTGCAATTTTAACATTACATAATTTGTTTTTTTAACTTTAACCCAAAACTTTTCATTATTTGCAATTTAACTTTACAACTTTTGTCACTTATACTTTTCATCTTTGACAAATTTTCGTTTTACGTGTAGTTCTAAATTTTTTGACTTAATACAACGCAACGTACGAGTGTGATTCAACTTTTTTATGTTTTGTTTCAACTTTTGCAAGTTAACACGGCGCAACGTGCATGTGTGGTTCAACGTTTTTACCTCTATTTTTCATGTTTGACAGGTTCGTCTCAACACGCAGATCCTAGGTCGAGTCAGTGTTGGTGGTCGATGACGGTTGTGTTACATTAGTACTATTTGACACCGTTTTACATCTCGCCGCAACGCGGGGTGTGCTTTGGGGTTTTCTAAAGAAAAAATGGTTATGCATATAGTTGTCGTGACCTTGGCTTTGGGCGTTTTCCAAAAAAATTGACTTTTTTTTTTACTTTTCACCAAAAAGTATTTCATAAATTACTTTTAACCCAAAACTATTTGTTTTTTTTTATCTTTAACCCAAAACTTTTTATCTTTTGCAATCTATAATCGCAACTTTTTTTTACTTTCAACTTTGATCCTTTATAGTTTCATTTTTCGCAAATTTTTCGTTTTATGCTTGGTTCTAAATTTTGTGACTTAACACATCGCAACGTGCGTCTTTGGTTTAACGTTTTTACATTTCGTTCTAAATTTTGCGAGTTAACACTACGCAACGTGCGTGTGTGGGTGAACGTTTTTACGTCGTCTATTTTTTTCCGTTTAACAGGTTTAACATAACGTCCGGGTTTTAAATCGACTTAGTTATAACTAAAGAATCATCGCAACATTGCGGCGGGTCTCAATTCTAGTTATCCAAATTTTGAGAAAGCTGATTTATTTGGTCTTTTTCCCTTTCTTTTTTTATTGCCTCTTGGTCAAATCAAACAAGATTTAAGTTAATTTATAATTTTAAAATCAATGTCATTTTTAAAATCATGTATGCATTATGGTTTGTTTAGTGGTAATGATATATATTATATATAGATTACGATGAACCTGTCAAACGGGGAAAAATAGACGCGTGTTCATCGTAATGCACGAGTCCTAGATCAACTTAGTTATTTTATTCTATGTTTTACGTTTCGGTTTAATTTCTTCGCATTAACATGCCACAACTTCAGTGTCGATGGTCGCTGACAGTAGTGTGACATTAGTGCTCGCCCCCACTGTAACACGATAGTATCTAAACATACTAATAAAAAAACTAAAGTAAATTTAAAATTAATAAAAAAAAACTAAATAAATTTTAAAAAAGAAAAAAAAACAATTTTCAATCTCTGCTAGACCCTTCAAATTCCAACCATTTCGGGTCCATCCCCAACAAACCGTATATTTATTCATTTATAAATTAAAAAAAAAAAAAAAAAAAAACTTCTGCAACAAGAGAAGAAGGGTCTGTCTCTGGCTGATGTGTGAAAATCCCCAAATTTTTTCTGTCAACAAATTACTTCTTTAATCAAATGAAAACCTGCTAATCACAGGACCACAAAAGCTCCACTCTTTCTGTCTTTTTTCTTTCAGGTAAACCATAATCTTGTTATAATAAATTAATTACAATGTTATCTTGATGATTTATGTGGTTGTTTTATGTTATGGGTGTAATTGGGTTTACTGCCCACCACCTGTTTGATGAAAATCCTCACTCACTTGTTTCAGTGAATTTTGGTATTATGATAAATTAATTACAATGTTATCTTGATGATTTATTTGGTTGTTTTATGTTATGGGTGTAATTGGGTGTTTACTGCCCACCACCTGTTTGATGAAAGTCCTCACTCACTTGCTTCACCGTGAACCGATTTTATCACTATGCTTATAAGTAATAACCATGAAACCACAAACATTTGAAGCATTTGTGTAGCTTAATTTAGATAAATTATGCAAATAGATGAAATCTGTTGAACTGTATGATGTATATTTGTTCTATATGTTCATATTTGACTTGCAATAAGAGTACAATTCTTCCAGAAAGTAAACTTTTGTTTCACTTTTTCTGCAGGATTCGAAGTGGTTCGGTCAAAACGATTTACATATCTTAACATGGAATTGTCTCTCACTCATCCTGTTGCATTTACGCGTAACAAATCTTTAACTTATCCCAAATCAGAGTTCGTTCCATCGGTTTCTTTCTGGAACAATAAATCCTGTAAAAGTGATTACACCAAATCATGGAAATCAAAAAATGTCTCTCTTACAATCACCGCAGCTATCAAACACGTTCGCGATCCATCACTAGACAAAAACGTGGTAAAGCAGAACAAAATCCGTTTCGTACAAAAGTTGAAAACTTTACTCCTATCCAAACCAAAACACTACATGCCACTTCATATACTTGGAAAATGCCGCTCGTATTTATCACTCGCAAAACCTCGATCACTCGTATCTATGATCCATCGTTACCCAACCATTTTCGAACTTTTCACCATTCCGTTACCGCCCACACCGTTAAACGCAACAAAAACACTCCCTCAACTTTGCGTGAGACTCACTCCAGCCGCAGCGTCTCTTGCTAACGAAGAGTCGAAGCTCAAAACCGCCATGTCAGACTCACTAGCCAACAAGCTTCTAAAACTTCTTATGTTATCTTCGCATCACCGGCTCCTTTTGTCAAAGTTGGTCCACATCGGGCCCGATCTTGGCCTCCCTGCTAACTTTCGGTCCCGCCTTTGTAACGCGTACCCGGATAAGTTTAAAACCATCGACACGTCTTACGGGCGTGCGCTTGAGCTCGTGTCGTTCGACATTGGTCTGGCTCAGCCGTTACCGGTTCCGGAAGTCGAATCGCTTGGATTGATCGTTGACCGGCCGTTGAAGTTTAACCGTTTGAGACTTCGTAGGGGGTTAAACGTTAGAAGACATCACGAAGAGTATTTGATGAAGTTTCAACAGATAACAGATGTGTGTCCGTATCGTACGAAAGTTGGTGAGTTTCCGAAAGAATCTATACAGGCGGAAAAACGGGCATGTGAAGTGGTGAGGGAGGTGTTAGGTATGATGGTTGAAAAAAGAACGTTAATCGATCACTTGACTCATTTTCGAAAAGAATTCGGTTTGTCGAATAAGTTGAGAGCTATGTTGTTGCGGCATCCGGAGTTGTTTTACGTAAGTTTGAAGGGTCAGAGGGACTCTGTGTTTCTCGTCGAAGCATATGATGACAACGGTAAACTTTTGAAGAAAGACGAATCTTCTATAATAAAAGATCGGTTATTTGATTTGGTTAAGGAAGGTAAACGGATGGGGCGAGAGAGACGGGTTAGCTTTAAGAACGGTTTTAATTATGGAGATACTATAATCAATCAAGATTATGATAGTCTTGATGAGATTGATGATGATCTTATGGAGGGTTTGGATGACTTGTTTGAATCTGACGATGGTGATTCGGAGATAAGTGACGAAGAAGAAGCTGCGAGTATTGAGTCGTTGCGTCTCGCTGAGGACGGAGAGTTTTGGTCTACGAATAATGAATGTTTAGAACCTTGGTGAGATAGCTGCTGGTATTGCAAGTATGTGGTTATGTATGATAGGTCGAGAACTGATTATACTGACATGGTTGATATTACAAATAGTTTGTTGCTTATATGACCATATTTGGTATGTATGTTAGAAAGAGGTGCGTTAAATAGAAAACCAATTTTAAGTAGAGAACAGCGGGATCTGCATAAAGACTTGTGCTTTGTGCATGTCAGATATAGTGAACCGATTTTATCACTATGCTTATAAGTAATAACCATGAAACCACAAACATTTGAAGCATTTGTGTAGCTTAATTTAGATAAATTATGCAAATTGATGAAATCTGTTGAACTGTATGATGTATATTTGTTCTATATGTTCATATTTGACTTGCAATAAGAGTACAATTCTTCCAGAAAGTAAACTTTTGTTTCACTTTTTCTGCAGGATTCGAAGTGGTTTCGGTCAAAACGATTTACATATCTTAACATGGAATTGTCTCTCACTCATCCTGTTGCATTTACGCGTAACAAATCTTTAACTTATCCCAAATCAGATTTCGTTCCATCGGTTTCTTTCTGGAACAATAAATCCTGTAAAAGTGATTACACCAAATTACGGAAATCAAAAAATGTCTCTCTTACAATCACCGCAGCTATCAAACACGTTCGCGATCCATCACTAGACAAACACGTGGTAAAGCAGAACAAAATCCGTTTTGTACAAAAGTTGAAAACTTTACTCCTATCCAAACCAAAACACTACATGCCACTTCATATACTTGGAAAATGCCGCTCGTATTTATCACTCGCAAAACCTCGATCACTCGTATCTATGATCCATCGTTACCCAACCATTTTCGAACTTTTTACCATTCCGTTACCGCCCACACCGTTAAACGCAACAAAAACACTCCCCCAACTTTGCGTGAGACTCACTCCAGCTGCAGCGTCTCTTGCTAACGAAGAGTCGAAGCTCAAAACCGCCATGTCAGACTCACTAGCCAACAAGCTTCTAAAACTTCTTATGTTATCTTCGCATCACCGGCTCCTTTTGTCAAAATTGGTCCACATCGGGCCCGATCTTGGCCTCCCTGCTAACTTCCGGTCCCGCCTTTGTAACGCGTACCCGGATAAGTTTAAAACCGTCGACACCTCTTACGGGCGTGCGCTTGAGCTCGTGTCGTTCGACATTGGTCTGGCTCAACCGTTACCGGTTCCGGAAGTCGAATCGCTTGGATTGATCGTTGACCGGCCGTTGAAGTTTAACCGTTTGAGACTTCGTAGGGGGTTAAACGTTAGAAGACATCACGAAGAGTATTTGATGAAGTTTCAACAGATAACAGATGTGTGTCCGTATCGTACGAAAGTTGGTGAGTTTCCGAAAGAATCTATACAAGCGGAAAAACGGGCATGTGAAGTGGTGAGGGAGGTGTTAGGTATGATGGTTGAAAAAAGAACGTTAATCGATCACTTGACTCATTTTCGAAAAGAATTCGGTTTGTCAAATAAGTTGAGAGCTATGTTGTTGCGGCATCCGGAGTTGTTTTACGTAAGTTTGAAGGGTCAGAGGGACTCTGTGTTTCTCGTCGAAGCATATGATGATAACGGTAAACTTTTGAAGAAAGACGAATCTTCTATAATAAAAGATCAGTTATTTGATTTGGTTAAGGAAGGTAAACGGATGAGGCGAGAGAGACGGGTTAGCTTTAAGAACGGTTTTAATTATGGAGATACTATAATCAATCAAGATTATGATAGTCTTGATGAGATTGATGATGATCTTATGGAGGGTTTGGATGACTTGTTTGAATCTGACGATGGTGATTCGGAGATAAGTGACGAAGAAGAAGCTGCGAGTATTGAGTCGTTGCGTCTCGCTGAGGACGGAGAGTTTTGGTCTACGAATAATGAATGTTTAGAACCTTGGTGAGATAGCTGCTGGTATTGCAAGTATGTGGTTATGTATGATAGGTCGAGAACTGATTATACTGACATGGTTGATATTACAAATAGTTTGTTGCTTATATGACCATATTTGGTATGTATGTTAGAAAGAGGTGCGTTAAATAGAAAACCAATTTTAAGTAGAGAACAGCGGGATCTGCATAAAGACTTGTGCTTTGTGGGAGAGAGAAAAATATACAGTTATGCAGACATAGTGGGAGAGAGAAAACGTTTATACAGTTCTCTGCTTAAAATTGACTACATTCTTAAATAACTAAAGTGTCAAGCATCCTTTGGAGTTTGTGGGGCCCAAACACAAAACTAAGGCTGAAGTTGTGCACCCATCAAAAGAGAGTCTTGAATCTCCTCAAGTTTGCAGGAGACCGAAAGTGGCAAGCAACAAGCGACACAAAGCGTGGCAAGGTGGGCTCTAAGTATGTTATTTTTGTTGTTTACTTTTATTAGTTATGATGCCAAATGCAAATATACAGTTGACACAACGGATTGGGTGGGTGACATGTCAAAACGGATTTAGGTCCAAAAGGTGATTAATTTTGTGTGAATCGAATCAAGAAGGGTCGGGCAGGGTTGTCCCAAAACGCTTATCGTTCATATTCTTCCTTTAATTTCTTTTGTCTAAGCTACTTATTCAACACTGCTTACTCCATTCACAAATACTCGGATAAGTCGAATTAATAAGCAATCCCAGACACCATCAAAACCCCTTGGTATCAAAACTCAGTAAGCATACAAGCACTTTGGGCAACCTTCAACCCAAACACCATTAGTTCTTTCTTTGTCCTACTTTTTCGGCTTCCACACTCTCCAACCACTCGTGGCCAATGTAGACTTGAGAGTCGATCTGTCTACGCCTCCGCGCTATTTATCTCTAAAAAGCATGGTGTTTGAAGCTGTGTAGTTTGGTTCTTATGTATCCTCGTCTCTCGTTGCTCAAGATCTTAAACTCACAATCAATATGCTCGACAATGAAACGTTTAGGGCACATATCAATCTTAAGGTGTTGCGTTACAGAATGCTTGGTTATAAATGAACCGAGTTTGAGCTCGAGCTCAATTTTCAACTTCACAGGGAGATTTCAAGCCAAGTTGACTCGTATAGTTTTGAGCGAGCCTAAATAACTTGAGAACATAAATACAAATAAATTAACAGGTTAGCTGAAATACTTATTTTTCCGATTTTGGATTCATTGGTTGGGCAATAGTGTTGCTTTAATTAGGTTAAAAAATTAAGCTTGATAGCTTTTATTGGAGTTATAGTTTGAAAAAAAGAAATTAAATTATTTAAAAGTTATACATCCTGTCATCCTTATGGACTGGTAATAACACTTTGGAGTTTAACAAAAGTACTAGAATTGAGGGAAAAATGGGCCTAATGGCAATGGCAATTCATATAGAGTTAAACTAGTTTAAGTATCCGTGTGTCACACGGATGGTTTCACAATAAATTATATTATTTAACAGTGTTGACTTAGGAATTCGGTGGAGAAAATTTGACAGATTAGACGCAAGCTCTGGATTCGGGGCCTCCACAATTGTCATTTTATCCCAGTTCTTTGATATCCGATCTCTGCTCTTAATTTAGGGCTGCAAACGAGTCGAGCCGAGTCGAGCCAGGGTGGGGTCGAGCTCAAGCTCAAAGTTAATTCAGGAGGCTAAATTTGGCTTGAGCTTTACGTCGGAGTTAAACGAGCCAACGAGCCGAGCCATGGGCCGAGCCGAGCTTAGCTCGAGCTGGGCTTGGTTACAAAATGAGCGAGCTTGATTCACGTCATCTCAAATTGAGTTTTTTAGTTAGTTTTTCTCGAGCTTCTTTCGAGCGAGCTACGAGCTGAGCTATGAGTCGCGAGCTTTATGAACAGCCCTTGCATCGTATTGTCACTTGCAATTGTCCAGTCACATTCATCAAATAAACTAAAATCAATATCCAGTGATAAAAACAACTTGCTATAATTCTTACCAAAGATAACTCATTTAGTGATAATCATACTACTAATGTAAACACCTTTCTTTCAAGTTTGGAACATTAAAAAGGGTAAAAGGGTATTGCTCTCCTCGAGAACAATTTTGCTGAGCACCACTTCCTGCTTGGTCAAACAGAATATGTTCTTTAGACTCGATCTTGAGTTTTATTTTGGCGATGAAGTCTAAGCCTTTGTCATTAAGCGAGATGATCTTACCATTGGGGGTCATCACTAAAATACAATGAAACCAAAAAATTAAATTAAACTGAAAAACTAAACACTAAATTAAACCGGTAAAATGAGCATGGCTAGACCTAGACAGTGATTAAAATGATACAAAAATTCTCACGACAAATAAACCCAAAAATCTAGTAGATCTATTTTGTGTCTTGTAGCAATTGATGACGTTATTTGAGAAACTCCTTTACCGTTAGGCTAGACGAAGTCCACTTGGAAAGCACCATCGGAAAACAAGGCTGCCTCGCACCAAATCACTTCACGCCCAGACAAATACACGTTGGAGAATCAGGAAATACTCTCTAATTGAGCCAATCACTTATGAGAGAGCGGGAACATCTTCTCGTCCATGCGGAAGCTGTAACTTTTCTTTCCCCAAGGGCCTTTTCCCGTGCCCACTCCGACCACTCTTATAGTTGGTCAGTATCAAGGTGCGACCCGTGACTGTCATCTCAACCGACTTCTATAAGGCAAAATTCAGTATCTTACATTGCTACCGGCCCATAATTAATAAAAAAACATTTCCATACCTAACACGAAGTTGTATAGTGAATTAGGATTTTATTTTCAATCACTTTTTAATCTATGTTTTTCTAGAGTTAAATGTCATTTTAGTCCCTGTGGTTTAGGCAATTTTAGCAGTTTAGTCCAAATGTTTTTTTTTCATCTATGGGTCTAAAAAGGTTTCACCATTGCCATTTTAGTCCACTGAGTTAATTTCTTCAATTTTTTATAGTTAACGAGAAGGCCATTTCGGTCATTTTTATGGTCGAATTGCCCTTCTAGTTAACAGAATTACATATAAAATGATCAAATTGGCATTTTCGTTAACAGAAAAAATGGATGAAATTAACCCAGTGAACTAAAATGGCAACGGTGAAATCTTTTTGGACCCACAAACAAAAAATGAAAAATTTGGACTAAACTAACAAAATAACTCAAATCACACGAACTAAAATAACATTTAACTCTTTTTTTTATATTATAAGTTTGTAAATTTTGGTGTACTTCCCAAAATACCCTTTCCCACTAGTTCATAAAACCAGAATATTTTATCTAGTTGGTAGCTCAGGGTTATCCATCGGAGCTCTATCGACACAGTACGGCAAGACTTCACTTCCCTTCCCTTCTTCAGTTCTTCTTGCATTTTCATTGTCACTATTTCAGTTATTATCAAATTCTCATTATATCACACAATATTTGCGTATAAACTCGTTCAATATTTACTAAAAATGCTCTATCAATCATCATTGTTTGTTTGTTTTACTCAATATTGGTGCAAATTCTGTATGTTTAGTTTTTGTTTTTCATATTTTTTTGGATTATTTAAATGATTAACGTGGAAATGTGGATTAGGTTTGTTTTGTTTTGTTTTGAGTTTTGACAACAGAGAGTCAGAGACTTGGTTTGATATGGTTCTGTTTGAACTTTGAAGTATAGTTAGTTTGTGTGGTTCAGTTAGGTTTAATATGGGTGTGCATAGGTTGGCTTTGTGTGCAAACCGAAGGTTCGGTTTTCGCTTTTTTCGTATGGGTTGGATGGGTCGGTTTTATTCGGTTTTAAATTTAGCTTTAGAAATGATAGGACTCAAAAAAAAAAAAAAATTTAGCAGAAAGTAGTGAATTTGGGGCTAAAATTTATGACCAATTTTTTTTTTTTTTTTTTGTTAACCACCTGTTGTTGAATTTGGGCCATAAATCCAATAATGAACATTCAAACAAGTTTGGTTTGGTGGGGTTCGGTTTCTAAGGGAGGCATAATCGAAACTGAATGGTTATTAGCTTGGATCGGTTTTATTCGGTTTCGGTTAATAGGTTTTTAATTTTCACCCATGGTTTAGAGTTAGGGGCTGTTTGGTTACCTCTTAATGAGGCTCTTAATGGTTCAGACCTCTTACTAGTTCAGCACTTAATGGTTCAGACTGTTTGTTTCACGAGCAGATGTCTAAATGGTTCAGACATTTGCCTTTGAATGGTTAAGCATTATACAGAGTCTGAATGGTTAAGACCTCTAATCTGAATTGGTCAGACATTTGCCTCTGAACGGTTAAACATTATGCAGACTCTTAATGGTTCATACCTCTTACTGGTTCAGCACTTAATGGTTCAGACCTCTTACTGATTCGGCACTTAACCATTCAGATGTTGCCAAACAGGTGTTTGTGGTAGTAGAATTTTGACTTTGGAAATGAGAATTGACAGTTAGAGTTGAAACTTAATGACTAAATGAAGGTGTGACTTTATGTAATCCATGATTCACTCAGTTTTTATAATGAAATTTGGGAAAAATTGTTAAAGTCAAAATTTGGGCTAGAGATGAGGGAGTTTGGGTCTATTTCCATTTGTTACAGTGTCTATATTTTAGAGATTTATTAACTCTAGACGGATCAAAAGTTATGCCTGTTTTACGTTGGGCCTTTTTCTAGCCCATTTGACTTTATCAAGTTGCTCTAAATAGGAGTATGTTAATTCTTCAACTAATTGAATGCTATTTTGATTTATATTACATTACTATGTAGCGATAGCAAGAACAGCTGCATGTAGATGGATGTTTGTTAGTTGTTACAGTTACTTTTGAATGTTCCTGCTTGAGGGTGTAGGGTTTGTTGGGTAATTGAGTCTTTGCTTTATCTAAGGGAAATGTTCAATGATCAAACTAAACATATGAACACTGCAGATTTCATGGCGTCTCAGTTGATTCGTGAATGGAGCGGGATTCAACAATTCCCTCCTGCCACCCAAGACAAGCTACTTGAACTATTGGGAAGACTAAAGGAAAAGGTCTAACTCTTTCTTTCTTTTTATACTCTTGTATCATTCGCCGTTACACACAAGTTAAATGCAGAGTAGAACACTAACAATTCAACAAAGTTGAAGATCTTCTTCACATTTTTAATTAATCTTCATGATTTCTCGCTTTGCAGAAAAGGGACAAACTGACAATCCTTGTAATGGGAAAAGGCGGAGTTGGAAAATCTTCAACCGTGAACTCTATCATCGGTGAGAGGGCGGTTACCGTCAGCGCCTTCCAGGTAGTTACTAACTGTACAAAAAGCTGTTGAAGAGTTATATTATACATTTATACGTATTTATTTTACATGTTGAATTGCTTATGTATTCACTGAAATGATCTTGTAGTCAGAAGCACCAAGACCAGTAATGGTTTCACGGGAGCGTTCAGGGTTCACGTTAAACATAATTGACACGCCAGGCATTGTTGAGGGTGGATATGTCAATGACCAAGCCATTGACATCATCAAAAGGTCATCTTTGTTTCCCGTATTTTTTTAAGTAATGGGTCAAAATAGTTTCGGATGAAAATGTGTAACTTTTCTAAATACGTTTGAAAAGGGTCTGGTTGGATTGACCTGAGACTTTTTGTCTAAGGCGTTTCACCTTTTTTTTTAAATAGCGTGTCAAATATACTTGCATAAATTATTTCAACAACAAAAATAAGGGATATTGGATTTAAATAACCCCAACTTTCACCATTTGGCTAATAACACTCCCAACTTACGAATTGTACCACGCTACTCCCAACTTTCAACTTATTTTCCTCTTGCACTCCCAAACTAACTGAACCCTAACCCAGTTAGTTTATTGCTGACGTGGCACATTGGCATAACACTTTTTGCTGACATGGCAGCTGACGTGGCTTTTTTTTGATGACATGGCACTTGTTTAGTGGCATCTGACGTCAGCTAATAGGTTAGGGTTCAGTTAGTTTGGGAGTGCAAGAGGAAAATAAGTTGGGAGTAGCGTGGTACAATTTGTAAGTTGGGAGTGTTATTGGTCAAATGGTGAAAGTTGGGGTTATAATAAATCCAATATCCCTATAATAATACCAAGTTTCGTATATGGTTGTCTGAGCAGGTTTCTTCTTAACAAGACGATAGATGTTTTGCTTTATGTGGACCGTCTAGACGCGTATAGGGTTGATACATTAGACAAACAAGTCGTGAAAGCCATAAGTAACATTTTTGGTCAAGAAATATGGCATAGAGCAATTTTAGTGCTCACACATGCTCAAGTATCACCTCCAGATAGTCTAACGTACAACGAGTTTTTGTCAAAAAGATCCGAGGCTCTTCTAAAGGTGGTACATCTTGGTGCTAGGTTCAAAAACCAAGATATCGAGGTGCGTCATCTCTTCAAAATTACGCTCTCTCTCTCTCTCTCTCCCTCTCTCTCTCTCTCACACACACACATGCGTGCGCATAACATATACAAAATTTACTAAATTTATTGTGTGCTTGTAGAGCATTTCTATTCCTGTTGGCTTGGTTGAGAACAGTACCAGATGTAATAAAAACGGGAAAGATGAAAAGGTTGGTCGTTTTGCTTCGTATATATTTGACTTCTGTTAGAGTTGGAAATTTCAACCCATTTACTTCTTAATGGGTCGATCTGGGTGGGGTACAGTAAAAAAAGTCTGTACGGGTGGAAAGTTGCTCATAGCATACTTTTAATACATAAAACCTCCTAAATCATTTTATTCAAAAAGTTGGTTGATAAATGAAGTAATCCAATTTTTTTAATCATAGTTGACATCCTAATAATGTATGAAAAATGAGAAACTTTTGGACAAAAAGTGTTTCGGGTCAACCTGACCCGATCCATTTTGACCGTTAGTCAACCCACCCATTTTGCCACCTCTAAATTTCTTCTTCATTCATTATGTGTCTGCATTCGTCATACATTTTTGGGGCTTGTTGGTTTTGTTTTGCGCTTGCAGATTCTTCCAAATGGTACCGCTTGGATTCCGAGCATCGTTGAAACAATCACAAAAGTCGCACTGACCGAAAGCGAAAGTATATTCGTTGACCAGAAGTTGATTGATGGACCGAACCCGAATGATAGAGGGAAAATATTCATTCCTCTAATCCTCGCATTTCAAGTAAGTTTTTGAATCCGATATGTTTTCTTGGATACTACCCGTTTACGCCATCAAAATTTGTGTTCTTTTTAAGTACAGGCTAAAATAGGTTGGGTTGACCCGCAAACACTTTTTTTACCGTCTTAATTTTTTATACAAGTAATCACTACGTTATTTATGATTAAAATAAGCTAAATCTTGAAATAAATACAATTTAGGAGGTTACTTTCAACCCGTTTTGTTTTGATTTAACCCATCTGCAATAAACACAACCCAAATCAAACCATTCACAAATATACGGTTTGAAATTGGCACTCAATTCTAATATCCTGAATTGTGTATCTTGACAGTACTTCTTTGTCTTGAAACCAATTCAAAGATGGATCAAGAATGATATTGACAAAGAGGTAAAGCCTCAATGGGCATGAGCCGCGTGATCGATGAGAAATTACGATGATACCCTCGAGCACATTAGCAGCAGGTATCGAGCAATATGATCCACGACTATTTTTTTTGTTTGTAATTTGAGAAAGCAAGCTTTGTTTGATTGAACACTTTACCCTTTGTTGAACTTAAGTTGATGTTGTTTGTATTCCTTGATTGACCGTGTGTAATAAGCTGAGCTATAATATTTTTATTTCACACATGTATTAATTAGAATGATCCAATACAAAACTAAACTGATAGCTCAAAATTCACCCAGTTTCTCCACTCGATTGTGTTACATTTCGCCTGGTGTTGTACTTCCCTAAATATCTTCTCAATGTTGACCCGTTTGCCAGAGTATCAACTCGTTTCTTGCTTTCCGGATAGCCCAACAAGTTGCCAAGATGATCATTTGGATTACCCTTCTAGTATGACCCGAAACAACCAGAAGCTTGTGAATTTCCAGCAAGTCTTTCATTGTGAACGCGAAAATTGGCGGAACTTTGCACCATGTACTGATCTTCTGCCAAGTTACAGTGGCCAAATGCTTTTAAAGCAAGATTTTGAATACACTATGATATTTTACTAGATTAATGTGTATTATCCAATGCTTATGTGAATGATTGATTTAGATATTTATTTTTGGGCTTAAAAGTGGTTAAGCACACCTACAAAAATGATTTGGGCCACATTTTCATTTCAGTTGATAGATTTTTGATTCAGATATCAGTAATTTTTTTTAATGTTATGAGAAACCCTAAACTATGATGGTGGTGGTGGTGGTGCGATGGGTGTGAGGATGGTTGCAAACCATAGGTCGTCTCAAGCTTGTTGGGGACTCAAAACGGACAAAGAATACAAGGGCTTTTTTGTCACAAAAATTGCTTTGGTCCATAATTCATATGTCATCTTTGTGTATACATATACATTTTTTTATAAAATTTGGGGGCGCCAGAGAAGCAGGGGTCTAAAGCCCTTGCTTTATTTTAGAGGGTGTTTGGTTTAGCTTTTTGAAACAACTTATTGACTTATTGGCTTTTTCAAGCCAATAAGTCAAATTAATGTTTAGACAAGTGAAAAGGACTTAGTTTTGAAACAACTTTTTTATGAGGTGAAAAAGTTATTTGAAAAGCTAGGAAACGTTGAAAAATACAGGATTGCAACTTCCATCCAAAACCCAACTATTCTTCCAAAAGAATGTTGGAGACCTCGTAGCCAACACTTCATCACAGCAAATGAAAAGACCTTTAAGATATACAAAATAAGTGTACCAATGACTATTTCCTACATGCATGTTCAAACACGGGTTCCTAGGATCAGGCTCTCATGATTACTAGTGTTTGTGTTTACTGTCACATCACGCGGGCATCCCGACATGAAAGTAATTTTACTTAATTTTAAAAGTTTAAGTAGTATAACTTTTAGAGAGAATTGCATATTTCCCCTTCTTTTGCTTCATAATTGCATATTTACCCAAATCACAAATTTAAATTGCATATTTCCCCTCTTTAATAAAATGACTAAATTACCCCCTTTCAATATTAAAAGATCTTTTACCAGCTACACAAAAGAAGGGGTTATCAAATTGCTCTGCAAAAGAACGACTCTTCAGTTCCTCCTTCCCTGGCGGTTCAAACGACCTCGGATACCAAGGTTCAGATTGCGATTATCAGGTTTCTCCCCCCGTAATTCAATCAGCGTTTTTAGATTGTAGATTTCACGTTATCAGTTCACCAAGAAGGGGAAGTTAATCAACTTTGGTGATACTGAAGCTTTTGGAGTAGAGTAAATTAGATTGGGAAGCTGGAGCATTGGGTATAGTGACCTTGATATGGCAAAGGAAACATATTACTCTTCGACAAAGGCAAATGGTGGTCATTGTTTGGTTCAACATAGAATTGATAGATGTTTATGTTTATATTTATTTTCAATTTTTTTTTGTGTTTATGGAAGATTATTAGGTTGTATTCTTATAGCAATGAAGTAAATAACTGTGCCATTTTCATATAAAAGTCATTAGATGCAGACAATAATTATGATTTTCTTAAAATTTGAAAGCAAAGTAATAAGTTTTTAACATTCAAAATATGTTTACGTTTTATCACAATACAATAGAAGTTTGTAAATCACATTATACTATTAAAAAAATCGTGAACAAAACACAAAAACTATTAAAAAATGAGTAATTATATAATTTTTTTAAGTTTTAGTAAAATTAAGGGTAAAATAGTCAATATATAATATATTTTTAATAAAATAAATTAAAATGGGTAAATTTGCAATTTTATTAGTTAAGAAAGGGGTTATATGCAATTATATTTTTTAATTGGGTAAATATGCAATTAAAGAGTTTTTTAAAGGGAAATATGCAATTGCCCCTAACTTTTAAAACGATCTTTTAAAACATATTGTTTACTTTTAAATCAATTACACCATGACTTTTAAACGGCCATAACTATTCATATGCTAATATATAAGAAGAAATACATCGTAAAAACAAACATTTCATCCTTTTTAATCTTAGTATGATATTGCTATAGACTTTTTAGTTTTTAAAAATACAACAAAATTTGTTTAAAGTTGATTATTATTATAATAATATAACAAAAAAAATAAAGTTTAAATAAAATAATAAAAAAACTTAGAAAAAGAAAATAATAAACAAATAACTTTAGTGTAGCAGTATTTTTTTGTTTTAATATATAACAATGAAAAAAATGAAAAATCATAAAAAAATCATAAAAAGGTTAGTGTAGCAGTGTTTTTTTTTAACTTTTTATTAATATATACAAGTGAAAAAAATGAAAACTCATAAAAAATCAGTAATTATTATATCTTATACAAACTACTGTTCCATATTATAACCAGAAAACTTGTTAAGTTACATCAAAACAGAAGGTAGACGGGCAACAAGCTGCGCCGCCAACCCTTTCTGAATTGCAAACCCCAACCTCCCGAACACAAACCCCTGCCCCCTTGGGGTCGAACAATTGCTGTGGATAACCCGTTGAACCCTCGTCAAGAAGTTGATGGCTTCTGGCGCTAGGGAGCCAAAAGTATCAAAGGCAAAAGGGATAAAGACATGTTGGTTCTCTGCGCAAGCTTTAGCGTGCTTATCCACTTTCTTTGATTCTGCCTTTCTTGCTGCTAGTCCAGCTACAAACCCGTTTTCCCTTAAACCAACCAAAGGGGAAACCCCCGTGAGGTCTACACAAGCATGTTTCCCCCCAGCCCAGCCAAAGACGAGCAGATCCGCTGGTCGAAGAGTAGATCTCCCTTCCATAGGGTCCGTGAGGAAATTCACAGGGGCCTCTTTCTTAGCAGAAATCCCAGCTCTTCTTAAGATGTCCCCCAAAACATCTCGCACCCAGTCATGCCGATATTTAAACCCAGGGAGCTCTTTACAGTGAACTGCGTGCTCCCCATATTTATCCATACAAGCTTTACGACATATCGGGCAGGTTTCATCTTCTGGGTACATAGGGATCATTAGCCGGTATTTGAGAATGGTTCTGTATTCTACTGCCGACATGCATTGTCCTAACCCCTCAATCGGGACAACGGTAAAAAATTCCTGAGCATGGGGACCCTTCAGACACTCAAACACCGCCTTCTGGCGGGGTGACAAATCAAAAGCTTCTCCCAGGCTTTGAGCGATTTTGCTAAAAAGTGCATTCGCCAAAGTTTTTTGTGGCTTCGAGGGGGCGGTGTCCTTGTTATATCTTTAATGTTAAAAAAAGGTCAAAGGAGCATCTTGTTTCTTTTTTAATCTTCTACTATGTATATTGTATTGCTTCCTATTCACTTTCCCACTCCAACCTTTTCCAACTTTCTTCAACCTTTTTTCCTTTCTGCTTTTTCTGTTAATACACAACTGGCCCAACTGCTCTCAACACAACCTCCCCTTTATCTTCCCACATTTGAGTGACTTCCAAGAACCAACAAAATCATCACATTCACCTTCAAACTTCCAATCTTTCTTCCTTAATTCCCATAAAAACAGACACCCATTTAGGCATTTTTATTCAAAAGCTTGCTTCAAGAATTCAAAATCATCATATTCATTTTCAAAGTTCCAATCTTTCTTCCTTAAAACTCCCAAAAACAGACACCCATTTGGGCATTCTGATTCAAAAGCTTGATACACTTGCTTCAAGAATTCAAAATCATCATATTTATCCTCAAAGTTCCAATCTTTCTTTCTTAATTCCCAAAAAAACAGACACCCATTTGGGCATTTTAATCCAAAAGTTTGTTATTAGGTACTGTCAGTTGCTTCAAGAATTCAAAATTTTTCATATTCATCTTCAAAGCTCCAATCTTTCTTCCATAATTCCCCAAAAAACAGACACCCATTTGGAGATTCTGATTCAAAAGTTTGATAAGAATGGAAAAAGATGGGTTCTTTAACAATGAAGGCAATGGAATGGGAATCCCACAAGCCTGGAATTCAATCTTTGGAATGGAATTAGAAACCCAAGTTCCCAATTGCTTTGTCAATAGCAATTGGGACAATTCAATGGATCAGAGCGATCCCTTTGAATCTGCATTGAGTTCCATAGTCTCATCTCCGGTGAACTCGCACTCCGGAATCCCGAATTCCGGAGGTGAGAATATGGTTCTCAAGGAACTGATTGGTAGATTAGGATTCATATGTAATTCAGGAAACATTTCACCTCAATCCTGCATTGTTGGAAACAGTAGTTCCAACACATCATGTTACAACACTCCATTGAATTCACCACCTAAGCTCAATCTATCAATCATTGATCATGGGAATTCAATTCCCAGGAATCATCAATTCCCACCTGCTCCATTCCCACATATGGTGGAATCAGGAAAGTTGTCAAGAGTGTCAAGTAATCAGTCTTTTAAAACTGCTGAATTCCCAATTCCCATTCCCATTCCAGCCTCTGATAAGAAACTCAGCAGGCTATCTTTGATTCCAGATAATAAGGAATTGGATAGTTCAATGGAGGAATCATCACTTTCTGAACATTACCCAAATGGGGAAACTGGAATAAAAAGTACCTATTCCAATGGCAGAAAGAGAAAGGTAATCCCTAAGGGGAATGGAATAGAAACCCATTCCAGTACTTTGTCTGCTAAAGACAGTAAGGTTAGTTAATTCAGTTATTGTGTTTTTCTGACACCTTATTTTGATATTTTTTTAAAAGGTTATAAATTAAAGATTTTTTTTCTGTTGCAGGCTGTAGAGGAACCAGAGAATGAGATATCAGATGCAAAAAGAAGCAAGTCAGGTGAAGAAGGGAATGGAATTGAAAAAGAAAAGGAAGAGGGGAATCAGAAACCTACAAAGGAAAATGCGAAACCGGAGCCACCGAAAGATTACATTCATGTTAGAGCGAGACGGGGTCAAGCTACCGATAGCCATAGCCTTGCAGAAAGGGTATGCAAATAGCCAAACATCATTCCTTTCATTACTCTCTTTCAATTCCGTTCCAATATTCGTCTTCTGATTCCTGTCATTTGAAAATTTCAGGTCAGAAGAGAAAAGATCAGTGAGAGAATGAAGTTTCTTCAAGATCTTGTCCCTGGTTGTAACAAGGTAAAAAAAAAGAAATATTTTTTTTAGCGTAATTTTATATAATTTTGGTTGTTAATTTGACATGGATTTTCGGTTAAAAGTTGACAGGAAAAGCTGTTATGCTCGACGAGATTATAAACTACGTGCAGTCGTTGCAAAGACAAGTTGAGGTATGTATATTAACATGCCTATAAATTCATATTATTTGAAAAAGAATATATGTTTTGATTATCTAAATGTTTAACTGATTTTTTTTCCGTATAGTTCTTGTCGATGAAACTAGCAAACATTAATCCTAGGACGGATATGAACATGGAAGCGGTTTTATCTAAAGACGTAAGTTTTTTTAATGATCTTTCTTCACGCAGGGCATGTTACATAACTTTGAATTTTTAATTAATGTACTTCATTTTTGGCCCGTTTGCAGACTCGCGCTTCCATGTTAAATACCATGAACAATATGAATGCACTGGCTCAGCCGCTCTACGTCATGGCTCACAACGGTCCACAGAACCCATTGACATCAATGATGCACCATGGATCAAACATGAAGCCATCACAAATTGATGGGTTTGGTGAAGTAAGTTAATAACTTCTAGTAAACAAAAACGTCTTATCTTGCAAGGTTTTTGTTGTTAACTCATGTTAAAACCGAAAACTTCAGGCTTTGGCGTTCTGGGGAAGTGATCTTCAGAGTGTTGTACAGACGGGGTTCAGCCAAAATCATGGACCGAGCTTCTACGGTGAGTTGACTTTTCATCAACAAAGACAATCAGAATCTAAAGATGCATTTTACTTAACCTTATGCATGTACTCTTTGACTCGATGCAGGAACAATGGGCACGGGTCAGATGAAAGTTGAGCTATGATACTGAATTTGTTGACATAGTTATTTAGGCGATTACGCAAGAAGATCATTTGTATAGCTAAAAGAAGAAGACATATATCTTCACCTATTTTTACAAGAAATTGTTTGTATAATTTTAGAGCTAGTTTGTACAAGTTTGTGGGGACAAAGTATGTAAAATGTTGTAACATGTTGCAAGGGCTGATGGGAAGAGGCTGCAACCTTGTTTTCTCTACCTATTTTCTGAACATTATTATGATAAATCTAATCATTATTTTTTGTTTGTTTTTATCTTTCGTATCCATTGTTTAATCACCATTCATGTCGTCGTGTGGGTCAGGGCTCAGAAGAGACGCTTTATGCGGTTTTTAACTGTCCATAGATCTTTAACCATGGTTAGTTAGCAAAGATTGATCCACTCGACCGTTAATTATGCAAATAATTTAGAACAAATTGAGATATTTTGTCAAGATCTCATAACAAACTCACATTTTCTCAACTTTCTGGGCCACCCCACAAACTAAAATTAAATTTTTTGAATTCTTGATGGTGATCTTTCTTTAAGAAGTGTCATAATCAATGGCATGAAAATTTATTTTGAAGATAAGAAAAAATGACACCTTTAGAATAAAGATTAGATATTGATTATATATACTTGATTGTAAACCAGCTGTTAGTGGGGACATTTAAAAACAACTCCATTATGAAATCCAAGATTGACAACCGGTTGATTCCACTGTTCTTTTTTCTACTCTGGAATGGCAAACAGTATTTAGGGGGTGAATCTTTTTCCCCAAAGATGTTTTAATTGCTTAGTACTTTATACTATTGTCCATGAATATTGTAATTATGAAAGAAAAAAGTTTTCTAGCTATTAGTTATATGATATATCTTTAAAAGGTGAGGATACATAAGACTATATAAGATATGTGTGTGTGCATGATTTTGTTCTAAAAGTTATTACATAGTGAAAGGTAATGATTTTTATTTTGACAAACTAGGTTGTCACGGACGGATCTACATACACATCCAACTTAAAAAAGGTTGTAATTGTAATACAATTTATTAATACATCTATAATATTAACCACGGCCATGTCTATATATACATGCCTATGCACACATGCATACGCACGCACGCTTGCATGTGTGTGTATGTGTCTCTACATATAACATGTATTGTTATACGACAATCCTTAATATGTGCCTCATGAAGAACAAATGGTTGTTGATATTAGACGTCCCTCTCTTTATATGAATGTATGTGTGTGAGCATGCGCGTGTGTCTACATATATACACACTTGACACACAAGCTCTTATATGTCTACAATAATTATCAAGAAATTATTACAAAGACAAGGGAGAAAGGGAATCAAAATCCCAAGTTGGCCATAGCTTTGGCCAAGGAATCAAAGACCTCTTTTAATTGACAATCATCTCCTTTAGAAACTAATGAAAAAAGAAAATCTTTTTGGATAAGTAGAATGTTTAAAGTAGTGGTGTTAAGAGATAGACAGCCAAACTTTACATGAAAGTCTGGATTACAAATTCTTTAGCCAACTTCCAAAGTTCAACATTTGTTTATTATTTTATAAAAAATATTTAATTTATGCTGACAAAGTTTTCACCATTATGACTATGTTGAATTGACTGGTTTCCTCCAAACTTAACTATTCATTCAATTATATTTTACTTGATGGGGTGGTACTTTTAATGTAGGGTACAAGGATGTAACTAGAGAGGATGGTTATTGACCCCTTTGATTTAACATCCACCAAATAGTAGTTGTAACCAAATTTCTTGAAGAATGACATTGACATTACAAGGATTAAAGTTCATAATTTGGTAGAAAGTATTAAAGGATTGCCAAACATGGTCTTTAGATCCAAGATTTATGTAAGATTATCCATATTGGTTTATCTTAACAGTTGAAGCTAAGGTATACCCGACAAGGCGACAATGAATCTTAAATGAACACATGGACAAAGTTGTACCTTATGGATATGTTTTATGGGTATTTTTAAAGCGAGATGATTTGTACACCAATGATATTACTAGTTACGTCATTAAATTAGTAAGAGTGTGAATTATTGACACTAGCATGAATCTAACATGAAAATGATGGGTTTTGGTTCATTTTAAACGGGCTCGTGCCGGTTTTGGGTTGAATTTGCGAATCCTTTTAGCTAAATGGGCTGGGTCCACGTCCACGAGTTGACCCGTTTATTATTATTATTATTATTATTTTAAAATGTGTATTATGTCATAACTTAATTTAGTCTGTTATATATGCCAAAACTTAAAAGAGGAATGACCATCGAGTTTTATAGTTTAAACGAAATTATTTACACACATTTGCATTTTCTTGAAGTAAACTTATAATTTTAGAATATTAATATGCAAAAATAAATAAAACGTGTTGTGTACGGGTTCATTTGTCATACATGAAATGCTCACCAAGTTACTGGGTTTATGTAAAATTTTCAGGGTTCATATCAGCTCGACTCGCGAACACAACTCGCTTAGCACCCCTGTAAATTAATTTATAAAGCACAAGGTACAACACCTCTTTTTTCTTTTTCTTTTTTTGGGACTAATTTCTATCTTTTCTTGAACTGATTTGGGCAAGATTGATGGGTATTCCTTGATAGAAGTAATCTTTTTAAATAATTTACAAAAAGTCAACATTATAGCCCCTTCTGACTTTGGTTAAAAGTCATTAGAAAGCAAGATGAATTATGGAGTTTCATGATTAAGTGAGAATAGAACAAAGAAAAACCAAAGGTATAATAAATAAAGGCAATAGTTGGGAAGATTGATTGAAAATGTTTCCATGTGGAGTTTCATTTGTTTATAATCAATATGATTAAGAATGGTCCATTTAACAGCCTGTCACTAATGATCATAGCTTATATTGGTACAAATCACCCTCTTTCCTAACTTTATGTCCCTTTCTTTCACCTGAACAAGCATCATTTTCTCCTTTTATTCGTATCGGTTTCGTTATCTTTCTCTTAATCACCGTTAACAAAATTATCGGAGTGTTCACTTTAGATTATTATATTCGCGTGTTAAATAGTTCTTGAAGAAGAGTGTAACGAGCTCGATTTACCTTTCACTTAGCAACATCAAATGCTTTGAAATAATCTTGTACAATTTGGTATGAACAATGTAGTGGTTTTGAGGTACCAGCAAAAATGAATGGAATATTTGACTCCTAACAACTCCTAGACTAGATCTACAAGGACTTATTCAACACCAATTGTCATGAATGACACCTCAAAACCAATTTTAAATATAAGGGTAAAATTGTAATTTTGAATCCACAATACTTATGTGGAGTAATTTTTACCCACAATTTGTCACAGAAAAAGCATAATCACATTCCTTCAAGTGTAAGTATAAACATCCACCACAAAAAATTTCAACAAGCTACCATTGTGCACATTGCAAGTTTGCAAAACACTTTTCACAAAAATGAACAATATTATTCCAAATTAGCAAATTACAAACAAGTGGCAGGTAAACGGGCAACAAGCTGCGCCGCAACCCCCTTTTGAATTGCAAAACCAATCCTACTAAAGACGAAACGACCCTTAAAGGTTGAGAGATTACTATTCACAAGCTGTTGGACCCTGTTTAGAAATTCCACAGCCTCTGGGGCTAGGGAACCAAATGTATCAAAAGCGAATGGGATAAACACATGTTGATTCTCTAAACAAGCCTTCTCGTGTTTAGCGACTTTGCTTGATTCCGCTTTCAACGCAGCTTGGCCAGCAACAAACCCATTATCCTTGAGCCCAACAAGAGGGGACACTCCTGTAAGGTCCACACAAGCGTGTTTTCCCCTGGCCCACCCAAACACAAGAATATCAGCTGGTCGAAGAGTAGACCTCCCATCGAGCGGATCCGTCAGAAAGTTCACCGGAGCCTCCTTTTTCGACGAAATCCCCGCCCGCTTTAAAACATCAAACAGAATATCCCTTACCCAATCATGCAAATTCTGAGTCATCATTACTACAAATGTATGCAATGGCAAGTGACCATTTACTCATTTCATGAATATGTATATGATACCTAGGGGCGTGCTCGTAACCGTTTTTTGATAGTACATTGTGTGTACGTATTGCTTTAAAGATATAACGAGATAGAGAAAAAGAGGTGGTTATGTAGTTACATAACCGCCTTATGTATTAGAGTTAAAGCAACAAGCACATCATGTGTTAATACGTTTCTCGCATTACTTAAGAGAAGTTATGTATCGGCAACCCTCTTTAAATGTATTCCGCCTAACTATTTTTTTTGAACGTCAAATGTTACCCCTACTCTACACAAATTATTCTAAAATACTAGTAATAATAGTATACTCTATAAAAAATAAATTGTGACTATTCTGATTTCATAAGTCACCATCATGGTCCATATCCTGTCTAGAGTACTAGCAGTGATGTTATTTTAGAATTTCCACTATTTTATAATAAATAAGAAAAAAAAGGGAAAGAAAATAGGATGTCTACAATGAAATGGAATGGTTATGATTGGTACCTACTGTGGTTGTTACTATCTTCTGGTCCAATACTAATAATATGACTTAATTGGTCCAAAACTTATGAGAGATATGCTTATCAGGAAAGACAATGCCACAAGCTAATTGTTTTATGGTCTCAATTGGCATGAAATATACTAAACTTATAACAAGGCTCCAAAGATGGTATGTGAACCCCCTGTGTTGGCGCGTATCTGCATAAGGCTTATCTAACTTAAGATTGCCACGTGTACCACAACGGATGCAAACAAGAAAAAGTTTCTAAGGTTGCGGATTCTAGATAACAAATATTCCGGTGAAAGCTTTCACCTGTACCATATGCCTAAAAAAGGTAATGTGTTACTAGCTATGTGTTTACGTTCGATCTTGTGCACATAGAATCAACAATCTCTCACTTGCACAAGAGTCTAACATATTTAATCATAGACGGTGGTAAACGCACATGCAATGCAAGCACCCCTGATAACACATGAAGTGTACCATCCATTAGCTCTTACGCTTCAAAATAATGTTATATGGTAAGACATCATGTTTTTATGGTATTAGGAGAGGGGGAGGGGGGCTTAAAAATGTAATGTATTTTGTATGCAAATATCCCGATCGTCAAAAGTTTGGTTAAACCCTCTGATTGCTCCCAAGAAAATAAATCCTGGATCTACCATTGATCATTAGTGAATATAAGAAGTTCATCATTGGGCATGATGTAGCGAATTGTACGATTGTTCATCTCGTCATGAGAAAGATAATCGTGCACTAGACATTGATTGAACTATAGAAATGCATGGTCATGCATAAACATACAATTACAATGAGCTATTATCAATTTTAAGAACCACAATGATTTAGAGACATAATCTAGATATCAAGTGATCAATGGGGCACAACTTTCTTGTTGCCCGGGTGTGCCTGGATCCCTCCTGATTCGTCGCTTTTAGTGTTAATTTACCGAAAATTTTCGATTTTTGTTGTCGTGTAAAATATTGGATTTTTAAGAGTCTGGCAATCACTTATTTTTCGTTCAAGCTCCTCCGCCACTGACCAAGAGCTTATTGATTAATTCAAACTATATACTGATATTTTGTTTTAAAATATAGGAAATGATTTTTATTAAGCCAAAGTAGGATTCACTAAGCAATATTAATCTATGCTGACAATATGACTAATGATACTCCTAACTTCCACTTTTGTTGTCATACGATATGTGATTGGCATTGACACTCCGAACATCCACTAAGTTATTTCTCCGTTAAAGTGACATTGTCATTAGGCCACGCGTAATGGACATTATAGAGGCATGAAAGAGTTTGATAACGCCCTCATCACCATCCCCCTGGGCATTATAGGGGCATGAAAATGGATGGGCATTTCTACAATAACGCCCAAAGAGAAGAAAAGAATGGAAAATATTAAATGAAATGAGCATTAACGATGTGTTCCCGAGTTTCATTAAATGAGAGAAAAGAAAAGATTCGGAAGGAAATAATTTTTATTTGTGTTCTAGAGTTTCATTAAAGGAGAGAAAAGAAGAGAAAATGAGAGATTTTTTGCCTAAAATTAATCTTTCCAATTTGGAAAGAAACGGAGAGAAAAGAAAAGAAAATGAGAGAATCATTTCTTTTCTCTCCTTAACTTAACTCGGGAAC
This sequence comes from Helianthus tuberosus, assembly GCA_030545235.1. Taxonomy (NCBI): domain Eukaryota; kingdom Viridiplantae; phylum Streptophyta; class Magnoliopsida; order Asterales; family Asteraceae; genus Helianthus; species Helianthus tuberosus. The sequence goes on along the minus strand of CM060414.1, from coordinate 146,549,536 downwards.
ACAGCGTAAGGGGCATTAACCGTTACACGTTTTATAAAAGGGCGTTATGATGCTGATTTGGCAAAAAATGCCCCTTAAAGGCATTAACCATTACCCATGGTCTTAGTCATATATAATATATTAATTTTTATCACTTATCCCTTATCTTAGCTAATTATTTATTTTCAAAACAGTTTTCTAAATCCTAACGTATCATGTAATGTATTACCACGCACTTCATTCAGCCTGGCCCAGTTTCCCACACTTATTTGTGCCCGACCCAGCCCACAAAATTCATTCGAGAACTTTCATAGTAGTAGTAGTAGTAAATAAATAAATAAATTCAAGCGAACCGAACTGGTGAGATGTCTGGTTCTGGCCTCTGGTTCGACCGGCAGTCTCTTTCTGGTTAAAAAACGGCATAATTAAAAAACTTAACTGTTAATTACCTCTAACCTTAAATAATTGTAATCGTTATCCATGTAAGTTTACATATTTATGCATTTAGTTGTAATTATATTAGGATTGTAATTCCTGACGTTGATCAACCCATCAAGACTTGTATCTTGTAAGGATCCCCATTTAAAGGGTAATTCTGATTAACGAAGGGCATTTAGTTTTTCAATACCATACGAATTTTCATATAGATCATTCATATTTTACAACATATAACATCTGGGATTTTGGCAGTTTGATTTGAAAAATATGGTTCAATTTAAGCTTTTGTGATGATCCGATGAATGATGGGGTTGAAGTTGGTGGTTGTGTATTTTCTGTTTGAATAGATGTTGGTTTAGTGTGTATGGGTTTTGCATTTTTTTGTTTGGATGAATTTCAATTCACATGTGTGATCCTCAAAATGGGGATGTGGAGGGGGTCTTCCAATAGATGTTCTATGTCGGTGATCTTAGTGTCATCATGATTATTTTAGTATAATCATGATTTACTTAAAGATTATCTATATATATTCTAAAGTTTAGTTATATGTTCTATTTTAAAACCAAAATTTATGGTTGTTTTAAATGCACAAGCCTATAAAAATCCTATTTGCATTTAATTTACATTAAATAAATAAGAGATAAGATAAAAAATAAAATAAAATAATTATATATCAATAATCATTAAAATTAATATCAATCAATAACACATTATACTAAATAATATATTATAGATAAAGGTAGATTAGTTTAAAGTTAACTTTGATCTTAATTTTTTTTAATAATTGGTTTAAAGATAATTATTCCAAACTTATGATTATTCTATAAAATGATCTTTGACAAGGTAACCATAAATTTAAATTTCGAAGTAACTAATATATTAAAAGTAGCTCAAATATAATTCGTAATAAAAACACAACAATATATTTTCAAAGAAAACATATAATAAAAAAATAGATAAAGGGATCCAAATGATATCAAATATTAAGAACTTATTCATGATATTAGTATCAGAATTTAATAGATTAAGATAAAATTTAAACCGAAAGATCATAAGTATCATAAAAATATCATTACATTAAAGTTAAAAAGTAAAGAAAAGAATTATTATTATAATATTAAAATAATAAATATATTTAAAAAACTATATATATTATTAAAATATTAAAATTACTATTTGTACCGATACCAAACAAGACCGTACCGGTATTTTCGATACCAGTACCGGTTGACACCAAGCTTATCCCACCCCGTGATACTAAAAAATCATTAAATTAAAGTTAAAAAGTAAAAAAAAGGAATTATTATTATAATATTAAAATAATATAAGTATTAAAATAACTATATATATATTCTAATATATTATTAACAAGATTTTGGCTAAATTAATTAGATTATTATAAATAATAATAATAATAATTTACAAATAAAACAACACAATTTGCAACAAAGCAATGCATGAAACATCATATTAACATATAGTACAGTACATTAATGCTAGAACCTAATGCAAATTAATAGTTACATTACTTTAATCATTTGTGTCAAAAATAATTCCACAAACCCTAGATCATCTGATAATAACAATAAGAAGAAAGCTCCGGCCGCACACAAATGTCCGGTATTCGACTGCGATTGCTTCGATTGTTACACGAACTACTGGTTCCGGTGGGACACGTCTGTTAACCGAGAGCTAATTCATCAAGTAATTGAAGCATTTGAAGAAAACCTTACCAGTAGTGAACAGGTTAACTGCCGCGGTTGTAAACCTAACCAGAAGAAAGAGAAGGCGAGTCATCGGAGGTTCGCCGGAAAAGCTTTAAATCCTCCGCCAGAGGTTTTGGTTTCGCCTCCGTACGACGTCTCATTAGTTGAAGAATGTGCAAAGGAAGAACATGAGGTAGTGGAGGAGTCGCCGGAGACGGATGCAACGGTGAGAAGAGGACTTCCGGAAGTGAAAGGGTTGTTTAACTGGCGTTTGTGGGGACTTTGGAGTCCGTGATATTCATCCTTCGCCTCTCAATATATGCTCTCCAATCCATAATTAACTTCTCCCCAATTGAAGATCTTCATCGATTAGGCACACAACTCTCAGACATATATCTTCGATTGATCTCCTGCACAGGCTCGCCATCAAGCTCTCTATCAGTCGGCAACTCAATTGGAATCGTAATTAACTTCTCCCCAATTGAAGATCTTTATCGATTTGGCACACAATTCTCAGACATATATCTTCGATTGATCTCCTGCACAGGCTCTCCATCAGTCGGCAACTTCAATTGGAATCAAAATGGGTCATTTACTTGCTCCTTTAATTACACATCATCCTCCGACTCTCCAGCAACCTTTAAGTGCAATATCTATATCTCTAAGATGAAGATAATGTATGGTAATGAAGATTTGGAGCAGCAAGAGGTAAAAAAAGCCCGAATTTTTCCTTTTATAAATTCGATTCGTGAGTGTTAGTGTGTGTGTTTATATTGATTAGGGTTTCATCAAATGCAATGTGAGGGTTTCCAATCCGTGTTTATACAAATAATATTGAACCCAATTTTTATGTATGTGTATGCAGTGTGTAGTATGGGGTCTTGCTTACCTCATTCAAGGAATAACAATGAAAGACAGAGGTCATTGATTTCGAAAAACTCCGCCCCTTTGTTCGCCTTCTTCCTGATTTTAAGTTATGGTGAGTCAATTTCCTTTTTTCTGATTCTAATCAATTAAGAACTATACGTGATTAACCAACGAATTGTGGTAGATTTTTTGTTTCTATTGCAATATTTGGATTGAATTGACTGTTGCAATTTAATAATCGTCAGTTATAGTTCGTTTTTTGAATATAGAGAAACACTGACTTATTTAAGGTGCTTGATTTGGGTGAATAGTAGTAATATAAACTGCTATTGTAATTTGGTGTGATATTCAATTCAGTATCAGCAACCTAATCAAATTGTGCCCTAAACATAGAGTAAATGTGTTCACCAGCAAGGTAATAATATGTACTAATTTTCAATTATCAGTGACTTCTAATAAGGAAATATAGCTATTAGGTTATGTCAAGGTAAGCATAGTTTATAAAGAATATGTTGCAGAATAAAGTTAAAACAACATTTTAGTAATAAATAATAAACTGCTTTCTTATCTATAAAAGGGAACAAAACTTGCAATTTGACTTTTAGATGTCAAAACTGAATTATATGTATATGTGGATGTAGTATAATATATATATTTAACATCTATTTTACACCATCTAAAACAATGAAAAAGAAAAAATAAAAATAAAAAATTTGAAAACTGTGACGTCTTTTGAAGAGGGTTGAGAAACCACACGTCCATAGATTTGAAGTTTTGTGAGACCACATGTGGTGGGGCGCAAACCTCTCTCAAAGCGTCTTAAAAACGCGGGGGAACACTGTACCCTCGGGCGTTTTGGGCCTTTTTTGACTGGTAGTGCTACCACAAAGCGCCGAACGAGGAGTGGACTTTGGTCAAAATAACCATGGTCAAACGGCTAACTTAAAAAAAAACCGGTTTTTGTTTTAAAAATCTATACTATATTCGCACTTTCGTACCGTGTCACACACTATCTATATCAGTCGTCGTTCCAGGAAAAAAACAATAACTATTATGCATGTCGTGCATCGCACGGGTGTTCCCTCTAGTTGAAATAAGAATATAGATTAATTTAAGTTTAGGAGTTGTGGAGTAAATGCTCATGACTATTCTTAATTTGTTCATCAATAAACCGGGATTCAAGGGTTAGTGCCGCTTCGCAAGGTTCAATTAGTGGGCTTTGTCCCCTTGGTAAATTAATGGGACCAATTTATTTGCTCTTGTTTATAACCGACACACCTAAAAAACATTAGTGGTAAATGGGTCTACAAGCGATTGTAAAATTTACCTAAGATGTCTCAACCACCCCTTAGGGACTTATCGTCCTAAATAGAACATGAGTGACTCTAAGGACATTAGACCATGTGTAGTGGTTTAACTCAATAATGCCTCCATCATGGGGCGTTTTGCAACACGTGTCAGTCCAGTCAGCATGGGGCATTATTGGGGGTTATTGCAAAAGTGCCGTAGTGGGAATAATGCCCAATAACGCCCATGCAATCATTTAACAATTATTTTTTTTTAAATTTAAAACATAAAAATCTTCATTAATTTAAAAAAAAAATTACACTACTTGAAATAAAAAAAACCGAAAAAAAAAACATAATACAAAAAAACCGAAAAAAAATAAAGTTAAAAAAAAAGAAGATGATCTAGAGTCTATATTTTTCCCGAATTTTTTGGCGATGCATTTGCGCAAGGATCAACGCGTCGCCTTGGAGGTGGTCGATCGGTTTGGACAAAAACTCAATGTCCTTTTTCCATTTGCCTCGTCTCTTGTATCTCGTTAAACTTTTTGGTTTCGGCCACTCGTTCTTTCATAATCTCACAACGTTGGTGGCCGAGGTCGCGAATGTCTTGGAGACAACGGTTCATCTCCTCGAGTAAGCCGCGTACGTTAACATGCTCGGGTCCATGTCTTGAAGGTTAAACGGGTGTTGCGGTTGGGTTGTGTTCGGGTTCATGGGTCTTGCGGGGACGTGTTTCAACGTTTTTTTTGAATTTTTTTTAAAAAAAAGCCCCACTACGGGGGGTCTTAGTAACATCTTACCCTGCCAATGCTTTGCCCACTTAGAGCTCACAACTTTGTTTTTTATTACTTGGGGGCAAGGCCTTCTCAAGCTTGTTAGGGACCCAAAGCGAACAATGAAGAAAACAATCAGACTAATCTTTTGCACATACATTATTGAACACACCATAATGTTGATTTACATTACATACACACATACATATTGAACCCACCACCTCAAACCCTTGCAAGTATAGAAGAGGCGGTTGGCGTATTGACCCAATAACTACTATGGCTAATGATCAATAGTAATTTACAATACGGTGGCAGGTAAACGACAACAAACTGCGCCGCAACCCCCTTTTGAATAGCAATAAATGTCACACGGAAAATGGGAGAGGATCAAGTCGAGCAACAGCAACACAAACCAAAGGGTTAGCTCTAGGAAGTGTTATCCCTATACCCTCTTCCATATCAACACTAGTTAGATTCCCATATTTCCCTGCCTTCCACGTGAAGCATTGAATCATAGAACCAAGGGTCACATGTACCACTATCAACCCGAGGGAAACCCCCGGACACATCCTCCTCCCACTCCCAAATGGTAAAAAGTTAAAGTTTTGTCCTCTCACATCTGTCTGTTTCTCCTCAAATCTTTCGGGCCTGAATTCTAGTGGGCTTTCCCAGTAGGTAGGGTCTTGGCCAAGGCTCCACAAGTTGAAAAAAGTAGTAGTTTTTGCAGGAATATGATAACCTCCCACAATGCAATCTTCTCTTGATCGTCTATAAAGCACTGGTCCTGCAGGGTGCAGTCGGAGCGTTTCCTTGACTATTTCTTGGAGGTAAGGAAGGTTTGGTATGTCTGATTCTTGTAAAAGTCTGTTTTTGCCAACAACACGGTCAATTTCTTCTACTGCTTTTTTCATTATGTTTGGATGGTTAATGAGTTCCGCAAAAGCCCATTCTATAGTTCTTGCCGTGGTGTCTGTTGCTCCAAGGAATATCTCCTGGAAAAGAACATAGTCACATAGATATGTTAGTAGTTACAAATTCGAACAATAAATGGTTAGATTATGACCGGAAAACTTCACTGTAACCAAGTGTTTCACTAATCAAATTCGAACAATAAATGGTTAAAATATGATGGGAAAACTTCCTGTGAATTCTTTTTTGTCATAAATGTTAAAAAAATTAAAACTAAGTGACAAGTCCTAGTTAATATTGAGTATTTTTTTTTTAAAACTAACTTAAAGTAAGAGGTAACAGTGAAGAAAAAAGTCACTAAATAACAAAAAAAGGTTTTTAATTGTTCAATTTAAGTCAAACTGAAAAAAATCACTAAGTAGTAACAAAGATTAATACATGTTAACTTGGTCACTAAATTTTATAAAAGTTTTTGGTTTATAAGCAAATTCACAAGATTGGAAAGTGAGTTAAGTGGAACATTTGAAAAACTTGGTTACTGTTGTGTGAAGTTTCCGCGATGGATTTGCTAGTGTTACCAGGATGAAGGCTTTAATGTTCTCTCTAGTCAACTTTATCTCCATGCTCTCATCTTCTGAGATATCAAGTAAAATGTTAAGAAAGTCCTTCACTTCTCCTGTCTCCATCTTCTGTTTTCTTGTCTCTTCATGCTCTTTCAAGATCCTTTCCATTAACACATCGAATCTTCTGCGAAGATCCATCGAAGTTTTTCTTATTCCTTGCAGGTCTAGATTCTTGCAAAGCCATATATGATCAGAAAGATTAAACTTTCCAAAAAGCTCATCGACATCGCTCATTATATCCTTAACCTCATCCTCTTCTTCTGAACACCTCTTGCCTGTGACCATTCTTGATATCACATTGCTGGTCAACTTCCCAAGCTCCACTTCAAGTTCCACAGACTTCCCAACTTTCGCCTTTTGTGATAAATATTTTATAAAATGATTAATTTCGTCGCGCCTCACAGGAAGGAGAATATCAAGTGTGTTACCATTAAGGAGATGTGACATGGTTATTTTCTTCATGAACTTCCAGTATGATCCATAAGGACGAAAGATAAAGCCTTCGCCTCCATAGGAAATGTAATCTATGGTTGGGTTATTGGGTCGGTCTAAAAAGGCATTTTCATTCACTTTAAAGAATTCTTTAGCCATTTCTGGTGAAGATATAATAACACAAGGCGTAGATCCCAGGTAGATGCGGAACACAGGCCCGTATCTCATAGAAAGCTTGTGAAAAGCTCGATGAGCGTTTGGAGCAAGAAGATGGAGATGCCCGATGATGGGAAGACGAAAAGGGGTTGGTGGAAGATGAGTATCATCACGCGAAGATTTGTATAATTTCCAGATTATCATGGTTGAGATCATGCATATAAGAATGACTGTGAAATCGCTTTGGAAATCACCCATGATTAGCACTTAGCAGAACTACTAAGGTGATGCTGTGCTAATCAAATACTCTGCAATTCATACACAATGTTGAACCACTTATCATTATATATATCAACTTTTAACTTAAGAGTACCCAAGTTTTGTTTCTAAAACTCGATCTCGGTTCATGAGTAGTTTTTGAAGCTCTGGCTCTGCTTATTTGCTATTTATTAATTAAAATATATTTCCTATAATTTTTTTAATATAAACTTTATATATAACATAATACACACACATATATATTAGTTATTTTCATCAATAATAGATTATTATAATTATATAAAAATTATATAAATAATAGGCTCGTTTCGGCTCATGAGTCGAAGCTAGGGGGGTGTCCATCGAATCGAATATCGAATTTTTGAATTATTCGAATCGAGTTATTCGAATAATTTTTATTTTTCCTTGAATTCGAATTCGATTAAAACCTACCCAGTTTGATTCGAATTCGTATTCGAATAAAAAAAACCCAATTCGTATTCGATTAAAAATTCGAATTCGAATAAATTCGATTTGAGTCGGATTCTTTTAAAACATGTAGAAAAACTATCAAAATGAAACATCAATTGTAAAACAGCCATAAAGCACGATATCAAACTAAAAGTTTCAAATAAAGTACCATAAGTCTAACACTCAAAACGAGAATTCGGTAATAACCACTCCACATTAGAGTTTATTTTTAGTGTTAGAAATATATTGATAGATTTGTTACTTAGTTTTTAATTATGGGCCATATAGTGGTTTTGTATTGGGTAATTTTAATACGTGAATAAATTTTAAATATAATTTATAATATAGCCGAATAAAAGTTATATATGTATTATATATAAAAATAATAAATAAAAACGTATAATTTTTATTCGAATTTCGAATCGAATCGAATTAGAAATTATAAATTTGTATTCGATTTACTTGACTCGAATTGAATGGAATTCGAATTCTTATAATCGAAACGAATTCTTGACAATCGAATCGAATTTAATCGAATTTCGAATTTTTTGAATTCGAAAATGAATTAAGAACACCTAGTCGAAGCTCAGGCTCGAGCCGAAGGCAGGGTTGGGGGTTCGATTAGCCTAACGCAGGTCGTGGGGTCCCCCCACGTTTGCAAGACGTGGAGAGAGATTCACTAGTATTGTTTTTATCTTCCTTAGATCTTGAGCTGATTAGAAATCAGCCCCGAAAGCAATCGTTGGAGAAGATGAATTATTTAGTGTGAAGAAGAGAAGCAAGCATGAAGCTAGTTCTCAAGAAGGAGAATGAGAATCAGAGAGTTAGAGTGACATCTGCTGATCCTGGAGTGAATGGCATGGTGGAATGGCCTGCATTTTATAGGGGAAGGTGTTTCTCAAAGGAGAAACCCGTGACTAGTGAATCTGTGCTTGCAGTGAGGGGTTTGCCCATTTTGGGGGTTGAAGGGTTTGGACCTGCGGACAAAAGGGGGTGCTCTCCCACATGTTCTGGTTACGGCTGGGCAGAAGGTTTCACACGTTAAGTGTTGATGTGACCGGACACTGTGCTTGTCCTTTTTACTGTTCATGACCGTTGGACCATTTCCGAACCTTTTAACCTTTTAACCTTTTAAGCTGTTGTGTCTCTAATCAGTTTATTAAGGTTTAAGCTACCCCCGTCATCAGCCCCCCAAGTCAGAGGTATTTGGGGTGTAAGCTCAAATGCTTCTGACTTTTGTACACGATTTTTATTGCTTAAAGGCTTGAAAGGTTATCAGACGTCTAAGTTTTTTGGATTTGAATTTTGAAATGACAGTTAATGTGATGGATGGCGGTTTTTTTTTTTTTTTGCCTTTTGCGTAAGAATAACTGCCTATACTTCACTTTCTTTTTTCTTTTGATCGCCTCTCCTGGGTGCTAGCAAAGATCTGTATGTGAGTTATTCTTGTCTCACTAGATAGGAAGTTGAGGCTTTTAGTAAATAATGGGGGATCGATCTAAAGTTTAATCCGGTGGCTCCGGATTTTAGATAAATCGATCGATCAGTGTCCCGCTGGTTCGATTGCTCTTTATTGCTGTCATTTCGAGTTTTCCAACTTGTGTCATTCGTTTTTGGTCTTTGTTCTGAATATTTTAGAGTATTATCGTGTGTCGCTTGGTTAGTTGCGTCTTCAAGGTCTTGCTGGGACTTTACACTTTGAGGTCTTGTGATATGGTATGACCCATCGTTATTGTTTCGATGTTTCTTACGGTTGACCAAGAACGACGATTGGGTCACGTTTGAGACATCCCAAGTTGATGTTTGTTTGACTTCCTTAATGGTTACTACCGTTTGTTCTTGGAAGGACCGAATTTTCTGGATTTCTGAGTCCATTGTTTTCTTCAATCTTGTTTGGAGGCACCCTGATGCTATGTTAAACAAGCTTAAGCCATTTAAGTCTGAACTAGATTGTTTAAAAGCCATTAGGAAGTGTCCTTCAAGGCTTCGTCCCTTTCCTAAACACTTTTTAGTGTTGATGGGTGTGAGCACCTTGTGGGACAGGCCGGATCGTGACCCTGTGCTCATGAGGTATGATCAGGGTATGATGTTTTGCCTTATGCTTTATCAAGAGTGATGATACCTATGATGTTGTGTTTGGGGATGCTGAGGCCACCCCCGGTGAAGATGCGGTTGCCAGAGGTGCTGAACACAGGTTCGAGGGTTCAGGTTATGTGAACCTTCCAAATGTCAAAGGTTTCACCAAAGTTGTTGCATCCAAAGTCTCTACTCGTCGTTCGAGCTGCTGTTTGATAAAGACTGCTGACCAACCATCGGCTTCTGAGCCGGTGGAACTAAGTAATGACATAGAGACTTTAGATGATTTAGAAGTTGGGGTTGGGGAAAATCAAAAAGGACAAGGGACGGCCCTTGGTAGTTTGGCGGGTAAAAAGGTTGTGAGCTTGAAGGGTTCCGGGAAGGGTGGTGAAGGTTCCACCAATGTTAATCCAGAGGAGGTTTATGTGCCAGATTGGAAGGTCACAGTTTGTGACAGCTTCAAGCCTTCATCCGTTTGTGAGGATGTTCTTACCCACTTTGATTTTCCTATTGTTCGAGGTTCTTGCTCATCTATGGATGATGACCTGATGATTTTGAAAAATGGTAATGGGTGCTTATAACCTTGTTGCCTTGCTTCCAGAGGGTTTATCCCGATTTCACAAGAGGATGTGAGAATATGATGTCTTCTCGAAGAAGAGGGATGAAATGAATGCTTCACTAGCTACTCTAAAGAAGGAGGCAGAGGGTTATGTTGGGAGGGAGAAAAGCTGATGTTGAGGATTGATGAGCTTTCTTCCCAGCACAAGGCTGATATGGTTGAGTTGGAAAAACGCTTGGAGGCTGACAAGGTTTAAGTCAGGGTCGATAAGGCTGCCTTGGAGGTTTAGAAAAAGAGCCTTCTTAGAGGAGAAAGAAGGGTTAAAGGCTTCATTTGCCCAGGAAACTAGTAATAATAAATGGCTCATTGAGGATGGATTCCAGCAAGTGGTACTTATCTTCTCCATTCGTCAGAGTTCAAAAAAGTCTTGGGTGATGTGTACATCGAGCTTCTTGTTCATGGGAGACACCAAGGTTTCTTTGCTGGTTACAAATATTTGTGAACCTAGGAAGCCTTAGAAAAAATCTTCTCTTTTTCAACACAAAGCCTTCAAAGTATTATGGGAACAGTTTTTAAGATAGAGCATTTGATTTACTCTTATGTGGGTGAAGTCTCCGAGTGTTTTGGTAAACCTTTGCCTGTCTTGCAGGAGCTAAAACCCAAGGGCCTTAATGAGGCTGTTTGTAACGAAGTGTTGAAGTCCCTCTCGAAGAAACGTCCTTGCTTCGGAGATAGCGAGGAAACGTGTTCTGAAGGTGGTGAGGGCTCAAAGGGTTCAAGCCTTGAAGCCTCCGAGGCAACGGGTGCAGCAGGGAGGAAAAAGAGGAAGGCTAAAAAGACCCCAGATGATGGAGGTTCGAAGAAGGACGATGCAGCAAAGTCTACCATCCCTGACGTTGCTAAGTGAAGAAGAGGCCTTAATTCATAGCTTTCTTAGCACGTCGAACAATGTTATGGGTTGTTTGTTTGAACATCTTTTTATTTTAAAGGAACCGTCTAGATCCCTTGGTGGTTAAAGCCTTCGAGGCTTGTGGACAATGTTTTATGTTTGATGGCCAGTATGGCCCTTGCTATCTTTAACTTATCTTGCTATGTTGTTCTATTTATTCCCTTGCGTTTTCATTGATTTTGCATGTTGTCTTTGTTTTGGGTGGTGCATCTTATGTTATTTATACCTTAAAGGGTTCAGTGCTGCAGTCACTTAGCCTTAGGGTATTTTTAACAAGAAGATACAACCTCTATCCTATGTATGACATTCACTTAGAGTCTTTTTGGTTCGTAAGCCAATGTTGGGGCTTAAGGAACATTTGGTGTAGGCTGTTCAAACCCGTCTATGAGACATGATTTTTAAGATTTCTCTGAGTCTCATGGAGTTGTATTGATTTAGGAACTCACCCCTTATATAGGTCCATTCAACCCTTGAACCTATTGAGCAATGTGGCCTGGGAGCTCATCCCCTTACATGGCCCTTGCCATGGAGTTTCTTGCTAGGTTCTCAACCTGATTATAGGATAGAAAGACAAATTTTGATTCATCGTTCATTTATTTCAAAGTACTTTGAATAGAACAACTTTTGGGAACTATTTGTAATATGTTTTGGTTAAACATGGAACCTTTTAAGGTTTTTTCCATTCCAATGGCGGGGAAGCTTTTTGCCTTGCGGACCTGCCAGCTTGTATGATCCCCCTTCGTGGGCTTTAAGGATAGTGTATGGCCCTTCCTACTTAGGGTCGAGCTTTCCTTAGCTTTCTTTCTTGCAGGCCTCATTATTTCGAAGCACGAGGTCCCCAGGCTTGAAGTGTTCATGCTTCACCCGTGTATTTTAATGCAATTCCATGTTTTGCTTGTACCTTACTTTTTGTATGGCTGCTTGATCACGAGCCTGTTCGAGGAGTTCCAAATTCAATATCGTCTCTTTTTTATTTGGCTCGAGGTCGATGTTAATTGTTCTTTGTGTTGTTACTCCGATTTTTGCTAGGATTACAGCCTCTGATCTAAACACTAGGCTGTAGGGTGTTTTCTTATGGCTCGTTTTCTTGGTTGTTCGAATTTCCAATAGCACATTGGGAAGCTATTCGAGCCAGTTGTTGTATCTTTCCAATCGAGATTTAATCCTTTCAACAATGTTGTTGTTTGTCCTATTAACTTGGCCGTTGGATTGTGGGTGAGCTACCGAGCTGAATACTTGGGTTATTTTGAACTCCTTACACCAGGAGCTAGAAGGCTTCTCGGCAAACTACTTCCCGTTATTCGTGACTAGTACCCCTAGAGCCCAAAACAACAGATTATGTTTTCGTAAACGAAATCAATGAACTGTTTCCCTGAGATTTTTGCCAATAGTTTTACTTTTGGACACTTGGTGAAGTAGTTCACGGCTACCAATAAGAGCTTGACTCCTCATTTGGCTAGTGAGGATGGACCAACGATGTTGATTCTTTACTTGTGAAATAGCCAAGCCGAGGAGATGGGAACGGGGTCATGTTTGAGGCTTTTGGGTACCGGAGCATGTAACTGACAAGCTTCATACTTTCGCAATTGTTCGGAGGTATCTCGATGCATGGAAGGCCAAAAGTGTTCGAGGTTCATCAACTTTGACACTACCGATTTTGGGCCACAATGAGCTCCACATATCCCTTCGTGAACCTCTTTGATCAGATATTGGCTTTGTTCTGGGCCAACGCATCGAAGTAGTGGTGCAAGGTATCCTTTTTGTAAAGGATATCTCCTTGTAACACATATTGCCTTGACTTGATACGAACCCTTTTAGCCTTAGTCTGGTCATTAGGTAATTCACCATTTTGAGGAACCTTTCAATGGGAGTCATCCAATTTGGCCCTTTTTTAGTGATCACATCTTGAACCTCAAGTCTTTGGATGGATGAGGTTTTTAACACCTCAATTAGTACCTTCTTGGTGAGGTGGGCAAACGTAGGAGATACAAGTTTGTTTAGTGCATTAGTTCTCTTGTTTTGAGATCTTGGAACTTTTTTGATGGAAAATGTTTGAAATGTGTTCATCAATTCCTTTGATTTCTCTCGGTACTAATACATGTTGGGTTCTTTTGCTATGTAGCTGTTATTGTCTTAGCTTGAGAGAGTCTGTAAGGACTTGAAGCTTTTGAACCCCCATTTCTTTGGCTATGTAGTTGTCACTTATTTGGTTTGAAACAAGCAACGAGTCTGTGAAGAGTTGAAGCCTTTTGACACCCATATTTTGCAAGCTTGAGCCCAGCAATCAATGCTTCATACTCAGCTTTGTTGTTTGTAGTCTGAAATTTAAGACGAAGGGCATAGGTGAATTAAAATTCGTTAGGATCAATTAGAACTAGCCCCGCTCCTGACCCTTCAATGCTGGAAGCTTCGTCGGTAAAGAGCTTCCAGGTATCAGGGTTGGAGGGTTCAGCTGCAGTTGTATTAACTTCTGTTATGGCTTCTTTAGGGACTTACAAGATGAAGTCAGCCAAGATTTGAGCTTTGACAGCTTTTTTCGGGACATAGGTGATTTTTTAAGCACATTCTTAATAGGTTAGTCAGTGACCACTTGTATCGGGTGTGACTGAAAGTACCTTCGAAGCCTTCTAGCCGTTTGGACTAGGGCTAGAGCAAGTTTTTTCGAAGAAGAATATTTGATTTCTGCTAATTTTGAAGTTTTGAAAAAGTCAATGGGTATCTGAACTTTATTTCGTTCAATGATTAGAGTCGTACTTATGGTTTTTTCAGCAATCGAAAGGTGGACAGAGATCGTTCCTCCTGTTTCCGGAGCTGAAATGGTTGGGAGTGAAGCCAAGTGTTGCTTCATTTGGTTGAAGGCTTCCTTTTGAGGTTAAACGCTTCAAAGCTGTAAGCTTTCCATCGAAATCCTTTCTTGTTAGCATATCCCTTGAGGGTTAGCTTTTATGCTTTGTTTCCCAATGATACGCCCTACAAACGAGTACTTGATTGGATTAAGCCTCATGTTGATCTTTCTCGAGTTTTGGAAGGTTTCTTGTATGCTATCGAGCATTTGGTATTCCGTTTTGCTCTTGATCACCAAATCGTCAAAATAAGCTTTAATGTTTTTGCCGATTTGTCTGGCAAACGCTTTGTCAACCAGACGTTGATAAGTGGCACATGCATTTATTAAACCAAAAGATATTTTTTTATAGCAAGATATACCTTCATCAGTGTGAAATGTGGTTTTTTCTTCATCTTTTTTTTTTCATTATTAGGATCTGATGGTAACCCTTTTAGGCGTCAAGAAAACACTTGAATGGGAAGCCTGTGAGCGAGTTATCCTTGAGGTCTATCTCGGGTAGCGGGTAGCAATCCTTTGGGCGTGCTTTGTTCAAGTCTTTAAAATCGATACACATTCTCCCAGACTTGTCGGGTTTTTGAACCATTACCGGATTGGCTACCCATGATTGATACTTGACATCTCGAAGGATTCCTGCTAGAACAAGCTTTTCCATCTCTTGGTGTTATACAAGGCTTCTGTTAGGGGCTTGACTCCGTTTCTTTTGTATAATGGGCTTAACATCAGGTAGGATCCATAACTTCATGTTTTGACAATGCTACGAGGGATGCCGGTCATATCTTCGGGGCATCAAGCAAATACATAGTGCAAGAGCAGCTTTTCAAGGTGTGAGAGGGTTTCATTGGAAAGGTTAGTGTTTACCCTTATCCCCTGTTGAGGATATTTTGGGTTTATGTCCAACCCTTGTATATCGTTTTCGTCCTTTCTTGAGCTTTCCCCTTCAACCACAAAAGCTTCTTGGGTAGGTTGAAGGGTTGTTATCCCTTTTTCAATGAGAAACTTCACAGCGCCTTGGCTAACTGAAACTGTCATTCCGAACACACTTTGCCATGGCCTTCCTATGATGATATTATAGTTGGAAGGGATATTGATCACCGCAAAAGTGAGTTGTTCGGTTCGTCCCTTTGTTCTTTCGCTGAACAAACATTAGGGGTTATTTGGCCTAAAAGCTTGGTAGGTATGTCTGCGATACCTTCGATGGAGGATTCAGGCTGTTGAAGCTTTGAACGCTCATCGTCGCTGAGAGGGTTAAAGCGTTTCAAGCTTTTCATCAGCTGAGAGGGTTAAAGCATTTCTCAAGCATGATTTTGGAGGATTTAGACTATTGAAGCTTTGAACGCTCATCGTCGCTGAGAGGGTTAAAGCATTTCTCAAGCATGATTTTGGAGGATTCAGACTGTTGAAGCTTTGAACGCTCATCGTCGCTGAGAGGGTTAAAGCGTTTCAAGCTTTTTATCAGCTGAGAGGGTTAAAAATTTGTTTTCAAGGTCGACCATGTTCACTTCCTACTTTTATTCTTCAACCATTTTGTCCTTGACCCCCTTAACCAAGTGAGCCAGTTCGGAGTTGACGGCTTTTTCGATCCTTCTTTTGGGTTGGAAGCAATTATTGGTATGGTGACCTTTCTATTCATGAAACTCACAATACTGGCTTGATTATTCCGATCTTTTGTTTTTTTTGGCAAAGGTTGAGGAGGGCGGGAGCTGTGTTTTACCTCTTCGGTTGCCAAGATCTCTTATGTAGCCTTGGTTAAGGCTGTAAAGTTTATGGTTTTTTCTTGGCCTGGAGGGTTCCGGCCTTCAGGCCTTCTGGAATCCGAACCTTTGAACCGTTTGTCATAAGAGCCATATTGGAAGCTCCAGTCAAGAGTCTTTTATTTTGTTCTTTGATGTCTACAGCTTATTCTCCTCGAATGTGGGCTTCAGCCCTTTGAAGTGTTTCTTCAAGGGTTTTGGGCAGGCATTTATTGAAGTCTCTTGTGAGATATTTGGGATTTATAGCATTCATGAACCCTGCGACCCTAATCTTTTCATCGGTGTAAGTTAAACCTTCCTTCTTGTAACTTTCGATGAAGTCTCTGAGACTTTCATCATCACGTTGTTTGATTTGGAAGATTATCGTGGCGTCCTTAACATACCTATGTTTTTATAGGGAACTTTTGCTAAGATCGTCAAAGGTCCGAACGCTTCGTCCAGGAAGGTCATTGAACCATATGCGCGAAGACCCTTCAAGGGTTTACCTGAACATGAGACAACATTCGGAGTTAGGTCATTTTTCAATTCCTGCAGTCCCGACGAAGATTTGGAGGTAGTCTTTAGTACCGTGATGACATCTTTATCTGGGTTTGAAACTCGTACTCAACAATTTGTTGAAGCAAGATATTGGGCTTGTAAAGTTTTGAGAGGTATTTTATTACCCTTGAAGCTGGATTACCGTTTGAGGTACCCTGGTGAGTGGTTGACACTTGGTTGATGAAGTTAAGGTTAAAACCTTGAAGGCTTTCTGTGTCATCATCCAGCTTTCACGTGCTGCAAAGGAAATTGTGCCATCATTTGTGTCATCAGCTAGGGCATAAGGTTAAAGCCTTAAAGGCTTTCTGATGGTACTCATAAAAGATGTCATCATCTGTGTCAAAAGGTTAAAGCCTTAAAGGCTTACTGTATAAGGCATTCCCATGGATGTGTTCATGACCATACCACGGGCCGAAGGCAGGGTGGCCATGGCTTGTTTTCACGAAGTAGCAATGGGAGGGAGAACACTTGAAGTTGGTGACTTACCATAATTGATCAAGAGTGGTTTTATGCCCCATAGGTGCACCGGTTGTAACGGGTTGGGAGGTAAATAAGGGAAAAACGGTTGGACTTGGCCTCCCAAAACCTTAAAGGCTTGAGTGGTTGGTCTGTCACGCTAGGACCAGCTTCAAGGTAAGATGTGGCTGAACGTGAGCTGCTAAAAGGGAGAGATGGACGACCAGGTGATAATGAGGGTTTAGACTCCTCATAATTTAGTCTTATTCTCACCCTTTTTCCCTTTCTAAGCTCACATGCTAGTTGAGAAGAAATCTCAGTTGTAAGAAATTTCTAGCTAGTCACTCGGGTGTTAGATCTATGCGTTCCGGTGTATGCATTACATCGATTTGAGTATGTGTAACCCCTGACCGAGATGGGGTTGGTGTTTGAAAAGAAGTGAACTCCGGGAACATATCCCGGTGGAGTATTTCCGGGAGTAGAAAGAGGTGTAGATAGGACCGGTGAGATCCGACCCGAATTTGGTGTTAAATCGGTGTTGTTAGGCACCTGATTTACCTGACCGAGAGACTCGCTTTCAGACATGATGTAAAGAGAAAATGGAGCTACACAACTGGTCTTTAAGATAAAGTTAGCGGCGTATCCCCACGGTGGGCGCCAACTTATTGATGCAACAAATAATAGACCAAGGCCTGTAGCGATATCTCTGGGGTAAAAGGGTTCAGGGGTTCGATTAGCCTAACGCAGGTCGTGGGGTCCCCCCACGTTTGCAAGACGTGGAGAGAGATTCACTAGTATTGTTTTTATCTTCCTTAGATCTTGAGCTGATTAGAAATCAGCCCCGAAAGCAATCGTTGGGGAAGATGAATTATTTAGTGTGAAGAAGAGAAGCAAGCATAAAGCTAGTTCTCAAGAAGGAGAAGGAGAATCAGAGAGTTAGAGTGACATCTGCTGATCCTGGAGTGAATGGCATGGTGGAATGGCCTGCATTTTATAGGGGAAGGTGTTTCTCAAAGGAGAAACCCGTGACTAGTGAATCTGTGCTTGCAGTGAGGGGTTTGCCCATTTTGGGGGTTGAAGGGTTTGGACCTGCGGACAAAAGGGGGTGCTCTCCCACATGTTCTGGTTACGGCTGGGCAGAAGGTTTCACACGTTAAGTGTTGATGTGACCGGACACTGTGCTTGTCCTTTTTACTGTTCATGACCGTTGGA
Source organism: Helianthus tuberosus (assembly GCA_030545235.1). NCBI lineage: Eukaryota > Viridiplantae > Streptophyta > Magnoliopsida > Asterales > Asteraceae > Helianthus > Helianthus tuberosus. Next base: position 146,531,250 of record CM060414.1, on the reverse strand, counting down.
CCATTTCCGAACCTTTTAACCTTTTAACCTTTTAAGCTGTTGTGTCTATAATCAGTTTATTAAGGTTTAAGCTACCCCCGTCATCACTTGCTAAACAAGCTTATTTTTTAGACTTGGGCTCGAGCTCGCTCAATCTCAAATAGCTTGGCTTGTCTACACCGCTACGGATGTTACATAGTCAGTTTTACATGACTTGTAACAGTTATACTGAGATAATCGAGTCATAATTGCACTAATCAAGCAATAAAACCCAAGAATATAGAATCAAAGACATTATAAGTATACAATGAAAGATATTACCACTATGTAACTAATCGTTATCTAATTAAACTTAACATATAGAAGATAGAATTACCTAGAATCCAAAAAGGTGGTTGAAATATGCAATGAATTGAAGACAGAACGATTTGGTTTCTGCAGTTTCGATGATTTCTCCAATCGATTTTGCTACGTTGACTTAATCGATTGTAGAACATAATTAAAAAAAATGAAGTATAACAAGTTTCCCTCTTTGTTGAAAATGACATTAGAGCATTCATATTGTTGTATTTGATATAATGAGCCGGCCTTATCTTAAAATGTAAGGGGAAAAAAAATTAAGTTTTTGACGAAAATATCTACGGTTGAACTTATTATACAAAAGTTCCTAAAATTAGAAGTGCATAAAAACACAATGGATCGAACAACATGATACAATGTCGAGCAAAATATAACACAATGCCAAAAGATATAACACAATACCAAAAGATATAACACAATATCGGAAAAAAAAGACACAATTAGTAGCAAAAAATACACGACGACACAAATATAGGAAAAACACAATTATGAATAAAAAACACAAGATAATAAACAAAAATTCAAAAAATCTATAACCTATAAATCCAAAAGTAAAAACCTAAAATCTAACACCGTAGAGTTTGATGAGATGGTTTCAATGTTGCTTGAATGAGGTCAATCGGAGTCTATTTGATACCCTTGGTACAACTTTTTATTTTTAGGAGACTTTGTATTTGATTCTAAACCAATATCTACATCCCATTCACTAAACTTAAAACTTATCTATATAATTATCTGGTATTCTAAAGTGAATTATTAAATAGACCAATTCATTGTTCAAACCAAACATGGTATCATTTCTTACTAGAGATCAATTTTAAAATAAAAATATAATAAGACAAAATAGTTATTAATTAAAAGAATAAACGAAAGAAAGAGAAAAAATAATTATCTATCTATTAATTTTTGAAGCTTGTGAATAGTATTTTAACGGTTGATAGCGTCGTTACTTTGTTTTCCCACACTCTACCTCTTCATGCTTCACTTACACGCATCTCCTTTAAATGCAACTTCCTAAACCCAACCCCTGTCTCTGCCAGTCATCATCATCATTATCACCACCAGCCGACCACCACAATAATCATATAGAGAGACTTGTGAGAGGGAAGACCACTAGCGGCTGCTGGCCGGTGTAAGGCGGCGCAAGCGGCGTTCGACGATGGTAAGGTGGCGGTGCACGGCGAATCGGTGTACGGCAGCACAAGCGACGTTCGAAGATGGTACGACGACGTAAGCGGCGTTTGACGATGGTACGGTGGCGGCGCACAACAAACTGGTGTATGGCAGCACGAGGCGGCGTTCGAAGATGGTAAGGTGGCGCACGGCGAACCAAAACGACAAGGGTGATGGTGGTGGCTGTCATCTCTCTCCGTTTCTAGCCCTTTACCGATCGTTTTCTTCCTGCAGCAAAAGAAATGGCAGCCGTCACCTCCGTTTAGTGACGCCTAATGTCGATGAGAATCATCATATGCAATGAGGCTCCGTACACTATCTTGCCGTTGGCAAGAAAGTCGTTCTCTTTGGTGTCCCTGGGGGCTTCACTTTCACTTACAGGTACCTTAAATTCATTCTTAAAGTGATGTCCCGTAGATTAATTGTTTGAATCGGTTGATTTTCCCTTTTGTCAAACTGATACGCAATCAATCCTTTTCAATCCATTCAATGGGGATTTCTAGGGTGTAACACCTCGAAAATTCACGTCCTATAATGTGTAGACACGTGTCATATGTTTAAACGTGTGAAAGAATATTATGAAAGGACTAAAGTTGACAAACATGGAAAGTATGTGAATATACGTATTCTAAGTGTCAACAGTGAATAAATATATTGTACATTAACCCTACATGATGTTTATAACGTCAAACGAATAAAGCATGGATCATGCGAAGCTAAAAGTGAGAGATTACAAACTACAAGGGTTAAATGTGTCAACATGTTTAAGTTTTACCTCTGAGTGACCTTTTGACAAACCCGAAGCTTTGTAACTGTAAATTATGCTCACTAGAATGCACGAGATGAATTTCATAAAGATTCATTATCGTATGAGAAAGTTATGATCAAATTCGTGTGCGAGGGGTTAGAGCGTTAACGTTGAAAGTTATGACTTTTCGGGTTAACCGAAAGTGTCCAGGGACTTGGAAAAGTGGGTATAAGTCCTAAAGCCCTTGTGGGTAAATATAAAGGGGTCAAATTGCAAGAATTAGGCTTAGTTGCCCTTTCGAAAGGCCAAGGGACATTTATGTGGAAAATAGAAAAATTAAAATCTGATAACAAGGTTGAGGCGGGCAGCGTTAAGAGCATCAGTCGCCCAGTATCAGAAAAGGCAGGCAGCCTCCTGTAAACGCGCAGACTCGACCAAAAACATATATTTTAACATGGTGGGCGACCCCTAAACACTCCTAGACACTTAGGGACACATGTTGATGAATTATGGTCAGTGGTAGACCTTGGTGTCAACAATTTGTGGTGAAAATTTCACTATAAAAGGGTCTTGAGTTGAAACCAATTGATCACACCTTCATCTGCATTTTCTGATCATTTCTGGAGCTCAAGCCTTCTCTCAAGTGTTCACATTTCGTGCATAGGACCTTGGTAAGCTTGCTAAACCTTTCTAAATTAAGTTTTAGCTTAGTTATAGCTTGAAAGTCAAACCGTCATAATTAACGGTTGACTTTAAGATTAATCACTAATGGTCCAGTGATTAGTCGAATCAAAAGTAGTTATAAGTTGGTAATTATGTGGGTAATAAAACCTCAAAAGGGTTCCCCCTGATTCCCACTCTAACTAGGTCAAATGTCGGGTCAAACTTGTTAAGAAAAAGTCAACAGAATGTTTAAATTTCAATTTATGCATAATTAGCAATGTAGAACATATACAACCTGTTTGATCATTAATATAACTTGGTAATAAGTTTAAGAACATGTCTAAACATGTTCAACCCGACAATTTCCTGTTTAGACCCGGTTCGGAACCGAAAGTCGCATAATTTGACTTATACTTTGACTTTCAGTTCTGACCCGTTATGGCATGGTTTAGAAATGCCTTAGAGCTTTATTTGGACCAGGTTACATGCTAGTATAACCCTCTGTGATTATACACCTCGGATCATTAGTTATCCAATTAATTCGCATGATTCCGTTAATTGCTCATATGTTGACCATTATGCCCTTATTACCTTAAAACGTGATTTTTGGAAATGTAAAAGAGTAGAAACTTTAATTACTAATATTTAAACTTGCATACAAAATTTGACATCAGTTTGAGGTATAGGTTAAGAGTTATGCTCGTTAGCGTAAAATTAAAGCTTTATGTTAATTAAACGGCGTATTTAGCGTATAGCCTACTTAAACATACTTTTTGATAGCAATCTATTTACCCACTGATGTAATATATTATATTGGGATTTTTAATTAATTTTAGGCTGAGCATAACTCATAGTCGTAGGCTTAATCCGGTAATTGTCGGTTTTGCCCTTACGGGCCATAAAATGAGTTTTACATATCTAAACGACTCCAAACCTTTTGCTACTGATAACATATGATAAATAAATTATTTTAAGCCTTCTAGAATAATAAAAATATCAGCTTTATGTATCAAACCCGGAAATGGCTTCTAATCGCCTTTTAAGCGTTTTTAACGCATAGTATGTGCTATAACCATATTAAACATACAAGGGTTGATACCTACTGATATTTGAGGCAAATTATAATGTTATAACAGTAAGCAAAGTTTGTTAAACTCAGACTTTAGTTTTGAGCTTTTCGGCTTATGTGAAATTACCAAAATACCCCTACGGGGCATAGTTTGGTTATAATTGATAAATTTCACATACCTACAATACCTTACTGTTATAAATTAGTAAACTAAGTATCTTTGATGATTACATCAGACCTGTAACTCAGGATACTACTTAAACTCTTTTACAACCTTTAAAATGACCAAACTACCCCTACGGGGCATAATTTGTGTTTAAATTCGTTTCGGGCATAATAAAAGACACCTTACTGATGTCACAACATATTTGGAGCATATTAACTTAGGAAACCTGTAAATGGCTCTCATTATTACCCGTTACGCTTATTACGCGTTCGGTTCGGTTTATGTAACAAGTTTACATAAATTAGCCGAAACGGGTCAAACCTTATCGGTTTTATCTCAAAATCCAAAATGTGCATGAAGGACCCATATTAAACAAGTCTCTGAACTTGTCGGGTCAAAATCACATTCTATTCGGTCTTCGCTTAATCGTGCGTACAAACCGTATATTTGAAACTAACCGGTCTAAGCTTAAGCTTAACTAAAGACCCGTTAGGATTCTAATATGTTATTATAAACCTTCGTTCCAGATTAGGAGAACCAGTAAAAGCTACTTGCAATTTGCTTATTGTGATTTATGCCACGTGCATCCAAACCAATTTTCAATCATTTTCCAAAATGAGTCAGTTGATTGTATTTACCAGTGTAAACTGACGTATTTTCCCAAAAAGATTAAATGCAGGTACTAAGCGTAATTGGCTGGGATTTCTCCTTAGCATCAATAGAAGTCTCGCAAGCTTAAGATGCCTGAAGTCTGTTGAACTATTAATTCTATTTTATTTTCGATCCATATGTGGATAAACTTCCGAATATTGTGACATTTGATATTACCATATTAAATTCGGTTGTATTATATCTTTTAAATTGCTTCCGCTGTGCATATCAAATATTGTGTTGTTTGACTATTATGTTGCCAACCACGTCACGATACTCCCCCGCCGGGCCCACCGGTGACACGTGGAAATCGGGGTGTGACATGTTGGTATCAGAGCCAACATTGAGTGAATTAAACACTAGCCTTTTGTGTTTAATCTCAGTTACACAATTGCACATATCTAAACTTTCGAGTCTAGACAAATAACATATGACAAATTCTACCTTGTTTGGTTTTTGTTCTGTCCTTTAATTTATATATATTCTTGTCGTTATCTTATATTGCATTGCATTGCATTGACAGGATTAACAAAATGCCGCCAAGATTCTTCAGGAGAAGAGGACGCGGAAAGGGGCCAACCACCGCCCCCAATGACAACGAGGCCGGACCATCAAATATGCGAGCTCCTTCAACCACAGAGAGTGACGACCCCCGGCAAAACCGGAGGAACCTCTTTGAACCGGCTAGACGGTCGGTCTCACACAGCTCCACACCTCCTGTCCAAAACCCTTATGGGCCACAACCGGAGTATGAGCCCAACAACCCGCAACCTTCCTACATACCGTTGCAGCGATCCTTATCGCATAATTCTTTTGGTGACCCTACACCAGTTTTTAGGGGCCTGTTTAACCCGGCAAACTACATAGCAGAACCAGTGGGTTTTAACCCATTGGGACCGGAGGATCATTTCTCGGGAGATCACGCGGACGATATGGACGAGGATACGGACCCCGTCGAACCTGCCAGTGGTACACCAAACCACCCGATAGAGATCTCTGACGGATCTTCTTTCCACGGATCACCCTATGTTGGCCCAGATAGCTTTCAAGCTATGTTTACCAGGCACGAATGGTACTATACACCTCCTCGCCATTCACCGCCTCAGCAGCAGCAACAACAGCAACAGGATCCCTCTGTGGATTCAAGATTTGTGGCAGTCACGCCACCACCTCCACCGCCACCAGTTCAACCGGCACCTCCACAACCGCCAAGGCGTATGAGATCCGGAGCGCGTATTTCTGCGCGAGCAGGAGACTTTCATTTCAGCTCTCCTCGCCAGTCAAGTGGCGACCACTATCCGTCACATCAGGAGGACCCACAAATGGGTGGACCTTCTAACCCAGCTGTACCACAGCCACCGCCGATGGGTCTTGAAAACCCAATTCCAGCATACACGGGTTCCATGGCGTATAACCCGTTTGAACCGCCGACTCACCACAATTATGGTTACGCAGAGGCCGACCCCTACATGGCAGCGGCGAACTACAACACCCAAGGACCCTATGGAGATCCATGGGGAGTAGGGTACCCAACACACGGGTACCAAATCCCTCCAAGACCTATTATCAGGCAACAATCGCAACCACCAAGGTTCTCCCCACCTGAGCGTGAAGAAATTCTGCATAGGTTGGACCATGTAGAACGAGAGTTTCACAGAGAACGAAGGGAACGACAAACTTTCTTCCAAGGATTAACGAGCCTAATTAAAGGGAAGAGTAAGAAGGACCACTAAATCCTTCCATTTGTTGTTGAGCCCCTGCGTGGGCCAGTCTTGCTGTATAAACCCCTGCGTGGGTATGCTTGTTTGTTTTGACCCCTGCGCAGGTCTATCTTTCTGTAAACCCCTACGAGGGTATGTTATTTGTGTAAGTCCCTGCGTGGACTATTATGTTATTTGTTTAAGCCCCTGCGTGGGTATGTATGTTATCAAGCCCCTGCGTGGGTATTTGTGTTATTAAGCCCCTGCGTGGGTAAGTACTTGTTTAAACCCCTGCGTGGGTAAGTTGTTTGTTGAAAAGTCCCATTTAGGGCAACATGTAATCTTTGATAATTAATGGAATCTTATGTTTATAAATTTCATCTTGCTATTATATGCATAAATATTATATATGAAATAAATAAATCAAAATCATTCCTTTTAATAATAATCTGCCTATTTAAATATTGAACAAGAATCTTAAGAGTGAAACCTAGCCTGAGTGTCATTATAAAGACCTGGCCATGATGGTAAGACCTGTTTAAAAGATTCAAATCCCTGTTAACATCTGTAAACATGTTAACACTCCTGGCAGACGTGATTCATTTAAAATCACACACGTCATTATTATATAAGGATCTTTTCAAAGATTCAAAACCTAACTAAATGATCTCCGAATCATGGGTTAAATCATCAATTAAGATGATCATATTTTTACCATACGTGGTAACATTGTAGGATCGTGTTCTGTCCTGTTTGAGACGTTCAGAAGACTTCGTATCCAAATCTAGAGGCGGAAACTAAAGATTTGGTGCAATTTCAGTCACATACACTATAAACTGCTGTTGTATTGATCACTGTTACTATTACAGACTCTGACAGCACTTCGCAGCACTTCGTGGCTCACCGGAAGAAAATACACCAACTACTATCTGATTTCGCTCTGATGTACATATATATAGATGTCTGATTTCGCTTATATGTCCATGACATATAAGCGAAACCCATTGTTACATGAGCGAAACCTTACATAAGACTGACACATAAGCGAAACCTATTTAAACCATATAAGCGAAACCCTGAATAACACACTTTCTAGGGTTTTGTGCCATGACTAAACTATCTCACTTCTAGACTCGATACAAGATGTAATCAACAGACGTAATGCACCAACAAACTCCCCCTCGAATGTTGATGGAGTTGCAGTGTCGAGTCTCTGATCTACTATCTTTATCAGTCTTCAATCTTCATCTTGAAGTATTTCACACTGTAAGAATCCACTATCTCTATCTTCTCTTCTCTTCTCTTTTCAGGCTCCCCCTCTCATTCAGCTGGGATCGAAACCTGACTCATCTCATTCTTCAAATTCATTCTAACATCATTAGGATCGTAAGCTGGCTCTTGACTCAGGTTTTGAAACCTGGTTAACCTGCATAACTCTACCCAAAAATAAATTTTCTTATAACCAATTGTTGATATGATTAAAATGATTTTTACAATGATAATCTCTGATTAACCAATTTTAAAATAATCATTTTCATTTACCAACACACTCTTCCAAACCATCTGTTCATCATGTTTAGCACTCGGAATTTTGAAAATCAGCTCTCCAACACCAGTTGTCGAAAATCTTTTTGTATTTTTCAAAATTTATGCTAAAACACACTAAAATCTTTTTGGATTTTTTAATAGAATGAAATGCAGTAAAGAAATATTTACAGACAATATTTTTGTGAGTTCGTGCAAGAGGATCATATCAGTTTTTTTTTTTAGACAAATCACCAACACCGTTAAGCTTCATTTCATTTTAAGCTCTAAACAATTTACCTAGATTGTCAGTATATTGATCCACTTAAATTTTTACACAAAGTTCAACTGATCCGAGATACGAAGTTAATGTTTTAAGCTCTTAAACTTATTCGTGTGTCCCACTACTTGAATATACTCCCGTATCCAGAATCTCAATAATCAATCTTACAGGAGAGAATACTACAATGATATCTGTATATAATTTAGGTATGCGAGGGCCGAGGGATCTCAGATCGATACTTCCATATACGCAGAGAGATATCAGCTTCGACTTTTCGGTGTGTCCCCTTTAGAGGATCTTTTTGCTTACAACAGCAGCATATATCAATTTTATTGTTTCAGCATGCTGAGGGTTTAATGCTGTGTTTCAAGCATTGCAGCAAGTATTAGCCAGGGACTAGGTCAGAACTACCGTTCAGCAGAAGTCCCGGAATAATACCCCAGATATCATAGAGTATAAAGACCTAGTATATCAGATTAAGAGACCTTTCAAACGAGATTTCAGGGGTTACCTATATATCCAAGTTTGTGTTAACCCACAGAACAAGCAAGTTTGAAATTTAGGTTTATATCTCGTCACAATCTACTAAATGTGCAAAAACCTACTGACATATCCACAGTAAGATTGTTTATCACATTTTTACTTTACATTTCTTTAGCATGTTGTGATCGTCCACTGATGTACTATCATTTCCTCTTTTATACAACAAAACTCATTTTTGATTTTATCATGTTTTTGGCTTTTTCAAATTTCCAAATGTTTTTGGATTTTCTGAAATTTCTACTCCCCCTAAAATGCAAACACATTTTAGGAAATTTGAAAACAAACTGTACAGAAACATGACAACTGATATCGAATTGCCTCAATTCTCCATCCATTTGGCATAAACAATCAGAACTCCCCCTCACAACAAACCATTTTCTCATTAAGATTTCAAAACACTTAAGTTTGTTTTAATCAAAATGATTTTTCCGGAAAATAAGTTTGTTTTTACCACTTGTAGAGTTAGGGATTTGGTTCATCACATTGTTGTTTTTTTTAACCACTTGTAGAAAATCAGATACAACTTAATGTCCCTGATTTACCACTTGTACGAAAAACACAATCAAATACACAGAATGATGCCGATTCCTGATCCACGATTACCAACTTGGGATCTCCGGCAAGTCCACAGACTCATTGTTCATAGTATGAACCATCCCAGTCACGAACTAGAGATGGTTCAACTTTCTCCTTCATCGTCTTCTTTTCATAAAACTCCTTCGTTCCTTTGACCTTCCTGTCAATCATTTTACCAAAAATATGATGAACTTTAGAGTTAAAGACTTTCTCAACATCGAAATCCTTTTTGTCATCATAAAATTGGTTTGATATTTCAACTTTACCAATTTTCTTCTTAAAATTTTCATCCTTCAATGATGAAAAATGAACATCATCCACAGTCATAACTGATTTTTCACTTTTTACCTCAACCTGTGGCTCAACTAACTTTATAGAATCAGTTTCATCGCCAGAAGATAGCTCCTCTGATTTTGACCCATCAGAATCATCGCTAGAACTATCAACAGACTTCTTAACAACCCATTTCTGGTTGTCAAGATTTCCTCTTTTCTTGTAAAACCTATTTGAACTTTCACCAATTTCAAAAATAGAATTTTTGAATAATTTGGTTCGGTCAATTGGCGGTTCAAACTTAACCACTTTTTCTTTTTTTTTACTAAAAACTCCCTGTTTTGATGATATTGCCTTAGAACAATCTCTGGCAATGTGTCCAACAATGTTGCATTGGAAACAGGTTCTCGTATCTTTCCTTTGTCCAGCAAACTTCATCTCTTCTTGCTTCGTTGCAAGAAACTCACTATTTGACTGCCTCCAAAACTTTTTCTTTTCTTCCTCATCTCTTGATGTACCTGAAACAAATGTCATCTTTGCTTTAAAATCACGAACATATGTTTCATTTTTCTGTTTTTCTGTTGGAGTAAAACCAAGACCTTTCTTTTTGAAATTACGGTTAGGGTTTGGTTTCTTATGAAATCCAGAACCAGAACTGTAACCTTTTTTCTTGTTTAGTCTTTGTTGTACTCTTGAGGTGTATTTTTTAGGTTTATCAATAAGGTTTACATCTTTTAATTCAGAAATATTGATTTCTGTTAGTTTGAAAATCTTTTTGATCATCTCAGTTTTTACACCTCTTAGTGGAAATTCCTCATCAGAATATAATTTGTCAGAATCATTCAATGTATATGCAACTTTGAATGTTTCGTCACTCAAATTAGATTTTAATAACATGAATTCTTTGTTGTAAACCCTTTTAACTGAAGAATTTTGACTATTGACCGTCGAACTCGAACTTTCAGAACCAGACTTTGACTCTGACTCTGACTTTGACTCCTCAGTTTCATCTTTATCCAACACCTGATCGACGACTTTCTTAATTAACTCAGACTCATGATCAGTGTCAGATGATGTAAACACAACATCAATATTTTCTGGCAAATTGACTGACGACTCCGACTCCCATTGTAAATTTGTTGCTTTTTCGACTCTTTCCTGATTTGGATTCCTGGGCAAATATCCATTTTCTAGCGGGGGTGGACATTTGTTATAACTGACTTCTTGTTTCTTACCAGAATCCTTCTTTTCATTCTTTTTCTTTTTGTTGTTCTTTTCTGGAGTCTTTACTTCAGTCACTTTTCCATCATCCTTCTTTTCTTCAGTTACTTCATCTTCTTCAAATGCCTTCAAGCTTTCAGCAGTTGGATAAATCCTGTCAATGACATAAGAAGAACATGAATAACTTTTCAATAAACGATTTACTCTCTCTGTTTCAATTCTCTGTAATTCCAACTTTTGTTCAAGTACAGCACATTTCTCAATGTAATTGTTCACCACTTTCTGCTTTGTCATATAAGCACCCTGAAGTGTTTTCATTGCTGTTGCTTGTTCTTCACTTGTATGATTGTACTGGTTCATTGCTTTGTTCAACACATCATACGATTCTTTTAAGCTGTTCAAGTTGTAGATCAATGTACTGTTCTGTTTTTTAATAGCTTCACAGTTTTCACACTTTTCTGGAATTTTCTTTGCATCAACTTCATCTTGAACTTTGAATTTCTCAACTTCAACTTTCACTTTCCGTTTAGTCACCAAAAATTCTTCATCATCACTACTCACTGGGGTTTTCACCTTTTTCTTCTTCTTTTTAACCTTCTCATCTTCACTATCACTCTCAGTAAGTAATTTCATATCAGCTTTGAATTTTCTTGCCCAGTATTCTCGATCATCATCACTATCCTCTTCAGCTTTGGCAACAAAAGCTGAATAAGCTGTAGCTTGATCTGGAATATAATCATCCCAAGTAAACTTCTCCCAACTAAAACCTTCTGGTAACTTTTCATCATCCTAATTAATTATCAATGCACTACCATCAGTTTTCTTTGCAGAATTTTGATTAACTGCACAAGCTCTCTTTCCAGAATCTTCACAAATATGTCTTCCATGTGCAGTTTGAGCTTGATGTTGATTTTGTTGTGATGGTTGTTGAGATATTTGATGATAAATTGCCTTGCGATAATAATCATTGTTGTTGTTGAATGGATTTTGAGCTCCACTTGCTTCACGATTTTTACACTCTCTCTTGAAGTGTCCTTTCTCCCTACAGCGAAAACAAGTAACTTTGGATTTATCAAAACCCAAAGTAGAATTTCCAGCTTCACGAAGATCATCTCTCCCCGTGATTTGCTTGAATTTCTCAGCTCTTCTCAACACACTAGCTAAGCACCATTTTATATCCATCAACTCCATCTCTTCAGCATCGATCTGGTCGTAATCTTCCTTAGTCAGCATTGGATTTCCGATTCGACCTGCAACAAAACAAGTATAAGATTCCAAAACCATTCCTAATAAAGACATTTGGTTTTTGGCAACTTCATCAGAATAATCTTGATCATTATCAAGATTTAAAACAATATTGCACTGAAGTTTTCTCCCACTTTTTGTTGCTGAAATGTTTGGATCAAAAGATGAAAATGGTGTGAAACTTGATTTGCTGTTTGATCCTAATGATGAACTTCCAGATGAATTCTTGGCATTGTATGCAGTTTCTATTTTTGGAGATGCATTTGAAGACTTCTCATTTACTCCTGCTTTGTAGTACAAACCAATATCCTGTTCACCATCAAAATCTTTCATCCGAATGATCTTTCTTTGTTCCATTTCTTGTGCTTCCAACTTTTCTATGAACTTGCTGAGTGTTAAATGATTGAACCCCTTTTTGTTCCTGAGCATCATCAAATATGTACCCCAGCTTTCATGTGGCAAAGCATCAGCAAGTTTCTCAATCAATTCCTCATTATCTTTCTCAATACTTAACCTCTTCATGTTCGCAAGTAAATTGCAGTATCTTTCTATAATCTCTCTCGTACTTTCATTCTTTAAACCACGAAACAGATCAAATTCCTTTTTCAGAAGTGATTTCTTGCTTTTGATCATTTCTTCACTTCCACGAAACTTTGACCTCAATGCTTTCCAAATCGAATAAGATGTTCCGTTGTGCTGCAACAATACCATAATATCCTCTTTCACTGCTTGTTGAAGAAGATTCAACATCATTTTTTCATCTTTATATTTCTTCCTAGCATCGGCACTAAGATCTTTAATCGGAACGGGTTCTTCATCATCATTCAATGGCCGGATGTACTTTGTTTCAACACATTCCCAAGCATCTAAATAATTCGCTTGTACCCAATTCTCAAATCGACTTTCCCATCCTTTATATTCCTCGATGTTCATAAGTTTGGGCGGTTTCTGCATTGTTCCAGTTTCATTTTCCAACATTGTGTTTTGAGCAATACTCATCGAACTAGTTGGAGTAGCAAATGCATTGAAGAAATCCTCGTCCATGTTTCAAATTTCAAAAATTTTCCCAGCAGACCTTTAAAGCGAAATCTAATATAACCGCAAAAGCGAGACCACTTTGTACGTTGGAGCGAAACCTTAAACTGTTCACTGGAGCGATACCCTAAATGACACTGGAGCGAAATCTATTCGATCCTTTAGAGCGAAATCACAAGTTGCCACTAAAGCGAAATCAACTCATAATTGTCCATATAAGCGAAATCATATATGTGTCGTTGGAGCGAAATCACATGCTGATGTCATCTTTGGTCATTGTCATAAAAGCGATACCCCTAAAAACTTGATTTCTAGGTTGATTTTAATTCTGAAACTTTCAAGGGTTTGTTAATGTATGATTCCGAGTGCAATGTGTGATTTTGAGCCAATTTTACCGTGAAAATTTTTGAAAAATGTAAGAAAGTGTAGAAAATGAGATGAAATGCGGCTGAAATGGCAAGAACTCTTCCTCCTGAGCTCTGATACCACTTGTAGGATCGTGTTCTGTCCTGTTTGAGACGTTCAGAAGACTTCGTATCCAAATCTAGAGGCGGAAACTAAAGATTTGGTGCAATTTCAGTCACATACACTATAAACTGCTGTTGTATTGATCACTGTTACTATTACAGACTCTGACAGCACTTCGGCAGCACTTCGTGGCTCACCGGAAGAAAATACACCAACTACTATCTGATTTCGCTCTGATGTACATATATATAGATGTCTGATTTCGCTTATATGTCCATGACATATAAGCGAAACCCATTGTTACATGAGCGAAACCTTACATAAGACTGACACATAAGCGAAACCTATTTAAACCATATAAGCGAAACCCTGAATAACACACTTTCTAGGGTTTTGTGCCATGACTAAACTATCTCACTTCTAGACTCGATACAAGACGTAATCAACAGACGTAATGCACCAACAAACATAGTGCCTACGGGCCCTGCTCATTTTCATATGAGCCAAAAGACAGTGGTAGCAATGACTCCCTGTCAGATAAAGGTAATGAACTAGGTTCAAACCTTCATGCTTTGATTATCTGAAATCATAGCTTATAATTTATAAACGTCCTTGTGACTAGGCCTATTGTGCCAGTATACCTTAAAAAGCCTTGATTCTCTGAAATCATAGCTTATAATTTAAAATGTCCTTGTGACTAGGCCTATTGTGCCAGTATACCTTCATGTTTGATTCTCTGAAATCATAGCTTATAAATTAAAATGTCCATGTGACTAGGCCTTTTGTGCCACAAATAAAACTGTTATTGTTTTATAATTAGGATAAATTATGATAGAAATCCTAAATAAATATGATTAATAAATTAACCAAATATGGTCTCTGTTTACCATGGTTAATGAATTACCCTAAGGGGCGATTCCATAATAAACCCCCAAATAAACTATTGTCCTTGTTTTCTGTAACAGTTCAATTAAAATGGCTAACTCAGACGAGATAAATAGTCATCCAGTGGAGAACATTGATAACGCCCGGATTAATTTAACGGGTGCTGAATTAAAAGCGTTGGTCGACGACGCAGTTACAAAGGCATTGGAACGGCAGTACGAAGAGTATAATGGGACTCGTAGTAGGACCCTGTCTACACAGCCTTCAAAGCCACCGTCCAAGAAGGACGAACCGAAGAAAGATGATGATCGACACTCCTCGAACTACCACAGTGCTCCATCTCAGCAGGTTGTACTAAACCAAGGACCCCGTGACAAGGGTTGCTCGTATAAATATTTTGTTTCCTACAAACCCCGTGATTTTACTGGGGAGAAAGGAGCCATCGACTGTATGACATGGCTGGACGAGATGGACACAGTTGTGGATATCAGCGGATGCGCTGAGAGGGATATAGTCAAGTTTGTGTTGCAGTCTTTTAAGGGTGAAGCTTTAGCATGGTGGAGATCTCTGATTCAAGCCACCGGGAAAAATCCCATTTTACAACATGTCGTGGGATCAATTTGTTGCCCTCATCAGGGAAAATTACTGCCCTCAGCATGAGGTGGAGAAGATAGAGTCTGATTTTCTATCATTGGTGATGACAAACCTTGACTGTCAAGCTTACCTAACGAGCTTCAACATGATGTCTCGATTGGTTCCATATCTGGTAACCCCGGAGCCAAAAAGAATAGCTCGTTTTATCGGTGGTTTAGCCCCAGAAATCAAGGCAAGCGTGAAGGCTTCTCGGCCAGCTACTTTTAGATCTGTAGCTGACATATCCTTATCCCTCACTTTGGATGCGATCAGGCAGAGATCGTTGAGGAATAAGGAGGCTGAGAAGAGAAAACGTGAAGATGATGGTTCACGAAGATCGAACAAGAAACACCGTGGGAACGGTGACAACAAGAAAGGATCGGAGTCAAGGAAAGATGGGCATCACTCTGGTGAGAAGCCCAAATGCAAAATTTGCAAGAAACAACACTATGGAAAGTGCAGACTCAAGTCAAACTCACAGACTCAGTAAAAAACATATGCATGTGGAATGTGCAAGTCCACGGATCACAAAACCTTGGATTGCAAGAAGATGAAAGACGCAACGTGCTACCGTTGCAATGAAAAGGGTCACATTAAAACCAACTGCCCTAAGTACACCAAGAAGCCTGAAGAGGCCAAGAAGACTAATGCTAGAGTCTTCAGAATGGACGCAAAGGAAACCATTCTAGACGACAACGTTATTACAGGTACTTTCCTTGTAAATGATGTCTTTGCAAGAGTATTATTTGATTCAGGCGCTGATAAGTCGTTTGTAGATCATAAGTTTTGCAAATTGCTGAAATTACCTGTCAAAAGCTTAAGTGTAAACTATGAGGTGGAGTTAGCAGATGGCACCATAGAAACCGTCTCAACTGTGTTAGAGGGACGTGTTATGTCCATTAAGAACCACTCTTTTCCTCTATCCCTACTTCCCTTTAAATTGGCTGGTTTTGACATAGTTTTGGGTATGGACTGGTTATCTCATAACCACGCCCAAATTGTCTGCAACAGAAAGCAAGTGGTGATAAAGACTCCGTCTGGTGAATCACTTACCATTCGGGGAGATACCCAGTATGGATTGCCTGAGCAAGTGACTATGCTCAAGGCTTCCAAGTGTTTAAAGAAGGGTTGTGTCA
The DNA here is from genome assembly GCA_030545235.1 of Helianthus tuberosus. Classification (NCBI taxonomy): domain Eukaryota; kingdom Viridiplantae; phylum Streptophyta; class Magnoliopsida; order Asterales; family Asteraceae; genus Helianthus; species Helianthus tuberosus. The sequence goes on along the minus strand of CM060414.1, from coordinate 146,514,919 downwards.
TCTACATGGCACAAGTGATTATTGATGAACCTAAACCGAAGATAGAAGACATTCCAGTCATTTCTGAATACCCTGAAGTTTTTCCGGAAGAACTACCTGGTTTGCCACCAGATAGACAAGTGGAATTCAGAATTGATATCATCCTCGGAGCAGCACCGGTTGCTAGAGCACCTTATAGGTTGGCGCCCACAGAAATGAAGGAATTGAGGACACAACTGGATGAACTGCTAGCTACAGGTTTCATTAAACCTAGTTCGTCTCCATGGGGAGCGCCAGTCCTATTTGTGAAGAAGAAGGATGGATCGATGCGTCTGTGCATCGATTATCGTGAGCTTAATAAAGTCACGATAAAGAATAGATACCCATTACCAAGGATCGACGATTTGTTCGATCAATTGCAAGGAGCAAGTTATTTCTCGAAGATTGACTTGAGGTCAGGCTACCATCAGCTGAAGGTCAGAGATGAAGACGTACACAAAACTGCATTTAGGACTCGTTATGGTCATTACGAGTTCCTAGTGATGCCTTTTGGGCTCACTAATGCACCGGCCGCGTTCATGGATCTCATGAATCGCGTTTGCAAGCCGTACTTAGATAAATTTGTCATCGTTTTCATCGACGACATTCTCATCTATTCTAAAAATCAAGCTGACCATGAGAAACACCTTCGTTGTATTCTCAAACTTCTACATCAGGAGAAACTTTATGCCAAATTCTCTAAATGTGAATTTTAGCTTCGAGAAGTCCAATTCCTTGGACACGTGGTTAGTGAGCGTGGTATCCAAGTGGATCCCGCTAAGGTTGAAGCAGGTATGAACTGGAAAGAGCCAAAGACGCCTACAGAGATTCGTAGCTTCCTGGGATTGTCAGGATATTACAGGCGTTTCATCAAAAATTTTTCAAGGACTACTGCACCCTTAACTTCCTTGACTAAGAAGAAAGTAAAGTTCATTTGGGGCCCTAAGCAGCAAGAGTCCTTTGATATTCTGAAGCAAAAGTTGAGCAACGCCCAAGTTCTGACATTGCCAGATGGAATAGAAGAGTTCATGGTTTACTGCGATGCATCGCACACTAGCATGGGATGTGTGCTTATGCAGAAAGGCAAGGTTATTGCCTATGCTTCAAGACAGTTAAAGGTGCATGAAAAGAATTACACCACCCACGACTTGGAGTTGGGTGCCGTTGTATTCGCACTAAAACTATGGAGGCATTACTTATATGGTATTAAGAGTGTGATCTATTCTGATCACAAGAGCCTTCAACATCTGTTTAATCAGAAGGAATTAAACATGAGGTAACGCCGTTGGATGGAAACTTTAAATGATTATGATTGTGAAATCAGATACCATCCCGGCAAGGCGAATGTAGTCGCCGATGCCTTGATTCGAAAGGAGAGGGTGAAACCCATCCGAATCAATGCCAAGCGCATGGAGATAAAGAACAGTTTGACTGAAAGGTTATTAGCTGCACAGAAGGAAGCTGTGTTGGAAGCTAACTATCCTAATGAAAAGCTAGGGGTAACTGAGGAGCAGTTAACTCTTAGCAAGGACGGAATTCTAAGATTAAATGGACGAATATGGGTTCCAATTTATGGAGGACTTCGAGATGTCATCCTCCAGGAAGCCCATAGTTCCAAATACTCCATTCATCCTGGAGCTGATAAGATGTACCAGGATCTAAGGGCAAATTATTGGTGGATAGGCTTGAAAAAGTCTGTAGCCACCTATGTAGCTAAATGCTTGACATGTGCGCAAGTCAAAGCCGAGCATCAAAAGCCGTCAAGTTTGCTACAACAGCCTGAACTTCCTACGTGGAAGTGGGAAATGGTAACTATGGATTTTATCACCAAGTTACCTAAGACCAGGAAAGGAAATGATACAATATGGGTTATAGTTGATAGACTGACTAAGTCAGCACATTTCTTACCCATCAAGGAGACTTATAGCTCCGACATGTTAGCCCAGTTATACGTGGATAAGATTGTAGCCTTACATGGCATACCTGTGTCTATTATCTCTGACAGAGATACTAGATACACGTCACATTTTTGGAAAAGTATCCAGCAATCTTTGGGCACGCGTTTGAATTTCAGTACAACTTACCATCCTCAGACAGACGGTCAGAGTGAGCGTACTATTCAAACATTGGAAGACATGCTACGTGCATGCGTAATCGATTTGGGTGGTAGTTGGGATAAGCACCTACCACTAATTGAGTTCTCCTACAACAATAGCTACCACACCAGCATAAAGGCTGCGCCTTTTGAAGCCTTATATGGTAGAAAGTGTAGAACGCCAGTTTGTTGGGCGGAAGTTGGAGATGTCCAATTATCAGGACCAGAGATAGTGTTCGAAACGACGGACAAGATTGTCCAGATTCGTGACCGTCTCAAAGCTGCCCGAGATAGGCAGAAGAGTTACGCAGATCCAAAGCGTAAAGCTTTTCACTTCGAAGTAGGTGATAAAGTGTTGCTGAAGGTATCACCCTGGAAGGGGGTGATGCGATTTGGTAAGAAAGGCAAGCTAAGCCTGAGATACATAGGACCTTTCGAGGGTATCGAACGTATCGGGTCAGTCGCCTATAAGTTAAACTTACCAGAAGAGCTCAGTGGAATTCACGATGTGTTCCACATTTGCAATCTGAAGAAGTGCTTCGCTGATGAATAACTGGTTATACCACATACAGATGTGCATATAGATGAGAGCTTGAAATTTGTGGAAAAACCTTTGTCAATTGAAGATCGACAGGTTAAGAATCTTCGAAGAAAGCATGTACCTATTGTAAAGGTCAAATGGGATGCCCGTAGAGGTCCCGAATTCACGTGGGAAGTTGAATCCATGATGAAAGAAAAGTACCCTTACTTATTTCAGTAAATCTCGGGTCGAGATTTATTTTAAGGGGGTGAGGATGTAACACCTCGAAAATTCACGTCCTAAAATGTGTAGACACGTGTCATATGTTTAAACGTGTGAAAGAATATTATGAAAGGACTAAAGTTGACAAACATGGAAAGTATGTGAATATACGTATTCTAAGTGTCAACAATGAATAAATATATTGTACATTAACCCTACATGATGTTTATAACGTCAACGAATAAATCATGGATCATGCGAAGCTAAAAGTGAGAGATTACAAACTACAGGGGTTAAATGTGTCAACATGTTTAAGTTTTACCTCTGAGTGACCTTTTGACAAACCCGAAGCTTTGTAACTGTAAATTATGCTCACTAGAATGCACGATATGAATTTCATAAAGATTCATTATCGTATGAGAAAGTTATGATCAAATTCGTGTGCGAGGGGTTAAAGCGTTAACGTTGAAAGTTATGACTTTTCGGGTTAACCGGAAGTGTCCAGGGACTTGGCAAAGTGGGTATAAGTCCTAAAGCCCTTGTGGGTAAATATAAAGGGGTCAAATTGCAAGAATTAGGCTTAGTTGCCCTTTCGAAAGGCCAAGGGACATTTATGTGGAAAATAGAAAAATTAAAATCTGATAACAAGGCTGAGGCGGGCGCGTTAAGATTAAGGAAATCTTATGCGGGCCGCGTCAGTCGCCCAGTATCAGAAAAGGCAGACAACCTCCTGTAAATGCGCAGAATCGACCAAAAACAGATATTTTAACATGGTGGGCGACCCCTAAACAGTCCTAGACACTTAGGGACACATGTTGATGAATTATGGTCAGTGGTAGACCTTGGTGTCAACAATTTGTGGTGAAAATTTCACTATAAAAGGGTCTTGAGTTGCAACCAATTGATCACACCTTCATCTGCATTTTCTGATCATTTCTAGAGCTCAAGCCTTCTCTCAAGTGTTCACATTTCGTGCATAGGACCTTGGTAAGCTTGCTAAACCTTTCTAAATTAAGTTTTAGCTTAGTTATAACTTGAAAGTCAAACCGTCGTAATTAACGGTTGACTTTAAGATTAATCACTAATGGTCCAGTGATTAGTCGAATCAAAAGTAGTTATAAGTTGGTAATTATGTGGGTAATAAAACCTCAAAAGGGTTCCCCCTGATTCCCACTCTAACTAGGTCAAATGTCGGGTCAAACTTGTTAAGAAAAAGTCAACAGAATGTTTAAATTTCAACTTATGCATAATTAGCAATGTAGAACATATACAACCTGTTTGATCATTAATATAACTTGGTAATAAGTATAATAACATGTCTAAACATGTTCAACCCGACAATTTCCTGTTTAGACCCGGTTCGGAACCGAAAGTCGCATAGTTTGACTTATACTTTGACTTTCAGTTCTGACCCGTTATGGCATGTTTTAGAAATGCCTTAGAGCTTTATTTGGACCAGGTTACATGCTAGTATAACCCTCTGTGATTATACACCTCGGATCATTAGTTATCCAATTAATTCGCATGATTCCGTTAATTGCTCATATGTTGACCATTATGCCCTTATTACCTTAAAACGTGATTTTTGGAAATGTAAAAGAGTAGAAACTTTAATTACTGATATTTAAACTTTCATACAAAATTTGACATCAGTTTGAGGTATAGGTTAAGAGTTATGCTCGTTAGCGTAAAATTAAAGCTTTATGTTAATTAAACGGCGTATTTAGCGTATAGCCTACTTAAACATACTTTTTGATAGCAATCTCTTTACCCACTGATGAAATATATTATATTGGGATTTTTAAAGATTTTTAATTAATTTTAGGCTGAGCATAACTCATAGTCGTAGGCTTAATCCGGTAATTGTCGGTTTTGCCCTAACGGGCCATAAAATGAGTTTTACATATCTAAACGACTCCAAACCTTTTGCTACTGATCACATATGATAAATAAATTATTTTAAGCCTTCTGGAATAATAAAAATATCAGCTTTATGTATCAAACCCGGAAATGGCTTCTAATCGCCTTTTAAGCGTTTTTAACGCATAGTATGTGCTATAACCATATTAAACATACAAGGGTTGATACCTACTGATATTTGAGGCAAATTATAATATTCTAACAGTAAGCTAAGGTTGTTAAACTCAGACTTTAGTTTTGAGCTTTTCGGCTTATGTGAAATTACCAAAATACCCCTACGGGGCATAGTTTGGTTATAATTGATAAATTTCACATACCTACAATACCTTACTGTTATAAATCAGTAAATTAAGTATCTTTTATGATTACATCAGACCTGTAACTCAGGATACTACTTAAACTCTTTTACAACCTTTAAAATGACCAAACTACCCCTACGGGGCATAGTTTGTGTTTAAATTCGTTTCGGGCATAATAAAAGACACCTTACTGATGTCACAACATATTTGGAGCATATTAACTTAGGAAACCTGTAAATGGCTCTCATTATTACCCGTTACGCTTATTACGCGTTCGGTTCGGTTTATGTAACAAGTTTACATAAATTAGCCGAAACGGGTCAAACCTTATCGGTTTTATCTCAAAATCCAGAATGTGCATGAAGGACCCATATTAAACAAGTCTCTGAACTTGTCGGGTCTAAATTACATTCTATCCGGTCTTCTCTTAATCGTGCGTACGAACCGTATATTTGAAACTAACCGGTCTAAGCTTAAGCTTAACTAAAGACCCGTTAGGATTCTAATAGGTTATTATAAACCTTCATTCCAGATTAGGAGAACCAGTAAAAGCTACTTGCAATTTGCTTATTGTGATTTATGCCACGTGCATCCAAACCAATTTTCAATCATTTTCCAAAATGAGTCAGTTGATTGTATTTACCAGTGTAAACTGACGTATTTTCCCAAAAAGATTAAATGCAGGTACTAAGCGTAATTGGATGGGATTTCTCCTTAGCATCAATAGAAGTCTCGCAAGCTTAAGATGCCTGAAGTCTGTTGAACTATTAATTCTATTTTATTTTCGATCCATCTGTGGATAAACTTCCGAATATTGTGACATTTGATATTACAATATTAAATTCAGTTGTATTATATCTTTTAAATTGCTTCCGCTGTGCATATCAAATATTGTGTTCTTTGACTATTATGTTGCCAACCACGTCACGATACTCCCCCACCGGGCCCACCGGTGACACGTGGAAATCAGGGTGTGACATAGGGTGTAGGGCACCTTGACTTTAAATTAATGCCTAATGGAGTTTCTAATCATTTAATTTTTACTTGGTAATTTTGTTTACTAACTTTATGATTTGTAGATTTCCCACCAGGCCCACAAAGAAAAGTATCAAGATCTGCTCTAGATTCTTGATACAAATGGTGACACTTAGCTAGGTCAGGTCAGTCAGTACAAGGTATGTTAATCTAACAAAGAATTCAATTTCGTTCAGTTTTGTCCGTTAATTTGTTTTTGATTCGGTTAATTGGTTTTCTGCTCACCCCTACTTTTAGGAAGGTTGTTGGTGTAAGGATTAAGGATGAGACTAAAGTGATCGAATGGGAAGTTGTGAAACTCTAGATTGACCGTCTGGCGGTGAGTGGAGCAGCGTCTAAAACAGGGAAATTGACTTTGAAGACTCGAAATGGAGACAGTGTACAATCTTGGGGCTAGGATGATTGAAGCTTTGGGGAAGGACAAAGTTCAGAGTGGTGATGTGATTGCAATTGATAAGGCTTCGAGGAAGATAACGAAACTTGGGAGGTCGTTTTCGAGGTCTAGAGATTATATGATGCAATGGGACTGCAAACGAAGTTCGCGCTATGTCTTGATGTTGAGTTGCAGAAGAGGAAATATGTGGTCCATTGCGTTACTCTTCATGAAATTGATGTATTAATAGCAAGTATGTGTTCTACACTCTGCTGGTTGTTTATTTTAACTGCAACTTGGTTACATTACATTGCAAGTAACATAGTTTTTTTTATAAGAAAGTCAAATGTGTTTGCATTGAGCCAAATTGTGATTTTTGGTTGCTGGTTATACCAATTGAACTGTATTGTACATTTGTACCAACACTCTTTGCTGATGCCTATGTGTATACACATTGTTCGTGTAGCTAAGTGTAACACCCATATTTTTAATTAATGTAAAGATACGATATGTGTAAATTCTACGATCATTTTATATAATAAGATCCAAAAGTAGAGTATTAAAGTATCAACATTAGTTTTCTATTGACTAATTTAAAACATTTCAAAGGTTGTTTAACAAGCTGTTCACATCACAAACATTGTTTAAACCGAGTCAATATGTGCGGAAGATTCAAAGGTATGTGTTCGGTTCTTCAAAAGTTGCTTGATCGTCATCCGTGAATCTTTGAGTACCTAAAACTGTAATGTTTACATAAACATTTATGTTAGAATAGTTGGAAATAATACTTGATTTAAATTACAATCGAAGTAAATTTGAAGTTTTACACTTAAACAAAAATTCATAAAATTTCAGACCTTACCGCAACTTACGGTTCCACCGTAAGTTACGGTGGTCAATTTTTCAATAAGGATCCACCGTAAAACAGTAGACTCCCACCGTAAGCTTCTGACATCTACCGTAAGTTACGGTGACGCCGTAACTTATGGTAGTCGCTGTAACAATCTGTTTTGGTATCTTGTTTGTTTTGCCCAAACCTATTTCTCAATTTCCTTTTTCCAGCCAATCAATACACTGATTTTTCATAATCAAATAGGTCTTTTATAATTGTTAACAAAGACCGGATAAACGTATTACAATACATGCCATGCCTTGATTGGTTATTTGACCCATTTAGCTCATCTAAGGGATTCATCCATTTTTGATGACAACCAATGAGATCTAACCAATTTCTTGGCCTATTATTTGAACTAGCGAACCCATCGCTTAATTCCAACTCGACTTTTATTCACCAAATAATTACATACATACTAGACAACAAAATTAACTCAAATGTAACAAGCCAAGTTACATACCTTCAAAGTGGGCCTTTTAAACGTGGTTCGCCACCCGCTTGTCCGCTTGACGCTCCTGCGCCCGTTCTTATAGAGTTCATTCATCATATGTTTAGAACTCTCTTCTAATCATAATTCGCATAATGCACCAAACATCATGATTATGCGGTTAAACTTGAAATTTCAGTTTTAAGCCTTTATAGAGGCATTTTAACAAACACTTCATGAGCAGATTTTTACATGATTAAACATCAAATCTCTAGTTTATCAATTAGCCATAATTTCACAACATTCAACCTTTTTACATGATTGATAACTTCTAATTTTCTGGAATCGCTTCAAAATTGTCAATTTACACTAGATCAACAATCTATTTCCTAGTGTTCATCAAATTACACATAACTCACAAATCACCTACAATGGTGTTCATAGGTTTCACTACAATTTCATATGATTTCTACTTATATTGGTCTAGGGTTTGTCCCTAAACACTATAGTTGTTCCTTAATCATCATAACACATACATGGAAGCCTAATTTCAGATTTTTCCCAATTCATGAGAATTTCAAATTCAGAGTTTTCCTTAAATTTTACATACCTTGGAATCCTCTTGCGACGAGGATCAATAATCTATGCTCGGATTTTGATTTGGGACAGGATTTAACCTTCAATTTGAGAGTTCTAGTGATTTTAGGTTTGTGAGAGTGGGGTGTCGCCCCTGCTCTTCTCTTGTACGACCAGACCCTTCAAAAATGGGGGTTTGGTTTGATTTTTATTAAAAAACAATATTATAGTTTCAATTTTAACAACTAAGGTCCCTCTACTATGTTCAACATATAGTTTGGTAGCTTTTAACCTTGTAATAAACCATTTCTAGCCAATTAACTAACTAGGTACAAATTCCTAATTAGTAAATTCTCGTTATTTATACTTTATAATTTTAATATAAAGTTTTATATTTTCAGGGTGTTACAAGTCCACCCCCCTTAAAAAGGGTTTCGTCCCCGAAACCGAAGTACGTACCATATAATGTAGGGTAGAGTCGTCGCATCTCTTCCTCGGACTCCCACGTAGTGTCCGAGCCTTTTCTATGCTCCCATCTGATTTTGACTTGATCAATTTGTCTATTTCGTAAGTATTTGACCTTTCGATCTAAAATCTCCACCGGTCTCACCGCATAATTCAGGATATTATCTACTTCGATATCATCGAAATGAATATAAGTTGTTTCATCCGCTAGGCACTTTCGTAATTGTGACACGTGAAACGTGCAATGAATTCCACTTAGTTCTTCCGGTAGCTCAAGGCGGTAAGCTACCTTGCCGATCTTTTCAACGATTTTAAATGGCCCAATAAACCTCGGGCTTAGCTTCCCCCTTTTTCTGAATCTAATAACGCCCTTCCATGGGGAAACTTTTAGCATAACCATGTCACTAACCTGGAATTCGATTGGCCTATTCCTTTTATCAGCATACGCCTTTTGCCTGTCTTGAGCCGCTTTCAAGTGTGCCCGAACTATATCGATCTTCTCATTCGTGGCTCGTACTATATCTTGGTGGGCGAGTTCACGTGGACCCACTTCACCCCAACATACCGGGGTTCGACACTTCCTACCATAAAGCATTTCGTACGGTGCCATTTTAATACTGGATTGGTAGCTATTATTATACGAAAACTCAACTAACGGTAGGTGAACATCCCAACTTCCTCCAAAGTCGATTATACACGCCCGTAGCATATCCCCCAATGTTTGTATTGTTCTTTCACTCTGTCCATCTGTTTGAGGATGGTACGCAGTGCTAATGAACAATTTGGTTCCCATTTGCTCTTGGAAATCTCGCCAGAAATTCGAAGTAAACCGGGTATCCCTATCAGACACGATGGATACCGGTACTCCATGACGTGCTATTATTTCATTGGTGTAAACTTCTGACATCTTTTCTGACGTATAAGTCTCACGGATCGGAATGAAGTGAGCACTTTTCGTCAATCTATCCACCACTACCCATATGGCATCGAAACCACGATTTGTCTTGGGCAACTTGGTTAATAGGTCCATTGTAATATGTTCCCATTTCCAAACCGGAATTTCTAACGGTTGGAGTTTGCCATATGGTTTCTGATGCTCCGCCTTGACTTGTAAACATGTAAAGCATTTTTCCACATACTTCGCCACATCCCTCTTCATTCCGGGCCACCAATAATTTTGTTTCAAATCATTATACATCTTGGCCGCACCCGGATGGATTGAATAACGGGATTTATGGGCTTCATTAAGTAGAAGCGCTTTCACTCCACAAGTATGTGGGACCCATATCCTTCCGGATCGAGTCTTCAACCCGTTATTCCCATCCGACAAATCCTTCAACTGACCGATTATTCTTTCCTTCTTCCAATTCTCTTCTTTCATTGCTTCTAACTGCGCCTCCCGAATACGTTCGAGTATACCCGAGGTCACCACGAGTTGCATCGACCTTACTCGTATTGGGACATAGTCCGCTTTTCTGCTCAGAGCATCCGCTACCACATTTGCCTTTCCGGGGTGGTAATGTATTTCACAGTTGAAATCTTTCACCGTTTCTAGCCATCGCCTTTGTCGCATATTTAACTCCTTCTGATCGAAGAAGTATTTCAAGCTCTTGTGGTCGGTGAATATGGTGCACTTTACCCCATATAAGTAATGCCTCCATATTTTTAACGCAAATACCACCACAGCCAACTCGAGATCGTGTGTGGGGTATTTCTTCTCGTGGATCTTCAATTGCCTCGAGGCATAAGCTATAACTTTGCCTCGTTGCATCAAAACGCATCCGAGCCCCGATAGTGAAGCATCCGAATAAACCACCATGTCTTCGACTCCGTCCGGCAATGTCAGTACCGGAGCTTGAGTTAACTTTTCTTTTAGCGTTTGAAACGCTCTTTCTTGATCGACACCCCAAATGAACTTTTCCTTCTTCCGGGTTAGCTTTGTCAGTGGTGACGCAATCTTGGAGAAATCTTGAATGAATCTCCTATAATATCCCGCGAGCCCCAAAAAGCTTCTAATTTCCGAAGGGTTCTTCGGGGAATTCCATTTTGACACAGCCTCTATCTTTGACGGATCCACCAAAACTCCGTCGGCACTTATGACGTGGCCAAGAAATTGCACCTCTCGTAACCAAAAGGCACACTTAGAGAATTTTGCATATAACCTCTCTCGCCTAAGTGTCTCCAACACCTCTTGTAAATGGTGTGCATGTTCCGCTTCACTTTTCGAATACACCAATATGTCATCGATAAACACGATGACCGACTTATCCAACATTGGCTTGCAAACCCGGTTCATGAGGTCCATGAAAGCCGTGGGTGCGTTTGTTAGCCCAAATGACATCACGAGGAATTCGTAATGTCCGTATCTCATGCGGAAAGCCGTCTTCGGCACATCTTCTTCTTTGACCTTTAGTTGGTGATACCCCGATCTAAGGTCAATTTTTGAAAACCAGTTTGCACCTTGTAGTTGGTCGAATAAATCATCTATCATCGGAAGCGGGTATCGGTTCTTTACCGTGAGTTTGTTTAACTCCCGGTAATCGATACACATGTGCATGCTCCCGTCTTTCTTTCTCACGAACAACACCGGTGCGCCCCAAGGAGACACACTTGGCCTTATGAATCCCTTGTCAAGCAGGTCTTGGATTTGGGACATCAACTCTTGTAATTCCGATGGTGCAAGTCGGTACGGGGCTTTTGCTACGGGTTTCGCGCCCGGAATCAATTCGATCCCGAACTCTATTTCCCGTTCAGGCGGTATCCCCGGTAAATCCTCCGGAAACACATCTTCATAATCTCGTACTATCGGTACATCTCCAATCTTTCGTGATTCTTTTTCGGGCTCATTAGCGTATATCATGAATGCCTTGCATCCTCGCTTTATAAGCTTGTGAGCTTTCAACATTGAGCATACTATAGGGTTGCATCCTTTTTCGCCATAAATGGTGACGTGTTTTCCGCTCGGAGATGTTAGTTTTATCTCTTTACGAAAACACACGACTTTTGCATGGTGATGGGCTAGCCAATCCATCCCAACGACTACTTGAAATTCTCCCATTGACATCGGGATTAGGTTTATCAAATATTCTTCGTCATCAATGCTCAGTTTACAGTTTTTACATACATTACAAACCATAAAGCTCTTGTTATTACCTATCTATACTTCTAATGGCACAGGTAATTTTGTTAGAACAAATGAAGGATGTCGAATAAATCCATATGAAACAAAGGATTTATTCACACCCGTATCAAATAACACGCGTGCAGGAATCGAATTTACAGCAAATATTCCTGAGACCACGTCAGGTTCAACCTTTGCTTCTGCGGCGGTCAATTGAAAAGATCTTGCCTTTGCTTTTGGGGCTTCACCTTTCGGGTTCTGCTCATCCTTCTTTCCAACCGGTTCCGGGCATTCCGACTTTTTGTGACCCGTTCGATAACAATTGTAACAAACCGTCACTTTCTCCGGGCACGATATAGCCATATGTCCTGTTTTCTTGCATATAGGACAAGGCTTATCCTTGTAACGGCATTCGCCTTTATGACCCTTTCCGCAGATTCTGCAACTTGGCGACCCACCTTTCGTATCAGATTTCTTTGCGGTTTCGTTTGTTCGTGCCTTCTTAGCAGGGCTTGGGTTTACATCTTGTGCTTTCCGTTCACCCCGTTCAATGCTCTTTTTCAGTTCGATCTCCCTTTCCCGAGCAGCATTTATGATCTCGGTAAGGGTCTCGTATTTTGAAGGGGTGATAAATTCCCTATACTCAGCACTCAACATGTTATGGTAGTAGTATATCTTTTGTTCTTCATTTGTCACTAGATCATCGCAAAATTTCATCTTATCCATAAACGTTGCCGTAATCTTGTCTATGGTCTCATTTTTGTGCCTAAGTTGCATGAACTCCTCGTTGATTTTATTCATAACCGCCTTGGGGCTATGATGCTTAAGAAATGGCGTCTTGAATTCTTCCCAAGTCATGACCTTAGCAGCTTCAATACCTATCTCTCTCTTTTTGTTATCCCACCAATCTTTCGCTTGACTCCTTAGTTGACCCGTACCATAGGCTACATAGTCATCTTCGTCACAATGGGTTCTCTCGAATACCCCTTCGATATCACTTAGCCATCGTTGGCACACTATTGGGTCAACCTCCCCATTATATATTGGTGGTTTACAGGCCATGAATTCCTTGTATGAACAAGGCTTTCGTCCTCCATGCTTTTCCTTTGCTAAATTTGAATCATCTTCCAATTTCTTGATTCTCTCTTCTACTATTGATAAAACTGTGTTTTGAATTTTATCAATAAAGCCCGACAAACTGTTTTCGATCGCCTTTCCAACCTCTTCGGCAATCACTTCCCTCATTTGTTTGGTGACTCTTGGCACCACATTATCATTTCCTCCATCAGCCATCTCTATTTCTGAAATGTTTACATAGGTTGTTAAACATTCCATTTATAACACATGCTTTACTTGTTTTGATTCAATCAAGTTCATAACTTGATTTAATCATTCTTGTTTCAATTCAATCAAGTTCATAACTTGATTTAATCATTCTTGTTTCAATTCAATCAAGTTCATAACTTGATTTAATCATTCTTGTTTCATGCATTTCTTGTTTTTGAGTGAGCTTACACACTCCTTTTCATGCATATTTGTTCATTTCTCATTCTTTACATAATACATAATTTATTAACAAAATAAGTTAATTCTTACCGGACGATCGATCAAGCTTGAACCGAACACTTTGTTGAGAACCTTAGGCTCTGATACCAACTTGTAACACCCATATTTTTAATTAATGTAAACATACGATATGTGTAAATTCTACTATCATTTTATATAATAAGATCCAAAAGTAGAGTATTAAAGTATCAACATTAGTTTTCTACTGACTAATTTAAAACATTTCAAAGGTTGTTTAACAAGCTGTTCACATCATAAACATTGTTTAAACCGAGTCAATATGTGCGGAAGCTTCAAAGGTATGTGTTCGGTTCTTCAAAAGTTGCTTGATCGTCATCCGTGAATCTTTGAGTACCTAAAACTGTAATGTTTACATAAACATTTATGTTAGAATAGTTGGAAATAATACTTGATTTAAATTACAATCGAAGTAAATTTGAAGTTTTACACTTAAACAAAAATTCATAAAATTTCAGACCTTACCGTAACTTACGGTTCCATCGTAAGTTACGGTGGTCAATTTTTCAATAAGGATCCACCGTTAAACAATAGACTCCCTCCGTAAGCTTCTGACATCTACCGTAAGTTACGGTGACGCCGTAACTTACGGTAGTCGCTGTAACAATCTGTTTTGGTATCTTGTTTGTTTTGCCCAAACCTATTTCTCAATTTCCTTATTCTAGCCAATCAATACACTGATTTTTCATAATCAAATAGGTCTTTTATAATTGTTAACAAAGACCGGATAAACGTACTACAATACATGCCATGCCTTGATTGGTTATTTGACCCATTTAGCTCATCTAAGGGATTCCTCCATTTTCGATGACAACCAATGAGATCTAACCAATTTCTTGGCCTATTATTTGAACTAGCGAACCCATCGCTTAATTCCAACTCGACTTTTATTCACCAAACAATTACATACATACTAGACAACAAAATTAACTCAAATGTAACAAGCCAAGTTACATACCTTCAAAGTGGGCCTTTTAAACGTGGTTCGCCACCCGCTTGTCCGCTTGACGCTCCTGAGCCCGTTCCTATAGAGTTCATTCATCATATGTTTAGAACTCTCTTCTAATCATAATTCACATAATGCACCAAACATCATGATTATGCGGTTAAACTTGAAATTCCAGTTTTAAGCCTTCATAGAGGCATTTTAACAAACACTTCATGAGCAGATTTTTACATGATTAAACATCAAATCTCTAGTTTATCAATTATCCCTAATTTCACAACATTCAACCTTTTTACATGATTGATAGCTTCTAATTTTCTGGAATCGCTTCAAAATTGTCAATTTACACTAGATCAACAATCTATTTCCTAGTGTTCATCAAATTACACATAACTCACAAATCACCTACAATGGTGTTCATAGGTTTCACTACAATTTCATATGTTTTCTACTTATATTGGTCTAGGGTTTGTCCCTAAACACTATAGTTGTTCCTTAATCATCATAACACATACATGCAAGCCTAATTTCAGATTTTTCCCAATTCATGAGAATTTCAAATTCAGAGTTTTCCTTAAATTTTATATACCTTGGAATCCTCTTGCGATGATGATCAATAATCTATGCTCGGATTTTGATTTGGGTCAGGATTTAACCTTCAATTTGAGAGTTCTAGTGATTTTAGGTTTGTGAGAGTGGGGTGTCGCCCTTGCTCTTCTCTTGTACGACCAGACCCTTCAAAAATGGGGGTTTGGTTTGATTTTTATTAAAAACAATATTATAGTTTCAATTTTAACAACTAAGGCCCCTCTACTATGTTCAACATATAGTTTGGTAGCTTTTAACCTTGTAATAAACCATTTCTAGCCAATTAACTAACTAGGTACAAATTCCTAATTAGTAAATTCTCGTTATTTATACTTTATAATTTTAATATAAAGTTTTATATTTTCGGGGTGTTACACTAAGTTCTTTGTTTCATAGGCTGATGGAGTAGAGGTGTTCAAAAACCATTGAATCCACTCAAACCAAGCTAAATCGGCCAGTTTAGGAGTGAACCAGTTTAGGAGTGAACCAGTTTAGTTTACGGTTCAAAAAATTGGTTTTCACAATTCAGTTTACGATTTTGAACCGACGCCCCTAAGTGAACTGGCTGAATAGTATTAAAACGATATATATTTTTTAATCTGTATAATTTTAGTGAAAATAACACAACTTTTTCACGTACATAAATCAAATACTTACAAGGCGTATAAGTATTTTTATCTATAATACATATATTATAATTACAACTGTAACCGATTTCATCCTACTAATATTTTTACACATGTTTTTCGTGAACGTTTTAATACTCGAAAGGTAAAAGGTTTGATGTTGTCTAAACCTATCATATTACAAAACTTTGGAAATTCTAATGGCACAATTTTGTGCTAAAAAGGGCCAAAACGGAACGTTTTGGCTGGTTTGGTTGACCCAAACAGCCAGCCGGTTCCGTTTAGCTTTTCCAAAAACTATGCTCATGAAGCATTTTATTATTGGTGTAGGGTTTCCATTATTCCAAGAAGAGAACTTGATAATACCGACATTCGAATTCGGTTTTCGTGTTTCCAAATCCAGCCTTCAAATCGTGTAAGCATGGACTGCGTATTTCGAAATGGTCTTTGAATCTCAGAGAGAGAAACAGTGCCAAGAGTTGTTGTCCTGCTGTTTCTCGGAGTTTTTGGCCGTCCATGGCAGCGGTAGATCTGTGTAATGCTTTCTATCTATCTCTTTTTGGAATATGATCAATCAAAATTTGGTAAATGGGTGTTTCGATCTCTTTAATAATTGAATGAGAACGGTGGTGGTTGGTTTTAGTTTAGGATGCGGAAAAATTTGTCTTTTTGAATTACAATGGCATTATCATATTACCTTAACATGTATTTGCAACAAATGAGCCGTTTGAGAAGGTGGTCAGTTATGGGTTGGTGCCATTTATGATACTTTATTTGGTCAGCGATTACAAGATTGGTCGAGGTTTTGTTTCAGTGGTTTCATTCTCCCTCTTGCTTGAGGGAGAATCTTTTTTTGTCAAGTTTTCTACAAGTTTTCTTTGCGGTTTACTTCCTCCTGTTCGTTCAGGGGTATTGAGACTCAGGAGTCCAGTTAATGTAAGAATTAGTTTTCAAACATGTTTGCGGTTTTATTGCTTTCTACATTTTCTAAAAGTAGTTATATATATTTATATTTAGGCATCAAGGAGTATCAACATATTTTTTGCTTAATCTGGTTTGGCTCTTTGGTTCAGTGGTATAATTCTCTTTACAAGCGTTAGCAAAGGTATGTTGTATAATTACAAAAAAAATTACCTTCATTTCTATATGTAGCCATTTTGACCTGTTTATGATAACATATATGTAGTATAAACCTGTCAATTGGTCTCTTTGTTTTTAACTTTGCTGGAAATGTGACAAAAACAAATGAAGTAAGGGCAAATTGTCTCTAGAATTCAAAGATAAAAAGGGACCTGAAAAAACAGACTTGAATTGAACGGGTAAATAATGATTTTCTTTATGCAGTTACAAATTGAAATATATACATGAAGACACATGGTATTTTCAAGAATTTGTGTTATATGCTATTATTTTGGTTTGTCCATTGTCACTTGGACCTTAACCCATATCCCACATGCTTTTAGGACTCTCAGATTGTGTTGCAATATTAAGATGCAAAAAAGTAAATGAATAAAAGATTATGAGTTAAATGGGTCGTACTTATGTCAAACTGTGAAAGGTAGTGTGGTGTTTCAATTCAAATGTCTACCAAAATTTTACCAACAATCGTTTTTGTTGGATCGCAAGCCCGCCTATTATCGCTTCTTGTTATTATGGTGTTTTAATAAAAAATACGGGCCTGAATTTGACAATCGTTTTTGTATAAATTACCAACAATTTAGTCTTCAACACAACAGAAAAAGGGCATGAATTCGACAATAATTAATCGCCTAAACAAGGGTCTGAATTCGACAAAAAGAAACATAATAATTAATAACTAATAAGGGTCTAAATAAGTGAATTCGACCAAAAACAAAACATAACAATTGAAGTACTGAACAATGGCCGATTGACGATTTGATGTTTACCTGAATACGTGATCCGTGATCGTGAGACTGAGTTCATCGAACAAACTCTATGTTTGGTGGCCCGTGTATGCGTGCAAGACTGAAATCGAAGAACAAAAGAGTGCAGACTCTGTGGCTTCTGGGAGTGTAGACTCTGTGAGTTCTTCGTTGAACCAGGTCTGTCTCCTACTTTCCTGCTATACGATGTTTCAATATCCATGGGGCACTAGTTGCTGCCCAACATGGACTAATTGTTTTTTATTAGTTTATAAAATCATTTGGGTATTGGGTTCACTAACCTAATCCTAATAGGCTAGCTAATCTAAACCATACGATTTTTTATTTTTGTAAGTGAGCCTATGTTATGTTAGTATTTGTTTGGCTATACCCTATTAAATTTTTTTATATATAATATCGGATTTTTTTTAAATTATGTGCCCTACGAAATCACGGGCACTGGCCGGTGGTCCTCCCCGCCCACCTCCAGGGCTGTCCCTGCTCCCCATGGCATGTTTTGATAACATAGTAACTTCATAAAATGATGTTTTTTGGATATAACGAGAAAACCTTTTTTTTAAACTGTGAACTCGCCAACTTTATGTTGACATACTACGCATGCTTGCAGGACCGTAGATGCTGCGCTGGAGTATGCTTGGAGCGTTGTGGTGGTCGTTTAGAATCAGTTGCCGGATTCCTAATTTGGAACTTATGTTTTAAACTATTTATGAGCTTCGTGCTTCCGCTAAACATTTGAACTCGACTTTAAATTAACTATGCTTGGAATTTTATTTTAAACTTATTATGTTTCAGACTTAAACATTATGTCACTAATCATATTGAGGATGGTTTTGTCTTACTTATATTAAATGTTCAATGTGATTGGTTGCTTGATTATGGGCAGTCACACGCCTCGCGGTGGTACTCCGCATGTGGAATTTGAGGGTGTGATAAATTAGTAGTACCTTTGTAGGTTCAGGTCAAAACTAGTATGGGTACGGGTCACGGTTAGTCAAATTGGGTACTGGTTATGGTGGGTCGTTTAAAGAAATGATCATTTTGGTTTGTGTAAGAACGAGCTTGTCAACTTGGACAGTTGAAATGGGTTCTTTAAAAAATTATCAAATAACTAAATAATAATTACAACTATGTTTATTATATGGAAACAAGGAGACTGGTTGGGTTGAATGGCGGGTTGAAACGGTCGGGTCACACACACTGGTATACTAGACCAAACATTTTGTTCCTTTATATAAATTAAAAAAAACTAAAATATTTTTAAAAATAATGTTATTTAACTATGTAGTTCGGGACTCATGTACCCATGACATTATAGCCTAGTGGTATTTTGGGGGTGTGATAAGACTTATGACCAATTGGTTATGGGTTCGATTCCCACAAAGGGGGTTTTCCCAGATTTATTGGGTTTTCTCCTGAATTGGTGTATATGCATTATTGCCTAGTGGAGATGGATATGATCGGGTGGTTCTGCTCGTGACACGATGATACTCCAGTTGTTCGTCAGTGATCCAAATTTGCCGTTAAAAAAAAAAATCGGGACTCATGTATTCTACGTGTCAGTAAAAAACTATCAAAGATCAAGAAAAGAAGGGTGACACTGATACAAGTGTTCGACTAAATCAGCCACGTTTCTATCATCTTCTACGTGTCATCAGAATGTCTCTCCGGGTAACACGTGTTTCGTTAATAGCCCAAGATTTTCATGTGTTTTAACCTTTGTCACCAGTTAAAAACTCTCAACCTCTCACACCCAAAAATCACGATTTTCCGGCAACAATTTCAAAGATCCGGCAACGATTTTCATGTTTTAGGTACTTTTTAAATTTAATCATTTTATTAATGTTTAACCATTTTATTAATGTTAAACAAAATTGATTTTAGTTGACCCGTAGTATTTTTTTTTCTTATCCGTTTAACAGTATTAATCAGACTAGTTAGTAAAAAAAGAAATTTATTATGTTATTTTGAAAATAAAATAAATATTTTCGATGTAGTAAATCTTGAAGTTCATAGATAAGTGTATAATAATCTTCTAATTAAATAATTATAATCTTTTTGATAGAGTAGAGAAGGGTGTCTCCCTGACGAAGGAACACAAATATTGAGAGCGGTGCGCACAGTTTGGTTTGTTGGGTTGTTAGTGTTAGCCGATAATATCACAAGATATTATTGGCATGTATATTGTAATTATTGTGTGCATATTCTGTTAGGTAGAATTGATTTAGTCTACATAATTAATTCCGTAAATTCCTCAATATTGTACTACAAATTGTTTTGCCTATCATTCTAATACAACAAGGAATATTGATTTCCTACATGGTATCATACCTATTGGCTTGATCTCGATCAACCACTGTCATCCATTCCTTCACTTTTTTTTTTCTTTTTCACCCTCTCTTGTATTCTGGTCACAATGAGCGACAAGAGTTCAGACCCCAAAAACACAGAAACCAAATCTCAATCCCTTCACCCAGTGTACACCGTCACAAACATTCAACACAAAGTCCGTATTCTTGACGATGTTGAAGTGTCCTACCCAACCTGGGTCAAATTGTTCATGCTACACGCCACCGGGTACGATGTGGTCAACCATATCGACGGTTCGCCGGCCCCCGAAGAAACCTCCGATGACTACCCGTCTTGGAAGAAGATTGATGCCATTGTCCTACAATGGATATACGGCACCCTCACCACTGACCTGGTAGTCCGAGTGCTTGAAGAAAAGTCCACGGCTCATGAGGCATGGCTACGGGTCAAAAACCTGTTTTTAAACAACAAGGGCCCTCGAGCCGCTGCTCTACAACACGAACTCACCAACCTCACCTTGTCTGCCATGCCGAATTTGGATGCTTATTGTTAGAAAATTCGTGAACTTGCAGATCAACTCACTGCGGTTGACTGCCCGATCAATAACACTCAACGAATCCTGTACCTGGTTCGCGGTCTACCGCGGGAGTATGACACGACCGCATCAATTCTTAATTAGTCCCTCCCGACCTGGGAGGAGGCATGTAATCAATTACAGTCAGAAGCACGTCGTATTGCTGCCCGCTACGCGCTATCTCCGACCCCTGCCATTGCCGCTGTCGTTGATCACCTACCTGAGAAGAACCGTTCCGGCTCTCCACCGTCGCATCATGATGCTCCATCTCAACAGCGCCGTTACAACAAAAATCGGGATGGCAACCGGGATAATCGTCGGGATGGCAACCGGGATAATCGTCGCTCCAGTCGTTCTTCTCCACATGTTTCAGGGACGCCGCATAACAGGTCCCATCCACTAATGCCGTATACTCCTTATTGGGCTCCACAGCAACCCTATAATCAATTTTGGGCTCCTCCCCCATGCCCATATCCTACACAAGGATGGGCTCAGCCTTGGGATGCTAGGCCCACATCACTTTCCAGTAGCAATATGGCATCCTCAAGACAATCAGCAGCCCAGGCCCATCTCACTGAAGCCGACCCTATGGACCCAGCTCAATTAGCGGACGCTGATCAGGCACTTTCCATGGAACCCGGTGATGATCAGTGGCATTTTGACACAGGTGCGTCTTCTCACGTAACTTTCAATCACGAAAAACTTGATACATTTTCCTCGTATTCACCAATATCATCAATATTTGTTGGTAATGGCAATCGTATTCCAGTTTTGGGTTCGGGAAACACCACTATTCCCACATCCTCTAAACCATTACACCCAAAATCAGTCCTATTTAACCCAAAGTTTATTAAAAACCTTATTTCTGTTCGTAAATTCAATGTTGATAATTGGACCTCCACTGAGTTTGATCCATTTGGTTTCTCTGTGAAGGATTTCAAGGATGGTACGATCCTGAGTCGTCACAACAGTACCAATGACCTTTACCCGCTCACTCCCAATGCTTCCGCCACCGCATGCTATGCCTCAACTCAAGACTCTCCCTTTTGGCATGACCAACTTGGACATCTAGGCCAACCTGTCATTGAGTTTCTTAGTTCTAGGCTATTTATTTCTTGCAATAAAATAAAGACACCATTTGTTTGTTAATCATGTCAATTGTCCAAACATAAACGGTTACCGTTTTCGGATTCTACAACTCGAACTTTATTACCTTTTTCCATTTTTCATTGTGATTTATGGACTTCTCCCATTTTAAGTCACGCTGGTTACAAGTATTATATGGTGTTAACTGATGATTTCACTCAATTTACTTGGGTCTATCCGTTAAAATATAAATTCGAAACCTTTACCTAGTTCACCCATTTTCATAACTTTGTGAAAACTCAATTTAACCTACCAATTAAAGTTTTCCAATGTGATATGGGAGGTGAATTTGATAACACCAACTTTAAAATTTTTGCAACCGAACATGGCATCCAATTTCGGTTCTCTTGCCCGCATACCTCCCAACAAAACGGAAAATCTGAGCGCATGATTCGCCGGTTAAACGAGATTATGTTTGCTCTTCTTACCCATGCTAAACTCCCCTCATCTTTTTGGGTCGAAGCCTCACACACGGCTTCCTACCTTCACAACATACTACCTACAAAACTTCACAAAAACCAAACTCCTACCGCCCTTCTTTATCTTCGTCGACCAACATACGACCACCTTCGTGTGTTTGGTTGTTTATGCTACCCCAACCTTTCCTCCACTCGACCACACAAACTTGCCCCCCGCTCCACTCCGTGTATCTTCCTCGGTTACCCCGCCAACTACCGGGGATACCGGTGTCTTGAACTTTCCACAAGCAAAACTATTTTCTCGCGTCATGTTACATTTGACGAGATGCAATTTCCATTTGCACACCCCTCTCGGCCACCTCCATCTCACGAATTCCTCGATCCTTCCCCCCTTATTTTCACCCAACCCACTGTCGCACCCTTTGCTAACACCCATCCAAAACACGGCCCAACCCAACCTCCTCCAACAAATCTACCACCCGGCCCAACACCATCTCCTCAGACAACGGCCCACGCCTCGTCCTTACCGAGCCTCAACTCACCCAACCGCAACATTATGGATCATGGCCCACCTCCACTCTCCAATCCTTCCGCCTCATCTACTCAGCCCTCACCTCATGCGTCGCACAATACCCTCCACCAACAACCACCACACAACCAAACAACAAGAAGCCTAAACCTGCCACCTACTACCACATCTACCCACTCTATGCGGACACGGTATCAATCCGATATTTATAAACCACGTCAACCCATGTCCCTCAACACAATCACTTCTCCATCTATATCTCCCTTACCCAAATCCTATGTCACCGCTCTCACCGATCCAAACTGGATGGTATACCTAGATTTATGAGCTTCTTCTAAAATCTTATTTCTTAATTCACCTTGCTTAGGTACCCAAATTCGTTTCTTATGGAATTTCCAAATTCCATCACTTCCTTGCTCTAATTCCTTTATTTTTCCTTTCATTCCTTCAGCATCATCCTTGATTGCTGTTTCTTGAACATTCTTTAAATGTTCCATTAAATCTAACTGTAGATTTAATCTGAGAGCACGAACTCGTCTTTGCTTTTCATGATACTTACGACTTAAGGCATCTGCAACTATATTTGCTTTTCCTTCGTGATATTGAATATCACAGTCGTAGTCACTTAAGATTTCCATCCATCTTCTTTGCCTCATGTTTAATTCTTTTTGCCCAAATATATACCTTAAACTTTTATGATCTGTATAGACAGTAAACTTACTTCCGTACAGATAATGTCTCCAAATTTTAAGGGCAAAAATTATGGCTCCTAATTCTAAGTCGTGAGTCGTATAGTTTTACTCGTGCTTTTTCAATTGCCTTGATGCATATACGATTACCTTTTTGCGTTACATTAGCACACATCCTAATCCTAGCTTTGAAGCATCACAGTATACTTC
Organism: Helianthus tuberosus; assembly: GCA_030545235.1. Lineage (NCBI taxonomy): Eukaryota > Viridiplantae > Streptophyta > Magnoliopsida > Asterales > Asteraceae > Helianthus > Helianthus tuberosus. The sequence continues at coordinate 146,491,431 of CM060414.1, read as the reverse complement.
AAAATCTTCTGTTCCTTCTGGTAAAGCTAGAATTGGAGCATTTGTTAGCTTTTGCTTCAAAATCCTAAAGGCTTCTTCTTGTCTAGGTCCTCATTCTAACTTAACTGCTTTACAGGTTAGCTTAGTTAATGGTACAGCTATTTTGGAAAAATCCTTAATAAACCGTCTATAATATCCGGCTAACCCTATAAAACTTCTAATTTCTATTGCTGATTGCGGAACCTTCCATTTGGTGATTGCTTCTATCTTAACAGGATCTACGTGAATGCCCTCGTGATTCACCATATGTCCTAAGAATTGCACTTCTTGTAGCCAAAATTCACACTTCGAGAATTTAGCATAAAGCTTCTCCTTTCTTAACAAAGTTAAGAGTACATGCAGGTGCTTACAATGTTCCTCCTGACTTTTGGAAAAAATAAATATATCGTCGATGAAGACAATTACAAATTTATCCAAGTAAGGTTTACAGATTCTATTCATCATGTTCATAAATGTTGTAGGAGCATTTGTTAACCCAAAGGGCATGACTGTAAACTCGTAATGACCATACCTAGTTCTAAAAGCAGTTTTAGGTATGTCTTCTTCTTGTACCTTCAATTGATGGTATCCGGAGCGTAAGTCGATCTTAGAAAAGTATCTAGCCCCCTGAAGTTGATCAAAAAGATCATCAATCCTAGGTAATGGGTATCGATTTTTAATTGTAACTTTATTCAATTCTCTATAATCGATACACATTCGCATCGAACCATCCTTCTTCTTTACAAACAACACTGGCGCTCCCCAAGGGGATGAACTAGGTTGTATAAATCCTTTGCTCAGTAATTCATCTAATTGCTTTTTCAATTCTAACATTTCGGTGGGTGCTAACCGATAAGGTGCCTTGGCTATCGGTGTAGTTCCAGGAATTAAATGAATTCTAAATTCTACCTCCCTATCAGGTGGTAATCCAGGTAATTCCTCTGGGAATACATCCGAGTATTCTGATACTACCGGAATTTCCTTAAGTTCCTTATCCTTAGTGCTAATGATTACCGAAATCATATACACTATTCCTTGCTTTCGTTCATAACTAGCAATTTTCATTACTGAAATGAACTTCATGGGTTTACGCGGCTTATCTCCTGTAACCATAATTACTTCTTCGTTGGGTGCACGAATTTCTATGGAATTCTTATCACATAAGATTCGAGCATGGTTGGCTACTAACCAATCTATTCCTAACACAACATCGAACCCAGCTAAATTCATTGGTAATAGATTTGCAAGAAATTTATGACCTAAGAGAATTCCCCTTATTTATCTTTCCTTCTCGCACAACCTTATTTATTTTAACAGAATTCCCCTCTGCCGTTTCGACTGTAAAAATCTGCCTAAGGTTGGTTAATGGTAGGCTAAGAGCTTGGCATAATGAAGTATTTATAAAACTTTGGTTTGCACCAGAGTCAAATAAAACTTTTGCGTAAACGTTGTGAACTAGGAACGTACCAGCTATCACATCTGGAATCAGTTCGGCTTCCTGAGTCGTCAGTTGGAAGGCTCTTACGTTCTTATTGGTAGTTCCTTCTACAGGTTTGGCTTTGTTGTCAGCTGGTTTGGCTAATTTAAGGCAATCTGGCCTAATATGTCCAGCTTCTCCACAGTTGTAGCATATTGTGAATTTCTTCTTCCTGCAGTCGTCCTCTTGATGCCTCGGAATTTTGCAAAAATTGCAATATCCCTTGCATCTTCCAAAATGCTTCCTTTTCCAAGAATTGCAAAATGGACCAGTGGAAGATTGCCCAATCCCCCTTCTTTTGAAATTGTTACGGTTACCCATACGAAATCCTTGGGTAATCTTTTGGGCTACTTCCTTCTTTCTATTTTCTTCTTGCGTCCGCATAAGTTCGTCAATCAATGTATTGGCTAAATCCACCGCATCATCAATGTTGCGGGGTTTCGCGGCCTTGACGATATTAAGGATCTCGCCAATCAATCCCCAAATGTTACGAGAAATAAGTACCGGTTCCGACGAAGCCAGGGTTGGTACTACTCTGGCATACTCGAAGAAAGTCGAAGTATACCCTCTACAATCAACACCGATCATTCGGTGACTCAGGAATTTATTTGCCATTTGTTCCTTTTCATACTCGGGACAAAATTTTCTTTTTACATGACTCTTAAATTCTTCCCAGTTCATAGCATACGCCACAGTTCTTCTTTTAGCTTGTAGAACCGTATTCCACCATTCTAGCGCCCCTTCTTTAAAAAGATTTGACGCATACATGACCTGGTCTTCTTTAGCACATTTACTGATCATAATTACTGCTTCGGTCTTCTCCAACCAACGCAGTGCTGCAGTTGCCCCCTCATTTCCTGCAAACTCAGCTGGTTTACATGCAAGAAATTCTTTGTAAGTGTAACCAGGCATTGCAGCTTTCATTTTCTTGAGAATCGGGGCTTGCAGTACATTATCGTTATTGTTATTGTTGTTGCCGCCTCCGTTTACACTATTACTAAAGTTGTCCTCATGAGTACGTTTGCTAGGAATAATTTGAGGTTCAGCTGGATGTCTAGCAGCAACAAGTATTGCTGGAATAGCATTGGCTATTCCTTGAGCAACGATATCCTCGATATCTTGCCTATTCAGCAATTGCTCTTCCTGATTTTGCTCAGATTGATTTACTTCATTAACTGGTTCATTACCAACGTTTGCCATCTAGTAATTAATTTATATATAAATAATTAGTAAAAATAGAAACAACCAAATATAACAAATAATCTCACATAATCACATAAATAAATATATATCCAAAATTGTCAATTTCTCAACTTTCATTTTATATATTATATTATGCATCAGTACACACTGTTATCTTACAACCGTTTTATTAATTATTACACATACTGATTTTTTATTACTATTATTATTATACAAACACAGATTCACTACCACACTTCTCCCTTGTCAACTAGCATTTTAAAAGCGATGTTCCCTCTCATCGTATTTCCAGAAGATTTGTCCTCCTATCTCCCGGATCATATTCCCTGCATCCATTAATTCCTCGCCGAAATGGCGGATTTCAGCTAAGTTTTCATTACTCATTGGTGGGTTTGGTATAGGTTCTGGGTCGAACTGAGGGAAAAAGGTATAAGGATTATTTAGAAGGTTCTGGAACTGCCAGTCGTTGGTCCACCATTCGTCCATTCCTAAGGGTTGAGTGTGAATTAAAGGTTCTGGGATAGCTGGTTCCAGGTTTATTGGAAGTTGGGTTTCAACAGGATAGGTAAAAATATTTTCATTGACAGGCTTAATGGTGTCACAGCTTGCCAGTATGAAATCTAGCTCTTCCTGCAATGTCATTTCTTTGATTTGCTTGGAGCTTTCTCCAATCTCTTGCTTAGAATTTTCCCTAATTTCCATCCCTGCTTGCCTTGATTCTTCCTCAATCTCGATTCCTTTTCCTTTATCCATGGGGTTTTCTATCTTAGGAATTCTCCTAGTTGCTGGTTTCCTTCTACGTACACTTTTTCTTTTCTTAGGTTTTACTTTCTCCAAAGGTGGAGCTTGGAATTCCATTGGTTCCTCAACATCGGCAAAGTAACCAGTAAACTCTCTTGAAACTTCTATTTTTACAGGATAGAGGTTGAGATTCTCTAGGGCTCCAGATAATCCATTCATGCTGTTTAGCATAAAAAAAATACTAAGTTAAAAATTTTATAACAAAACTTCACAGATAACCTTCAAGTATTATTGCATACCATGTGATACAAAGGACAACTGACAATTTAAAACATACTAAGGTTTATGGTAATTTATTCATTTACTGGGTACAGTTTCTGGCTTGTAGGTGATAAGGTTGCTAGAACTGAGTCATGGTATTTTAAAGATTTGTATTTTCTGCTACAGTGGCTGGCATTTATAGATCTGCCCATTTTTCATCTAACTTGTCTTCCCATGGTGGGCTACTGCCTAATTCCTGGGTTTCCTGATTAACTCTCCTTTCTTTTGGTTGTGATTTCTTTATTTTCTCCTGACTTTTCCTAATAATCAAACTTCTTCTATTAGGAGAAAGTGGTTCCTCGTATTGTGCTTTTCGAACAAATATTCCTTCCTCGGGATCTACTGAGTATCTTGAGGAATTTGATCGAGACGAACTTCCCTTTTCTTTTGGTGAAGTATCTAATTTATGGTAAATATCCGAAAGTCTTTTCTTACCCATACTGTAAACAAATAACCAAATAATAAAACATATAATCACAAAATCACAGATTTGGTAATCATGAAAAAAATAAGTATTTTTAAAATACTTAATAAGATTAAATCAGTGGCTTGATCAGTGGCTCTGATACCACCTTTTCCTGTCACGGCCCAGCCCTGGTTTTACTTGGCCAGGAGCCGCGGGGCAGGAACCCGTGGTATCTGTGATGCGACAGCGGAAGATTTTTAACAAGATCTTTTAAAACTCGAAAATGTCCGATTATTTTATTTCATAATCCGGGATACAACCCCGTTATTTACAATAGAGGAATTTCATAACTAAATTCCCTGATTTATTAAAACATGTTTATTCATTTTTAACTGAGCCACCTCTTCAAGCTTGTTAGTGCTCCGTAGCACGTTTTCTTGATTTACAGCAGGTCGACTGAAACATGTTTTAAAAATATTTTGTCAGCGGGGAAATACTGGTGAATCATTCATTTTGATAAAATGACACATAGTTATAAATTACAGCATAAGAGCGATTACAATGGCTTCTATTTTATTTTTATCTGGCGCCATGTCACACTGTGTGACGATGGTCATACCACTATTGTGTCCTGTCACCCAATTAGTGATGATTATCCCTTTAGGTCAATGAACCTAATCGGGAGAGAAATTAGTAACGTGCACAATACCCCACTAGCCAGTGATTCAAGATATCCACGACTTATTCCCTGTAATTATAACTTTTGAAAATAATTTGAGGTATTGTAAAACAGTTGATAAAAAGAGAATGACTCACTTTGCAGATTTAACGGGCAGAGTTTAAGCCTACTGATTAGTCTTGTAACCTAAATTTAGATAACATGCACACGAACGAGGTCAGTAACTAATACAACATTTACGATAACTCACGAGATTAAACCCTCACAACGAATGACAAAGTGCGATACTTAAACATCCATCGAATTCACGACGAATGACAAAGCATAACCCTAATGTGGGCATCACTTAAACATCCATTGGATAGTTTTAATCGATCGGACATTGAATCGTAGCAGCGATCAAGTTAATACCCGATATCGGAGCAGCGCCTCGCTAATTTTTGAAAGTAATTTCGACTTTGTGCAGTGTGTATTCGTTTATAAGAAATGGTTTCGACACCATTGAACTGCTCCTGATCCAAGCTATTTATAGCTGAAAATTGAGGTTCACACGGCCCGCGTGAACTTCCTCTTGTTCTTTACGCGGCCCGCTAGGGCACCTAGTCTACGTATAGGTTTGCATGGTCATGCGTAGGTTTGCCAGATGGGTTATACGTGGATCCGGAATACTTATCCGGTCGACCCATGTTTAACGCGACCCGCGTAAAGTATGCTTAACCTTTACACGGCCCGCCTGAACCCTATAAATCTTGATTTCTTAGTTTTTTTTATAAGGAATAGGGTTTCAGGGGTCCGGATTCTTACTTACGGGTCAATTTAGGACAATTTTGAGAGTCCTTACAGTAGAGACAACACGTCGCCTCAATAAGTGAATTTTTTTTTTGAAAAACCTGTAGAGAAAACAAGTCGTCTCAATAGGTGAAAATCTTTTTTTTTTTTTTGAAAAACCTATAGAGACAACAAGTGGTATCTATAGGTGAAAATCTTTCTTTACTTTATAAAAAAACCTATAAAAACGACAAATCGTCTCTATTTTGGCTAAAATGTTTTCTAAATTCTTTTAGAGACAACCTATAGAGACAACAAGTCGTCTCTATAGGTTAATTTTTTTTATAAAGAAAAACCTATAGAAACGATAAGTCGTCTCTATATGGCTTATATGTTATTGTTTTTATGTTTTAAAGAGAACTTATAGAGACAACATGTCGTCTCTATTGGTGAAAATCTTTCTTTAATTTTTTATAAAGAGAAACTTATTGAAATGACAAGTCGTCTCTATAGGGCTTAAATGTTTTTTTGTTAATTTTTTATAGATTTAAAAAAAATATTAGAATAAACATTTCTTTTATTTAGTAAATATTAAGTTTAATTTTTTTTGCACAAACTTGTAGGGACGACATGTCGTCTCTACAAACTCTTCTATTGTAACGACATCTATAGGGACGACTTTTGTGGCCTATAGGGACCAGGCTATAGAGACAAATTTTATAGAGATGATATGTCGTCTCTATAGGTGAAAAAGGTCTATAGAGAGAACATGTTCTCACTATAAGCTGAAAAAATGTTGTCCATATAAGGTATTTTTCTTGTAGTGTCTCTAAATACATGAAATAGATCTATTTTATTAACAGGTGTCTCCTTGATGCGGGAACACAAATATTAACAGGGGTGTGCACAGTTAGGTTTATTCGGTTGTTAGCCTCAAGTTGTCCATATAAGGTATTTTTCTTGTAGTGTCTCTAAATACATGAAATAGATCTATTTTATTAACAGGTGTCTCCTTGATGCGGGAACACAAATATTAACAGGGGTGTGCACAGTTAGGTTTATTCGGTTGTTAGCCTCAACCGAAGTTATTGGTTAATCTATTTTATTAACCAATTAATTTTCGGCTAATCGGTTTAGTTATTCGGTTAGATTGTTGATTTTTAGTTTGGTTTGGTTTATTTGGTTGCTAACCAAAACCAAACATGGACTAAATTTTTTGTATAGAAATACATGAATTTGATTTCTAAATACATGAAATAGATGTATAAGTACATAAAAATATGAAATGGAGGTTTTAATACATGAAGTGGATATATAAAGCTAAAAATATATGAGAATATAAACGGTTGGTGTAAGGACTCTCAAAATTGTCCTAAATTGACCCGTAAGTAAGAATCTGACCCCTGAAACCCTATTCCATATAAAAAACTAAGAAATCAAGATTTATAGGGTTCAGGCGGGCCACGTAAAGGTTAAGCATACTTTACGCGGGCCGCGTCAAACATGGGTTGACCGGATAAGTATTCCGGATCCACGTATAACCCATTTGGCAAACCTACACATGACCATGCAAACCTATACGTAGACTAGGTGCCCTAGCGGGCCGCGTAAAGAACAAGAGGAAGTTCACGCGGGCCGCGTGAACCTCAATTTTCAGCTATAAATAGCTTGGATCAGGAGCAGTTCAATGGTGTCGAAACCATTTCTTAAAAACGAATACACACTGCACAAAGTCGAAATTACTTTCAAAAATTAGCGAGGCGCTGCTCCGATACCGGGTATTAACTTGATCGCTGCTACGATTCAATGTCCGATCGATTAAAACTATCCAATGGATGTTTAAGTGCTGCCCACATTAGGGTTATGCTTTGTCATTCGTCGTGAATTCGATGGATGTTTAAGTATCGCACTTTGTCATTCGTTGTGAGGGTTTAATCTCGTGAGTTATCGTAAATGCTGTATTAGTTACTGACCTCGTTCGTGTGCATGTTATTTAAATTTAGGTTACAAGACTAATCAGTAGGCTTAAACTCTGCCCGTTAAATCTGCAAAGTGAGTCATTCTCTTTTTATCAACTATTTTACAATACCTCAAATTATTTTCAAAAGTTATAATTACAGGGAGTAAGTTGTGGATATCTTGAATCACTGGCTAGTGGGGTATTGTGCACATTACGAATTTCTCTTCCGATTAGGCTCATTGACCTAAATGGATAATCATCACTACTTGGGTGACAGGACCCAATAGTGGTATGACCATCGTCACACAATGTGACACGACGCCATATAAAAATAAGATAGAAGCCATTGTAATCGCTCTTATGCAGTAATTTAAAACCATGTGTCATTTTATCAAAATGAATGATTCACCAGTATTTCCTTGCTGACAAAATATTTTTAAAACATGTTTCAGGCGACCTGATGTAAATCAAGGAAACGTGCTACGGAGCACTAACAAGCTTGAAGAGGTGGCTCAGTTAAAAATGACTAAACATGTTTTAATAAATCAGGGAATTTAGTTATGAAATTCCTCTATTGTAAATAACGGGGTTGTATCCCGAATTATGAAATAAAATAATCGGGCATTTTCGAGTTTTAAAAGATCTTGTTAAAAATCTTCCGCTGTCGCATCAGAGATACCACGGGTTCCTGCCCCGCGGCTCCTGACCGGGTAAAACCGGGGCTGGGGCCGTGACAGGAAAATGTGGTATCAGATCCACTGATCAAGCCACTAATTTAATCTTATTAAGTACTTTAAAAATACTTAATTTTTTCCTGATTACCAAATCTGTGATTTTGTGATTATATGTTTTATTATTTGGTTGTTTGTTTACAGTATGGGTAAGAAAAGACTTTCGGATATTTACCATAAATTAGATACTTCACCAAAAGAAAAGGGAAGTTCATCTTGATCAAATTCCTCAAGATACTCAGTAGATCCCGAGGAAGGAATATTTGTTCGAAAAACACAATACGAGGAACCACTTTCTCCTAATAAAAGAAGTTTGATTATTAGGAAAAGTCAGGAGAAAATAAAGAAATCACAACCAAAAGAAAGGAGAGTTAATCAGGAAACCCAGGAATTAGGCAGTAGCCCACCATGGGAAGACAAGTTAGATGAAAAATGGGCAGATCTATATATGCTAGCCACTGTAGCAGTAAATACAAATCTTTAAAATACCCTGACTCAGTTCTAGCAACCTTATCACCTACAAGCCAGAAACTTTACCCAGTAAATAATAAATTACCATAAACCTTAGTATGTTTTAAATTGTCAGTTGTCCTTTGTATCACATGGTATGCAATAATACTTGAAGGTTATTTGTGAAGTTTTGTTATAAAATTTTTAACTTAGTAAATTTTTTTTATGCTAAACAGCATGAATGAATTATCTGGAGCCCTAGAGGATCTCAACCTCTATCCTGTAAAAATAGAAGTTTCCAGAGTGTTTACTGGTTACTTTGCCAATGTTGAGGAACCTATGGAATTCCAAGCTCCGCCTTTGGAGAAAGTAAAACCTAAGAAAAGAAAAATATTTGTGGGTTGGAGGCGTGTACGTAGAAGGAAACCAGCATCTTAGGAGAATTCCTAAGATAAAAAATCCCATGGATAAAGGAAAAGGAATCGAGATTGAGGAAGAATCAAGGCAAGCAGGGATGGAAATTAGGGAAAATTCTAAGCAAGAGATTGGAGAAAGCTCCAAGCAAATCAAAGAAATGACATTGCAGGAAGAGCTAGATTTCATACTGGCAAGCTGTGATACCATTAAGCCTATCAATGAAAATATTTTTACCTATCCTGTTGAAACCCAACTTCCAATAAACCTGGAACCAGCTATCCCAGAACCTTTAATTCACACTCAACCCTTAGGAATGGACGAATGGTGGACCAACGACTGGCAGTTCCAGAACCTTCTAAATAATCCTTATACCTTTTCCCCTCAGTTCGACCCAGAACCTATACCAAACCCACCAATGAGTAATGAAAACTTAGCTGAAGTCCGCCATTTCGGCGAGGAATTAATGGATGCAGGGAATAGGATCCGGGAGATAGGAGGACAAATCTCCTGGAAATACGATGAGAGGGAACATCGCTTTTAAAATGCTAGTTGACAAGGGAGAAGTGTGGTGGTGAATCTGTGTTTGTATAATAATAATAATAGTAATTAAAAATCTGTATGTGTAATAATTAATAAAATAGTTGTAGATACCAGTGTGTACTGATGCATAATATAATATATAAAATGAAAGTCGAGAAATTGACAATTTTGGATATATATTTATTTATGTGATTATGTGAGATTATTTGTTATATTTGGTTGTTTCTTATTTTTACTAATTATTTATATATAAATTAATTACCAGATGGAAAACGTTGGTAATGAACCAGTTAATGAAGTAAATCAATCTGAGCAAAATCAGGAAGAGCAATTGCTGAATAGGATAGATATCGAGGATATCGTTGCTCAAGGAATAGCCAATGCTATTCCAGCAATACTTGCTGCTGCTAGACATCCAGCTGAACCTCAAATTATTCCTAGCAAACGTACTCATGAGACAACTTTAGTAATAGTGTAAACGGAGGCGGCAACAACAACAACAACAATATCAATAACGATAATGTACTGCAAGCCCCGATTCTCAAGAAAATGAAAGCTGCAACGCCTGGTTGCACTTACAAAGAATTTCTTGCCAGTAAACCAGCTGAGTTTGCAGGAAATGAGGGGGCAACTGCAGCACTGCGTTGGTTGGAGAAGACCGAAGCAGTAATTATGATCAGTAAATGTGCTAAAGAAGACCAGGTCATGTATGCGTCAAATCGTTTTAAAGAATGGGCGCTAGAATGGTGGAATACGGTTCTATAAGCTAAAAGAAGAACTGTGGCGTATGCTATGAACTGGGAAGAATTTAAGAGTCTTGTAGAAAGAAAATTCTGTCCCGAGTATGAAAAAGGAACAAATGGCAAATAAATTCCCGAGTCACCGAATGATCGGTGTTGATTGTAGAGGGTATACTTCGACTTTCTTCGAGTATGCTAGAGTAGTACCAACCCTGGCTTCGCCGGAACTGGTACTTATTTCTCGTTACATTTGGGGATTGATTGGTGAGATCCGTAATATCGTCAAGGCCACGAAACCCCGCAACATTGATGATGCGGTGGATTTAGCCAATACATTGACTGGCGAACTTGTGCGGACACAAGAAGAAAATAGAAAGAAGGAAGTAGCCCAAAAGATTATCCAAGGATTCCGTATGGGTAACCGTAACAATTTCAAAAGAAGGGGGATTGGGCAATCTTCCACTGGTCCATTTTGCAATTCTTGGCAAAAGGAAGCATTTTGGAAGATGCAAGGGATATTGCAATTTTTGCAAAATTCCGGGGCATCAAGAGGAAGACTGCAGGAAGAAGAAATTCACAGTATGCTACAACTGTGGAGAAGCTGGACATATTAGGCCAGATTGCCCTAAATTAGCCAAACCAGCTGACAACAAAGCCAAACCTGCAGAAGGAACTACCAAGAAGAACATAAGAGCCTTCCAACTGACTACTCAGGAAGCCGAACTAATTCCAGATGTGATAGCTGGTACGTTCCTAGTTCACAACGTTTACGCAAAAGTATTATTTGACTCTGGTGCAAACCAAAGTTTTATAAATACTTCATTCTGCCAAGCTCTTAACCTACCATTAACCAACCTTAGGCATATTTTTATAGTCGAAATGGCAGAGGGGAATTCTGTTAAAATAAATAAGGTTGTGCGAGAAGGAAAGATAGAACTCTTAGGTCATAAATTTCTTGCAAATCTATTACCATTGAATTTAGCTGGGTTCGATGTTGTGTTAGGAATGGATTGGTTAGTAGCCAACCATGCACACTGCACAAAGTCGAAATTACTTTAAAAAATTAGCGAGGCACTGCTCCGATACCGGGTATTAACTTGATCGCTGCTACGATTCAATGTCCGATCGATTAAAACTATCCAATGGATGTTTAAGTGTTGCCCACATTAGGGTTATGCTTTGTCATTCGTCGTGAATTCGATGGATGTTTAAGTATCACACTTTGTCATTCGTTGTGAGGGTTTAATCTCGTGAGTTATCGTAAATGTTGTATTAGTTACTGACCTCGTTCGTGTGCATGTTATTTAAATTTAGGTTACAAGACTAATCAGTAGGCTTAAACTCTGCCCGTTAAATCTGCAAAGTGAGTCATTCTCTTTTTATCAACTGTTTCCTCAAATTATTTTCAAAAGTTATAATTACAGGGAGTAAGTCGTGGATATCTTGAATCACTGGCTAGTGGGGTATTGTGCACATTACTAATTTCTCTCCCGATTAGGTTCATTGACCTAAAGGGATAATCATCACTACTTGGGTGACAGGACCCAATAGTGGTATGACCATCGTCACACAGTGTGACACGACGCCAGATAAAAATAAGATAGAAGCCATTGTAATCGCTCTTATGCAGTAATTTATAACCATGCGTCATTTTATCAAAATGAATGATTCACCAGTATTTCCCTGCTGACAAATTATTTTTAAAACATGTTTCAGGCGACCTGCTGTAAATCAAGGAAACGTGCTACGGAGCACTAACAAGCTTGAAGAGGTGGCTCAGTTAAAAATGAATAAACATGTTGTAATAAATCAAGGAATTTAGTTATGAAATTGCTCTATTGTAAATAACGGGGTTGTATCCCGAATTATGAAATAAAATAATATGGCATTTTCGAGTTTTAAAAGATCTTGTTAAAAATCTATATGATAACCAATTCTTTGTTAATTCACAATATATATATATATATATATATATATATATATATATAGGGGAGAGTTTAAATGAGAACACTCATCTTTTGTGAGAACTATGAGAACAAATCTCATCCACTCATTTATCTTCCTTTATGTTTTAATGAAAAGGTTAAATGAGTAATTCTACCAATCTCCTATTATTTCAATAGGGAACATTGAACATCAAACATCGTATTGATTCCTTTTGCTTAGAATTGGAATTATACAATTGTTTCTAAATCAACTTCATCAATTCCTTCTGTGATTTCGTCCATTCAATATTCAGGTATCTTCAATCGATTTTTTATTCAACCATTCGATTTTGCTAATTTTTCAATCCTTATATATGTTTGAATTCTTCAATCATTTTACATACTTAGATCTGCTTGTTGATTCCTTTAATGGTGGTATTGTGTGTGTTCTGAACATTTGATATGTATCATGTATTCGTATGGAAATTCATATAATGATTCAACGATTTAACCTAAAACATACGTTAGGGATTAACCTAAAACAAATGATGATGATGATGATGATGATGATGTATTTCAGAAATTGGGTTTTATGCTTCATGGATTTGTGTGTAATGGTTTGATGATGATGTGTTCTTTGTTTGGTAAAATGGGTGATGCACGCTATGTGTTCGATGAAATGCCTAGGCATTATGGTGGCGTTTTTGATTTATGGTATGATAAAATTAGGGATGTTGAGGTGCAAGATTGGTTTTTGATGAAGCACCTTGAGGAATTTGGGGTGCTATGATTTCGAGGTATCAATTGGCTTGTTCAATTACTACTTATTTGTCTTTTTGGTACAATTTGATAATTTGATCATGTCTTGGGTAGTTAATCTATTTTTGCTTATGTGTGTAGTCTAACAATAAAGTTTAAGTAACAATTCAATATTAGAGTTTGAGTATGTTAGCCATAGTGACCTGTTAATGCCCACAAGCCAAAACAGTTAGCTATCATTCAACATATTATTTGATATTTTCCATCCATTAACTAAGTCACTCGGTTATAAATTTTATTTATGATAGGGTGGTGCAAGACTCCTATGAATATTTGATAACACAAAGGATGCGATAGGTGCGTATGACGCTGCGGCAAGGCGACTAAGAGGGTCAAAACCAGCAACAACTTTGAGATATCAACAGTGTTCCCATTCTATACATCACTAACACCAGGAAACTGTTCACTATCTTTTATTTCTATTTTACCTGTGTTAAGTTGTATAACACATGTTTAAGTGCTTGTTTTACACATGTGTAAGTTGCTTACTGCCACTTATTTGTTTCTGGATTACACATTTTCAACTTGATTACACATGTGTAAACTGCTACATGGTCACTTAATTGTTTTTGTTTTACACATTTTCAGCTCATTTACACATTATTGAATATGCTTTGTGCTACTGAGTGTTTTAATTTAGCAAAGTATGTGACTGAAGTTACTAAAATATACAATCAGATTGTGAGGGATCAATGGCTGGTGAAGCTTACAACTAGAGAGGAATGGAAATAGTTTGATTTGTGGAAAGGAAGTAACATAGACAGTTAAGGTTACAACCGGATAAAATCATGCTAATAAGTTCATCCAACATACTATGTTTGTTATGTGCATTTGTCTTACACGTGTGTAATGTTCAGGATAGGCTAGTGCATGCACTAGCTAGCGACGTATGATACTGCGAGGAGGTCACACGTGCTAATGATGATGTGTCATCGCGATTAAAAGGGACAAAATTAAAACATGCGCACTTGATTTACACATGTGTAATTGTGCACTGTCACATATATATGTATCTTTTACATAAATGTAATTTGCCATATGCAATACTTTTGATATACACATATACAATATGACATTATAAAGGCAAAACTAATATACAATGCCTGCAAATTTCAAAGCCAAGATTCATGTAAATCTGAACTTTCAAACACTCAAAATAAATTGTTAAACAAGATGCAAATCGGCATTTTCAAACGCACTATTCAAACTTGTGTCTTCTTACCGCCATTAATAACTCATAATATTCAAATACATTGACGTTGTAGGTACCAAAAACACAAAAGATCATGTCTAGTTGTTGGTCATTCGATCAAGTTCCCAAGCTTTCTGCAAACAACTTTTCTTTGAATTTGTTTACGCCAGGAAGAAATATTCTTGCAACATATCTCTTTGTAATTGAATTTAATTGTCGTCGCTTTTTATCTTTAGAGTCTCTAAAACCACAACTAAGTTTTCTTGTGTAACTCCCCAAGAACGTTTCCATATGTAGCAACACAAAAGCTTCACAGTTTGTATTTTTACCTTTACAGATGTTGTAGTTGTAACTTCTTTGTACTTAGGATTTTTGACACTTCTCAAGTAGTAGAGAAACATGTACATCTGAAACAAAAGAAATGCAATACTGAGATAAAGTAATAGTGGTTGTTCTCAATTGAGAATTCATCCAAGTCTATTGTCTTAAAGATTTTATTTGATGTTCGAAACCTGTTTTTGTCCTCAAGTTTTTAACTATTAACATTTTCTCTTGTGTAAACCTTCGTATTTATGCTTATTTTTTTAAAAGTGTTATGATTTACACATGTGTAAACCTTTATATTTAAGCTTATTTTTTAAAGCATTATGATTTACACATGTGTAAACCTTCATATATATGCTTATTTTCATAAAGTATTATGATTTACACATGTGTAAACCTTCATATATATGTTTTACACATGTGTAAACCTTTATATATATAATTTACACATGTGTAAACATTCATATTTATGTTTATTTTTTTAAAGTATTATGATTTACACATGCTAAACTAGGGATGAGCATTTAGCACCGGGTATTGGTACCATCTTGGTTTTAAAAAGCGATAGGCGCACAAAAGCGACGAGGTCTAAAATTGAGGTGCGAAGCGCAAACCGCAAAAGCGGTGGGCTTTTCGTACCCGAGGCGCAAGGTGTTTATATAATTTTTTTATATATCCCATAGGTTTTTAGCTTCTTTTAACCAAAATATAGCTATAAATAAGGCTTTTATACCATTTTTATTACATGTACAAGTCAAAAAACCCAAGGTACAACTTTTTTCTGCAGAAAAATGCCTCAAGTGCATGAGGCGCGCGCCTCAGGCCAAAAATCCCCCAAAAAACCCAAAAATGTGCGCCTTTTGGGCGCTTCTTGTAATTACACAAGGCGCTGAGCGAAAAAGCCCCAGAAGCCGCGCATTGATGCGCCTCGGGCCTAGGCGCGCCTCGGGCGCGCTTTTTTAAACTAAGGTTACCTGTGCTTTGATATATCACTGCGCTTGTCTTGCTCAGCCTTTTCTACAACAAATTTGGCCCTCTCAGCCTCCTGTGCAGCAACTTGCTTGGCTTAAATTGCAGTAGTAAATTCTCTCCCAAAAGTAAGACTTGTGATGGATACATCATACAGGCCAATGTTGAAATTCGCGGCTCTCTCTGTCAGTATTCTCTGTATCTCCCTACTAACAGCCTACACAACACGTTTTTATATAAATGATGTCACTTGTAAAAGAAAAATATCTTCAACTTGGCCCAACAGTGCTCACAATATCAAGTTATAAAAAATCCCATAATACTAATTCTTGAAAAAATATAAGAAAATATTTAGACATTATAAGATGGATTGGGTGAAGGGGTTAGTTGTTAGTTGAAGTACCTTTAATATAAAAATACTTTACATAAACTCAGATTAGAAATAATTACAAAAATATATTTTACAAAAAAGTGTAACGATCAAACAAAACTAAGTTACTTAGTCAAGATACAACATGGGGTATGTGGCATACCTCTCTCTGAGTACAACGTTTTTCTGCAGAAAAATGCCTCAAGTACATGAGGCGCGCGCCTTAGGCCAAAAATCCCCCAAAAAACCCCAAAAATCTGCGCCTTTTGAGTGCTTCTTGTAATTACACAAGACGCTGAGCGAAAAAGCCATAGAAGCTACTCCTTGATGCACCTCGCGCCTAGGCGCGCCTCAGGCACGCCTTTTAAAACTAAGGGTACCGTACCAATCATTTTTGGTACCTGTATCTGTACCCATTTTTCCCGTTTTTAGGACCGGTGCCGCTATTTTGATTGATTTACTAGTAAATACTTGTATTGTACACCGGTACACAGTATTGTCATCTTTCGGTATCGGTATTTTAGTACCGGTCCGGTACCCATGTTCATCCCTCGTAGATATGATTTACACATGTGTAAAATTTCATATTTATGCTTATTTCTTTGAAGTACTATGATTTACACATGTGTAAACCTTTATATATATGATTTACGCATGTGTAAACTTTCGTATTTATGCTTATTTTTTTAATTATTATGACTTACACACGTATAAACCTTCATATATATGATTTACACATGTGTAAACATTCTTATTTATGCTTATTTTTTAAAGTATTATGATTTACACATGTGTAAAAACATATGGAAATCCTGAGAATGACCGAAACGCGATACCAACACACTTCCCGAGTTAATCCCAGCGTCAATATGCGTTAAACTCATACACATTTTTATCAATAAACAAAAGTAACAATAACATATATTTAAAAACAATTCATCAACTTGTAATCCCAAAACCTAGTTGACCCATGAACATAAGACATTATCTCTATACTCATATAAACCCAGTCTTTTAGTGTGGTGCTTTGTTCAACGAGAAACTAATATTTTTTATAAACTAAGCTACTTTACCATCAATCACAATTCTTGTCGATTTACACCTACATGGCATTAATCATTCTAGTCCTTTCCCAAGTTTTATTCTTATGGTTTTGCTACCCCTTCCCGACTACACAAGATTATAAAAGCTCTTTAGACTAACGATTTTACCACATGAGAGTTACAAAAGTACATTACACCTAGCTGATTAATGTATTGTGTTGCATAATGACAACATAGTACCACGGTTTCCACAACAATGTCTTGTTTACACATGTATAAGTGTTTGTTTACACAAGTGTAAATTTCATGTATTGTTATGTAAGATATCTGACACATGTGTAAGTTTTTCGTTGTCACATATCATTTTTGAAGACTCAGCAATATGTGTAAGTAAATAAGAAACCCTAAGCAAGATTAGTATAAAAAAGAACTGGCAATAGATTAACGAATCGTGAATTGTTACCGATAGACGTTATGAAAAGTGAATTGTTACCTATAGATAATGATATGATAGCGTGATCGGAACTCAACCAATTCTCTCAACATTTATAACTAATTTCACATCAAGTTCCAAGCAAACCTAAAAATTTTAGACTTAAATTCAGTCATAGAAACCCCAATTCCACCAATATTCTATATACATAACTAAAATTTACATCAATGTCCAAACAAACCTAACAATTTCATACTCAAATTTAGTTATAGAAACCCTAATTCAACCAATTCTCCATATACATAACTAAAAATCACATAAACGTCAAAACAAACCTAACAATTTCATACATAACTAACATAAACCAAATAATCATAATTCAAACCATCAATCAAATCCAAATTACAACAAAAATCAGTACCTGAAGAAGACGAGCAAAGTTTCTTTGCTTATAACCTCAGCCAACGAAATAATCATACTTCAAACCATCAATCAGATCTAAATCTCAACAAAAACCAGTACCTGAAGAAGAAGAAGAGTGAAGTTTTTTCGCTTATTACATCAGCTAGCCGTTCATAATCAGTCAAATCGAAAATGATCTCAATCGAATCCAAATTGGGCGAGATTGATTCTTGTATTCCTCTTTTGATTTTTGAAATCTCCAGCATCGTGATTTAGAAATTTGAAGGGTTTTTTTTTACAGAGATGCTATTGAAGGATTTTGATGGGTTTTTTGAGTTTTATGTTTTGACAATAATGCCCTTTTTTGTCTTTTAATTTAAGTTTTCTCCTCATTTAAATCCCCTCTAATCTTAGCCCTTAATTTAGATGATCTATGGATGGAAATTGTTCCTAGTTTTCTCACAAAAATGAGTGTTCTCAAGATAACCCTCCCCTATATATATATATATATATATATAGGGAGAAGATCATGCGAGAACCACCTCTTATTGCGAGAACCGCGAGAACCAATGTGAATACACCAAAAATGCCTAAAAATCACACAAAAATTTTTTTTTTGATTTTTTTAATATTTTTTAGGTTAAAATCGCTACTTTTCGAACAAAAAAAAAAAATTTTTAATTTTTTTTGGCTTCGAAAAGTAGCGATTTTAACCTAAAAAATATTAAAAAAATCAAAAAAAAAATTTTTTATTTTTTTTTTATTTTTTTGAGATTTTTTTTAGATTTTTTTAGGTTTTTTGGGGGTTTAGTTTTTAGTTTTTAGCATTTTAGCTTGGGGGGGGTGGGGGGGTGGGGGGGGGGGGTTTAGGTTTTTTTTTGGGGGGGGGGGGGGGTGGGGTTAGGTTTTTTTTAGGTTTTTTTAGGTTTTTTTAGCTTGGGGGGGGGGTTAGGTTTTTTTTTTTTTGGGGGGGGGGGTGGGGGGTTTAGGTTTTTGGGTGTGGGGGGGGGGGGGGGTTAGGTTTTTTTTTGGGGGGGGGGGGTGGGGGTTAGGTTTTTTAGGTTTTTTTTAGGTTGTGTTCACATTGGTTCTCAAGGTTCTCACAATAAGGGTGGTTCTCGCATGAGCTCCTCCCTATATATATATATATATGATAACCAATTCTTTGTTAATTCGGTTGATTTCGATTCTTTTTCGTTTGTTTTCGTTTCGGTTATTGCTCATCTTTAGACACTACTAATCACCTAACATATAAAAAATTAATATGTCCATGGATGCTGCATATAATGTATAGATTAGATAAGAAGATACATAGAGACTAAGGTGTGCTTGTAAGACTAAGCTGTGTTGCTTGTAACTTGTAAGTATTGGATATTAGATTTATTATTATGAGCCTACGGATCCATTTCCTTCATATATATTTCTAAGTTAGGGGAATAGTGCCAGACAGCTTATTAAAAGCGGGGGAGTGAAACTCACAGTGCAAATAGTAGTCTCGGCTAAAGAGTGTTTAATCAACGAAATCAACTTTAATAGCACACATGCAAGTAAGGACTCAAATCAGTATCTAAGTCGGTAATGGTTATAACTTGGATTTGGTCGGTAGTTTTCACCCTGGATTGAGTCTATAGGACACGTGTATGGTGATGGAGGTCAGGTTTGTATTAGTTTTCAGTTTGGCTTCCGGGCACCGGTTCACGTGTCAGTCAATGTCAGTAGTTTAACATGTTCGGACAATGGTACGAGAATACCAATACTGCCAACATGTGGTTATTTAAGGGTCAATAAGGGAGTTTGGGGAGTCCAGGTTGCCCAATTTTGAGTTTCCGTTTTCACCGTCGTGGATTTTCCGAACTGGTATTGGACACACCCCGAGTGTCCAATCCGCCCTGGAATCTCCCGGAGTACTCCCTGTATTTCAATTATAGTATTTGTCGGGTTGGGTCAGTGATCGGAGTGTCGCGCTCCGGTCAAAGATAATATTTATAAGCCCAAATTACCCTTAACAATGTGTTAGTGGTAGTAAGGGGTCGAACCACGAAGAGTATGTGGTTTGTGTATGGATTTGACTGAATTATAAAGAATTGTCACAATTATGAAGCTTGCCAGATATTTTTGTATTTTTGTTTAGGAAAAAGATGTGAATTTAAACTAAGTGAATTGATTAGACTGATTAACAACTAATGATTAACGATTGCAAGAAATTTGGATACTAGAACAATAATAATAAAAAGGAATCACACCCGGTTTCGGTAATTATTAACCTAGGATTTCTACAAGTTTTAGTTTCAACTCAAATGCATTTGATTAACGGATTTAGTGTACCGTGACTTAGGTGCTACTAACTATCAACGCCCCGTAGAACGGACAAAAAGACACTTTGTAATCAACACAAGTAAATCCTAACAAAGACAACGTACAATTACATATCACCGTTTCGCAAAGTCATAACTTTTAACATCGTTCGACAATTCACGAATTCGTAACAAATGTAATACTATTGTCGAAAGTTTCAAAAACCAAATACAAATTGTCACTAAGATGAAACAAGAACAAATTGAAACCCTAAAATTAACAACTACCTACACCGGGGTGAAACCGAGATGATTAGCCGCTCATGGTTGATGCAACTTGATCACCGGATGATTGGAATGCAAAGGAAGTCATCTTGAAGCTTTGAAAATGGTGAATGATGAGGTTTGATGAAGGATGATGATGGTGGAAGGATTAGGGTTTGTGGAATGATTGATGGTGTAGATGGATTGATGATGATTCTTGATGATGTTGTGATGTAGGGATGATAGCTATCTGGATGGTTCGTGAATTGTGGCTCCAAGATAGTGTTTCAAACTCCAAACAAGTGTAACTCCCCGAAAACCCTCCAAGAGAGCCAATCACAATCGATCTTAACCCCCAAATTAACAAGTTCGCGTTTCCGGAATTGACAAGCCGTCGCCGACGGCCCTCAACCCGTCGGCGACGGGCTTTGGATTTCGCTTCTCCGTCCGACGGCTTATATACCTGGATACGAACAAATCTGGCCGACGGGTCTTTTAAGGGGGCGTCGCCGACGGGGCTAGGGCCGTCGGCGACGGGCTCTCGTTTACACACTTTCTGATTTTCCATTTTTCGCTCCCGGTTGATCCGTAACGCGTCCCGGTGCTCCGGTTTTCGACCCGGTGACCCGTAAAGCTCCCGAAAAGCTCCTTAAACTCCATCAAACCTGCAAAACACATTCTTGATTAAAAGTAAGCTATTCGAAACTAAAACTTACGTAAAAACGTCAAGTTAAACAATAACGAGCACCGGTTTACAACCACGTATCACATCCCCACACTTGTCGTTTGCTTGCCCTCAAGCAAATCTGTTTTTCACTTTCACGTGGGTCGAACAACGAATACACATCCCATTCCCGAGACAGAGGTTAAGGTCCAATGTCATGCTAAAGTTCAAATTCTTTACAATTTTCAATATATTTAACGGTAATGTGATTTTACGTACACAAATGGTTACCCAAGATTAACCCGCCCGTGAAACCAATCAGTTCATGCACATCCCTCACAATGTTCTCTCCACTCGGCTTCTAAATTGGCTAATATTTATAATGTATTAGCACTACAAAGAATATTCACTCAAAACCGATTAGAACACATACCCGCATAAGCTTGCAACTCAATCATTCTCCACCATTGATCACAAACACAAAGCACAAGTCATAAGGTCTTTATGAGGGTTGTAACGGGGCTAGGCTAAGGGTAGGAATTAGGATATTTTAAGGTGGCTAAGGCGATGAAAATTCGATTTTTATTACAAAAGATTATTCTAACAAACTAACTATAAACACCAAATATGAGGCAACAACATTCGCCTATTATTCAACAACTACTAACACTTCTTTTTGTGTTTTTCTTCAACGATTTTCACTTCTTTTTCATGATATTTTCTGTTTTTTTTTTTTTTTTTTTTTTTTTTTTTTTTGCAAATAAACAAGAACAACTATACAAAAACGATTCCTATAATCGAATTTCCATCACACGGGTTTAAAAGAAAAGGTTTAACGGTTATGGGCTATAGGGTGGTCAAACGAAAGGTTTAGGCTCAAAATGGGCGACTAGGGAGTTTGTTCGGGTAAGGATAGATAAATGGTTTTAAGAGAAAAGGTTTACCTAATGCCTTAATCATTCTTGTGCTTGTATTCAGTCTATAGTCTCAAACGTATCAAAAGTTGCAAGTTCTACAATATATGACTAATGGTCCACTCAAACAAAGAAACATAAGTATGTAATCTATGATATAAAAGTGGCTCAAAACCTCACATATCTAAAAGGGATGGTATGTGACATGCATAAAAGACTAGTTTCTTAGGCGGATTATTCCCAAATAACCACCCGCTAAATACCCGTCATGCTATTAATTGGAACTTGACCATGACAATAGACCAAATGGGTTGTGGCATCCCTCGTTGACTTAGTTACTTGTGCTTTTAAGATCGCTTTTGAAACAAGATATTTTTGGAAAATTTTTGAAATTTTCCCCCATCCCCACACTTGAGGTGAACATTGTCCTCAATGTGTAGTATTTAAATGAATGAGTCAAAATCTAAAATTTTTACTACTCCCCCATCCCCACACTTGAGATACATATTGTCCTCAATGTGTAAGAACTAGAGTATTAACGCACAAGGGATGTGACACGGCTAATTCCCCCAAAATTTCACCCCGGCCAAAATAATATACAAAATACACTCCACTTATTTGCTAATCTAAAGATCAAAAGTAAAAAGAAACGTATGCACCTGGTTTGTGAGCTCATTCTTCGTATGCTCCTCTCCTCTTCATGAAAGCGGTTGTCCCACGAACCAAATGTACCTACAAATCTTAACCCTTGTGTAGAAGCATGCTTCTCACAACCACTAAAATTTGTTAGTTACCTAGTTCTACCACTTTTATGAAAATATTACCAAGCTATACGTTATTTCACTTTGATTTATGTGGAAAATAAATTACAACAACAACAAACCTAACTCACTTTCGTAGGAATCACGGTTGCATTTAGCTTATGCAACAAGCCCTTTTAAACCCCCCAATAGCTTGGGAGGACGAGAGGTCTCGTGAGGGTTATATAGGGAACACACCCACAAAGTTCATTTAACTAGGCGAGAATTTAAATAACAAAATGAAAATAACGAAAATAAAAATAATATACAACAACAACAACAAAAGACATACCATGCCTCTACCGCTGATATCGCTCGTTTGGATCCACTGGCGGGTTCGGCTGGTATTGATAACCAGTGAGGGACTCGAACATCTCCCTATAGTTATCTAGCGGGCTTGACTCTTGTTGGGATCCTTGGGGTGGCGGTTGGTACGGCATTGGGACAAAACTCGAGCCAACGGCTTCGGGCCAATGAGGGGTTGGATCGGATGGACCTAATGGATGAGGAAGATTGGGTAATCAGTCCACCCCGAGTGTTCGGCGTATGGGAGACCGGCTTGAAGGTCTCTTTGATGGCGCTCCTGATCGTGGAGTATCTTGGTGTTGTTAATCGCCATTTGGTGAGAGATAGCCAAAGCACTCCAACGGCGTTGTTCCAGTTCCCTTGCTTCATTTTGACGCCTAACCTCATGTTCTTCCCATGCCCGTCTCCGGGCTTCCTCATCCTCTTGCCTCTTTGCCAACTGTTCCATATGTGACCTTTGCATCGCTTGGAACAGTTGTTGCTCTTCCATAAATTGATTCATTCTTTCCCTCTGGGCTTCTTGAGCTGCCCAATACTCTTGCATTGAGGATCCATGAGATCCCTCCCAAGCTTCCCTTCTTCGATTATATTCCCGTCCTTCACCTATGCAAGCAGATACATTGTCATATATCTCCTGCTGCCCCCGCTCAAAATTTTTGTAGGAGGGCACCCGTCTAGTGGTCACAAAACCCGCCACACCTGCGTTAATTTCCCTATGTGGCCGCATGTATCGTTGCCTTGGTCTTTGTGCACCGGAGGGTTCAGCTTCCTCCTCTTCATCCCCCATCTCTTCATCTTCTTCCGATTCCGGTGGTGCCCCTGAAGTAAGGAACTCATACTTATGACCCAACTTGTCGGTCACAACATACTTGTTCCCCGAGAGTTTAACTTCTATGTTCCAGTTCTTCTTCATGGAGGCCTTGTTAAGTTCCTCCAACGGTTTATTTACCCATAGTGCTTCCGAAGGTAGGCAACTTTGTTGAACAATCATGGCACTAATAAGGCGTGCGTATGGAATAAAACGCCTATGGAACGACTCTCGAGTAAACCACGTATTCATCATCACAACGTGTCTCCATGACAGTGTCGGGGTCCCATATAACAAAGAATGCACCACTCTACAATCGCCCGCCTTAACACTTCCACGATAACCAAACCTCACCAAAATGTTCTCCACATTAATCCCTTGGAGAATCTTTCCCTCAATCGTCATGTGCTTTCTCTTGGCCTCTCCCCCATCATGATAAGGTAAAACAACCGCGGCCATCTGATCCGGATCACCATTATTCGCATGACTATCCAAAAATTGTTGCATGGTTGGATAGTCGTATGCTTGCACCCCCAAAGAATCAAAGCGTGCAATGCGGTTGATGGTTTCGAAAGACATCTTCATTATCCCGCGAGTTGTCTTCCCGACCAAACTCCATTCCGCCGGAGAGCTATCCTTATTCACAAACTTCAGCGTCGACAGCCATTCACATACCTCCGACAAATAGATCCGCGAAGTGTTATCTTCGCACCAATCCAACACTCTTTCCCATCCTAGACGTTCAAACATCTGCACAATCCCGATCTGACGAAATTCTTCTACGTTCACAACCCGTTCACATAGCACCCTTTCTGGAACTGAGGTGCTCACGTTGTTCACCATCTTCCACTTCCATAACTTAGCCTCTAACTTACGGTCTTGATATTCCGATAAAAGTTTTCTCTTCTCCTCATCCCAAACTTCGGCGCTTTTGCTATCCCTAAACTTTGCCCACTCCCAATCTTGTCTATATAGTCTCGCATCATTCTCTTCTACGGAGCTTAATTGCTCCCACTTTCTTGGTAGTAAACCGGAAGAACCGACTCCCGATGATGAAGCTTGCCCCGTAGTCTTTTGTCTTTTACCACCAGCCATAACTACAATCACAAACAAGCAAAGCATCAATATAAACCCAAACCTTTACTAACTTCTCAAACTTTGAACATGAGGTGTGATGTTGACATTTTAATTAACAAGTGAATGTAAAATCGCCTCTTTAAACTTCCAAAGTCGCTCACTTTATCATAAACTTATTAATTTCTTGTTAATCTTACAATTTCTCATAAATTCAACAATATATTCAACATCACCTTCATGTTCAATCATGTTCATAACAAGTGTAATCACATCACTAAAGTTATAACATGCTCAAATTCCATCCAACGCAACTAATCTTACTCAAAATCATGCTAGAACAACATACATTGTCTAAACAACCTACTCTTAAACTAAAAAGTTTAAAATTTCGGAAGAAAAACACTAACATATGATAATTCAAGCATAAATTTAAGGAAAATCCATACCTTTGATGTTGTTAGACAAGAAGAACTAAGAAAAGATGGAAAGCAAGCAACTTGATGGACACCCTCTCAAAAACCCTAAAGTACACGCTCAGAAATCTTGCAAACTAGCAAGAATTGATGAAAACCGTGTTGGGGGTTTTGTTCCTCTCGAAAAATTACTCAAGATGGACTTAAAAATTAGTTGATTTGGTGGAGAATTGAGATAGTTATGAGAGCTTGAAGGTTTTAGGGTTTTGGAGATCTTGGTGAAGAAGATGAAGTGAATGGTGAGTTAGAGAGAGAGAGAGAACAGGGATTTTGAGTGTATGAATGGTATGAAGGTATGATGGGTCGAATATGTGGTTAATTTGGGGTTTATGGTGTGTTTGGTGAGGTAAGATTGGTTAATGGTTCGAGTTTTTACGGTTCACAAACAACCAGCGCCGCAGCCTAAACCACTGCCCGTCGCCGACGGCTATCAACCCGTCGCCGACGGGTCCCCTTTTCTTCATGTGTGGCCGACGGGCTAATTGTCTGTCTACGGGAATTGTGTGCGGACGGGCTTATTTTGAAGCCGTCGGCGACGGCCGCCACCCCGTTGCCGACGGGCTTTATTTTCTTAAATTTTTTTTTTTGAAAAAAATAGGAAGATTTTTATGGGTTTTTAATAAAAGAGCTATGTACATACAAAAATCCTAAAAATTATTAAAAATCTTTTTGTGATTTTTTATAAGTTAAATTTTTGAAAACACAATAACCGTCAACGGTCCTACCACCCCCCAAAAAGTCGTGTATTGTCCTCAATGCACAAAACAAATCCTAAAAACATACCGTGTGTCTTCATGACCCGTTCGGAATGTCCGGACTTCACACAATCAAGGAGAGATTAGTATGGACAAAAACGATTAACAAACAAAACACACAACCAACTAAATAATTGTACAAAACTTTACACAATATGTTACCGGTCCTTATTAGTCGACCTCGTAAATCGGTGTGCTTGCCACAAAGCTCACCAATTCTTTGTTTTCGTCTACCTTCTCGTTACCATCAAGAAACGGTTTTAGCCGATGACCATTTACCGTTTGTCGTACCCCATCCTTTGGGTCCTCAATGGTAACATCACCCAATTGTCCGACCCGGGTGATCACATAGGGTCCCATCCATTTGCTCCGGAGCTTTCCGGGAAAGAACTTTAGCTTCGAATTGTAAAGCCACACCTTTTGGCCAACCTCGAACTCTTTCTTTCTCAACTTGGCATCATGCGCTTTCTTCATTCCATCCTTGTAGTTGGACGCGCATTCATATGCCATTTCCCTTAGCTCCTCCAACTCACATAACTTGAGTTTTCTTTCCTTACCTGCATCGTCATATTGAACATTAACTTCTTTAATAGCCCATAACGATTTGTGTACAAGTTCCACCGGTAAATGACAATTTTTACCATAAACCAATCGGTAAGGTGTAGTGCCAATAGGTGTCTTTTGTGCCGTACGGTAGGCCCATAAAGCATCGTTCAATTTAATTGACCAATCCTTACGGTCCGCCCGCACGGTCTTTTGCAAAATCTCTTTGATTTGCCTATTTGACACCTCAACTTGCCCGCTTGTTTGCGGGTGATAGGGGGTAGCAATCCTATGGTCAACACCAAACCGTTTAAGAAGTTTCCCAAACCGAAAATTTTTAAAATGAGATCCTCCATCACTTATGATGACCCGAGGAATCCCAAACCTTGAGA
Source organism: Helianthus tuberosus (assembly GCA_030545235.1). NCBI lineage: Eukaryota > Viridiplantae > Streptophyta > Magnoliopsida > Asterales > Asteraceae > Helianthus > Helianthus tuberosus. The sequence goes on along the minus strand of CM060414.1, from coordinate 146,464,213 downwards.
AAATATCGGTTTGAACAAAATTACACACTACGGTGTGGTCGTTCGTCTTGGTGGCTATTGCTTCGACCCACTTTGACACATAGTCAACGGCCACCAAGATATACAAATTACCATAGGAATTAGGGAATGGGCCCATGAAATCAATTCCCCACACGTCAAAGATGTCGACTACAAGGATTGGTTGCATGGGCATCTCATCCCTTTTTGAAATACCCCCTAGTTTTTGACACTCTATGCAATTTTTGGCAAACTCATTTGCATCTTTGAAGATAGTAGGCCAAAAAAGACCACTATTTAACACTTTATGACCCGTTTTGTGACCACTAAAGTGACCACCACACGCAAATGAGTGTAGATGCTGCAACACGCTTGGAATCTCTTCGTCATCAATGCATCTTCTTATAACTTGATCCGCACACTCCTTCCACAAATGTGGTTCTTCCAACCGATAGTACTTGACTTGGGACATGAAGTGTTGCCTTTTCCGTCTATCCCAATGTGCCGGCATATCACCTGTAACAAGATAATTGACAATGTTAGCATACCATGGCAATTTATCTAATTTCATTATGTGCTCATCTGGGAAAGACTCATTGATCTCTACAGTTGTAGGATCCTCTTCAACTATCAACCGGGACAAATGGTCCGCCACAACATTTTCGGTACCCTTTTTGTCCCGTATCTCCAAATCGAATTCTTGGAGCAACAACACCCATCGGATTAACCTCGGTTTTGCATCTTTCTTCTCCATGAGGTACCTAACTGCAGTGTGATCAGAATAAATAATCACTTTACTACCCCATATATATGCCCGAAATTTATCCAATGCATATACCACCGCAAGTAGCTCTTTTTCGGTAGTGGTATAATTTAATTGTGCATCCGAAAGAGTCTTACTCGCGTAGTATATAGCAACGGGTTTCTTATCGACCCGTTGTCCCAACACGGCCCCCACCGCATAATCACTCGCATCGCACATAATTTCAAAAGGAAAAGACCAATTTGGCGATTGCAAGATTGGAGCCTCAACCAACTTCTCTTTCAATTTGTTAAAAGCATTTTGGCAATTTTCATTAAAATCAAACGGTTGATCTTTTAACAACAATTTACATAAAGGCTTGGTTATGTCACTAAAACCCTTAATAAACCGCCGGTAAAAACCCGCATGACCTAGAAATGACCTAACACCTTTAACGGTCGTGGGATATGGTAAAGTAGATATGACTTGTACCTTTGCACGATCAACCTCTATCCCACGACTTGACACCACGTGTCCCAACACTATTCCCTCTTGAACCATAAAATGGCTCTTTTCCCAACTTAAGACCAAACTAGTTTCGACACACCTTCTTAACACTTTATCTAGTTGATCCAAACAAGACTCAAAGGATGACCCAAAAATTGAGAAATCATCCATGAAGATTTCCAAAGATTTCCCCACCATATCTGAAAAGATACTCATCATACACCTTTGGAAGGTGGCGGGGGCGTTACATAACCCAAACGGCATTCGCCTAAATGCGAAAGTGCCATAGGGACAAGTAAACGTGGTCTTTGCTTGGTCTTCCGGATGGATGGCAATTTGGTTATAACCAGAATAGCCATCTAAGAAACAGTAAAATTTTTGTCCCGGCAATTTCTCAACTATTTGATCAATGAACGGTAAAGGGAAATGATCTTTGGAAGTTGCGGTATTCAACTTCCTATAGTCAATACAAATTCGCCACCCGGTTACCGGCCGAGTGGCTACCTCTTCACCTGCGTCATTTTTGACGACTTGTATGCCCGCTTTCTTGGGAACCGTCTGTGTTGGGCTCACCCATTGGCTATCCGAGATCGGGTAAATGATACCCGCATCTAGCCATTTCAGCACTTCCTTCTTCACTACCTCCCGCATGTTCGGATTTAATCTCCGTTGTGCATCTCGAACGGGAGTCACATTCTCTTCCGTGATGATTTTGTGCATCACCACCGAGGGACTAATACCCTTCAAATCAGCAATGGTCCATCCAATCGCCGCCCGATTAGTGACCAAAACATCCATCAATTTATCCTCTTGCTCAACGGTTAAATTTGATGCAATAATAACCGGGAGCGTGTTGCCTTCACCAACATAAGCATATTTGAGATGCTTAGGCAACACTTTCAATTCAACCTCCGGAGGCTCTACTAATGACGGCTTCAACTTGGTGTCAATGCTCTCCGGTAAACTCTCAACTTGGTGCGTCCATGTCGGTTTTCCCTCTCTAACCGCAAGCACCTCCAAACTTCTCATTTCCTCGTCTATGCTCTTATCCATCTCCACCTGTGACCTGTCAAACATATAACAATCCTCCATTGTGTTTTCCCCATCTACGACCGTGTCGCAAAGAGGTATACACGTGTCAACGACGTCCGCCATATAGCATTCATCATCAACTGGAGGGTTCATAAGTCCGGAAAAAACATGCAACCTCAACCTTCGGTTTCCAAATGTCATGTCAACCGTTCCCGTTTTGCAATCAATTTGAGAATTCGCGGTTGCTAAGAACGGTCGAACCAAAATCACCGTAGGTTGTTTGGTTGGGTCCTTTGCCACATAATCAAGCACTAAAAAGTCCACCGGATAGTAAAAATCCTCGATTTTCACTATCACATCCGAAACAACTCCACGGGGTAGTTTGGGTGTTAAATCGGCTAACACCATGGTGGTATTTGATGATTGAAGTGGACCAAACTCGTATTGGTCATACAAACTACCCGGTAGAATGCTCACGCTAGCACCAAGATCTAGAAGTGCCCGGTTGATTTTAAAATCGCCTACTTGAATTGAAATGATAGGCGCACCCGGATCTTGGAGCTTAGGTGGAAGTGCACCCGAGAGAATCGAACTCACATTTTCGGTTAAATCTAACTTTTTTGGAAATTTGTGAGTGCGTTTTTGGGTACACAAATCTTTCAAGTACTTAGCATACGACGGTACTTGTTTGATTGCATCCAAAAGAGGTAAATTTATTTTTACTTGTTTAAAAATTTCCAACAACTCTTCTTGTTGTGGACCTCTTTTGTTTACAATTTTCTTTATGGGTCCCTTCAATGCTTCGGGATAAGGGGCGGTATTAGCCTCCACACCCTTTTCCTTAGCCTTGGGGACAGGGATGGTCACAACGGGAGTACCATTGTTCTTTTTCAAGTCATTTTTATTTTGACCCGTTTGACCATTCTCATTCTCATCCTCACTAACATCTTCCACCACCCCTTCAACAAACTGGGGTGATGGTGTTTTGACACCATTATCAACGACTCGACCACTACGTAAAGTAATTTTATTAATTGGTACCTCACGTGTGTTCCTTGAGTTTGACCCTTGATGCTTAGGGTTCACCGCGGTGTCACTTGGGAGTCTTCCCGTACTTCCTCTCATTTGAGCCATTTCTTCCGCGAGTTGGCCCACTTGCTTTGCCAATGCCTCATGTGCTTTATCCCGAATCTCGTTTGTCTTCTTTATCTCCTTGATATCATGGTGAGATTCTTTTATATTGTTTTGAGATTCCTTTTGCATATTCAACAAAGCATCCATTTTGGCACCCAAATCATCGCCACCGGTTTGATTGTTCGACCCGCTTCCATTACCGCCTTGGTTGTTGTAATTCCTTTGGTACCCACCTTGGTAATTATTGTCCCTACCTTGGTACCCTTGGTTGTAATTTCGTTGATAACCTCCTTGGTTACCACCTTGACGGTTTTGATATGATGATCCGCTTTGACCTCCTTGGTTGCCCGATTGAAAATTCGGGTTCATTTGATTTGAAGCATTACCATATCGGAAGTTGGGGTGATTCCTCAAACCCGGATGATAAGTGTTGGAGTTCATGTCATATTGCTTCCTATCTCCATACACTTGATTGACTTCCTCCGTATAGTCAAGTGACCCTGTTGGACATTGTTCCGCTCTATGTCCAATATCACCGCAACCTTCACACACCTCAAATTGAACCGCATTTACCTCTTTCTTCTTCATACGAGCCATTTCCCGCTCTAGAGTGGAAATCCGATCTTTAGAGTCAAGATCGGGAAGTGATCGGGAAACAGGGTGTTTTTTTAGCTCTATCGGCTGATTCTTTCTCTTTTGACCGCTTACTCATCCGCTCTAAAAACTCCCAATCATCATCTTCATGATTGCTCAAAAGAGTCCCGTTACTTGTCGACTCGAGACGATTCCATGTTGTGTCATCTAAACCCCGTACAAAACATTTAACCAACTCCCACTTCTCAATTTGATGATGAGGGCATCTTCGCATCATTTCTCTAAATCTTGTAAAGGCCTCATGTAACGGTTCGCCCGATAATTGGCGAAAAGACCTAATTTCGTCACGAGCGTCATCGGTCTTCGCCATTGAGTAGTATTCATCAAGGAACGTTTGTTGCATTTCTCCCCAAGTGCGAATACTATTTGCGGGAAGTGTAAGGAACCATTGTTTTGCCTTATCCTTCAGTGAAAATTGGAATAGTCGAAGTTTGACCTCATCTAAAGCAAAGTTGTGACCCCCGATAGTGCTACAAACCGAAGAAAATTCCGTCAAATGTGTATACGGTTCGTCGTTAGATCTTCCATTAAAATGAGGAAGTATGTTGATGTAATGGGGTTTACAATCAAACATCCTCCTCTCACAAACGATTGGCGAGTCGTTCTCGGTAACAACCGGCCTAAAACGATCATTCACTCCCCGTGGAGGTCGTTGATGACGATGTGGACCGTTAACTTCTTGATCGACCGGTCTTTTATTATCCCGTCTTTCACCTCTTCGATCATCCCGTCTATCCTCTCTTCTATTATCCCTTGGGTTACCACCTCCCACGAAACGAGGAATCCGGTTAGGGTTTGCATTGTTGTTGTTATTATAAAACCCATCATTCCGGTTCCGTTGGTCATTGTTTCGTGGTTGACGGTTGTTCCCATAACCATCATTTCTTCCACCTCCGTAACCGTATTCATTGTTCCCAACTTAATTGGCATTTTGATAGCCAAATTCCTCATCATCATATCTTCTTGCGTTGTAGACGTTTCCCCTATTCACATAGCCCCAATCTTCGTCATCGTTAGCCCTATCATCATAATATCCCCCGTCATCCGAATTTTCCGTATGAACACTCACATGTTCCGGCGATTGATAACCGGGAACACTATAAGGCTCATCATCGGGGATTGCATTCCTCAAGTCATCAATGTTGAAGAATGGGTCTTCATTTGCGGGATTGCCGCGATCACGATTTCCCCGTCGGTCGGAATTGACATTCCGGTCATCTAGGTTAATGGGTAGGGAGTTGTGTCTATGAAGATTTTGTTGTTGAGGTGTTCTTTGATTGTTGTTGGGGTTTTGGTTTTGGAAAGGTGGTGTAGGTGGTCCATTGTTGTTGTTACCACCCGGTTGCTCTTGAGGCATGGGTTGCATATTTGGAACGGGATAAAAGGTTCCTCGGGATTGGAATTGGTTTTGGTTAAAGTTTGGGTGATTGGAGTTTTGGTTTGCCATTGAACCAATTTCAATGGATGATGTATGTTGTGGTGTTTGGTTGGTTTGATTAGAAGCAAGTGTTGCTTCTAACCGGCTTGCTAAGTTTCTTCTTGCAACTCGTTCGATTTCCGGTTCGTAGACTAAAGGTGAAGTCCTCCCTGAGTTCCGCGTATGCATGCACTACCTGTAATCTGCACAAGTAACACACCCCGCGTAACAAGGAAAAAGACACGTACAAAAAGAAAGCTAAACAAATTAAACAGATAATCACGAAAATTCAAACAATAATCCAAACACAAAGCGCACGCACTCCCCGGCAACGGCGCCAAAATTTGATCGGAGTGTCGCGCTCCTGTCAAAGATAATATTTATAAGCCCAAATTACCCTTAACAATGTGTTAGTGGTAGTAAGGGGTCGAACCACGAAGAGTATGTGGTTTGTGTATGGATTTGACTGAATTATAAAGAATTGTCACAATTATGAAGCTTGCCAGATATTTTTGTATTTTTGTTTAGGAAAAAGATGTGAATTTAAACTAAGTGAATTGATTAGACTGATTAACAACTAATGATTAACGATTGCAAGAAATTTGGATACTAGAACAATAATAATAAAAAGGAATCACACCCGGTTTCGGTAATTATTAACCTAGGATTTCTACAAGTTTTAGTTTCAACTCAAATGCATTCGATTAACGGATTTAGTGTACCGTGACTTAGGTGCTACTAACTATCAACGCCCCGTAGAACGGACAAAAAGACACTTTGTAATCAACACAAGTAAATCCTAACAAAGACAACGTACAATTACATATCACCGTTTCGCAAAGTCATAACTTTTAACATCGTTCGACAATTCACGAATTCGTAACAAATGTAATACTATTGTCGAAAGTTTCAAAAACCAAATACAAATTGTCACTAAGATGAAACAAGAACAAATTGAAACCCTAAAATTAACAACTACCTACACCGGGGTGAAACCGAGATGATTAGCCGCTCATGGTTGATGCAACTTGATCACCGGATGATTGGAATGCAAAGGAAGTCATCTTGAAGCTTTGAAAATGGTGAATGATGAGGTTTGATGAAGGATGATGATGGTGGAAGGATTAGGGTTTGTGGAATGATTGATGGTGTAGATGGATTGATGATGATTCTTGATGATGTTGTGATGTAGGGATGATAGCTATCTGGATGGTTCGTGAATTGTGGCTCCAAGATAGTGTTTCAAACTCCAAACAAGTGTAACTCCCCGAAAACCCTCCAAGAGAGCCAATCACAATCGATCTTAACCCCCAAATTAACAAGTTCGCGTTTCCGGAATTGACAAGCCGTCGCCGACGGCCCTCAACCCGTCGGCGACGGGCTTTGGATTTCGCTTCTCCGTCCGACGGCTTATATACCTGGATACGAACAAATCTGGCCGACGGGTCTTTTAAGGGGGCGTCGCCGACGGGGCTAGGGCCGTCGGCGACGGGCTCTCATTTACACACATTCTGATTTTCCATTTTCCGCTCCCGGTTGATCCGTAACGCGTCCCGGTGCTCCGGTTTTCGACCCGGTGACCCGTAAAGCTCCCGAAAAGCTCCTTAAACTCCATCAAACCTGCAAAACACATTCTTGATTAAAAGTAGGCTATTCGAAACTAAAACTTACGTAAAAACGTCAAGTTAAACAATAACGAGCACCGGTTTACAACCACGTATCAGTCAGTTCCTAGTTCCAGTAGTTTCGTTACACGGTAAACTGCCGAAATTGATTTAAAATAACCCATTTTTAATCCCAAAAATTCACATTTTATCTATAATTTGAATAAAATTCTGAAATTTTTTATATAACTCAGTAAAAACCTGTAGAATATGGGAAAAATTTCTGGCAATTTATTTTAGCATTTTACTTGTCTAAATAAATTATTTATAAAACCATATTTAACCACATAATTAACATTAATTACCATCAGTGATCCAAAAATTCCCAAAAAATTCCTGGACATCCCTTATGTTGCCAGAAATATCTCCAAAAATTTGTAGATTTTTCTGATTTGTTTTCGGTGCATTTCCGGCTACCGAAAATTCGCAAAAACGCGGATTTTTAACCGAAATCAAAACTCAACCCTGCAAAACCTGCTACCAAACCTACAATAGCGCCAGTACATCCATACACTAAAGCTCAAAAATGATCCTGCTCATGATGGACGTATCCAATACCTTGCTGTAAGGCAATGATTGCCTGCTGCAAGACGGTCAAGTAATCTCCCATAGACCTCCGTTGCTGCTCGTCCTCATCGCGTGCCATCCTTAATACTGAAATATGCTCAAACAGGAACCCCATCAGGCTGCTCTCAGTGATGGGAGCAGGCACCTCCTGAGGAGGAATTGGGATGCCCCAAATAAGTGGGGAAGGCTCCCTGAATGGCTGGGAAAGGCCACCATGCTCATAAGTGTGGAAAGGGGAAGGGTCCTTCCTAGGTGGGGTAAGAAAACGAGCACTAAAATGTTGTTGGGTCCCTATGGGTGTGGGTATCAAGCGAACAGGGGAAATAGGTGGGGTAAAAACCGGCCCAGGGACAGGTACCCTCCGACGAGCCGTCTGTCGGAGGCGGACAAGGGGTACCTCCTGAGAACTAGGTGAGGAGGGGATGTAAGTACTAGGAGTGGAAGGGGTATAAGGGTCGGAGGGAGTCTCGGGTGTAGGTAACCTGGGGGCTACCGGCCCCCACTCCCAATGCCCCGTGGCGGGAGTATGGCTCCTAGGAATAGGTCCTACTGGGATAACTACATCTGGGGTACGACTATGCTCCGAGGAGCTAGTCAGGTGGTGAGATGGGGAACGGTAGGCGCTCGAGGCCTCCCCCACGTGCCTAGTAGGGGGTCTAGGGGGATAACCAGCACAACAGTACCCAGACTCCTCCGGCGAGTAGCCCTGGGGCAACAGAGGCATCTGTGGATCCTCCTCAGGATCGGTCTCCATTTGAGAAGTCGTCTGGCAACTCGAATGACTCAACATAGTACCTGTAAAGGAAAGCAACATCTAACACCGATTCTATCGACTGGCATAACCGAAAATAAACAATCCACAGAGGTACACATAAGCACGTATTGCACACAACTTTAATTTTAGTTTTGAAAATTTTTCCACCACTGTTAAGTTAGCGTTTACATTCCCGTTCTCTCCTCTCTCTCCGTGACGTTTCCGGAATGCCCAAGCACCAGCAGATAAATTATTGTGTACCGGACCACAACAATTTAATTGCCTAACAAGGCCATCCCGGTACTAGCCACGTCACTCGGTCTCTAGAGGTTCTCAGGGTGAGGAGTTAACTCAGGATTATAGTCTAGGTTCTCTTAGGGATACCTAAATCGCTATAACCGATGGCTCTGATACCATCTTCTGTCACACCCGGACTCGCAGCGGAAGACAATCGCGGGGTGTGGCAGACACATGGCACTCCTCATAATTTAAAAACATTACATTACATAAAATAGGAGCATCGGTTATAACTTCTTCGAACTATCACATTACAAACCATATATTAAAAGTGGTACTACAAGCCATTATAGCTTTTATTATGCTACGTCCGCCTACTAGATCCTTCCATACGCACATGTTCACTCCTGTTTCATTTTACCTGAAATGCATGTTAGTTTTTAAAAAGGTCAGCTAAACGATGCCGGTGAGTTCCACTGGTTTAGTTGTTTCATTTCAAAATGTATCAACCCACGATCTCGAGCTAGGCGCAGTTGTTTTTGCATTAAAGATTTGGCGACACTACCTGTATGGTACCAAGTGTACGATCTTCACCGATCATAAGAGCCTACAGCACATCTTTAATCAGAGGGAACTAAACATGCGTCAACGCCGATGGGTAGAACTTCTCAACGATTGCGAATGTGAGATTCGTTATCACCCAGGCAAAGCAAATGTTGTTGCCGACACACTTAGCAGACGGAGTTATCTGCTTAGCACTCGAAATGTTCAAGCCCAGTACAATCTCGAAGCTCTTATTCGCGACGCCCAGCATGCATGTTTCAACGAACGAACTTTGAAGAAAGAAAGAATCTACCACGATGGAGCCCAGCTTGTGAGCAAATCAAATGGGATATTCCATTTCTTAGACAAAATCTGGATTCCCAAGCGAACCAACCTGCGACAGATTATCATGGATGAAGCCCAGAAATCCCGATACTCCATTCATCCCGGTGCTGACAAAATGTACCATGATCTTCGCTATAGATACTGGTGGCCGGGTATGAAACGGGATATCGCACTCTACGTCGGAAAATGCCTAACATGTGCTAGGATCAAGGCTGAGCATCAAAGACCCTCTGGCTTGCTCGAACAACCACCAATTCCCATGTGGAAATGGGAGAGCATAGCTATGGATTTCGTAACCAAGCTTCCAACCACGTCATCAGGTCACGACAGCATTTGGGTTGTTATTGACCGTTTGACCAAATCAGCTCACTTTCTGCCAATACGAGAAGACTACAAGGTAGAACGATTGGCCCGAATCTACATTGACGAGATCATTTGTCGACATGGGACGCCTCGTGACATCATCTCTGATCGTGATGCTCGGTTCACTTCACGATTGTGGGAAACATTTCAAACGGCACTCGGTACAACGCTTAATCTAAGTACTGCGTTCCACCCACAAACCGACGGTCAGACTGAAAGAACAATTCATACACTTGAAGACATGCTCCGTTCGTGTGTTCTAGACTTCGGGGGTAATTGGGATAGACACCTTCGGTTGGTCGAATTCTCGTACAACAACAGCTACCAGGCTAGCATTCAGATGGCACCTTTCTAGGCCTTGTACGGAAGAAGATGCCGGTCGCCTATTGTGTGGCACGAGATCGGTCACTCGCAACTAACCGGTCCGGAGCTGCTACAAGAGACGACAGACAAGATTTTCCAGATACGAGACAACCTAGCGAAAGCTCGGGATAGACAGAAAGTTCTCGCCGATAAAAAGCACAAGCACCGTGAATATGGCGTTGGTGACTACGTACTCCTAAAGGTATCACCTTGGAAGGGTGTAGTCCGATTCGGAAAAAAAGGGAAACTCGCGCCTCGATATGTTGGACCTTTTAAGATTCTGGAAAGGATCGGAAAAGTCACCTACAGACTCGAATTACCGGAGGAACTTAGCAATGTCCATCCGACTTTCGATGTGTCGAACCTCCGAAAGTGCATCTACGACCCCGACTTACATGTTCCTCTAGGTGATCTACAAGTGAGCGAAACATTACACTTCGTGGAAAAGCCTGTCGAAATCATGGATCGCAAGACCAAAGAACTCAGGCGCTCACGCATTCCTATTGTGAAAGTCCGGTGGGAAGGAAAACGAGGCGCGGAGTTCACTTGGGAGCTCGAAAGTGACATGAAGGCCAAGTACCCGCAGTTGTTTAATTAGAGAAATAATCTTAGAGAGAGAAAGTCTAGAAATAGAAAGTCTCTCACGTGATTTCCAGAACTTGTAACCGTCAGATCATAAATGAATCACGTTAAAATTGTACGTTTTTTGTCTGTTCGATCTCACTCGTGCACGGATTCCGCACGTCGTACAAGTCGGATCGCAATCAAAACGAATCCAAACCGGAACCTACAATGATCAAGGTTTTGAAAGAAAAAGAAAAAGGTTTTGAAAATGAAAAATTAAAGATTTCTTCCAAACGACTTGAACTCTAAGACTTTATAGGCTTTTAAACCAGGTACTTTCGCTTATCATATCCAAAAATCAGCCGATTTTAACCGTAAAATCCTGGTTAATTTGACGATTTTCAATGGTCCAAATGAAGGACTCTCACACGTGATTCACGAACTAGTTACAGCTTTCAGCTTAATTTCGGGACGAAATTTCCTAAACAAGGGGAGGCTGTAACACCCCGTGTTTTCACGAGTGAAAGTCAAAGTCAAGGTCAAAGTCAACGACCGATTTCGCGCGACATGACTCGTAGAATTGTTTGTATGATAGTTAGATTATGTGGAGTAAATGTCGTACGTTACAATAATCGAGTCATACTAACCGTATTTCAATCAACCTACGACTGTGAACGATAGGAAGTAACAATGCGATAAAGTTAATCAAGCTATGCTAATCAAATCGACCTCAAAATCGTAACTCGAGCTGTGTATTTTACTTGCCATTATACGTGTGTGTGTGCCTTACGTGTTACTTGTGCATGTTATTTTATGTTATGATGTGATAATCAAGCGAACTCGATCGAACTCGAAGTCTAACTCGAATATAACCGAACCCGAATCCCGAGTCGAACCATATAAGAAGTAGTTGGGACTGAAAGTAATTTGATTAGGAAACCCTATCGAATCTCTCGCCAATCGAAACCGAACCAACATCGCACCGAACACACCAAAGGAGGTGGCATCCGCACGGATGGCCATTCCGCACGGATTGCCAATCCGCACGGATTGCCAATCCGCACGGATGACCAGTCCGCACGGATAGCCTACCCGGGTGCGTGCCATGCGCACGGTTCACCCTTTCCCTTTTTGGCATCCTATAAATACACGGGTCACTCTCCACTTTTTCCACTTTTGGCAAGTGACGTCCGAACCACACGCATTCTTCACCTTTTCTCAGATTTCTCTCAATCCAGGTAAGATCTTGCACTAATTCTTGTACATCCTTGATCACTACACAATTCTACACATTCCCATCTTTCAAATCTTCACTTTTAACCATGAAATCATCCGGATTTGAGGTATTCTCGGGTGACGTCATCATGAAGTTCTTATGAACTTCAAGCTTAACCTCATTCCACCAAGAATAACTCAGATCTAAACGATTTCTACAAGATTTCACAATAATTTCACCTAGATCTAAACTTTTCTAAGGATAAAAGAGTTGAAAGAAATAAACCTAAGTTATCTCCTCCTTTTTCCCTTAAAATCGGTACGAACCCGATCAGTTCTAGTATTCTACTCGTTGATAGTGACTCACTAGTTCTAGATCTGGAACCCGACCTACAGACAAGTGATTCCGGGGATAACCGGGATGACTGTTCTGAGTCGCCGACAGGCCGAGTTAGGGTGGTTCCTGACCGGTCTAGTCACGCGGGTGAGAACACAACTCCAAGTGGTTGCCACGTAATCAGAACGTCTCGATAAACGACAATAGAAACCAAGTGTAGACGAAAGGAACAACTAGACCAGCTGTCCGCACGGATTACCATCCGCACGCACCGGACATCCGGACGAGTTGTCACCCGGACGAGCTACCCTTGGGACCCACTTTTCAAACAAGGTTTAGGTATCGACGAATGAGCAATCCGGACGGACGACCTTTGAGTGGATTACTCTTCGGATCATGAGATACTAAGGCCTCCAAATGAAAAATCAAACAACGTTCATCCGCACGGTCAGGTCGTACGTACGGACAGGCTACCGGACGGATTGTCTCTGCCCACGCGTACAGGCTGTCCGCACGGACTACCATACGCACGGATCGTCATCCGCGTGACCGGCTTGAAAGGTAGAAACACTTATGTGGTTTCTAAATGCTACAACGAAAACTTCAAAGCACAAGCCATCATACACAAACACATCTTAGGAAGAAACAATCCACTTGAACGTTTATCCGCACGAACAACTTGTCCGTACGGATAAGTCGCACGCACGCACAACTAACCCGCACGGATTGCCATCCGCACGGTCAGTCGTACGCACAGATAGCTTATCCGGATGGATCCCCACATGCACGCATCACCATCCGCACGCATCACCATCCGCACGGATAGGTCATGCGCACGGATGACATCTACTCACGGATAGCCGATCCGCACGATCAGCCATCCTAACCACTCACACATGTACTGTTTTACACGTCACTTATCGTTACGTTATCGAATCTATTCAGGCTAACCGTACTTGCTGTAAAAGCGCTCCCTTCAATCCATATCGCTGTGAGTATACTCGAACCCTTTTTGCTTTTAGCACTTTTGGGTGTTACATACGTTACAACTATTCAAACTACAACTATCACACTACTCAAGCTATTTTAACGCAAAACTATTGATGCATGTATTACGTGGCTTATGAATGCTTGTTTGTTATGTTTACACATGGAATGCTGTCTACCTGCCTTAGCAACGATAGTACTATAGTTTGGACTCAGCACCCGTTCACACGGGGGTTGTTAAGGATCTTTACTTGCATGGATTACAATGGTAATCGTGTATTGCGAACTGCCCCTGGCAGTCAACCCGCAGTCATTGGTATCGATGGATCTATGTCGATAACTAACGTGCTTCATTTCACTATGTGTACGTGCTGGTTATGCGTAAACGAATTCGAACTCTATATGCTATTATCAAACTTGTATGCTCACCTTTACATTTTATGTATTGACATTATTTTAACGTATGTGACAGGTGCCTAGGTTGTTTATATGCTTCTCGGGCTGTGATGAAATTGAAGCTAGGAACTGGAGTCCTAGAAACCAACGAATAAATTGATATGTTTAACTCTGAGTTGTCGGAACAGAAAATTTGTTTAGTTTTTGTCTGTAATAACTTGTTTTACTATTTGAGACATGGTATGGGACATGTTAACTTAAATTGAATGGTAATGATAGTTGTTATGGAAACTTCTGGACAATCTGTTTCGCTCAGTGCCGCGCCCCGATGATTCCGCCATCGGTTGGGGTGTGACACCCAAACTCCCTTAATGAAAAGTTAATCATTCTTAAATAACAACATGTTGGCACTATTGGTATTCCCTTACCATTGTCCGAACATGTTAAACTACTGACATTGACTGGTACGCGAACTAGTGCCCGGAAGCCAAACTGAAACTAATACTACCCTGACATCCATCACCATACCAGTATCATATAGGCTTAATCTGGAGTGAAAACTCCTGTCAGAATCCAAGTTATACCTTTTACCGACTTAGATACTGACGTGAGCCCATATTTGCATACGTGATTCTAGAAGTTGACTCTGTTGCTTGTTTACACCTTATGTGAAACTACGACATACACTGTGAGTTTCACTCCCCCACTTTTAATCTGTTTTACTGTTTTCTGGGGTGAATTGGATGTTACAAACTGTGTTAATTGCTCAAACTGTGTGATGTTAATTATCTAACACACGATATTAGCCCCGATACAAGTGATTAACGTAAGCCGTGGGCAGTGGATAGTACTATTGGTCTGACAAACCCAGTTGCCCGCCGGACAGGTGCGGCCGGCAGCAAGGCAACTGCACGCGTCCTAACTAGGTTATGTTGTTAGACATAACTACCCGAGGGCATTAAACTGCATGTGATACAGGTGGTGCGATTAAGTGTCTGTGTGACACAGTACGATTAAAACAGTCTAGGTTTCACTTGTGACACTCGTGTAATTCCATCTATGAACCGTGATATGTGCAATTAAAGATGTTGATACATTTTGAAACGAAACAACTAAACCAGTGGAACTCAACGGCATCGTTTAGCTGACCTTTTTAAAAACTAACATGCATTTCATGTAAAATGAAACAGGAGTGAACATGTGCGTATGGAAGGATCTAGTAGGCGGACGTAGCATAATAAAAGCTATAATGGCTTGTAGTACCGCTTTTAATATATGGTTTGCAATGTGATTGTTTTATGTAATGTAATGTTTTTAAATTATGAGGAGTGCCATGTGTCTGCCGCACCCTAAGATTGTCTTCCGTTACGAGTCGGGGTGTGACAGAAAATGGTATCAGAGCCATCGGTTATAGCGATTTAGGTATCCCTAAGAGAACCTAGACTATAATCCTAAGTTAACTCCTCACCCTGAGAACTTCTAGAAACCGAGTGGTGTGGCAAGTACCGGGATGGCCTTGTTAGGCAATTAAATTATTGTGGTCCGGAACACAATAATTTATCTGCTGGTACTTGGGCATTCCGGAAGCATCACGGAGAGAGAGGAGAGAACGGGAATGTAAACGCTAACTTAACAGTGGTGGAAAAATTTTCAAAACTAAAATTAAAGTTGTGTGCAATACGTGCTTATGTATACCTCTGTGGATTGTTTATTTTCGGTTATGCCAGTCGATAGAATCGGTGTTAGATGTTGTTTTCCTTTACAGGTACTATGTTGAGTCATTCGAGTCGCTAGACGACTTCTCATATGGAGACCGATCCTGAGGAGGATCCACAGATGCCTCTGTTGCCCCAGTGCTACTCGCCGGATGAGTCCGGGTACTGTTGTGCTGGTTATCCCCATAGACCCCCTACTAGGCGCGTGGGGGAGGCCTCGAGCTCCTACCGTTCCCCATCTCACCACCTGACTAGCTCCTCGGAGCATATTCGTACCCCAGATGTCGTTATCCCAGTAGGACCTATTCCTAGGAGCCCTACTCCCGCCACGGGGCATTGGGAGTGGGGGCCGGTAGCCCCTAGGTTACCTACACCCGAGACTCCCCCCGACCCTTATACCCCTTCCACTCCTAGTACTTACACCCCCTTCTCACCTAGTTCTCAAGAGGTACCCCTTGTTCGCCTCCGAAAGACGGCTCGTCGGAGGGTACCTGTCCCTGGGCCTGATTTTACCCCACCTATTTCCCCTGTTCGCTTGATACCCACACCCATAGGGACCCAACAACACTTTACTGCTCGTTTTCTTACCCCACCTAGGGAGGACCCTTCCCCTTTCCACACTTATGAGGATGGTGGCCCTTCCCAGCCATTCAGGGAGCCTTCCCCACTTGTTTGGGGCATCCCAGTTCCTCCTCAGGAGTTGCCTGCTCCCATCACTGACAGCAGCCTGATGGGGTTCCTGTTTGAGCAGATTTCGTTATTGAGGATGGCACGCGATGAGGACGAGCAGCAACGGAGGTCTATGAGAGATTACTTGACCGTCTTGCAGTAGGCAATCATTGCCTTACAGCAGGTTATAGGATACGTCCATCATGAGCAGGATCATTTTCGAGCTTTAGTGTATGGATGTACTGGGGCTATTGTAGGTTTGGTAGCAGGTTTTGAAGGGTTGACGTGGTGGATGTGGCGTTCCTAGTATGGTTTTCTTTCTTGTATAAATAGAGATGATGTACCTTTTGTACATCCTACCAAGCCCTGGGCTATGCCTATGTCGAGGTAGGGATGTAGCCGTAGTATTTTCGACTCTCGTAGTTTGTGTCGTGTGGTATGATGCATGTATGTCACTTTATTGACCAGTTTTGACTGCACATTTAAGCACTGGCCCCTTTGGGTTAAGTCTATGTGCAAATTTTGACGATTGTATGACGATGATATTATATATATACATGACGATGCTTTTGACTATATGTGTCGTGGATCTATGGGTGTTATGAAATTATGTGATGTGTAATGGAATTGTGTGGTATGTGGTAACTGAAAATGTGATAAGTGATGATTAACTATCTGACATTGATACATACATATCTATTGTTTATAATAGAATGGCCACGAAACGTGTACCTCAAATGACAGAGGCAGAAATTGCCCAACTGATAGCACAACAACTTCAACCCGTTATCCCCACTATCGTGGCGCAGGTTAACGCCGGCATCAATGCGAACCCGCAACCAGGGCCGGGAGATCAGAACAATAATCAAAACCATGTTAGGCCAGTTTGCACGTATAAACACTTTATGGAGTGCAAACCAATGGAGTTTAATGGAACTGAAGGACCGAACGGGTTTGTGAAATGGATCGAGAAGTCGGAATCGGCCCTTAACATAAGTAATTGTCCGAGTGACTGTGCGGTAAAGTATACAACTTGCACTTTTACCGACCACGCTTTGAACTGGTGGAATGCTACTGTGCAATCTTGCGGGCAGGATGCGATTAATGTTATGAATTGGGATGATTTAAAGATACGAATAAGAGAAAGGTTCTGCCCAGCTCACGAATTCAGAAGCTAGAACACGAATTTTGGAACCTGCAAATGCAAGGTGCGGACCATGCAGGTTACACTAACCGTTTCAATGAACTGGCATGCATACTTCCAGATATGGTTCAACCAGAGTCCAAGAGGATCGAGAGGTATATCTGGGGACTGGCCCCAGAAGTGAGAAGGATCATTAATTCGGTGGAGCACCTAACTATGCACGGGGTGTTAGCTAGGTCAGGCACGGTGACGTATGACATGGTTAGACGTAAGATTCTGACAATGCCGGGAGAGCCGGCAGGAAATAAGCGAGGGGCCCCGGAAAGTAGCCGAGCGAGGGCAGCCACACCGAAGAGGGGGAGAGCCACTAGTCAAAACTACGCCATGACTACACCAACGGGAAACTCTAGGGGCTATAAAGGAACGGCCCCAAAGTGCAACGAGTGTGCTTTTCACCACGTGGGTGCGTGCCGAGCAGTGAAATGCTCAAGATGTTATAGAGCTGGGCATTATGCCCAAAACTGTAGAGCACCCATGGAACTGAATTCCAAAGCAACTCGTTTTCAACCTCCAAGGCCTCAGACTCTTCAGCAACGACCCCAACCACCAACGCAACAGATTACCTACCCCCGTACTTGCTACGGATGTGGCAGTACAGAGCACTTCCGAAGAAGCTGCCCAAAGTTTGCTCAACAGCCAGCAGGAAGGGATACGCAGGGTCAAGCTTCTACCTCAAATGCAGCTCGAGGTCGTGCCTTTATACTTGGGTCTGGGACGCACGACAAGATCCGAATGTGGTGACAGGTACCTTTCTCATTTCCGATCAGTATACTTCAGTATTGTTTGATACGGGCGCAAATAGGAGCTACTTTTCAATTAATTTCTTACCCCTATTAAATATGTCGGCTATTGAATTAACAAGTCCCTACTCCATAAAACTTGCTAACGGTATACCTATAACTAGTCACCAAAACATTCGTGATTGTCCTTTAATTCTTAACGACCACTAATTCCTTATTGACCTACTACGGTAGAGCTCGGAAGTTTTGATATAGTAATGGGAATGGGCTGGTTGTCCAAGTACAAGGCGGAGATTATATGTGAGCAAAAGATTGTTAGGATCCCTTTTCCTAATGATGAAGTTATTATGGTACAGGGAGAGAAGTCTGGTACCATATTAAACCTTATAACCCACCTTAAAGTGTTGAAATGTATAAGTGAAGGATGTGATGTGTTCTTAGCAAGTGTAATGACGACCGAACCAGAAGAACAACGTATTAAGGATATCCCAATAGTGTGTGATTACCCAGACGTGTTTCCCGATGAATTGCCCGGATTGCCACGCAATCGGCAAGTCGAGTTCCGTATCGACTTAATACCGGGAGCAGCCCCAATTGCAAAAGCACGTTACCGTTTAGCACCTTCAGAGATGCAAGAACGATCATCTCAGTTACAAGAACTACTAGACCGAGGTTTTATCCGTCCCAGTTATTCACCTTGGGGAGCACCAGTGATATTTGTGAAGAAAAAGGATGGAAGCTTTCGGATGTGTATCGACTACCGGGAGCTGAATAAGGTTACCATAAATAATCGATATCCTCTTCCGCGAATCGATGATTTATTTGATCAGTTGCAAGGAGCCTGTTACTTTTCCAAAATCGATCTTAGATCCGGTTATCATCAAGTGAAAGTTCAAGAGGAAGATATCCCTAAAACAGCCTTTCGAAGTCGGTACGGTCACTATGAGTTCCTGGTTATGCCCTTTGGGTTAACCAACGCACCCGCGGTATTTATGGACCTCATGAACCGAGTTTGTAAACCATATCTAGATAAATTCATCATAGTCTTTATTAACGATATTTTGATCTATTCCAAGAGTAAAAAGGAACACGAGCACCATCTACGGGCCATACTAGAGATATTGAGGAAAGAGAAGTTGTATGCCAAGCTTTCAAAGTGTGACTTCTGGTTACAAGCGGTGCAATTTTTAGGACATGTGGTAGATCAACAAGGGATTCATGTTGACCCTAGTAAGATCGAAGCTATTAAGAATTGGCAAGTGCCTAAGTCTCCGAAAGAGATACGCCAATCTTGGGATTGGCTGGATATTACCGTCGCTTTATTGAAAACTTTTCCTACATTGCTCAACCCTTAACTGCCTTGACACAGAAAGATCAAAAGTACGAATGGGGCGAAGAACAAGAAACAACTTTTCAGCTGTTAAAACAAAAGTTATGCGACGCGCCAATTTTGACTTTGCCAGAGGGAAATGATGACTTTGTAGTGTATTGCGACGCATCTCGACGTGGTCTAGGATGCGTATTGATGCAGAGAAACAAGGTTATTGCATATGCTTCCAGACATTTGAAAGTGCATGAAAACAACCATACAACGCATGATTTAGAGCTGGGCGCAGTGATTTTTGCACTTAAGATCTGGAGGCATTACTTGTATGGTACGAAATGTACAATTTATACAGATCACAAGAGCCTCCAACATATATTCGATCAAAAGGAGCTAAATATGAGACAACGCAGATGGGTGGAGCTATTGAACGATTACGAATGTGAAATAAAATACCATCCAGGTAAGGCTAACGTAGTAGCCGATGCCTTGAGTAGAAAAGACCGAGTAAAGCCACTCAGAGGGCGAGCTCTTGGGATGATTGTTCAAACCAGTCTTAAAGAGCAGATTCGTGATGTTCAAATGGAAGCTTTGTAGGAAGGCCAATTAAATAGCGAAAACTTACACGGAAATGAAGGGAATTTTGTGATGAAACCGGATGAAGTGTTGTATTTCAAAAATTGGGTATGGATTCCTACTCTCCATGACCTACGTCAACTGGTTATGGATGAGGTTCATAAATCTAAGTACTCTATTCACCCCGGTACAGACATGATGTACCACGACCTTAAGGAATTTTATTGGTGGCCATGTATGAAAAAGGACGTAGCAGAGTACGTGAGCAAATGCTTGACTTGTGCCCGGGTAAAGGCAGAATACCAGAAACCCTCGGGAATGTTACAACAACCCGAAATACCTCAATGGAAATGGGAGCAAATGACGATGGATTTCGTGACCCACCTTCCAAAAACACCCCGAGGTCGTGATGCGATTTGGGTAGTAGTAGATAGACTAACCAAATCGGCACACTTTATTCCGATTCGTACTACCTACAACACCGAGAAATTGGCCGAGATCTACACGAATGAAATTGTGGCTAGACACGGGGTACCAGTTGTAATCATTTCAGACCGTGATAGTCATTTCACTTCACACTATTGGCAATAGTTACAAGAAGCTTTGGGGTCTAGAATAGACCTGAGTACTGCTTACCATCTCCAAACCGACAACCAATCAGAACGAACTATCCAGACATTAGAGGATCTGCTTCGTGCTTGCACCCTAGACTTTGGAGGAAGTTGGGATAAGCACTTTCCCCTCATTGAATTCTGTAACAATCCTCAATAAACCAACACCCTCGAATATTTTCCGACACCCTAAAATATTTTAAAATGTCCCAATATGTCCCAAATTACACCCCATACGAGAAAACGGGCCCCGAATACCCTAAATACTATTAAATTTAATTAAAAATTGAAAGTTTGGGCTTGAGGCGGGCCGCGTAAGCCTAAGCCCAACCTTCACGCGGGCCACTTGAACTTAAAAGGTGGCGCAGCCCGATGCGGCCACGTGGCCCAAATCTTTTCATTCTCAACGAATTCTCTGATATTAGGCAATATAAGCGGGTATTATACCCCCCCCCCTAAATAGCGAAGTTCTGCTCCGTTGTAAGTATTATAACCTCAGCTGGCTAATATGTATCCAGGGGTCTTTCTACAAACTTGAGTTGTTCATTTACCTCTATATCCTTAAGAGGTACCATTAGCGATTCATCAGCTAAGCATTTCTTGAGATTAGATACATGAAATACATCATGTATTCCTGCCATTTCCTCTGGCAGTTGTAGCTGATAGGCTACAGGTCCTATTCTTCTAATAATCTCAAAAGTTCCAATATACCTGGGACTTAGCTTTCCCCGTTTGATGAATCTTACCACTCCTTTCCAAGGAGAGACCTTTAATAATACTTTATCTCCTACTTGAAATTCCAATGGTTTGCGTCGGTTATCAGCATAGCTCTTTTGTCGATAACGTGCTGCTTTCAGTTGTTCTTTGACTTGGATGATCTTGTCGGTTGTTTCTTGTACTATCTCAGGTCCAGATAGTTGCTTTTCCCTAATTTCTGCCCAACAGACTGGGGTTCGGCACTTTCGTCCATAAAGTGCTTCGAATGGTGCAGCATTGATACTTGTGTGATAACTATTATTATAAGAAAATTCTATTAAAGGTAAGTGATTGTCCCAATTACCTCTGAAATCAATTACACAAGCTCTAAGCATGTCCTCCATTGTCTGAATTGTTCTTTCGCTTTGTCCATCTGTTTGAGGATGATAAGCTGTGCTCAGATTTAACTTGATTCCCATGGCTTTTTGGAAACTTGACCAACAATGAGAAGTAAAACGACTATCTCTATCAGAAACAATTGATAAAGGTATTCCATGTATAGAAACTATTTTATTTGCATATAATTTAGCTAACTGTTCCATACTGAAAGTTTCCTTCATTGGTAGGAAATGAGCTGACTTGGTTAGCCTATATACAATAACCCAGATTGTATCATTTTCTTTCTTTGTTTTGGGTAATTTAGTAACAAAATCCATTGTTATCAATTCCCATTTCCACACTGGCATTTCTAACTGTTGTAATAAACTTGTGGGTTTCTGGTGTTTAGCTTTAACTTATGAACAAGTTAAACATTTAGAAACATAAGTTGCTATGTCCTTTTTCATTCCTATCCACCAGAAATTCTTTCTTAAATTCTGGTGCATTTTATCACTTCCTGGATGCATTTTATACTTAGACTTATGGGATTCTTCTAATATACGATGACGTAAGTTTCCTAATTTAGGTATCCACATTCTCTTTTCATGGAATCTCCAAATTCCATCTGTTCCTTGTTCTAATTCTTTTAGCATACCTTTTAATTTTTCAGTATCATCCTTGATTACCGATTCTTGTGCTTCTCTTATCTGATCATTTAAATCTACTTGCAGATTTAATTTAAGATAACGTACTGTTTTTGGCTTTTCGTGATACTTTCGGCTTAAAGTATCAGCAACTATATTTGCTTTTCCTTCTTGATACTGGATATCACAATCATAATCACTAAGCAATTCCATCCAGCGTCTTTGCCTCATATTCAACTCCTTTTGCCCGAAAACATACCTTAAACTTTTATGATCTGTAAATATGGTAAATTTACTAGCATAAAGGTAATGTCTCCAAATCTTAAGGGCAAAAATTATAGCTCCTAATTCTAGATCATGGGTTGAATAATTCTCTTCATGATTCTTAAGTTGTCTAGATGCATAAGCTATAACCTTATGGTGTTGCATCAATACACATCCATAACCTAACTTAGAAGCGTCACAATAGACTGCAAAGTCTTCAGTTCCTTCTGGTAACGCTAGTATGGGTGCATGGGTTAATTTATGCTTAAGAATTCTAAATGCTTCTTCTTGTTTTGGTCCCCATTCAAACTTAATGGATTTACAGGTTAACTTAGTTAAAGGAATGGCTATTCTAGAGAAATCTCGACTAAATCTTCTGTAATAACCGGCCAATCCTAAGAAACTTCTAACCTCGGTTGGTGATTCAGGGGTTTTCCATTTGATAATCGCCTCGATCTTTGTTGGATCCACATAAATTCCTTCATGATTCACTAAGTGTCCAAGAAATTGTACTTGTTCTAGCCAAAACTCGCACTTTGAAAATTTAGCATAAAGCTTTTTCTTTCTTAAAAGACTTAAAAGTGCGTGCAATTGCTTTGCATGTTCCTCTTTACTCTTAGAGTAAATTAGAATATCATCTATGAAAACAATTATGAATTTATCCAAATATGGCTTACATATTCGGTTCATCATGTCCATAAATGCGGCTGGGGCATTGATTAAACCAAATGGCATGCCAGTAAATTCATAATGGCCATACCTTGTTCTGAATGCGGTCTTAGGAATATCCTCTTCCTGTACCTTTAATTGATGATATCCTGACCTTAAATCGATTTTAGAGAAAAATCGAGCTCCTTTCAGTTGGTCGAATAGATCATCGATTCTCGGTAATGGGTACCGATTCTTAATCGTGACTTTATTCAATTCACGGTAATCAATGTACATACGCATTGATCCGTCCTTCTTTTTAACGAATAATATTGGCACTTCCCTATTGGACGAACTTTTTTTTAATTTAATTTTATTTCCAGTTTAAAATTACGCTTTCGTCCTTTGTTTAAAATTACGTTTTTACCCCCAGCTCAAAATAAAATTATAATTTTACCCCTAGCTCAAAATTACGCTTTTGCCCTCGGTTCAAAAACTCACTTTTAGTTTTGTTCCCAGTTTCAAATTATGGTTTCGCCCTCCGTTTAAAATTACGTTTTTGCACCCACTTCAAAATAAAATGTTGTTCTTTCCTCTAGCTCAAAATTACGATTCTGCCCTCAGCTCAAAATTACGTTTTTGCCTACAGTTCAAAATAAAATTATGTTTTCCCCCTAGCTCAAAATTATGATTTTGCTCTCAGTTTAAAATTATGATTTCGCCTTCAGTTCAAAATATAATTTACGATTTTGCCCTATGTACAGACATACATGTTATGAGAGAGAAATATTCGGCTTATTGCCCCGCGACGCGGGCGGGGCAAATAGTAGTTACAGTATATAGAGCGGAATCCAAATCCTCCAAAATCCTAGATACCTAATGAGCCCGTAGACTTGCAATAATAAATCTAATATCTAATAGTAAGTTCATTATTGACCGTGTAGGTCTTAGAAGTCAGTGGTAAGTTTTTATTAAAAAATTTACATGTTTTAATATATGTGTGTATTTCATGAAGTGCATTGTGATCTTGAAAGCATAACTATCTAATTTAAATTTGATATATATTAGGGTGGGGGGTATAATCTTCGGTGAGTGGGTGATTGAGTGGGTGTCACCGATCGGTGACCATACCCCCATGATTAAGTTAGGGTGTTTGAGTAGGAGAGAGGGTGATAAATCAGTGTATAGTCACCGAAGGTGGAGAAGGGTAATGGAGGAGAGAGAGAGAGGAGAGAAGAACCAATCAAAAAATATATAACTCAAACCCCCTAAAGTGATTAACCATACCCCCTGATTGAGTGCAAAATGGGAAGTGGAATGGGGAGTTGACATGGCATAATATTATTATTGGGTAGAAAATTACTCAATCACCCTAGAGTGATTAACCATACCCCCACCCTTAACAATTTCGATAACCAAAGATTTGATAATCACGAATAATTTGTACATGTAATTATGAGCAAAGGAAATGTGCCATGTAGGCAAAATTACGCAGGGCCAACAAGTAGGCTCAATATTCTCGCACCAGTGACACCGCTAGAAAGCGAACGCACCGAGTTAGAACGATTGAGGAAGGAGTACAAACAAATAATGAAAGTTCTCGCAAGATATGAAAGAATATCACATGAGTATGATTACAGTGGAGATGATCACAGTGAAGATGATGGTTATGAGAACGGGATGGGCGTGGCCTGTAGGATTACGAGGAACACCACACCGCCCCCCTCGGCCCCGCACGGTTATAGGATGAGCAACCCCATAACCAGCCCGCGCGTCCCACTCTAAAAAATTTGACTGTTTTCCCCTATGTTACCGTTGGACCACAATGGCTATAAAAATAGGTTAATGTGTCTCTAAGGTGTTGTGGCAGGATCAACTTGATTCCCTAATTTGAAAATCTCGCTACCTAAGTACCCATGGTTTGCATTTTGCTACGCTATTGAGTCCTTTTGTCATCCTCCCGTTAGTTGTAGCATTGGAAAACGAGTGAAATAACTTTTTTTACCCCTGGATCGTTTATTAGTTATTAGAGTAAAGTTCAATTTGCCTTCCTGTGATTGGTGACGGGAGTAGGTTGCCATTGTGGTTGCAAAATACAACACTATGCAACCTTTTGTTAAATGGACATTAGGTTAACTAATTGAATTTGGTTGAAAAAACCAAAATAACCTTTTTTCTTGCGGTATGCGTCTTTGTGGTTTAATTATTATAACAACCACCACCTATCACCACCATCATTATCCTCACCACCACCACCACCCACGACCACTCTCACCACCACCACCCACCACCACCATCATTATTTATTTCTCCTACATTTTTAAATCGATCACCTGCTCCCCCTCGCCCACGTCTCCACCCTGTAACCATCATACTTCCCGTCAACCTAACCAACCACATACCTCCCCTCATATAATCGTAATAAATCCCACACCCAAAACACCTCCCCTTAAGAAACTCACCCTCATACACATCCCTATTTTTATATGTATGCACCTAACAACTTGAATTAAATCCATGATTGTCTTTTGCTCTTGTTCTCGACCCAATTGCCTAGAGCACCAGCAATGCTGATTTGGAGAACGAAACATTCTCTAACAACGTCAACTTGATTAGGAAAGATCTAGCAAAAAAACAACAGAATCGAATGTTGGAAATTTGGTGAATGGATATTTAGTGAATTATAAGAAACAATAATAATAATTATTAATAAACTCTTCATATGGTGAATTAAAGACTAAACTCTTAAGTAGAGTTTTAATGTGTTTTAATTTGAGTCTTTATGTAACAAATTAAGTCTCTAACTTAGTGAGACTTTTCACTCATCCTCAACTCTTGTATAATAATAGGCTATGTGCCTCATTTGAGAAAAGAACATCTAGAAAAATACAAGAGAAGATACAAGAAAATTACATGAATATATGGAGAGTTATTGAAAAGAAAAAAATACTTGAAGATCCATGTGTTGGGTACTTAGAGATATATGTTTTCTTTATTCGATTTCACCACTGTCACATCTTTATTTGTTCCATAAGTTCAAACACTACAATTGTCTGGTGTAACCTCGGGCGCGTGGCCATCTTCGGTAGTACAGATTGCTTCAGCTGTTGTACCTTGGGAGACAAACACGTCGTCTTTGGTAGAGGCGTGAAATCTGTTTTAAGGGAAGCGTGTTGAACACATGGCTCAACCAAAATCGTCAATGTTTTAGTGTGCTCTTTGTTGCAGACAAGGAGTATTTTTCAAGACTCAAGATAATGAATACTCGAGTCTAAGATACTATCAAGTGCGCGTGAATGACCCACCAGAGATGCGGCTTGAATCAAGATTTTTATATATAATTATAATTTATATTCCTTTTATTTAGTTACTGCAACCGGTATTGTACTATGATATTTCCTACGAATAACGAGAGTCTCGTTATTATATATTTTGTAATTATATTTTACAAAAGGTGAACCTAGTTCCTACAAACTTAAAACAGATCTCATGAGATTGTTGCTACAATCTTAAAAGCTTATTTATAAGGATTTTGGGTTCACAAAAGGATTTATAAAAAAAATATTTTTAAACATTACGATCTTATAAATATTTTCTTTTGGAAAATATGTATGTGGTACAACTTGTTGTGTTTGGATTTCTTGAGATTGAGATACAATCTTAAATCGTATACCGTGGTACAAAATGAATAGTTTTGGTTCAACCGTTTGGTTTTTGAAACGATTTTGAGAATCGTTAGTTTTTCTAACTTTTTGTGTTAGATCGGTTATATTAGTGTAAACCATACGTTTTTTTGTAAACGTTCAATTCTCTAACAAGTGTGTTAGACCGGAATTATTGGTGTAAACCATACGCTTTTTGTAAACGTTAAATTCTCTTAAGTAAGTTTTTTATGTCTTTAAATAAGAGTTTTATATTGCTTGATTAGAGTTTTATGTCTCTAATTAAGTCTCTATTTAAAGTAGACTTTTCATCCACCCATAGATTGATATGAACAAATAAGTCTTATAATGATTTTTGTAATCATTTGTCTTCTAACATGTGTGTTAGAAACGTTCATGAAACGCGTTAGTTTGAAAGATATTTTTTAATTGTTTAGTTTCTAACGTGTCTATTAGAAATGACTTATTTATTTGAACCATATATATGTTTTTAGCAAGTCGAATTAACATTTTGTGGAAATGTTAATATTTCTAACGTGCGCGTCGGAATTTCTTTCATTTTAATATGATTGTTAAAAAATGGTTCAAATACAAATGATTTGAAATGTTTTATGTAAACATTTTATATAAGTAATTTGTTGTAGCATTGATTCTAATGCTTTGTATGATTTAGAGATAAAAGATCATACATTGAAGTTGATGTTTGTTTGGCTTCAAGAATTAAATCACCATAAAGTGATGATGTAGTTGTGTGAGATTTATCACCAACTTTAATTTGTGATTTCTAAATCCATTTGAGTAAAATTTTAATTCCTAATTAAACTCTTCATATGGTGAAACTCTTGAGTAGAGTTTTAATGGTGACATTTGATGAGTTTTATTAGAGTTTAAGTCTATAATTATTGAGACTCTTAACTCTTCATATGGTGAAACTCTTGAGTAGAGTTTTAATGATAACATTTGATGAGTTTTATTAGAGTTTAAGTCTATAATTATTGAGACTCTTAACTCTTCATATGGTGAAACTCTTGAGTAGAGTTTTATTGATGACATTTGATGAGTTTTAATGATGACATTTAATGCTTTAATTTGGTCATGTTTTGTGTATATAAAATGACTTAAATTTTTCTAACACGTGTCACACCCTGACTTTTTGCGGAAGCGTGATTATGGTGTGACTTTCTTAATACCATTGCATTCTTCTTGTTACACAAGTGTTTCTACACTTGTTCAACCACTAAAAATGAGATTTGTTTATGTAAGAACCAAGATGAAATGAAACTCATATTTTTAACTTGGTTTCTTTGAAAAACCATTCATAAATCTTTAGATCTACATGATTAATAACTTACTTTGATCATTATTTTTCAAGAAATCAAAGTATTCTTTCAAGTTCATGATTCATGTGTGGATGATCCATCATCCTACATGTCACACCCCAACCGATGGCGGAAACATCGGGGCGTGACACTGAGCGAAACAGATTGTCCAGAAGTTTCCATAACAACTATAATTACCAATTATTTAAAGCAACATGCCCCATACCATGTCATAAAAGATAACATAATTATTACAGGCAAGAGCTAGTCAAATTGTTCTGTTCCGACAACTCAGATTTCTATTACAGGAAATTGTTTATTGTTCTAGGTCTTTCCTACCCTCGATTTCACAGCAAGCTAAGCAAATAAGCATCCTAAGCACCTGTCACATACGTTAAAGTAAAACTCAATACACATAGTGTAAAGGTGAGCATACAAGTTTATAGATATAATAGAGTTCGAAATAGTTACGCATAACCAGCATGTACACAGTGTAAAATGAGGCATGTTAGTTATCGACATGAACCTATCGATACCAATG
The DNA here is from genome assembly GCA_030545235.1 of Helianthus tuberosus. NCBI lineage: Eukaryota > Viridiplantae > Streptophyta > Magnoliopsida > Asterales > Asteraceae > Helianthus > Helianthus tuberosus. The sequence goes on along the minus strand of CM060414.1, from coordinate 146,435,404 downwards.
ACTGCGGGTTGACTGCTCAAGGCAGTTCGTAATACACACTCACCACTGTGAGCCATGTAACAAATTGTCCTTAACAACCCCTGAGTGAACAGGTGCTGAGTCCAAACAAATAGTACTATCGTTGCTAAGGCAGGTAGACAACATTCCATGTGTAAACATAACAAACAAGCATTCATTAAGTCATGTATAACATGCGATAACGGTTAGCGTTAAAGTATTGCGTAGTGAGTTCGATGTGATTTTATATAAGTAACGTATGTAACACCCAAAAGTGCGTAAAGCAAAAAGGGATCGAGTATACTCACAGCGGTTGAATTGATGGATTGAAGGGAGCACTAGAGAGTAAGGTTAGCCTGAACAGGTTGATAGTATAACGATAAGTGATGCGTAAAAAGAAGCAAGTGTCAGTGGGTCGAACAGCAGTCCGTTCGGTCAGTCGGTCGTTCGGGTGACAATCCGCTCGGATGGTCATCCGATCGAGTGACCTTTCGAGTGGATTGTTTCTTCCTTTGGGAAGGATGTGTTTGTGTATGATGGTTTTTCTTTTGAAGTTTTTGTTGTAGCATTCTGAAAACATGGAAGTATCTCTACCTTTCAGGTCAATCGATCGAACGACCGTTCGATCGGGCGACAGTCCGATTGGTTGGACACTTCAGCGGGAACACGTTCACAGCAGGTTGTCACTCGATCGGATGGTAGTCCGATCGGGTGGCAGTCCTCGTGTATTGAACATGCTAAAATTTGTTAAGTTTCAAAACACCTCATGGTAGGATGGTCGGTCGATCGGGTAGAAACCCGATCGGATGACGATCTGTTCGGTGTTCCAAAACTCCATAAGTTTGAAATAAAAGTTAAGTGTGGGGCCAAGGTGCAAGCTGAGCGGGTGGCAACCCAATCGGGTGACAATCCGATCGGACAGCAGTCCGATCGGGCAACACTCCAATCTGGTCGGCCTGATCGTCTTCTTCCTTGGTCATTTTGATAGTTTGTTGTTTTATCGAGATAATTTGATAACTTATTAGACAACAGAAACCTCGTCACGACTTAGTAACTTGATCGGGCAGGAATCACCCATATCCGATCAGCTAACTGCTCGAGACGGTGTTCCATGTTTAACCCGAAATCGGAAGTCTCGTGGATAGAATCCAGATCTTGAACCAACACAACCACAAGAATGAGTAGGAGATCAGAACAAGCTTCGATTCTATCGGTTTTGAGTGCATTGAGTGTAAAAGAGTTGAAAGAAAGTTAGAAAACCATCTTTTAATCCTTTTCACCTTGATTATGTTCAGATCTATGAAAGATCTTTGTATATTTATGTGGAAATCATTTAGATATAAGTTGTTCTTGAAGGGTTGAAGCCAAATCATGAAGTTCATAAGAACACCATGATGACATCATCCTAGAACACCTCAAATCTAGTGATTTCACGGTTAAAAGTTAAGATTTAAAAGATAGAAAGGTGTAGAATCAAGTGTTGATCATAGAAGTACAAAGATTAGGCTGAAAACTTACAGGATTTGAGAGAAATCGGAGAAAAGGAGCTTGAGTGCGGCTGGTTCGAACAGAGAGATGTCACCCCTCCAAAAATGGTAACAAGTGAGATATTTATAGGGTTTCCCAAAGTGGAAAGGGCTGGTCGATCGAGTGGCAGCCTGATCGAATGGCTGGCCGATCGAGTGGCAGCCTGATCGAATGGCTGGCCGATCGAGTAGCAGCTCGATCGAGCGGCTGGTCGATCGGCTGGTCACTTGGTCGATTAGCCACTTGATTCGAGTGTTCGGTGCAACGAGTTTTGCCGTTTCGATTGCGATGGCGAGCGTTGCGATGCGATAGAGTTTCCTAGTCAAATTACTTTTAATCCCAACCACTATATCAACACACAATCATCCTTATTTCATATTCGTATAGTGTTTGCGATTCGATTGCGATTGAGTTTCGATTGCGTTTCGATTAATCACCACACATACACATAATTAAACATGCACAAGTAACACATAAGGCACACACATACATAGAAAAAAATATCCAGAACACGTAATTCGAGTTGAGAGTGCGATTGCGATAAGCGATAAATAGATTAAACATGCGATAAATAATGGCAATTAGCAATTATTAATAGATACTCCACATAATACAACTAACGTAAAGCATAAAATAGACTAACTACAAGTCAAAGAAGTCAAAACAATAATTTAGCAAGGAGTGACAGATCGCAATTCGCAATCTTGTCTTCCTTTGGCCCCAATCTTGACTTTGACTTTGACTTTCGAAACACGGGGTGTTACACTACAACATTTCCGCTTTCTCGTCTTGCTAGATTATGTTTTTAATCATGATCTAGCAAGATCTTATGATGACCAACATCATTTCTACAAACAATCAATGATCAACAAGCATAACAACTCATTTTCATCAAGATTACTTCATTAAACAAGCTTATGTTCATGTTTGCTTCTTGTGTTCTTTAAGATTTTGATTATGATTCTTCTTTAACCACTAAAAATGGAAGTAAAATGGAGTGTACAAGGTTCTTACCACTAGCTCAAGGCTAGGGATGATTCAAGTGAAGAAATGAGGTGGATAAAATCAAACAAAAGAGGTTCTTCAAGCTCCAAAGCCACCAAGCTCCTTAGTCTTGCTTCTACCACCTTTGTATGTATGTGAAATGAATGAAGAAGGTTGAATTATGATGTATGTATGTGTGTGAGGGGTCGGCCGAGAACAAGGAGGGAGAGAAGATGAGAGTAAGTGTGTGTTTTAGTATGTGTGAAATGAGTTTATGATCTTTCATGTCCTACTTATAACCATTTCATCATTCCATCCTTTGTATAATATGTCATTTAGTAGGGAACAAGATCTAATTAAATAATGAAATAAAATCACCTTGGTGGGGGCCATGTTGGCCGTGAACTAGGTGGGGGGGGGGGTAGTAGATTAGGGTGAAACTAGTTTAGTTACTTAATAGTTCAAATCCAAGTATTAGTTACATGTTCTAGGTATTAGATATTTTTAGGAGGTGTTATGATGTCGGGGACCATAACTAGCTCGGAAATGTTAAAACATTGCTTCTAGTGTAAATTTGATGTTTCGGGTAGTGTCCAGTTGTTCGGTTGGTTACTCGTTCGTTAAAGTGCTAAACTTTGCAGTTTAGTGTGCTTTATGTATCTTTTTTGTGACACTTTTGAATCCCGACACTTAGGAAAGCATTCATGATCATTTAATCATATTTATGCATATTATTAGTGTGTTAAATTGCTGATTTTTGTTGAATTTTGCTGAATTCAGCACTTTGGGTGAGTTTTAGGCACTTTCCGGCACTTAAACTATCACTAGCAAGGCAGATTTGCGATCCTTACTTTCCTATACACTATACTAGTGTAATACTTAGTTTCAGACTCATTATGTGTCTTAATACACTGTCTGTCTGTGTGCTGAGTGCTGTCAGCATTTTCCTGATTTATCAGATAACTATGCTAACTATACTTAATGCATCATTTAAGATAATATAGCTTTCATGCAATATTGGTATGACATTAAACAATGTATGATGCACATGTATGTATGAGACAGTAATCAGAAAGCAGTTAATTGAAAATTTAACATAGTCATTAAGCACTAATTATGGTTAATTAATTGTACGAATACCTGGATTTTTTTACAGTTGTCACATTCTCCCCATGTTAAGAAAATTTCGTCCCGAAATTTTAAACTTAACTACTAGCTGCAGGGGTGTTAGGGAATAAATGTGGATATTTTGCTTTCATGCGTTCCTCACGTTCCCAAGTAAACTCTGGGCCGTGACGCGCATTCCATCTAACCTTAACATGCTTAACACTACTCATCCGAGTCTTGTTAACTTTCCAATCAGTAACCTCAACAAGTTCTTCGGTAAAGTGGAGTGTGTCGTCAATGTGAACTTCGTCAGCAGGAATGACCACTGTTTCTTGTGTTGGACTCTTCTTCAGATTAGATACATGAAATGTATCATGAACACCATTCAGTTCCGCTGGTAGTTCCAACTTATAGGCTACAGTGCCAATCCTTTCCAGGATTTTGAACGGTCTAATGAATCGTGGGTTTAACTTTCCACGTTTCCCAAAGCGTGCTACACCTTTCCAAGGTGAGACTTTCTATAAAACCATATCTCCCACTTCAAATTCCAAAGGTTTCCTTCTTTGGTCCGCATAGCTCTTTTGTCGATCGCGAGCCGCCTTGATGCGTTCTCAGATCTGCATGATCTTATCTGTCATTTCTTGGACCAATTCGGGACCAACAAGCTATCTATCGCTTGCATCTGCCTAGCATAATGGCGATCGACACTTTCGTCCATAGAGAGCTTCAAACGGTGCAGCTTGAATGCTTGTATGGTAGCTGTTGTTATAGGAGAACTCAACCAAAGGCGGGTGAGTGTCCAAACTGCCACCCAAGTCCATTACACAAGCTCGTAACATATCTTCTAATGTTTGAATCGTTCTCTCACTTTGACCGTCCGTCTGTGGGTGAAATGCGGTGCTCAAATTCAACTGTGAGCCAAACGCTTCTTGGAAAGATTGCCAAATCCTTGACACAAATCTCCCATCTCTATCAGAAATGATTGAGATAGGCACTCCATGACGTGCGACTATCTCCCTCAGGTACAGCTCAGCTAGCTTACCTGTGTTATCCTTTTCCCTGATAGGCAAAAAGTGCGCAGATTTTGTTAGACGGTCTACGATTACCAAAATCGTATCATGACCTCTGGGTGTCTTTGGCAACTTGGTTATGAAGTCCATTGAAATCTGCTCCCACTTCCACATGGGTATCTCGGGTTGTTGTAGGAGACCTAAAGGCTTCTGATACTCGGCCTTCAATTTGGCACAGGTTAAGCATTTTCCAACATAAGTTGCGACATCACCTTTCAATCTTGGCCACCAGTAGAAGTCTTTCAAATCTTGGTACATCTTATCCGATCCTGGGTGGATCGAGTACCTTGATTTATGGGCTTCATCAAAGATAACATCTCTAAGACCCCCAAAAGGCAGAACCCAAATTCGTTCCATGAAACACAAGGTTCCTTCCTTGTTGGGTACCAACTTCTTCTCCATCCCATGGAGATATTTATCCTTCAAGTTTTCCTTCTTGAGAGCTTCTCTCTGCGCAGCACGAATGCGCAACGAGAGGTCTGTTTGAATGATCATCTCCAAAGCCCTAACCCATATGGGCTTAATCATCTCTTTCAACTCAAGGCGTCTGCCACCACATTCGCCTTTCCTGGGTGATATTTGATTTCACAATCATAATCATTTAACAGCTCCACCCATCGGCGTTGTCTCATATTGAGCTCTTTCTGATCGAATATGTGCTGGAGGCTCTTGTGATCTGTAAAGATCGTACATCGGGTACCATACAAATAATGTCGCCAAATCTTCAAGGCAAACACCACTGCGCCTAATTCCAAGTCATGCGTAGTGTAGTTCTTCTCATGAACTTTCAACTGGCGTGAAGCATAAGCGATAACCTTCTGTCTCTGCATCAGCACACAGCCTAATCCCTGACGGAAACCGTCACAGTATACCCCGAAGTCATCGGAGCCTTCGGGTAGGGATAATATAGGTGCATCGCAAAGCTTATTCTTGAGCAACTGAAAGGCTTCTTCTTGCTTGTCTCCTCATTCATACTTCTTGTCCTTCTGAGTAAGGGAGGTCAACGGTTGAGCGATTTTTGAAAAATCCTCAATGAATCGACGATAATACCCAGCCAAACCTAGAAACTGACGGATCTCGGTTGGCGTCTTCGGAGTTTCCCAACTCTTAATCGCCTCGATCTTGGTGGGGTCCACATGAATCCCATCTTCATTCACTACATGACCGAGGAATTGTACCTCACGCAACCAGAACTCACACTTCGAGAACTTTGCGTACAATTTCTCCTTTTTGAGCAGCTCTAAAATGGCTCTAAGGTGTTGCTCATGCTCTTCCTTCGTCCTTGAACAGATCAAAATATCATCGATAAATACAATCACGAATTTATCGAGATATCGCTTGCAGACTCGATTCATCAGGTCTATGAATACTACTGGCGCGTTTGTCAGACCAAACGGCATTACTAGAAACTCATAGTGTCCATAACGAGTTCTAAAAGCAGCCTTCGGTATACTCTCTTCTTGGATCCTCAGCTGGTGATAACCCGATCGAAGGTCGATCTTCGAGTAATAACTCGAACCTTGAAGTTGATCGAAGAGATCATCAATCCTCAGCAAGGGGTACCGATTCTTGATAGTCAACTTATTCAACTCTCGGTAGTCAATGCACATGCGAAAACTACCGTCCTTCTTCTTGACAAACAGTACTGGAGCTCCCCAAGGCGAGAAGCGTGGTCTAATAAATCCCTTGTCCAAAAGCTCTTGAAGTTGCGTCGACAACTCTTGCATCTTGGAAGGCGCAAGTCGATAAGGTGCCTTGGCTACATGCGCGGCACCTGGAACCAAGTCAATGTGGAATTCGACTTGTCGTTGAGGCAGCAATCCTGGTAAGTCTTCAGGGAAGACTTCAGGATATTCTCGCACCACAGGGATATCTTCCAGCTTTGGCTCTTCGGCTTCTTTATCAACAATGTGAGCCAAGAAGGCAACACATCCTTTCTGCAAAAACTTCCGGGCCTTCAAACAGTTGATAATCCTTAGAGGAGTATCGTGTTTCTCTCCATGCACTACAATCGTCTCTCCATTCGTCACCGGAATGAGAATGATCTTCTCGTGGCATACGATCTCAGCTCGGTTGCTCGACAACCAATCCATTCCAACTACCACGTCAAAGCTTCCCAACTTGACTGGCAGAAGATCAAGCATAAACTCATGCTCTCCGAGCTCTATTACGCAACCTGTAATTACTTCGTTTGCCTCTACTAGCTTTCCATTAGCTAGTTCTATCGAGTATGGAATATCTAACTTACTAGCAACTAACACAAGTATATTCTTAAATTCTAGGGATACAAAGCTGTAATCAGCACAGGTATCAAACAGTACAGATGCAAAATGTTGGTTGATAGGGAGCGTACCCGTGACTACGTTCGGATCTTGGCGAGCTTCCCTAGCTCCTATGTTGAAGACTCTTCCTTTGGCTTGGTTGTTCTTTGGGCAATCTCGCTTGAAATGCCCGACATCTCCACAACCAAAGCATCCTTGCTTGTTTCCAGTACCACCTTGGTTGTTGTTTTGGTTGCGGTTTCCATTACCGGCTTGGTTTCCAGAACCACCACGATTCGCATTACCGCCATTACCTCCTTGATTGCGGTTTCCATAACCATTTCCACCACGGTTACCACTGCCATTTCCATTACCACTACCTCTCTGACCACCATTATTCCCACGACCGACTCTATACCAGCATGTCTCTTTGGTATGGCCAACTTTTCCGCACGTTTCACACTTTTCAGCTCGGTATCGTCCAGCGTGATGAAACTGACACACATCACATTTGGGCAAGGTGCCCATATATCCTTTTCCTCTATTCTGAGCACAAGAGGTAGCACCAGTCTTAGCCTCGGCTGGTGGGTTCACATCTCTCTTCTTGTTACCTCTGTTGTTTCCTTGGGTACCCTTCTTGAAATTGGAGAACTTCCCCTTGTTCTCTCCTGATGACTCGACGTGAGTCTCCTTCTTCTTTCCATCAGAGATCGAAAACTTGTTCAGCCTAATAGCTTCTTCAGTCAATGCTACGCTCAAATCAATGGCTTCAGTGATTGTTGGGGGCTTGGGTGAGTTTTGCTGAATTCAGCACTTTGGGTGAGTTTTAGGCACTTTCCGGCACTTAAACTATCACTAGCAAGGCAGTTTTGCGATCCTTACTATCCTATACACTATACTAGTGTAATACTTAGTTTCAGGCTCATTCTGTGTCTTAATACATTGTCTGTCTATGTGCTGAGTTCTGTCAGCATTTTCCTGATTTATCAGATAACTATGCTAATTGTACTTAATGCATCATTTAAGACAATAGCTTTCATGCAATATTGGTATGACATTAAACAATGTATCATGCACATGTATGTATGAGATAGTAATCAGAAAGCAGTTAATTGCAAATTTAACACATTCATTAAGCACTAATTATGGTTAATTAATTGTACGGATACCTGGATTTTTGACAGTTGTCACAACACATGTGTTAGAAAATGTGTATCACGAATACGAGGTTAGAGATTGTTCATAATGAATAGAAATGTTTTATGTAAACATTTAATTGCCTATGTGTGCATTAAAAATGATGAGAAATGGTTTATTTTATAAACTATATCTTTGGAAAACGTTTTATGTAAACATTCGATTCTATAATGTGCTTGTTATAACATTTTTTTCTAACATGCGTGTTAAAAATGTTATTTGGTGAAAAACATCTTGGTATTGTTGTGAACAAATTTAATTGTTCAAGTTTACTACTTAAATGTCGTACTTGTAACAACTTGGTGTTGTTTTGAGCATAATTGTCCAAGCTTAAAGTTTTAAGATGAAATGGGGAACTTGTACTTACAAGTGCATGGAGTCTTATTGAGGGAGTACCTCAAGACATGCCATGGGACGATATTGTTGAGAAGATTTCGGTTAGATTATAAAGTGTTGAAGATAAAAGCACTTTGCTATTTCACTACTAGAAAATGTGGCTTTTGACACCGCATATTTGGTAGCAAAACAGTAGCAATTGCCCTATTGTCACCATTTTGTAACCGGAAATGCGGTGGCAAAAACACCCGTGTCAATTGCTCTATTGCCACCAAATAGCCACCACTTTTATACTTTGCTACCAAATTTTTGCCACCACAAAAACGGTCAAAATTATTTGTGACCGCTCCATGTTTGCTACTCGATGGCCTTGTTTGCTACCAAGTTGTGACGGTTTTTTTGCCACCGTTTTGGTACCATTTAGCCACCGATGTTGTCACCATTTAGCCACCGTTTCCATTGAAAATTTGCTACCATTTAATAACATATTTGCTACCATTTCATTAAAAATTTGCTACCACATTCTCTGTTTCCAGATTTTCCATTTTCCATGCTTTTTTCATAATAATCAATTTCTATAATATTACAAATTTATATAAAATAATCGAATAAAATTACAAAATCCCAAAAATATATAAAATTATGAAACATTCTAATATAAATGCCAACTAAAACATCAAATTACCGAAATTATCCTAATATGATAAACATCAAAACATTCAAAACCAAGTGTTTATAGCCTATCTTTGAACTATAGCGGTTAACATAGCTTCAATTTGTGACATCCTATTGAGCATGAAATCTTTGCCCACCTTGTCTTTTTCTTTTTCAGCCAACAAGCCCGTAATAACTCCATTTAACCTTTCTTTTTCTTCATCCTTTTCCTTAACGAGCTCCTTGACCCGAATCGAGTTGGTAGCTCACCTTCCTCTGCAAGAAGATAAATTGTACTAGGTAAGCATATTATCTGACTAGCTATGAAGTCAACTTATTATTATTATATGATATCTTTCTTTAATACATCTATGAGCATCAAAAATAAAAATACCTGTAGAACAAATGCAGAAGATGACAACGAGAGAGCATCACCAATCACTATAGCCTTATCAATACTTCTAATGTTTATCTGTGATCCTTTTCAGCTTATAATTAGTGACCATAATATCAATGAAAGAGCTATTCCATCAGTGTAATGTGAGTTATTTAAACTTCAACTTTTACAAGAAACTTTTTCTTTCTATAAGGATTTAGGTGTGCTACTGATATTAAACTTCAACTTTTACAAGAAACTTTTTCTTTCTATAAGGATTTAGGTGTGCTACTGATAAACAGAATAAATTAGGATAATAATTTCTCACCAAATCAGGTCTTGAGTGAAAAAGAAACTCCAAAATTCAGGTTCCAATAGCCCCATTAGGTGGGAGTTCAAATGCTGTGAAAGCAAGAGTAGACAGAACAACCTTTGACAAACATAGAGGAATAAATAATTAATAGTACAATACTTGCAGTGTTTGAATAGCTGAAGCAAATAGCAAGAAGGAAATCTAACCTGAGTTAAACCCATACTGAATGCGAATTTAGCAAGAGCTTTCAAACGGGCAAGGTCAGCTTATTCATAAAGAAACTGACCTTGCCCGTTTCAAACGGGCAAGGTCAGCTTATTCATAAACAAAAAACACCTAATTTAGCAAGTACTTAATTATTTCAACACATGCCTTTACCACAGCCTTATTCATTATTAAAAACAACACCATTCACACACAAATATACCCTAAAGATATCGACTCATTCTCGAGCCACGACCACCACTTGCTTCCCAACATTTCTGCCAGAGAACAGCCCAACCAAAGCCGCAGGTGCGCTCTCGAGTCCTTCTGCAATGTCTTCTATGTAACAAATCTTCCCTTGTTTTATCAAAGGTAATACCGTTTCCATATACTTTGGATACATGTGATAGTGATCACCTATAATAAAACCTTGAATGCGCAGACGTTTTGTTACCACTAAGAACAGGTTGCGCACCCCCTCTCCTTCCTTGTAGTTGAAAGCCTCATCAAATCCATATTTAGAGCTGCAGTTAGATCTTGCTCTTCCTTGTAGTCGTCGCCATCCATGGTTGCCTTCATTGCTTGCAATTTGTTTCGCTTAAAACCTGCGCTCGGGGGGGGGGGGGGGGGGGGTTCATTTAAAAAAATGAAGAGGGGTAAACTGGTCCTTTTTCTCTCTATGCCCAAGCCTGTATCATTGTATAATAAAATTTAATGTAACAGGATGGTAAAAAATAAGTTACTAACGGTACTTAAAATAAGAAGTACCAACCTTCCATATCCTCCAAAGCCCCACGTAGAACAAATTTACGAAGCAAGTGTTCAGTAAAGAAGAACCACATCAATTAATCATAAAAAAATGGGTTTAACAAATAACATCAAGTGTTCAGCTAAATTCGCATTCGGTATGGGTTTAACTCATAAAGAACCGATGGAAGAAATGGTTATACAAGGTCAGCTTTCATTCAACAGGTAAGAAAATGGAACACATTCTATGCCCCGTTATCCTATACTAAAAGTAGCGACTACCTTTAGCCTATCGTTTTCCCCTATTGCGCACCTAATTAGCATTGACAGTAAAACAGAACACCGGAAATTTTCTCTATATCTTTATCATCAACAAATAACAAAAAAAAACCGTTTAAGAGCAGACTAGAGTGTGCGACTGTGCGCAATTAGTTTGCATTTGCCCAAACCAAGAACCTGTAAGCAGTCAATTCTGCCCCACAATGGAGTAAACAATTCTCAACACAGGAACACAGTCCTCCGCATAAGCTACATGTCACTTTGAAACAAGTGATTCGGTAAACAGCAAAACTTCTTAGAATCCTAAATTCATATTCTGTTAATCCAGTCCAAAATTCACCATGCCTACTTAAACAATATCATTTAAATGCAATCCACCACATCAAACCTATATTCTAGTAAAAAAACCAATGCTGATGCAACTATTCATCCTAGATCCGTTACAATCCAAAAGTTAAACAATCAACCAGTTCCTAAATATCAAAATTAACCTTCAACTAACCAGTAACCATAACTTTCGACACATTAAAATCCTCAAACCCTAACTAACCAAATCAATCTACTAGATCAACCTACTTTAATCACCGTAACAGTTAATTTTCCCCAATTTTACACACACAAAGCACAACTAAACTACGAAATTCAAAGCGATCTGAAATAGAGAGAGAGAGAGAGAGAGAGAGCGGTTACTGATAGAGCGAGAAAGAAGACGAGCTTGAATGAGAACTTGCGGAGCTCTTTAAAGCAGAGCACAATGAATCCGGAACCTAATAGTGATAGTGTGGATGCTCCGCCATTAACCGTCGTCAGAACTTGTCGTTCTCCGGCCGTTAAGTTGCCTAAAACCACCTGAATTGTAGCCATTTTACTGTTGTGATTTTAGTTGCTTTTTTTGGAAACTGGCATTTGTGAATACTGTAAAATGAATGAATGAATTCTTGGGGGTGTAGTAGTCCATTGGTTGGTCAACGGCAACGATTCGAACAATGGTAGAGGGGCTGGTTCATCTGATGGTGTGGTGGAGAGAGATTTTGATGAAGCGGGATTAGGAGTGAGTTTAGGTTAGGGATTTTGAGGAAGCGGGATAATTAAGGCGGGGAAGCCTATTTTGGAAAAAATTCAGAGTTAAGTGGGGAAAATGGTTGAACTGCTATGAAATTTTGGGAGGCAAGTAAATTCTTTTTTTGAAAACCCTAATATTTGAGACGTAGGGACTCATAAAATTGGCCCGCCAAATTAGATTTTCAAGTTGCTACCACAAATCCGGTCACAATTTAATTTAATTTATTTTTCATTTAATTAACTTTTTTATTGGTTTTTATCATGTTTCCCACCAATTTGCTACCAAAAATTTAAGGTAGCAAATTTTGCCACCATTTTGTTACTGAATATGGATTGTACGTGACCTTTTAAAATTTTGGTGGCAAATCGGTTGCTAATTTTGCCACTTGTTTTCTCGGTGGCAAATTTTGGTCACAATTGCCCAATTTTGTAGTAGTGTTTGATGTCTACATATTATCTATGCTTCCGCTTAAATTTCAAAAGTGACTGGCACTTATGATTTAGTTTCCAATGTATTTTATTGTTTTGTGTTCAATATCTTCGGATAACACATGCAATTTTTTTTACAAAGAAGTATATCACTAATGGTTGTGACGTATATATTATTTTTGTGGAAAATAATTATAACGTCGGTTATACATTGTTTAAAAGAATATGGTTTTAAACGGATAGTACATTAAAATACTTGGACATAAACAACTTGAGAGTTGTTACATTGACTAAAAGTCAAAGACGAAACATCAAATGTATAACCACATTATGAGTGAGTAATGAAAGAACTTAGTGAGTGTATTGAGATGAAATACACTAACGACATTCATGTCGACATACTTCATTAGAAGTCATTGGAAAATCCACATGTGTGAATTCTAACAAATGAAAGTAAAAGTACTATATGTTATTGTATACCTTTAATAAATCTTGCGAGATTTATAAGTAGATGCGTCTACCACTTGATTATTGTTAGATATATATGGAGACTTTACCTTCATTTGGGAGAGCATCCTAAATATACATATCTCCTAATGAATAACAATAGATGTGTGCAAATCACTTATGGAAAAATTATGAATGCCATGTTGTTGAGTGTTGATCTAGTTGACTCTATCTCACACATAATAGTGATGTGTGCATATATATACATAATTTTACAATGAATTTTACTCGGTTTTAATATTTATAAAAATGATTTCTACCTTAACATTATTAAAACACACACAAAAGGACAAGTGTACCCTATCATATACGTAGTACAGTATAGGTAAGAATCAGATGTCGATCCATGGACGCGGGCGGATATATGAGTACTAAACCGTTGTCATTGATGTATCGGTAAAAAGATAGGCGAATGATTTTAACTAAATTAATCTAAAAATATATTTAAAACATAAAAGACTCTAAATACAAAAATATATATTATGCTGTTTAACAAACAACATAACCATGTTAACTAAGTTGAAAATTTCACAAAGGCACTCGATCAATCTTTCGATTATATAGATAATTAGTATCTCTTTCGGGAATCCTAACATGACAATCATTCGGAAAGTTAACGCGATAATCACACTTTAACCACTTAAAATAATTCATTAGCGAGCTATTGATTTATTTTCATGCAAATCTTCTAAAGATAAGTTAGTTATCCATTAAGAGTTTTCTAACCTCACTTAATCAATGAGAGCAATAACGAATCACAATACAACCACCGAGACAAGCATAAAGTAGATCATCTCACAAACTGTTCTATTTCACAAACCTTGAACACAAATATAATAAGATAGCAATTTCAACCAAAATCACTAAACAAAGATCTTAAACTGTGTCAAAAACTTGTAATAACACCATCTAACCTGTTAGGGTCCTTACGTGCAAGAAAGTACTCTTGATTAACATTAGATTTACCTTTTATTAAACCAATACCCAGTTCTAGTTTCATGGTTTAAACATATTAACAACTTAATAGCTTACTAATAAGTGCTTAATCAAGGGTTTTTCAACATATCTCAAGTAAACATTCATTAATCATCCAAGATAACCAATTATAATCAAGAATCCAACATCAACGAAACATGTTTGCCATAATGATCATCAAGATTTAAACATGAAAAGTACTAAAGTTTGGTACAATCAAGATTAACTTACCAATGTTTGTTCATAAAACAAGTAAACTAGTGTTTTTGCCCTAAGGCTACAATAATACATAATACATCAAATCAATGCTTGAATTGTGATAAAAAATAATGGAAAGATCAAGGATTCAAACCATAAGCAAGCAAGGATTTGATTGAATGGATGATGATTAGGCTTCTTTGCAACTTGGAGGCTTAAATTCGACCAAAACATGTTGTTTTCGGAGCCCAGAAATCGCCCAGATGGTAGAAAAAAATCCAAAGTTTCATCAGCATGCGTCTGCTCTGTTTTATAGATTTTTACAAAAGTGCATGGCCGTGCACCAAAATAAGCATGCATGTACACTGTACAAGTCAGCTACAGGGTATGCGTCGAGGAAGTGGCTGATTGGGCGGAAAAGTTAAAACGCGTGCACGACCGTGCATTTCATGTGCACAGGAAATGCACAGTCGTGCGTATCCGAGAATATGATTGCACGCTTGATCGCACTAGGGGTGCTTTTGAGGAACATAGGTCGCACGTGGGTGTGTGTGAGTCGCACGGTCGTGCGTGTCCGAGAAACCAACTGCACTGCCTCATGCACTGCCAGTGCTTCCGGTGTCTTGAGTCTGCACGGTCGTGCATGTGGATCGCAAGGCCTTACGCGACCTATATCTTCAGCAAATTATGCAATTTTCATTCAAAATGCCTGGAAACTTCTCGTTTTCTCCAACTTTGTCTTTGGCATGTGGTTTAAGACCTGAAAACCTGAAAGTACATGATTAAGTACCTAAACATTGAAGTTTTAGCCAAAAACGCGTATAACGGGAGTAAAATGGGGGACTAAAACATGTACATTTTAGTGTATATATTAGGTTACAAAACTACCAAACCATTTAGAACTAACTGTTTTCGACATAAAGGAGTTGTTTCCAATAGAATATGATAACGAATTCGTTGTAGTTTACGAGAAAACAGAGTGTTTATGAGGTGTTGACCTAGTAACTGAATCAAAATCATCATCGATGATAATTTCATGTTGATGATCAATTAACTAAACTTTTAGCAAAGATGATGATGAACAAAATGATTGGTTACGGATTGTTGGTATGAGATTGAAATCGAAATAGATTCTGGTGTTATCTTTTCCAATCTGAATCTCTGGTTTCTTTTTAGTTGTGGTGTTCAGTGTGATGGGAGCGATATGCGCCGGTGGTTGGTGGGGCGGTGGTGCGGTGGGAGCCGGAGGTTGGTGGTGGGTGGAGTTTTATTGGCGGTTTAGGGTTTTAAAGGTGTCAAGTTGTTATGTGGAGTTTTATTGGGGGTTTATGGTTTTAAATGATTGAAATGACAAAAATGCCCATCTACCGTTAAATATTAAATATAATATTCTAACTACATTAGAGGCAGAGGTGCATGGTGTTATATTTTGCAACTTGCTCCCGTCACCAAACCACAGGGAGGCAAATTGCACTTTACTTTAGTTATTATTTTCAATCCACAAGACACAATTGTACTTATTTAATTTCTAGGGTAAATTACATTTTTCGTCCTTTATGTTTGTAGTAGATTGCAATGGATAGCCTTTAACTTCAATAATTACAGTCACAATCCTTTATTTGGAAAACTTAATACATATTTCGTCCTTTAGCACTAACAAAGTTTAAATTTTCAGTTAAGTATGTTCACTTAAGGGCAATTTAGTCTTTTTACTTAATTATTTATAGTATATAAATAAAAAAATAAGATCAAATATAAATACCTCTTCTCTCTCACTCTCCCTGACTCACACACACAGTTTGAACACACGCTCTCTCTCTAAACAAATCAGCCGCCATCACCATCAAACCCACCAAACTTTTATAATCATGTATCAGCAAATTGAACTAAGATTCAAAATTAAGTCCACACAATATGTTACGAACATGTATTATAGCAGGGAACAACACAATCTCCTTGAAATTTCAAAATATTAGATTTAACAGTGTGTGATCATCAAAGATATCCCCACCAAATTCATGTTTTTTTCACACATCAAACTCATCAAAGTCGATTTCCATCCCAGATTAAACGTCTCAACAAGTCCAAAGTGCCCAACTTTTACCAAACTGATCAAAGTCGATCACTTTCCATCCCAGATTAAACATTTCTAACTTAATTCTAACAGCTTGTGAAAACAATTTTATGCCAGCATAATTTCAGAACAACTTGAACAGACAATAGCGATGACATAATCGAGGAACAACATACTATGAAATTATATTTATCTTTATCCCAACAAAACCCAGAAAATTAGTGGCACAACAAAACCCAGAAAATTAGTCACATGTACTTTGAAACAGAGCAAAATTCAGCAACTTTACTTTATAAAACCAAATCATTCATTAGTGCATATCTATGCATCTTTTTAATTCAATCAGGAATGAAACACAATCACACTTATCGTCAAATTCCAATTTAAAAGATTCCAGTTCCGATAACAATTCCGCCAAAAAAAAAACACAACAACCAGAGCCAAAAAAAAGCCCAAATCGCTGCAGTCACTGTTCTAAAATTCCCAAAGCCCAATTTCTCAAAGAAATCCCCTTTGTTTGACTGACTCAATCGAAGTGTGCTGAAATCATTGGAATACCAAAAATGCGAGGGGCTGGATCTTGATGGTGGCGAGACTATAACGGAATCGCAACATTTCAGTTACTCACCGGAGTTACCTGAATCGACGTCGGAGCTCGCCGCTGTAAACGACTCAGTCGAGTTCTTGATTTCGCCAATCGATCCGCCATTAATAAAGAATCAGATATTGGATATCGATTTCTAGGGCTGGATCTTGATGGTGGCGAGACCATGGAGGTCAATGGTGATGGTGATTTGTTACAAGAGTTGTTTGCAGACATAGCTTTAAGTTAGAAAGCTGCAATGGTAAGAGAAGTTGCACGTTTTGATAAAAACCCTAATGATGGATTTGGAGGAGAAAAGGGTGTAATTTATATGGTGGGGTAGTTGGTAGGTGAATGGACTTAAATGCCCTCACATGCCAAGCACATGATCAGAACTAACTTAATTTACTAACTGGGTTTGGGGTAAAGGATGAAACGTGCAACATTTTTCTAAATAAAAGATTGTGGTTGTAATTATTGAAGTTAAAGGTTATCCATTGCAATCCGCTACAAAGATAAAGAAGGAAAAGTGTAATTTACCCTAGAACCCTAATTTCTATCTCGTTCCTTCTCTCTCTCCCTGTAAAACTACCACCACCATAACCTACACATCCATCTTCTTCTCTATCTCCCACCAGGGGAGGCAATGTAGGGTCGAATGTACACTGCTAATGAAATTGACCTTGATTACTTTGAAGCTTGATGTGCACCGATCAATTTGAATGAATTGGTTTTGATTTCTTTAAAGTTTGACGTGCACCAATTTTGTTTTGCACTTTTGATACACAGTCTTCTAGAGCAAATTACCAAACAATTGCAAATATTCAACTCGACTTTGATTTCACAAAAAAAAATGAATTTAATCCTCTTGATTTTCAATAGATCCTTTAAATTCTTGATTCATCGACTTTACTTTTCGATGAACTCACACCGATTTGAATCCGATTTAGCACCGATAATGAAGAAGAATAGAATTTGAAGCTTTTTCATTTTCCTTTTGACTTAAATATACCAAACTGAAAAAAAGAATCTGGTTTGGTTTGAACTTTCAAGATCAAAGGTTGAAACCTCCTGCCGCATCACCACCTACTCCTGTCCATATTTGATGCTTGAATTCCGTCGGTCATTGCTTTCATAATTCAGATTTCCATCTTTAATGTCGGAATATCATCATCATCATCTTCGTATTTCGTAAGCTCTCATCCATAAGTTCCCCTCAAAACTGACTATTAATTTTGCTTTCAAGGATCAACAACGAGGATGAAGTCGATGAGAAATTTTCTTTCTCCGCCTCCAAAAACTTTGTTCCCGTTCTCTCATAAGTTAATAAGAGATATTGCAATGGAGACGAGGTAGAGGGAGGGAGAATGATATGTGTAAAATCCAACATATATTTAATTCTCTGATGAGCATCCTTTCACTACCACTCTATGATATGTCTGCTCTTGTGAGAATTAGTGTCATCAATCGTTCTAATTATTTTTGTGTGAAGTTATTAGAGAAGAAGACCAGGTTAGAGAAATGGAACAGATGGAAAAACGAGCTACATAAACCTCAGTTCCATGAAAGGATCCGGATTCGGTTTACTCTTGATCCTGAAACAAATACAAGTCGTTATATGTTGAAGTACAAGGCTCCAAGAGTGAAGAAGAAGATTTCGTTGATGAAGATGCCTCAAGACTTTGCGGGAACATGAGATTATGGTGTTATGATTCTGAGACGGGCGAAGCAATGATTGTGTTTCCTGATGATACACCGAATGTTCAAATCCTAGATTGTATGTGGATTATGAACATGTCGAAAAAGGATATCCAGAGTCCAGACGTTGTTCAACAATGAGATATTTTATGAAGACCGTGATGTAGTTCAACCATTGAAGTTTCAAAAGGTTGTTCGAATATGCTACTTTTATGAGATCAATTTTGGAAGCAAATGGACGACTACACATCAACAACACTTGGAAGGCCCGAATATTTGAAGACCGAAGAATCACAAGCTACATCCAAGGGGGAGTTTGTTGATACCCATTTTGTCTGTAGCTTGTAATTAGTCTTAATGTATAGCCTTCGATCTTTGTTTAAACGTTAAAGTTGTGTTTATGTTTGATTTTGTGTAAATTGACCAAAGTCAAACTACATCCTCCTATCGTTTGACTTGGACATTATCTTACGAACTAGATGGACATATCCAAACAACATTGGTTGTTGTTTGGAATGGTTGTTGTCGTTTGGAATCCCAAACGATATGTGGTATCGTTTGGTGACAGACCCAAACGACATTGGGTTGTCGTTTGGACCTATACCCATGTCTTTTAAGCTGTTGTATTTCAGTGTAAATACAACAGTTGTCTTTTAGAACAAAAATAGTTTTGAGAGTTTAGGGAGCTTTGAGTTTGCACCTTTGTGTAATCTATAACGAAACTCTGTCAAAATCAATATATGGAAGTTTATTGAGTATATCTAGGTGTTTTTGATTGTTTAATGCTTGGTTTGGTGTTATAACTTGGATTTTGTACTTGTTATTGCATTCATAACAAGAAATCACAATGTTCAAGATCAATATCTTGGCCTACAGCTATGTGCTTATCGGTGAAGAAGCAGGGTAACATCTGATCAAGGCCTTTGGTATGTAGATCTTGTAAGGAAAAATACTATTTATTCATTTAGAAGTTTAAACGAAGTGGAAGGACGATGCTCCTAATGAGATCCCCTACTCGACAAGAACAAATATAATTCCCGAATAGTTAATTTTATGTTTTACTCACATATGTGTAGTGCTTAATGTGTCAATAGTTTGTCACATACACTTGTGTGAATGAACAGGGGGTGGAGCCTTGCAGTTACTACATGCAAAATGGGCATTGCAAGTTCGGGCACAACTTCAAATTTGACCATCCACTTTCAGGTTCATTTTTAATAAATTTTTTACATTGTTTGTTTACATCCGTCACTGTTTTGTAGGTGCTATTACGACGCTTTCCGGTAAGCGATTCATGAGAATCCGTCTCTTGTCATCCACTCCATTGCAAAGTTTAAACAAGTAGATACATCTACTTTACCTGGTAGATGCGTTTGCTACTTTTAATCGGAATTAGGACTTTAGGAGTATGGGTCAATGTGGTTATCTAAAAACATGTGTATCGTATACACCCACCTAAAGAGTTGTGCTTAGAAATCCATACTTTATTCTTTATTGTCTGTTTTACATAGATTATAAGACGTTCGCCTAGAACCAACAGTAAGTTAACCTTCTATGTTGAAGTTATAGTCAAATGTATATGTAATCAGTGGCGCAGCTTTCAAGGGCCCGGGGGGGGGGGGGCGCCCGACCCCCGAACTTTTCACTCAGTAGTGTTATGTGTGTATGTTTCGTATAATTTTTTTTAGGTATATACGTTTTCGACCCCCCGGTTTTAAGTAGTGTTATGTGTGTACGTTTCGTATAGAATTTTTTAGGTAGATACGTTTTCGACCCCCTAGTGGAAATTTTCAAGCTTCACCACTGTGTGTAATTATTTGTCGCACATTATTTATTATTTAAAAAACATATATACAGTTGTGTTTAATAAAATTTAAATATCCAAACCCGTGAGTATTTACAAGTGATAACCTAGTATAGTATAGATTAAAGTTCATAGTCGGTTATAAGTAGTAATATACAAGTAATCAAAGCACATAAGGGCATGCGGGGTGGGCACGTTATGGCCCTCCATCACGCGTGATGGCATACAAAACACTGCCGCCGCCATCATTTTCCACGCGTGGATTTTTGTTTCCGTGGAAAAGTTCACGTGTTGAACTTTGTTTGAATTGTGACCGTTGGCTTTTATTTGACCGTTTTTGAACAGTAATGTTTAATAAAAAAACCTTTAAACCATTTATATATACTTCACAATTTTTAACCATTTCACCTACACCAAAACACAAATAAAATTGTAGTCTAAAATATTTCTAGTATGTTTAATTGACTTAGTATGTTTTAATTTAATAAAATTTTTAATTTTAATGTTTTATTGTTAATTTCTAATTTAAAAATAAAATTAAAAAAAAGTTGTGAGGGATGGAATTACATCACTAGTTCACTAGTGATGACCACCCCCACTAAAAAAGCTTGTGAGTGATGAAATAATGTTTGATGACATGGCGAAATTTGATTTGATGTTGTGAGTAGTGATGAGTGATGACCACCACCACCCCCACCCCCCAAGTACATGTTATCAAGGCTACCTCAATTTTTTTTTTATAAAGTAACGATGATTACACTTTCCATTACTCGAATAATGTAATGTAATGCTTTATAAAATTATGACTATACCGTAGTAACATATTTATTTTTAAAGTAAACTGCCATTTTGGTCTCCGTGGTTTGGTCAGTTTTGCCACTTTAGTCCAAATCTCAAACTTATTACATCCAGGGCCCTGTGGTTTGGTTTTTGTTGCCATTTTGGTCCAAATTTCAAATTTGACCAGATTTCCCATTAATGACCTACTATTTTGTCTTTACCCTCAGGGGCATTTTGGTCATTTTAGATTTATTATCTCTTTATAATAACTCATTTATAATAAAACCCTTAGATCATCATCTTCAACCTCATCTCAGACATCTCTCTCTCTCTCTCAACATAAAATATGATCTCTCTCTCTCTAAAATACCACCACCACACCACCACCACCACCACCCCCACCATCGCATCATCCCCACCACCATCCCACCGCCGCCAACTCTGCTCTCTCTCTCTCTAAAATGACCTGCTCTCTCTCTAAAATACCGCAACGCTCGAAAACACATGGTAAATCGAAGCTCAAACGCTCGAAATCGAAGCTCAAACGCTGCTGGTGCTCAAATCGAAGCTCAAATGCTCGAAAACCCTAACCTAAGAACACACAGATCTCCGCCTCAAGATCTCCGCCTCAAGAACACATGGTAAACCCTCACCCTATAGTGTTTGCCCAGTCGTTTTTTGGGTGGAGGTGCTCACCGGATTGAGAGAGAGGGGCGGTGGTTGCAGGGGGTGCGAGAGGGTGGTTGCAGGGAGTTGCAGGTTCATCGGATGTGGTTGCAGGGGGTGCGAGTGGATGGTTGCAGGGAGTTGCAGGTTCATCGGATGTGGTTGGTCCCTGTGGTTTTGGTAGAATTTTGTTGTTTCAATTGCTGATTTGGATTACTTTTATGTGATTCAGTGGATTTTTTTTTTTTTTTGAGTAAACTGCGAGGCTGTGATGATTTCACCTAATCCGAGTCAAAATTGGGTCAACATTTGAGATTTTCTGCAGCTTGGCGTGGCAGAATCGGATGAGGGCAAGTGCGCTTGTAACCTCTGTTTGCAGCCATGGCGGTTTTGATTTGTTGTTGGAGCCTCGTTTCTTTTTACAAATCGGTTTTTGATTTTCTTAAAGATGATGTTCTTGATTTTCTGGATTTTCTGGGTTTTGATGATGATGTTCTTAAAGATACAGATCTGAGCCTCGTTTCTTTTTACAAATCGGTTTTGTTTTTGTGATGGTTTCTGGTTTTGTTCTGGGTTCTTGATTTTCTTCAAGATGATGTTCTTGATTTTCTGGGTTTTGATGATGAAGTTTGACGATGTTCTTGATTTTCTGGGTTTTGATGATGAAGTTTGATGATGTTCTTGAAGATAGATGTTATTAATTACTGAAATGTTATAATAAATTAACATGGACCAAAATGCCCCTACACTACAGGACAAAATAGGAGGTTGCAACAGTCAAAAAAATAGGGTTTTTGGATTTTGGACTAAAATGGCAACAAAATGCAAACCATAGGGCCCTGGATGTAATAAGTTTGAGATTTGGACTAAAGTGGCAAAACTAGCCAAACCACAGGGACCAAAATGGCAGTTTACTCTTATTTTTATCTATATTTCGACAAATTTTGTTCAAAATCGAAAGGTCAAATAAAATTGATTTTTTTTCTTTAACATGACGAACAAGCTAACTTTTTTAAAATACTTGAATATGCCGCTGCGTTATATTTTCTTTTCTCGGCCTATATAACTAGAGTTGTTTTCAAAATATAATGTTTTTTTTTTAATATTAAGCCGTAATGAGAACCAAACTTGTAGGTCTTGGGTATCGGTATTATCATAACTAGTACCAGTATTCGTTTATATGATCTTCGATCGATATAAAATACGTGTTAATATTCTTTTAGCCATATCACAACTTTATTTACTGGATATTCACTTTCGATTGCTATATCAAGTATCAATACCATACAAATACTATAAGAAACTAAACCAACACCAACTAAATTCACGTCACAACATGCCAAGAATTTTCATTATTATTAAAGTAGCAAAATATATCTTCAAAACCAAATCCATAACACGATTTTCAAAAATGACTTACGACAAACATCAATCCAATTATTGAATCAACTCAACACAAATCCAAAAAAAAAACAAATAATAAAAAAATAGAAATTAATGCATGCAATATGGACAAAACCTACTTGTCGTCTTCCCCAATATCTCTTCGAAACGCGGCACACCGTTGGTGCTGCCACACCGGTGTTTTAGCTACGTGTCAACCGATTTATTCGTCTACATAACATCCACTCGCACATCCCAAATATGAAATATCCACAACAATCAATTAATTTACAGATTTTACGATGGCAAATCTCTCAACACTAGTTACCTTTGCAATTGTGATTTTGATTTCGTGCTTTGTAGCTAAGGGAATGTTAGGAGCGAGGACCAAGGTTGACCATGTCAAAACGAACAAGATGATTCAGGAGATCGGGAGGTATTATTAGAGTATATATTGTTACCGTTTATAAGTATATATTGATGTACTTAGAAGATATTATAATAAACCGTGTATTTTCTAGTGGTTGGCGGATTCAGAAACTTTTTCTAGTTGATTCATTCGATTGATTCTCACTAAATTTTTTCAAATCATACAAACTTCTCACTAATTTTTCCATACCTAGTAGGTTTATATGAACTCACAAAACATGGCTGGATCCTAGTGGCGGAGGTAACTAGTAGGGGTAGCACGGGCTACGGCTCAACCCTGTATTCGTAATGTAAAAACAACTCTCAACTCCGTCTACGTAGTGTAAAATTTGTATTTTTTTCTGGTTTTATACAAATGATACATTTGATCAGCGGCGGAACTAGCCAAAAAAATTAGGGGTATCCCAATTTTTTAATTTTTTAGACCAGGGGTCTCCTTTGTATAACGGAGACGAAGTTGCGGGGTATTTTTACACTACGGAAGCGGAGTTGAGGGGTAGCCCATGCTACCCCTACTAACATTAAGTCCGCCACTGCCTTTGATTCCAAAAAAAAAAATGTGGGATACCTCTGATTTTTTGTGCTAGGTCCGCCACTGCTGGATCCACCATTGTTAGAGAATTTATTGTTACGATTTATAAGTATATTACTATCGTAGTTAGAACAAACCATGTATTCTCTAGTGGTCTTGTTAGAAAATCCATGATGAAATCACTACTAGAAAACTACATTTTTTCCTACAAAAGTTTCCTACAAATTTCCCACAACTCAATTTTTTTTACAATTTTCCTACAATTTTTTGACAAAAAAGAAAAAAAAAAAAAAACCCAAAACTTATCAAATTTTCCTACAAAATTGCCACACAACAAGCATTTGTAGCAATTTTGTAGCAAAATATATTATCTTTGTGACAAAATTCCTACAAAATAAATAAGAAATGGTCTATTAGTACGATTTATGTGTGTATAATTGTGTGGTTTTAAATCATTGCAAGTGTATGATTATATAGTATTTTAGGTGTAAAAAAAATGGATGTTAAAAAATATGACTAATATAATAAACGTACGCTAACAATATATTCTCTAATATATAGGTATTCAGTGGATGAGTACAACCGGTTGCCACGGAGCACAACCGCGAATGACGAAGGAGGTTTAAAGTTTTCACAAGTGGTGGAGGCGGAGCAACAGGTGGTGTCAGGGATGAAGTATTATATGAAGATCGAGGCGTTAACGAAGAGTGGAGATCCAAAGGTGTTTGAGTCGGTTGTGGTGGTGAAACCATGGCTTCGTTCGAAGCAGTTGGTGAAGTTCGGGCCGTCACAGGCGGTTTTGCAACCGGTTTGGTGAGTGGCCGGAATTTTAATGAAATTTTGCGATGGTTTGTATGCCTATATGGTGTGGTGAGCATTTTGCGGTTTTGGTTTTGTTGTAGTTCCGGTAATGTAATATGTGAAGAGGCAAGTAGAATGTTCAATAAACTTGAAGGTTGAAACTTTCTAATGGAGGCTGAAACGCAATCAAATGACTCCAATAACTCAATGATTAAATAAAAAGTTTCAAAAACTAAATGGTTTCAAGCTGAAATCAAAAAGGTTATCCTTTTACAATTATCAAACTAAAAACTACTATAAAAGTTTACCAAGAAACAATTTTTATAGCTAAGTGGTTAGGGGCTGGGGGTGGTCATCACTCATCACTCACAACACTCAATCAACTTCCGTCATGTCATCAACCATTTTTTCATCACTCATAACCTTTTTTAGTGGCAATGGTCATCACTCACAACACCCAACAATAAACTCTCACACCCCCTCACATGTTCAATCACTCAAACCTTTATCACGCGTGAAAACTATAACAGAAACAATTATCCACGCGTTGAATATGTTTGGTGTCGGTGGAAATTTTGTTTATTCCACGCATGGAAGTTGCCTATCACGGAGAAACAATTATCCACCCCCAGTCCCCTTATAGAAATGAGGGAAAGACTCCTGACCGAATGGTCTCGAGTTCAATTCCTGATCCACCCGGGTTTTACCGGCTCTGCATCGTCGTGCTCTCCGGCGGGTGCAGGGTCGGGTTTTCCCCGGAACCAGTGGCGAAGCTTGAGATTTTCGACGGGGGGGTCGAAAATGCACATACCCAAACATTTCTATAAAACGGGGGGTCGAAAACGTATATACCCAAAAATTTCTATACGAAAACTACATACTCTCCACTACTGAGCGAAAAGTCCGGGGGGTGACTCGCCCGCCCCCTCCCGCCCCCACTATCCTACGCCCTTGCCCGGAACTGGTGGCATGGTGGGCTAGGGGCTCCGTGCGTGTAGGTTGGGCTGCCGCGGGCTACCTTTCGGCCAATGAATGCCGCGTACGAAGTACCCGACGATTCTTATGTTGTACGTTAAAAAAAAAAAACAATTTTTATACAAGACCCTAGCTTTAAAGATAAACACTAATAAACTAATAAATAAAATAGAAAACACAAAATAAACTATTAGAATTCAAACTAAAAGATCATCCTGCATCACTTTCTTTATTTGTTGATTTATCCAACTAATATTAGAGAATATGATAAACCTATTAAATTGCTAGACTACAAACCCTTTACTAGTGTCATTTATAAGCTTAACAGTTCACCTGTTATTTGATAAGCAAACAAACCGTGGTTGATTTGATTCATCTTTGTTTAGAAGATTTGCATCCTCTTCATCATTTTCTAACCTATAATTTATCTCAAATAGGGGTGTTCTTCGGGTTTTTTAATCGGGTTTTGGGTTTTTCGGTTCGGGTTTTTCGGGTTTTCAAAACTAAATATTTAACCCGATAACCAAACCTTTCTAGGTTCGGTTTCTTCGGTGTTCGGGTTAAATGGTTTGGGTTAGAACGGGTTGGGTTAGATCGGGTTTTGGGTTAGAAAATGAACTAGGTTAACAAATAAATACAACATTCTAAAATTTAAAAATATCAATATTAGTTATTAGTGAACACTACAAAAACAATTTTATAAAAACAACTCTTCTATAGTAATTTAATACAGATTATAAATTGTAAAATGCATCCTGTCTTTTAATTAGAAACAAATTATTAATTGTAACATGTTTAATTTCATACATTATATATTATATTTACTTAAATGATTGGAACTAAAAAGCTATCAAGAATAGTTTAAACTTTTAAAAATTGAAGATATGGACGGAATTAGTGATTTAAAATTTTTAGAAGATATGGTTGGTTGCATCATAGAATAGGAAATGATTATTAGTTCATTTTAAAGATATCTATAATTTAAAAAAAAATCTTTCATATCTCATCCACCATTTTTATTTTTATCTTGCTTACAAACACTTACATTATTATGTTTATCGTTTTTACACTTAAAAAACCTCTCATATCTAATCCACCATTTTTATAGCAATTTTTTAAAATACAAAAGTGGGGTAAGAAATGATGGATGGGATGTAGTTAGTGTTTAGTATATTTGTTTTTGTAAAATTTTAAACGTAGGAGAGTGGTTGACGGATAGGATGTGAATGCTCTCAGAGCACTCATAATGGAGTCTCCATTCTATTACTCATACCAATACTATAAAGAAAACATGCGATTTTGTTAATTTTTACTCCGAGTCTCATCCTAAAATCCCATCCTCAAAATTATATAATTAGAAAATAAAGTAAGCCTCCGTATTTAAAGGTTCACTTTCATCCCCTATCCAATATTTTAGGCCAATTGGATTTTAACACCTTTAACTATGAAGAATTGGCCGATAACACCCGCAACTAACACTTTGATCTGTGACACCCCAAAGTTTTAATTTTGTTTGTCATTTCACCACTCAGTTAAAAAATCAGTAACTGAGTTAGTTTACAATCCTAGTTGGCATCCTACATGGACTATTTTTTGCAGATGTGGCACATGGACTATTTCTGGCAATTACGTGGCATTATATGGCAATTACGTGGCATTATATCCCTGTATAAAAAAAACCCTGCATTGCTCATATGAATATCTTACCCCTTATTCAGTTATGACCACCACAAACCAAACTCCGATTACGCTCATGACTACCACAAACCACTGTGACACTTATATATATATAACAATATGTATAGTTAATCTCCCAAATCAAAATCCCTGCTCAATATAAAAAATCAAATCATCATCATCTTCATCTTCACCCCAAAATCAAATCGGCCAATCAAATCATTATCATCATCTTCATCTTCAACGGTTCATCATCATCTTCAACGGTTCACCATACAAAATCGAATCATCATCATCTTCATCGGTTTATCATTACATACAAGCCTTCAAACAGATCTGCTAATCGGATTCAAGCCTTCAAACAGATCTTCATCGGTTTATCATTACATACAAGCCTTCAAACAGATCTGTAAATCGGATTCAAGCCTTCAAACAGATCTGCAAATCGGAGAAAAAAACACACTGCAAAACCGAATATAATGGTGGTCGGAGATAATGGTTTTAGGGTTTCGTGTTTTGTTGTTGTTCGCCGGAGATGATGGTGGTTAGTGGGTCTGTTTCGATGGCGGAAGGTGGGGCAGTGGTGGGCGGTGGTAGTTGGTGGAGTGGTTTTTGATGGTTGACGGTGGTGGTGTAGAGGGGTAGAGAGAGATGTAGAGAAAGGGGCGGTGGTGGTTGGTGGAGACAATGGTGGTTCTTGATGGTTGAAGGTGTCGGTCGGTTCTTGGTGGTGGTGGAGAGGGGTTTAGAGAGAGATGTAGAGAGTTGTGGTGGTTGCCTGATGAATTTGGTGAGTTGAAGTCGTTGATGTAGAGAGTTCTGGGTTTAGTCAAGAATGTGCCAAGTTGTCATATAATGCCACGTAATTGCCAGAAATAGTCCATGTGCCACATCTGCAAAAAATAGTCCATGTAGGATGCCAACTAGGATTGCAAACTAACTCAGTTACTGATTTTTTAACTGAGTGGTGAAATGACAAACAAAATTAAAAGTTTGGGGTGTCACAGATCAAAGTGTTAGTTGCGGGTGTTATCGGCCAATTCTTCATAGTTAAAGGTGTTAAAATCCAATTGGCCAATATTTTAATATAGTTGTGAGCGAAAAAAGAGTATTATTTTATTGATTATGAATATACATAGGAAATCTGAGGGTTTTTAAAAGTGAGCAAACTTTATTGATAAATGCGTATTTTGGCTAAATTATATGGACGAGGACAAAAATTTCATTATAAATGCTCTTGTATCTTGAACACTATCTAATCCCAAAAGTTTCGGGGATTGTTTGGGTTACCTGTTGGTGTATTTGGAAGTGTAGGAATGAGAAGATTTTTTCTAACGGGAGAGGGGATGGGGTAGATATCGTTGGGGAGGTGAAATCTCTAAGTTTTTTTTGGTTTGAAAACAGATCCAATCATAGTAGCTTAGTTTGGAGAGAATGGTGTAAGTTCCCTTTGTATTTGTTGTAGTTGTGTGGGTGCGGTCCTGCGTTTTTTTGTCAGGCCGGCCGGTTTTATAAAGTTTTCCTTTAAAAAAAATATAATCCCAAAAGTTATTGTCTTATGATTCATAAAGATATCTATAAATTCAAGTTGAAAGTGGCGGTGGCTTAAAAGTGGAATACATGCAACATAAAGTGAAGATGAGATCAAATTTTAACTTCTAATTGTCTCTATACTTTATACTATTTACTCTCTTTGCTGCCCAATTCATGCATCACAAGACTAAAGTTCAACTAATAAAACTTTAAATTCCGTTTAAAATGTCACCAACCTATATTGAGAAAATGCCTAGTAACAAGAATTCTAGATAACTCAACAAATGAAGCATCAAAACCAAACTCGAGAAATTCATGTTGAACATCAAAATATTATCATTGAACAAGATGACAAAAACCTAAGATGTTACATATTGTCTCAAAAATCGTAACTGGTATGATGAAATCAGGTATCTAGGCGACTATGAGTGAGAGACAGTGTAGAAAGTCACTTTAGGTCCACCGGTATTCATCAAGATCACATACCTTGTGATCACCGAAATATGATTGTTGCGCTATTTAAAAAAAAATGTGCATGACACCCGTATTCATATAATCGTTTTTGTCACTTCCTCTTTCTTCAAGTAATTCCTCATCTTTTTCATAAAATCTTCCACATATTTAGTCTAGAACTGCAATTCGTTTTCTAACTAGTTGTCTGCAGACATCCTACTGGATTTTATCTCATAATCTGCAGACATCATCAGGAAAGAACATTAACTTTAAGCTTATGTTTTGGTAGATAAGTGAAAACGATGATGTAACATGCACTATGAAAAATTAATTAAAACTGAAGTAGAAATTTTTAAAAATATATTCAAATATTTTTTTTTTTGTGCACCTCTAGTGACAGTATTACTGTGAATCGATGAAACTAACTGAACAACTTGATCTGAAAATCAATCTTCAAACAACAACATCAAAACACAGTTCAATCACACCAGCACATTACACAAAACAAAAAAATCTGAAATTACCGATTATATAACAGCGTGAATCAATGAAACTAACTAAACAGCGACTAATCTTCAATTACCGATTATGTAATAGTGTGAACCAATGAAACTAAAACAAGTTACTGAATAACAAAGAACTAATCATATTAAACTTGTTGAATTCAATATTCCCAAATATAATCTTTACAATAATAACAGAGAATAAAACCTGTCTGTTTGTTATTGTAAAATGGCTTATGTTCGTTAAAAGTCTTCATCATTATCTTCATACATATACAGTACAGAAAATTCATCATTATCTTCATACATATACAGTAAAACAAATCTGATTGTATAAATTCACAAAAACCCTAGATTATACACCAAAAAATGCTCAATCAACCACTATCAAATTGCAACAATCGGAACCCAAAACAAAACCATCAAACGTAAACCAGATCAAACAGCACAGAAAGTTCAATCAAATCAAGAAATCATCAAATTACACAAACCCTAGATCAAAAAACTTACCTAGAGACAAATGAAACAACAAAATCGACAAATGGGTATCACCATTTTAGATCAAGAAGCTTCGAATCTTGAAGAAAGTTTTGAACTTGCAGTGATTTTGAGAGGAATTGTAAAATAGCCGTTTCAATTACATGCTCAGCTTCACCGATTGTGGCTCCGGAAGAAGGGTTTGATTTTGGAATTGGGGGTTTATTGGTGTGTGAGAGAGGGGGACGAACCCCGTACCGCATAGCCAAAGGAGTCCGTCACCCCATGGATGTCAATATGGAAGAGAAAGAGGGCCACTTGCAAACGTGGAAGAGAGAGACCACAAGTTTCTTAGACTATGGGGGTACGGGGCGTGGGTTGGGTACAAACGCCCAAGTCATCACCCCGGGTGGGTGTGTGTTTCTGCGTGGCCCGTTTGGCGTGTGATTCAGCACGGGCGTTGGGCGGGGCTACTCACATGACATGGCGGAACCTCACTGGCCAAGAGCACTAGCCACGGCGGAACCTCATTATGATGTGGTTGGCCACGCCACCCCAGCCACGACCCACCATACCCCTTTAAAATTGGCTTTTGGTCTTGGGTACCCTATATTCCACGTATCGCACCATACCCCCAACCCACGCCTCACCATACCCCACGGTCTTAGGCAGGTAGTTGCCATTAATGTAAGCGGAAGATTAGAGGGAAAAAGCGGCGTGGCCCGTGAGAGGGGAGAGAGGAAGTGAAGTTTATCACCGATAACACTAATGATGCAGGGTGTGGTAGAGTAGTCGATCTTGGCAACAGCGCTCGGTGTCATGATGATTAGTACGTTGTTTTTTTCCGTTAAAAAAAATATTTGAAACACTTTTGACTTAAAACTGATGGGAGTATGAGTATCCCTCAAAAATGAAAACCTCTTTCTTGAACAGTCATAATTTCCAAAACATATAGAGCATAGGACAGTTAACACAATTCTTATTGGAAGATTCATATAAAATGGCAAGCTCTTATTTCTAATCAACTTCCATAAGTTTCTCAACTACACTACAAAATCTCATCAGGAAACCTCAACTAGCTAAACACTTGTAATTGTATTAATAGCTATACGGGTTATTAGTTATCCACCATGATTAGAGATAAAAAAACGCGACGCAAAATTTAGTTATCACGCCTTGCTATCAATCGTCATGGGCCCGACGTCCTGCTTTCTCACTCCATTCTGCAATAAAAAGAAAACACTCAACATGTAACTTTTTAGATCAAATATGGGTGTCCATAATGTCAGGTTAGTGGGTTGATTGATGAACTCGAACACGACCTATATATTTATTCATGTCAAAGGCATCAGCATCACCCGGAAACCGTTAAAATTACATAACCTGAACATGCTCGGGTAAGCCATTTATCTAAACAATCCAAAGGGGTTGGGGTTGTAAACAGGTTAAATGGGCCATAAAAGTGTTAGGTTGTAATAAATGGGTTAAACGGGTTGGCAGGTTGCCCTTATAACTTGTTTTTTATTCTAATTTTAAATGGATTGACATGTCAACGTGTTTGATTAAATCACAAAATGGGTTAAACATGTCAGTCTGAAGAATATTTTCATGTCGTGTTTAGGGTTGTATAAACTTCAAAGACTCATAGGATAAGTGTCTTTAGAAACATCAGAGTACAAGTTTTTACTTTTACGACGAAGAAAGATATAACATGAACATCTACGTAGCGACTTACAACAGAATTAAGGTGCTCCACTTTGTTCATTTTCGCGAATATATTGCCATAAAATTGCGCGTCTTTCTTGTTATACTCCTTCACCTTTTCCCTCAATAGTTTGTACTCCAACTTCACATCCCTGATCAAATAACCAAGTCAAGGTACCAAAAAGCAAATTCACAAAAAGATTTTTGACTCATTTCAAAGTCAAAAGTAAACTGGTCAAACTTGCAAGTATATGAGTAAAACTTAAGTATCTAGAAGACAAAGATTACCTATTATCGGGATCAATTTCGAGAGCTTTCTTGATATCCATTTCTGCAAGATCCAAATCCACTAGCTGAATGCATGCTTGGGCTCTCCTGTAAAGTGCTTTAACATTCTTGCTGTCAGCATCTAATACCTTTGTGCAGAGCTTTACTGCTTGTTTGTAGTCTCTTAGTTTCAGTTTGCAGGCCGCATTGTTCAGATTGCAGCTGACTTTCAGCAGTTTGGCCTGCTGTTTTTCGTCGTCACTGAATGCAGAATCGTATTCGATGAAACTAAGAGCCTGTGTTATTAAAAGGGTGTATTATTAGATCGGTTTTGCTAAGTTTATTTATGAGAATTTAACAAATTCTCATCATTTAGGGACATAATAGATAAATGTCTTCTTTTACTCAAACTATATATAAAAAATATTATAATTCATTAATTATTTAAAAAAAAGTCTAGTATTGTATATACTGATTAGTCACATATTATTGTTACTTCAAGTCGCATTAATCAGATAATCGGTTTTATAACATATATCCAAAAATGTAGCAACACGCGTTTACCTTCTCGTATCTCTTTGAAGCCCTCTCATATTTTTGCTTCTTGAAAAGGGTATTGCCTTCTTCTTTCTTTCTCCCAGAAGCTTCAATCTTTTCTTGTGTAGTTAGTTCCCACAGGTCTTTTTCCTATAAGCAGCAACTGTTTATGTTAATGCAACTGTTTATTCTCTCAGATTCTTCAAAAAAATAAATAAAATTAGCATAGAGATACCATTACCATAAATAGCTTCATACCTTTTCAAATGAAATCAACTCGACATCATAATACACACTAGAATTTGCAGGAACGGTAGCAAATTCTTGATGTGATTCGGTCGAACCAAATGCATATTCTGGATGAATAGTTAGTAGTGAAACTTCACCCTTCTTCATGGTCTTTACACCTCTATCAAGCCCATCAATGACTTGTTCTGTCATAACAAATCAATCCCAACTCGGTTTTAGTTTTCTTGATCCCACATGTCAGAATAAAATAAATCATTTTTAACAGTTGACACAAAAAATGGCACTCACCTTCATCTATTTTGAATTCAAATAGTACCTCATCATACCCTTTCTTCAAAAACACAGTTCCGTCTTGGAGTTTCCCTATCAGTTTCACTAAACGAAACAACGAAAGCATCCATATGTTATTTAGTTTTTGATAATATGATAATACCAAAAAATCAGACTGATTCGGGCCCAGCTTTATAGACTTGGATCTTGTGCATCCATATTTTGACCCGTTTACTTATACACAGGTTTATTTGGGTTGTGTTTTTGTGAAACAACTTGAATGAAATTTAAAGCTAGAGAACTCGTCAAACGGTTAAAAGACGCCAAAGTCTTGTTCCAATGCATACAACCTCCTAAATCACTTTATTAAAGTTTAAAATTGAATATTTTAGTTTGATAACTAATGTTATTCAAACATTTAGATTTAAATTAATATTTTAGTAATGTTGTTCTTGTATTTATAACTAATCCATTACTTATTTTTTAAATGAAAATGTACTGTAAAAATATGTATATGCAGGGATCCCCAACCCAACTCGACCCAACCAAAAAACGATATGCTTCTACCCAGGCCCCTTTTGACCCTACACAACACGCTATGCAAGGGCGTAGCTTTGTGGGGGCGGCCGACCCCCCCGAACTTTTTGCTCGTTAGTGGAGAGTACGTACTTTTCGTATAGAATTTTTTGGGTATATACTTTTTTGACCCCCCGGTTTTATAGAAATTTTTTATATATACGTTTTCGACCCCCCGGTCGGAAATCTCAAGATTCGCCACTGCCGCTATGACATTAAAGAAGAAGTAGAAAACCTTGAACGACTGCACCATCATTTGGACGGTCATAACCTTCTCCCTCTTTCAAGATTTTCTTTAAAACCTTATTATCCGTTGTAACCTCAGAAACAGTTTTCCATGAAACTAACTCGAGTGTTATTTGAAGGGCAGTGTTTGGTGGCACAACACATTCATTACCACCAGTGGGTTCCCTGCCTTTCTCCCCGAATGCATCTGTGACGAAAAAAAAGTTGAAATATGATATCAAGATTTAGTTTTGGTGCATACAAAGTTGAAATTCTTTTGTTTATTAAAGTTCAAATATCTCACATTGTGGCTTCACAGTAAGGAGAGTTTTTTCTCCTCTCTTCATAGTTTTCACAGCCTTTGACAAAGCTGGACAGAAACACCCTGCACAAAATTCGTATATGAGCACACATGTCGGGATTAAACATTTAAACGAATCTAGAAACCCGAGTACATACATACAACAGATATATACAGAATAAACACTTGTGTAAACTAAAGTTGTATCTATGTCAAATCATTTTAGTCAAGGATTTAGATTATTATTGTAATTATCAAGATCATTTTAATATTAATTATATGCAATCTTTTTAAAACAGACAAAATAAATAAATGCTTGTGGCAAACGCGACCTGACCCGTTTAGACCCACACTTAAATAATGTGTGTTTAACCCCTCTTATCCACCCCCCTCTTCACCAATCTTGCTACCCGATAAGAAAAGAAAAGTAACTTTTAAAGCTTGAAACGACGTACCATCCTTCACAATGAACTCAACTTCCTCAGATTTTGAAACTAAGGTTCCATCATCAAGCCGGGCCTCATACTTGACTGCATATCAGGAACCCGTGTAACGAAATATTATAGAATTTTTTTTTTTTTGAAAATAAAGGACAAGTGAAGGACCAAAAATGTACCTAGAACTTCATCTGAATCTTTAGGAGTCTGCCAATTCTCTCCTTCAGACAATATTGTTTTCAAAATACCTCCATCTTTGCATATATCTTTCACTTTGGTCCATGATATCAACTCGATTTCAAACTGGAGTGTTGCGTTAGGGGGGATGGTTGGTGGCGATCCGGATTCACCATACGCGAGTGCAGGAGGTATTGTGAAAAGGGCCTTTTCGCCTTTTTTCATCGTCTTGATACCATCATCCCATCCTTGGATCACATGTCCTGTAGTTGCATACATGAATATCAATAGAACAACACTAGAGCAACATAAATTGACTTAAAGTAAGGTTCTAAATAAGATTTCAAACTTAGAAAGTCATTCTAGAATATCAACATTGTGTTTTCATGATTTAATCGCTTGGATCAACCGATTTTGGAACATTGTCCTTAAAAACATCACATTTATGTGGATCCCATCTGGATATCTGTATGGGTCGAACCCGAAAATTGTGTAAAGCCACATTAACACTGCAAAGGTATATGTTGATTGACATGAACACAGCCCGCTTAACCCAATTTTTTTTTTTTTTTTTTTTTTTGCGCATAAATCTCTAAAATTACAAATTTATCACCAAACTACAAATGTGTATTCAACAATTTTAAACTATAAAACATGATGCTCATTTCTCTTTTTAACTTTAAAATTTTGGCATAAAATACTCGAGCATTTTAAGTCATGTTATTAAACACATGTTAAACAAATTATATATAAAATGAACCAACTTGTGAACCCGTCACGATGACCCAAACCCGACCCGTTTAGTTAAATTTGTTCGCATGTTCAACCCGAACCTGTTTAGACCAAAACTCAAACCCGTAAATTTCGTGTTAGGTACGTGTCGTGCCATAAACAACCAGCACTGATTACTTGATTATTGTGAAACAAAACTATGCTGAATCTCACACACACAATCAAGAACACAATTCACAAGTGATTAGAATTACCACAATCTGAAAAAAAAAATTGTCTAACCAAATAGTTTGTAAATACTCTTACCGAGCCCGAGCTTGAACTTAAACGGCATCTCCCGATCGTAGCTCGAATCAAACCGAGTTCCATCAAGCAAACTTCCCACATAGTGAACTACAAAATCAAAATCACTGATCAGAACACCACATTATGATTTGAATCACAACTCTATTTTGAAATCAAACAGCTACGTATATAAGTGAACTCCCATTCAAATTTCATGCAAATGATTAATGGTTGAACTTAGAAGAAAATGCATAAATGAACCTGAGCAATCAAGCTAAAGTGAACCGAGCTGAGTTGGCTCGGTTTGTAAGGGATCCTAGCCCCAGCTCAAATATTCAGCTTGGTTCAGAAGTTGAGCCAAGCCAAGCCAGCTTAGTTTAAAATTCGAGCCACTTTCAAGTTGATATGCTGGGGTGAGCAAATGATTAATGGTTAAATTTGAAAGAAAATGTATTAATAAATCTGAGCAATCGAGCTAAAGCGAGCCGAGTCGAGTTGGCTCCGTTTGTAAAGGAGCCAAGCCCCAACTTAGATATTTAGCCTGGTTTAGAATTCTAGCCATGCCGAGCCATCTCGGGATAAAATTTGTGCCAAGCATGAGACAAGCAAATAATTAATGGTTGAATTTGGAAGAAAATGTATAAAGGAACCAAGCCGAGCCCCGTCTCAAATATACAGCTCGATTTAGAATTCGAGCCAAGCTCAAACTGGCCCTGGCTCAAGCAAATGATTAATGGCTGAATTTCCAAGAAAATGTATAAATGAACCTGAGCAATCAAGCCAAAGCGAGCCAAGCCGAGTTGACTCGGTTTGTAAAGGAGCCGAGCCCTGGGTCAAATATTCAGCTCGATTTAAAATTCGAGCCGAGCCAACCCAGCGCAGTTTAAAATTCGAGTCAACCTCGAGCTGACCCGCAAATGATTAATGGTTGAATTTGGAACAAAATGCATAAATGAACCTGAGCAATCTAGCGAAAGCAAGCCCAGCCGAGTTGAGCTAAATGAACCTGAGTTGGCTTGGTTTGTAAAGGAGCCGACCCGTTCAAATACTTAGCTCAGCTTAAAACTCAAGCCGGGCTGAACCAAGCCAGCTCAGTTCAAAATTCGAGCCGAGCTTGAGCTTACCTGGCTCGAGCTCGGCTCGTGAACAACCCGAGTTTAAAAATATAAAATTACCTTCAACTTCATCCCCATTAATGGGTCCTTCATACCCATCACCTTCCTTAATAACCTTCTTCATCAACCCATCTTTTCCAATCTCCCTCTCCTCTCCAACTTCTTCCATTTCTTCGCCGACTCCGTCTTCTTCGTCGATATCGTTGAACTTTCCGGCATCCGGAATCTCAAAACCGTCCTCCATTTATCCAACAACACAATTAAATATATATGTATATGTATATATATACAAGTAGTATATTCAAATTGAGACAAAAAGAGTGAAAGTGATTGGTGAAATGTGGGGTTGTTATCTAATGGGTGTTGGGATATGGTCTGTAAGGCTCTGGTTGAATCAAGAAAACACACAACAACAGAGTGTGGTTATGTAACGAATGGCATGGGTTTGAAGAGAATGAGAGTTACGTGGGTTTGAAAGATGATAGGAGCGGGTAAACGGGGATGGTGATGATGTGTCATTAATGGCGTTTTGTTCTCTGTGATTTCAGTCTTCATGGGTGTGTTGATGATGTTACAGTTACTAAAATTAACAAAATATTATTACTGTTTCAATGAAATCAGTTTATTCTTTATTGTATTTTTGTTTATTCTTTATTGTATTTTTATTTTAAACATATGAATAAATTTAAACATTCAAACACATTCATATCCTTATGTTAAAGATATTTTTTTCTCTACTTAAAATTTTTAACATTCAAACACATTCGTATTCTATATTTATGTTAAAGATACTTTTTTATCTCTACTTAAAAGATGATTATTATTTTAAGTTTTATCTCTACTCAAAAGATGATTATTATTTTAAGATGTTTTTTGTCGAAAACTGAACCGGACCGGCTGGACATTGGTTGGACCGGGAGTCGGGCATTGAACAACTACGGTTAAGCCTCTTTGCTCCTCATTTGAACCAGCCGGTTACCGGTCTCACTACCTATCGGACCAAGTTTTCAAATTTTTTATTTATTTATAATTCTTTTTCTTTCAACATACATGATTTCCTTATTTATTTAGTAAGCGTGAAGTACTTGAATATTTTGTTTTTTTTTTATTAACCAAATGTATATAATTTAATTTTATATCGTATATGACGTTTTTCAGTTCTTAAATCCGGTCCTATCAGTGAACCGGTTAAGGTGGCCGCGTCGCGGTGTATGGTTCAGTTCTGAAAACATTAGTGATATGTGTCTATACTTCATTGTTGAAAAACAAAGCGGAATTTCACATAATTCAACAATAACGAAGAACAATAACACAAACGAATCACAATAAGCAATTATACGAAATTGGAACAATAATCAACGAATCTCCATAGGTCGTTTATTAAGAAGAAGAAACGAAATCTAAAGGAAAAGATTACAAAGAAAATGATTGTGTAATTCAAGAGAATTGTGATGCCCTAACCTACAAGCTGGACCAGCTTTATAACATTCACCAACTGTCTTTAACAACCATCTTTCTATACGTACACTTTTAGTCCTCCTACTTTCACAAGCTGTGAATTACTTGCCAAATCTTATTAAAACTCTCTCCTGTGTATGACTAATATACCCTTGGACTGTACAACTCTTCCAACTGTATTTTAACAGTCATTGACTGATCATAACACTCAACAATCTCCACCTTTATGATCAGACAACAATCCAGTTTCTAATCACCAACACTTAGCAGATTCAAACACCTTTTAAACTTGGTTCCAGAGATAACTTTTGTTAAAAAATCAGCAGCATTCTCTTCTGTTTCCACATACTCAATAGCAACTTGTTTTGAACTAACCACTTCCCACATAAAATGCATTTTAACACTGATGTGTTTGGTTCTCTCATGAAAAATAAGATTCTTAGACAACTGAATGGCACTTTGATTATCACAGAACACCAAAGCCTGATTAACTTCCATGCCCAACTCTGTCACAAAACCTTTGAGCCAAATTGCCTCCTTCACAGCCTTAGTGAGTGCTATATACTCAGATTCAGTACTGGATAGTGTAACAATGTGCTGTAATGTTGACTTCCAACTTGCCAAACTTCCATTGACTTTACATGCATAACATGTGACTGATCTACCCTTATCCAAGTCTTTTGCAAAATTAGCAACCACAATACCTTGAACTATAGATCCTGAGTTTGCACCTTTTCCAAACAATAACCCAACATTTCTAGCACCATTCAAGTACCTTAATACCCATTTCACAAGATCCCAATGTGTTCTTCCTGGATTGCTCAGAAACTTGCTAACAAGACCAACTGCAAATCCTAAATCTGGCCTTGTACACGCCATTAGGTACATTAGGCTCCCTACAACACTATAATAAGAAACTTTAGCCATTTTCTCCACCTCATCATCTGCTTTGGTGAATTAAGCTTAGAAAGCTTAAAATGTTGACCCATAGGAGTTGTTACCACTTTACTTTGACCCATGAAATAATTGTTCAACACTTTTTTTCCAAATAAGAACTTTGAGTGAACTTAACTATCCCTAGATTCCTATTTCTTGTGATTTTTGCATACCCAGAATTTTCTTGGTATTTCCCAACTCTTTTATCTCAAACTCCTTCATAAGCATATCTTTTGTGGCTTTTATTTCCTCTTTTTCTTTGCAGGAAACTAACATATCATCCACATACAAGAGTAAATACACATAACTACCCCTGTTGTATTCCTTTAAGTACACACAAGTTTCATAATTGTTCCTGTTAAACCCACTGTTAATCAAGTGCTCATCAAACCTTTTATATCACTGTCTTGGAGACTGCTTTAGGCCATACAAAGACTTCTTTAGAAAACAAACTTTATTATCCTAACCTTTAACCTCAGATCCCAATGGTTGTCTCATGTAAATTTCTTCATCTAATTAAGTTACTATGCAAAAATGCAGTTTTTACATCTAATTGTTCAAGCTCAAGATCATTTGCAATCACTAATGACAATATTGCCCTTATAGATGAATGCTTAACTACAGGGGAAAATATTTCATGATAATCAATACCTGCCTTCTGAGTGAACCCTTTTGCAACCAATCTTGCCTTAAACCTTGGTGCTTTCACTTCTGTTATACCTTCTTTAAGCTTGAATATCCATTGACAATGATTACTGTGCTGTGCAGGAGGAGATTTTCGATGAAACGAATCACCTCTACGATGACTTGTAACAGTGGTTAGGGAGGCAAATTTTCGTAGTTTCAGTTTAGGTGAATGTTATCAAATCAGATGTTGTAAATGTTTTACATCACAATGCATGATTAAGTTTCTTAAAGTTGATATGAATGAAACACTGTAACATTTAGATGCACAAATGTATCATGTTTCTTATCCATTTCTTTCTCCTTTTCATGTGCTCGTCACTATCATTTACTTGTATTCGCTGGAAAACATCATTTTCAAGTTGGCTAACATTTAGATGCACAAATGTATCATGTTTCTTGAACGTTTCATTCGAGTTAGACTTTTGTATGGAATACAAGATGAAAACAGAGATGGTGTGGAATGCGTTTGTGTTGTGCAGTCTTAAAAAGAAGATAGAACATTATCTATTGTGATTTCCGTCCCTTAAGGGTGTTAACCATAGTACTATTGTACAACTAACGGACGTTTCCAACAAGGATGTTATTGATTCCAACTGACAATCACAGGGACCTGGAATGATCGTTTCCGTTTTCAAATAAAGTATGTATGTGAGAATGGGTGTAAACCACAGGGACGGAAATCGTACTTTAGTCTAAAAAAATAAATCAAACTACAATGCCGACATTGACTTCAAAATCTCGAAAAGATTCATTTTCTGATAAAGATATAAAATACTAGTGGAGTTTGTTTTTCTAAAATCAAACTACTCGCAGACAATGCCATCTGCAGACTGTTTTTCCGAAGACGTTTCATTAAAAAAACCTCTGCGCGAGCTCTTCTTGGTGTGGACTTGGCTCAACCACTTCTAAGATCTTATAAGGTCTTTAGGGGGTTAAACACCACCACTCACCACCACCGTCCACCACCCACCACTGTCCATCACCACCATCGTCGTCCACCATCCACCCATCGTCCACGTCCACCACCACCACCACTACCAATTTATTTTAAAAGTCTACATACGTTAAAAAAAAATCTTCTTCTTGCAGACTGCAGAGGTTTGGTCTACCTATTTTTCTAACAGATGTCTGCAGATGTGACCCGCAAACTGCAGACATTTACCTCTTAAAAAACAAACATCACCTAAATGTATGTTGAGCTAAAAAAAATATAGAATTACTGAATGTATGTTGAACCAAATAAAAAATAAATAAATAAATGTATGTTCAAAATCAAATGTAGAACCAACAAAGTCAAAGTTTTAACTTCTAAATTCTAAATCACCATAAACTGAGATAACGGGGACAACATCATGTTCCCCCAATTCTCACCCCAATCAGTCACACAACTTGACGGCGTTAACGGCAAACTAACCGTCTCTAAC
Organism: Helianthus tuberosus; assembly: GCA_030545235.1. Classification (NCBI taxonomy): domain Eukaryota; kingdom Viridiplantae; phylum Streptophyta; class Magnoliopsida; order Asterales; family Asteraceae; genus Helianthus; species Helianthus tuberosus. Next base: position 146,393,433 of record CM060414.1, on the reverse strand, counting down.
AACCTCTCTTTCTTCACAACCACCTCCATCTCATTCCCATCCCTCATTCTTTTCCCGCACCCACTGCCGGAAGTTATCATTAAACCTTCATTTTCTCCTGTTATTTCCTCCTCCTTAAAATTCTCAACCTCTAGAGGAAAATTCAGAATCGCTTTCGAACCACGCATCTGAAATGCGGCTCTATCATACGCCTTAGCCGCTTCAACACCTGTATCAAACGTCCCCAACCACACTCTCGCCCCGTTACGCTTCGGATCTCGAATCTCTGCTGCGTACTTGCCCCACGGCCTTCGTCGTACGCCTCTGTAGTGTACCTTCACCTCCTCAGCAGACTCTGATTCCTCCGAATTGTTCTTCGAGTTAGATTTTTCGGTTCTATTGTTAACGGATTCCGGTACTGTAAGGTTTATTGAGAAATCAATTACAGGTTGTTCCTCAGAGGTAAGGTAATCAGAAACTGATAGATGAGATTCAGAAACAAGGTTATTAGGGGTTTCGTATTCACTGAGAAGGTGTTGTCTGATGAAATGTAGAGCTGCTATTTCATCAAAAGTCGCCATTGTTAAGAAAGATTGTATTGGTGTGAGATTTGAAGATGAGAGTAGAAGCAAGAGTGAAGGGTTTATTTATATATGAAAAGGAAATTGAGAGGAGAAGGTTCGTGGACCATAGATGGAAGGTGTGGTGTGAGTGGAATAACATAACTGTTTGTATTTTTTTTATTGAATATATTTGAATGTTTTATTTGTATATGTTACGTCAATTCGCACAAGCTGAAAAGGACATAAAAGTAAATAAAAAAAAGAGTAAACTATCATTTTGGTCCCTGTGGTTTGGGCAGTTTTGTCATTTTAGTCCAAATCTCAAACTTTTTAAATCTGGGTCTATGTGGTTTGCATTTGTTGTCATTTTAGTCCAAAACTCAAAATCTCTCATTTTTTACTATTTCAAGGCCTCTTTTTTGTCTTTATCTGCAGGGGTAGTTTGGTCCATTTAATTTTCATTAAACCAATTCCTTTATTAAAAAACCGACATAATATAAATACCCCCACCATCATCATCTACCACCACCAGCATCATCTACCAATAAATCTAGGGTTTACTTAATTGATCTTGCTAATCCCAATCCTCTTCACCACCGCTGCGTTCCTAAAACCGTCACCACCGCCACTTGCTGCCTGCTTCATGCACATTCCTCCGCCTCCGTCACCGGATCTGTGCTGATTATTATGTTCTACACCTGTCATATAGTTCCTCACTTCTGTTCTTATCATCTCTTGCATCACAGACAAAAACTCCACACTAAACGGAGTCAAAACCTTTTCCGGTTGCTCCACTGCCGCGGCCGGAGCTGCCGAATGTACCGGATCTCGTGATACCTTTAGCCGACGCATCGCCATCGGAATTGACGTCATCACGTCTGCGTTGTTGCAGTTGTTGTTTAGGTTTAGGTTTTGATGATTTTCGACTCGAATCTGACGTAACAGAATCGCGTGAATTGGTACCGGCGGAGGTAACTGGCTCGCTACCGGCGACTACGACGGTAACGGCGACGGAGACTCACCGTAGCCGCAACCGTAACCGCTTCATTTTCGACTCCAGGAAGCGACAAACTAAACGAAGTCATCGGATCTTTCACCGACGATGACGTGAGGTTCTCAGTGAGGTTGAGGCTCCACAAGTGCAAACCACCATTGTCGTTCTTCGATCTCCTGTGGGTTAGGGTTTTTTTTTTTTGGGTTTGATCTGTAGTTAGGGTTTCGATTGGGAGGTTGAAGATGATGTAATTGATCTGCGATAAGGGGGTATTTATATTTGGGGGTTTTTAATAAAGGAATTGGTTTAATGAAAATTAAATGGACCAAACTACCCCTGCAGATAAACACAAAAAGGGACCTTAAAACAGTCATGCATTTACTCTAAAAAAAGTATGTTCCAACGGTTGTATATGGTTGATGAAAGACGACCAAAGAAGTTCATGCATTTATCTACATGATTAGGGGCGTAGCTTTGTGGGGGCCAGGAGGGGCGCCCGACGCCCCGAACTTTTCGCTCAGTAGTGCCCGGTATGTAGTTTTCGTATAGAATTTTTTAGGTATATACGTTTTCGACCCCCCGATCGGAAATCTCAAGCTTCGCCACTGTACATGATTAATGTGCACATGATTTTAGAGGGAAGTTATAATATTAATCAGGTAACATGTCTATTTAGTTTTTTTAGAGTTAAATGTCATTTTAGTCCCTGTGGTTTGGGCTATTTTGCCAGTTTAGTCCAAAGGTTTTATTTTTAACATCTGGATCCAAAAAGGATTCATCGTTGCCATTTTGGTCCAACTGACTTAACCCCATCCATGGACCTCTGTTAAGGCAAGGGCACTTTAGTCATTTCTCTAATTATTTTAATTAACCCTTAATATTTCCCTCTCTATTTATATATAACTAGGGTTCAGTAACAACAACAGACAATAGTCTTTCTCTCTGGTTAGCAAATGTTCATCATCATGAATCGAAATGCTAAAATGGCAATGGTTTAACAAAATCAAATGAAATCCCTAACCTCAAAATTATCCAAAAAAGCATACAACGGTCTTTCTCTTCTTTCTTCGTCTTTCTCTCCAGTGAGCAAAGGCTCATCATCATCATAGTTGAAAGTGTTTTTTCGATCATGCTACCAACCGAAATTGAGCCTTCAGTGGTTCAGAGTTTCTAAAATCCATGACCGCAAGGCTGGATGCAGGGTAAAACCCGCCATCAGCATCCTTGCCATGCCATCCGCATCAATAATTGGGATATATGTTTAACGCATCACAACCAAACCTCAAAAAACAACCATCCACAACCGATACTTAAACCAAAGCCACCACAGCCTCACCACCACTACCACTACCACCATCACCACCACAGCCTCACCACCACAACCATCACCACTACTGCCTCACCACTACTGCCTCACCACCACCTCACCACAACCATCACCACCACCCGCTTAACCTTTTCAAATTCTAACACCTCGAAAATTTATGTCCAATAATGTATCGACACGTGTCATGAGCTTTAAATGTGTAAAAGATTACCTATGAAGGACTGAAGTTGACAAACAAAGAACGTATGTGAATATAAGGGTTTAAAGTGTCAACGATGGATAAATATGCCTTACAATAACCCTACACGATGTTTATACCCATAAACGAATGAATCATGGATCATACGAAGCTAATTGTGAGAGAAAGTGAGAAAGTACAAACTACAGGGGCTAAATGTGTCAACATGTTTAAAGTATACCTCTGAGTTACCTTTTAGCAAACCCGAAGCTTTGTAACAATTAATTATGCCCACTAGAATAAGTGGTAAAAATTTAACGAGGTTTCGATAAAGTATGAGAAAGTTATGATGATATTCGTATACGAGGGGTTAAAAGCGTCAACGTTGAAATTTATGACTTTTCGGGTGATCACAAAGTTAACCAAGGACTTAACTGTAACAACCCGCACTTTCGTGCGTTGTTACTACTCGTCATACTCGTTACTCCTAGCACCAGAGATTCGGATCATAATGTAACTATGTCGCATACATCGCTATATCGAAACGTCTTCGCATATTATCACATATACTATCACATCACATTTGTACTTGCTGACGACTACGGAGATGTCAAGTGAGGACCAATTCTACCCTCCTTGACAGCCGTAATGCGTCACAGTGCAACTCATTACTCGAAACACAATAACGTTCACGATGACATCGAGAAAGGACCTATTCTACCTCCTTGATGACCGTGAAGCGTCGCAAGTAATCGCATATCCAAAACGAAACCCGGACTATTGTAACGCAACTTTAAAACATGGATACGTAAATACGACCCCTAGTGATTATATGTATATAAAATAATAATAATACAAATTAAATATAGGAAAGCGCGTACCCCAAAAACTATCGCAACACTCGAAACGATGAATTTCCCCGCTCCAAAACTCAACCGGAGTGGCCATCCGAACGGATAGGCCATCCGAACGGATAGGCCATCCGAACGGATTGCCATCCGAACGGATGGGCCATCCAATCCAGCACTCCCAGCCTTCTCTATTGCCTATAAATAGCATGTCACAACACTTGAACAGTGATGTGACAGCTCTCACTCGACCAACACGCTCTTGGACCCTTTTTCTCTCGATTCCTCGCGATTCCGGTAAGATTTCCACCTAAATCTTGTACTTTTATGATCTACACCCGATTCTACACCTTTCTATCTTTTAAAACTCAACTTTTAATCGTGAAATCTACTGATTTGAGGTGTTTAAAGATGATGTCACCAAGAGTTCATATGAACTTCAAAGTGTGACCTCATCCCACCATAAATGACTCAGATCTGGGAGATTTCCACATGTTTTGATAACAAATCTCACTTAAAAGCTATGTATTCAATCAAAGAACTGTACGATTTCGGGGTAAACATGAGAAAACCGTCAAGAACGGCAAGATCTGATGGAACGGGGTGGTTCCCGACCGTTAGAACGGGTCGGAACTGATGAAATTTCAATTGTTTAAAACGATATCACACCACCTCAGCAAAAACCATCAAGAAAGGTCAATCAGTGGTGGGAATAAACAGTTGTCAACTAGCCGGACATGACATCCGACCGGATAACATGCCATCCGACCGGATAACATGCCATCCGATCGGATAACATGCCATCCGACCGGATAACATGCCATCCGATCGGATAACATGTCATCCGACCGGATAACATGTCATCCGACCGGATAACATGCTAACCGAACGGATAACATGCTAACCGACCGGATAACATGTCATCCGAACGGATAACATGCTAACCGACCGGATGTCTGTCATCCACACAACATATCGTCTGACCAGATGTCCATCATTCGACCCAAACCACTGTCATCCGACCCAAAGAGTTGTTGTCCGACCGGATGAGCACCATCCGACTGGACAACAGCCATTACGATACTATTCCCGTTTAGACCGTGCATCGCTTACAATACCATTCAATGTTTAACGCAGACGTACTCTTAACCGATCCACTCAAATCATGCCCTCGCTAAATACGCACTGTGAGTATACTTGAACCCCTTTTAAATCGCATTTTTGGGTGTAACAAACGTTCCTAACAAATCGAACTTACCAAACGGATTATTCAATCAATCAATCAATCGAATTATCACTCGCGAATAACTGTTATGCATAGATATACGTGATGCTAGTTGCATATGTGCTAGGACTTATACTCGCGACGTCCCACCACGACTAGTATAGTACTATTGCGCCCGACGGGGTCTAGTTTGCCATCGCGTATTCGAGCATCGAGGACTTAGTTGGTAGTATCAGTCTTGTGAGTATATATGTCGTGTGTTACGTTTATGCATGTGGAAATTCGCAACACCTTTTTAATCTATTACGCTATACATATCAAACCTGTATACTCGCCAATACTTTTTGTATTGACATTATTTTAACGTATGTTGCAGGTTAGATCGCAGGTTATTTCAAATCAAGCTAGGAAGTCTAGAAACTCAACTAAAATCTAGGTTGTTGGATTTGTATTGTTCGAGAGAACATGTAATCTGTGATGACTTATGTGATTATGATTGTTTATTAGTATGGGATAATGAAAGCATTAATTAATGTCGAAAAATAGTTGTTATGGATACTCCTGAGCAATCTGATCCGCCTAGTGCCGCGCCCCGATGATTCCGCCATCGGTTGGGGTGTGACAGATTGGTATCAGAGCCTAACTATAGGGAATTAGGCCAGACTCAATCTAATCCGGGTCGACGTATTAGAAATTGACCTAGACTATAGTCTAAGTACCCACAGGCCGACTCATACGAACCAGTAAGGTTTGTATCAGGCCTACTTGATACTCTCGATCGAAATTGCTAAAAGCTACAACTTTGTGTGAACACCGCATACTACAGCTTCACACGAAGAAGCCTTTCCTAAGGCTGGAATACTACTTAGCCTTTCCTAAGGCTGACACAATACACATGTTTCGAAAATACTCGCATATCACAACCAAGTGACCTAGTCGAGACCAGGTGTGAAAGCCAAGAACTCTCGACAGGATTGCTCACTCAGCGCATTTTTCTAGCACGAGAACCTTTCATTGAGTTAGGAGTGATGTCCACATCTCGACGAAGGTCTCCATTTCGAAATCTAGCGGAACTCCCGAAGTTGTTCGAAGAGCATAACCACGATTAGGAACGAAGTTGTTAAGTCAGGGGTGAAACCCGTACCTTAATAAGCCGTTCCACTCTCTATAAATTGGTTTTCAAAAAGCTCTCACCAAGGACTCGACCATCACGATAACTCGAGCCACGCGATGACTAGGAGGACGAATGCCATTAGCTGCATCCCAGTGGAAGCATGAGCTCTCTAGGACAACGTACATGCACGAACTTGTCAGATGTAGTTGGGTTACCTTGGGTAGTCGACGCCTAAACACCCAGGGCACTCTATCTATTTTCTAGCGTACGACTCGCCGATTTTACAACTGGTTGAAGCTTATTTACGCTTGTGTGTTTACATTTTGAAACTTTACACCTTAACGATTTTTCCATTATTCGATTTTCGCTCCCTGCTTTATCAACGCACAAATCGCACAGCCATCGCAATCTAAAACGAAACCCGAATGTTCGCAACAAAACTAATGCATAATCTATCGCCTTTGCTCTCGCTTTCTCACCTCAACGTGTCCTCGCATATTCTAAATCGACCTGTATGTGTATGATTACAAATTACATTTATATAAATATATATACATACGTATAAACAAACAAGTCATTGTGAAAGAACTTAGGAATTTCGTGTCTCCTATGTGGCTCCTATGTGATTTCGCATTACCATTATATTATCGCATCAAGTTTTGAACGCGCTCAATCGCATCGCAAAACTAAAAAATCATTATGATCGAATCTCACTCCAAGTCTCTTCCTGTCTAGATGCCTTCCAATAACTCTACTTCGAGGATGTCAGCAAGGAGACGAGCCAAACGAAGGGATGAAAAGAGGATCGCCTCCCTTGTGGTCAAGGGAGTGGCCAAAATGATTCCCCAGATCGTCGATCAAGTGCACTCTCTTAGCAACCCTCGAGCTTCGGAAGACGTCAAGACAAAAGAGCCGCAATCTACTTTTCTTTACAGACACTTCAAAGCCTGTGATCCGATGGAGTTCACGGGTGAAGGAGGTGTATCTCAACTACTCCAGTGGTTCGACTCTATCGAAGTTACCCTTCTTCAAAGCGGGTGTCCCGATAGTTTCCGTACCACTTGCGCTACTGAAGTATTTCAATCGCGAGCACTCGATTGGTGGACCGCTGAACGAAACAAACGTGGGACCTCTGCAGCTTACGCTCTCTCTTGGGATGAGCTGAAAGAGCTCATGAAGAAAGAGTACTGTCCTCCTCACGAAATTCAGAAGCTAGAAGACGAATTCTGGAAAATCAAGCAAGTCGGAGGTGACAACGCTGACTACACCGCAAGGTTCAAACAGCTTAGCGTAATCTGCCCAAGTCAAGTCAACACACCAGAAAGAGCCATTCCGAAGTACATTCGCGGCTTGCCTGAGTGTGTGGGTGATTTTGTCGAAGCTGTAAGACCTGCTACCATCGAAGAGACATACCGCTAAGCCGCAGAAATCAACAACAAACGACTCATGGAAGGGTTTTCTCCAAGAATCCTGTCAAGCAAACTTATCAAGCAATCGTCATTAATTCTTCAGATGATCCTGTCGACGATTCTTCTGACGAGTCTGCCAATGATTCTTCTGACTAATCTGTCAACGATTCTTCTGACGAAGCTGCTGACGGATCTTCCGACAACTCGACCAAAGATTCTGCAAGCGAGTCCTCCGACGAATCATCCAACGACGACACCACTTCGCAAGACACCGACAAACCCAGCCGCAAACGAAAGATTTCAAGCCCGAACTCATCAACAACCGAACTGCTGCAACCGAAGCCCCTTCAAGCAGTTCCGGTGTTTCCAAAACGAGCTTACACTGGAGCTCATCCCCAGTGTTACTCATGTACCTACCATCACCAGGTCGGAGCTGACTGTCGCTATTGCAATAACTGCAACCGTTATGGTCACTTCACGGAGATCAGGAACTTGAGCACAACAACAACAACTCCAGCAAAGGTCTTCAACACCAAACGTCTAGCAAGTGTAGATTAATATTGTAATGATATGATTTTCGACGTTAATTTCTAAGTGATGAACCTACTCTATTACTCGATGTTGCCACTGTGTGTAACGTTAACTCTCGCTTTCGTTTCCTCTTTCATTCTCTAGTCGTCGCACTTAGACTAGATTCACACACATACTATATACTATATCACGAAATGATGTGTTTTACCCTCACTACACTCTTAGAAAGAGGTACGATAAACGTGCAAGGAACGATTAATCATGGGTGCACACGAGATTATTTGGGTCAGTGCACGGAGATCGTAGTGAATTCTAAGGTTCCATAAGCGTTTTGACGAAGTATGACACCAAATCACGGGATTTAAGTAGTAGGGGTCAAGCAAGGTGTGCTTTATCATACTACCGAAGTTCCGTGAAGAAAGTGCCACGTGGAGTTGAACGTTATTAGACCTATTATACTATTGTGATTATTTTCAACACACTACACTCAATCGCAAGGCGTAACAACCAAACCGCATCATCACGAGACTTGTCGTAAGTCTGCAAATGCAGTGCAATCGCCTCATCAATGGACTCTGGAGAGTCTACCCCCGCAGGGCAATTGCATCGACGCAAGACTAGTCGTAAGTCTGTCGCAGCCAATCTCATCAAATACATTAACGCTCGCGATGTTGTTTGAGTGGGGACTTATTCTACCCTCCTCGATAACCGTGATGCGTCGCAAAGTAACATAAAGCATGTTCGAAACAAAGCTCGGCTAATCGCAATCGCTTATCCTGTGTAACTCGCAATCTCTATCGATTATTACGAGGATCACTACCGCTTATTATGTGAATCGCTATATCGCTTGCTGTATGACACTCTATTGCTATCACCATCGCTATCGTCTACCGCCATCTGTGATATTTGTGTTAGGTTAGCACACACGACTTCGCTTCACGAAAGGAAGCTCATATGGTTAAAGCAGGGCGTTTTAGTCATATCAGCAGGCTTTCATGGAAAAAGGCCATGTGGGGTCCGATGTTAGTTAAACTCCGTGGTGTTAATCAATCGAATCGAACCGTATAAATCGCGCATACCTCCATCGCTTGCAACGCAACAACTGCCGCTTATCGAAATTCGTTAATCGACGTCGTCATCGTTTGTGTTGTGCTTGTGTTATTCGCTAAATCGTCTATTCATTTATCGCTTATCACTCGACGCCTACCCAGACATGACACATAAATGTTTCGTGTCATCAGGCTACTCGCGCACATAGCTACATTGCAATTCAACTCGCTGGTTTAACCTGTTCGCTTCTATCTTATACTCGGTCTGACTTCCTATCGATTGGGCCGAGTAAGTGCAATTCTATCCGTGTCATATCGGCACACGTGACACCGCCTCATGAAACGGAAGTAATATAGGAGAAACATGGTGGATAAGCCACTGGTACTTCCTATATATAAGTGTTTTAATCATATTAACAAACTTTCGTGAGAAAGTGCCAAGTGGGGCTCGATATTGATTAACTTTTCAAACTGTTAAAAACTGACTTTTTATAAAATTTTTATTAAAAAAAAAACCATTGGACAAGTGAAATTTCCTCACAATGTGGAGGTAACATCGAATCAGCTTAACTCCATGCCCAAGGGAAGTCTCATAAGTCCAGTTTTCTTTAAAAACCTTTGCAACAACGAAACGAAGTCTTTCTTAGGACGTTGGTTCGACATCGAGTTCAGCTCGAACCCAGGTCATAGGAGAGTTTCCGTAACCCCAGTTTTCATTTTCGAATTCTTTAAAATGTTTAAAAACCTAAACTTTCTTGCAACGTTGGTTAACATCAACTCCGTTGACCTTACGTTATAAGAAAAAAAAATCAATATTCCCTTTCAAATTTCTTTTAAAAATCTAAAAACGAACGTTTCTTGCAACAATGGGTAACATCGACTCAGTTAACCCTACGTAATGAGAAACCTTTCAAGTTCATCTTTAAAATTTCAATCGCATCGAACTTATAAATTCTTCAATACTCGAGGTACTTTGAAACGCCAACTCTCGGAATGCTACTATTGGCATTACGCTGCCTTCTCGCTATCGCAATCAATCTCTCTTACTCGAAACGCTCTCGCTTGCCAACTCTCAGTCAAATAACTCGCGGTATCGCTACTTACGTGGGATCAACTCTCAGAAGTCTACCTATTGGATTAATTTCGGGATGAAATTTCCTAAAGTAGGGGAGACTGTAACAACCCGCACTTTCGTGCGTCGTTACTACTCGTCATACTCATTACGCCTAGCACCAGAGATTCGGATCATAATGTAACTATGTCGCATACATCACTATATCGAAACATCTTCGCATATTATCACATATACTATCACTATCACATCACATTTGCACTTGCTGACGACTACGGAGATGTCAAGTGAGGACCAATTCTACCCTCCTTGACAGCCGTAATGCGTCGCAGTGCAACTCATTACTCGAAACACAATAACGTTCACGATGACATCGAGAAAGGACCTATTCTACCCTCCTCGATGACCGTGAAGCGTCGCAAGTAATCGCATCTCCGAAACGAAACCCGGACTATTGTAACGCAACTTTAAAACATGGATACGTAAATACGACTCCTAGTGATTATATGTATATAAAATAATAATAATAATAATAATAATAATACAAATTAAATATAGGAAAGCGCGTACCCCAAAAACTATCGCAACACTCGAAACGATGAATTTCCCCGCGCCAAAACTCAACCGGAGTGGCCATCCGACCCAGCACTCCCAACCTTCTTTGTTGCCTATAAATAGCATGCCACAACACTTGAACAGTGATGTGACAGCTCTCACTCGACCAACACGCTCTTGGACCCTTTTTCTCTCGATTCCTCGCGATTCCGGTAAGATTTCCACCTAAATCTTGTACTTCTATGATCTACACCCAATTCTACACCTTTCTATCTTTTAAAACTCAACTTTTAACCGCGAAATCTACTGATTTGAGGTGTTTAAAGATGATGTCACCAAGAGTTCATATGAACTTCAAAGTTGACCTCATCCCACCATAAACGACTCAGATCTGGGAGATTTCCACATGTTTTGATAACAAATCTCACTTAAAAGCTATGTATTCAATCAAAGAACTATACGATTTCGGGGTAAACATGAGAAAACCGTCAAGAACGGCTAGATCTGATGGAACGGGGTGGTTCCCGACCGTTAGAACGGGTTGAAACTGATGAAATTTCAATTGTTTAAAACGATATTTCTTTTAAGGGGGTGAGGATGTAACACCTCGAAAATTTATCTCCAATAATGTATCGACACGTGTCATGAGCTTTAATCGTGTAAAAGATTACCTATGAAGGACTGAAGTTGACAAGCAAAGAAAGTATGTGAATATAAGGGTTCAAAGTGTTAACGACGGATAAATATGCCTTACAATAACCCTACACGATGTTTATACCCTTAAACGAAGAATCATGGATCATACGAAGCTAATTGTGAGAGAAAGTGAGAAAGTACAAACTACAGGGGCTAAATGTGTCAACATGTTTAAAGTATACCTCTGAGTGACCTTTTAGCAAACCCGAACCTTTGTAACGATTAATTATGCTCGCTAGAATAAGTGGTAAAAATTTCATGAGGTTTCGATAAAGTATTAGAAAGTTATGACGACATTCGTATACGAGGGGTTAAAAGCGGCAACGTTGAAATTTATGACTTTCGGGTGATCACAAAGTTAACCAAGGACTTAACCAAGTTTGTATAAGTCTTAAGGTCCTTAAAAGTCAAGTTAGAGGGCCAAAAGTGCAAGAAATAAAGGTGAAACCATGTTTGGAAGGACCAAGGACCTAAAGTGCAATTAACAAAACTTGTTTGGCTGGTTCTGGAAGGCCATACGGGCCGCGTAAGGTCAGGCAGGACCCTTACGCGGGCTGCCTCAGCATGCCAGCGACAGAATTCTTTGGCAGCTGCCAGTTTCAGCTGTGTAACCGCCTTTAGGACCTATAAACTGATACCAGGGGCTGCACAAACGGATTTACATGTAGTAGGGGCACCTGTAAACATCTGGTTGCAACCATAGACTTGCTTGGCATCATCCTAAGCAATTGAATTCACTATATAAGAAGAACAATGTTGCAACTCTTGTGCCATTCATTTGCAAACTTTCACAAGGTTATTTCTGGAGCTCTCTGATCAGCAACCAAAGTTTTCTTAGGCTTCCTAGTCGTGCTTAGGACCCTTGTAAGTGTCCTTAACCTTTCTTAATTCAGTTTAGCTTAGTTATTTAGCTTAAAGTCAAACCGTCGTAATTAGAGTTTGACTTCGTAATTAATCATAATTTGTCCAGTCAAATTTTAAATTGAAAGTACCTATGAGTTGGTAATTATGTGGGCAATAAACCCTTAAAAGGGCACCCTCTGATTCCCATTCTAACTAGGTCAATTGTCGGGTCAAAGCTAATCTTAAAAAGTCAACAGAAAGCTTATTTTTAAATTAATGCATAATTAGCAATGTAGGATCCATGCAACCTGTTTTATCACTAATATAACTTGGTAACTAATGTAAGAACATGTCTAAATATGTTCAACCCGACAATTTTCAGTTTAGGCTTGGTTCGGAACCGAAAGTCGCATAATTTGACTTTTGCTTTGACTTTCAGTTCTGACCCAATGTAGCATGTTTTAGAAATGCCTTAGTGCCTTATTTGGACCAGGTTACATGTTCGTATAACCCTCTGTAATTATACAACTTGGTTCATTAGTTATCCGATTCATATGCATGTTTTCGTTAAATGCTTAAATGCTGACTATTATGCCCATATGACCTTAAAACGTGATTTTTGAAAATGTAAAAGAATAGAAACCTTAGTTACTGATTATTAGACTTGTCTCTAAAATTTGACATCAATTGGAGGTCTAGATTAGGAGTTATGCTCATTAGCGTAAATAAAAAGCTTTTTATTTAATAAACGGTGTAATTAGCATATAGCCTATCTAAACCCGATTTTTAATACCAAAATTTTTACCTACTGATGTAAAATAATATTTTGATATTTTTGAAGATTTTTATTTATTTTTAGGCTGAGCATAACATAGAGTTCTAAGCTTGATTCAGTAATTGTCGGTTTTGCCCTTTCGGGCTATAAAATGAGTTTTTCAAATCTTTTTTATACCAAACCTTTTTCTACTAATCTAATATGATAAATAAAATATTTTGAGCCTTCTGGAATAATAAAAATATCAGCTTTCCTTTAAAAACCCGGAAATAGCTCAAAATCGCCTTTTTAAGCATTTTTAACGCATAGTATGTATCAAATCTATTTTAAACATATAAGGTTTGATGCCTACTGATATTTTCTGTAAATTTTTATATTTTAACAGTAAGCAAAAGTTTTAAACTCAGATTTTCATTTTTGACCTTTTAAGCCTATGTGAAATTACCAAAATGCCCCTAAGGTGCATAGTTTGGTTATATATGATAAATTTCACATATATGTAATACCCTACTGCTATAACTTATTAAATTAAGTATTTTTACTGATTATATCAGACCTATAACTCAGATTATTATTTTAACTCTTTTATAACATTTAAAATGACCAAAATGCCCCTACGGGGCATAGTTTGAGTTTAAATCCATTTCGGGCATAATAGAAGATATCTTAATGATGTCACAACATATTTAAGGCATATTAACTTAGGAAACCTATATATGACTCATATGGTTACCCGTTACGCATCTTGCGCGTTCGATTCGATTTATGTAACTAGTTTGCATAAATTGACCGAAACGGGTCAAACCTTGTCATTTTTGTCTTAAAATCCAGAATGTGTTTAGTTTACCCATATTATACAAGTCTTCAAACTTGTCGGGTCTAAATCACATTCTATTCCGGTCTTCGCTTAATCATGCGTTTGAACCGTATCTTCTTTTAAAACTAACCGGTCTAAGTTTAGGCTTAATTAAAGACCCGTTAGGAATCTAATAGGTTATTAAAAACCTTTGTTCCAGAATAGGAGACCCAGTAAAAGCTACGTGCACTTGCTAATTGTGATTAATACTTGCAAAGGTAAATACTTTTAACTTATTTTCCCTTATACGGGCTTGGGGTACGGTATATAAAATACCGCTTGGTCGGGCATTGAATTTTTAATTGTATGAAGATTAATTTATTGAAATTTCCCGTTTAAATTGTTTTGTTTGCTTAAAGCCTTTGGGGGGTTAATGACCATGTCTCGGATATCCTTGGCATCATTTTACGAAATGGCCACGACCTAAGCACGGGGTATAGGCGTACACCCAACAGTGCATAAATAAATAATAAGGTATAACCGCCGGTTTTAGGAATAACCCGCCGCGGGACTATATCATGTGGTGTGTCAATTAATCTTTAATCCGGCATTAATCCAGGCTACTGAACGTATAACAAACATGTAATTCTTTTACAAGTTTATATATAAATAATTATCCCAAGTTATAAAATATTTTGTGCCTCGTGCATTCAAATTAATTTTTAAACCTTTTCAAAATGAGTTAGTTAATTGTATTTACCAGTGTAAACTGACGTATTTTCCAAAAAGGTTAAGTGCAGGTACTACTCGAAATAGGCTGGCCTCTCCTTAGCATCAGTAAGAGTCTCGCAAGCTTGGATGCATTTTAAGTCTGTTGAACTATGTTTCCTTTTTATTTGATCCGCCTGTGTATCTGTTTCAACTATTTTGTGATACTTAAATATTACAATTTATTCGGTTGAAATAAATCTATCTTTTGCTTCCGCTGTGCATTTAAAATTGTGTTGTTTGACTATGATGAGATCAACTACGTCACGATACTGCCCACCGGGCACACCGGTAATACGTGGAAATATAGGGGTGTGACAGGTTGGTATCAGAGCCAACACTGAGTGAATTAAACACTAGCCTTTTTGTGTTTAATCTCAGTTACACAGTTGCACATTCCTCGATTCTCGAGTCTAGACAAAGAACTTAGGAATTATCCAAATTTGTTTTATTTTTCTAACCTTGTCTTTTATATTTTCTTGTTGTATACTTTGTATGTTTTGACAGGTTGAATAAGATGCCACCAAGAGTAAGAGGGAGAGGAAGAGGCAAGGGGCCACTCGTCGCCCCGAATGATCATGAGGTCGGGCCTTCGCACCGGCGAACACCGTCAGATTCCCATAACCGGAGTCCTCAAGATAACTGGAGGACCTATACTGAACCAGCAAGGCGCTCAGTTTCGTTGAGGTCCTCCCCTTCATTTCAAAACTCCTTTGGGCCTCATTCTGAAAATGAGCCCCATAATTCCCACCAATCTTACATTCCTCTCCAGGGCCACAACTCACCTTTTGATGACCCAACGCCCTTTTTCCAGAGCCGGTTCAACCCGGCAAACTACCTTGGAGAACCAGTGGGTTTTAACCCACTAGGACCCGAAGACCATTTCACGGACGACCATGCAATGGACATGGATGAGGACACCGATCCTGCAGAGCCACCGTCCGGAACCCCTAACCACCCCATCGAAATTTCAGATGGGTCACCTTTCGTGGGATCACCTTATAATGGTCCCGGCAGCTATGAGGAGAGGTTCCGACAGATCGACTGGGTGTTTACTCCCAGTTACCACAACTCACCACAGCAGCAGGATCCCTCTGAGGATTCTCGTTTTGTTGTGGTCACTCCGCCACCACCACCAGCTCAGCAACAGCCTCCGGAGCCACCGAGGGGAAGGAGAACAACCGCACAGATGTCCGTGCGAGGAGGAGTGCGTATCAGCACCCCTCAACCCTCAAGTGGCAGCCGCTACTCGCCACTCCATGAAGAACCGAATATGGGTGGGCCTTCAAACCCCGTCTCGGAAGTAAACTCTGCGCCTGTCACGCCACCACCGTTGGGTTTTGGAGACCCTATACCTACATACACCGGTGCGGCGGCATATAATCTCTTTGAGCAGCCGATCCACACCAACTACAACTATGCAGAGGCCGACCCTTACCCGGTAGCAGCGGCAAACTACAATGCAATATCAAGCCGGATACTCACACTATGGGTACCCACCTTATGGGTATCAGCAACCGCTGCCTCCTCAACCTCCGCTATATCAGCAACCCCCGCAGCCGCCAGTGATGTCACCACCGCAGCATCAAGAGATTGTTCAAAGGATAAATGTGGTGCGGCAGGAGGTGCGGGAAGACCGTAGGCAAAACCGTGGAATGTTCAAGAGTCTGGCAAACTTAATTAAAGGAAAAAGCAAGAAGGATCATTGAATCCTTTATTTGTTTGTTTATTTGATTTTAGTGTTGTAATCATGTCCCTGCGTGGACATTTGTTTCTGTATTCTGCCCCTGCGTGGGCATGTCTTTCTGTTAACCCCTGCGTGGGTATGTTATTTCCGTTTAAGCCCCTGTGCGGGCATATTATTTCAGTAGAAGTCCCGTTTAGAGCAAATCTGTACTTGTTTAAAATTTTGTAGTGGAATGATTGAAATTTAAATTTTTCATTTTGATTAAATTATATGCATAAATATAATATGTGAAATAAATGAAAATATAACATTCCTCTTATGAGACCTACTACTATAATAAAATAAAAAAAATCTAAAAAGGGGCAAAACCTAGCCATGTGACATTATAAGACAGGGCCAAGATGGTAATTCCTCAAATTAGATTTAGGTCCTTATTAACACCTCAAGTTCGGACTGTTCTGCGTTAAATATTAAAAAGAATCTTAAAGGTAAAACCTAGTCTATACGTCGTTGCAGACATGACCAAGATGGTAAAACTTATTCAAAAGATTCCAATCCTTGTTAACATCTGAAAACATGTTAACACTCTTGACAAAATGTGATTCGATAAAATCGCATAAGTCATCCTTATATTGGATTCTCCCTAATACTTTAATTAATTAAAACAATCCATTAGGAATATAACGTCCACGGGCTATACTCATTGTCATATAAGACAAAAGACAGTAGTGGTCTTTGACCCCCTGTTAAGAAGAGGTAATAAACTATGATTAAAACCTCAATGCCATGACCCTATAAGATCATGACTAGGATTTAAAACTGTCCATAGGACTAGGCCTTTTTGCCATTTATATACTTTAATTATAACTAAGGATTTATATAATGAAAATCCTGAATAATAGTATGCTTAATTAATAAAAATGGTTTCTTACACTACAACAAAAAATGACTTTTTAGGACCTTTTCTGTGGGACGCTTGTAAAAAAGAGTCCTAAAAAGCTATTTAATAGAACTAATGAACTTTTGGGGTCCTTTTATAATATACTCTAGTAAACCGGTGTCCTAAAAAACTATTTAATAGGATGGATGATTTTTGGGGTCCTATTATCATATAATTTAATAGGACACTTAAAATGTAGATCCTAATAAAGTACTTTATAAGACATTTAATTGTTAGTGTCTCATTATGTGGTACTGTATTAGGACACTTGATCATCTGGGGTCCTATTATAACATAACTTAATAGGACACTTTGTAGTTAAGTCATAAATGTTCAGTGTTATAGGACCCTTTCTAGTCGAAGTCATTTTAGAACTTAACATAATAGGACACTTGACACTTGGGTCTTATAACTTTAAACTTTATAGGACGCTTAATCATTATGGTGTTATTATAATACACCATAATAGGACACTTGATATTCGAGTTATAAAACATTAGTTTTATAGGACGCGTATTCGCTAGAGTTCTATTATAACATAACTTAATAGGACACTTGACACTAGGGTCTTATAACACTACTAGAAAATGAGTCTAATACAACTTTTTGGATGCAACCCTTTTTAATTGTGTTGCATTTGACTCTAATGCAACTTTTTTCATACAAAGTTGCAAAAATTTATTGGAATTGTAACCTTTTTATCTAAAAGTTGCAAATTTTACTAATAAGTGTTAACTTCTTTTAAAAGGTTGCAAATTTTATTGATATTAGCAACTCTTGTTACAAAGGTTGCAACTTTTCCTCACACAAAATGTGCAAATTATGATAATATTTGATTTACAACAAATAAATAACACGAGAAAGCATAGTTCAATATTTGTTTAACCAACTCATCTAAAAATTAAACAGTTAAACTTTAAATTTTTATTATTTCTCTTTAATTTAACATACTGTTAAATAACATTACACAAAATAATGAACTGTTAAAATCAAATAATTAATAACAATATAATAAAAGTAAATAATGGTTGGTTATAGAACAAACCGGAAAAAAAAGGAGATTCAAGTGAAATGGGATAAAATAGAATTATATCTATATTATATAACAGAAGTTTTCGATGTAGATGATTGTGATTAGTTAATGCGCATCAAATACCTTCACATTTTTATGTATATATTAGAAAACAAATTAGATACCTAGAAATTTAGTTGGTTGAGTGGCTTTGATTTTAAATGATAAACCAATTGGCGAAGTTTCGAATCCCATCTTGAGTCCTCCTTTATTTAGTATAGTGTTGTTATTTAGCATTTTTTTATCTTACATGTTTGTTTTTTCTACTAGCGGAGCCACCGCCAAATACAAATAAAATTCCCATAGTGTATGTAGTTATGGTATTGGTACTATAACGAGCTTAGCCGATAGCGATCAAAATCAATTGCGTCATCATCGCAATGTGTGCGTTTAGTGAGAGAAAAATGACAAAAAGTAACCAATTAAAGATCGACCGCGAGTCTACTCGGAAAAAAAAAGTGTAACTAGAGACTAGACTCGCATTTTAGTTAAATATAATTAAATTACAATATATAACTATACGACCTAATAAAGACCATCATGGTCTACAAACACATTTATGATATATTATTGCCCACAAACATAATATGGTTCCGCTAAAACATTTAAATCCAATTCGACGGTTTAAGAACCAATACGACCTAATAAAACCCAATATGCGTATGTATGATCTATTACTGCCAACTATAATCTAACATGGCTTGCTACAACCCAACCTAATCCTCTAAGACCCAATACGATCTAATTAAGTATAATACAAATAATCAAGACATGTATGATCTATTATTGACATTATGATATAGTATGGCTTACTAGAACAAGATCTAACCATTTAACATTCAATATCACGTAGTAAAGCCTAACCGTTAAGACCTAATACATTCATACACAAATTATACTATAATTATACTATCTATTTTAGTAAAAAAAAATACAAGTAATACATAAGTTTCCATGTTACTTATTATAGCTGTGTAAGTATACTTAATAACATTTTTATATTAATTAAAAACATGTTTTTTGGTCAATGATCTCTAGAACAAGTGGTGGAAGGTTTGCATCTCTCTTGAGAGATGCAAGTTCAACTTTCACTTGGTGCAGAGTGAGGCATTGGTGGGCAATAATAGGAGACACAGAGAAACCTGGGTTTGATCCCTGAGCCAAACGGGTTTTACCGGTAATTTCACCATCGTGCCTACAGGCGGGTGGGTTACTGGGTTTTCCCTGGAATTGGTGGTGGACTAGGGTTAGACTGTGGGGTATGGGGCTTAGGTTGGGGCGTGGGTTGGCTAAAAACGCCCAAGCCACCACCCCGGGTGGGCTTGGGTTAGGGCGTGGCCCAAGGGGCGGGAGTTTAAAGCCGGGCGTGGGGCGGGTCTATCAGTATGACATGGCGGGTTCTCGTTGGCCAAACCAAACTAGCCGTTGGCCAACGGCTATGTTAAAAAAATTATTTTTTCACTATAAAACTCACACTATTATTCCTTTTTTTACCACATTCAACCACAATACACTCCACATCTTCTATAATAATCTCTATTCTCATTCTACAAAACGAAAAATGCATCCTCATAATCGTGGTTATGACCCGAACAACCCGTGGGCATTCCAAGAAAATACTAGCCCACCACCCAATCGTCCCATGCCTCGTCCATTTTTATTACACTCCTCTATGCCCGATATGGCGGGTTATGCATCGTATCTCGGGAATCGTTTGTTTACTAACTTCCCACACACCGACGATTCTATACCTAGCCCGATTCCACAAACGCCCATCAACCTTTCACCAATCTCCATCAACCTTTCCCAAATCGAAACCGTCCTTGAAACTCAACCACCCAACGATGGTCCTTCCGCATCCAAACCCATCAAAAAGAGAAGTCATAAGAAAAAAACCGAGGTAGAGAAAGCACTTGAAACCGCCAAACGAAAACAACAAAAATGGGTCGTTAATGAAGAACTTGCATTGGCGAGGGCTTGGCTTCAACAATCTCAACATCCAACTTTAGGTATTTTTAAATATTTTGTAGCCCTTATTTTAATATTTATGGTTATTTTTTATATAACTTTGTAATATATTAAATTTTGTTTTTATTAAAATAGGAAATTCTCAACATCGAACCCATTTGTGTGAAGCGATTAGTAAAGCATTCCATGAAGAACTGGAAAGGGAGACTTATCGTGAAAACGATAGCTTATCCTCGAAGTGGAGCGAGATAAGCGGCCAACTTACAAAATTTAGTGCTTTTTTAAATAAAGCAAAGCAAAACCCAAGAAGTGGTGAAACCGAAGCCGACTGTGCGACAAATGCATTGGTTACATTCAAAACAAATATGGGGAGCGACTTCCGTTTCATGCATTGTTGGGAGATTTGTAAGTTCCATCCAAAGTGGGCGAACATCCCAAATGGTAGCGAAACTAACATGTCTTCCAAAAGGTCAAGGGCCTCGTCCCAAGCCCAATCTGATGCACGAGATCAAGAGTTGGAGGACTTTTTGGATGATTCGCCAAACCGGCCTGAATACGGAAGAGATGCCGCAAAAAGGCGCGCTCAAAAATCAAGATCGGGTACGACATCGCCTTCAGTTGGGAGTTCGGGCTCACGTAGGGGAGTATACAGCGATCAGTTGGATGAGATTGCATGCAAGTTAGATACATTCAACGTATTCCAACAACAAAGGGCCGAAATTCGAAAGAGCAAAGAAGCTATGGATGCCCTGAAACAAAGACGAGATGATATGAAATTTCTAGCCCAGTCCATTGATCACCTAGAGGGTGAAGAGTTGGAACTAATGTTGGAGACCAGAGAAGAGATAAAGAAAAAATATAAGCGTTAGGAATTTTTTTATGTAATTTTCTTTATTTATGTAATTTTCTTTATTTAAAAAACATTAAAAATTTTAAATTTATTGTTTTAAAAAATATAAAACAGCCATTTGAGCTGGTCACTTCCCAAACCCCCGCCCCACCATAGGTTTTCAATGTGGGTCAGCCCAGCGAAGCCCACCCAAGCCACGTGTCGGGCCACGCCCCAAACCCCTGTGTCACACCCCAACCAATGGCGGAAACATCGGGATGAGACGAAGTGTGAAGATTGCTCGAGACATCATAACGCTATTTGTGACAATATTTAAGTAATTCCAATTTCATTCCATAAATTCAAATAACAACAAGTTCCAAAAGAGTGCATAACAACATAACCAAAATTTGATACAACATATTAACCTAACGTCTAAATGTGTATCTAGGCATCATGCTACTTCTTTTCATATCATCGTCATCAACCTGTAACATGTTTAAAATAAAAGTCAATGCAAAAGCAAAGGCGAGTATACAAGTTTTAAGTATATGTATAAGCGTAAATATGTTTAAAACGAATCCACATGGCAACTTTGTTAATACAAGATCTAACATGGCATGCAATATTTCTAGCCAAACCAATGTTTACGCAAGATGTTTAATACATTCAACATGACCCGAGTATAAAGAGGGCGGTGCGTTACTCCTATAGCGCTATGCATGTCAAATGGAGGCTTGTGAAGCTAATGGCTAAAACATATTACATAAGTATCACCCACGTAAGCATCAAGTATTATAGCATAGTATTCATGTATAAGGATTGTTTTGTGTATTGCAAAAGTATAAGTGTAAGTGTGTTTAAATAAGGTAACATGTTACACCCCAAAAAGTGATAAAAGTAAAAAGGGGAAAATACGAGTATACTCACATAATTGCTAAGTCTTCCGATTATCCCTATGACGAGTTGATGGGATTAGAAGGATGGAACACCGAAGTCACCCTATATGGGTAAACGGGGTGTATGAGTATTCGGAAATTAAGACGGAGGAATTGAATTGGAATTTAGAGTATATTTAGTTAATGAATAAGTTTTGTATACACATATATATATATATATATTATATAGTTCGCGTAATAGTTCTAAATTTACTCTATCGAAAATATTATAGAAGTATTGTTAAAAATAAATATACATTTATCATTATTGTTATAAAAGTTATTTGAATACGATATGCCTTCATTAGCGGTTCGTCCATAAAGTATATGTATATGTTTTAACGAAAATCGGGCAGAGTTTCCTCTGTTTTTGGACGATCCCGACAACTAATGTGTCGATATATTCCCAAAACGCCACAATAAGCACAACAATATATATTTAAAAAAATTCCGACTAAGTATTAAAATAACAAAAAAAATATTACTAATTGAATCTCGTTTGACGTTTTTAAGCAGCATAGACATATAAAACAATAATAAAATTAACGTTGTTTAAATTGTACCAAGTCTCGGATGAACCATCGACCCGTCAGTCGACCGGGTTTGACCCGTGTTGACTGTATGACCGGTGTTGACCCGAACCCGGTTCTGACCCGTTGACCGCGGCTTGGCCGAACATAGACGAACCGAAACTGATTGTAAAGTGACTCGAACCTGCTGAGCTGAAACCAGCTGAACCGGAATGAACTCGAACTGACCGCGAAACCGAATCTAACTTTGACTGAAACGTTGACCTGTTGAGCCGTAGCTTGAACCGAGTTGACTCGGGCGTTGACCGATTCGAACTGTGTCGGACCGCAACTGGGTTAACCCGAGACATCCAACCCATTCAAACCCTAGTGCGGACCGAGCCCACTGGTGTCACCCGACCCGAACCATCGGAACTCGCACTCGAAAAACGAACTGAAACAGTTAGAGCCAAAACCCGACTCAACTCCTAACTGTCGAAACTGAAACAACTCGAAACAAGAAATCCCGAACCTGAACCAGACTCGAATCGAACCAAAACGGGGCTGAACGACTGTCGCCGCCGCCGCAGATGACGGCAGTGTCGTCGTCTCTCTCTCTGCGTCTCTCTCTCTCTCTGTGTTTCTCTCTCTCTCTCTCGGTTTCTGTCTCGCCGCCGTGAGCCGCCACAAGGCTGGTGGTGGCCGGTTGTCCCTTCGAACAGAGGTGGGTGAAGTTTCAGGTGTGTCGGCTGTGAGTGTTCACCGGAGAGGTATACGAGTGGAAAGTTGGAGGTGTGTTGAGTGGTGTTGCAGGTATTTGTTTAGAGAAGATGAAGCCTATTTGTTTGTGGGTGTAAATTAGATTGGCAGACAAGAGGGTGAGCGGCGGAGAGATACAAATAAGGTTTAGGGTTTGTGTAGTGTTTTATAGTTAAATTAGTGGGGTTAGGGCTTGACTTGAACCATTAGCCTATGTAGAGAAAAAAAGAAACCAACTTTATAAAACAAACTAACTAGGTTAGTTTACTAACTTAAAAGGCTAACGAGACTAACTTAGGTTTACTATAAAAATTAACTTTTAAATAGTAAAGTCAATTAATTTAATTAATTAAACCATAAATAAATCACCATTTTTATAATCGATTAGATTAAAGAAAAATTTTCGACGATTATAACAAAACGACTAAACACAAGGTTTCCATAAATAGGAATATGAACAATGGTTTCTAAATATGGAAAGTTATGAAAACGCGGGGCGTTACAGTCTCCCCTCCTTTAGGAAATTTCGTCCCGAAATTTATTCAGAAGGAAAGCTTGAAAAGGTTTTAACAACCAGATGATGATTGTTTAAAATTGAGGTTTTGGAGTTTGAGACAACGGAGATTAATTGATGTATAAGGGTGAAAGATTGATTTAGTTGACGATTACAAGTATAAGAATAGCATAAGTATCGGATAAACAAAAGTAGCGTGCCAAGAATGAAGTCTCGTCATGGATAATCGGATATATTGCGTTTGTGAGTTGTCAAAAGTTTGTATTAGGTCCAAAAAGTCTGTAAAACACTGATTTTCTCGTGGCACGTTTTATGAAAGTTTGGTAACATGGTGAAAACACTTATATATAGGAAGTACCAGCGGCGTATCCACCATGTTTTGACCATGTTACGTCCGTTTCGTTATTCGTGTCATGTTACGTTCCGTGTCTTACCATACACAATAGTACACTCTATGGTTCTCATACGCCTATCACTATAATCCCGTGTGCACCCGCGATTATATTGATCGTCGCATGATCCGCTTAGCTTGTACTAGTCGTGTATGAACCAGGGTATACATAATTTAAAAATTAAGAATGTGTACGCGTAATAATGTAGTATGTAAGCAAGTCCATGCTTAAGTATGTATGGGACCCACGTAAGCAAATCACTCGGATTACGCTTGCGTACGGGTACGAATGTATGAATCATGAGTTTAAGTATGAATATGCGTGTATGTATGAGCATAAACATAAAACGTGTAAGTAGTATGTGGATAAGTATAAGCATAAAAAGTATGAAAAATGAGTGTAAATGCGAGTACAAACATGAGTATAAGCGTAAACACAAGGCGTATGAGTATAAATACAAGTATTAGTGTGAACATAAGATGTGTGAGCATAGATATGAATATGAATGTGAATATAGGTGTAAAACATGCAGGTTAAGTATGAATAAAATATATGTGTATGAATATAAGTGTAACAAAGTTCTGTAAGTGCAAATGAAAACATAAAGCGTATGAATATGAATATGAATACGAACGTAGTATAGACATGATTGTAATGACAACGTAAGTGTATAATTGTGAGTGTATGTATTAAAGTAAAACGTACGAATTTTGAATCATGCGTATAACATAAATGTGTAAGTGTGAACATAAGTGAAGGCATAAAATGTATACACATGGATGTAGAAAATAATCATTTTGTTTATAGTATAAATCAAGCTACACGAGTTTATGCGCGTAAACGTTTAAAAGTTTTGAGTATGAAAGAAAAGGGGATGGGTGACACGCATGAGATTGTTGTGAAACATTGACTAAAACGTGTAAAATGATATGCGTGTATAGTTTGTGAATGTAAAGGGAGTATTAAACGTCCCTTGGTTATGTGGAAAGTACTTTGTAAAGGAATGGAAATGCTACTGCGGTTTTAAAAGAGTTTACATAAGTTGAAAATTTGTCGGTTCTTATGAAGTTTCCTTGCACACATGTTTTGAAATTTAATTGTCGTATCGAGTGGGGTTTTGAAAAAAAAAAAATTCTAGAGATTAATAAGTTGCATCGTTTTAAGTAACTTTGTGTTAGAAAATTTTGAAACTTACAGCTTCTTTGTGAAAAATCGATCCTTAGAAAAAGGAATTTGGTACATGAACTTAGTGATTGTTGAAAATATTTCATTGGTTTTAAAAAGAAATTTTAGTGAACGGTTGAATAATATTGGTAATATTTTATATGTGTGTGCGAAAAAGTTGATTTGATTCTCAATTGAGAATAACAATCCCTAGTTTAGTGGTGTGAGAGGAGCGTGTTTCAATGTTTACGTTGGTTGGTGAATTTGTGGGCAACGGATTTATTAAACCGACCAGGCTGACAAGTAGTATTTCGTGAAATTTTGAAAATCGAGGGACACGAGTTTATTGGTAACATTAAAATTTTGTGTATGCGAGTGATGTGAAATTAGATTATAGAATGAGAGGTACGTTTAAATAAATGAAGCATTTGAAATACATGATAAATGATTTAGGTATAAACATGATCGTGTTTACATAATATAGTCTATTAAAAGAAAGTGTTGGTAACGATCACCTAGGTAAGGGAATCACCCCAAATCCGTTGGTGAGGTCGTTGTAAGATAAGAACAGAAGCGGAGTTAATCGTCAAGGTAAGGAAATCACTCCTATCTTGATGATATGTCTCCACTCGTTGTTAAAAAAAAGTGTAAATAAAATTACGCGAAGTCATGCATGCTAATAATATATAATCGTATGAAAAGTAAGAATATGATGTGTGCGCAAAATGAAATCTCGAAAAGAAACTGTCCTAAAATGACAAAAGATCGAAAATAATAAAGCTTAACTCGGGTAAAACTTAGATGGTTCCAAACGGAACATTGACTAACCAAAGTAGTCGAAAGATCTTTTGAAATTGAGAAACATGCTTTGGCCTAATAGGTGGAATACTCTCGCCGATACCTCGGCTAACGGTACTCACCCTTCCAGTTACTACATGTTCCCAAATCCATCGAAAATTCGAGACTTGGCGGGACTTTTGAAAATCAAGGAGCGGAACTAGTCGATAAGGTGCGGGTTTCACCCCTAACTTGACGATTTCGTACCCTAAATGTGGTTGGTACTCGTCGGGTCAAAATTTAATTTCGACTTGTTGACGAGGGTCCACGAGAATTTGAAATTTTGAAATTCTCCATCAAGGTGAGGATTTCACTCCTAACTTGGTGGTAAATTTCATGTAAGAAAAGAAAAGTAGAAGGATTGAGAGTCATTCACCAAATTGTAGGTTTCACGCCTATTTTGGTGAACTCGTCTCGTTTGTGTAATATGAGTGTTTTTTTTTTTTTTTTTTAATAAAATAAAATAAAAATCGAGTAGAATGCCTTGGAAAAAGGCGTATGTTAAAGGGAAATAACGAATATGTATAAGCACATAAAAGGCATGTCGAGAATAGCACCAAAAATAGATCAATAAGTCAAGTATCGACACGTGATAAGACAAGTATTAGCACATAAGAATGGCATGTCAAGTATTAACACATAAGAGGCGTTTCAAAAATAGCACATAACGATGTTTCGTAAAAGCAGCATGTGAAGCAAGTATGGTCGAAGTTGGTGCTTAACTATAGACTAGGTCAAAAGCATGGCAATTTTCCTAATTCCCTATAGTTATGGCTCTGATACCAATCTGTCACACCCCAACCAATGGCGGAAACATCGGGATGAGACGAAGTGTGAAGATTGCTCGAGACATCATAACGCTATTTGTGACAATATTTAAGTAATTCCAATTTCATTCCATAAATTCAAATAACAACAAGTTCCAAAAGAGTGCATAACAACATAACCAAAATTTGATACAACATATTAACCTAACGTCTAAATGTGTATCTAGGCATCATGCTACTTCTTTTCATATCATCGTCATCAACCTGTAACATGTTTAAAATAAAAGTCAATGCAAAAGCAAAGGCGAGTATACAAGTTTTAAGTATATGTATAAGCGTAAATATGTTTAAAACGAATCCACATGGCAACTTTGTTAATACAAGATCTAACATGGCATGCAATATTTCTAGCCAAACCAATGTTTACGCAAGATGTTTAATACATTCAACATGACCCGAGTATAAAGGGGGCGGTGCGTTACTCCTATAGCGCTATGCATGTCAAATGGAGGCTTGTGAAGCTAATGGCTAAAACATATTACATAAGTATCACCCACGTAAGCATCAAGTATTATAGCATAGTATTCATGTATAAGGATTGTTTTGTGTATTGCAAAAGTATAAGTGTAAGTGTGTTTAAATAAGGTAACATGTTACACCCCAAAAAGTGATAAAAGTAAAAAGGGGAAAATACGAGTATACTCACATAATTGCTAAGTCTTCCGATTATCCCTATGACGAGTTGATGGGATTAGAAGGATGGAACACCGAAGTCACCCTATATGGGTAAACGGGGTGTATGAGTATTCGGAAATTAAGACGGAGGAATTGAATTGGAATTTAGAGTATATTTAGTTAATGAATAAGTTTTGTATACACATATATATATATATATATTATATAGTTCGCGTAATAGTTCTAAATTTACTCTATCGAAAATATTATAGAAGTATTGTTAAAAATAAATATACATTTATCATTATTGTTATAAAAGTTATTTGAATACGATATGCCTTCATTAGCGGTTCGTCCATAAAGTATATGTATATGTTTTAACGAAAATCGGGCAGAGTTTCCTCTGTTTTTGGACGATCCCGACAACTAATGTGTCGATATATTCCCAAAACGCCACAATAAGCACAACAATATATATTTAAAAAAATTCCGACTAAGTATTAAAATAACAAAAAAAATATTACTAATTGAATCTTGTTTGACGTTTTTAAGCAGCATAGACCTATAAAACAATAATAAAATTAACGTTGTTTAAATTGTACCAAGTCTCGGATGAACCATCGACCCGTCAGTCGACCGGGTTTGACCCGTGTTGACTGTATGACCGGTGTTGACCCGAACCCGGTTCTGACCCGTTGACCGCGGCTTGGCCGAACATAGACGAACCGAAACTGATTGTAAAGTGACTCGAACCTGCTGAGCTGAAACCAGCTGAACCGGAATGAACTCGAACTGACCGCGAAACCGAATCTAACTTTGACTGAAACGTTGACCTGTTGAGCCGTAGCTTGAACCGAGTTGACTCGGGCGTTGACCGATTCGAACTGTGTCGGACCGCAACTGGGTTAACCCGAGACATCCAACCCATTCAAACCCTAGTGCGGACCGAGCCCACTGGTGTCACCCGACCCGAACCATCGGAACTCGCACTCGAAAAACGAACTGAAAGAGTTAGAGCCAAAACCCGACTCAACTCCTAACTGTCGAAACTGAAACAACTCGAAACAAGAAATCCCGAACCTGAACCAGACTCGAATCGAACCAAAACGGGGCTGAACGACTGTCGCCGCCGCCGCAGATGACGGCAGTGCCGTCGTCTCTCTCTCTGCGTCTCTCTCTCTCTCTGTGTTTCTCTCTCTCTCTCTCGGTTTCTGTCTCGCCGCCGTGAGCCGCCACAAGGCTGGTGGTGGCCGGTTGTCCCTTCGAACAGAGGTGGGTGAAGTTTCAGGTGTGTCGGCTGTGAGTGTTCACCGGAGAGGTATACGAGTGGAAAGTTGGAGGTGTGTTGAGTGGTGTTGCAGGTATTTGTTTAGAGAAGATGAAGCCTATTTGTTTGTGGGTGTAAATTAGATTGGCAGACAAGAGGGTGAGCGGCGGAGAGATACAAATAAGGTTTAGGGTTTGTGTAGTGTTTTATAGTTAAATTAGTGGGGTTAGGGCTTGACTTGAACCATTAGCCTATGTAGAGAAAAAAAGAAACCAACTTTATAAAACAAACTAACTAGGTTAGTTTACTAACTTAAAAGGCTAACGAGACTAACTTAGGTTTACTATAAAAATTAACTTTTAAATAGTAAAGTCAATTAATTTAATTAATTAAACCATAAATAAATCACCATTTTTATAATCGATTAGATTAAAGAAAAATTTTCGACGATTATAACAAAACGACTAAACACAAGGTTTCCATAAATAGGAATATGAACGATGGTTTCTAAATATGGAAAGTTATGAAAACGCGGGGCGTTACACCCTGCCCCACCATACCCCACGGTCTTACTCTCAGAGTACTCCGTTTGGTCCAGTGGGTGCCCTGAAAGTGCTCGAAATTGATTCTGTTGGCCGTTAAAAAAAATTAAAACCATGTTTTATAATTAATTTATAAGAGTAGTTTTATAATTTAAAAAATACCTCTAATTTTTTTTTCCACCAAAAATTACTTCCCTCCTAAATTTTCCCCCAAATTAAACCCCGTAACCTATTTCCCTCCTACTCCAAAATTCATCATAATCGTTTTCCCTCCCCAATCGATTTTATGATTTTCCCTACCCCCATTGATTTCATCCATATCCATGAATCGGTTTCATTGAAAAGCTTCCTCCTTTTGCGCGTATTTTGGACGATAAGTTTGTGAGACCGTCTTCTTCCTCTCTATCTCTATCGGTGCATCTGTCTTTTGGAAATCCAAACTGCCGACTAACCACCATGAACCACTACCCCACCACATGTCAACCCCTACCGCCGCTCCACCCCGATCCACCACTGCTACTGTCGACGAACCATCACTGTATCCAGTTTTAGCAGCTTGTTTATGAGACGAAATTGAACTCTTTTTTTAGTATGCATTATATGAAAAACATTGATGCTTTGCTTTCTATTGGTTCTCTTGATGATTTGCTTTAGCAGATTTGTTTTTTTTTTACGAGTTTGAAGTTTGAACAGGGTTGAAGATGCAAGCCAACTGTTCGATGAAAGGCGTCAAAGAGCCGTAATGTTATAGCGTTGGATTTCATATTTGTTAATTTCACCTCTATGAAATTGATGGATCTTATGTCTATGTACATTTACATTCATAGAGTGTTATCATAATGTTGTTTTTTAGAAACTTGGTTCACTATTTGATATATAATAAGTTAGTTTTGTCTGTATTTGGTTTCAATCTCGATACACATTTGGATTATTCTTAATTAGGTTAAATTTGTGTCTTGCTGCTTAGTAAAATTGGCTGCTTTCATTAACCTGTAAATAAGAGTGTAAGTTACTAGTATTATAATGTAAATTCATAAATCTTCTTGGGCTTATAGATTGGTTCTCTCTAAAGTTGCCTTTATCATGCACAGGAACATTAAGGTATATTTTAACTTTTTTTATATGTATGTATTCATCCGGAAATCAGCTCATGTGATCGAATGTAAGTTTATCAAGCTGTAAAGTATGGAGTTGGCGCACCTTGTATTGAATGGCTTCTGAAGTTATACTATAGATTATCCATAGACATAGTTTGTAAGTGAATTAATACAAATACAAGCGTCTTTTAATTTGTGTTTGCTCTATGAATTTCCATTAACATTAGACAATTATTATCAATTTGTATGTTTTTCACATATCTGTCCAACTATTTTTTGGTTTTGGCTGAAGTAGTTTGAAGCTCTTAAGGACTATTAGATTACATGGTGTGGAAGGAAAACAAGGAGACTATGTGGCACGTTTGTGTTGGTTGGTTTAAACTCGCCATTGAAAGGCTAGTTTGATTAAAAGAACTTTGAAAAAAAACCCTATATATAATCACATCTTTCACCCCATTTTTTAATTTATGTTATTTGTTTTAATGT
The DNA here is from genome assembly GCA_030545235.1 of Helianthus tuberosus. Classification (NCBI taxonomy): domain Eukaryota; kingdom Viridiplantae; phylum Streptophyta; class Magnoliopsida; order Asterales; family Asteraceae; genus Helianthus; species Helianthus tuberosus. Next base: position 146,362,268 of record CM060414.1, on the reverse strand, counting down.
ATTTTATTTAAATTTAATAGTTTTTATATAATTTTTAAATGTAAAATAATAATCAACAGTGTGTGCCACGTGTTGAATAACGCCACCCTTTCACGCCCTGTTCCACTCCTCCCTTTTTTGCTCCACGCCACTTTTCTTACATGTGCTGACGTGGCTGCCACATGTCAGATAGTGCCCTATTTTCATGCCCCTCATCGAATTGTCTTACCAGGTACATAATACTCAGAGGCTCAGACCTATCTACTTCCGAACAATCGAACAGCCACTGCGCTATTCTCCTACTGAATTTCTCATTTTGTTTTGGCGGTGGGTCAGTCGATTCTAGCGTTGGAGCGGAGCAGTCGTGATTATACTTGTCTAGGCATCGAGTGTTAGAGAAACTGAGCAGGTCAGTGAATCAGATCATTACTGTTCACTTGCTCCATTCTTTGATCTGTATATTATTTCTTGTATTGGTGTCCATTCCTTCATACTGTATAATCTATTGCTTATTGTTGTTGTTTGGTTCATAATTTGGCTAAATTAGTTCACATTTGTTTAGTATTCGCCATTTCACTGTTTAGGGTGGTTTAGCATGTTTAACATAAGTTCAGTTTTGAGACTTGAGTAATTTTTGATGATTTTTTTTTAATGCTTTAATAAATTGTGTTGTAGAAAAAGAATGCTCTTTTAATTTGAGAGTTGAGTAATTTGGTTATTTTAGTAAGGCATACGTCTAAAGCTTATTTAGTTTGTTGTTTTCCGTTCCTTATAATGCTCCTAGTTCTGTTCCTATTTCAAACTGGGCGATTTCATTGCTAGTAGTTATGACCGCCATTCATACATGCACGCTTCACATTGTAAACTAAATCGGCAACATGGACCAAAAAAAGGAATCACAAAAATTGTTTTCAATTGTAGATGCTATTTGATGACATCTGCAACAATAATTCCACCCGTAGGAGTTTTGTTGGAGACAAAAGTTGTCTGAAACCGAAAGTTCACTAAAATCTCTCATGGGTAGGATGCTGACTGGGATGACATGTGGGATAAAACTGACAATGGTTAGTTTTAAGTTAACTAGGACCATTAGGAAAATATTTTAAGAACGTGGGATTATTATGTACCAAGAGTAAACGTGGGATTACTGTGTACAAGATTGTAAACGTGGGATTATTAAAAACCAATTTTCCTTAGTTTTTCTATAAAAATGTTAGCCTGCTAGTGTAAAACTTTATTAATTTTGTAAAATGATTTTTTTGCACTATTATGACTAGGGTTTAATAAATATTTGCTGAAAACTAAAATCTAGGTCGGAGATGAAGTTTTCCTCAAAAGCATTCTAAACTCTACCGAGACTGTAGCAAGAGGAAGGGTCCAGAGCTTGGACCCAAATGATCTAGTTGGTGGTACAGAGATTGGACTAGAATGGTGTGAGGTAAACATTCAAGTACCAATAAAAAATGAAAACTTGGTAAGACCATATGGTTTATTTTCTACAATTCAAGATTGTATTGGTGCATCCATCGCATGGCCCTATCTCATCTCGGTATGTATTTGTTAAACTTGTGATACAAATAATTTTAATATCATGGAGCTTAATGCTTATACATGGATGGTTTATTTATAGGTAGTCCATGAGGATTGAGGACGCATAATGACTCAAGATTTTATGCTTCTTATTTCTTTAATTGCTTTTAATTTCTTTGTACAATGTTAAGACTTTATGTTAGATAATGTTATAACTTATTTATGATTAGTGTTTTTGTTATGAACATGCTTATTTGAAATATAATGAAGTTTTATTTTCTTATTAGTTGATGTTATACAATAACTATTAGGATGTTATATGTTGATGGCCTGTTTATAAAATTGGTTTTATAATCTTATTTGGGATATTAAGACCATTTTCTTGATATTAAAGTAGCTATAACGTTACATCATAAGGGTCCTATAAATTAATTTTTAAGGACGCTTGTATGTGTATCAAAAGATTAAAAGTAGGTAATCACATATTAGAACATTGTAAAAGTGTCCTAATATGTTCTTTTTAGGACGCTATTTAAGTTGTCTATAGACATATTAGGCGACCATAAAATTGGTTTCATAATCTTATTTGGTATATTAGGACCTTTTCTTTGTACTAAATTAGCTATAATGTTACATCATAGGGGTCCTATCAATTAATTTCTAAGGACGCTTGTAAGTGTATCAAACGATTAAAAGTATGTAAGCACGTGTTAAAACATCGTAAAAGTGTCCTAATATGTTTTTATTAGGACACTATAAGACATATTACGCGACCATAAAATTTGTTTCATTATCTTATTTGAGATGTTAGGACGCTTTTTTAGTTCCGGGACTTATTACGACCCCTTTACATGAAACACTTTTACTGTTGGTCCTATTAAATGAAAGGTCCTATTAAATGAAAGGTCCTATAAAATAGCATTTTAGGACGCTTTTGCGCGTACTAAAAACCTAGTTTTCTTGTAGTGTTAAATACCATGATTAATAAATCATCTAGAATGATAAAACTATTACAGACCTCTGAATGAATTAAAATCATTATTTTATGTAGCAATCAAGCTACATGGCCGGGTCAGACGAAGCCAACAGTCACCCCAGAGAAAATCATGACACCTCCAGGGTCAACGTAGCAGGAGCAGAATTACAAGCGTTAATAGATAATGCTGTGACACGAGCCTTGGAGAGACAGTTCAATGAATCCAGTGGTACCCATGTAAGGACCCAATCTGTACCACACTCTAAACCACCCTCAAGGACTCATACCGCTCACAAGAGTGATTCTCGTCACTCGACGAACTAGAAGAGTGTTCCATCTAAGAGAGTTGTGCTGAACCAAGAACAGCGTGCTAAAGGTTGTACCTATAAGTACTTTGTTTCCTGCAAACCCAGGGATTTTACTGGGGAGAAAGGAGCAGTTGATTGCATGTCATGGTTGGACGAGATGGACACTGTGGTGGATATCAGTGGTTGCGCTGATAAGGATGTGGTAAAGTTTGTATCTCAGTCATTCAAAGGCGAGGCACTAGAGTGGTGGAGGTCTTTGATTCAAGCCACTAGGAAGATCCCATTGTACAATCTGTCTTGGGAACAGTTTGTGGCATTGATTAAGGAAAATTACTGCCCTCAGCATGAGGTTGAAAAGACTGAAGCTGATTTCTTGTCATTGGTTATGAAAAATCTAGATTGTCAAGCCTACCTTACAAGCTTCAACACTATGTCAAGATTGGTTCCGTATCTGGTGACTCCGGAACCCAAAAGGATAGCTCGTTTCATTGGGGATTTGGCCCCAGAAATCAAGGCCAGTGTGAAGGCCTCTAGACCAGCTACTTTCAGATCTGCAGCTGATATATCGTTGTCCCTTACTTTGGATGCGGTCAGGCAGAGATCGCTGAGAAACACAGACGCTGAGAAGAGAAAACGTGAGGATGACAACTCACGATGTTCAGACAAGAAGCGTAAGGGAAACAATGACCACAAGAAGAGTTCTGGAATGAAAAAGGATGGTCATCAGTCGGGCGATAAGCCTAAGTGTAAAATCTGTAAGAAGCACCACTTCGGGAAGTGCAGATTCGAGTCGAAATCCCAGTCGCAGCCAAGGCCTTGTGGGATTTGTAAATCTTCTGAGCACAAGACATTGGACTGTAAGAAAATCAAGAATGCGACGTGCTATAGCTGCAACGAGAAAGGGCACATTAAGTCCAACTGCCCAAAGTTTGCAAAGAAAGCTGAGGAAGGGAAAAAGACCAATGCTAGGGTCTTCTAGATGAACGCACAGGAGGCGATCCAGAATGATAATGTCATAACAGGTACCTTCCTTATTAATGATGTTTATGCAAGGGTGTTATTTGATTCTGGAGCAGACAAGTCATTTGTTGATGATAAGTTTTGTAAGTTATTAAACCTACCTGTTAGAACCCTAAGCATAAAATATGAGGTTGAATTAGCCGATGGCACCATAGAAACCGCATCAACCATGTTAGATGGATGTTTCATATCCATTAGGAACCACTCTTTTCCATTGTCCTTACTTCCTTTGAAGTTAGCCGGTTTTGATATAGTTATAGGCATGGATTGGTTATCCCACAATCAAGCTCAGATTGTGTGCAACAGGAAGCAAGTGGTAGTTAAGACTCCGTCTGGTGAGCCACTTACCATTCAGGGAGATACCCAGCATGGATTGCCTGAGCAAGTGTCTATGCTCAAGGCATCTAGGTGTTTGAAGAAGGGTTGTGTCATTTACATGGCACAAGTGACTATTGATGAGCCGAGGCCTAAGATTGAAGATATCCCCGTCATTTCTGAATATCCCAAAGTATTCCCTGAAGAACTACCTGGTTTGCCACCAGATAGGCAAGTAGAATTCAGAATTGACATTATTCCAGGAGCAGCACCTGTTGCAAGGGCACCTTACAGGTTGGCACCAACAGAGATGAAAGAGTTAAGGACTCAGCTAGACGAGTTGTTGGCAAAAGGTTTCATTAGACCTAGCTCGTCTCCATGGGGAGCACCAATCCTGTTTGTGAAGAAGAAGGATGGGTCGATGCGTCTATGCATCGATTATCGCGAGCTTAATAAGGTCACTATCAAGAATAGATATCCATTGCCAAGGATCGACGATCTGTTCGATCAACTTCAAGGGGCGAGTTACTTCTCCAAGATCGACTTAAGATCGGGCTATCATCAACTGAAGGTTACAGATGAAGATGTACACAAGACTGCATTTAGGACTCGTTATGGCCATTACGAGTTCCTAGTGATGCCTTTTGGGCTCACTAATGCGCCAGCAGCGTTCATGGATCTCATGAACCGTGTCTGCAAGCCTTACTTAGATAAATTCGTCATCGTATTCATCGATGACATTCTCATTTACTCGAAGAGCCAAGCTGACCATGAGAAGCATCTTCGATGCATTCTGAAACTGCTTCATCAAGAAAAGCTCTATGCCAAGTTTTTGAAGTGTGAATTCTGGCTTCATGAAGTCTAATTCCTTGGACATGTTGTCAGTGAGCGTGGTATCCAAGTAGATCCCGCTAAGGTTGAAGCTGTTATGAATTGGCAAGAGCCAAAGACGCCTACTGAGATTCGTAGCTTTCTAGGTTTAGCAGGATACTACAGGCGATTTATTGAAAACTTCTCAAGGATTGCAGCAACCCTAACCTCATTAACCCGCAAGAATAGCAAGTTTGACTGGGGGCCTAAGCAGCAAGAATCTTTCGATATCTTGAAGCAAAAGTTGAGCAACACTCCAGTACTGACGTTGCCAGATGGAATTGATGAATTTGTAGTTTATTGTGATGCATCGCACACAGGTATGGGATGTGTGCTTATGCAGAAAGGCAAAGTCATTGCCTATGCTTCACGCCAATTAAAAGTGCATGAGAAGAATTACACCACCCATGACTTGGAGTTGGGTGCCGTTGTATTTGCACTAAAACTGTGGAGACATTACTTGTATGGAACCAAGTGTGTGATCTACTCTGATCATAAAAGCCTTCAACATTTGTTTAATCAGAAGGACTTAAACATGAGGCAGCGACGTTGGATGGAAACCTTGAATGATTATAATTTTAAGATAAGATACCATCCTGGCAAGACGAATGTAGTCGTCGATGCCTTAAGTAGAAAGGAAAGAGTGAAGCCTATAAGAATCAATGCCAAGAGCATTGAATTAAAGAATAGTTTGAATGAAAGGTTGTTAGCAGCCTAGAAGGAAGCTGTATTAGAAGCTAACTATCCGGATGAGAAGCTAGGAGTAACTGCTGAACAATTATCCTATGGCAAAGATGGAATCCTGAGGTTAAATGGACGAATATGGGTTCTAATTTATGGAGGACTTAGGGATGTGATCCTCCAGGAAGCCCACAGTTCTAAGTACTCCGTACATCCTGGAGCTGATAAGATGTACCAGGATCTGAAGGCAAATTTTTGGTGGATAGGCCTAAAGAAGTCTATAGCTACCTATGTAGCCAAATGTTTAACATGCGCGCATGTTAAAGCTGAACACCAAAAGCCGTCAGGTTTACTACAACAGCCTGAACTTCCCACCTGGAAGTGGGAAATGGTGACAATGGATTTTATCACCAAGTCACCCAAGACAAAGAAAGGAAATGATACTATTTGGGTGATAGTGGATAGACTGACTAAGTCAGCTCACTTCCTACCTATTAAGGAAACACATAGCTCAGATAAGTTAGCTCAGCTGTACATGGATGAGATTGTATCTCTCCACGGAGTGCCAGTGTCTATCATTTCTGATAGGGATACAAGATATACATCACACTTCTGGAAAAGTTTTCAGCAATCCCTAGGCACTCGACTGAACTTCAGCACTGCTTATCATCCGCAAACGGATGGCCAAAGTGAGCGAACAATTCAAACACTGGAAGATATGTTAAGGGCTTGTGTTATTGACCTAGGTGGAAGTTGGGATGAACATCTTCCATTGATCGAGTTTTCATACAATAATAGCTATCACTCTAGTATCCAAGCTGCACCATTTGAAGCTTTGTATGGAAGAAAGTGCAGAACGCCCATTTGTTGGGCAGAAGTTGGAGATGTCCAACTAACAGGACCTGATATAGTCCTGGGGACGACAGACAAGATCGTGCAGATAAGAGATCGTCTCAAAGCTGCCAGAGATAGGCAGAAAAGCTACGCAGACTTAAGGCGTAAACCTCTAAAGTTTGAGGTTGGTGACAAAGTGTTGCTTAAAGTATCACCCTGGAAGGGAGTGATGCGATTTGGAAAGAAAGGTAAGTTAAGCCCAAGGTATATAGGACCATTCGAGATCATCGAATGTGTGGGAGCAGTGGCTTATAAGTTAAACTTACCTGAAGAGCTCAGTGGTATTCACAATGTATTCCACATCTGCAATCTAAAGAAATGTCTAGCTGATGAGTCACTCGTCATGTCACATAAGGATGTGCACATAGATAAGAGCTTAAAGTTTGTTGAAAACCCTTGTCGATCGAGGATCGACAGGTCAAGAAGCTTCGAAGGAAGCATGTGCCTATTGTAAAGGTCAAATGGGATGCCCGTAGAGGTCCCGAATACACGTGGGAGGTAGAGTCCACAATGAAAGAAAAGTACCCTCATTTGATTCAGTAAATCTCGAGGTCAAGATTTCTTTTAAGGGGGTGAGGATGTAACACCTCGAAAATTTATGTCCAATAATGTATCGACACGTGTCATGAGCTTTAAACGTGTAAAAGATTACCTATGAAGGACTGAAGTTGACAAACAAAGAAAGTATGTGAATATAAGGGTTCAAAGTGTCAACGACGGATAAATATGCCTTACAATAACCCTACACGATGTTTATACCCTTAAACAAATGAATCATGGATCATACGAAGCTAATTGTGAGAGAAAGTGAGAAAGTACAAACTACAGGGGCTAAATGTGTCAACATGTTTAAAGTATACCTCTGAGTGACCTTTTAGCAAACCCGAAGCTTTGTAACGATTAACTATGCTCCCTAGAATAAGTGGTAAAAATTTCACGAGGTTTCGATAAAGTATGAGAAAGTTATGACGATATTCGTATACGAGGGGTTAAAAGCGGCAACGTTGAAATTTATGACTTTTCAGGTGATCACAAAGTTAACCAAGGACTTAACCAAGTTTGTATAAGTCTTAAGGTCCTTAAAAGTCAAGTTAGAGGGCTAAAAGTGCAAGAAATAAAGGTGAAACCACGTTTGGAAGGACCAAGGACCTAAAGTGCAATTAACAAAACTTGTTTGGCTGGTTCTGGAAGGCCATACGGGCCGCGTAAGGTCAGGCAGGACCCTTACGCGGGCCGCCTCAGCATGCCAGCGACAGAATTCTTTGGCAGCTGCCAGTTTCAGCTGTGTAACCACCTTTAGGACCTATAAACTGATACCAGGGGCTGCACAAACGGATTTACATGCAGTAGGGGCACCTGTAAACATCTGGTTGCAACCATAGACTTGCTTGGCATCATCCTAAGCAATTGAATTCACTATATAAGAAGAACAATGTTGCAACTCTTGTGCCATTCATTTGCAAACTTTCACAAGGTTATTTCTGGAGCTCTCTGATCAGCAACCAAAGTTTTCTTAGGCTTCCTAGTCGTGCTTAGGACCCTTGTAAGTGTCCTTAACCTTTCTTAATTCAGTTTAGCTTAGTTATTTAGCTTAAAGTCAAACCGTCGTAATTAGAGTTTGACTTCGTAATTAATCATAATTTGTCCAGTCAAATTTCAAATTGAAAGTACCTATGAGTTGGTAATTATGTGGGCAATAAACTCTTAAAAGGGCACCCTCTGATTCCCACTCTAACTAGGTCAATTGTCGGGTCAAAGCTAATCTTAAAAAGTCAACAGAAAGCTTATTTTCAAATTAATGCATAATTAGCAATGTAGGATCCATGCAACCTGTTTTATCAATAATATAACTTGGTAACTAATGTAAGAACATGTCTAAACATGTTCAACCCGACAATTTTCACTTTAGGCTCGGTTCGGAACCGAAAGTCGCATAATTTGACTTTTGCTTTGACTTTCAGTTCTGACCCAATGTAGCATGTTTTAGAAATGCCTTAGAGCCTTATTTGGACCAGGTTACATGTTAGTATAACCCTCTGTGATTATACAACTTGGTTCATTAGTTATCCGATTCATATGCATGTTTCCGTTAAATGCTTAAATGTTGACTATTATGCCCATATGACCTTAAAACGTGATTTTTGAAAATGTAAAAGAATAGAAACCTTAGTTACTGATTATTAGACTTGTCCCTAAAATTTGACATCAATTGGAGGTCTAGATTAGGAGTTATGCTCATTAGCGTAAATAAAAAGCTTTTTATTTAATAAACGGCGTAATTAGCATATAGCCTATCTAAACCCGATTTTTAATACCAAACTTTTTACCTACTGATATAAAATAATATTTTGGGATTTTTGAAGATTTTTATTTATTTTTAGGCTGAGCATAACATAGAGTTCTAAGCTTGATTCGGTAATTGTCGGTTTTGCCCTTTCGGACTATAAAATGAGTTTTTCAAATCTTTTTGAAACCAAACCTTTTTCTACTGATCTAATATGATAAATAAAATATTTTGAGCCTTCTGGAATAATAAAAATATCAGCTTTCCTTTAAAAACCCGGAAATAGCTCAAAATCGCCTTTTTAAGCATTTTTAACGCATAGTATGTATCAAAACTATTTAACATAGAAGGTTTGATGCCTACTGATATTTTCAGTAATTTTTTATATTTTAACAGTAAGAAAAATTTTTAAACTCAGATTTTCAGTTTTGACCTTTTAAGCCTATGTGAAATTACCAAAATGCCCCTAAGGTGCATAGTTTGGTTATAAATGATAAATTTCACATATATGTAATACCCTACTGTTATAACTTATTAAATTAAGTATTTTTATTGATTATATCAGACCTATAACTCAGATTATTATTTTAACTCTTTTATAACCTTTAAAATGACCAAAATGCCCATACGGGGAATAGTTTGAGTTTAAATCCATTTCGGGCATAATAGAAGATATCTTAATGATGTCACAACATATTTAAGGCATATTAACTTAGGAAATCTGTATATGACTCATATGGTTACCCGCTACGCATCTTGCGCGTTCGGTTCGATTTATGTAACTAGTTTGCATAAGTTGACCGAAACGGGTCAAACCTTATCATTTTTGTCTCAAAATCCAGAATGTGTTTAGTTTACCCATATTATACAAGTCTTCGCTTAATCGTGTGTTTGAACCGTATCTTCTTTTAAAACTAACCGGTCTAAGTTTAAGCTTAATTAAAGACCCGTTAGGAATCTAATAGGTTATTAAAAACCTTTGTTCCAGAATAGGAGACCCAGTAAAAGCTACGTGCACTCGCTAATTGTGATTAATACTTGCAAAGGTAAATACTTTTAACTTATTTTCCCTTATACGGGCTTGGGGTACGGTATATAAAATACCGCTTGGTCGGGCATTGAATTTTTAATTGTATGAAGATTAATTTATTGAAATGTCCCGTTTAAATTGTTTTGTTTGCTTAAAGCCTTTGGGGGGTTAATGACCATGTCCCGGATATCCTTGGCATCATTTTACGAAATGGCCACGACCTAAGCACGGGGTGTAGGCGTACACCCGACAGCGCATAAATAAATAATAAGGTATAACCGCCGGTTTCGGGAATAACCCGCCGCGGGACTATATCATGTGGTGTGTCAATTAATCTTTAATCCGACATCAATCCGGGCTACTGAACGTATAACAAACATGTAATTCTTTTACAAGTTTATATATAAATAATTATCCCAAGTTATAAAATATTTTGTGCCTCGTGCATTCAAATTAATTTTTAAACCTTCTCAAAATGAGTCAGTTAACTGTATTTACCAGTGTAAACTGACGTATTTTCCAAAAAGGTTAAGTGCAGGTACTACTCGAAATAGGCTGGCCTCTCCTTAGCATCAATAAGAGTCTCGCAAGCTTGGATGCATTTTAAGTCTGTTGAACTATGTTTCCTTTTTATTTGATCCGCCTGTGGATCTGTTTCAACTATTTTGTGATACTTAAATATTACAATTTATTCGGTTGAAATAAATCTATCTTTTGTTTCCGCTGTGCATTTAAAATTGTGTTGTTTGACTATGATGATATCAACTACGTCACGATACTCCCCACCGGGTCCACCGGTAATACGTGGAAATATCGGGGTGTGACACAAATCCACCAAATTGATTGTTGAATCTCCTTTGTCATGGCAAATTGACAAAGGGGTTTTGTTTGGAATTGAAAACCAAGTGGAATGGTGGAGATAATTACCGTTAATGGTGTCGGATTGGACGTCAGATGGTTCGTCGGAGTTCCAACAGTGGCCGGCGGTGGATCTGGTTCTGCCGGTGGTCACCATTGTTAGAATCGGTTGGCCAGTCGAAGGCCCCATCTCCGATCTCTCTGACCATCTCCGACCTCTCTCTGATCTCTTTCCCTCTCTACTATTCTCTCGCATCTTTCTCTTGCTTTCTGGAATGGAAAGTGGGTATGGATATGTGTGTTTCAATTAGATTATAGTAGTGGGGGTGGTGGCTTTGCTCATGGGGTATGGATGATGGCTGATAGTAGTGGGGGTGGCGATGGTGAGTGGTTGGGGGCGGCGGTGGCTAGTAGGAGCAGAGAGAGATAGATAGAGAGATACAGAAATATAAAATGGTTGGGTAAAAGCTGTTAATATATAAAATATGGGGTATTTAATAAAACCTTTAATAAAATAAAAAGGAAAAGACCAAGTTGCCACTAACTTAACAGAGGTCTTTGGATGGGGTTAAGTCAGTTGGTCCAAAATGGCAACAATGAAACCTTTTTGTATCCAGATGTTAAGAATGAAACCTTTGGACTAAACTGGCAAAATAGCCCAAACCATAGGGACTAAAATGACATTTAACTCTTTTTTTTTTAATTAAGATGATATTTATATGACATCAATTTACAAGAATTCTATTCATTTTGAATTGTATCTTGTGCTTTGTTGGTTTTATTTGTTTTGAGTGTTTGTTTGTCTTGCTTTTTTGGTTGTACATTTGGGATCAGTGGGAAGTTTAAAAGGCCCCCTCAGTCCCTCATCACGTTTTATCCTTTACGCTTTCTCACACTTTCTCTCTCTTTCTACACGACACACTCTCTCTCTTTCTCTTTCTAAACTCAGGCTACTTGAATCGACTTTCTCCGGCTACTTTAGGTAAGTTGTTTGTTCGTTTGTTTATGTATGTTGTTCGATCGACTTGCTTATCTGGTCTTATTGTTTGAACGGTTTGTTTTAATGGGTTTGTTTTACTTATGTGTGTTTTCCGGCCAACGTCGTTGGGTGTTTGCTTCTTTTGTTGATGTATGTTTTTTCGTCGTCTTCGATTTTCATTTTACCTCTTTCTAACTTTTGGTTTGTTAGGTTTGTTTGTTACCGATGTTACTGGATGATGTGACACCCCGCGAAAACACTTAACTACACTAGCTTATTTAGTGACTGATTGCTAAATTTCGAGATGAAATTTCTTTCAACTTGGGGATGATGTGACAACTCGTACCTTTAACTTCGTATCATATCCCTTCACATTCCACTGTACGATGTAACTATGTGAAACTGATAAACGTGCTTGAATATATTTGATTTGTTTATATAAATAAATATATGAATGTTGTGAGTATGGTTTGTAAATATATAATATTAAGAAAATCTAGTCGCACGCCTCCGTTTGACTGCACACTCCCACATCCCACTTGATTGTACTCGGCCCAAGTCTGCAGCAAGCCCACATTTGACCGCACACCCTCATTGAATGAAGACCACACACATGGCCGCACATGTGTGTGCAACATTCCCCTTGGGTATTTAAACCCACATGCTGCCAAACCCTAGAGAATGTTTCCCCAATCATTATGACGGCAACCCCTTTTCAGAAACATTCTCCTATTCTTTTGGAAACCCTAGCATTTTCTTTCCTCTTTTAAAGATTGCATCAAGCGGCAGCAGCTTTTCCCTTTGAAGCTTTTCCATCCTCTCGGAGATTTCTTCTATTCTTGCATACTCTTTTGTTTCGCCATTTCCAGGACGTGGTTGACCAACTTAACACAAGTAACTTATCTGCCGAGCTAAGCAAAGGTGAGTTCACACATTTATTAAAAGCATGTATTCCTGGTGGTTGGGAACGAACCTCACTTTCCCTGGTTTGGGATAGTATTCCGGGGAGGAATACTGTTAAGTGCTATTTATATTTCATGTCTTTAGCGGAATAAACGAAAGTCTATCATCAAGTCCCTGCACATTATACCGATTAATTGTCGGGGCCTGGCGAATGGGATATTAGTTGATAGCGCTATTAGGTTTGACAAACCTCACACCGTGCCGGGAAGGACGGGCGTGAACCATTATGGCTTACTGCTCAATGATGATAGACACTGACTTGGGGCACAAACAACTCAACAGTCACAAGTATTCGATACTACACAGTTTAGTAGCTTAAAGATGAGGTTACTCCCCATGACATGTTTATAAATGAGTAATTTGACAACCTACATTTTTGGAAACAACACTAACAAAACTGTGAACTCGCCAACTTTATGTTGACACCCTACTGTATGCTTTGCAGGTCGTTAGGTACAACTCTAGAGCTTGCAACGGATGAGTGTAGTGGTTGCATTGAACCGTCGTTGGGTTCTTGAAAATATTTATGATCTTTGAAAACTATTGTTTGGATTTTTAAACTGTATGCTTCCGCTGTTAACTTAAACCTTGCTTTTGGGCTTGAACCTTAGTCACTGATTGTATTGATAGTGATGGATTTACTTTATTTTAATTGATTGCTCAATATGATTGGTGACATGATCCTGGTCAGGCAGACGCCTTGCGGTGTTACCCCGCATGTGAAATTTGAGGTGTGACAGTGAACGTGTAGAGCTGAACGAGATTAAAACCATGAAGATTGATACCACAATGCACCTTGCCGATCTCCTCACCAGATCGTTGGGCACCAACCGCTTCCGCACTCTACTTAGCAAGTTGGGCATTACAGATCTTCATGCTCCAACTTGAGGGGGAGTAAACGAGATTACAAATATCTCTCCTATTTTATCTCAATTATGGCTTCCAAATTTTCTATTATTTCCTTTTATCTGTTGTTCTGTTCCCCATATAAGGATTAGCTTGTATTGTAATAAAATTATCTTTTCTATAACAAATTTGTTAGTATATCAATAAGAGGAGACCTTGCATTTAGATCAATCGTTCTGGCGTCATGATGGTTAAGAGATTGATATTTTTTGAGGCTGCAGCTTAGCGAGATTAGTATGTGATCACTATGACATTTACTTTTTGACGGTTTTGTTAGGCTATGAGGTGTGGGGGCTCCATCCATGCCACATCAGCATCCATCACCACACCCTCCAAGTGGGGGCTCCATGGTGGTAAAGCCCTTTAACGCCAACTTTGGTTAATTCAGGTGGGACCCACTAGTTTTAAACCAATCAAAATTAAAGGGGGGGCTCTACAGGGGCTCCATCCACACCCTCTAAATTAAAGGAGGGCTCCATAGATGAGTTGGATCCTAGGTGAACTTGATAAAGCCCCATGGGACTCCATCCACACCTCATAGCCTTAGTTATGAGATGATGGTATGTCTATTGTGTATAAAAGCACTAAAAAAAAGCAAAATAAACTTTAGCTTTTCCGTTTTTCATGTTTGATTATTGTTACATGTACTAAACACTTTTAAGTTAACCTTCTAGGGTAGCCCAGTTGGTCAGCCTCACCCAGGCCTCTACTTGAGGTCACCGGTTCGATTCCCGACAATGCCCTTATGGGGTGTTGGGGCTCTTCACCGTGGGTAATCACCGCCAGGCAGCTATGGGGCTAAGCTAGCTTGCGGAGTTGCAATACTCCGGCGGATGGGAGGTCCGTGCAACTACCCCCCCACTTTTAAGTTCTCCCTTTGTGATGTTTTGATAAGAACATAAATTTTTAGGATTTGAGGGTGCAAATTAGCTCATTGTAACCCACATTGGGTTCAATGTTGCAAGTTGTATCCATTTGAAACAACCTTATTTGAAATGTAGACACAATTTGAAATGTCTAAAATCCCAAAACTTGACAAGGTTAGTTCACCTTATTTGACCAAGTTTCAACTTGTTCTTTGACCATCTTTGACTTTTATCCAACTTACGCCAAAAGAGCTAATCATCTAAACAGGTAAGCGGGCCAAGTTTTTATCAAAAGACGTTTGAAGTTTTTCACTAAAAGTACTAGAGAAATCCAAAAACAGCTAATAAAAAAGAGATCTTAATATAATTGGATCAAATGAAACAGCTAAATTTTAGCTCGATCATAAAAAAGACAACCAGCTAAATTTTACCCAACACAAAAAAGAGCGGACTAAATATTAGCCGGCTATAGAACATGCTACTTAAAATTTAGCCAACTATTTTCTAATTATGTTAAAATTTAGCAGGTTTGTTACACGTGTATTGTTTTGATTGAATGTTTTTGTGGACACGTCAAAATTTTCATAGTTTTTTTATGTGTCGGCTAAATGTTAGTCGGCTCCGCTTATGTGGCATTTTCTGATTAGCTTCTTTTTGGAGTTTTCTATTTTTTTAAGTGCAAAAATTTCACGCTTATTTTGATAAAAACTTGGATCCACTTGCCTGTTTTAGTAGTTTTACCCTTGAAACAACTACAAGTAAGACTGCTTTATCTAACTTTCGGGCTCTCATGTTGCGTTAGAGCCCTTGTGGCTATTTTGTTGGTCCTTAATCCTTAATGTACGTGTCCAATCTCCTTGTTTCTCAATTGTAACCAGCGACAGACCTAGAAAATATTTTCAAGGGTTGCGACCGAGGGTTTAATCAAATTTTCAAGGGGTGTGATGAGATTTTGCCTTATAAAATACACTATTTTTTTCAAGAGTTGTGCCCGCCCACCCAGGGCTCTACCTAGGTCCGCCCCTGATTGTAACAATATCCATTATCAAGGCAACCACCATTTCAACAGCCACATGCTACCTTATGTATCATACATGAAAGGTTTCGTCAATCCATTCTCATATGGCAAATCTAAACCATGTGTGACCTTTGTAACTTTCTTAATGATTATGAAGGGCCTAACAAATGACATAACTCCCTTCAAACGAGAGCTTTCTATAATGGTTTACATAAAATAGATTGAACCCTTCTTGTTATTAATACTAACATATCTATCTCCACTATGCATAATGCCTACACACCAATTCAGGAGGAAACCCAATAAATATAGGAAAACCCCCTTTTGTGAGAATCGAACCCAAGACCTATTGGTCTCAAACTCTTATCCCACCACCACCAAGATGCCACTAGGTTATAAAGCCATGGGCGATGTCTGATTAGTTATATGAAATTGTTGAAATTGAGCCCTTCTAACAAAGAGAAAAAGGAAAAGGCAAAGTCAAATGGTCACTGTTCATCGGGATGTTATCAATTAATAGATATATACAATTAGATAGGCTTTATACAATATTATATAAAGTAGTTACAACAATCTTGACTAAAAGAATTGTCGTTAATATAAGGAATAAATCAAACTACAATGCCGGTATTGACTTTAAGACCTCCAAAAGATTCGTCTTCGCCAAAATGGTCCATGAAGTGGTCACTCCTATTTTAGTACAAAACTCAAACCTTTTAAATCTGGGTCCCTGTGGTTTCAAATCTGTTGCCATTTTCATCCAAAATCAAAATCTGGTCGAATTTTTCAGTTAACATCCAACTTTTTTGTCCTTTTTCTCCCTTTTAATGAACGACAAAATGTTCTTTTAACATTTTATTATAAAAAATTAAAAAAATCTAACCATTCATTAAAATGGAGGAAGAAGACCAAAAAATTAGATTTTAACTGAAAAATCTGACCAAATTTTGCTTTTGGATCAAAATGGCAACAAAGTTGAAACTATAAGGACCCTGATTTAAAGGGGAAATGGACTGTATCACCCTCAACTATGCAAAATTGGCCGATATCACGCTCAACTTTCAAGTTGGCTCCCACCACCCCCTACTCGACAAGTTGGTGTCACTGACACCCCTTCGTTAAAAAACACTAACTGAGTTAGTTTTTTAAGCCTATGTGGCATGCAGATGCTGACTTGGAAGCATACGTGGATAGGAACTTGATATATCATCTGTTTAACATTAGTTTAACCATTTAACCCTAATTCCCAAACAAAGTCATCTTCTCCCCATTTAACATCAGTTTAACCTTCAAGCTCTAATTACACATGAATTCAAGACCCTTAATTAATGCAAAATACTTACACAGGCCTTATAGGTGGTTGCTGAAGAGTGGTCGTAACATGAGACTGCTGCATCGATGTCATAATCCTCATAATCGGTATTGGATGTGGCTGTTGCATCGCCGGTCCCTGCAAAACACCACTAGTCACGGTAGCACCAACACTATTAAAATCCAGCTGGCGCGCGAGCTTCTTAGCCGTCGGGATATCCGTCGGAGGTAAATTCAAACCCCCACCCCCTTCACTCTTCTCCATTCTAACCTACCCACCCCTATTTCAAATTCCCCAATTCAGCCACTATTCAGATCAAAAATCAAAACCCACATCGATAATCATCAAATCGGTCTATTCCTCAACTCCAGCAGCTCAGATTCAGTGATTCGCAACTCCAATTTGTGAACAGATTCGGCTAAATCTTGAACAAACGCACCGTGGATCCGCTGGGTGTCGTGACAGGATTCGAAGACGTGTGTGAATAGATGAAGAATCGATTGATTTTGATGAAGAATCGAAAAGGGGGAACAGAGAAGCAAAATAGAGAGAGAGGCTTTGTTGTTGTTCCTCCCTCTCTTGAGCTTTTGAAATTCAATTTTTCTGAATATTTGATGGTAAGATTGAGTTTTGGTAATCTAATCGGATGGTTGAGTGTGAAGTATGTGATCGGATGGTTGTAGTTTGCAGGGGAGTCAATGTGATCGGATGGTAAGATTGAGTTTTGGTAAAACAAAGGAGCTTGATGGGGGGAGAAGATGACTTTGTTTGGGAATTAGGGTTAAATGGTTAAACTGATGTTAAACAGATGATATATCAAGTTCCAGTCCACGTATGCTTCCAAGTCAGCATTTGCATGCCACGTAGGCTTAAAAAACTAACTCAGTTAGTGTTTTTTTAACGAAGGGGTGTCAGTGACACCAACTTGTCGAGTAGGGGGTGGTGGGAGCCAACTTGAAAGTTGAGCGTGATATCGGCCAATTTTGCATAGTTGAGGGTGATACAGTCCATTTCCCCTGATTTAAAAGATTTGAGTTTTGAACTAAAGTAGCAAAAGTGACCAAACCTCAAGGACCATTTTGACAGTTTACTAGTCTTCTAATAACAAAAGAATTAACAAATAATTGTGTGTTGAAAATCAAATATACAAGCAGCAAATTCAAACTCTCAAATCACCATAAACTGAGATAACGGCGACAACATTATGTTCCCCCAGTTAAAATCCCAACCCGCCATACAACTTGACGGCGTTAACGGCAAACTAACTGTCTCTAACAACCTCTCTTTCTTCACAACCACCTCCATCTCATTCCCATCCCTCATTCTTTTCCCGCACCCACTGCCGGAAGTTATCATTAAACCTTCATTTTCTCCTGTTATTTCCTCCTCCTTAAAATTCTCAACCTCTAGAGGAAAATTCAGAATCGCTTTCGAACCACGCATCTTAAATGCGGCTCTGTCATACGCCTTAGCCGCTTCAACACCTGTATCAAACGTCCCCAACCACACTCTCGCCCCGTTACGCTTCGGATCTCGAATCTCTGCTGCGTACTTGCCCCACGGCCTTCGTCGTACGCCTCTGTAGTGTACCTTCACCTCCTCAGCAGACTCTGATTCCTCCGAATTGTTATTCGAGTGAGAGTTTTCGGTTCTCTTGTTAACGGATTCGGGTACCGTAAGGTTTATTGGGAAATCAGATATGTGTTGTTCCTCAGAATAATCAGAAACTGATAGATCAGATTCAGAAACAAGGTTACTAGGGGTTTCGTATTCACTGAGAAGATGGTGTCTTATGAAATCAAGAGCTGCTAGTTCATCAAAAGTTGACATTGATAAGAAAGATCGAAGATAAGTTATGAGATTTGAAGATGAGAGTAAAGAAAGAGTGGGAGGGTTTATATATGGAACGCAAGAGTATGAAAGCGAGCTTGGGGAGCAGGTTCGTGGACCCAAGATGGAAGGTGTGGTGTGAATCTGGATAAGTAGACTATTATGACCTTGGACTTAAATCTTAGCACTTTTGCCAATGATCACTAGATCAAGTAGTGGAGAGCTTGCATTTCTCTTAAGAGATGCAGGTTCAACTCCCATTTAGTGCAGAGTGAGGCACTGGTGGGCAAACGAGTTTTACCGATAATTTCATCGTCGTGCCTAAGGGCGGGTGGGTTACCAGGTTTTCCCCGGAATTGGTGGTGGACTCGGGTTACTCTCGGAGTACTCCGTTTGTCCAGTGAGTGCCCCGATAGTGCTCGGGATTGAGTTTGTTGGCCGTTAAAAAAAAATTATGACCTTGGACTTATTTTTTCAATCATACTAAACCTCAAATCTTTTGCGTCTGAGTCCCTGTAGTTTCATTTTTATTGCCATTTTGATTCAAAAGTGAAATCATATCATATTTGTCTTATAAAATCTTGCTATTTTGTCATTATCCTCAAGGGCAAAATGATCATTATACGTTTATTATAACAAATTATTAATTAAAATACTTAAATTAAATTCTAATGACCATTTTGACTCTGAGAAAAAAAGACAAAATAGCATGATTTTATAAGACAAATATGACCTGATTTCACTTTTGACCAAAATGACAATAAAACTTAAACCACAAGGACCCAAATGCAAAATGTTTGAGTTTTGGACTAAAGTGGCAAAAGTGACCAAACCTCTGGGACCAAAATGACAGTTTACTCTTAAAAAAATAACTAATTAACTAGTTTTTACTTAAGATAATAATATATTTTTATTTTTAATATAGAGTATAAAATTTTAAAAATTACGTAATGGATTAAAACAAGGTTATTATGATTTTAGGTGTTTGAAATTGGTTAGAATAGCATAAAGGTTTTAAGAGTAAACTGCAATTTTACTTCCTAGGGTTTAGGCCAATTGGCACCTTTACCCCTTCTAACGAAATAATTGCAATTTTACCCCCCAATGTTCGCTGTTATGTCGCAACTTTACCCCTTGGCATCAAATTTGTGGACCGGTCAACTAAACTATGGGAGGGTCAAAGGGTAATCCTGTAATAACCCCTAAATATAACATTATATATCAACCTTACCCCCTAAGATTCCACCCACTCATTCTTCTTCACTCCCCCCCCCCCCACCGGCGACCGAGACTCCGTCTTCTTCATCACCCACATTTGGGCCAGCAGACATGAGCGAACAACCGGCTACAATCATGCATCCACCTCCACCGGCAGAGCCAGGGCCGGCGACCACACCACCGGCCACCGTCGATCTAGCTGTGGTCCGACGATCCTCCCTGTTTTCACAGTTTTCAGGTAAAATCAAACCAGTATTTTGATTGTGGGGTAAAATCACGTCAAAACTAGTAATGTCAGGTCAGAACTAGTAATGGATGTTTCTGTGTTTGTGGTGGACATGAGGATTCATGTTTCACTACGATCGATTGTGGTCTCGTTGGTTGTCAAGATGCGAGGCCGCCCTTTCCTGCATTTCCAGTTTCCCCCTCAGCAGGAAATGGTTGTGTAGTGTAGTTGATTTTAATTATATATTAGGATCTTTTGGTATGCTTGATCAGGTATAATTGATTGTACATGTTATGTTTGATTAGGATCTTTTGGTATGCTTGCTGTTATGTAACACTCGTTTAAATTTCTAATTTTATATAATAAAAGATACTTCATTTTATATATAAAGTACCTTGGTCTAACATAAGTACAAAATAAAAGTTTCAAAGTAACACCTACTAGTCAACTACCGACTAGTTTAAAACATTCATGACAAGAGTAGCAAAACATTTACATCAAAACATTGTCTAGACAAGATTAAGTTAACGCGGAAGCTTCAAAAATTAGTGTTCGGTTCTTGGTAGCTTGCTTGATCACCATCCAGAAGGACCCCATTTGCACCTAGAGTCAAAACCACTTAGAAAGTTAGTCTTGACATAATTACAATACTTATAAACGAGGTCTAGTATCGAAGCGTCAAAATAAAAATAAAATTTCATTTTTCGTCCTGTCGCGTGTCGCGAAGGACCTTAATCCTGTTATGTATTTCAGTTAAAAGTAAGGATATATTGGTAATTTTACATGCAATTAGGAAGGTATCTTGGTAATATTATATGTAAGGATTAATTAGCTTAATTATTAAAGCTTAAAAGCTACAACTCCAACTTCTAGGGTTTCACACACCTACTTCATCTGATCATCTATGTTCACCATCCTTTCCTCCTGCTAGTCTTGCCGCCGGCAGTCACCACCACCACCAAGAATTACCACTTCTGCCCCCAAAAAAACCACTGAAATCGCATTCATTACTATCGTGGTCCATCATTTTCAAGATCCAAGTCTCTCACAATTGTTTCAAATCACTACCGCAATGCCATCATCGCCATCAGATCTACTTTCCACCTAGATGTAGCTACCAGAAGTCAAACCATCATCACTATAGCTAAATATGTCGGATCATTAGCGATTTCTACGCCGGTCATCATCTTCAAAGCCACCGCAAACTGATTTTTGAGTCAAATCCACCTATGATAAGTACCACTGCAAGGTAATACCCCCTAGTATTGTCGTGGTCGATTATTGTGTAATTCACCAGGGGAGCATGCCTTTGTGCAAGTTCCGTGAAAATAAAAGACCTCTCTAGCACATTAATATCATGAAGTGAACAAGGCATACAAAAAAATGCATACCGCCCCTATGCTTCCGAGTACATACATTTCCAGGCCTATGGACACTTTTTCCACTTTCAATGCAGGAAATCAACGCTCCGAGCCGGGGAATCCACGTTGTTTAGCAACAGCAAGCAATCGAGTAATATCATTGGTGATTGATGACTATAGATATTCAGTTGACAAAAATACTTACTGTTATGTCACATAATTTTTAAGGCTTTCAATTGTGGTGCTTTCACTAATGCGTATGTATGCATCCATAAATCTCCTGTAACCCCATACACCATCATTCTAAATGTTGGAGTAATCTTTTGCTGTGACAACCCTCAAAATTTCATGTAATTCGTACAATTTATTTAATGATAATTAAAGTGCTTAATGATTGTGCTAAATTATTTAACTGCTCTCGGATTACTGTGTTATACTTACATGTGCGTGTTAGCATACTAGTAGTATACAGAAAAATTACTAAATAGTCCGGTATGTTTTCCTATGTGTTAGGAATAAATTGCGTTACAAAAATATATAAGTAAGACGCCTTACGAAACAATTAAACAATTTAACGGAACAGTATCTGAACGAACAACCGGACATTACCCGGGACACCAAATATTTGTCAAACACATTATTTAATTATTTTGAGCTAGTCATGGTCCCCGTCTATCATAACACCCGTTATAAATCATCAAACTAACATACATGAATATATTACTAGAAATATAATTCATGTTTACATTCTAGTCACAAATTTTACATTAAGACCCCCCCCCCCCCCCAACGATTTTAGTCCCAAGTTGGACCCACCATATCACCACCTCCATGCTCTCAATCTTACACTTGATTTGTTTTCTTATTTAATTTGATTGTGGCTTGTGTAAGTGAACATAATATATGGAATGATCATTTTAAGAAATGTCTATAGATCACATTTCATTTCACCAATATTTCACTCATCCCACCTCACTTATCTCTCTCTCTCTATTCGGTTCACCCCAACCGAATCCACCACCATCACCATACACATTCATCTTCTTCATTCACACATTCCATACAAAGCTTGAAGTCCATCAATGGAGGTTGCATCTTGAAGGACCATCAAAGGAACTTGTTTCTAGCTTTTCACCATCTTTTTTCGCCACATTTCTTCACTAGATTTCATCCCTAGCTAGAGGCTAGTAGTAAGTCTCATTTTGCCTTGGTTCATCTTGTTCAAATTTATGATTTGTAGTATGACGTGTTGTTGTTTAAATCACTAAAGATCAAAAAGATTAGAAGATGTTAAACAATAGTCAAGAATATAAAAGTTACTTGTGTCTGAATTATGAAGCGGAATCTTGTCGGTTTGAGGGTTGGTTAAATCATACTTGATGTTTGATTGTTGGTTTCTTGTTTAATCCATTGTTCGGACACTCGTTGATGCGATTTAGTAACGTTTAAACCACGAAATAACATTCTGATGTACTTTTCCAGCCGCCTTCAACAGGCTGTAAACAGACTTTAACAAATCGAAAAACGGAATTTCTGAAGCCTAAATCGTGTCTTTTCGAAAAACGAAGAAAATGGCGCTGGAATCGTATTTTTTTTGAGGACGTTTACTATTTTAAAAGTCTGTTTTCGTGACAGCAGCTAAGGCTGATTTTTACTGCAGTAAAATGGGCTGTACGTTTTTGGTCGTAACATGAAACCTGAAGTAAACCAGCCCCTAAAATTCATACCATAGCTGGTCACTGATGTACTTGTGACCCTCGAACTGGAATTTTGTCAAACGGACTTCCGAGGAATTTTTGACGAATTATTCCGTAAACTGCCATCAGAATGTAGTAAAACTGATTTCAGTCCGGTAAACGATTTTCTATAAATTACTGATAATGAACTGGACCCCGGTATTTTTACACAATAATTTTTGGTTCGTTTAAGACGTTCTGTAAAAATTTGGGAATTTTTGGAATAATTTAACTATTTTATTAAAATGTCCGAAAACAGCCGGTTTTGAATATAAATGCTGAATTGAGATAAGTTGTGACTTGCGTGTCTAAATGTCGAGTATGTTATCCGTGAATGATCTAACATGTTATATATGTTATGTGCATTATCGTATGTTTGATTTTGAGTGAGGAATGGATGGGAAACTTAGATGGGCATAAACCGTTAAAACAATGCATGTTGTGTGATAGATACGTGTAGGAATTTTGTGTTCTATTTGAAAGTCACTAATAAACTAAGTGGTAATCGTACTAGGACGTGACTGACCGACCTTGACTGTTAGCTACTTTTGAGAGTCAAACCGAGCAACCGAGGTGGTTCACACTCTTAAGGCATGGGATTCCCGGTGGGTTGGGAATGAGATTGAATAACTACTCGTACTATCATTACTATTAAACTACTTTTCACCGTCCTCGGATTGAAGGGCACGTACGTAAAACCTACGTACACTCACACTCGCTACGGTCCTTGGATCAAGAAGGGCACGTACAAACACGACTAGTCGACACATGGGAAGCCCCCACTAATCTTCGCACACATGTTTGGGAAACCGCGATACGGCCACTAATCATCGCACACATATTTTGGAAACCGCGATCCGACCATTAATCATCGCAAACATGTTTGGGAAACCGCGATACAGATAACTAAGATACTTGGTTTACGAAATGAACAAATGAATCACGAACACTATAACTAAACAACCAAGTGTGAATTCACTCAACTTTGTTGTTGACTCGTTGTTACATGCCTTGCAGGTCGTTAGGTATCTATGGAGCTTGCATCGGAGTGGGAAGAGTCGTTGTGGGACATGGACAACTATGTACCATGCTAAACATTTGAAACATTTAAACTTATGATTCGGTTTTAAACTTTATGCTTCCGCTTGTAACTTAAACTATGTTTTGTTTAGACACCAATTGTATTGTGTTGGATTTTACAAACTACTTACATGCTTGTTCAATATGATTGGTGGCTTGATCCTGGTCACGTCACGCCTCCAAGCGGTGGTACTCCGCATGGTGGATTTTGGGGGTGTGACATTTGCATACAAGTTAAACCGAGTCTTCGGGCTCTATCTCTTCTTTGGAGGAAATGCGGAACGTTAGCCTCTACCTCATTTAGAATACGGAGAAAAAGAGGTCGACTCATCTGAAATCTCCTACGAAATAGATTTGAGGGGTATACCAGATTTTCTGCAAAATAATCGTGTCTTTGAATATGATCACGCCGAGTGAAATTTCAATCATGTCCATCGGCATCCTCATTGAACTTAACATCACTATTATTTTTAGATGATAATATGTCAACAATTTGCTAAAGAATAAGCCATATACAAAAACAAAAATAGATGTCAACATTCTTGCTACTAAATTAAAAAAAGAAAAAAGAAACTACTAGTTGAGCCCAATAAGACATATATGTAACCAAAATATATAGTAACAGAATGTTTAGCTAATAATTTATATGAAAAGGTATTTACCATAGCTTCAAAAATTTCATAAGTTCTAATATATGTATACACATATTGCCATGACTTCAAAAATTCCACTCCTTGCTATAAGTTCTGGTATATGATATAGAACACCAAACAAAGTCATCACATTAGAGCCAACGAATGTAGATGAAAACTTGAATTCTTCTCTCTATTAATTAAAATCTTGTTTTTAGATATAAAATTGGTAATATAGATAAATAGCTAGTTGTATCATAATAAAAAAAAAAAAAAAAAAAAAAAATCAATTTCACACAATTTTTTTTGTCAGCAAAATTGGATAAGACATACACCCAATACAAAAAAGATCTCGAAAAGAATTGTCTTTAAAAAATAAACAAATGTGGGTTAAAAAAATCAAAATGTTACAAACAACACATTCAAAGTTTTAAATCGCCATCAACTGAGAAAAAGGAGATAAGGGAGCGACGACGTTAAACATGCTCTCCCAGTTAAAATCCAAACCCGCCATACAACTTGACATCGTTAACGGCAAACTAACCGTCTCTAACAACCTCACTTTCTTCACAACCACCTCCATCTCATTCCCATCCCTCCTTCTTTTCCCGCACCCACTGCCGGAAGTTATGATTAAACCTTCATTTTCTCCCGTTATCTCCTCCTTTAAACTCTCAACCTCTAGAGGAAAATTCAAAATTGCTTTCGAACCACGCATCTGAAACGCGGCTCTATCATACGCCTTAGCCGCTTCAACACCTGTATCAAACGTCCCCAACCACACTCTCGCCCCGTTACGCTTCGGATCTCGAATCTCTGCTGCGTACTTGCCCCACGGCCTTCGTCGTACGCCTCTGTAGTGTACCTTCACCTCCTCAGCGGACTCTGAATCCTCCGAATTGTTCTTCGAGTTAGATTTTTCGGTTCTCTTGTTAACGGATTCCGGTACTGTAAGGTTTATTGAGAAATGAGTTACAGGTTGTTCCTCAGAGGTAAGGTAATCAGAAACTGATAGATCAGATTCAGAAACAAGGTTATTAGGGGTTTCGTATTCACTGAGAAGGTGTTGTCTGATGAAATCTAGAGCTGCTATTTCATCAAAAGTCGCCATTGTTAAGAAAGATTGTATTGATGTTAGATTTGAAGATGAGAGTGGAAGCAAGAGTGAAGGGTTTATTTATATATGAAAAGGAAATTGACAGGAGAAGGTTCGTGGACCATAGATGGAAGGTGTGGTGTGAGTGGGATAACATAACTATTTGTATTTTTTTATTGAATATATTTAATTGTTATATTTGTATATGTTACGTCAATTCGCACAAGTTGAAAAGGACATAAAAGTAAATAAAAAAATGTATGTTCCAACGGTTGTATATGGTTGATGAAAGACGGCCAAAGAAGTTCATGCATTTGTCTAACATAATTAATGTGCACATGATATTACAAGAAAGTTATAATATTAATCGGGTAACATGTCTATTTAGTTTTCTTAGTTAATATGATATTTATATGACAACAATTTACAAGAATTCTATGCATTTTGAGTTCTATATTGTGTTTTGTTGGTTTTATTTGTTTTGAGTGTTTGTTTGTCTTGCTTTTTTGGTTGTACATTTGGGATCGGTGGGAGGTTTAAAAGGCCCCCTCAGTCCCTCACCGCGTCTTATCCTTTACGTTTTCTCACACTCTCTCTCGTTCTACACGACTCTCTCTCTCTCTTTCTACACTCGGGCTACTTGAATCGACTTTTTCCGACTACTTTAGGTAAGTTTTTTGTTCGATTGTTTATGTTTGTTGTTCGATGGACTTGCTTATTTGGTCTTATTGTTTGAGTGGTTTGTTTTAGTGGGTTTCTTTTACTTATATGTGTTTTCCGGCCAATGCTGCTGGGTGTTTGCTTCTTTTGTTGACGTATGTTGTTTCGTCGTCTTCGATTTCCTGTTTACATCTTTCTAACTTTTGGTTTGTTAGGTTTGTTTGTTACTGATATTACTGGAAGTTTTACGTCATGGTATGCTTTGTAACAACCCGACTTTTGAAGTCAAAGTCAACGTCAAAGTCAAAGTCACATCGCAATTCGAATTACAGGTTCTGGATATTGTTTTACGTGTGTGTGCTATTATGTACTTTACTTGTGTGTGCTTATATATTGTGGGATGTTAATCGCAAACGCAACTCTATCGCATCGCAATCACTGAGAAATTGATGATTCGGAAGCCGAAACAAGGTTATTAGAGGATTCGTATTCACTGAGAAGGTGTTGTCTGATGAAATCTAGAGCTGCTATTTCATCAAAAGTCGCCATTGTTAAAAAAGATTGTATTGATGTGAGATTTGAAGATGAGAGTAGAAGCAAGAGTGAAGGGTTTATATATATATGAAACGGAAATTGACAGAAGAAGGTTCGTGGACCATAGATGGAAGGTATGGTGTGAGTGGAATAACATAATTATTTGTATTTTATTATTGAATATATTTTAATGTTAAATTTGTATAGGGGAAGGTTCTATGCAGAACACTAAATATTGCGAGAACACGCAGAACAAAATTTATCATCCATTTTTTTAACCATAAAAAGATAACAAGTAAAGGAAAATGTTACAGATGTAAGACTTATTGTTTCTCACACTAGAATTAAAAACAAGGGTTAATGGATTTAAACACCCCCAACTATGGCCATTTGGCCGATGGCACTCTCAACTTTCACTTTGGCTCAGACCACTCCCAACTTAACACTTCGATTGTCATGGCACCCCTTCGTTAAATATGCACTAACCAGGTTACTAAAATAAGCCTATGTGGCAATTTAATCTGATGTGGCATGTCCTACGTGTCAAGTATAGTCATTCACCTTCTTTAAAACCCCCAATCCCTAACAACCTCATTCTGTAAACCCTAATCCTCACTCAGAGCAAATCAGACGCACCTTGGAGCAAATCCATCATCAACATATGATCCGGTCGATTTCCGTGAAGAACAAGCCCTAATCTTGAATTAAAATGAGCTCATCTTCTACGTCTTCATCCACAGTATCCAGAAACCCTAAATTGTTTAAGGTTGATTTGGAGGGTAATGTGTACTACCATCATGATGTTGTAGCAGTTGTTCGAGTTGTTGGACGTAAAAGTGTGCGGCAAGGTCAACAATTCTATGGATGCTCACATTGGCCGGTATGTTCCACCTTAACTCCAAGTATTTTTCTTGAATTGAATTGATTGATTAACTGAGGTGTTGTTGGCTTTTGCAGAGATCAGACTGCAAGTTCTTCTTATGGAAAGAAGATGTCGACAAAATGTTCAACCAACATGCATCCCAGTGCAGGTTCAGTTCAGAAGACCTGAAATATGAAAACATGGTCTTAGTAGAAGAGAATAGGTGGTTGAAAGCAAAGATATCTGGAACAGAGTCGAAATGGAACAAGCAATATGTGTTAACCTTGTTTATTGGCATTAGCATAGTGTTGTATATGTTTAGGTAGTATGAACTGTCTTGTTGTTGTAATTGTACACTTTTGATGAAATTTAATGCAAAATCCTACTCCTTGATTGTATATATCTGCACATGTATTGATATTACCAGATTAGTCAACATATCCAAACTGTATTTTGACCAACAAATGTCAAAGGTCATGATATAACAAGAAACATACCTCTAATGGGTCTGCACATGTGTCCAAATCTGTGTATGTTGTCCAAGCTGCACAATGCATATGGGTTAAAACTGCACAATGCATATGGGTCAAAACTGCAAGTGTCCAAATCTGCGTATGTTGTCCAAGCTGTAATGACCAAATCTGCACTATATAATGACCAAACCTGCACTATATAATGACCAAAACTGCATATTATAATGACCAATCAACCAAAATGCATAAAGACCATAAGCAAGACTTATACCATTACATAACCAACAGTTATAACATTACCAAAAGTTACCCTAAAGAGTTATAACATCACCACAAGTTATCCTAGAGAGTTATTACATAACTTAAAGTTGTCCAAACAGCCAACAACACAAAAAGGTCATAAAGACCACAAAAAAGTCAAACATGTCCATTTATCACAAAAAAGTCAAACTATGACTTTTTAACTGCTGCCTTGTATGTTCCCTTTCCATTTGACATTTGACTTGACAGTTGACTTGACAGTTGACTTTTTAGCTGACTTCTGGCTGGAAATTTTGCTTCCCTCCTGGGTAGATTGCTGAGTTGTTCCTTGTGAAGGTACTGGAGTAGATTGCTGAGTTGTGCCTTGTGAAGGTAGTGGAGCAGATTGCTGAGTTGACTTCTGGCTTGAATTTTTTGTTCCCTTCTGTCTCTTTTTAGCAGACCCTACAACATACAAAACAAAAGTAGTTAAAGCCTACAATATACACAGACAACTGTCAGTAAAACAAGTAATTCACCTGCCGTAGATTGCTGATTTCCCTGTTCAGTACATTTTCTCTTGTTGTGACCTCTACCCCCACAATTACCACAAGTCATTATCACCCCATGCTTGGTAAGTTTCCCTGGTCTCTTTGGATCCTCATGAGGATCCCTCTTTCTATTCTTCTTAGGCCTCCCAGGTTGAGATCTTATTGGTGGTGGATCCATAGGGTGGTGAATCTTGGGCCAATACCTTTCACTAGGTATTGGAGGGATTGAGAATTCATAAGCCTTCATGTATGTGTCTTTGTGGTAACACACATCAACATACTCTTCTGCATTTTTATGCAAAAACCCAGCTACTGCACAAACATGTTTACATGGATACCCCCTCAAATCCCATTTCCTACATGTGCATGTTCTATTATCTAGATCAACTGAAACATCATCAAAATCCCTGACTTGAAACACATGGTATGATGAGGGATACACCTCACATCTATATGCAGCCTGTTTTGAAAAATCAAGCTTTTCTTGGATTTTAGGGCATATAACAACATCCCTGGCACTCATTTCTGTTCTTTTAGTAACCAGCCTACTCATGACCTGAATCCTTATGTCCTCTAACATGTGTTTAATGTGTTTTGACCTTGCATTGATGATAAAGCCATTAAAAGTTTCAGCCATGTTGTTTACTATAACATCACATTTTGTGTGAGTGTTCAAATAGCACCTGTTGAACCAATTGGGATTTTGCTTGAGCAAGGCCTCTACTGCATCAGGGTTTATGCTCCTCATCTCTTCAATGGCTTGCAAGTAATCAGCTTCACAATAGGCCCTAGTTGATTTCCAATATAGCTCCTTTAACTCTTCATCTTTGTATGTCTTGTGCCAGTTAGCATAGATGTGTCTTGCACAGTTTCTATGCTCTGCCTTTAGCCATACCATTGCAACAGCATTCAACAGACCCTGCAAAACCAATACAACAGTGTCACAGATAAGTGATGAATAAGCTAATTATTGGTTAGGGAGTTCTACCTTTTGCTGGTCAGATATAAAAGTCCATGATTCACCATCATCAGTTACTCCCAAACACTGCCTAAGCTCATCCATAAACCATTCCCAACTCTCATTATTTTCCCCTTCAACTACTGCCCATGCCAAAGGAAACATTTGGTCATTACCATCCCTTCCCACAGCTGTTAACAACATCCCTCCAAGGAATGTTTTAAGAAAACACCCATCTAAGCACAATACCTTCCTGCATCCTGCTAAAAAACCTTTTTTGACTCCATCAAAACAAACAAACAGTCTAAAGAATGTTTCACATGTGGCCTCTGGATCTAGGTTAATGAAACCTGGTGGAGCAGTTTCTAACCTAAAGGTTGATGATGGATTTGCTTTCTTTAGAACTTCCAGGTAACAACCAATTTTACTGTAATGATCTCTCATTGAACCATGAAGCTTCTTGTGTGCACTTGATTTAGCCTTGTAAGCTAACCACTTAGTTATAATTACCTTAAACTTCTGTTTAACTGCTGCTTGAATCTCCTTAGCAGACCAATTTGGCTTGGCCTTAAACAAAGGAAGGAACTCATCCCCTAAGAACTTGGCAGGTAGCTGCCTATTCTTGATCATGTTTCTCTGGCAGTTGTGTTTGTTCTTCACACTTTTAATCATGTAACACTCTTTGGCTTTGTTTAGTGAACAATATAGATAGAAGGGACACCCTGGTACACACTTCACAGCTAAACGACCTTCTTCCTTATTATCACTCTTTGCAATGATCAGATTCCTTCCGTTAGTCACAGCATACCTTCTCACTGCCTCCTTAAAACGATCCCTTGATGCAAACCTTATTCCAACTTTCCATGTAAACTTTTTCCAGTTGGTGTGTTCATTTACACTTGGAGCAGTTTCTTTGTACCCCTTACCTCTTATATCATCATCCTCACTCTCACCAGGAGTAGCAACATCACCATCAGATTCCTCGTAACTACTGTAACCCTCTACATGTGCACACCCTGCATCATTAGACTCACTCAACTTACCTTCTTTTTCATAAGGTTTAGTACACTGTTCAACTAACTTCTTTTTAGCTTCAACTTCATCCTTATTAGCTCGTTTAATGGCATCTTGTGACTGTCTCCATTCAGCATCTTCTCTGTCTGAATCTGAGAAAGTTATTTCATCATGAACCTCATCTTCATTACTATCATCAAGGAAACCTTCATCTTCATCTGAACTTGACTCTTCTGTCCCATTTAAGTCAGCTTTATAGTCACTATCTTCACTGTCATCTTCATCTGAACACTGCTTATCAAAACCACTCCTTTCTTCCACTAAAACCTCTTCTCCAATAGGCTTCTTTTGCAAACCATCTGTTTCTTTCGATACACCCTCTTGAACAATAGACTCCTCATCCAAATCAAATGCCCATGTAGCCTCTTGTACACTTGGTTGATTATTCAAACCAACTGGTTTATCAGCAACAACCTCCTTTCCAGAGGCTGTGGATTCAGATCTAGGGACTTCAAGTACAGGAGGGTTACCACTTTTGTCAGATGCCCTACTCACTCTACTGACATGGACTACTTTCTTTTTGGACTGGGTTACAAGTTTTTTGGGCCGGCCTCTTCGTTTAATGGGTTGGGAACTGGATTGGGCTTGTGGTTTACTGGGTGGTGAATAAGATTGGGCTTTGGGTTTACTGGGCTGGGACATGAATTGGACTTCTTGTTCATGGGTAATTGGAGTGACTTGAATAAAGACCTCCATGAATGGTTCAGACCATGTTAGAGACTTTAACGCAATCTCCATAACATCATTATCATCCCCAAAAAACTTGAATTCACCATTATCAGCATTTAATCCATACATGTAAAAATCCCTACTTTCATAACACCCACAATCCATTGCATACTCTAACAACTCAAAGTATGCAATGTGATCAACATCCATACGTATCAACTTTGATTCACCTCCAATATATTGAGGTTGATCAAAACTAAAATCCAATGTTCCACCATACCATAGCATCACATCGATAACCTCCATCAGTGCAGTCAGTGAACAATACCAGAGAATTTTGACAGAAAACGTACCTCGATCAGATTAGGGTTTGATCGCCATTGATCGCCATTGATGAACTTGAGAGCTTCTGATATGTAATTATCTTGGTTTGAGTGAAGTGTTATGTAATTTGGGGATTATAAACTTCATCGAATCATTGGTGTTCCACATAAGCTCATGTATGACACGTAGGACATGCCACATCAGATTAAATTGCCACATAGGCTTATTTTAGTAACCTGGTTAGTGCATATTTAACGAAGGGGTGCCATGACAATCGAAGTGTTAAGTTGGGAGTGGTCTGAGCCAAAGTGAAAGTTGAGAGTGCCATCGGCCAAATGGCTATAGTTGGGGGTGTTTAAATCCATTAACCCTAAAAACAAAATATGATATTTTTTTTTCAGTTTTTATATAACCTACACATATGTAGGTTATGTATAGGTTAAATTACCTACATGTATGTAGGCTATGTATAGGTAAAAATTAGTGGTTTTCTTACGTATATATCATACACATATGAATGTAAGAAATATAAAATTTAAAAAATATGAACCTTAAATCCCAAAATTTTGTGATGTAGAGTTGTTCTTTTTGTTCTCGCAATAATTAGTGTTCTGTAATGATCCTCATCCTATTTGTATATGTTACGTCAATTCGCACAAGTTGAAAAGGACATAAAAGTAAATAAAAAAAATGTATGTTCCAACGGTTGTATATGGTTGATGAAAGACGGCCAAAGAAGTTCATGCATTTGTCTAACATAATTAATGTGCACATGATATTAGAAGAAAGTTATAATATAAATCGGGTAACATGTCTATTTAGTTTTTTTTAATTAAGATGATGTTTATATGACATCAATTTACAAGAATTCTATGCATTTTGAATTGTATCTTGTGTTTTATTGGTTTTATTTGTTTTAAGAGTTTTTTTGTCTTGCTTTTTTGGTTGTATATTTGGGATCGGTTAGGGGTTTAAAAGGCCCCCTCGGTCCCTCACCACGTCTTATCCTTTACGCTTTCTCACACTTTTTTTTCTCTCTCTATCTCTCTCTCTTTCTAAACTCGGGCTACTTGAATCGACTTTCTCCGGCTACTTTAGGTAAGTTTTTAGTTCGTTTGTTTGGTCTTATTGTTTGAACGGTTTGTGTTAATGGGTTTCTTTTACTTGTAGGATCGTGTAATTGACCCGAACGAGTCGTTCAGAGAGATTCTGATCTATTTCAGGTGCGGAAAACAAGAAATAGACTTAGATACAGCAAGCAATTCACTTTAAACACTGATTATATTGATTTGACAGCAAATACAATCAGTCCTCACACCGGCAGCACCTCGGTATGGAATTTGATAACTGTTCCTCTGATTTCACTCTAAACGACTATATATAGTCGTCTTGATTCCGCTCGAAAGATACCAGAACCAGTTGGAGCGTAATTAGCAACATTGTGATTCCGCTCGAAACTGTTTCGGGCGGAATTACCATTTAGAGCTTGGAGCGAAATCAGCTTCTTACACATACAAATTTTCCTATTTTCTCGATCTACTAGCCCTGATCTATACAATTTAATCTATGACTTGATACAGGATGAAGTCGACAGAAGCATGCACTAACAGACTCCCCCTCAGATGTTGACGAGTCTCACGTGTCGAGTCTTTGCAACTTCAGTCTTTATCAGTCTTTGGCTTCACTCTTTCTCTATCAGCATCAACAGACTCCCCTTAACAATGTGCTGGCATTCCTTCAGTTCATCAGCATCATCTGCTTCAGGATCTTAGTCTGACTTTCACTCTCTTCTCTTAGTCTTCAGGTATCGGAAACCTGGCTCTTTAAAACACAAGCTTGTCAGGATCGAATGACCTGGCTCTTCCGAAGATTGTTCCAAGATCGTAACCTGGCTTTTATCCAACTCAGGTATTCTCAGAATTGATAAATCCAATTCTTTCATAATCCTGCACAATCTCTACCTCAAAGTAAATTTTCTAAATTTAACAATTCAATGTATACACTAACACTGACTCTCCCTCAAATATAACTCAATATTCTTGATGAACCACTTTAAAATTTGATCAAAACACATTCTCCCAAACCATTTATTCATCATGTTTAGCACTTGGAATTTTGAAAATTAGCTCTCCAACATCAGTTGTCAAAAATCTTTTTGAGTTTTTCAAAATTTATGCTAAAACACACTGAAAATCTTTTTGGATTTATGAATGAAATGAAATGCAGTAAAGAAATATTTACAGACAATATTTTTGTGAGTTTTGTGTAAGAGGATCATATCAGTTCTTGACAAGTCACAAGTACCGTTGAGCTTAGTTACACATTAAGAATTAAACAATTCACTTAGATTGCCAATATACCGATCCACTTAAATTCTCACACAAATTTCAACTGATTCAGGATATGAGTTAGATGTTTTAAGGACGTAAACTCATTTATGTGTCCCACCTCTTGAATATACTCCCGTATCCAGATCCCAATATTCAGTCTTACAGGTGAGTATACCACAGATGATATCTGTAAGGGAATAAATTATAGTACGAAACCGTGAGAGCTCAGGTCAGAACTTCTGTTCAGCAGAGAGATGACGGCTCGACTTTTGGTGTGTCCCCTTTAGAGGATCTTTTGTATTACAACAGCAATGACTATCAATTTTATTGTTTCATCAATTTGCTGAGGGCGGCGCTATTTTTCAAGCATGCGGAAAGTATTATTCGAGGACTAGATCAGAACTTCCATTCAGCAGAAGTCCCGGAATAATACCCCAGATATCACTGAGCATAAAGACCTAGTATCTCAGAAAAAAGGGACCTTTCAAATGAGATTTCAGGGGTTACCTATATATCCAGGTAGTGTTCCCCACGAAATAAGCAAGTTTGAATTTATGTTTATATCCCGAAAAAGCTTACTAAATGTGTAAAAACCTATCGGCATATCATCAGTGAGACTGTTTAAAACTATTTAAACATTACATTTCTTTAGCATACTGTGACTGTCTACTGATGTACTATCATTTCCTCTACTTTGACACTAAAACTCATTTTTGTATTTTATCATATTTTTGGCTTTTTCAAATTTCTAATGTTTTTGGATTTTCTGAAAATTTTTACTCCACCTAAAATGCAAACACATTTTAGGAAATTTGAAAACAAACAATACAACAAGATGACAACCGATATCGAATCGCTTCAAATCGCCATCCACTTGGCATAAACAATCAGAACTTCCCCTTTCACAAAACTATTTTCTCATTATGATTTCAAAACACTTAAGTTTGTTTTAACCAAAATGATTTTTCCGGAAAATAAGTTTTGTTAATTTTACCACTAGTAGGTTAGGGGTTTGGTTCATCATATTGTCCATTCAATCACTTGTATGAGAATTACATCAAGTTCAAACTAATGACCTTGAGTAATCACTTTGTCATAATCAACCTCTTACCACTTGTAAGTATATCCAAAACATTTAATCACATGTAGGAATAAATCATCTACACAAACCATTTTACCAATCAAAATGCCGATTCCTGCTTCGCACTTACCAACCTGGAAGCTCCGGCATAGTCCATCACCTGTAAAAACTAAACACATTTAAAAATCTTTCATAAAATCTAACATAACAAGAATGATGCCGATTCCTGATCCACGATTACAAACTTGGGATCTCCGGCAAGTCAGATTGTTTAAGGGAAAAGAATTTCCACCCAAGTCTGACCAACCTTGGGTGTTTTTAGCTCTTTTAGCTCTTGTTCAGTAGGGTTGTAAGTTGCCTTTTTAGTTGCATAAAAATCTTTAACCCCTTTTACTTTCCCATCAAGCATTTTCCCAAAAATTTTCTTAACATTTCCATTGAAAACTTTCTCGATATCAAATTCATTCTTCTCAGAGTAAAATTGATCCGAGATCTCAACCTTACCGACTTTCTGTTTAATCTTCTCAAACTTCAGTGATGGAAATTCATCATTACTGAAGATACAGAAATTATCTCTTTTACCTAACCTTGTGGCTCTTCTGGCTTTGTGGAACCAGAATCATCACCGACTTTCTATTCAGACTTCTTAACAACCCACACTTGGTTGTTCTTTGCTTTCTTTTTGTAAAAATTCTTTTTAGAACACTCACCAACCTCATAAGTTGAATTTTCAAAAATTCTGAATTTTTCGGTTGGTGGTTCAACATCAACAACTATTTCTTTCATTTTTTCAGAAACTCCCTGTTTAGTCTTAGTATTTTTCGGACAGTTCCATGCAATGTGACCAGCTTCATTGCATTTGAAACAGGTTCGAGTCTCTTTTGGATGAAACACTCCAGTTCCATTCCCCTTTTCTTCTCAGCAAGAAACTCCTGGTTTGATTGTTTCCAGAATGGTTTCTTCTGTTCTTCTTCAGCACTTCCTCCTGAAACAAATTTTGTGTTTGTTTTAGAATTTTTTTCATTTTTATAATTTTTAGGTGGAATGAAACCCAATCCTTTCTTTTTGTAGCTACCATTATGGTTTGGTTTCTTTTGAAAACCAGAACCAGAATTGTAACCCTTTTTCTTGTTTAAACGTTGTTGAACTCTTGAAGTGTATTTTTTAGGTTTTCTAGTAAGATTTTAGTCTTTTATTTCAGAAAAATTAATTTCTGTCATTTTGAAAACCTTTTTGATCATTTCAAATCTAACACTTCTTATTGGAAACTCTTTGTCAGAATATAATTTGTCAGAATCATTTAAAGTGTATGCTACTTCAAATGTTTCATCATCCAAATTTGCTTTTGATAACAAAAATTCTTTACTGTATGCCCTTTTAACCGAAGATTTTGGACTGTTGACTGACGAACTTGAACCTCCAGACTCAGACTTTGACTCAGACTCCTCATCAGTATCCAACACCTGATCGACCACCTTTTTAATTAACTCAGACTCATGATCAGTGTCAGACGATGTGAAAGTAACGTCAATGTTTTCTGGTAAATCATCAGTTGTATCGGTTTTTAGCTTTATATTGACTGCTTTTTCGACTTGCTCCTCATTTGGTTTTCTGGGAGAATAACCTTCCCAGATTGGAGGCGGACACTTGTTATAAGTAACACTCGGTTTCTTACCAGTATTCTTCTTCTTAAGCTTCTCATCATCTTTAAAGGCTTCAAAACCTGCAACAGTCGGATAAATTCGATCAATAAGATAATCAGAACTAGAATAACTCTGCAATAATCGTCTGATTCTCTCATTTTCAATCTTTTCAGTTTCCAACTCTTGCTTCCACTTAGCACTTTCTTCGATGTAGAAGTTTATAGCTTTCTGTTTTGTCATCATCACAGCATTCATCATCGTTAGTGCTTGTTCTCTTTCAGAATTTGTTTTTTAAAGACCAATTACAGTTTTGTTCAAGACATCATAAGATTCTTTCACATAGTTGAGATTGAACAGTAATTGTTCCTTAATCTTCTCAAACTCTGCCAGCTTCTCATCTCTAGCTGCACATTCCTTGCAAGATTCCAAACACTTCAAACAAGGCTTGATGACTTCAACAATCTTTTCAACTTCAATAATTTTCTCAACTTCAATCACCTTTTCTGCTTCATTAACCTGCTCAATCTCAACAATCTTTTCATCAACACTGTTAGCTTCAACATTCTGAACAACATTTTCAGACTTCATGTCTTGTTGTACTTTTGCAGCTCGTTTCTCCTTCAGCTTCTCCAAGCGATCTGCAAAATAAAAATGAAAACTTTCAGGAGAGAGATGAGATTTTGCAATATTAATATGTTTTTCTTCTTCATCATCACTACTGCTGTCATCAGTTGGTGATTGATCAAACTCAATTGACTTTTCAGCATTATCATCCGAAGAACCAGAATCAACTGGTGTTTGATCAAAAACAACTTCCTTTTCTGAACTTTCATCACTTTGTGAACTTTCATTTGAGCTCTGTGAGCTTTCTTTATATGCAACAGACTCTTTCTCCACATTCTTCACAGTCTCACCAATAGACTTCATCCATGTGGTAAACATATCTGGTTCTTTCACAATCTTTGCAATGAAAGCTTTAAAATCTCCTCTTTCATCTACAAACATATCCCAGCTAAAACCTTCAGGTAACTTTTCGTCGTCTTGAAAATTCCAGTTAAAGTTCTCTTGATTCCCCAGACATGCTCTTTTTGAATCCTCAATCACTTTTCTACCATGTGCCACTTGTGGTTCTTGTAGTTGTTGTTGACCGACTTGTTGATAAATGGCTTTCCGGTAGTAGTCATCTTTTCCGAATGGATTCTTCACATCACTATCTTCCCGGTTCTTGCATTCCCTCTTGAAATGACCTTTCTCCCTGCATCGAAAACAAGTAACTTTAGATTTATCAAAACCTAAAGTAGAAACATGTGCATCAAGAAAATCATTTCTTCCAGTAATCAGCTTGAACTTTTTAGCTCATCTAAGAACACAAGCTAGACACCATTTAATGTCCATGAGCTCCATCTCTTCAGCATCTATCTGATCGTAATCCTCCTTTGTAAGCATAAGATTCCCGATCCGCCCTGCAACCAAACCTTCATAAGAGAGTAATACAGAACCAAGTAATGCCATGTGATCTTTTGCAATCTCTTCAGAAAAACTTTGACCATCTGGAAGATTCAAGGCAATGTTGCATTGTATCACATAACCACTTCCACTTTTCGTACTTGAGAACTGAAACTTGAATTTGAGCTATTTGGATAGACACTTGGATATGAAGAGAAACCACTACTGCTTTTAGGACTTTGATCAACATTTTCAGTAGAATCTCCAGCACTAAACGCAGTTTGTATCTTTGGGCTTCTTTCAACTTCTGGAACACTGCCTTTGTAATACATTTTTACGTCTTGTTGACCACTTGGACTGTTCATCCTAGCGATCTTCTGCTGTTCCAAATCTTGACCCTCAATCTTTTCGATAAACTGAGAAATCGTTAACCCATCATAAACCCCAGTGTTCTTCAAAATCATCAAGTATGTGCCCCATTCTTTCTGTGGTAAAGCGTCGGCTAACTTGTCTACCCACTCTTCATGATCTTTTGTTATACTCAGCATTGACATGGATCTCACCAAGTGACAGTATCGTTCAATCAGCTTCTTCGTATCTTCTCCCGGTAAACTACTGAACAGATCAAACTCTTTCTTGAGCAACGCCTTCTTGCTCTTAATCATGTTCTCACTACCTTCAAACTTAACTCGAAGAGCATCCCAAATTGATTTTGAAGTCTTATCATGTTGTAATAACACAAAAATGTCTTCTTTGATGGCTTGTTGAAGCAAACTTATCATCATCTTTTCAGCAAGATACATATCTCGTTCTTGATCACTAAACTCAGAAATTGTTTTTACAACTTGCAAATCAGTACGTGGTAAAACATATTTCTTCAAAATACACTCCCATGACCTAAGATGGTTTGCCTGGACCCAGTTTTTGAATATGTCTTTCCACCCGTAGTACTCTTCGATACTCATCAGTTTCGGGGGTTTTTGTAACGTTCCGCTCTCGTTTTCCAAGTTCATATTCTGAGCAATGGAAGCCGGAGTAGTCGGGGATGAGGCGAACGCATTGTAGAACTCTTCACTCATGATTACGTATCACGTTTTTCAAAACAGTTACTTTCGAGCAGAATTAACCCAGATATAGTTTCGAGCGGAATAACAAACAACACACTCTAGAGCGAAATCACCAAAATGAAGTTTGGATCAAAATCAACAATATAGTTTTCTGGAGTGAAATCACAACCTACTTTTGGAGCGGAATCTAAAAAATGATGTACTGGAGCGGAATTAACAAGTATGTTGAGGCGAAATCAGCAGTTTGGCAGCCTGGAGCGAAATCAATAAGAACTTTCGAGCGGAAACACTCAGAATCTGTACCCTGGAGCTAAATCAGACTTCTCGAGCGAAATCAGAAACTGTCCAGTTCGAGCGGAATCAGTTCGGGGGTCCGTTTTGTTCATTTTTACTGTGAATTTTAGTCTCAAACTTTCAAGGCTTTTTTAATAGTCACTAATACACAGTCTGTGAAAAATTTATCAGATTTTGACCATTAAAACTTCCTGAACTGATGAAAGAAGGTGTAGAAGATAGAAAATGCAAACAAAATCAGCTGTAATCTGCAGAACTCCTCCTCCTGAGCTCTGATACCAATTGTAGGATCATGTAATTTACCCGAACGAGTCGTTCAGAGAGATTCTGATCTATTTCAGGTGCGGAAAACAAGAAATAGACTTAGATACAGCAAGCAATTCACTTTAAACACTGATTATATTGATTTGACAGCAAATACAATCAGTCCTCACACCGGCAGCACCTCGGTATGGAATTTGATAACTGTTCCTCTGATTTCAATCTAAACGACTATATATAGTCGTCTTGATTCCGCTCGAAAGATACCAGAACCAGTTGGAGCGTAATTAGCAACATTGTGATTCCGCTCGAAACTGTTTCGGGCAGAATTATCATTTAGAGCTTGGAGCGAAATCAGCTTCTTACACATACAAATTTTCCTATTTTCTTGATCTACTAGCCCTGATCTATACAATCTAATCTATGACTTGATACAGGACGAAGTCGACAGATGCATGCACTAACATTACTTATGTGTGTTTTCCGGCCAACGCGCTGGGTGATTGCTTCTTTTGTTGACATATGTTGTTCCATCGTCTTCGATTTTCATTTTACGTCTTTCTGACTTTTGGTTTGTTAGGTTTGTTTGTTACTGATATTACTGGAAGTTTTACGTCATGCTATGCTTATTGTTACGTTCGTCTATAAGAAAGATGCGTTTTAGGTTTTTTTTTACAATCGGCTGATGATTTGGGTCAGTGGCGAAGCTTGAAAATTTTCACCGGGGGGTCGGAAGTCAACGAACCTAAAAATTCTATATACCTAAAAAATTCTATACGAAACGTACATACATAACACTACTGAGAGAAAAGTTCGGGGGTCCCCCCTTGAAAGCTACGCCCCTGTTTTGGGTTAATCGATTGCTTTTGGTGGTTCGTATCCGATGTTGAATTTGATGATGTTTTGTTGGGTTTTGTGTTCTAATGTGCGATAATATCATTGAATATCTTCAAAAGTAGTAGGTTTTTGTTTCTTTTATGTTGATTTGATGATGATGGTTACTATTCAGTATTTAGAGACTGTTTAGACTAATTGGTTTGTTATATGATGCCCTGTTAACGCATTGTTTGTTGGCTCTTACTGTGTTGATGTATAATTGGTATATAAGGATAACTGTTTAGTTGTCCGAGACTGTTTTAGTTTTGCGTTTGGTTATATGATGGTATGCTTTTGAGATTGTTTTTCGAAAGCTATGTAATGAAGGGTATACAGTCGATGAGGGGGGGTTCTTCAGTCGTCTGAGACTATTTATGTTTTTTGGTTGGGTCTGTGATGATTTGCTGAGACGATGGTTGCTTACAATCTATGAGTTGTTGGTTATTCAGTTGGTGTGATGACTCGGTTGTTGTATGGTACTTCCTAGATTGAGTCTGTGTGTCTGTGAAGCTATGTTGACACACACAAATTTCGTGGTAAAAGTGAATGCAGAGAAATCTTTTAGTTGATTCTTTTGAAAGGATTATGGTGTGCCTCTGATATCTAATGCTTTCATGGGATTTTTTTGTAACATATTAGTTACAGATTTATCTTTTACGTTGTTTTGTTGTTGTGTCTGTTTTCCTAATGACGAGATCGTGATATTGATTGGTTGTAGTAATTGGACTTCATAGATCCACTTTATATCTTGACAGGGCAATGTAGATGGAAATTGTGTTGTAAGAAGATTTTCTCTACACCTTTTCTAACTACGATTGCAACCATGGTACATTAGGATGAAGGTGAATTCCGTTACTACGATTCAGAGCTTTTGTTCATACTTTTTAGTGCATACATTTTGCTTTTGATTTGTTAAAGAAATTTATTCTTTGAGTTCATCATATGAAGTTTTTATTCATATTGGAATCGGAAAAACATGAATACTGTCGTTGGTGGATCTCGAATCTCCGCTGCGTACTTTCCCAATGGCCTTCGTCTTACTCCTCTGTTGTGTACCTTCACCTCCTCAGCGGACTCTGATTCCTCCGAATTGTTCTTTGAATGAGATTTTTGGGTTCTATTGTTAACAGATCCGGGTACTGTAAGGTTTATTGAGAAATCAATTACAGGTTGTTCCTCAGAGGTAAGGTAATCGGATATTGTGAGATGAGATTCGGAATTTGATGTTTTGTAGTAACTGAGGAGGTGATGTCTGATGAAATTGAGAGTTGTTAGTTCATCAAAAGTTGCCATTGATAGGAATGATTAGAGAGATACCAAAAGTGAAAGTAGAAGGAAGAGTGAAAGGGTTTATATATGGAAACGAAAAGTGGAAAAGGGAGCTTCAGTAGCAGGTTCGTGGACCCTAGATGGAAAGTCTGGTGTAAGTGGATAATTGGAATATTGTTTATTGTTTGAATTAACATCATATTTTATTTCTAATAAAATATATAAAATTAAAGTAACTACTGCATTGTAAAAACAAGTGGCCTGGTGGTTAAGAGGTTTGGCTTTTCTCCTTATTTGTGTCATTTTGGTGGATTAACGTAATAGCAGATAGAGTCTAGCCTCCTTGTAGAGATGTCAGACTCTATCATGAGTCCACCCGGGTTTTCGTTCCACCGTGTTTTACGCCAGAGAGTTCT
Source organism: Helianthus tuberosus (assembly GCA_030545235.1). Lineage (NCBI taxonomy): Eukaryota > Viridiplantae > Streptophyta > Magnoliopsida > Asterales > Asteraceae > Helianthus > Helianthus tuberosus. The sequence goes on along the minus strand of CM060414.1, from coordinate 146,319,272 downwards.
GCTCTTGTGGTGGCACAATGACTGTCAAGTGGCAGGCTGCGGTATGGTTTTCTCGGAGCAACGTCCAAGCCAAACTCTGAAGCCAGCGTGGGCCCAGTTAAGACAACATAGTCTTGCCGGAGTGGGGCAACGTGACTCTCCAATTTGAGGAGTGCGATAGCCTAATACAAGAAAGTTGTTCTTTAAAAAAAAAAAACTACTGCTTTGAAAACATAGTATTTTACGATTTTAGGTGTTTGAAGTTGGTTAGTATAGCGAATAGATTTTAATAATTAAATTAAAGATCTAATGAGGGAAGATTTACCTTTAAAAAGCTGAATTTTTAAATCAAATATGTTATGAATGCAGACATTCAGGCCCATAGGCCAAGCCTGACCTAATGTTAATGGGCTTTAGGGTTGTTGTTGTATTGATCTATATATATATACTAGGCTAATGCCCGCGCGATGCGCGGCTTCATCCAAAACCATATTATTTCCTTTGAAATATAATATTTTGTACATACACATACATTGGAAGAAAAAAAAAAAAAAAACAATTCAAATTCCGGAAAAAACTTCCTTGTAGACTACATTTGTTGTTTTACTCGTTACATTCCCATCTTTGTCTAGTATAAGCAACTTCACACCGCCTCTGCTTTTAACTCTTGATAACGCAACATAAAGCTGACCATGTGAGAAAACTGGATATTTCAAATACAATCCAACCGTCGATAGAGATTGTCCTTGACTTTTATTTATAGTCATTGCAAAACATACATTTATAGGGAATTCTCGTCGTTGAAACTTGATAGGAATTATTTTATTCGACGGTGTTAAACTAATTCGTGGAATAAACGTTCTGGTCCCTATGTTTCCTCCGGATATAATCTCCGCCTCTATAACATGTTTATAAAGTTTAGTAATCCGTAGTCTCGTACCGTTGCACAAACCATTTTGTTGATCGATATTACGAAGCAACATTACAGGTACACCAACTTTAAGGACTAATCGATGATTAGGCAGACCAGAAATTTTTAAACCATTTAGAACATCGGGAGAATATAGTCTCGCATTTGCTTCATTCTTTCCTTGATCAGTTTGACAAATACTATCAGAACTCAGATACTCCACTTCATCGCCAGGAAACGAATCAAGCAAATTTTCATTTATTTCTTGAACAACCTCGTTTGTTGGTGCCAGTATAGCTCTTTCAGCAAAATAATCTTTCTCTTTGTACAGTTGAAGAAGCGAAGGATATACAAATTCGATCAGGTCTGACATAGGATCCTCAGAACACTTGATTAACAAATCTTCAGGAATATCTATAACCACCTCACAATCATCACTGTCACCGATCTTTCCCTCGCCCAAGTCAAGTAACCAATCCGCAAAAGCTTTAATCTCCTCTATATCAGATGCGTTCGCTCCTACAGTTAACCTCATGTTTTTGGTTAACGTAAGGACCTTGCAAGTACTCCAAATATACGACGACGTGATTGAAGCATTAACGATATCTCGCCTACTGCCATTTGGTACAACCGGAAGTATTTGTCTAAAGTCACCACCGAAGACAATAACTTTTCCACCAAATGTCATCTCACATTTGAAGATATCTTTCATTGTTCGGTCAAGTGCTTCAAACGCATGTTTATGATTCATCGGTGCTTCATCCCAAATGATCAATTTCATTTTCTTCAATAAATCAGCAACGTCATCATCGGGTTTAATAAAACACATCGAGGTTTCTGTTAAATTTAGAGGTATATGAAACCTTGAATGTGTAGTACGCCCACCAGGTAACAACAGAGATGCGATTCCACTTGATGCAACATTTAGTACAATATCGCCTTTACATCTAATAGATGCAGATAATGTCTTCCAAAGAAACGTCTTACCAGTACCTCCGTAGCCATATACGAAGAACAAACCACCCGCATTACTATTAACTGCTTCAATTATCTCATCAAACACTAAACGCTGCTCATCGGTTAGGCTGCTTAAATTATTATCAAATTCAATGGCAGTAGCGCTTACATCGTACCTAAGCTCGTCAGCAATTAAACGGTTGTCTGCTGAATATATTGATTCACTGTCGGGTTGAGGCATAGACGGAAACCGACTTAAACTTGAGTTGTTACGTAATAAGTAACGCTCAATTTCCAACAACGTTAGGTTCCTTATTTGTTCTTCTGGAAGAGACAAACCTATTAAAATTATGTAAATAAATTATCAAATTCTTGTAAATAAAAAATAAAATTAATTAAAACTAATCTGTAAAACATAACTGACAAAATATTAAATAACAATTTGCGTACCTTCGATATTCAAAAGCTTTTGCCGATTGTATAAAATTCCATCCGCAAGGTACTCCCATGTGTTTTCCCAAACATGTTCAGGCTTTGATAGTGTATTAGACGCCAACATTGTAGCAAACAGATTATGAAGATAGTAACAAGAACCTGTGTAGTGCGCCTCTTTGATAGCTTCTATATACTCCTTGTCGTCGTCTAAAAGGCCTCTAGCATAACACGCATCTCTAAATGTTGGGAAGACTTGTCCATTCACAGTACGAATGTCTTCAAAAGACTTAGGACCTACTACCTTATTAAGAAGAATTCTTAAAAAGTATGCCTCGCCCATAAAAGGATTCACACAATGAATACGACCAATGGTTTTGCCTATAATGCGTTTATCCCATGTCCTTTCGTCCTTCTTCCAAACAAATTTAGTTGGGAACTCAACGTAAGTAAGGGTGCGTGCCAACGGATCTTTTTCGTTCTTTTCCATCCACCCCAAAAACATCGTAGAAGAAACAGAAGGTTTTTGTAGAACACTATCAAGTTCGTCGTCAGGGCCATATACAACGTTTTGTTTACACGCCACGTAGGGATTTGTTAAAGGTGTGGTTGGCAAAATACGTCCATCCATGTTATTGATATAAGAGGATGAACGAATCGGTGTTACGACATGGCAAACATTTGTATCGGATAATGAAACGTTGGATGAACGAATGACGTTTTGTGAAGTGGACGATTTATTATTTGCATTTCTTCTTTTATTGTCCAAATACAGTTTCCTTAACTTTCTATGTTCAGCATAGTCTTGATGCTCAACTTGATTATGATCAACTGAAGAATAAAATGCATATAGTACTTTTTTAAGTATTTATAAAAAAACAATCAATTCATTTCTAAAAAATTGCAAACATTACCATTCGTAATGTTAGACAAAGGTCTTCTACCAACAACACCTACAAAATTTTAAGTAAAATTAACATTACTTAACATAGTTACCTAATATATTATTTTTTATTGTATTTGTAAACAAAAATAAAACTAAAGTACATACTATTGGAAGGTTCAACACCAATAGGAAGTGGAAATGAAGGTAAAGGTTGACGTTTTGCACGCTTCGGCATATCCTAAAATTGTATCATATATAACATACCAATGTATTAAAATGAGTATTAGAACAATATAAACGTACAAGTATAATGTAAAAAGATAAAACTTACGTGTATGAGAAATGACCAAACGTCAAAACTTCAAAAATGATGAATGTGGGGAGAGAGTTTTCTGATTAGACTTGTACAACCTTTAGTATAAAACATTGAGTGTGTATTATGAATAAGAGTAGAGGTTCTTATAGTATTGGAAGTGATTATAAAAAAGGAAACTATAAATTTTTTAAAAAAATTTCGGTTATAAATGTAAAAAAGGAAACAATTTACCATTAAAATTAAATGAAGGTAAATCTATAAAATTTAATGGCGGATTTTTTTTAAAAAATTTTATAAATTGTCGGTTATACAATTTATAAAAGGAAACAAATTCATACAAATTATTATCTTTAGATAAATTTAAAAAAAGTGGAGGTTTATTATACAGTTTTATATATAGTAGTTACATAATGATTATAGTAATTACATAATGATAGTAATTACATAATGATTACAACAAATTTTTTTACATAAAATCGGTTAATAAATTTTTTATTTACAGTTTAAATATTAAAAAAATATTATAAATAGTTTTAAAAATTATACTTTCTAAACACAATATAAAGTAACAAAAGGTAAAGTTTAAAGAAGTATAAGTAATAGGAAACATTCCAAACCAACCATATGTCTCAACTAAAAAACCAATCATATGTCTCAAATAAAGAACCAACAACCCATGCATAAAATGAAAAACCAAACAACCATATGTTTAAAATCCAAAATCAAACAAACAAACCAACCATGACAAAACAATCGAAACCAATCTAACACGCAAACGAAACCAAAGCAGCAATATTCGGAAAAAAATAAATTGTTTTTCTTAAACCTACTTCAACGATGAACTACTTCTCCAACTTTGGAACCAGTAAAATCGTTTCATCATCAACTTGAACATCCGAGACACCAGCCTTTTTAACCTTTGTTGATGATAGAGATGTGCTTTCTTCAACTTCATACACGTCAGCAAGGTTACGTTTCTATTCCGAAGACGAAGTCTTAGAACAATCTTTAGATGTGCAATCGGGTGTGAAGCTATCACCAATAGAATCCACGGCATCCTGAATGATATATTCAAAATTAGAAAGTATATAAAATGTTTAAAACATTTGGTATTTTGTAACATTAACTTAAAATACATACCTTTAGAGCAAAAGGGTTTTGAGTTGACATATCACTAAGTGAAACATCAGCAGACGCCTCGTCCACACCCTACAATTCAAAAAAATAATAAGGCTAGACACAATAAAACTAATAAATGTTGTAACATAACTATAATTCTAAGGTTTGTAAGTGTTAACCTGATCAGCTGGAATTCGGCTCTCCAAGGACTCAATGATTGCTGCATCATTCACCAACTTATGAACATCATAACCATCAATATGGTTGTCAATATTGAATTGACTAATTTGAATCTTGAAGGCAAACTTCTTATCAATCAAAGATTTAAACTGATGGGGAATGGTTTTCTCTTGCAAAGATGCCTAATATACATGAATCAAATTTTTTTGAAAACAACATAGAAATAACATTTAAACATTAATAATATGTAACTTGTATATGAATTTAAAGAAAGGACTGATGTGAAATACGTTACCTGATCCACTTTACACTTCTCAAGCAATTGAATTGTAGTCATACCAAACATTTTTCTAGCTTCACGGTCGAACAAAGTCAAAGAGGCAATAGCTGCATAATCTTGTACTCTTATCGGAATCCTAAAACTAAATGCACAAAAAGTAATTCACAAAATAAATACATTTTACATTCCTAAAGTAAAATAAAGTCATAAATATAATATAATTACAAATAATATTAGTAACTTACATCGGCGTCGCAACCACAACCTCCTTAGGACAATCTTGATTTGAGCAAACTAAAACCTGTTTAAACGTCGGTTCTTCAGCACGGTCTTCAGCATCCTCAATGACCAAAGTTGTCTCAACCTTCCGAGTGCACTCCTCACAACCAAGGTAGTACCAATCTTCTTTATCATCCACACCCATGATCGTACCAAGAACTATGACCTCGCAAGGCTGAAATTATATGTAAGACATTAGAGTTATAAAAATGAATTTTTGAAACAAATTTGTGTAATGTATTTACTTAAAATATTAAAAAGTAGACACAAACCTTATCCAAGAGCGTAATATCACGGAAATTGGAAAACGGATGCTTCACTAAAAGGTCATCCGCAACGCTTATGCTTCTAGATGAACCAATTGATTTCTGACCATTAGAAGATGTTTTACATATCTTCTCAACAAACCTGATTACAATAATGGAAGCAAAAAAATTTAACAACATCAATAAGTAGTTCATATTATTTTAGAAACTGTTTACTTTGTTCTAAATGAACGAATCTCCTCTATGTCAGCATTGATAAACAACCTTGTTATATGGAAAGCATTAGATAGCGACGTCTTCCCTGTGTAAAAAAATTAATATCAGATATTAGGATATTCAACTTCGTAAATGATATAAAAATTTTATAAAATTAAAAAAGTATTTAATGAATTAATACCTTTATACTTGTTGAAACTACCAAACTGCACAAGCAGAACAACATGAACTTCTTCTTTATGACTCTGAATGTAACCAAACATCTCATCGCAATACTCATCCCATAAAGTGCAGTTTAACTTGATACCCCTACATAAATACAAAATAAACATATAAGAGGATATCATGTAATAAAAAATATATAACACTAAAGTTACAATAAACTTAATTTAGAATTTAATTAACAGACTCTTCATCCAGCAATTGCAAGTTCATGTATTTGCTATCTTTTCCCATCTTCGTTTTGGTCATCTCTGGTTCAGACCACTCATCTACATATCCAATAAAATCTGAAAAAAAAATTGATTAATAAATAATGTAATCAGCACAAAAAAAAATCTATATTTATATATTTCTTAATTTAGCATGTTTTTGTTATATATGATGAAGTACAAACCAACTCGATACTTGACATCGACTTCACCGCCTTTAATGGACTCAAAAGATGCTAACCGAATACCATATAAACTTCCATCAAAGTTCTCACACTTTTTAACAGATGTATCAAAGTTTAAGCTAATAGCATGTTCCTTATCAAAGTGTTTGAAATTTGACTTAATGACAGAAAGTTGAGATTTATAAATGTAATAAGACTCGTTTTCATTAAGCAAAATTTCATGTTTTTTCATAAACTTGCTCTAAACAGTTGCCTGCATCCTGGTACCCTAATAAAAACAGAAAAAAATTGGTAAGTATAGACAAAAATATAAAAAATAAGGTACATTTTAAAAAGCAAATGACATTCAAACCAACCTGCTCATCCATGACCACCATTTCAGTACCAAGGATTTCTCCTTCTCTTTTTGGATTCACACGAATCCAAAGTCTTAACACCTTGATTTTGATGGTAAACAACTTGGATCTCCAATCAAGATTGTTTAAGAAAGTAACATTATTTTCATCCATTTGTATGATATTTGAGCCGAACTGAGTTGATTAATGTTAGAAAATAATTCGTAATTAAATCAAATGAATGTATTAACTAAATATATATAGAAATTTAGTTTACTTATTTTTGTAAAGTTAAAAAATTTATTAGAAAACAAAATTTTGGCCGAAATTAAAGACATTATTATTTTTAGAAATGGGTTTACATTTCTAAAAAAACTACAAATCACAAAAAGATTTAGGAATTTATTTATTGAAGTTAATTGATTAATTAAATATGACATGATTGTAATGGTTTACAAAACTTCAATACAACATATTAAAAAACGATTCTTACTTTCCATCATTAAAAACAAAACTTAGGAATGATTTATTAAAAACTTAAATAAAACGGCCAAATATAAGATGGTAAATATATGCGTGTAAAAAAGGAAACAACATAAATTCAACCTAATTATAGGTAATCCTATAGAATGTGGCCGTTTTTTTTAAATATATATTGTGGGTTACAAAATTAAAATAGGAAACAAAATCATACGAAACTTTATTTTTATATCAGTTTCTTTTTGAAAAGTGGCGGCATAAACAATTTTTTCAAACAAATTACGTTAATGAAGTTTAATATGATCACTAATTTTCTTAATTATCAAACTAACAAAACATAAAATTTCAAAAAAATGTTGATTACACTAAAAATAGGATACTAATAAAAAACATGTAGAAAAAAAAAAAAAAACAGAAACAAAGTCTAGTCATATAAGCATTCAAAACTAAGTACTTCGGCCACAAATATAAAAGGCCCAAAAAAAGTATCACCAACATCTACCATGACATCAGATATACGTACCAACCACACCAAAAACATACCACTAAATGTATTCTAACGATGAACAGTGTATGCAAAAAAAATACTACCAAATAATACCATGTACCTTCACCAACTCAGTTATAAAGCAACATACCTTTACTTTTAACAAAAACCATCTGAAACGAAGAACCAAATACCAACCGTTTGTCTCTAACAAACTCTCACATACCGGTAACATTGAATCGCAGACAGCATTGTGAGAACTCCTTACCAATAGCCACATTCCAAGTTTGACCAGCGCTGTCCTTGATGGTCAAATCCATCTTTCGATCCAATCCATGAGTTTGTGCCCACTTCTTCTTCAAACTCTACAAATCAGAATATAAAATTAAATAATAGATACCATTAAATCTGGTTTTCCTACAACTAATGACTTCAACTGGATTTACAAAACATACATTAATATTATGAAAAAGTAAATAATAAAAACTTACATAAACGTTGTCAACAACAAAAGTAACCGGTACTTCGTCATCAACACTCTGTTCAAATACAGGCGCAGCAACCGCATTAGGCACCTCATCATCAGACACTTAAATTAAGTCATCAATTGGTTCTTTTTTTTTTTTTTATAACACACACTTCAGGCGGGTAAGTAAGAAGGGCAGGCTTACAGCTAAACACACTCAAATCAAAAATCTTAAAATCAACCATTTCTAAAACCAACAAATGATCAAAATCGAAATACACTATTACAGATTCTAATTAAAAGAAACTGTACACAGGAATTAAACACCTAATCGGCTACCAACAACAGTAACATCAACAAATAACAATACATGAACAACGAATTTAAAACCCTAAAACACAAAAAAAAAACCCAAACATCAAAATCGACTATTAGAGACCATAAAAAAGAAACTGTACAAATGAATTAAAACCCTAATCGGCTATGACAATCAGTAACATCAACTACTCACAAACGAACAATCTAACAAAACCATTGAATCTGAAAATCGAATCAAAGAAAACGAAATCTTATGTAACTGATGGGGTTATCGGAATGAAGCATGAATAACGTCGATGAAGAAAGTTACCTAAAAAGATTGGTTATACCTCTTCACTAAATCACCGATTTGATCCGGCCAATGTGATTTCCTGCAAAATTAGCCATATTAAAACATATAATCGATCATGAAATACTATAATTAGATAGTACCATAGATGATCTGACTTCAAATCCGATGAGTCTTGAACAAAATTATTGGATCGATTATAGTTCCTGTGTTCGCCGTGTTCGTTCAGAGAGGAAAAAAGAGAGAGAGTTCGATTTAGGGTTTTGAGAGGAGAGAGATTGTGATGAACGTAAATGAGAAACACTTCAATCCTCAACTATGAGGTGTGCCACATAGATGCTGACATGTCTGCTTAGTTGGCTTGCACCATTGGGTGACATGTGTCCCCAATGGTTTGCTTTATTAGATATATAGATATGATATATGTACATGAAATAGGGTAGAATGAAATCTTTTTCTTATGTTTGCTCTCTTGTTTATAACACGTTATCAGCACGATTGCTCTCTTACAACAGTTTTTTTTAATCTCATTCTTTTTCACAAAATTATCATGGGAGATCCTTGACAATCTTTTGAAGATCCTTTTTGGTTATTGCTAGCATTGTGAAAAAATCAAGCGAGCACCGTAGATAAAAACCGAAGGAGAGTTACTAGGATAGGTGATGGTTGTAATGGCTACGTTGCAGTCACAACTCACAATCTCAAGAAACTATGGCATGTGCCCACAGTGATAGACACCGAATTCTTCCGTTTTCCTTTTTAGTCGGCAACCAGGTAACAACTAATTCCCTTTTAGTAATATATATTCTGATCATAGCACAAGCTAGGTAGTAGCTAAGTTTTAAATGAAAATATAATGTTGGGTTTCTGACCGTAAATTTAAATGGTGGTCGGAGATCTGTTATAGATCTCGATTAAAACCTACTCAATCAATTGGTATGTTACCTTCCATTGTGAATTCGAATATGTGATGCAACATCCAAAAGTTTTTTTTACGGTAACACGATCGGTTGTTCGTGAGGGCTGAAGAAAATGGAGTGGCATGTAACCGTAACAGCCGGAAAATTTTTCGTATTTACTTGATTTTCCTTCCAACGGTTTTTCCTTAATTTTCCCTTATTATAATGAAAAAAATATCAAATAACCGTTGGTGCAACTTTTTAGCAACTGAGACTATTACTTTAAACTTAATACATTATATATTTTTTTTCATTACATGAGTCATGCATTAACATGGGGCATTGAATAAATTAATGCTCTCACGTAACTTAACTAAAAATGATATAAAACCCAATGATATTCATGACGGTTTTTTTACAAACCGTTATCCACTGCAATACAACCGTCATTCTGTTTAATTGAGTAGATAACTCTCAACATTAAAATGGCACTATTATTATTGCAAAAAAAAAAAAAAAAAAATTGGCGCCCCTCGTGACTTATTGGCAAAAGCCCAAAGTCCCACATGCACTTTACTGGCAAATAAATGACACCTTTATTAATTTAATTTCATAAAACAATGTAACTATACACCAAATTTTTTTTACGGTAGTTGACCCAAAACCGATAATTGAAAATTTGATAATTTAATTTAAATTTTAAGTTAGATAATTATGGGGCAATCATTTTAAATTATAAATAAATTGTCACATTTAATGTAGTAAATGGTATTGAAGGCATGCTTTATATGCATAACAACGGTTTCTACATAACTCACACAATGGTTCTGAATAGTCACTAAACTCGTAACCGGCACTTATATTTCATTTTCGGCTATAACTATAATCAATTAATTAATTAATCCATTTAATAAAGGTAGTTGACCCAAAACCGATAACACACCTGCCCGTTATAACAACCAAGTTCGCCATTCCTGCGTCACCTAACTTGGTTAATATATTACAAGAATACCTATTCAACGAGTTAATCCAATACCACTACAAATGTTGATAATCACTAAAATTACCAACACTTTCTTCAATCCTCGGAAATTCAATTGTTTTTTTTTTCTTCTAGACATGACAAGCAAATTAATATGAGCTTAATCTCTTTAACACTCACACACACATATATGTATACGCATAATGTCCTAGGATTGTGTGTGATTTATATATGTAATTGATATGCATATAAATTGTGAATAATTAACATGCATATAACTTGCTTATGGGTAGATATTACGGATTTCATTTGTTTAGCAATACTTCTGTTGGTCTCATTGTTTTAGATAGCATATATGTTATATGTATTGCCTTTTGACAAGTTAAATGTGCTAAACAAATTAATACAAATTTCATTGGTAGCTGGTTACCAAACAACTACGCCGAGATAAACATTGTTATGCTTTAGTGATTTGATATTTCAGCTTGTTACAATGCTATGCATAGTCAACATAATTAATTGTATGGTTATTCTTCTAATTGCTTGTTGTTGCTAAACAAATATTAATAGACATTGATATAGTCATTAGAAATGTGCCCTCACATGAAAATGATGAAAAATAGCTATGAAAATAATTAGTGGACTTTAGCTTAAGTAAACTACTCTGATGTTAGTTACTTAAATTGATAGATAATAATTCATTTGAGTTAGTGTTGATGCTCATTTATACTTATACTGAATTTCACATGAATCCTAAATCAATGTTGAGAACCCGAAGTTCTCCCAAATGTATACAAAGTCCTGTTTGTTTTAATAACGATTTTTCAAGTTCAACCCAAACTTTAGTTCATCGCACTTGGTGTTTTTGGCTAACATATAGCCTAGTGATGGAAAACCTTATGAATAGTACATGTTTTCCCTCTAAACAAAGGCTAAAACTGTAATATTTCTCCTCCATGACGTATTCTAGACGTGTGAAGATACCCGATCGACATGTTTGACCACCAGAAGTTTGTCATCCTTTGAAAAGCTTGCTATAAATCTTCTCGACATCCTCCTGATGCAGCAATACCGAGAATGTGATTTCACAAAATGCTCGGATGTAAATGTTATAATTTGTTAATGTCACAAGAGGAGCAAAGGATTATCGACCGCAGTATAGGCCTTACGTGTGGATGATCATGAAAAAAAACTGACATCTATGGCCCAAACGAACATAATATGAGTCGCTTACTAAGAGGCAATGGCGAGAAGGGAAAATACAAACATTCACTTCGTTTCAAATGTGTATTGACCAACCAGTGATACACAAAGACCTTATCATACTCACGTGAATGCATGTATCATACATATGCAAATCTAGAAGCTCCAGTAGAGCGATCACAAATTGAGGTGGCAAATGTCTGATACACATCACAACTAACACTGTCACAAACATAAGTAATATAATTTTTAGTTGTCTTGGTAGAGACGCTAATGATACTATTTCACGTGTTAATAGCATATTAAATGCTCCATAAGAGCATCGATAGTTTACCCGCTGATATCGAATTTTGTAATTCATAATGCATCATATTCTAATGTATACCGAAGAAGTTTATTAAGTTTCCACTATGTTTGAATGAAAAGTCATCACCTTGGAATGGTGTAAAAGAAAATGTACTAAATATCTAAAATCTATATATCTAATAAAGCAAACCATTGGGGGACACATGTCACCCTATGGTTAATGCCAAATAAGCAGCCACCTAAGCATAGATGTGGCATATCTCATAGTGTCCGATTGAATTTGCTTCTCAGATACGCTATACGCTCTCTCTCATTCTCTCAAAATCTATCATACACCCTCTGCGAAACCCTAATCGGCGATTCATCTTCTGACCAATATCGGCGATTCCTCTGCTTTCCCTTTCAATCCATCTGTTTTTGATTCTATGTTTGTTTTGATTCCCTCTGTTCAATCATTCATAAGAATCGGTAAAACCTTTAACCATTCTTTTCATCAGGTATGTGCATCTTTTTTGTTCGGTTACCTATCAGTTTCGTAAGATTTAAGGTTTCAAGTTCATATGTTGTGATTAAAAAATATGATGGTTTTTTTTATGTTGTTTTTCATGATAATGATGATATGAGTTTCGTAGGATTTAGGGTTTCAAGTTCATATGTTGTGATTATAAAATCTGATGGTTTTGTTTATGTTGTTTTTCATGATAATATGATGATATGAGGTATTGGAGTAAACTGCAAAAATTACTGTCACAGGGTAATGCAGTCCAATATTTCCATAGCAGCAGCAGCTCTCTCTCTACTCAAATTGTTCTTCTTCGTTGATTCAATCCAGTCTCCTTCCTTCAAAAAGGTTTGATCTTTTTTTATGTTTATATCAATATTATTGCGATTAGGGTTTCCTCTGCTTCAATCGATTTCTACAACTATTCCTTCGATGTTTGAATCGACGCTTTTTCAAAATCGGATGGTAAGCTTTCTTAACATGTAAGCTTTCTATCCCTATTTTATTTATCTCAATCCATCACTATATTTCAAAACCCTAAAATTGATTTTGTATAATGTTTGTTTCCACAGCCTTTTCATATACAAACATGGATCTAATCGATTACATCTCTCTCATCAAAGACGTTGCAACCAACGATTTTTATTTGGTCAAACACAGGTATATGCTTCTTATATGTTGTAGGTTTGGTATTCAATTTTGGTATTCTTGATTTTATGATGTTGAAAACATTTGGGATTTGTGATTCTAGATTCAGATTCTTGGATTAGGGTTTTTATTTCATCCCAAATCTCATGTTTTTTATATTGTAATAAAGTTTTGATTTTGGGTTTCATGATTGCTCGCCCGGGGTTGCTGAAAGCTCTGTTAAAACCCTAAAAAAGTCTCAGATCTCTATACAGGTATTAAAACAAATCTCCATACAAGGTATTAAACAGAGTCTTTATGCATACTTAAAACAAATTAGTATCAATGGTGAAGATCCACATTTGCTCTCTTATTTAATAGTAGCGTTTGGATTAATATATTAGACTATAGATGTAATTTCACAGTAGTTTTGGCGCGTACAATCACATCAAAATAAGAATGCTCTACTTTTGATACAAAATACTTCTTTTGTACAATCAAAGTTCAATTTAAAAACTTTGACTTTTACATGTAATTAGCATGAGTTCTAATATTTCAGGTGTTTATGCTGGTGATCCATCAAAACTTTGTATGAAAAGAGCATTTAGTAAAGTTTGGAAGCTGGAGAAGAATGGTGGTAGCAATATTGGTGGAGCAATCAAAGCAATTCAAGGGAAAAATAATAGTACCAAGGTCAAAGGTCTAATTCATGATCAAAATCTCAGAGACGTTTAACTCACAGGTCAACGCCTTTGTTACTGTCTATTTTGTGGTACCAGGTATTTTGTGGGGTGTTTGGACATGTTTCTGAAAGTGATTGTGATATTGCATAACCATAATATAAAAATCTATACAAAGTTACCAACGATTGTTTATAGTAATATTGAGTTATCGTTCGAACTTCTGGCTAACGGGTCACTGGACAAAAATGGTAGTGCATTATAGGATGCATTACCTCTTTTGCATACAAATCATATGTTGTTGAAATTATCATTTATATTCCAGTTATGCTTGGATCACCAAATTCCAAGCATTCACTGTCACTTCACGATTCTTCATCATTCGGATACCAGAGTGGTAGCTACAGCAGTTCACGTGGCTCTGTTCATCAGGCCCTAGCTTTTGGATTAATTCGTAATGAGAAGAAATGCACATCTCTTTTTGCAGCCAGAAACAAAACGAAAAGGTAAAGTAGTTTTAGTAGCAGGTTAAATAACAACCCAAAATGGGTTTGGATTAATATGGTAACTGTTTGGTGCACGGAAAAATGGGTCGGGCCCACCTATGAATTTTTTAAATCCATTTTTTTATAAATACTTGCTATAAATATAATTAAAATATTTTAAATTTGACATGTTTTATTTTTTTGGTTTATAAATACTTGCTATAAATATAATTAAAATATTTTAAATTTGACATGTTTTCTTTTTTGGTTCATTTTCTTAGCTTGACCCATTTGACAGTTGAGATACTATTAACCAAAAGACCAAATTTTAGGTAAAGAAGCCCATGTAATTGGTATAATTTTTTGTTGCTGTATACAACTTTAATTCTGGGCTAAAGTAGCTTATGGAGATGAAGGTGACCTTCCTTGCTTTTCTATATTTTCTACCGGCTTGAACTGTTTAGAGTTTATTATTAATTTTGGATTTGGATTTACATGCATGGTGTCTACTAAGAAGTTTGCCTATAATGTGTGGAATGATAATTCAAGTGGGTTCAGACGTTCAGGTTCACATGTATCTTAAGTGACAACTATTCTGACTAACAATTTGTATATGCTCTAATGTAAAAAATCTTTTCTCAGTGTCTAATTTTTTTTATAGAAAGATAATCTCATTCCAAATTAGCAAATTACAAACAAGTGGCAGGTAAACGGGCAACAAGCTGCGCCGTAACCCCCTTTTGAATTGCAAAACCAATCCTACTAAAGACGAAACGACCCTTAAAGGTTGAGAGATTACTATTCACAACCTGTTGGACCCTGTTTAGAAATTCCACAGCCTCTGGGGCTAGGGAACCAAATGTATCAAAAGCGAATGGGATAAACACATGTTGATTCTCTAAACAAGCCTTCTCGTGTTTAGCGACTTTGCTTGATTCCGCTTTCAACGCAGCTTGGCCAGCAGCAAACCCATTATCCCTGAGCCCAACAAGAGGGGACACTCCTGTAAGGTCCACACAAGCGTGTTTTCCCCTGGCCCACCCAAACACAAGAATATCAGCTGGTCGAAGAGTAGACCTCCCATCGAGCGGATCCGTCAGAAAGTTCACCGGAGCCTCCTTTTTCGACGAAATCCCCGCCCGCTTTAAAACATCAAACAGAATATCCCTTACCAAATCATGTCTGTATTTAAAACCAGGCAACTCCTTACAATGCACCGCATGCTCGCCAAAAGTATCTAAACAAACCTTGCGGCAAACTGGGCAAGGCTCATCAACCGGAAACAGAGGGATCATTAGCCGGTACTTAAGAATTGCCCGGTATTCCACTGCCGACATGTGTTGGCCTAGTCCTTCAATGGGGATGACTGTCAGGAAATCCTGAGCATGAGGAGCCCGGAGACAATCGAACACGGCTTTCTGACGAGGGGATAGACTAAACTTCTCTCCCAAACTTTGGACAGTTCTACTAAATAGGGCACTCGCCAAAGCATTCTGGGCGTTAGGAGGGGCGGTGTCCTTATTAGAGAAACCGCCAAGATCGAAATCCGGAAGGGACATATGCATGCAATCTAGCGCACACACATAATCAGAATCTAACCCGACAATACCACAGTCCCGAAGAATGTGGTCCTGCAAACTCCAAGATTGTGCCCTCGAGGCCACGAAAGCATACGTAGATACATCCTCAGCCGAACATAAACCCAAACCCCCAAAACGGGTCGGAAGGGATGCAAGCCTCCATTGAAGATCCCCAAAAAATGGACCCCCGCAAACCACAATATCCTCGATAGCTCTCCTAAGGCCTTTGTCAAAAACCGAAACAGCCTCCCCAACAAACGTGGGTTGGCACGTTCTGAGGCCGAATAACAACTTAGCAACACCCATGCAAGAGCGCAGTAAGAGGAGCTCGCATTGAGGGTCCCGCAGATGTGGAAGATAGCTCATCAGATCCACTGCACAATATGCCCTTTTCACAGCCAAGCTACTGATAAAACCCGCATCCCGACTGACAGCGCCCCCGAGGAGTTTGACACCCAACGCCGGCCTTCCAATCCCACTAGGAAACAAACCCTTTTGCGTCTTAACTCCATTGCACGATGGCCAAAAAACTTCTGTTTTCTTGACGTTAAGTTGAAGCCCCAAACAAGGCCCCTTAGTCCTGATGATTTCTAAAGCTTTAGCCACATCTTTAGCATCTCCTATAATCGTACCATCATCCAAGTACCAAGCATGGAAGAGTAACTTGCATCTATCTCGTATCTGATGAATGAGGGGATGCAAAACTAAGGCAAAGAGAAGAGGCCCTAAGGGGTCTCCCTGCTGAACCCCGGTGGTGGACCAAATATGGTCGTCTCCGACATATAATCTAGCCGGCTGTCCATATAGAAAATCCACCCATAAAGAAATTGACGGGCATCGGGTCCGAACTTCTGACAAAAGGGCGGTTCTATCCACCAGGTTGAAAGCATTAGAGAAATCAACAGTAATCATGGCCAACGACCCATCCGAGTGGAACGCGTTTAAGAACCTGTTCGCACTATGGAGCACAGCCTCAACCCCGCTAGGAATACCCACCCCAAATTGAAAATCACCGAGATATTTAGCCATCTCCTTCCCGACCCCCCTCATAGCCGCCTTAGAGACTAACCTCCTCCAAATGGCGCCCACAGCAATAGGCCTAATCCCATTGTCTGGTTTAAGTAAGGGCGTGAGGGGCGCAGAAGCAACAAACTCCGCCAAGACCCTAGGGCACCTCCCACCCAAGCACAAGTTAACCACCTCTAATTTGTCCAAGCAACAATATAGGAGGAAGTTGCGACTTCCTACAACAAAGAGTGGCCCTGCTGAGATGTTCACCTGTGCACTTCACTAGGGCTACACGCGTGTGACATAAATACACGTTAACCCAGGTTTAGAGCTGCTCAACGCTATTGGTACAAGATAATATACATTTTATTCCTTCAGATTCATCACTAATACGTTTAATATACGTGTGTTATTCTGGTCAGATTTGAAGAAATAGAAAAAAATACATCCATATCGACAAAAGGGCATGAATACACGTTTGCTGACATGCACAACGAAACTGTAATCATAAACCTTTATTTACACTGAAAAATAACCTGCTTGGCTACATGAAACTTATTTTTTTTCCTTTATAATCTAATTTGATAAAGTTGCATCAACTTGCAGGTAAAAAAGAAACAATAGCCTCTGTTCGTAACCGTTGAGTTTGGAATTTCAGGTACCAATTTTTTATGTCTTATTCATTTTATAGTTATTCATTTATAGAACGCTCATGGTTTTTTCATGTTAGTTTTTAATTGTTCTGTAGATCTAAGGGTTGGATGTGGATGCTCTTCACATCTCCCACATCCAAGTGATCCAAACACAAAAAATAGAGACTCGTACAAACTGTACATACGGTGCACATGGAAGAATCAACCCTGAGTAAAACATACAAGGGTTGGGTGGATTCGATATGATTTCAATGGGTTTGGTTCAAATGGGTAATTTGTTTGTTAATTTACTCATATTGTATTTTTATTTATTTTTTATAGACATAAGAAGACTTTTATAGAACTAAAGAAGTGAGAATGTGGAATAATTAAAGGTTTATGCAGTTTTGATCATGTGCTGGTTATAACTACAAACTGCAGCCAACCCATATGGACGAACTAAGGTATAAAAGGCTACTTTCTATAACCCTTCGTATGGTCACTCTACAGTATGTGTTTTTTCTGTTTTTTAGATATGAAATTATGTGCAAAACAAAGGAAATACTTATTATTTTATCATGTATTGGTTGTAACTTTATCGTAACAAGTATTACAGTGTTACAATTTGCTAACAAGAAGGCTCTTATGGGCTATAGGAAGATCAGTTTATCTCAACTTTTAGAAGTTACTAAAATAATCATTTTGTGATGTAATTTGTCAGTTTTTGCAGTGTTACACATGATTGATTATCTTCATTCGGTTGTCATTTATTTTACTACTTAGGAGTTTGTTTAAAAAAAACATTCTTTTGGGGGCTTAAATTTTTTAACCACTTTCATAGACCATGCCTAAGGCTATCCTCAATATGAACTTGAACCATGATCATGGGGCTCAATTGGTATGCAATGAACTCAGGGACACACATAAACTCTTGCATGCTAAGCTATGGTGTCTTAGATTGGTTGTCGGATAAAAAATATGGTACTCTGAATTAAAGTCAAGTTTTGTTTGAAGTATTAATCTCACAAAAGACATTGATTAGTATAAGCAATTGCTATACTCTTGCTCTTTAGGAAAATCTAGCAAAGAATTTGAACTCTGAGTTGCTTTTTATATTAATTAATTAATGCCTATATTAATGTCCCTTTTGTGTATGTGTCATCATAGAAAGCACGTGTATGCCATCATTTGTATTGTTTTTCTTATTTTTGTTTCATAACTACATTAGTTAAGAAATTGTTAAGATACTTAAAAGAAATTAGCTAAAAAAGGGAACGGGTGAAGACTTGCTCGAGTATGTATTAATCATAAATAATCTTATATTATATAAATGAAGCGTTTGTATATAACCATTGTTAAAGCTACGAATAACGTGAGTGTCCACTAAAGGATCGTCATGTTAGTGAGTTTCACATGTGTGCGGGTCAAAATTCTTAATTGCGTAATATTATTACTTTTCTATTGAAAGTGAACTTTTTTTATTTGTTTTCTCATTTGATTTTAGTCAAAAGCAGAAGATTCATCTACGCCTTTAAGTGATTCATAGTGCTTTTAGAAGCAAGACATATTGGATAACACCGTAATTAGATAATTCTTATAAGTATATATTTTAAATTTTTATTACATTGTATTGTTCCTCTTTTCCTAAAGGCTCCGTATGCACTTAAAATAGTGTCACTCAAACTTGACCCCTTTAGTTATTTTTATAGCTTTTTAGTTTCATAATCACTCTAACTTTGTCTTGCGATAGACAGTCAATTTGGCATTCAACTCTAAAAAGCAAAAGTAGTAGATTAATTGGCTTTCTATTGTTTACAATAGGTTTAGTGTTCTTGAATGGTATAATATGATGAGAGTTTTGGATTTTGAAACTGATTTTCATCGACTTGTGCTTAAATCTCAGTGAATCAAGGAACCCCTTTATTGAATATGCAGTCCAATATTTCCGTAGCAGCAGCATACACCACACTGGACAAAATTAAAAGGAGTAAACTGCAAAAATTACTGTCACAGGGTAAATCTTTTCTACTTTTGATAAACTCAAAGGTATATGCACAACAAAATGAAATTGATATTCTAATCAGTGATCACTTACTAAAATGTTATGCAGGTATGGATATTACAATCTTAGGTTGCAATGACTTCTACTCATATCGGAGTCATGTATATTATAACTTTTAACATGTTTGTAATTTAACTTACGCCTATTTAATGTTTACGATGATAAGTAACTAAAAAATTTGCAAATTTAGATCGAAGCACTTGGGCTCCCATTAGTCCCAGAATCATTGGTTGCTCTTCCGCCATTCACATCGATTACTTTTAATGCTGGAGATTCAAATGGAGAAAACTGCAAACCAGAAGTTGCGAAAACTAGATTAGGGTCATCTGCGGCTATGACAACTGCTGTAGTGGCTGCGTTACTGAACTACCTTGGGGTTGTTGATCTTCCATATTCCATTAAAGATCAAAAGGGTGAAAACAGTTCGGATCTTGATTTGGTGCATATGATAGCTCAAACGACTCATTGTATTGCTCAAGGAAAAGTTGGTAGTGGATTTGATGTTAGTTCCGCTGTCTATGGAAGTAATCGCTATGTCCATTTTTCACCAAAAATCATTTCTGCGGCTCAGGTCTCTCTCACTCCCTCATACTCACATGTAGGGTGTCAAATGGGTTGGTTAGGTAACAGGTCAAAAACCAAACTGGCACTTTTTTACTTTTGGTACAAGTCAGGTTCGGGTGGGTTTGCTCAATGCACTTTTTGTAAAAAAAAGTTGCACTTTTTTATAAATATTGTAGTATGTCACATATGATTACAAAACTAATATTATTTCGATAGTAAGCTAGCTTTGACCGAGTTTTGATCCGTTTCCTTTTTAAGATAATTATTTTCGCATCTGACCGGTCAAAACATAACCCAAGTCGATCTCACGTAAGTAATTGAGTTGAAAATGACACCTCTGATTATATTATGAACCCTATTTGCATATGTATTATAATGAGTCTGCTTAGTATTCGATCTGTAAATCTGTAATGAATATTTTTTTATATTTAAACTGATGATTAGATTTGAAATGATTACAAAGAAGACTAATTTGTAATGAATATTTTTTTATTTATTAAAGATGGTATTGTTTCATCATTGCAGGAAGTTGTTTGTACCACGCCATTAGATGAAGTCATAAGTGAAGTCTTGAAAGCCAAGTGGGATCATGAGATGACTAAATTTTCCTTGCCACCATTAATGAATCTGGTGATTAAACTACAACTCTCATGCTAATAACTGAATTGCTCCAGAAACCATATATTATATATATAACCATATGTCGCATTATCAAGAATCAAAAGCAAAAACCATGTTAAATTACTAATATTAGATAGTGATGGTAATGCTACAAATAAAACCTTCAATGTTGCATACAAATAGATATGTAGAAATTCATGACATGTTTTTTTTTTTTTTTTTTTCAGGAATTATAACATATATTAAAATTTTCAATTTATTTAAATTAAGATGTAACCTCAATTACTTATCTCTATCAAGGGTTTGGATTGCATCTGAAATATCCAGTTTTCTCACATGGTCAACTTTGAGTTGCATTATCAAGAGTTAAAAGCAGAGCCGGTGTGAAGTTGCTTATACTAGACAAAGATGGGAATGTAACGAGTAAAACAACAAATGTAGTCTACAAGGAAGTTTTTTCCGGCATTTGAATAGTTTTCTGTTTTTTTCTTCCAATGTATGCGTTTGTACAAAATATTATATTTCAAAGTAAATAATATGGTTTTGGATGAAGCCGCGCATTGCGCGGGCATTAACCTAGTATATCATATAGCAAATATGGCCAGAAGACTATATTAAAAGTTGCTAGAAATGATACTAATTTTCCACAATATTCCATTAAATCAAATATGGTGAGTAACCAGAAGTTACTAGAATATTTATATGTTCACCACATGGCATGACCAAATAGGTCAACAAGATAGCATCATGATATGCTAAACAATCAAACATGCTAACCGGCACCTTAGCACCTCTAAGTAATCTAAAAACAATGCTCCCAAAATGCCTTATCATATGTCTAGTTTTTTTTTTTTTTTTTTTTTTTTTTTTTTTTTTTTTGTGGCAAATAAAATTTTTATGCCCTTCCAAACAATAAACTCCTACAAACAATCCCTCTTATATGGGACCATTGTTAGTACATAACGTCTGTAGCTTCCGTCAGCATGAAGTCATATTTTGTATATTTGTGTTCTTTGTTATGTAAATGTATGTGTGTCAGTCAGGTCGACAGCTCAGGAAACGGATTTGTCTAGATAATGTCTGATGGTTGTTTAGTGTCATTCGGTCGAATGGCTATCCGACCGGATAGCAATTCGAGCGGATAACCACTCGCACGGACAGCATCACCTTCCTGAGACGTCTATAAATACCCCGTCCGGGTATCACTTTATTGACTTTTGACTCTTGAGAGAACCTGATTAGTGTCTGTCTTCTACCGGAACTTTGAACGTTCAGAACGATCAATAGAAAGAACAGACCGTGTTTAATCGTTGAATTCTGTGTTGCTTTTCTGTGATTTGTCTTAATGGATTCCGCACATTAGACAAAGTCGATTCATCTTGTTCCTTACGATTAGATCCTGTGCATAGGGACCTTCAAGTGGTATCAGAGCATCTAGGGAGCTGAATCGAGATCAACGACACCGAATTCACCGGAATTCGAGTTTTACTTGCCGATCAGAGTCAAATTTCACCGAAGATTGACATTTCTTGCCGATCAGTTTCAAATCTCACCGGAGATTTGACATATTTCTTATCTTTCTACTCATTTCTTGCATTATTTCTCAGTTTGTCACCTTAAAATCAGAAAAACTTAAAATTGAACGTGAATCTACGGTTAAAATTTGATAAAATCGATATCATTTGATCTGCAATCATTCAAAGTATAATCCTACTAAGTTTCGTAATCAAATTCAATCTAAAACCAGATCAAATTCATCAAAAATCATGTTTAGTTGTTCATATGTGCTGACGTCATCCACTCGCTCGGACAACTGTTCGAACAGATTGGATTAGTTATTACCTGCTAGTTGCTTGCTGACATCTTGCTGACAACAGCAGTGTTACTCACTCAGATTACTATCTGAGTGGCGTGACTCAGTTTGATCAAGAACATCTTCTTACGTCATCATTTCAACCGATCGGATAGCAATCCGGTCAGATAGAATTTGAAGACCCTTTATCTCATTTACATTTCTAACCTGTCATCCGGTCGGATCACCATCCGAACGGTGAGAGGTTGAAAAGTCAAATGTCAAAGTCAAGCTTGTCACTAAATCGAACGACCATCCGAGCGAATCACCATCCGGTCGAATAGCCTGTGTCACTCTTTCGGATAGTGACTCGATCGAATCACCATTCAATTCAGAAGTTATATTTTGAAATTTTTGAAATTTGCAAAAACTTTCTAAGTGTTTGTTTGATTTTTTCAGGTACTTGAAAGATGAATGAATTCATGAATCCTTTCAGTGATCAGTTTGCTTTCGCGGGCAATTCTGGAGATGATTCTTCTAGCAACACAAATGAGAACACGCCGAATGCAAAGAAAGCTTTGTCGGATGTTTTAGGTGTGGAAAGCGCATACGGAACATATAACAAACCACCAAAGTTAATGGCGATCGAAGAGTACAGTCGGTGGGCAAAGAAATTTGAAGAATGGTTAAAGGCATTTGCGTATACCAGCTGGAAAAGTTTAAAGAATGGATACAGTGATGGAGGGAAAAATGGTGAAAATTTGACATCAACTGAAGAAATTGAAATTTTCATTGCCGAGCAAAAGTGCATCGCGCTGCTGTTTCAGTTTGTTCGGGAAGATATTATATCCTTAATTGAGTATACCAATGCTAAAGATCTGTGGAAAAAGTTAGAAGTAAAATGCTTGGGTAGTACAAAAATTGTGAAAAACAAAAACAAACTGCTAAGAAAAGAGTTTGATTTATTTGGCTGTCTAAAAAATGAATCAGTTTGTAAGATGATTGAGAGGTTTGGACACTTGAAGTTAGAGCTGGCTAGACACGGAATTATCTATTCTCAAGAAGAGTTAGTCGACAAATTGTTTGACTCATTGCCAGATGAGATGGATTGGCAATACTTTGCTTTGATGTTAAAGAATACTATCAAATCTAAAGAATTGACAGTGGATCTACTTATCGAAAGATTAGAGAGTCACGAGCTGGAGATAAAGAAAACACACAAAGTGAATCATTCATCTTATCAGCAGAACTTGGATTTGTATTATCCAAAAAGCATGATTCCAAAGAATATTTCTCCCAAGACAGCTTTTTCTGCTGAAAATTCCAACACATCAAGCAAAGAAACAAGCAAAGAAGGTCCGAGCAATGGTTTTCACAGTGGTTCTTCATCAAATTCAAACCAATCAGCGGCCAAGAACTTATTTCAATGCAACATCGCTTTCGATTTGAAGAACGCTCAAAATTTCAGTGAGGAGTCTGCAAAGCAACAGATGGTTTTCTTAGCCGTATGAGAGTCTTGTGGCTGGAAAGATAGGCAACACCAACCTTACAAAAGAAGATTATGATCAAATAGACCCTAAGGAGATGGAATTGATCGATATAAGGTGGTGTATGGCAAGTGCAGTAAGAAGGGCTCAGCGTTTTATGGAGATCACGGGAAGAAAGTCTTTTGGTGGACCATCTACCAAGTTAGGCTTTGACAAGACAAAAGTGACCTGTTTCAAGTGTAAACAGAAAGGTCATTTTAAGAGAGAGTGCCGGAATGCCTATGCTGATGATTCAGAGAATCCGTTCAAAGAAGATTACTACAAGAGAGCGATTTATCATCAGAATAAATCAGAACCGCCCAGAATGAAACAACTTGAAGATAATAAAGAAAAATCCAGAGCTTTTGCAGTGATTCATGACGATGAAGGGTTTGACTGGAACGAGTTGTTACCAGAAGAGGATGCGGTTGGATACGCTTTTATGGCAAAATGTGTTGAACCTGTTCCTTTTAGAGATAGCAGAAATGAAGAAGAAAAGTATGTCAACAGAAAAATGATAGCTCAAAACAGAATGATAAGAATATCTGATGTATACACTGAAGCAAAAAGGGCAAAGAGATGGGATCCAGACAGAGAATGCTATCTTGCCCCTATGGGAAACATTGCTATTGACTATAAGACCCTCGATCTTGAAACCATAATTCAACAAATTGCTGAAGAAGAAGAAGGTTGGCAAAGAAAATGGTGGGGAAGTGGAGAAGAGAAAGAAAAAGGAAAGGAAGAAAAGTCGAAGAAGATTGATGATGGGATCATTGATACATCACAAGAGTTGAATGCTGAAAACCTGAGAAAGATGGCTGACAAGGTGCTGGCTGCTAAGGCACTTGAGGTAGAGTCTAAACCCGTCTCTGAGTCTAAAAGCCAGGTCAGTTCAAAGACGTCAACAACTGAGTCAGGTAAGAATGATAATCATGACATTGACTGCAAAAATTGCATGAAGAAGTGCAAAGTTTGTGGTACAATCACTTATCTCAATCATAAGAAAATTGAAGATCTGACAAACAGAGTCAGAGAGGTTGAGGATCAGATCTTAAACCGTGACAAAATGCTGAAAGCTTCGAATGACAGATTAAAAGAATTAACAGAAAAAATTGAAACAGATAAAATTGACATAGAAAGAGTTAGGAAAGAAAATGAAAAACTAATTCTTGAAAATCGTCAAATTTCTGAAAATTTTGAGAAGCTAAAACGCACGGTGAAAGATTCAGATGATAGAAACGGTAAAACATACAAAGAAAACTGTCATTTGCAAGGTGTTTTGAGGGTTAAAGAAGAATTAATCAACAAAAAATTGGATGAGATTGCTAAATTGAAGCTTCAGTTTGAAGAAGCTAAGATTGAGAATGAACGTATTAATTTGAAACTGAACAGTTACAGCTCTGCAAGCTTTGTTTTGCAACACATTGTTCCCAAACCCATTGGGAAAAACAAAGCAGGCGAAGATGTATACTGTGATGGAACTGGGGTCGGATTTCATCAAGTTCCACCACCAGTTCTAAACAATTTTTCAAAGAAACAATCAGGGTTGGTTAATGATGAAGTTGAAATGAATGAGGTTAAACTTCCAGAGTCAATTGAGGTGACATTTTCTGATGACAGTGTTCAAACTGATATTGTTAAAAGCATGGCTGAAAGTGTTTTGAAGTCTGATAGTGATTCAGCTAATGATGATGATGAATGTTTTCTGGATAGATACATTCCGAAATCAAAATCCAAAAAAAACTTAAATGATGAACCTGTTGTTGTGATGTATAAGATGGCGGGATCTGATAAGTTGTATTCGGATCTTGAATTTCCTTTAGAAAATGTGAATATGGGAAAATTGAGAAATGTTTTTAAATTAATTGAGATTGATATATCAGAAATCAAAGGTTTGAGAGATTCGAAAAGGCAATTAAATTCTGAGAAAGATAAAGCTTACAACAAAAAACCTGTCATTCCACCACGTTTTTCAAACAACAACCAAAACAAATGGTCGGGTGGACATCAGGGTGGTAAGAATTATCAGAAAAAGAATGTTCAGAACAAGAAGTTTGCTGAGAAAAAGGTGTTTGTGAACAGTTCAAGTTCACTTTCTGATGAGGAATCTGAGATATTTTCAAAAACAAACAAAGAGTTTTTTGAGAAGAAGGCCTCACAGCCCCAGTCTGAAGGCACAAGTCGGGTAGCTGACACCCGAACATGCTTTAAATGCAATCAAGTTGGACATATTGCACGGAAGTGTACCAACTTGAAGCCTAAGACTGAAGTTGTGATGAATTCAATCAAGAAAGATGTTGTGAAGGGAAAAGCTCCATTGGTTGTTGAGAAAGAGGTTTTGAAAAATGAAAACACCAAGATCAAAACTGAACCTGTTAAGAATTTGGTAACTAATAATGACAAATTTTACAAACGGGTTGCGTCACCTCAACAAACATGGAAGCCAAAAGTTGTTGAAAAGAAAGCAAATTCTCCAAAACCAAAGGTGTCTGAGACTGAAAAATCATCATCTTCAACCAAGAAGATGTATGTACCTTTGGATTTATATGAGAAACAAAAATCGATTTCTGAAAAGAAGTATGTGGTAAAGAAAGACCAATCAAACAAAGAGGTTGAGATTAGGTCTGAAGAGAGCTTGAAGATAAATGACAAAAATTTTCCGCCACTTTACACTGCTAAATCTCACATCAATGTGGAGTTACCCAAGTCGAAAAAGGCTTGGGTGGCAACAAAATCTCATTAAATGTTTGTGACATGTGCATGAGCTTCCTAGATCCGTCTCACGTTGGATTATGGATAGTGGAGCTTCTCGGCACATGATAGGGAAGACAGCGTTGCTGTACGATGTTAGAAATTTCAATGGAGGATATGTCGGGTTCGCAGGTAATCAAGGTGGAAGAATTGTTGGTGAAGGAACGTTATCAAATGGGATCGTCACGTTTGAAAGAGTTAACTACATTGCTGAGCTAGAGAATAATCTGCTAAGTATCTCGCAGATTTGTGACAGGATGTATACCACTCACTTTACTGACAAAGAGTGTTTGATCTTGAATCCAAGATTTGTTATCCCTGAAGAATGGATTATCATGAGGGCACCAAGAGTCAATGATCTGTACGTGTTGGATATGAGCGTAGCTACTACAACCACTGGTCAGGCTCATTGTTTTGTGTCAAAAGCAACAGAAAAAGAATCACAGTTGTGGCATCGCAAGATGGGCCACATCCACCTACGAAAAATGAATCACTTGGTGCATAATGATTTAGTTCTGGGTGTTCACATCAAAGGTTTTCATCTGGAAGGGGAGTACATTAGTTGCATCAAAGGCAAGAAAAAGAAAAAATCACATCCTCAAAAGAAAGTCAATTCAGTTTCCAGACCATTAGAGAGACTTCATATGGATCTGTTTGGTCCAGTAAACGTCAAAAGTATTACATGGGATCTCTACTGTCTTGTGGTTACTGATGATTATTCCAGATTTTTGTGGGTATCATTTTTGAAGTCTAAAGATGAGACATTTGAAAGTTTAATGGCGTTGTTCAGAAAAATTGAAAACCTGTACCAAAGGCGTATCAGAAGAATCAGAAGTGATAATGGTACTGAGTTTAAGAACAACAAGATGGAAGAATATTGTGATGAAAGAGGAATATTGCATGAATTTAGTGCTCCTTACACTCCGCAGCAGAATGGAGTAGCTGAAAGAAAAAACAGGACACTAATCGAAACAGCCAGGACGATGCTTGCCGATTCTAAGCTTCCTATCAACTTTTGGGCAGAAGCAGTTGCAGCTGCATGCTATACGCTCAATCGGGTTCTTATAGTGAAGAAATTCAACAAGACATGTTTCGAGCTAATAAACAACCGCAAGCCAAATCTAGAATATCTTGAACCGTTTGGGTCTCCCTGCACAATTCTAGATTTTCAGGGTAAATTCGGTCAAAGAGGTGTTGAAGGAATATTCGTGGGTTATGCAAGCCCATTGAAGCGTTTTTTTATTCCTAGCTTGAAGCAGATTATTGAGGCATACAATGTAGAATGTCAAGGTTATACAATGCCGCTGCAGAAACCTGGTGACTCATGGAGATTTAATTATGATACTTTGTGGAGTTCATTTAACATTGAAGAAGAACCATATTTCTTTGATGAACTGGATATTCTGAGAGAGTATGAAGATCCAGAAGAAAGGTTCCCAGAAGAAACTTATTGTAAACGACAAGCTTCTAACGATGATGAAGCAGGTCCAAGCAATGCTGGAGAACATGATGATATCCAACAAAATGAAGTTACCCAAGATAATCAGACGGCACAGAATGATATTCAAGAATCTGAGAACATGCCAGTTTTCGATCACTGTGATTCAGATTCTGAGGGGGAGCAAATCCAGATTTTAAATCAATCTATTCCAGTCAGTGAACAAGATGCAAATCAAAATGTCACAAATTTTGAAGGTGAGGTAGATGTCTCAGGCGAGGTGATGCCAAGAACTCTCTCATATCATCCAGAGGAGTTGATAATCGGAGAACTGCAGTCAGGCGTCCGCACTCGAAGACAACTTGATCAAGGGCTTACATGTTTCTATACAAAAGTTGCTCCTTTACAAACTGATTTCTCATTAAGTTGTTTTATCTCGCAGATTGAGCCAAGGACTTACAAAGAGGCGCTTACTGAAGACTCTTGGGTCAATGCGATGCAGGAGGAACTGAGCCAATTCGAGAAGTTAGGGGTGTGGAAGTTAGTGGATTTGCCTGATGGTCATCGGAAGATCAACACCAAATGGGTGTTTAAATGTAAGAGGGATGATAGAGGAGTTGTTGTTCGTAACAAAGCTCGACTCGTAGTCCAGGGTTTCAGTCAGCAGGAGGGTATAGATTTCACTGAAGTGTATGCTCCAGTTGCTAGACTTGAAGCGATCAGAATCTTCCTAGCTTTTGCTTCATGGAAAGGATTTAAAGTTTTTCAGCTAGATGTAAAGTCGGCGTTTCTCTATGGCAAAGTGAAAGAGGAGGTATATGTCGGACAGCCACCGGGCTTTACCGATCCAATTCACAAAGATAAAGTTTATCTCCTGGATAAGGCGTTATACGGCTTACATCAGGCCCCGAGAGCCTGGTATGAGACCTTGTCTCAACATCTGATAGCCAACCACTTCATCCGAGGAAAGATAGACGCCACTCTGTTCACAAAAGAAGTCAACGGGCATCTCCTGATAGTTCAAATTTACGTGGACGACATAATTTTCGGGTCTACAAATGAACAACTATGCAAAGATTTTTAAAATGTTATGAAGCAGAAGTTTGAAATGTCGTCAATGGGTGAGATGAAGTTCTTCTTGGGGCTTCAAGTTTATCAACTTCCCAAGGGAACGTTCATACATCAAACGAAATACGTTCATGATGTTCTGGAGAAATTCGGAATGTCAGGAATGTCACCTATGTCCACCCCATTAGCGACAAATCATGGGATAAACCCTGATCTCACCGGAGAAAAGGTAAATGAAACGCTGTATCGCTCCATGATAGGTTCGTTAATGTACTTGACGGCATCAAGACCGGATATTATGTATCCAACCTGCCTCGCAGCTCGATTTCAGTCAAATCCTAGAGCCTCGCATATGGTTATTGTGAAAAGGATTCTACGCTACCTAAAAGGAACTCTATCTCTGGGGTTGTGGTATCCAAAAGTAGGCGATTTCACGCTCGAAGGATATTCTGATTCTGATTTCGGATGGTACAAAGTGAACGCTAAATCAACAACAGCGGGGTGCCAGTTTTTCGGACCACGACTGGTCACCTGGCAATGCAAGAAGCAGACCTCTGTCGCTTTATCCACATGTGAAGCCGAATACGTATCTGCTAGCAGCTGTTGCTCTCAGATCTTGTGGATCCAGCAACAGATGCGAGACTACGGTTTGCAATTTCTAAACTCCCCTATCTTTGTTGATAATGAGGCAGCTATAAACATAACAAAAAATCCTGTTCATCACGCTAAAACGAAACACATTGAAATTCGTCATCACTTCATCCGAGACTGTTTCGAGAAGAAGTTGATACGAATAGAAAAAATCCACACCGATGAACAAAAAGCTGACTTACATACCAAAGCATTTGACAAAACACGTTTTTAATATCTTTTGAAACTTAATGGTATGAAGTTACTATCGGATGCGGAGGAAATCATTGGCGTTGATGAAGGTACCACTGTAGATGATGTTGAAAAGCAATCTGCAATGGTTTGTCAAATTTTTACTTGTTTTGGTCTTTAGGGGGAGATAGGTTATATGTTTTAGAAAATACAAAAACAATAAAAATTCAAAAACCCAAAAACATGATAAAATTCAAAAAGAGATTGTGTAAAGAGGGAAAATGATAGTACATCAGCTAGACTGTTACGGTATGCTAGAGAAATGGAAAGTTTAAATGTGTTAAACAGTCTCACTGATGATGTGCCGATAGGTTTTTGCACATTTAGTAGGTTTGTTCGGGATATAAACTTAAATCTTACTTACTTACTTCTTTCGTGGGGAACACTACTTGGATATATAGGTAACCCCTGAAATCTTGTTTGAAAGATTCCTTTTTCTGATATACTAGGTTTTTATACTCAGTGATATCTGGGGTATTATTCCAGGACTTCTGCTGAATGGAAGTTCTGACCTAGTCCTCGAATAATACTTTCCGCAATGCTTGAAACATAGCATCACCCTCAGCATATATGATAAGACAATAAAATTGCTTAGCAATGCTGTTGTAAAAAAAGATCCTCTAAAGGGGACACACCCAAAAGTTGAGTCATGATCTCTCTGCTGGACGATAGTTCTGACCTGAGCTCTCATGATTCTTCATAATTTATTAACCCCTTACAGATATCATTTGTGTTATATTTACCTGTAAGACTGAATATTGGGATCTGGATACGGGAGTATATTCAAGAGGTGGGACACATGAATAAGTTTAAGTCGCTAAATCACTAAATTCGTATCCTGGACAGATTGAAATGTGTGTGAAAATTTAAGTGGATCAGTATATCGACAATCTAAGTGAATTGTTTAATGCTGAATAAGAAATCAAGCTTAATGGTACTTGTAACTTGTCGGTAGCTGATATGATTCCCTAACACGCTCACCAAAAATATGTTTGTAAATATTTTTCTTTTACTGCATTTTGTTTCTATATTTCATTTTTAGTTTAGCAACTCTATTAAAATCCAATTTTTTTTTACATTTCTGTGTTATTTTTCCGACAAACCAAAGTGGAGAGCTGATCTTCAGAATCACAGTTTGAGAATGATACAGGAAGATACTGAGTTGGAAGATGAGTTTGGAGCTAATCATGCTAATCATGATATTGGAAAGTCAAAAACAAGTTCATTAAGTTGGAACTTGTAATTTTCAGAAAAATGGTTGAACAAGAAAATGACAGTACGCTTTGAATCGGGTCAACCAAGGTCATTAAGTTGGACTTGGTCGGCAAATTAAGTATCTAGGGTCATTAACTTGGACCTAGATACTTAAGTGGATTTCTAAAAACTGATAAAATTTGAGAAATTGTCACAATGACAAAAGGTCAATGTTTTTAAAAATCAAAAGTATGCCTCACTCGAATAGCAATCCGGCCGGATGACTATCTGGTCGGATAGCAATTCGACTTATGTGTCACTATATATAGAGAGTCAAAGGACAGTCAAATGTTACTCGCTCGAACAGTCTTCATTCTCTCTCACACACTTTGACTTTCTGATCTTGTTTTCTTCACAATTCTTTGCACAAATCTTTGGATTGTTGGTTTGCACAACTTTCACAATGGCAAAGGTATGTTTCTCATACTCAAATCTGTTATAATTTGATTTTTGTTGAATGATCATGATGATGACGTCACTGTCGGTGGGTTTAGGACAGATCTAGGAAGTTTTGATCAGTTTTGATGAGAAATAATCATAAGGTTGTGCTCGGAATGTTCAGATCTATAGGTTTACCAGTTTAATTTGTGTCATATCATGCTGAAATCAAGTAGATCTGATGTTAGGACATTACGGCTATCGGTGCAGTTTTTGTCAAATTAAACCCTGATTAGGATGATTTAGACAACATTGAACATAGGGTCTTGCTCGCAATCAGATTCTCTACGTAGATCTATGATCAATTAGAAGTTTTGCCTTAGAAAAATTTTGATGATTCTTGAATGTTCTTTAACTGTTATTGAATGAGGATGACAACTAGTCGGATAGCAATTCGAACGAGTGGCAATTCGACTCAGTGGCAATTTTGTTTAAAATCATTTGTGCAACTAGTCGGATAGCAATTCGAACGAGTGGAAATTCGACTCAGTGGCAATTTTGTTTAACATCATTTGTACAACTAGTCGGATAGCAATTCGAACGAGTGGCAATTTGAACGAGTGGCAATTCGACTCAGTGGCAATTTTGTTTAAAATCATTTGTGCAACTAGTCAGATAGCAATTCGAACGAGTGGCAATTCGACTCAGTGGCAATTTTGTTTAAAATCATTTGTACAACTAGTCGGATAGCAATTCGAACGAGTGGCAATTCGACTCAGTATAGCAATTCGACTGAGTGGCAATTCATTTCTATTTCATATGCTCTTTCTTTGTCATGCATCGAATGACAATCCGGTCGACTGACAATACGGTCGGATAGTAATTCGAATCTTTGCACTTAGTAGAGTGAAATCTTCTGTGTTAGAAAATTTTTGATAAAATTCCAAATATTTTTTTACAGGACTGGGAGAAAACACATAACATTTGCTGCCTGTTAGAAAAAGAATATACAGAGAAATTAGTAATTGAAGAGGTTGCAAAATTCTTGAGAGAGAGTAGAATTGCTAAGGCCTTAACTGATAAGACCATAGTTTATGAATCGCATGTCAGACGTTTTTGGAATTCTGCACGATACGAAGAGAAAGATAAAACGATTTACTCTGCAGTAACAAAGAGAGATGAGAAGGGAAAGAAAGTAGATTTGGAGATTAAAATAACAGTCGGTGATGTAAGACGAGTATTAGACTTACGTGATTCTGATGATGATGATCCAACCATTATTTCTGAACGTCTTGCAAAAGGATTATGGTGTAGAATGGGTTTCTCAGGGCACATAAATGGAAAAATGATAAAGACAAATTTAAGTCATGCTTACAAATTTTTGGTTCATTGTGTGACACATGCTCTATCACATAGGAAGGGAGCTTATGATGAAACAACGGATTATCTTATGAACATCATCACATGCCTTGTTTTAAACAGGCCATATAATATTTCTCAAGTGATATTTGATTACATGATTGAGAATACAAAAGCTGAAAACAAGAAGTTCATCATGTATCCTCGCTTTGTACAAATGATGATTGATGATCAGTTCAAGGACCTTGAAAAAAATAATGATGATATTTTAGGTCTAAGGCACACGACAGCAGATACCTTAAGTAGAACAATTAAGGGTTCTAATCCAGGAGCGAAAAGAATGATATGCAAAATCAACAGACCAGAATATGTTGCACCAGAGAACGATGCTTGGAGACACCAGAACAATGATTCAGATAATGAAGATGTGAAGATGAGTGAGTTTAAAGAAAAGAATACTAGATGGTGGGCTGAGAAAGTAAAAGATGGAAAGAGAAAGAGAACTCCAAAGACGTCCCCTGCAGTTTCTATTCCTAAGAATGTAGAAAAGGGTATAGTGAAAGGGGGAGTCATAAGGCAATTTGAATTTTAAATTGTTAAAAAGTTTCTAATAAATCTGTCAAAATTTGTTTTTGCAGGGTCTTCTGGAGAATCGCAACAAAAGCTGAGAGATGAAACAGTTTTGGAACCATCTGCAGTTATTTAAGAAGGAGCTGATTTGCTGTCGTAATCCTTTGAAGGTTTTGTAAAGAGGAATAAAGATGCTGCTGCTCAAAAAGATCAAAGTTCAAGCGTTCAAACTAAAGGTTTCAAAGGCAAAGAACCTGAAGGTGCTGTTCAAGATGTTTCAAGTGATGAAGATTCTGAATCTACTGAGTCAGAATCAGAACTTGATCAAACTACACTTGGCAGAGGCAAAGCACAACTGAAGAAAAAGCCTTCAAAGAAACAAAAAGTATCAGATGAGGAAGACTCTTCTTTTGAACCAGATCAACCAAAGAAATAAATAAAGAAGCGTAAAATAGTTCAAACTGGAGTTATTCCGAGAAGCGTGCGTGCAAAGAAAGGAGAAGCCAAAGCTCAAAAAGATCAAGGAGGCAAAGGCAAAAAGCATGATGATTCATCAAAGGATCAAGAGCCAGAGGGTAAAAAGAAAGTTGGTCACGTTGATTATGTTGAAGTGACTGAGGGTGGAGACTTTTCTTCAAAATTTCCATCAGTTCCTGAAAATATTGAGATTCCAGAATCCTCACGTCCAAAGGTTACAGATGATTTCTTTGGCAATCTTCCACCTGCAACTGGAGTTTTTCATGAAGATATTCCAGAAGATGATTATGACATGTTCAATAATGAAGCTGTAAAAGAATTACTAAACAAAGTTGCTGCTCTTGAAAAGGCTAAAGACAAAGCTGAAGCAGAACGTGATATTTTAAAGAAGCAGGTTAATCAGCTGATGAAAGATCATGATCAAATCAGGATGGTGCTGATAGATAAAGAGAAGATGATAAATGAACTGAAGGATGATAGCAGTGATAATTCTAAAGTGTTTGAATTATTGACTGCAGAAATTTCTTCATTGAATGTGAAGATAAAGAATCTTAAAAATGTGAATCAGACGCTTAATCAACTTTTCAGTGAAATGAGTGAAGCTTCATCAAATGAAATGAAGGCTATGAAGTTGGAGATGGAAGCAATGAAGGCTGATAAAGTAATGAAAGACAATCAGCTTAACATGTTGTATGCGGTGATGGAAAGTCATTTGAAGATTGATGTTCATGCTGCCTTCAATGATCTTGAAGTTAAAAAGGTAGAAGAGAGGAGAATGGAACGAGAAAGACGATTAGCTGAAGACGCCACTCAAAAGAACAAAAGTGTTATTGAAGATATTCAAGAAACTGGTGGTTCTTCAAGTAAAGTTGATATTGAAATGGTTAATGCTGAAGATGTTCAAGAACAAGTTGTTGAACGAGATGCTGAAAATGAACAGAATCAAAACTTTTTGATGGTTGGTGAGTCTTCTCTATTCATTGATTCTGATGAACTTATTCGAAGAGTTACTGCTATTCAAAAGAAGAGAAAGGCCAAAGAAGTATTGCTGCTAGAATGGAAGACACAACAATTCGTTCTTGTTGGAAAAGCCTCTACAGTGCCTTACAACATATCAGAAATTGTTCGCAGAATGAAAATTGAGGAAAGGCGAAAAGAAGCAAAGAAAGCACGTGGAGAAGAGGTTAGTGATTCTGATCTCGAAATATATGGTGATGAAGAAGAGATTGAAGATGAAAATGATGATAAAGACGAGTCTGTTCAGAAAGATGATGATGACAAGAAAAACGATGATGATGATCAAGGTTCTTCTGGCTTGTTAATCAATAATCCTAATGTTCAAGAAAGGATTGAAGAGTTGATGAATAATGAAATTAACGAACAGGAAGATGATACTCAACATGAAGCCTCATCATCTGGAAAACAACATGCAGACCAGGTATTTCTAACAAATCCTACTGTTTTCTACCTACATGAGAAACATCAAGGTGAAATTGAGGTTCAAAGAACTAGAGCTGAAATGTTAGAAGAGTTGGGTTTAGAAGATGGAAAATTAAAGTTTGATATTGAGGATGAGATTCCTCAGTCTCCAGTGAAAGATTTCGAGCCAAGATATGCTCATGAAGTGTAACACCTCGAAAATTTACGTCCTATAATGTCTTGACACGTGTCATAACCTTTGAACGTGTGAAAGAATGTTCTTGAAGGACTAAAGTTGACAAACAATGAAACTGTGTAAATATAAGGGTTCAAAGTGTCAACAATGAATAAATATACTTTACAATAACCCTACATGATGTTTATAACCTTAAACGAATAGATCATGGATCATACGAAGCGAATTGTGAAAGAAAGTGAGAGATTACAAACTACAGGGGTTAAATGTGTCAACATGTTAAGATATACCTCTGAGTGACCTTATAGCAAACCCGAAGCCTTGTAACGATTAATTATGCTCACTAGAATGCACCATAAAAATTTCACCAAGTTTCGTTGCCGTATGAGAAAGTTGTGATAAAATTCGTGTGTGAGGGTTAGAATCGTCAACAGTGAAAATTAGGGCTTTTCGGGTGATCACAAAGTTACCCGAGGACTTCACAAAGATGGTATAAGTCTTGAAGCCCTTATAAATCAAGTTAGAGGGTTTATAATGCAAGAAAAAAGGTGAAAGCGACGTTTAGGAGGAACGGGGACTGAAAATGCAATAACTGAAAACTTGAAACCTGAATCCAGCCTCCAGGCGGCCCGCGTAAGAATTGCCTGTATCTCAGGCGGGCCGCGTGCGACTGCCAGCTGCAGAAACAACAGGCAGTTGCCTGTTTCGTCCCTTAACCGACTTAGATCGAATTGTTGGCATACCATGGGCTTCCTAAAATGGTTTTTAGGCCTAGGGACACATGTTTGACATCTGGTAACACTCCTAGACTTCTTTGGCAACCATCTATGAAGATCAAAGTTACTTTAAAGGGCCATTATGTGCAACATGCAACCACACTTCATCTTCTGAGCATTTGTGAAGCACAAGAGCAGGACCAAGACTTTCCAAATCATCCATTAGTCGTGTGTAAGTATCCTTGACCTTTCTAAATTAAGTCTTGGTTAGTTTATAGCCTAGAAATCAAACCGTCGTAACTACGGTTTGACTTAGCGATAAAACACAAACGGTCCAGAGTTTTGTCGAAGCGAAAGTTGTTATAAGTTGGTATTTATATGGGTAATAAACCCCTAAAAGGGCACTCACTGATTCCTAATCTAACTAGGTCGTTTGTCGAGTCAACGGTAATTAGAAAAAGTCAACAGAATCGTTAAACATGTAATTAGTGATATAAAAGGTGTATAACCTGTTTTACCATTCTTATAACTTGAAAATAAGTATAAAAACTTGTCTAAGCTTGTTTGATTCGATAACTTTCTGTTTAAGATCGATTCGGAACCGAAAGGCGCATAGTTTGACTTTCTGCTTTGACTTCGGTTCTGACCCGATTTGTATAGGTTTAGACATGCCTTAAAGTTCCATTAGGACCTAGTTACGTGTGTGTATAAACCTCTGCGTTTATACCACTTAAATCCCGAATCGTCCGACGTTTCCGTTAAGTGCTTAAATATGGACCATAATGCCCTTATGATCATAAAACGAGATTTTTGAAAATGTGAAAGGACAATAACCTTAGTTACTGATTATTAAACATGTCTATAAATTTTCACATCAATCGGAGGTCTAGATTAGGAGTTATGCTTAATGACGTAATAATAACGTTTCTTAGTAATTAAACGGCGTCATTAGCGTAAAACCTATCTAAACCCGATTTTTGATACCAAAACTTTTACCCACTGATGTAATATAATATTTTGGGATTTTTGAAGATTTTTAATTATTTTTAAACTGATCATAAGTTAGGTTTATCGCCTTGATTCGGTTAATACCGAATATACCCTTTTCGGCCATAAAATGAGTTTTACAAATCCTTTTAACGCCAATCCAATTGCTACTAATTTTAAATAATAAATAAAGTGTTTTGAACCTTGTAAACTGACCTGGAAACTCAGAATACTATTTTAACCCGTAAATTGCTAAAATGGCGTTATACGCGTATTAAGCGCATAGTAAGGGTTTAAAACCATTTTGCCACATAGGACTTAACACCAACTGATATACCAAGTTAAAATAAACTATTTTACTGATTTATTCAGACCCGGATCACAGAAGCTTAATTGATCCCTTTTATAATCTTTAAAATGACCAAAATACCCCTAAGGGGCTTAATATGAGATTAAACTCGTTTTGGGCATAATGGAAGGTATCCTACTGATATCACAACATATTTAAGGCATGTTAACTTAGGAAACCTGTTTAGGACTCTTATGGCTACCCGTTACGCTTCATACGCGTTCGGTTCGGTTTATGTAACTAGTTTACATAAATTAGCCGAAACGGGTCAAACCTTATCGGTTTTATCTCAAAATCCAGAATGTGTATAATATACCCATATTATACAAGTCTCCGAACTTGTCGGGTCTAAATCACATTCTATTCCAGTCTTCGCCTTATCATGCGTTTGAACCGTATCTTCCTTTTGAAAACTAACCGGTCTAAGTCATGACTTAATTA
Organism: Helianthus tuberosus; assembly: GCA_030545235.1. Taxonomy (NCBI): domain Eukaryota; kingdom Viridiplantae; phylum Streptophyta; class Magnoliopsida; order Asterales; family Asteraceae; genus Helianthus; species Helianthus tuberosus. Next base: position 146,280,707 of record CM060414.1, on the reverse strand, counting down.
AAGACCCGTTAGGATTCTAACAGGTTATTAAAAACATTCGTTCCAGATTTAGGAGCCCAGTAAAAGCTATCTGTACTTGCTGATTTGATACGGCTGGGATTGAATTTATATTTAGCTCAGGTAAATACTTTTAACTTATTTTCCCTATACGGGCTTGGGGTACGGTATATAAAATACCGCTTGGTCGGGCATTGAATCTTTAATTGTATGATGGTTAAAGTATTGAGATGTTCCGTTTAAATTGTTTTGTTCGCTTAAAGCCTTTGGGGGGTTAATGACCATGTCCCGGATATCCCTGGCATCATTTTACGAAATGGCCACGACCTTAGCACTCAGGTGTAGGCGTACACCTGTCAGTGTCTCATTTAAATAAAGTGGCGTGTCTATTGATCTTTAACCCGGCTCGATCCGGGCTACTGAACGCATAAGGAACATGTAAATCCTTTACAAGTTTATATATTTAAATAAGCATCCCAAGTTAAAAAATATTATTTGTGCCTTATGCCTTAAATGCATTTTCTTAAACTCTTTTTAAAATGAGTCAGTTGATTGTATTTACCAGTGTAAACTGACGTATTTTCCAAAAAGGCTAAGTGCAGGTACTAATCGGAATCGGCTGACTACTCCTAGCATCATTAAAGAGTCTCGCAAGCTTAGATGCCTAAAGTCTGTTGAACAGTGTTATTTTATTTTCGATCCGCCTGTGGATCCTTTACTTCCGTTGTAATACTTTGATGTTACATTATTTCGGATTGTAATATATTTATCCTTTTGCTTCCGCTGTGCATTTATATATTGTGTTGTTTGACTATGATGTTGCCAACCACGTCACGTTACTCCCCTACCGGGCCCACCGGTAATACGTGGAAATTTGGGGTGTGACATGAAGCAGATCATTACGATGATGTCATTATTGAAGATGCTTCAGACTCATCTGATGATGCAATTAATTTCCATTATTCTGGAGTTGATGAGACATTTCCCTCATTTGCAGAAATGTTCAAAGATCGAAATGAAGATGAAATCAGGAGAAAGATTGTGGAGAAAGTGACTACTGAAGGTATTCCAGAAACCATACCCAGAGAAAACCTTGCTGAAGAAAGAAAGAAATGGTTCAAAGTTATGCCAAAGGAGAGAAAGAAACTTAGGGCACTTCAGTTCTTCACTCACAACAAAGATATTTCTTGGGGATATATTCTTTCTTGGGGATATCTGGAAGATTTACAAGTCTATGCAATCAGACGAGAACAAGGGGTGCAGTACTTTGAGTTTCTGTCAGATATTAAGACTCTTCCGTGGTGGGATATAGATGAGTTGGGGAAAACAAAGAACATTAAGGAATTTTACCATGGTTTGGATGTGAAGCAGCATGATCAACATTTATGGAACTATGTGAAGCTGCAAGCAAAAGCAAGGTATCCTGATTGGAAACCACACTACCCAAATCAGATTGTTAGAATCTTAGAAAACGGTCAAAAGGATATTACTCTGGATATCAAACCTCCGAGTTGTTTGAAAAATATGCCTTTAAGGGCAATGGAGCAAGATTTCCACGAAGAGTTTGAAGGGTGGTTATACAATCAAACGACGGCTGAAGCTATTATATCATTATACAACAAAACCACCAAAGAATCAAGAAGGATTTGCGTATTAGATCCTATGTGGCTGGTTAATTGTTCAAAGAAAGACATAGACTGTCTATTCTACAACAAGATAGTCTACGAAAGGCCTGATAAAGAACAAGCAATGCAATATCAATCTATAGTGGATGTGTGTTTTGCTCAGGACATCAACTCGGGAAGATACTGGAAGACAAAATGGAGAGATCTTGAGATTGATGAATTTCTGAAAAAGTATAAGCGTGAACAAAGGTCGAAAAAGATTGCTGAAAGAGTTGCTGAGCTAGGAAGGCGTAAGATGGGCATTGTACCTCCAACAGATCAAACGCCAATTGAATCAGAGGAAAACAAGATTCCTAAATGGGTCCGGAAGCATGATGGTGATCCTGTTTACAGAAACTGGTGGTTAACTTAAGGAAGGCATAAAAGACGTATAATGTTAGAAGAAAAGGCAGAAAAGAGGAGACAGAAAGCTCGTGAACGAAGACGCAACAGGAGAAAATAAAGACTATGCTGGAAGGAACTACAGCTACATCCGAGGGGGAGTCTGTTAGTACATAACGTCTGTAGCTTCCGTCAGCATGAAGTCATATTTTGTATATTTGTGTTCTTTGTTATGTAAATGTATGTGTGTCAGTCAGGTCGACAGCTCAGGAAATGGATTTGTCTAGATAATGTCTGATGGTTGTTTAGTGTCATTCGGTCGAATGGCTATCCGACCGGATAGCAATTCGAGCGGATAACCACTCGCACGGACAGCATCGCCTTCCTGAGACGTCTATAAATACCCCGTCCGGGTATCACTTTATTGACTTTTGACTCTTGAGAGAACCTGATTAGTGTCTGTCTTCTACCGGAACTTTGAACTTTCAGAACGATCAATAGAAAGAACAGACCGTGTTTAATCGTTGAATTCTGTGTTGCTTTTCTGTGATTTGTCTTAATGGATTCCGCACATTAGACAAAGTCGATTCATCTTGTTCCTTACGATTAGATCCTGTGCATAGGGACCTTCAACCATTGAAATGTACAGTTGTGAGGATTGTGGCATTCATACATGGTTACATGTGAGTTTTTAGCTACCCGTATGTAGCATATGCCCAACACTATGGAACGTTGTTTTTTTTGACATGGTTTAACACTGTTCTTTGACAACCCAATTGCAGGGACCATTGTTGGGCACAATGTGAAATATAGTGAGAGGCATACGTAGTCGGGATGGAATTCGTCGATTGATTATATCAGTTCAAAACCAACTGCTTATCACAAATACTCCCCCATTACATATAAAATAGGATATGTACATCGTATTCCCATTCTTAGGGGGAGACAAGAAAATGAAAGACTGGTAACATAAAAAAAAATGCATCATATTATATATCGACCCCTGAAGTGGTCAATGCAAATCTGAAGTCCAAAAGAAAGAGCTTAAACTTGTATTTCATTTGTACAAGATATATAACATAAAAAAATGCATCATATTATATATCTTGTACAAATGAAATACAAGATGCATTCGCTAACACAAATAAGGTGACAAAGTCACAGCTTAAACTTATCTGCTCGAATGGAAGTACTCACAAAATGATTATCATATTAATAAATTGTGAGAGATAAATCGGTTCCAAAAATATAAAACCCACAAACACAAAAAGAGCAGAGTAACGCAGTCGGTGTAACCCCAAAAGAGGTGGCACATAAAACACCATAAGTGGTTGCATACAAAACCCTAGAAGTGGTTGCATACTAAACCTTAAAGAAGGTTGTTGTCAAAACCCCAAAAGAGGCTAATGGAGTTTTAAAAGAAACTCTAGTACCAAACAAATATGAGATCGCGATGAATTATGTATAAAATAAGTACAATATGGAACCGTAATGAAACACGTGTAAAGTGATATATTTGATTATGCTATAGCAATAGATGTAATCGATGAAAAAAAAGGATTACATATATAGAAAGTGTGCAAGAGTGTATGCACACAAATAGCCAAAATGGCTACATGACTTAAGGTTGAACTAAATTCGCTCGACAAACTAAACATTTTTCGAACCAGCAGTTCGAACACCCATAGACGTCAAACCAGTAGGTTATAAATGGGTGTCTTTAAATAAAAGGAAACGTAAATAATGAGTTTTTGCGATGTAAGGCACACATTTTAACATAAAGATTTTTCCTAAATCCCAGCAGTTGATTACGAGGAAACGTATACCCCTGTAATGGATGCGATAATCTTTAGATGTTTAAGCGGCCTCGCAATCTCAGAATGACTTCAGATAAAACAACTTATGGATGTCATCACCGTATACATGTACGAGACAATCGCAAATGACATCTGTATGAAAACCCCTGAAGGATTAAAAATGCTCAAAGCATTATGAAACAATAACCCCATATGTGTTATATATATGAATCTTAAAGGAAACTACTCGTATGTGGTATAGTCGACTATACTCTAAAAAGAGAGGTATAATTTTGATAAAATGAGCCACATCTATTTAACAAGATTTCACTCTTACAGTGATAATGTAAACATCATCGAGAGGGAACTCTCAAACTAAAGAGGAAAATTTTGAATGACCTTTACAAAGTGTAGTTATTCTCAACCTGTAGTTCGAGTATATATGTACTATTTTTGCTCATCAATCTTACTACATCTAGAAGATGTTATATAGAAAAAGCTCATTCGTTGAGTACATGAACGATTGTCTGATCGCTTGACATAGAAAAAATATTTTTATCAACCCCAAGAAAGGGATGTTGAACTATTTAGTCAAGAAGTATCATACTTAATTGTGATCAGAGCATTGACGTATCTTGCAAACAAGACGACATCTGATATTACATTCTTGCTAGATGTATTGGTAAGATTACAGTTCTAATCTCAAATGTTGCGCTCTTTTTCCCTTCACTAAGTTTTTCCCATTGGGTTTTCTTGGTAAGGTTTTTAACAAGACAACATAACTGATCCAGTAGTATCAGTTTATCTTATAGGTCCCGAAGTACTAATTTAACATCATCATAAATCATGTTGTTAATTATGTATAATGCGTAGTGCACTCTTTTCCCTTAGCTACGGTTTTGTTCCATTGGGTTTTCCTGGCATGGTTTTTAACGAGGCAGAATTATAAAACGCATTAAATAATTATTTGACATATTTACAAACTCGAGACACGAGATACTTCCACTGTCACACCCCCAAAATACCACTCGCGGAAACACCACAGGGCGTGTGACGTACCAGGATCTTAGCCACCAATCACATTGAACTTATAAAGATAAAATAAAACTTTCCTTTATTTAAAATAAGTGTTACAATACAAGAGTTATTATCCAGCGGAAGCTTATTACAATTTGTTATGAGTTCCATAAAATAGGTGTATAAAATCCATCAGACTTGTCTTGTGATTCCTTGTAACTTGACCCATGACCACTCCAGTATCCCAGACAGCAAGTGCCAACAACATGTACCTAAAAGCATGCAAGGCATGTAACAACGAGTCAACAACAAAGTTGAGCGAGTTCACAGTTGGTGTTCATTTTAGGGTTGTTACAAAAACCAAAAGTTCATTCGAAAACCAGTAGTTAATCAGTTCCTTGTTTCCCAAACCATAACCAGTGGGGGCTACCCCATATTGTAAACCACTAAACTAGTTATATATATTGGCGTCCTTCCCAACCGAGGACGGAGGTACGTATTCTACCCAACCGAGAACACGCAGGTTAAATCTAGGAGTCATTCCCAATCCGAGGACGGAGGTACGTATTCTTCCCAATCTGAGAATACGCAGGTTTAGTGTAGGCATCCATCCCAATCCGAGGACGGAGGTACGTATTCTTCCTAATCCGAGAATACGCAGGATTAAATGTAGTCTATTAGTGGTGAATATACAGGTTTCATCTTAGCTTTCTTAATCCCATTCCCAACCCACCGGGAATCCCATGCCTTAAGAGTGTGTGAACTCACCTTGGTTTGCTCGGTAAGATTAGTTACTTGTTTAATAGTTGCTCAACACGCCCTAACATGGGTATCAGTTACAATCAGTTTCGAATGCATTTATACTAGATCATTCGCATACAATTAATTCACGTATTCCATAATCACATACCACATGATTTGATGTATAGGTAACATACACACTATCCTACACATTGTAACAGTTAATCATATAATGAAATTAACAACATACACCATCATATCACATAGTAAAAGTAGTAGGCGATTTAAACCTCCCAATGTCCGTTTGTTTTCATGACCATATGTATGAATCCTACTCGTAACAGTGTGTGATCCTCATGGTCCGTTCGCAGCCCATCCTGACTGGCCCAAACGAATACGGTGCAATTGGGTTCAAAGTGCGCGACCCAAAGTACTAATCTAATACCAGTGTATGTGCAGCCCAATGTAGATGTGTTTCCCCACTTAAAGCATTGTGTGACCTATTAGGATTGGGCGGCCCGCACCAGGTGTGCAGCTACCCGCTTGCACAGCCCAACCCATATAACCGGCCCAGCTAAATAATTTCCAAATAGCTGTGCGGCCCATCTCAACTATGCACAATTCATTGTATGATGTAGCCCAAAAAAAAACATTTGAAGTCCACTAACCAAACATGTGTTCAACCCAAGGACTCAAGACATGCACAGGCATCCTACTGTTGTATCTAATGCAATTGGTGTGTAAATTAATTATGTGTGAGGGAATCAAAGACATGTGAGGTGTGGGTAATTATGCAGCCTGGTTACGTGTGTTGACCCAATTAGATGGGTGTGATTTGTTATACCTAGCCGTATAATAAACAATCTCAATTTTAATAACCATTTACCTCCCTAATTAATCGCAACCCATACAATCATCCCACCCATCATGTTATACATGTTTAAAGAAAATATAGCATATGATTCAAGTTTCAAGGATATCATTTAAAGCAAATCACATGAAATCACTTATACAACACATATGTGTCAGGCCCATGTGAATCAAATCCTTGATCAATTCAATTTTGTTATCGGTCCAATAACTAGCTAACATTCAAAAAGGCTTGTTGACTTTGATATACCATCACCATATTCGGTTACATCTTGGCCCACATTCAACAACAATTTATGTAACATAATTATTTTCATCATTATCTATCTTTAACAAGCAATCATTCGCATACACATCTAATTCCGATTGATTCGAAATAACATTGAAGTCCAATTGCTCTAACCATGCGTCCATCTATTCATTAAAATCAAGGTTCCATTAAACTAATATATGTTCTTAAATGGACGATTACGTGCACACACATCGGAACGGTTATCATAGCAATCGATCATTACATGGGACTTGTTAATGCTAGCATGAATCCTACATCATGAATTTAACATCACTGGCAATCATCATATAATCACATAAATCAAATTCATCATATAATAGTTCATGCCATAATATTATACTGACAATCTATCGATCCCAACATGCAAATCTACTCATCCAATCACATTATGTACAGTTTCTAAAACAACCTATAATCAAACTTAATTTAACCAGACCATACTCCATGCTTTGAAATCTCATGCACCAGTATAGCATAACACGTATCACACATGTACAAGAACAACTATTAAGGAATAACATAAACATGAATCTACTAACCAATAGCTTGCTCGAATGGAATGATGTCTCGAAGGGGGGGGGGGTCTCCTGCCGCACCCACACTTGGGAAGGGGGTAGGGTTTTGTTTGCATAAAAGTCATGAAGGATCATATGTACAAACACATAATAAAGGGTTAGGGTGTTCGGGTCTTACTTGGCCGCAATGGGCTTAAGCCCAAAACGTTGGGATTGGCTGCCATAAATAGGTGGGTAAGTGGTTTAGGCTTTTTAATCCCATTGGGTTTGCTTTAAAAGAATGTGCAGCCGAGTAGGAAGGGTGTGTGACTTGGGAATTATGTGCGGCTTTACTAATCACATACATACATTCTACTCTCGAAACCCATAGACTCATAATCATTTAATAAAACACAACTATAACAATTTCACACCATAGCACAAGATCACAACGTATAACGAAATATAAATAGAAGTGATGCGAATATGATTAACCTCGGAAATTCAGGTTGTCACATCATCCCCAACTTGAAAGAAATTTCATCCCGAAATTTAGCATGTAGTTATTGAGGAAGCTAGTTAAGTTGCATGGTTTCCTGGGGTGTCACATCATCCCCCCGTTGGTTTGTAATTTCGTCCCGATATTCCGCAATAGCTTTAACCTTAGTAGTGGTTTTATTGTTCTCGCACAACTGGGGATATTTGTGTTTCATTTGGTCTTCTCGTTCCCAGGTGAACTCTGGGCCACGACGGGAGTTCCAACAAACTCGAACAATAGGTATCCTGGTGCGTTTGAGAATCTTGACCTCCTGGTCCAAGATTTCTACTGGTTCTTTGACCAATAACAACTGATCGTCGATGGTGAGCTCCTTGAAAGGAACTATGAGGGTTTCATCTGACAGATACTTCTTCATATTCGACACATGGAATACGTTGTGAACTCCACTGAGTTCTTCAGGTAGATTCAATCTGTAGGCCACTTTGCCAATTCTCTCCGTGATTCCGAAAGGTTTAACATATCGCGGGTTGAGTTTGTCTCGCTTAACAAAACGATCTACACCTTCCCAAGGTGAGACTTTAAGTAATACTCGATCCCCAACCTGGAACTCGAGTGGTTCCCTGCGCTTATCAGCGTAGCTTTTCTGACGGTCGCAAGCTGCCGCCATTCGTTGCCGTATCTGAGCAATCTTCTCTGTTCTCTGTACGACGAATTCTGGGCCAGTGATTTGGCTGTTTCTAACTTCTGCCCAACAAAGAGGTGATCAGCACTTCCATCCGTACAATGCCTCGAACGGAGCAGCCTGGATGCTGGTGCGGTAACTGTTGTTATACGAAAACTCCACCAAAGGTAGATGCCGCTCCCAGCCATTACCAAAGTCGATTACACATGCTCGAAGCATGTTTGGATGGTGCGCTCAGAGTGCCCATCCGTCTGTGGATGATACGCCGTGTTCATGTCTAATCGAGAGCCGAAGGATGTGCGTATTGCCTGCCTTAAATTAGGTATAACTCAAAATCAAAGGTAACAGGAGTTGGCACCTCGTGCCTACAAGCCGTCTCTTCCAGAGGAATATTCACAAGCTGAGAAGACTCGTCAGTTCCCTTGACTGCAAGAAGGTGTGCTGGTTACATGCAGTGATCAACGATCATCCATGTGTTACTGTTTCCGGTTCGAGTTCTCGGTAGCCCAGTGATAAAATCCATGGCAGTCTGCTCTTGTTTCCATATGGGTGTTTCTGGTTTCCAATGCTTCACCTTGACTTTCCCACAAGTCAAACATCATTCCCATACCTAGCTAGGTGGGCCGTCATGCCCGATCACCAGTACAAGGTTTATAAATCCTAATGTCTCTCATCAAAACCCAGACAACTAGAATATCAAAGTCGGGGTGCTTTTCTCAACGCGTGTTCCCTATAGTTGCCGTATAACGAGACCCACATCCGTTCCATGAGGTAACGAGTATCGTCCGACCTGTCAAAGGTTGCTTCTCCATGCCACGCATGGGTTCAACTTGAAAATCCTCTTCCTTCAGTTCTCTAATTTGAACAGAGCGAGTCTGATCAGGTAAGTTAGAGTCGATAGCGAGCTGCAGAGCTCGTGCATGTTCAGGTTTCATAGTTGTAATCATCCAAAAGTTCTATCCAGCGATGCCATTAACTGCTTTAGCTCTGTCGAAGCCAAGGTACATGGGAGGCCCTTCTGATCGGTCTAAATGACGCATCTGGTACCGTCCAAGTAATGCCTCCATCTAGAATCCCAAGGCCATGGTTTTCACCGCCGGTTGTGTGTCGTGCAGTTCCTCTTTGTAACTCCACCACGTAAGTCATCACTCTCTCGTGTTCCGTCGGTGTGTAATTGGGACTCTGGTTCGGACCATCATGGTATACCACTAAATCACCCGCACCCTCGGGTAAAGACGATGCTCAGTGCATTGCAGTGTTGGGATTCGAAAGCTTAAAAGACGTCCTCCTGTTTTGGTTTCCCACGAACACGGTACCCTGCTGTTCTTAAGGGAGTTAAGCTGCGTGATCTTCGAATATCCTGTGATTTATCTGCGATAGTATCAAGCGAGACCAAGAAATTGTTGTATCCTCGAAGGACTCTTTGGTGTCGATCAGTTTCCAACCAAGACGAATCTTAGCGAGATCCACGTGCATTCCCACTTCGCTGATTATGTGTCCAAAAGGTACCTCTCGAACCCAGAAATTACATTTAACAAGACTTTGCGTGGAGTGGCTCCTCCCTCAGGAGTTCTAAAATAAGATACAAATGCCACCCATGGCGTTCCGTTCTCCTGGTCAGGATTCAGAACGTTGTCAACAAATACGGTCGATTCATGTGATCCCTGAAGCTGCTGGTGTGTTGATCAACTCAATGATCATGGTGTACAAAGTTGAAATGGCTGCATTGCGTTCGACATGCTGTTCTAAGAGCATTCTCCCCTTGGACTTCCATCTGATGATAGTTCGTTCGCTAGCCAATCCTCGAATGGAAGCTTGTTCCTCGTAACGGGTCGACGGGTTGTCAATACGTGACCGAGGCTAACGGTTCTTGATTGTCACCTTGTTGAGTTCCCGATAATCGGTACACATACGAAAAGGCTTATCTTTACTGGTATTACTGGGCTCCCCAAAGCGAAAAACTAGATCTGATAAAACTCGTGTCCAATAGTTCTTGAAGCTGATTAGGCAGTTCCTACAACCTTCCTGGTGTAAGACAAAATAGGAAATACTAGTAACAAGGGCTGCTTCTGACATGATACCGGTCTGATATTCCACCTGACGATGTGAAGGTAAACCTGATAGTTCTTCTGGTAGCACTTAGGGAGAGATCACGAAAAATTGGAGGATCCTCGATCCTCCTTCCCTTAGCCTTGACATCAGTAACGAGTGCTATCATAGCGGGGTAATCCTTCCGTGGACACTTCTGGCCTTCACTGCTGAATTGATGCTAACCTCTGCTCCACTCGGATACTTTATGACAGGCGACACCCTTCCCCTCATAGGGTATAACTGCGCGATGTCTGGTTAACCAACCCATACTGACTACTGCATTAACACCATCGTGGGTAGTAGAAGGAAGATCGATGTCGAAAACTTGTCCCACACAGTTGAATTTGCATCCCTATAAACATATGATGCCTCAATTGACTTGCCATCAGTCTTTCGAGAAGCATCAGGGTTAAACAGGACAGAGACGAAACGATTAGCTACCCGTTCAAGCTTCCAAGTTGGCACCAACCTGGCGTCGTCCATGTCAACACTAAGTGCCCTTCCATGAGCATCATCTCCAGTGTTGCTGGTTTCATTACAAGGATTTCAAGTACTGTCGTTGTTCCTTTGGTCGTTGTCTTCTTAACTTAACCACGGCCAATCCATGTTGTAGGAACCTTTATTTCCATACTGTAGGCTAGGGTTACAAATACCTTACTGTCGCTGTGACTGCTGCTCCCAATGTCGTTGCTCGAAATGAAGCCTTACGGTTCTTCACCATCCAAGTCTATCTTTTCACATCCTGAGCTACGTCCTAAAGCGCTACTCACTGTGTTGGCAGTTACACATTCCACGTTGTAGTCGATTGTCATTGCTTATGTCCCGATTGATTCATAAGAGTTGACTCCCATGAGTCGCTGATAAGGGTTTAGGATTCGATTCTGGTGCTCGTTGCCGGTTCTGAGGTCGGCAAAGTACTACACTCATCCTCCTGTTCATTGATGTTGCAAGTTGTTTGAGTAATACACGGTCTGTGACGAGGGTATTGCAGAAGTGATCACACTTCGGGATCTAAAATGTCAATACCTTAGTTCCAGCAAACGAAGAGGGGTAAGAAAAGTATCGATCAGTCATTCGGCGCTGCGACATCCAACCCAGGGATGTTCGTATAAGCACCTAACATTCTACATGGTTCGCTAGGTGTTCAAATGGGTGTTCAGGTAATACTCGATAGCATCGAGATTCGAAAGGATCCAGAGAGGAATGAAAAGTTCACGTTCGAGTAGGGGACAATCACTGCTATGACCCCTATAGGTTTGTTATGTTTCACATCGATCAAATAACAGAACGGAACCCCTTTTTCACTTGTTAAGCCTCACTGGTACTCGCATGCACACCACATTATTATTATGTGTGCACCCACAATAATATTGCGATTTGCATGCTCATCTCAGTTCCTCCTAACTCATGTCAAATGGTTCCCCAATTCGAATGCCAAACAGAGGTTATCAAATCGATAGATCACAAAAATCTAAGGACTATGACATGCTATCAACGTATCATAATGTAAGAAAACAACCCATGCTATCATGCTATAGTGACGAGTGTGTGTTCGCATGTTTCATCATAAACAAACGTGTACTAGTTATGCAATGTATGAAATAGGTGTAAAAGACGAACCTTGCAATCTGGAGCTGAGTGTCATGGTCGATTTCGGGTCTGTTCCGTTATAGTCTGGTTTTATAAAAAATGTTTTAAAACCAAGTTCACTATAACCAATGGCTCTGATACCAATCTGTCACACCCCCAAAATACCACTCGTGGAAACAACGCAGGGCGTGTGGCGTACCAGGATCTTAGCCACCAATCACATTGAACTTATAAAGATAAAATAAAACTTTCCTTTATTTAAAATAAGTGTTACAATACAAGAGTTATTATCCAGCGGAAGCTTATTACAATTTGTTATGAGTTCCATAAAATAGGTGTATAAAATCCATCGGACTTGTCTTGTGATTTCTTGTAACTTGACCCATGACCACTCCAGCATCCCAGACAGCAAGTGCCAACAACATGTACCTAAAAGCCAGCAAGGCATGTAACAACGAGTCAACAAAAAAGTTGAGCGAGCTCACAATTGGTGTTCATTTTAGGGTTGTTCCAAAAACCATAAGTTCATTCGAAAACCAATAGTTAATCAGTTCCTTGTTTCCCAAACCATAACCAGTGGGGGCTACCCCATGTTGTAAACCACTAAACTAGTTATATATATTGGCGTCCTTCCCAACCGAGGACGGAGGTACGTATTCTACCCAACCAAGAATACGCAGGTTAAATGTAGGCGTCCTTCCCAATCCGAGGACGGAGGTACGTATTCCTCCCATTCCGAGAATACGCAGGTTTAGTGTAGGCATCCTTCCCAATCCGAGGACGGAGGTACGTATTCTTCCCAATCCGAGAATACGCAGGATTAAATGTAGTCTATTAGTGGTGAATATACAGGTTTCATCTTAGCTTTCTTAATCCCATTCCCAACCCACCGGGAATCCCATGCCTTAAGAGTGTGTGAACTCACCTTGGTTTGCTCGGTAAGATTAGTTACTTGTTTAATAGTTGCTCAACACGCCCTAACATGGGTATCAGTTACAATCAGTTTCGAATGCATTTATACTAGATCTTTCACATACAATTAATTCACGTATTCCATAATCACATACCACATGATTTAATGTATAGGTAACATACACACTATCCTACACATTGTAACAGTTAATCATATAGTGAAATTAACAACATACACCATCATATCACATAGTAACAGTAGTAGGCGATTTAAACCTCCCAATGTCCGTTTGTTTTCATGACCATATGTATGAATCCTACTCGTAACAGTGTGTGATCCTCATGGTCCGTTCGCAGCCCATCCTGACTGGCCCAAACGAATACGGTGCAATTGGGTTCAAAGTGCGTGGCCCAAAGTACTAATCTAATACCAGTGTATGTGCAGCCCAATGTAGATGTGTTTTCCCCACTTAAAGCATTATGTGACCCATTAAGATGGGGTGGCCCGCACCGGGTGTGCAGCTACCCGCTTGCACAACCCAACCCTTATAACCGGCCCAGCCAAATAATTTCCAAATAGCTGTGCGGCCCATCTCAACTATGCACAATTCATTGTATGATGTAGCCCAAAAAAAAAAAAACATTTGAAGTCCACTAACCAAACATGTGTTCAACCCAAGGACTCAAGATATGCACAAGCAACCTACTGTTGTATCTAATGCAATTGGTGTGTAAATTTATTATGTGTGAGGGCATCAAAGACATGTGCGGTGTGGGTAATTATGCAGCCCGGTTACGTGTGTTGACCCAATTAGATGGGTGTGATTTGTTATACCTAGCCGTATAATAAACAATCTCAATTTTAATAACCATTTACCTCCCTAATTAATCACAACCCATACAATCATCCCACCCATCATGTTATACAGATTTAAAGAAAATATAGCATATGATTCAAGTTTCAAGGATATCATTTAAAGCAAATCACATGAAATCACTTATACAACACATATGTGTCAGGCCCGTGTGAATCAAATCCTTGATCAATTCTATTTTGTTATCGGTCCAATAATTAGATAACATTCAAAAAGGCTTGTTGACTTTGATATACCATCACCATATTCGGTTACATCTTGGCCTACATTCAAGAACAATTTATGTAACATAATTATTTTCATAATTATTTTCATCATTATCTATCTTTAACAAGCAATCATTTGCATACACATATAAATCCGATTGATTCAAAATAACATTGAAGTCCAATTGCTCTAACCATGCGTCCATCTATTCATTAAAATGAAGGTTCCATTAAACTAATATATGTTCTTAAATGGACGATTACATGCACACACATCGGAATGGTTATCATAGCAATCGATCATTACATGGGACTTGTTAATGCTAGCATGAATCCTACATCATGAATTTAACATCACTGACAATCCTTATATAATCACATAAATCAAATTCATCTTATAATAATTCATGCCATAATATTATACTAACAATCTATCGATCCCAACTTGCAAATCTACTCATCCAATCACATTATGTACAGTTTCTAAAACAACCTATTATCAAACTTAATTTAACCAGACCATACTACATGCTTTGAACTCTCATGCACCAGTATAGCATAACACGTATCACACATGTACAAGAACAACTATTAAGGAATAACATAAACATGAATCTACTAACCAATAGCTTGCTCGAATGGGATGATGTCTCGAGGGGGGGGGTCTCCTTCCGCACGCACACTTGGGAAGGGTGTAGGGTTTTGTTTGCATAAAAGTCATGTACAAACACATAATAAAGGGTTAGGGTGTTCGGGTCTTACTTGGCCGCAATGGGCTTAAGCCCAAAACGTTGGGATTGGCTGCCATAAATAGGTGGGTAAGTGGTTTGGGCTTTTTAATCCCATTGGGTTTGCTTTAAAAGAATGTGCAGCCGAGTAGGAAGGGTGTGTGACCCGGGAATTATGTGCAGCTTTACTAATCACATACATACATTCTATTCTCGAAACCCATAGACTCATAATCATTTAATAAAACACAACTATAACAATTTCACACCATAGCACAAGATCACAACGTATAACGAAATATAAATAGAAGTGATGCGAATATGATTAACCTCGGAAATTCGGGTTGTCACATCCACAAGAACAATATGGCGTCCTGGGTTATGATTGATATATATTAGACTCGCATAGAGTTCGATCTCAATCCAGATACAAGTTATGAAGGTCGAAGATTTCAGCATATTTAAGAAGTATGGAGATTAGAGTTGATCAAGAGAAGCTCAAGCCATACTATATGAAGACAATGTAGACAACAACACTCAAATCAAAGAAGACTACGCCAAATATCAAGTCAAGTAAAATTGAGGGGGAGTAATGACCCATAATATACACAGTGTATGTACTCTTTTTCCTTGACTAAGTTTTATCCTACTGGGTTTTTCTTAGTAAGGTTTTAATGAGGCAACATATCTGGTCCTGCATTATCAGTTAACATCGGTCCAGAAGAATCATGCAAACATTATCTAGTAGTATAATGTTAACAGTGTATGTGTATTTCTAAATGTCTAAGGGGGAGTCTTATGAATGTCACACCCCAACCGATGGCGGAATCATCGGGGCGCGACACTGAGCGAAACAGATTGTTCAAGAGAATCCACAACAACTATCAAATTACCAAATCTTTAATGTTAATATCCAATACTACTAACAGATAAAGTAACAATAGTTATTACAGATAATTGTCTCAAAAAACAAGCAAACTGTTCCGACAACTCAGATTTTTATTAGTTTTGTTACTAGACTCCATCCTAGCTCGATTCCAGCAAGTAACAAGCAAAGCATCCTAGACACCTGTCACATAGTTAAAGTAGAGGTCAATACACATAGTGTAATGGTGAGCATACAAGTTTGGTATAGCATAATAGAGTTCGAAATAGTTTACGCATAACCAGCATGTATCATGTAAAATGCGAAGCTAGTAGGTTATCGACAATGAAATATGCACAGACTAGACTGCGAGTTGTAGAATGCGCAACACATATCACCACTGCGATATGTGAGAGGTAACCTTAACAACCCCTGTCCATGACAGGTGCTGAGTCCAAACAAATAGTACTATCGTTGCTAAGGCATCAGGTAACAATCACTGTGTTAACATAACATAAAAGCATTCATCGAGTAACACGTATCATGCAGTAACGGTCAGTGTATAAATAGTGGTTGCGTTGTGTGATAGATGTGATTTAGAATAAGTAACGTATGTAACACCCAAAAGTGCGTAAAGCAAAAAGGGATCGAGTATACTCACAGATCGTGCTTAACAAGTAAACACTTTCTTGGATTGAAGGGAGCACTGAGAGAGATTAGCCTGAACAGTTAACGATAGCATAAGCGAAGAACAGCGTGTATAACGGTGCAAAAGTACTAAGTGTCGGATGGGAATCCGATCGGATGGCAATCCGATCGGATGGCCAGTCGATCGGATGTCAATCCGTTCGGATGGTCATTTGATCGGATGGCCATTCGATTGGATTGACATTCGTTTGGTAAGGATGTGTTTGTGTATGATGGCTTTGAAGTTTTCGTTGTAGCATTTGAAAACAGAGAAGTATCTCTACCCTTCAGGTCGATCGATCGAACGATCGTTCGATCGGATAGCGATCCGATTGGTGGGACACTTAGTGAGAACAAGTTCACAACAGGATTGTCACTCGATTGGATAGCAATCCGATCGGGTGGCAATCCGTTAGTTACTGATGATCTTTGAAACTATGAAAATGATTAAGTGTCAAAGTTCCAAACGTCACATGGTCGGATGGTCGTTCGATCGGATGGCAATCCGATCGGATGGCAATCCGTTCGTCGTTCAGAACCTTGAAAATTTGAATGAAAAAGTTGAGTGTGGAACCAAGTGCAAGCCGTTCGGATGGCTGTTCGATCAGATGGCAATCCGATCGGATGGCAATCCAATCGGACGGCAATCCGTCCTAACGACCTGATCGTCTTCGAACTTGAATATTTTGAAAGGTTTTGCAGTTTTGATCGAGACGGTGTGATAACGTGCTAAACAATAGAAACCCCATCTTGACCCAAGTGATCCGATCGAACAGGAATCACCCTAGCCGATCAGTTAACTGTTCAAGACGATCCTTCTTGGTTAACCCAAAATCGGTTGTCTCTTAGATAGAATCCGGATCTTGAACTAACACATCACCAAGAAAGAGTAGAAGATCAGAACAAGCTCCGATTCCATCGGTTTTGAGTGCATTGAGTGTAAAAGAGTTGAAAGAAAGTTAGAAAACCATCTTTCAATCCTTTTAACCATGAATATGTGTAGATCTATGCGAAAACATTGTTTATTCCTGTGGAAATCCTTCAGATCTAAGTCGTTCTTGGTGGAATGAAGCCAAACCTTGAAGTTCATAAGAACCCCATGATGACATCACCCTAGAACACCTCAAATCCGGTGATTTCACGGTTAAAAGTTAAGATTCAAAGGTGAAAAAGATGAAGAAGTGCGTGTAGATCATAGAAGTACAAGATTTAGGTTGAAAACTTACAAGAATCATGAGAAATTGAGAGAAATGAGTGCTTGAGTTTGCCTGGTCGAACAAGGAGCTGTCACATCACAAATGATGTGACAATAGGGTATTTATAGGGTTTCCATAAAGGGAAAGTGCGCAGGGTCGGATTGGTCACCGATCGGATGGCAACCCGATCGGATGGCAGTCCGATTGGATGGCAACCCGATCGGATGGCAATCCGATCGGATGGCCACTCGATCCAGGTGTCCGGCGTGTTGAGTTTTGTCGTTTCGATTCGATTCGTGTGTTGAGCATTGCGTTGCGATGCGATTCGAGCGAGCGATGCGATAATATTACCCATTAGTTACACAAATAACCTAACTACTATATCTAACATACAATCACTATAAATAACTTGCGTTTAGCGTTTGCGATTTAGATTGCGATTCGATAGAATTGTGATTGCGATTGCGATTAAACACCTCAACATAAACATAACATGCACAAGTAACACATAATAGCACACACACGTAAAACAATATCCAGAACACATAATTCGAGTTGCGAATGCGATAGCGATAAGTCGATTAGCGATTGAACATGCGATTGAACATGCGATTGAACATGCGATTAAACAGCGATTAAACCTCGATTATTAATAGCTACTCCACATAATACAACTAAAGCAAATAAATAATAGAATCAATTATAAGTCAAAGAAGTCAAAACAGTAGTTGGGCAAGGAGTGACAGATCGCAATTAGCAATCTTTTCTTCCTTTGACTTCAATCTTGACTTTGACTTTGACTTTCGAAACACGGGGTGTTACAGCCTCCCCTACTTAAGGAAATTTTGTCCCGAAATTTAGGAAGTAGGCGTAACAAACAGTTGCGGGTACTTCGCCTTCATGTCACTTTCGAGTTCCCAGGTAAACTCGGCACCGCGTTTGCCTTCCCAGCGAACCTTCACAATGGGAATGCATGAGCGTCTGAGCACCTTGGTTTCTCGTCCCATGATCTCGACAGGCTTTTCCATGAAGTGTAATGTTTCGTCCACTTGTAAATCTTCGAGAGGGACATGTAGTTCTTGGTCGGCCAAGCACTTTCTGAGGTTCGAAACGTGGAAAGTCGGGTGGGCAACACTAAGTTCCTCCGGTAGTTCGAGTCTGTTGGCCACTTTCCCAATCCTTTCTAGAATCTTAAAGGGTCCATCATATCGAGGCACGAGCTTTCCTTTCTTGCCGAATCTGATCACCCCCTTCCAAGGTGCAACTTTAGGAGTACGTGATCACCAACGTCAAATTCAAGGGGCTTGCGGCATCTATCGGCGTAACTTTTCTGTCGGCTCCGAGCTTTCAATAGATTGTCTCGAATTTGGAGGATTTTGTCTGTCGTTTCTTGTAACAGCTCAGGACCAGTAATTTACGCGTCTCCGATCTCGTGCCATACAATAGGCGATCGGCATTTCCTTCTGTATAATGCCTCAAATGGTGCCATTTGGAAGCTAGAATGATAACTGTTATTGTACGAGAATTCGACTAAAGGTAAGTGTGCGTCCCAATTACCACCGAAATCTATGACACACGATCGGAGCATGTCTTCAAGGGTGCGAATCATTCTTTCAGTCTGACCGTCGGTTTGGGGATGGAAAGCGGTACTTAGATTAAGCGTAGTACCGAGAGCAGATTGAAACGTTTCCCAAAGACGCGAGGTAAACCGACCATCGCGGTCAGAGATGATGTCATGAGGCGTCCCGTGTCGACAAATGATCTCATCGGTGTAGATTCGGACTAATTTTTCAACTTTAAAGTCTTCTCGTGTGGTAGGAAATGAGCTGATTTAGTCAAACGGTCGACCACAACCCAGATGCTGTCATGAGCTGACGTCGTGCGTGGAAGTTTCGTTATAAAGTCCATAGGTATATTCTCCCATTTCCACATCGGGATCTCAGGTTGGACGAGTAAGCCAGAGGGTCTTTGCTGTTCCGCCTTGACCTTGGAACAAGTCAGGCACTTCGAAACATAAATAGCGATATCCTTCTTCATGCCCGGCCACCAGTACTTGTACCGCATGTCCTGGTACATCTTGTCAGCATCGGGATGAATAGATTACCGAGATTTGTGGGATTCGTCCATCAGAAGTTGTCGCAAATTAGTACGCTTGGGAATCCAAATTCGGTCCAAATAATGAAAGATACCATTCGATTTATTCTTGAGTTGGGCGCCACCGTTTAGAATCCTTTCCTTCTTCAAAGTACGTTCGGTAAAACTAGCATGCTGAGCGTCACGAATAAGGGTTTCGAGATGGTGATGGGCGTGAACATTACGAACACTATGCAAATAGCTTCGTCTACTGAGAGCATCGGCAACGACGTTTGCTTTGCCAGGATGGTAACGAATCTCACAGTCGTAATCGTTGAGTAGCTCTACCAACCGGCATTGACGCATATTCAGTTCCTTTTGGTCAAAGATATGTTGTAGGCTCCTATGATCGGTGAAGAACGTACACTTGGTACCGTAAAGGTAGTGTCGCCAAATCTTTAACGCAAAAACAACTGCGCCAAGCTCGAGGTCGTGTGTGGTGTAGTTCTTCTCGTGGATCTTGAGCTGTTGAGAAGCGTACGTGATAACCTTGTCTCGTTGCATAAGAACACAACCAAGACCAAGGATTGAGGCATCGCAGTAGACTACGAAATCGTCGTTTCCATCCGGCAGTTAGAGCATGGGAGCATTACAAAGCATAGCCTTGAGGGTTTGAAAGGCTTCCTCCTGTTTAGTTCCCCAAACAAAAGGTTTATCCTTATGCGTAAGAGAAGTAAGCGGCACAGTGATCTTAGAAAAACCTTTGATAAATCAGCGATAATAGCCTGCCAGTCCGAGGAAAGAACGGACTTCAGACGGGTTCTTGGGTGTAACCCAACTCTTAACAGCCTTGATCTTCGTGGGATCGACATGGATACCTTGGCTATTGACAATATGACCCAAGAATTGGACCTCCTCCAGCCAAAATTCACACTTGGAGAACTTTAGAGACGTTTTCCCTGGAGTAACTCAAGAACCAAACGTAAATGCTGCGAGTGTTCGGCTTTTGACTTGGAATAGATCAAGATATCATCGATGAACACGATTACGAAGCGATCAAGAAAGGGTTTGCACACTCGATTCATTAAATCCATAAAAACTGCGGGGGCGTTGGTCAAACCAAAAGGCATGAAAACAAATTCATAGTGACCATAGCGGGTTCGAAAACCGGTTTTGGGGATATCACCCTCTTGAATGCGTAACTGGTGATAGCCTGAGCGTAGATCGATCTTCGAGAAACACGTAGCATCTTGTAATTGGTCAAACAGATCATCAATTCGAGGCAAAGGATAGCGATTCTTGATTGTCAGCTTATTCAACTCCCTATAGTCGATGCACATCCGGAACGATCCATCCTTGTTTTTGACGAAGAGGACAGGCGCTCCCCAAGGAGAGGTGCTATGGCGAATAAAGCCTTTGTCAAGTAATTCCTGGAGCTGACTCGAGAGTTCGCGCATTTCAGAAGGAACGAGACGATAAGGCGCTTTAGCAACAGGGTTTGCTCCAGGAATGAGGTCGATACGAAAGTCGATATTACGAGCGGGAGGTAACCCTAGGAGATCATCAGGGAAAACGTTAGGAAATTCACGAACAACGGGGACCTGGTCTACCTCCTTAACTTCCTTTTTCTCCACTACTACAATGTGCTCTAAGAAAGCTTGGTATTCCTTGCGGAGATACTTGCTAGCTTGGACACACGACATGAGTTGGAGTTTCTTCGACGCGACTTCACCGTAAACACACAATTAATCACCATTAGCGAGCAAGAAGCGAATCATCTTATCGAAGCAAACGACTTCAGCATGATTTTCACGAAGAAAATCCATGCCTACTATGACGTCAAAACTACCGAGCTGCATCAGAATACAGTCAATAGGGAAGACGTGATTGTTGAGTTCGAGAGTACAATCACGTAGAACAGAACTGACGACGACGGTTCTTCCGGTGGCAACTTCAACATCGAACGTCGAGGGTAGATGGGCGCGCTTACGATTAAGGAGCTTTTCGAATTAGAACGATACAAAACAGTTATCGACTCCAGTATCAAATAAACACGAAGCATATATACCATTCACAAGGAACATACCATTGACCACATTGTTGTCTGCTTGAGCCTGGCGAGCGTTAATGTTGAAGGCACGTCCGCGGGCTGCTGGTTATTGTTGCTGTTGCTGAGGCTGCTGCTGGGGCTCCTGATGTTGTGGCTCTTGCTTAACCACTCGATTTGGGCACATGTTTGCGAAGTGGTTGGGATCACCACACGCAAAGCAAACTCTAGCATGAGCTGCGGGTGCAGGAGCTGCTTGATGGCCTTGTGGAGCACTAAGTAGAGCTTGGTGAGCAGGAGCTTGACCCTAAACTGGAGCTGGGGTTTGACGTGGACCTGTACGGTAGTTGGCGGTGAAGTAGTCGTACATGTTGCAATGCACACAGTATCTGTAAGCAATTCCCATAGGGTGGTGATAGGTACAAGTAGGGCAAGCCGGGTGAGGACCAGTATACGCACGCTTTGCCGGTGGTGCGTTGGTGACTGGTGCCACTACTTGGCGGTGTTGAGGCTGTGGTTGAGCTGGAACTGATTGAAGCGGGGCAGCAGTGGTTACAGCGCAATTCTTGTTGCTGGAACTGCTGTTGTTTTTGCTTTTTCAGCGTGACAGCTTCGAAGACTGCGGTGCGACGGTGGTTTCAGCGGTTGGAGCAGTGGTAGCTTGATGCAGATTCTTGGGAGCTTTATCCCAGTAACCGGACTTGACTCGCTTGTCATTGATCTCAGTAGCGAGTAAAAAGGTTTCCTCAATTGTTGTCGTCTTTGCAGCTTGAATGAAATCGGCCACGCAATCCGGAAGAGCACGGATGTACTTCTTGATTGTGATTTCAGGCGTGGTAACTTGGCTAGGACAGATTATGCTTAGCTGCTTGAAGTGAGCAGTCAAACCAGCGTTGTCTCCATCTTTCTGCTTGATATGCCAGAACTCGTCCTCCAACTTTTGGCGCTCGTGGGGAGGGCATAACTCTTGCATCATAACGTCCTTCAACTCATCCCACGTCAGCCCGTAAGCTGCATCATTTCCGCATTTGTTTCTCTCGGCCGTCCACCAATCCAAAGCTCGGGATTGGAAGACGCCAGTGGCGTTAAGAGTACGAAGATTATCAAGACAACCACTCTGGTGCAGGGTGACTTCGATAGAATCAAACCATTGGAAGAAGGCCGTAGGCCAATCTTCACCGGTAAACTCTTTCGGGCCGCAGGCTTTGAACTGCTTGAAGCTAAAAGCAGACTTAGGTGAATCAGTCCTAGATTCTTCTGAAGATTTGCTAGCGTTTTCATTCAGCTCACTAACAATCTGGGGGATAACCTTCGCCATTTGCTTAGCGACGAGGGCGGTGATGCGTTTGTCATCATGATTGCGGCGAGCAGACCGAGAATGAAATGATCCAAATGACAACATTGTCTGCAATAGACAACGCCATAGGATTCAAAACGCTATATAATCGAATCTTACCTCACACGTACTATTACTAAAGCTCAGGAACACGAATAACTATGCAAACATATAGTCTCAAAACCACAAAGCACATAACCACAGAACACATAAGCACGTCAGAGCACGAAAGCACGTAAGGCACAGAAGCACATGGGGCAGTTAGAACACAGAAACCATTCTATATTTTGCACGTATTCACCTACCCTGGTCACACACAATCACCTATCGTTCAAAGTCCGCGAATTTGAGAATAGCGATTAGCGAGTATACAACGTGTAGTATAGCATAAGCGAGTAACATAGCATGCGATCATCCATGAGTAGCAACGATTTGTTAACGTTTTCTGATAGATGTGTAGTGCGGGTCGTGTGTGTCGATCGAAGCGAGAAGCGAAAAGCGTATAAACCACCAAAAATCGAAACACATAAATAGGTAAAACCACATGAAACACATAAAATCCTCATAAAAGCGACAATTATCAGAGTCAGCAATTGCGGGCTCAGAATCGAAACATATAAAAATCGAGAATAGATTGTCTACGGCTGATAGACGTCGACTACCCAAAGTGATTCGACTATTCACAAGGCCTTTTGGTGCACACTATTGGCTTTCAAGATTGTGCTCTCGCCTTGATTTGGGCGAATGGCACACATCCTTCCAGTTACAGTATGACTTCAAGTCGTTGGAGTCCGTCGAGACCTTGGTGAGAGTTTTGTAAAGCCAAAATAAGAACGGAACAAGTCGTCAAGGTTCGGGTTTCACCCCTGACTCAATAACTTCGTTCCTGTTTTTGATAGAATAGAGAGGGAAATTTGCGTCGAAGTGCGGATTTCACTCGCAATTTCTCCTGTTTATGGATAAAAATACGGGTCGAACAAGCGATTCGGTTGAGAGTTTGCGGTTTTCACACCTAATCTCAACCCAATTACTCGTTCATTTTCGAAAAATAGTGTGCAGTGTAAGCGAGAATAGCGAGGATAGCAAGTAAGCTCGTACAAAAACCCATACTGGGTATGCACAAGTTGGTCTGTTGGTACTTAGACTATAGTGTAGGTCATTCTAAGACATCGACCCGGACTAGGTCGAGTCTTGCCTAATTCCCTATAGTTATGGCTCTGATACCAACCTGTCACACCCCAACCGATGGCGGAATCATCGGGGCGCGGCACTGAGTGAAACAGATTGTTCAAGAGAATCCACAACAACTATCAAATTACCAAATCTTTAATGTTAATATCTGTTGGTGCATCCATCTGTCGACTTCGTCTTGTATCGAGTCTTGTATTGTATTAGATAGATCAGGGCACGCAATTCGAAAAATGTGTGTTTATAGGTATTTCGCTTGAAATGACACAGGGATCATTTCATGCGAAATCAAGTGAGTAATTTCGCTCGAAATCAAGTGTTGATTTCGTTTGAGTTATTTCCGTGCAAAATTAGATTCCGCTTGGGCTGTTTTAAGCGAAATCACCTCACCTATAAATACCTATCGTGCCTAGTCATTTGGAACGATTCTGATTCCGGTAGCGAAGCTCTGCCGAAGTGTCTACAGCATTGTAATCGATCTGATATCAATCAAAAGACAGTTTAAAGTGATTTCTCGTGTAATTCAGCTGAAATAACACCGATACATCTGTTTCCGCCTTTTGTATTGGTGAAGAGCTCTTCTGAACGACTCGTTTGGGTCCCAAAACGATCCTACAAGTGGTATCAGAGCTCAGGAGGAAGAGTTCTTACCATTTTAGCTGCAAAATCTGTTTTCTACATCTTCTTTTCAAAATTTAACAACTTTTCACGGTCAAAATGACTTGATTTTCTCACATTTTGTGCGAAACTATGTTTTAACGAATCCTTGAAAAATTGGACCTTAATTCGATCTAAAATTGGTAAAATTTGTAATTTCGCTTGAAAAACATATCGGTTATGATGAAGTCAGCACTATTTTGCACGAAATTAGCTAGTAATTTCGCTTGAAATTGCTATTTCGCTTGAAAATTACACTTAATTTCGCACGGAATTAGATCTTATTTTGCTTCAAAGGTGATTCCGCTTGAATGTGAGCATCAGAGTGTAATTCCGCACGAAAGAATAGTTGATTTCACACGAAATTAGCTATTTCGTTTGAAGGTGATTTCACTCCAAAGGTTATTTCGTGTGAAAGTTGATTCCGCGTGAAAAACATACTGATTTTGCTTGAAAAGTTGATTTCGCTTGAAAGAGGATTGATTTCATTTGAAACTTGATTCCGTGTGAAAGGTTGATTCCGTGTGAGAAGGTTATTTCGTTTGAAACTGACAGTTTGTGAACTTTTGAAAATTAATCATGGGAACGAGTTTTATAATGCCTTTGCTAGTCCGATGACAATTACTCAGAGTACGATGGTTGAAAATGAGACGGGAACAACACAAAAACCGCCTAAGCTTATGGACATTGATGATTTTAGCGGATGGGCTGAACGTTTTGGTAACTGGGTTGAAGCTTATCACCTAGATGGATGGGAACATACAGAAGTTCAATATGCTAGACCAGTCGGGAACAATAATGTGAAAATACCAATTAGAGAATTGTGTGCTGAAGAGAAAAAGAAATACAAAGATGAGAAGTTGATGGTTAGTTTTTTGCAGCAAGCGATTAAAGAAGACATTTTGATCTTACTTCAACATAATGGAAGTGCATATTCGATTTAGACAGAGTTAGAAGCTAAGTTTCTCGGTAGTGATGATATGCTCAAGAACAAAAAGTCGCTTTTGAAAAAAGAATTTGATCTATTTCGAGGATTGAGAACGGAGAACACCAAGCAGATTATCGAAAGATATTGAAACTTGGTGAAAAACATGAACAGATTGGGCATCAACAAAGATAAAGATTAGTTGATTGAGAAGTTGGCTGATGCGTTGCCACACGATGTTAGGGGGACGTATTTGATGATGTTGAAAAATAAACCTGATTTTAACAATATCACGCTAAGCGAGTTTATTAAACATCTGGAAGCTCAAGAGATGGAACAAAGGAAAATTGCTAGAATGAAGAACTATGATGGAGAACATGACATTGGATTGTATTACAAAGGTGGTGTTAGTGAGAAGACCAACAATTCACCAAAGATTGAAACGGCCTTCAATGCAAAAAGTCCTTCTGAGAATTCATCTCAGGGATCAAGCAGCAAAACTGGATTTACTTCATTTCCAACATTTGATCCACATTTTTCTGCAACAAAGAATGGCAAAGTTCTTTAATGCAACATTGCTTTAAATCTTGAGAATGATCAGAACTATTCAGAGGAAGTTGCAAAAAGTCATATGTCTTTGTTAGTAACTGTGCTTGAATCTTATGGTAGTTTAGTTGCAGGGAGGATCGGGAATCCAATGCTTACAAAAGAGGATTACGATCAAGTTGATGCTGAGGAGATGGAGTTGATGGATATAAAGTGGTGCTTGGCGAGCGTGTTGAGACGTGCTGAAAATTTTAAACAAATCACAGGCAGAGATGATTTTCGCGATGCAAATGTTTCAACTTTAGGGTTTGATAAATCTAAAGTTACTTGTTTTCATTGCAGGGAAAAGGGGCATTTCAAAAGAGAGTGCACAAATCGCGAAGCAAGTGGAGCTCAAAATCCTTTCGGAAACGACTACTATCGAAAGGCGATTTATCATCAAGTTGCTCAACAGCCGTATCAACAAGAACAGGCACAAACTGCACATGCTAGGAAGGTGATTGAAGATTCAAAGAAAGCATGTTTGGTCAATCAAAATGATGGAAGTTCATCAAAAGATTTCAGTTGGGATAAATATATTCCAGCTGATAACAAAGCATGTCTGATAAATCATAATGATGAAAGATTACCAGCAGGATTTAGTTGGGAAAACTTTAGCTGGGATAATTATTGTCCAGACAAAGAGATTTTAAAAGCTAAAGGTTTTGTTGCTCAGGTTATTAATGATTATACTGATGACTATTGGGGAGAAAAAATCAGAAAACATTTAAATGTTGAAGCTGAGAAAAAGAAGAGATATGAAGAAGAAAGGCAAATGAAACGAGCTGAAGCTGAGAAAAAGAAAAAGGGTGAAGAAGAAATTCAAGTAAGAGTAGTCAAAGAAATTCCAGCATTTGAAGTTAAAACTGATGCTGATTCAGTTAAGATTTCTGAGAAGTGTATGAACTGTGAGTCTTTGATAAAGCAGAACAATGAACTGCTACACAGCATAAAAAGGCTGAAAGAATCATATGATGTCTTGAACAAAGCCATGAATCAATACAATGAGACAAGCAGTGAACAAGCTATAGCAATGAATACACTCAAAGGAGCATACATGAGACAGCTTGATAATGTCAGTTATTACACCGAGAAGTGTGCTGAGCTTGAATTGAAGTTGGAAACTCAGAGAATAGAAACCGAGAGAGTAAACAGTTTGTTGAAAAGTTACTCATATTCTACTTTTGTGGTTGATAGGATTTACCCGATAGTAGAAGGATTGAAGACGTTTGAAGAAGAAAAGACTTCTGAAGAGAAGAAGTCTGAAACAAAAGAAGATGATGAAGTGAAGATTTCTGGTAAGAAACCAAGTGTTGTCTATAACCAATGTCCACCCCCGGTCGAAAATGGATATTCTCCTCGAAATCCAAATTCGGAAAGAGTCAAAAAGGCAATAAACTTACAGTGGGAGTCTGAGTCTACAGATAATTTTCCAGAAAACATTGATGTCACTTTCACATCGTCTGATACTGATCATGAGTCCGAGTTAATAAAGAAAGTGGTCGATCAGGTGTTAGATAAGGATGAAACGGAGGAGTCCAAATCAGAGTCAAAGTCTGAGTCCAACACGTCAAATTCAACAGTCAAAAAGGACAAACGGGTTTATAATAAAGAATTTTTGTTATCAAAATCTAGTTTGAATGACGAACCGATCAAAGTAGCATATACTTTGAAAGATTCTGACAAATTATATTCTGATGAGGTTTTTCCAATAAGAGGTGTTAAAACTGAAATGATCAAAAAGGTTTTTAAACTAACAGAAATTAATATTTTTGAAATAAAAGATGTAAGTTTTTCTGGAAAACCTAATCCTTACACCTCAAGAGTTCAACAACGTTTAAACAAGAAAAAGGGTTACAGTTCTGGTTCAAGTTATCGAAAGAAACCAAACCATAACGGTAATTTCAAAAAGAAAGGACTTGGTTTTATTCCACCGAAAAATCATACAAATGAGAAAATTTATAAACCAAAAACTGTTTTTGTTACAGGAAAATCATCTGAAGAAGAAAAAGAGCAAGTGTTTAGAAAGCAATCCAACAAAGAATTCCTTGCCAAAAAGAAAATTGTTGCTCAGAAGAAGATAGAGACGAGAACCTGTTTTCAATGTAAAACAGTTGGTCACATTGCCAGAAATTGTCCAAAGACAATTCAAACAAAACAGGGAGTCTCTGGTAAACTGAAAGAAAAGATTGTTGAGAAAACCGAACCACCAACAAACAGATTTAAAGTTTTTGAAAATTCAATTTTCGAGGTTGGTGAATGTTCGAAAGATGTTTACAAAAGAAAGGAGAAACTTAACAACCAAAAATGGGCTGTTAAGAATTCAAGTGAAAGTTCTGGTGATGAATCTGATTCCACAAAATCAGAGGAACCAAAAGTTGTTGTGAAAGAAGAGAAGTTAGTTCCGCCTTTGGATGATGCAAATTTTCCACCATTGTGGGCTGAAAATTTTAAATCTAAAATTGGTAAAGTTGAAATTTCAAATCAATTTTTTCTTGAAAAGAAAGAATTTGATGTTGAAAAGGCTTTTAACCCCACAGTGCAAAACATTTTTGGTAAAATGATTGATGGGAAGGTCAAGGGGGTTAAAGTATTCTATAAGAAAAAGATGGTAGGTAAGCAACCGAGTGTTGGTAACTCGGAATCTACCAAGGACCGTCAGGCTTGGGAGAATCTCTCTAACTGAAAAACCTGACTTGCCGGAGCTCCCAAGTTGGTAATCGCGGAGCATGAATCGGCATCATTCTTGAAAAATTGTGTTTGATAATTCGAATTTTTTTCACTAGTATGATTTGCCGGAACTCCCAGGTTGGTAAGTGTGGAGTAGGAATTGGCATCTTGAGATTTCAACCTACAAGTGGTAATTGTTGATAAACAAACCGACAAATGGTTGAAAAAGTAGGTTTTACCTACAAATGGTTAATCAAGGTCATTAAGTTGAACTTGATTTAACTTTCATTCAAATGAGTGAATAACAAAATGATGATCACATCCCCTAAACTACAAGTGGTTTCATGAAATCAACAAAACTTATTTTCCGGAAAAACCATTTGATTAAAACAAACTTAAGTGTTTTGAAATCATAATGGGAAAATTGTTTGTTGTAAGGGGGAGTTCTGATTGTTTATGCCAAGTGGATGGCGATTTGAAGCAATTCACATCATGTTGTCATTTAAACTGTACAAATAGAGTGTCAAACTGGTTATACAGTTTGTTTTCAAATTTTTCTTTAAATGATTTTAAATTTTAGGGGGAGTATATTTTTTCAGAAAATCCAAAAACATTAGAAAATTTGAAAAAGCCAAAAACATGATAAATTAAAAAATGAGTTGTGGTGTGAAAAAGAGGAAATGATAGTACATCAGTGGACGATCACAGCATGCTAAAGAATTGGAAAGTTAAAAAAGTGATAAACGGTCTCACTGATGATGTGCCAGTAGGTTTTTGCACATTTAGTAGATTGTGACGAGATATAAACCTAAATTTCAAACTTACTTATATCGTGGGGAACATCTCTCGGATATATGGGTAACCCCCGAAATCTTGTGTGAAAGGTCCCTCTTTCTGCGATACTAGGTCTTTATGCTTAGTGATATCTGGGGTATTATCCCGGGACTTCTGATTTTGCGGAAGCAATGGCCTAGTCCCCGTATAATACATTCTGCTTGCTTGAAATATAGCACTCCCCTCAGCATAAAAAATGATGAAACATTGCAAAATGCTAATCATGTGCTGTTGAAGAAAAGATTCTCTAAAGGGAACACACCAAAAGTCGAAGCCGTCATCTCTCTGATTTTGCGGAAGCAATAGCCTGAGCTCTCATGGCCCTCGCATTTAACCCCTTACAGATATCATCTAGGTATACTCACCTGTAAGACTGAATATTGGGATCTGGATACGGGAGTATATTCTGAGGTGGGACACGCAAATAAGTTTAAGTGCTTAAAACATTAATCTCGTATCTCGAAACAGTTGAATTTTGTGTGAAAATTTAAAATGGATCAGTATACTGACAATCTACATGAATCATTTAGAACTTAATATGTTTAAAGCTTAACGGTGTTGGTGATTTGTCTCAAAAACTGATATGATCCTCTTACACAAACTCACAAAAATATTGTCTGTAAATATTTCTTTATTGCATCTTGTTAAATTCAAAATTCCAAAAAGATCTTTAGTGTGTTTTAGCATAAAATTTTTGAAAAATCCAAAAAGATTTTCGACAACTGATGTTGAAGTGCTAATTTTCAAAATTCTAAGTGCTAAACATGATGAACAAAAGGTTTGGGAGAGTGTGTTTGAGATGTTTAAGATGAAAAAGATTTTTGAAAAGAAAAATGATATTTCTACAAGTGGTTCATCAGAGATCAACATTGCAAAATCATTTATTGATTGATTGGTACATGAATGAAATTTCTAAATTTGTGAAATTTATTGTGAGGTAGAGATTGTGCAGGTTAGCCAGGTTTTGATACCTGAGGTTGAGAAAAGCCAGGTTATGATCTTGAACCAGTGAATTCCAGACTGCGATCCCAGCTTATCGATAGGGGGAGGTCGAAGAACTGAAACAGGATAAGAGCCAAGATTACGATTCTGAAGAAAAAGAATCAAGAGTCCTGATCAAGAAGAGTATAGAACCAGGTTGAGATTATGGAAGAAAGAGAAAGAGATTGATTGAGGATGCTTACAATGGAGAATTTTTGGAGAGTTCGAGAAGACTGATAAAGACTGAAGGTTTGACTATCGAAGACTCGACACCGAAGACTTCGTCAACATCCGAGGGGGAGTCTGTTGGTGCATCCGTCTATCGACTTCGTCTTGTATCGAGTCTTGTATTGTATTAGATAGATCAGGGCACGCAATTCGAAAAATGTGTGTTTATAGGTATTTCGCTTGAAATCAAGTGTTGATTTCGTTTGAGTTATTTCCGTGTGAAATTAGATTCCGCTTGGGCCGTTTCAAGCGAAATCACCTCACCTATAAATACCTATCGTGCCTAGTCATTTGGAACGATTCTGATTCCGGTAGCGAAGCTCTGACGAAGTGTCTACGGCATTGTAATCGATCTGATATCAATCAAAAGACAGTTTAAAGTGATTTCTCGTGTAATTCAGCTGAAATAACACCGATACATCTGTTTCCGCCTTTTGTATTGGTGAAGAGCTCTTCTGAACGACTCGTTTGGGTCCCAAAACGATCCTACAATATCCCATACTACTAACAGATAAAGTAACAATAGTTAGTACAGATAATTGTCTCAAAAACAAGCAAACTGTTCCGACAACTTAGATTTTTATTAGGTTTGTTTCTAGACTCCATCCTAGGTCGATTCTAGCAAGTAACAAGCAAAGCATCCTAGACACATGTCACATACGTTAAAGTAGAGGTCAATACACATAGTGTAAAGGTGAGCATACAAGTTTGGTATAGCATAATAGAGTTCGAAATAGTTTACGCATAACCAGCATGTATCATGTAAAATGCGAAGCTAGTAGGTTATTGACAATGAAATATGCACAGACTAGACTGCGAGTTGTAGAATGCGCAACACATATCACCACTGCGATATGTGAGAGGTAACCTTAACAACCCCTGTCCACGACAGGTGTTGAGTCCAAAAAAATAGTACTATCGTTGCAAAGGCGCCAGGCAACAATCACTGTGTTAACATAACATACAAGCATTCATCGAGTATGACGTATCATGCAGTAACGGTCAGCGTATAAATAGTGGTTGCGTTGTGTGTTAAACGTGATTTAGAATAAGTAATGTATGTAACACCCAAAAGTGCGTAAAGTAAAAAGGGATCGAGTATACTCACAGATCGGGCTTAACAAGTAAACACTTTCTTGGATTGAAGGGAGCGCTGAGAGAGATTAGCCTGAACAGTTAAGATAGCATAAGCGAAGAACGGCGCGTATAACGGTGCAAAAGTACCAAGTGTCGGATGGTAATCCGATCGGATGGCAATCCGATAAGATGGCCAGTCGATCAGATGTCAATCCGTTCGGATGGTCATCCGATCGGGTGGCCATTCGATTGGATTGACATTCATTTGGTAAGGATGTGTTTGTGTATGATGGCTTTGAAGTTTTCGTTGTAGCATTTGAATACAGAGAAGTATCTCTACCCTTCAGGTTAATCGATCGAAAGGTCGTTCAATCGGATAGCGATCCGATTGGTGGGACACTTAGTGAGAACAAGTTCACAACAGGATTGTCACTCGATCGGATAGCAATCCGATCGGGTGGCAATCCGTTAGTTACTGATGATCTTTGAAAATATGAAAATGATTAAGTGTCGAAGTTCCAAACGTCACATGGTCGGATGGTCGTTCGATCGGACGGCAATCCATTCGTCGTTCAGAAACTTGAATATTTGAATGAAAAAGTTGAGTGTGGAACCAAGTGCAAGCCGATCGGATGGCTGTTCGATCGGATGGCAATCCGATCGGACGGCAATCCGTCCTAACAACCTGATCGTCTTGGTACTTGATTATTTTGAAAGGTTTTGCAGTTTTGATCAAGACGGTGTGATAACATGCTAAACAACAGAAACCCCATCTTAACCCAAGTGATCCGATCGAACAGGAATCACCCTAGCCGATCAGTTAACTGCTCAAGACGGTCGTTCTTGGTTAACCCGAAATCAGTTGTCTCTTAGATAGAATCCGGATCTTGAACTAACACATCACCAAGAAAGAGTAGAAGATCAAAACAAGCTCCGATTCCATCGATTTTGAGTGCATTGAGTGTAAAAGAGTTGAAAGAAAGTTAGAAAACCATCTTTCAATCCTTTTAACCATGAATATGTGTAGATCTATGTGAAAACATTGTTTACTCCTGTGGAAATCCTTCAGATCTAAGTCGTTCTTGGTGGAATGAAGCCAAACCTTGAAGTTCATAAGAACCCAATGATGACATCACCCTAGAACACCTCAAATCCGGTGATTTCATGGTTAAAAGTTAAGATTCAAAGGTAAAGAAGTGCGTGTAGATCATAGACGTACAAGATTTAGGTTGAAAACTTACAAGAATCGTGAGAAATCTAGAGAAATGAGTGCTTGAGTGCGGCTGGTCGAACAAGGAGCTGTCACATCACAAATGATGTGACAGGAGGGTATTTATAGGGTTTCCATAAAGGGAAAGTGCGCAGGGTCAGATTGGTCACCGATCGGATGGCAGTCCGATCGGATGGCCACTCAATCGGTTGGCCACTCGATCCAGGTGTCCGGCGTGTAGAGTTTTGTCGTTTCGATTCGTGTGTTGAGCGTTGCGATGCGATTCGAGCGAGCGAGGCGAACTTTCTAACATACAAATAACCTAACTACTATATCTAACATACAATCACTATAAATGACTTACGTTTAGCGTTTGCGATTTAGATTGTGACGTGCTGTCGTAGTCACACGTAAATTTAATCCAAATTACAACTAATAGATAGCAGCAAATGGGTATCGAACACGGGGAGTTTGTGGAAAGTGTGTTGATTCTATAGCTTTGTGAATTAACTACAATTAAACTAATTTGCAGAAATGAAAATTCAAGAGTTTGGATTGTTTGGTTTTTAAAAACTAAATTACTAACTAATTGCAAATCAAAATTGGTTGTTTAAAAGATTAGGAGAAAATGACCATCTTAGGTTCCGGTTTTTGTTAACAATTGTGCCTTAATCCAACTAGAAAGAGTTACATAGACATAACTCAAGCATAAATGTTTGTTGTGATAAAAGGGAACAAAGTACTCGGATTATATAACGCGAGGTTTTTACCCGATGACCAATTAACCAATATCCAACCCTAACCCTTCCCGTGATATCTCGATTGTAAACGACACCAAGAACGTACGGTTTAGACCAAGATTAAAACATCAATTAACAAATTACAATCAAACAAACATGCACCATAATAAACATAGCAAATAAACCAAGTTCATTATTCTAGAAATAAGATTCAACACACAAAAGTCATAAAGAAACCTTCACCTAAGATGATCACCGAAAGTTTAGCCTAACATAGTTTGGTGAATCATCATACCAACAAAATCAAAGTTCATACGAATCAAAATACAAACCGAAATGTTTAGATATGTTCCCAATCACTTGCACAAGCTAAATTTCGCCCAAAAACTCCAGAGAAACGTTCCCAATGATGATAGATATGAAAAGACACTTGAAAATGGTTTAATATAGGGCAGTTACACTTTTTGCGTCAGGCTCTACCGTAATTTACGGTACCTACCGTAAATTACGGTAGCTTCAGGATTTGTTACGCCAGGATGCTACTGGTTTACGGTGGAGAAATGGAAGGATTCAGGTGCTACCATAAATTACGGTAGCCACCGTAATTTACGGTGGACCCCTGAGTTCTCTTTTTTGTTTCTTCTTTCCATCCTTGTGTATCCCGCTCCATTCCATTCCATCCAAAGCATCGTTTTCCCTTATTTTTACGCTCCAAATGCACCTGAAACATAATCAACTGTAGTCATCTAATTCAAGAAAATTACATGATCAAATGAGGGATTAACTTGTCTTTTAACACACTTAAGGGTTGTCCTATGGACCACCCGTCACATCCCCACACTTAACCGTTGCTTACCCCAAGCAACCCATCAAAAACCATTTTCAAATGCACAAGCGATCAACATAAATCAAGCATAAACACGTCATCCTTTTACTAGCCTTTCCTAACACCCAAACAACATACCCCTCGCTATATCTCTCCTCTCGGTAACAAGTAAGCACTAGCAAAGATACGCTAGACACACAAAAGGCAAATGGGTGATTGCACAACTATATGATTGTACCTAAATCAGTCCTCCGCCTAACAAGTGTTAAACATGAATGCAAATCAAAGGGACTTTAAGGTTGTAACATGGCTAGGCATACGGGTAGGAAATGGAAATATATATGTAGTAACGAAGGACTTAACCCGGTCTTTTATTACACAATGAAACAAACAAACAAAACATAAACTTCTATATACAAAACAACTCACACATCATTTTTTTTCATTTTTCATTGCTTTTTTTTTCTTTTTTTAACATAGCAAATAGCAACAACAAAACATTCAACATAACATATCTAAACACCACTATAACAACTACTAACACTATAAGACCGGGTCAAGTCATGTAAATTTTTGAGGAACTAGGTAAGGGATAACAAATGATCGGCTTTAGGCACAAAATGGGCAAATAAATGTCGAAACCCCCGCCCTTCTCACTACCAAGCTCATATATATAATTTATGAGGTCAACCCCCATAAATTCCACACTCGCACACACTATGACGAGGCTACCTAAATGCCCTTATCCTTTCTACATTCATGTTTAACTAAAGCCTCGAACCGTATTCAAGCACAAGTTCTAATGCACCCCCACCCGTTGCCACTCTCATCAAAGACAAGCATTATTTATATACAATTGTGGCTTCAACTCTCACCAAGAACAAGGGTAATTAAGGGTTGCCGGTGTGTCACTCGGGTGTAGTACAAAGTGTTCAAATTCCAACAATGTTTCGCTTGATTTAAAATTTTTTAAAAACCATCAAAATTTCCCCCATCCCCACGCTTGGGATACATTGACCCCAATGTATGGTTTTGGAAGGAATTGATCGCTAAAATCCATTCTACATCAACAAAAGCTTAAAACCTCAAACCCCAAATTTCTTTTTGGTCTTTTCATTTTATAATTTTTTTTATATTTTTATAAAAACATAAACACCACCAAACTCGCACAACCCAACATATCAAACACATAAACACCACCCATCCGCCCAACCATGAACATAACAAACAAATATTCACAAATAAATACAACAAAGAAGGAACACAACCTGGCTAGCAGTAACGCGGCTGAGGAGGCCCAAAGATGGAAGTCATCATCTCCGACCATTCTCCAAATGCAAACGAGCCGCTACCACTCCCACTTCCTCCTTGTTGTGACGCTCCATGTTGTTGCTTTTGACGGGGGTCCACCCATTGCGAATGATGAAGCAGCGGTGTCGGATACGAAACACTACCATCATAGGGCGGTAGAGACGCATAATCCACCGGAGGTGGATCCACAACCACCGGCCGCCCCGCATGCCAATCCGCGTGCATCTGCCGGGCTTGATCATCGTTGTACCTATTGTTCATCTCTTGCTCAAAGGAATAAGCATGTGTGCGGTTCCACGAATCCTGTCGGTCAAAGTTGTGCTTCAATGCCCGCTCCATACTAGCCCCCATCCATGTTTGATGATCAAAGAACGTGCGCTCGGACCCCGACCATGTGTCGAATACCGATGCCGGTGGACGTTGGTTTTCAATGAATTCTTGCATGGTTCCATCATATGCCCAATTTGGCTCATACGAGTGCTCCGTATAATCAAAGAAACTACCACCATGTCCCCTACTTAGACCCCCTTAGTCCACATTCATGGGCTCACCATGCGGTTCATCCGCATAATCTTCATCCCCACTCGGGGGCTCGTCTTCGCTCTCGGGCTCATCCGTTTCGCCCGGTAATAATACCCTTGCATAAAATTTTAAAGCTCTCCACCTTTGACCTTCCGATTTTAACTTATGATAGCGCTCCGACTCATCATAAGTCCATCCAACACCCATTCTCCTAATGTCAAACGGCTTGTGCCTTTTTGGTGCCCCTTTGTCTTCCGGTGTGATAGCCTTGAACAATTTCAATAACCCCGTGATCATCCGACAATACGGAATGATATTTCTTCCCACTTTATTTCGGCATATCCAAACATTATTCATTACCAAATACCAAAATGGGAAACGGGGTGACCCATGAAGCAACGAGTAAAGAATGGGCACCTCTTGAAACCTCACTTCTTGCTTATCACCTCTCCTTGGAATCACATCTAAGATACAAATAGTAAGCAACAGTTTTGCCTCAATCTTCAAATTCCTTCTATACAGCATGCCACTAAAAGTATCCGGTAAGAACAAGGCTGCCAACATGTCATTCCACCTTGGGTGGGCTTCCGGTTTGATAAGCAAATCGTCAAGACTCGGTATTGTATAATCACGTGCGGGCAAGCTATCATACCTTGCCAACTTCCTCAATGTGTTGAATGACATCTCCACATCTATCCCATTTACAGTGCCCGTTAACTTCATTTGAGACGGCTTGTCGTACTTGTTGCATGTTAGAGTAGCCATCCACTCCTGAATTTCAGCCATGAACAAGTTCTTGTTGTCTTTGTCATAGCAATTAAGCGCCGCCTCCCCACCCAAGGCGCGAAACTGAGCAAACATGTTAAACGGCCCGAACTCTACTTCTCTAACCTCTCTTTCATAAATGAATGCAGCAGCTTTATCTTTTAAACGATTCATTCGGTCATTGAATAATGTAGGCTGCCATTCTTCCGGTTGGTCATCTAACGAACCCGCTTCCCACTTTGGCTTGTCAGCCGGGTCCAACTCCATCACTTCCTCTTCATCGCTATCATCACTATTATCATCTCTTCCTAAATATATTCGCTTCTTCGGTTGTTTTTTCAGGTTGTTTGCCTTTCGAAGAACTGGCTCCCGCTTTTTCTTTAGTTCTCACCATTTCCTACACACATCACAAACACAATCACAAACAAAACAACCAAACACAAAAATCAGTTCCCTTTTTCCCAAAAATCCCCACACTTGCTTGTTACTATGGTTGTAGATGCTAGAGAGCACAAAGTTTCATATGTTGTTTTCACAAAATTTGGGCATGGTGCCTCTACAATCTAGAGGTTCCCAAAAGTTCACAAATTCAGCATCAATCCTACATCTACATCCATGATAATCTTTCAAGTAACAATTTTTATGACATAGACTAAGAACAAGCAAGTGTGTGTGAAACCAATAACAACAATAACCTTCATCTTCACAATGCATCATCAAAAATAAAGTAAAAACATCACATACCTTGGAGTGAAGATGCAGGAACACAAGAAAATCAAAAGCTTCAAAAACCCCTAAAAATTCAGCACCTAGGGTTTGACAATCGGCCAAGGAAAGAAGTTTTTCTTGCAAATCTCTCCTCAAAATCAGAAAGTTCATGAAATTTCAGTCAAGACAGACCCAAAAATCACTAGATTTGACTAAGATTTGAGGAAGTTATGAAGATTTTAAGGTTTGAAGGTTGTGGGGTTTCTTAAGGATTGTGTGGGGAAGATGATAGAGATAGATGATGTTTGTGGTTGGGGAAAAGGGCAGAGAATGAGTGGATGGGGTTAGATGCACGTGAATTATTATTATTTTTTTATATAAAAGCTGTAACCGAACGCCCCATATACTTCCAGAGTCCACCGTAAATTATGGTGGCTACCGTAATTTACGGTAGGCTCTGGACAAAAACACCTACCGTAAACCAGTAGCTTACCAGCGTAAGTCCCCAATTTTTTCCCAGGCCACCATAATTTACGGTGCCTACCGTAAATTACGGTAGCACCTGGGAATATCCACTTCGCCAAAAATTCATTTTTTAGATGTTTTTTTTGTTTAAGTTTTCTAATTTTTTTGTTTTTTATATTTTTCAAAAACATGGAAAATTACCCTACCCCCTCAAAAATCTCGTGTTGTCCTCAACACTATGCTAGAACTATTCATACGAACGTCCCCACACTTGTTTCAAACACGAGCTTCAAGCGAATACGGTAATGGTGCAAACTAAACAAAACAAAACAAACAAAATAAACTAACTACGTACACTACCAAACCTGGGCCTCTCATGGTTGTTCTTGATCTACCGGGCGTAGAATGTAGCCCACTTTGTCAAGCTCCAAGTTATTGATGTCGTTTCCTTCCAAGTATGGCTTTAACTGATGTCCATTCACCGTTTGTTGCTTGTTAGTTTGCTCATCTTGAATATCAACATCACCAAATCTACCGACTCTTCGGATGACATAGGGACCCATCCATTTACTCTTGAGCTTACCCGCAAACATCTTCAATCGCGAATTGTACAACCACACTTTTTGACCCACTTGAAAGTTCTTCTTTCTTAACTTTGCATCATGAACCTTCTTGAGTTTGTCTTTATATGCAGATGCACATTCATAAGCTTCATCTCGAATTTCCTCAATTTCGCTCAATTGAAGCTACCTAACTCGACCCGCTTCATCATAGTCCGCATTTACCGTCTTGATTGCCCAATGCGCCCGATGATCTAACTCCATTGGTAAATGACAACCCTTTCCATACACCATCCGGTAAGGTGTTGTACCAATTGGAGTTTTGTAGGCCGTCCGGTATGCACACAATGCGTCATCTAATTTGCTTGACCAATCCTTCCTATCCGTTCGAACCGTCTTCATGAGAATTTCTTTAATTTGACGGTTGGACACTTTGACTTGTCCACTTGTTTGCTGATGGTATGGTGTAGCAATCCGGTGGTTCACGTTGTAACGCTTCAACAGTTTTTCGAAATTGAAATTCTTGAAATGCGACCCACCATCACTAATGATAACTCTTGGAATACCAAAACGGGCAAAGATGTTGGATTGAACAAATTTACAAACAACCGAATGATCATATGTTCTTGTAGCAATAGCTTCAATCCATTTCGAGACATGATCCACCGCCACTAGAATGTACAAGAACCCATTGGAATTCGGGAAGGGACCCATAAAGTCAATGCCCCATACATCAAATATTTCAACAACCAAAATCAGTTGCAACGGCATCTCGTCCCTCTTTGAAATACTCCCCATCTTTTGGCAGTTGATACAGTTCCTTGCAAACTCGCATGCATCCTTGAAAATTGTGAGCCAATAAAACCCACATGAAAGAACCCGGTAGCCCGTTTTATGGCCACTAAAATGACCTCCACAAGCGGATGAATGAGCATGTGTCAAAATCTCCAATACTTCCGTCTCGGGCACACACCTTCGAATGACTTGATCGGGCCCAATCTTGAAAAGGTCCGGCTCATCCCAAATGTATTGCTTTACATGGACCATGAATTGTTGTCTTCTTTTCTTTGTCCAATGATTTGGGATTGCACCCGTGGCTAGGTAATTCACATAGTGGGCATACCATGGTTCAACGAAAGTAGACACGGCTAGTAGTTGCTCATCGGGAAACCTTTTGTTTATCTCGCTCAAATCATCACTCCCTTCCACCCGAATTCGAGACAAGTGATCCGCCACTATATTTTCACTTCCTTTTTTATCTCGAATTTCTAAATCGAATTCTTGTAATAATAACACCCAACGGATCAAACGGGGCTTCGCATCTTTTTTCTCCATCAAATACCAGACCGTACTATGGTCCGAGTACACAACCACTTTGCTTCCCCAAATGTAAGAACGGAACTTATCCAAAGCATACACCACAGCTAATAACTCCTTTTCGGTTGTTGTGTAATTCAGTTGCGCTTCGGACAACGTCTTGCTTGCATAGTAAATCACCACCGGGTTTTTATCAATTCTTTGACCCAAAACTGCACCAGTTGTAGTGTCTCTTGCATCAAACATGATTTCGAATGGCTTTGACCAATCCGGTGGTTGCAAGATGGGAGCTTTTACCAAGTGTTCCTTCAAAACATTAAATGCTTGCAAACATTCGTTAGTAAAATCAAAATGTGACACATGTGTCACTACGACCATCAAACAAATACCAAACCAATGAAATAGTGTGTTTCATACTTGGTATTTGTATAAATATGTGTATCATTTTCACATATCAATTTTGGTTCGATTTCAAGCTTTAAATCGCTTTCTGGAAAGTTATACGCAAACTGGTGCGTAAACGCAGTCAGTTTAACACGACAAACACTCCGGAATAGTGACATAGGCTTAACATACCTTAAATAACCTTTACATAACTTAGAAATAAGTTTTGGATGGTTTAGTGTGTTGAAAACAAGTCTATTCGATCGCATGGACTATTTGTGTTAAACTGTGAAAGTATGCCGATTCGTTATGTAATGAACATTCCAGAACTTGATCATAAGTTAAACATGCCCTAAATATCCTTTACATAGCTTAGAAATAGGCTTTGAGGTGTTTTGTGCGCAAAAATAAACTTTCTTGATCAATTGGGACTAAAAGCGTCAAAAAGTGCATAAGTTTGCATTTTCCCGCATATTTTACGTTCTGAATATATCCGGACATCCAAAAATTTTTATAATCATTAAAATATCTTATTTTAGTGATTGGCATGCTAAAATTCCATTCGTCGCGCAATTTGGATCGTTTTTGCGTCCGTTACGACTTCCGTCGTAATTACCCGAATAACGCAACCGTACGACCAAACGAACCGACATCCGAGATATTTTTGAGCATATTTTAAGTTCCCTATAATTAACTTCATTTTAGAGCCTTGAAATGGGATTAACATGGCTTAAACGTGTTAAAAATGCATCGAAAACCAAGTTTTAGGCCTGCAGGGGCTAAAATTGTAAATCTGCTAAACTTGCTAGGCGGGGGGCGTAAGCCTAGGCCAATTCTTATGCGACCCGTGTCAGATCTTCAGCACAAAAACATTGAATCTGGTCTTTGAGCCTGTTTTGATGGTTTGTAACCCCTGATTTTGGATGCGATATTTTGATGGTTTTTATATACCCCTTGTATTTTAAAACCTTGTGCCCACATGTATGGCCAAGATCGAAGCACGGTTTGCGAGAAATGATCCTAACGGTTGTGGGAATTCTATAAATACCCAAGCTTTCTCATTCTTGCAACTCACACTTGATTCATTTCTGCTCTAAGTTGAGGTTTAAACACTTCATACCTGAGCAAATTGGATCAAGATCTTCCTAGCTTGGACCCTTTGTAAGTTTCTTTCGTGTTTTTATCGTTTTTCAAGCGTGAAAGTCAAACAGTGTTTGACTTTCTGCTTTCACCAGTCTTAGGTCAACACAAAGTTCGTTTGAACTTTGCAACATGAGCGTAATCACGATGGTTATAGTCCCTTGTGACTATACCTACTGATTACAACGTTGATTAGGTGTAGTGACGAGTCATAGTTTCGGTCAAAATGCGTATTTATGCGTATTTTGCAACCAAACTATTCTTAGGTATCAAAACCCTTTGTTTTGATATCAAAACCTGTTTTCTAACTTAGTTAAACATGTTTCAACATGTTGAGCTCGTCACTTTTAGTCTAGTGCTTGTATAGAGTCGTAAGTCAAGCCGTCTAAACACCCGCTTAGACTTTCGAACTCGACCCGTTTGGTCGATCATTAGGATCCGACCAAGCATGTTTAGTGACCATAGTTGTATAGGGAATAACCTTTCGAGGTTATACCTTATGGTCACTTCGTTTAGTTAGTTGTATGATAGGTAGTTTATATGCTTTAGGAAAATGACCAAAATGCCCTTTTTACGCATAAATTCATTTTAAGCATATGTAACCTAAATTTTTACATCTAAGCTGATTAGGTAACATTATTAGATATGATAAGGCATATAATACTTGTCATAGGACTAGTTAGGCGGTCCGAACGCGTTTTACGCGAACGACCCGTTAAAGTAGCGTAAGCTACCTAAACGGATCGTAATGGGTCTTAAGCACTTAGGTTAGGTTTCGATTTAGTATGTAGACATTGTTAAACCATATCATATGGGTTCCAATACTCATTTGGTTTACGAAACCTCATCCTATCCGATCTTCTGATTTAGGTCCGGTTATTAATGTAGTTATCTATATTAGGTGCCAATTGATTTCTGTGATCCTTCTAGCTTTGCTTGGTTGTTATTCTAGACTTCTAAGCATCCTCAAGTGAGTACATAGTCCCCTCTTTTACTGTTTTCAAATATTTTGGGGTGAAACATGTGTGCCTATTCGTTATTTTCATGATTTCGACTATATGTTTATACATGCTAGTACTTATCTTTTGACAAGTTGAATGATTATCTATGGTTTAAACACTAATTTTTCAAAGACTATAAAACTAATTGTTGGATTGTACTTATTTTATACATTCATCAAGCCGACTGGTAGTACGATATAGCGCTATAGGACTATACACCCCATTCCTGTTGTATGGAATGTCAGAAACCAAATTTTAACCAAATAGAAATTGCCTTTGTGGTATTTCTATAGTCTCTAAGGTGTAGTTTTATGCACTAAGGTTTGAATGAAATACCAAATCACATTTTCTTTTGTATATTTCGATATACTACCAAAGTATAGTTTGATGTGCTCCCATATGTGATATTATTTACCAAAGTATAATTTGATATACTATGTACAAAACCAACATATATTTCAATATACTACTGGCCTTGTTATTTACTAAAGCATAGTTGATATGCTATT
The DNA here is from genome assembly GCA_030545235.1 of Helianthus tuberosus. NCBI lineage: Eukaryota > Viridiplantae > Streptophyta > Magnoliopsida > Asterales > Asteraceae > Helianthus > Helianthus tuberosus. Next base: position 146,237,104 of record CM060414.1, on the reverse strand, counting down.
TTTCAAACCAAAACATAGTTGATATGTTATTTTCAAACCAAAACATAGTTGATATGTTATTTTCAAAACCAAAGCATAGTTTGATATGTTATTTACAAAACCTAAGTATAAAATGATATACTACCAATGCTTTGATTCTTAAACCAAAGTATACTTATGATATGCTACCGAAAACTATTATTTAACAACTAAAGTATATTTGATATACTATCTGTTTAACTATTTTGAAACTAAAATATATTTTAATATATATTACTTATCCAACTTTCTCAAAACAAAGATATACTTTTGTATATACTACAAACTTTTTATCAAAACAATGTGTTTAGAAACAAAACTATTTACAAGGATTCATGGCTATTTTTTTGTAATCATAAAACTTTTTTCTTGTGTTAATCAAAGTAATGAACCTAATTCACAAAACCTATGTTACTCACATGCATTTTTATGCTGACGTGCGTATTTTTACATATGTTTCAGGTTCTGCTATGTGATGATTGTTGATGCATGCTACACATAGGATGGACTCGTGCCTTAGCGACTTTAAAACTTGAAAAACAATATTTGTATTTATCTGATTTGTAATAAAACAATGAGTACAATAATTTAATAAAACGAAGCTATTTAATCCATGGTTGTGAAACAATGATTCTGTTATGACACTCCCCGACGTTTCCGCCATGATTTGTTGTTTTACGTGGTCGGGGTGTGACAGAAAAGTTGGTATCAGAGCCAATAGTTATAGGGAATTAGGTTATTAGTAATGCTTTAACCTAGACTATAACCTTCCTAGGACCCTAACACAAGTTATCTTGTGTTTAGTCTTAAAATAATATCGTCGCCTATCTTTAGGTGACAACAAAAGCAAGAACACAATTTACGAATCCGGTTTTGAAAACCAATCTTCTCTTCTTAGGTAATTTATTATAAGGTTTTAAACCTCCAAAGGTTTTCAAATTCTCGTCAAAGTTTGGGTCTAGATAATGTGAACACGTGCAATCTGGAAGGGTGGGTGCCTGTACCTCGAGTTTTCTGTCTAAGGCTAGAGTGTTCGTACAAATCCACATAATCGGACCAGTCACGCTTACCTGGGAACTCTTGGGGTGAGTGTCCACTTATAGGCTAAAGCATGTCTTCGCGATACATTATTATGACCCATTTACTTTGGTTAATCCCTGTGTGTCGTTTGATTGCTTCGTGACACGAGCAAATGACCACCATCCATGATTTTTGTCGATAATCGTAACATTCTATTCTTACCCAATGTCATCTCACTTGTTTTCTCTCATGTTTCCTCTTTTAGATAATGCATCCTCGACGAGATGCACAACCCCTAACTAACGAAGAAGTCGCAGCCCTTGTCTCTCAACAAATGGCTGCTGTGCTTCCAAACATAGTAACCCGGATCCATCAATTATACAACAATAACAACAACAATGCTCAGTGTTGTTTCAAAACTTTCAATTCTGCTAAACCATTAAAGTTTTCTGGGTCTCAAGGAGCAACTGCGCTCCTGCAATGGTTCGAGAGCCTCGAAAGTACATTCAGACATGTTCAGTGTCCGAATGAGCGTAAGGTTGAGTTTGCATCCAGTGCGTTCGAGAAGTGTGCTCTTACATGGTGGAACGGTGTGATGCGTGATAGGGGTGCCGATGTGGCACTAGCTCAAACTTGGGAAGAGCTTCGAGCTCTAATGATGAAAGAGTTCTGTCCTCGTCATGAGCTTAGAGCGTTGGAAAGGGGATTCGACGATCTAAAGCAAGACAGCGATGAACATCGAGCCTACACTGACCATTATGAGGAACTGAGCCTGTTATGTTCCCCCATGGTTACGCCTTTGGAAAAGGCGATCGAAAATTACATTGATGGCCTCCCTGACCCAGTTCAGGATATCGTTACTGGTAGTAACCCTACTACCATCAGACAGGCCATTGAATTATCTGCTACCCTGACTGAATCTCAAATCAGGAAAGGTAAGCTTTTCCGAAAGGGCGACCCGAAACCATCTGACAAGTCTGCACAAGAAGAACCAAAGGATAAACAGACTGAGACATCCAAGAAGAAGAAGCGGAAGGCTACACAAAATTGCGCAATAACTGCTCAGAACAATCAGGTTGCTCCAAACCAGCCAACACAACCTCGTGCTAGGAAAAACTACATTGGTACCGCACCTTTGTGGAAAAAATGCAACCGCCATCATCTGGAGCAAACACAGTGTCACAAATGTACCCACTGTGGGCGATTGGGACATTTCGTCAATACCTGCCGTTATGCTAACAAGAACCAAGCTGCTGCAAATCCTACTGCTGCTCAAGCACAGTTTCCACCTGGGTCGTGCTATAACTGTGGTGATCTTACCCACTACCGAAACAATTGCCCAAGACTTGTTAACGCAAATCCAGTGCATGGACCTGTGTTTAACATAAATGAGGCAAATGCAAATGATAATGCAGTAGTGAACAATTAGTCTCTTGTATTCCCTTGTTTGTTATCTTTTGATGTTTGAAACAATTCAGCTTTTATATAAATAAAATTTGTTGTTTCAATTTTTATTTTTCGAAATTGATACGATTGTACGTATATCTGACATACCCCTACAATACCGACACCAAGGAACTGTGTTCCTTACAATGTACACTTGTGATCTCCCCAAAAATCCTAAGTACTCGTTTCTTTTAAGAAACAAAGTACAATGTACAAGTTACAAATTCCTAAACAGATACTTGAAGTACCATTTCAAATCCTTGATTTGATATCTAAAGGTACTATCGTGAGTCCTTAATTGAAGACCTTGGTTGGATTTCTGGTGTACTCTAAAAGCAATGATTTAAATTAACAAACGAGCCAATAACTAAATTAACGAATACGCGATTATGTGATTGTATGTTTATGTGTAATTCTAAAGCTCGCTATCTAAGTCCTGGTAGAATCTTCCGTATCTTCATATGTTAGATTCTTAGAAAGATACTCTAAGTACTATCTTAAATTCCTTAAGGGGCTTTTCTATGCAAATAGTAAGAACCTTGAATTCCAAAGTGCTATTTCAAAACGATTATTTGGTTTAGAGTTACAAAGATCCCTTAATTGGTCTATTTAAGGAGATCATACGACGATCTAGTTAAGGAGATCATGTGTTGATCTAGTTAAAAAGATCCTTCATTGATCTAGTTAAAAAGATCCCTTGGTGGTCTAGTCAAGTCACTTCATGTTTATTCGGTTGATTTTTCCCCTACGCATTGTGAAACAAACTGTGCGGACTGTGCAAGGAATTACGTAATTATGGATACATACATACTTATGGAATTCAGTGCACAGAAACCACAACAAGTTTTGTCATGTGTTAAGACCTATAGTGATGAGAATAGCGAAACGGGAACAATGTAGAAAGGGGCATGGTGGATACGCCGCTGGTACTTCCTATATATAAGTGTTCCTTATTACATTACGAATGTAGCATTATTTAAGTTACTAGAAGTCCTGGACCATGACCAATGTTATTTTATCTTACAATCTCCGACTCCGATTTTCGAGCACACACAAGTTTCCTATAATAGTCTTCATAGGAAACATTCTTCTAACCGTTGTTCAAAACTCCATGTTTTGTTACTGCAAGGACATCACTTAGGGTACGAAGGATTCATTCGGAAGCGAAACAATCACAGTTGTTTTCACATGTTTCCTCTTAAATTAAATTTCGGGACGAAATTTCCTAAAGTAGGGGAGACTGTGATACCTGTGTCACTACGACCATCAAACAAATACCAAACTAATGAAATAGTGTGTTTCATACTTGGGATTGGTATAAATATGTGTATCATTTGAACATATCAATTCTGGTTCGATTTCAAGCTTTAAATCGCTTTCTGGAAAGTTATACGCAAACTGGTGCGTAAACGCAGTCAGTTTAATGCGAAAAACACTCCAGAATAGTTACATAGGATTAACATACCTTAAATAACCTTTACATAAATTAGAAATAAGTTTTGGATGGTTTGGTGTGTTGAAAACAAGTCTATTCGATCGCAGGGACTATTTGTGTCAAACTGCGAAAGTATGCCGATTCGTTCTTTAATGAACATTCTGGAATTTGATCATAAGTTAAGCATGCCCTAAATATCCTTTACATAGCTTAGAAATAGGCTTTGAGGTGTTTGGTGCGCAAAAATAAACTTTCTTGATCAACAGGGACTAAAAGCGTCAAAAAGTGCATAACTTTGCATTTTCGCGCATATCTTACGTTCTGAATATATCCGGACATCCAAAAATTTTTGTAATCATTAAAATATCTTATTTTAGCGATTGGCATGCTAAAATTCCATTTGTCGCGCAATTTGGATCGTTTTTGCGTCCGTTACGACTTCCGTCGTAATTACCCGAATAACGCAACCGTACGACCAAATGAACCGACATCCGAGATATTTTTGAGGATATATTAAGTTCTCTATACTTTAACTTCATTTTAGAGCCTTTAAATGGGGTTAACGGGGCTTAAACGTGTCAAAAATGCATCGAAAACCAAGTTTTAGGCCTGCAGGGGCTAAAATTGTAAATCTGCCAAACTTGCTAAGCGGGGGGCGTAAGCCTAGGCCTATTCTTACGTGGCCCACGCCAGACCTTTAGCACAGAAACATTGGATCTGCTCTTTGAGTCTGTTTTGATGGTTTTTAACCCCTGATTTTGGATGCTATGGGCTGGATTTTGATGGTTTTTATATACCCCTTGTATTTTAAAACCTTGTGCCCACATGTATGGCCAAGATCGAAGCACAATTTGCGAGAAACGATCCTAACGGTTGTGGGAATTCTATAAATACCCAAGCTTTCTCATTCTTGGAACTCACACTTGATTCATTTCTGCTCTAAGTTGAGGTTTAAACACTTCATACCTGAGCAAATTGAATCAAGATCTTCCTAGCTTGGACCCTTTGTAAGTTTCTTTCGTGTTTTTATCATTTTTCAAGTGTGAAAGTCGAACAGTGTTTGACTTTCTGCTTTAACCAGTCTTTGGTCAACACAAAGTTCGTTTGAACTTTGCAACGTGAGCGTAATCACGATGGTTATAGTCCCTTGTGACTATACCTACTGATTACCACGTTGATTAGGTGTAGTGACGAGTCATAGTTTCAGTTAAAATGCGTATTTATGCGTATTTTGCAACCAAACTATTCTTAGGTATCAAAACCCTTTGTTTTGATATAAAAACTTGTTTTCTAACTTAGTTAAACATGTTTCAACATGTTTAGCTCGTCACTTTTAGTCTAATGCTTGTATAGAGTCGTAAGTCAAGCAGTCTAAACACCCGCTTAGACTTTCGAACTCGACCTGTTTTGTCGATCATTAGGATCCGACCAAGCATGTTTAGTGACCATAGTTGTATAGGGAATAACCTTCCGAGGTTATACCTTATGGTCACTTCGTTTAGTTAGTTGTATGATAGGTAGTTTATATGCCTTAGGAAAATGACCAAAATGCCCTTTTTACGCATAAATTCATTTTAAGCATATGTAACCTAAATTTTTACATCTAAACTGATTAGGTAACATTATTAGACATGATAAGGCATATAATACTTGTCATAGGACTAGTTAGGCGGTCCGAACGCGTTTTACGCGAACGACCCGTTAAAGTAGCGTAACTACCTAAACGGATCATAATGGGTCTTAAGCACTTAGGTTAGGTTTCGATTTAGTATGTAGGATTTGTTAAACATATCATATGGGTTCCAATACTCATTTGGTTTACGAAACCTCATCCTATCCGATCTTCCGATTTAGGTCCGGTTATTAATGTAGTTATCTATATTAGGTGCCGATTGATTTCCGTGATCCTTCTAGCTTTGCTTGGTTGTTATTCTAGACTTCTAAGCATCCTCAAGTGAGTACATAGTCCCATCTTTTACTGTTTTCAAATGTTTTGGGGTGAAACCTGTGTGCCTATTCGTTATTTTCATGATTTCGACTATATGATTATAGATGCTAGTACTTATCTCATGACAAATTGAATGATTATCTATGATTTAAACACTAATTTTTCAAAGATTGTTGGTGCACTGATGTCTGTTAACTTCGTCTTTAATGAGTCTTGTATTGATTAAAATAGATTAGGGCACGGAAATCGAGAAACAGGGTTTTAGGGTAATTCCGCACGAATTTACAATGATGTCATTTCGCATGGAATTAAGTATTTCATACGGAATTACTAATTTCGTATGGAATTAGTAATATCCCATGAATGTTTCGTGCAGAATTATGTTGCCTATAAATACCTGTTGTGTGTGATTCATTTGGTACGAAATTAGTGTGTGAGAGCTGAGGTGCTGCCAAATTTTTGTCAGAATTGTTTGTAAAAAGCTCAGGAAATCATCAATAGATAAAGATTAAAAGGAAACAAGCTGTTTGACGTCATTTACATTGATTCCGCCTTTGCAAATGATGATGAACTACTAAGATTGACTGTTTAGGGTGACCGGAATGATCCAACAAGTGGTATCAGAGCTTAGGACGAGGAGTTCATACCAATTCAGCTTGATTTTACCGGATTCTTTCACTTCTACACCTTCTTTTCTGATTTGAACTAGTTTTAACGGCTGAAATGGCCTGAAATTCACATATATCAAGCAAACCATAGTTCTAACTAATCCTTGAAAGATTTGGACCTTAAATCGATCAAAATTGGACAAAATTTATAATTCCGTGTGAAATTTTGTTCAAATATGCTGACGTAATTGTAATACCGTTTGAAACATTTCTGTAATTCCGCACGGAATTACACACTGAGATTTAATTTCGCTTGAAACAAATCTAATTCCGCACGGAATTAGATTCTCTTGGTATTTTCGTTTGAAGCAAATATCGTATGAAAGTAATCTCGTTTGAAGTTCACAATTCCGTGTGAACTAATTCCGTTTGAAAGCAACTTTTCAAAAAAAAATTCAAAAATTTTGCTAAGTGTTTGTTGATCATTTCAGGTACGGGAAGATGGATGATTTCAATCCATTTTGTGATATCTTTGCCTTTGCTGGAAATGGTGGAGATGATACTTCAAACGACACATTGAACAACATAAACGAGAAAGCTCCGAGTGCGAGTAAGACTTTTTCGGATACATTAAGTGTTGAAAGTGCATATGGGACGTATAACAAACCTCCAAAGTTGTTGGCGATAGAAGATTATAATAGGTGGGCTACAAGATTTGATGAGTGGCTTCAAGCTTTTGCATATCAAAGCTGGAAAAGTTTAAAGAATGGTTACACTAGAGGAGAAAGTTTTGGTGAAAGTTTGACAGATCCTGATGATATTGAAAGATATATTGCTGAACAGAAGTGCATCGCGTTGATACATCAATCCGTGAGAGATGATATAATTATAAAAGTTCAAAAGATCTTTGGGAAAAACTGAGGGTTAAATGTGTAGGCAGTGCTGAGATTGTGAAAAACAAAAAGAAACTGCTAAGAAAAGAGTTTGATTTATTTGGTTGCTTAAAGAACGAGTCTGTTTCCAAAATGATTGAGAGATTTGGGCATCTGAAATTGGAGCTGGCAAGACATAAAATTGTATATACTCAAGAGGAGTTGGTTGATAAATTGTTCGATTCGCTGCTGAATGAACAAGATTGGCAGTACTTTGCGTTAATGCTGAAGAATACTATCAAGTCTGAAGAGTTGACAGTGGATCTGCTTATCGAGAGACTAGAGAGTCATGAGTTGGAGATCAAGAAGTCTAGGAAAGTCAACAATTCATCTTATCAGCAGAACGTGGAATTGTACTACAGAGGAAATCTACCAAAGACTGGTTCTCCAAGAACAGCATTTTCTGCAGAGAGTTCAAACAATGTGAATCAAGAAATTCCTCACAGTGGTTTTCATAGTGGATCTTCTTCAACAAGTTCAAGCCAATCTGCATCAAAGAATCTGTTCCAATGTAACATCGCTGTAGATCTGAAGAACGCACAAAATTTTAGTGAAGAGTCAGCAAAACAGCAGATGGTGTTCTTAGCTTCGGTGTTAGAATCGTACGAGAGCCTCGTGGCGGGCAAGATTGGAAACACCAACCTGACTAAGGAGGATTATGATCAAATAGATCTTGAAGAGATGGAACTGATTGACATCAGGTGGTGTATGGCCAGTGCAGTTCGAAAAGCGCAGCGTTTCATGGAGATTACGGGAAGACAGTCTATTGGTGGACCTTCTACCAAGTTAGGCTTTGACAAGTCAAAAGTGACGTGTTTCAAGTGTAAACAGAAAGGTCATTTTAAGCATGAGTACAGAAACGCTTACACTGATTATACTGCAAATCCATTCCGTGAAGATTACTACAAAAGAGCGATCTATCATCAGAATAAATCAGAACCCCCTAAAATGAAGCAGCTTGAAGATAACCATAAAGAGAAATCAAGAGCTCTTGATGTCATTCATGATGATGAGGGATACGATTGGAGTGATGTGCTACCGGAGGAAGATGCAGTAGGATATGCTTTTGTAGCAGAAGAAGTTCCTGTCAAAGACACAAGAACTGAAGAAGAAAAATACCAAGCCAGGAAGCAGAAAGCAGAATTCAAGATGATGAGATTATTTAGGGTGTACAGTGAAGCAAAGAAAGCAAAGAGATGGGATGCTGATAGAGAATGTTATCTGGATCCTCAAGGAAACATTGCTATTGATGCAAAAACTCTTAGTATAGAAGCTTTCATTGAAGAATTCAAAGCAGAAGAAGATGCTAGACAGAGAAGATGGTGGGGAGGTGAAGAAAATAAAGATGTAGAGAAAGAAGAAAAAGAAGCAGAGAAAAAGCTGAAGCCTAAGAAGATTGATGATGGGATTATCGATACTTCTCAAGAATTCACAGCTGAAAATTTGGGAAAGATGGCTGATAAAGTGCTTGCTGCAAAAGAACTTGAGGTAGACTCTAAGTCTGAATCTGAGTCTAAAAGCAAGGTCAGTCCAAACAGTTCAACAAGTGAGACAGGTAAGAAAGTCAAAGGTGATAGTGAATGCAAAAGTTGCATGAAAAACTGCAAGTTTTGTAGTACACTCACTTACCTTAGTGATACTAAGGTTGAAGAACTGACAAAAAGAGTCAGAAAGGTTGAAGATCAGATTCTAGAACGTGATAAAATGCTCAAAGCTTCAAACGATCGAGCTAACAAGTTAATTGAGAAAATTGAAAATGATAAAATTGAAGTAGAAAGAATTAAGAAAGAAAATGAAAAATTGGTTCTTGAAAATCGTAAAATCTCAGAAAATTTTGACAAATTAAAACGAACGGTAAAAGATTCTGATGAAAGAAACGGTAAAACCAATAAAGAAAATGAGCATTTAACTGTTGTTCTGAGTTACAAAGAAGAGCAAATCAACCAACAGCTGGATGAGATTGCTAAGTTGAAGCTTCAGTTTGAAGAAGCTAAGATTGAGAATGAGCGTATCAATCTGAAATTAACCAGCTACAACTCCGCAAGCTTTGTTTTGCAACACATTGTTCCCAAACCCATCGGGAAAAACAAAGCAGGCGAAGATGTTTACTCGGATGGAACTGGGGTTGGGTTTCATCAGGTTCCACCACCAGTTTTAAACAATTATTCAAAGAAAAAGTCCGGGTTGGTTAATAATGAAGATGATACAAATGAAATAAAACTTCCAGAGTCAATTGATGTTACATTTTCTTCATCCGATGATAGTGTTCAAACTGATATTGTGAAAGGTATGGCTGAAAGTGTTTTGAAGTCGGATAGTGATTCAGTTGAGGATGAAGAGTGTTTTCTAGATAAATACATTCCGAAACCAAAATCCAAAAACAACTTAAATGAAGAACCTACTCTTTTCATGTACAAGATGTCGGGATCGGATAAGTTGTATTCGGATTCTGAGTTTCCTCTGGAGAATGTTAATGTGAACAAGTTGAAAAATGTTTTTAAACTGGTTGAAATTGATTTGTCTGAACTTGAAGGTCTAAAACAGACAAAAAGGAAAATGAATTTTGAAAAAGATAAAGCTTACTACAAGAAACCTGTTGTTCCACCACATTTTTATAACAACAATCGAAACAGATGGTCGGGTGGTTATCAGGGTGGTAAGAATTATCAAACGAAAAATGTTCAAAACAAGAAGTTTGCTGAGAAAAAGGTGTTTGTCAAGAGCTCGAAATCTCATTCCGAGCAGGAGTCTGAGATTTTTTCAAAGTCAAATGAAGAGTTCTTTGAGGAAAGAGCCTCACAGCCTCAGTCTGAAGGCACAAGTCGGGTAGTTGACACCCGAACATGCTTCAAATGCAATCAAGTTGGACATATTGCACGAAAGTGTACCAACTTGAAGCCTAAGACTGACGTTGTGATGAATTCAAGAAAGAAGGTTGATGCAAAAGGAAAAGCTCCAATGGTTGTTGAGAAAATTTTGAAAAATGAGAAAACAAAAGTCAAAATTGAACATGTTAAGAATGTGGTAACTAAAAATGACAAATTCTATAAGCGGTTTGCTTCATCTCAACAAACATGGAAGCCAAAAACTGTTGACAAGAAAGAAAGTTCATCTAAACCAAAGGTTTCTGAGTCAGAAAAACAATCGTCTTCTACCACTCAGGTAAAGATGGATGTTCCTTTGGATTATTATGAACAATTGAAGAAACAATCTTCTACTCTACCAGAGAAGAAGAATGTTCAAAAGAAAGGTCAACCAACCAGTCAACCTAAGAAAGATGAGTTTGTCTTATACAAAAAGGTTGAAGTTGGATCAGAAGAATGCTTGAAATTGAATGACAAAAACTTTCCGTCACTCTACACTGCAACAACTCATATTAATGTCAAGTTACCTGAGTCAAAAGAGGCTTGGGTGGCTTTAAAATCTCATTAAATGTTTTTGAAATGTGCAGGAGCTTCCAAGATCCGTTTCACGATGGATTATGGATAGTGGAGCTTCTCGGCACATGACGGGGAAAACAACCCTGCTGTACGATGTTAGAAATTTTAATGGAGGTTATGTGGGTTTTGCGGGAAATCAAGGTGGTCGAATAGTTGGAGAAGGAACGTTATCCAATGGCATTATAACGTTTGAAAGAGTTAACTACATCGCTGAGCTTGAGAATAATCTTCTGAGCATATCTCAAATCTGTGATAGGATGTATACAACACACTTCACAGACAAAGAATGTTTGATCTTGAAACCAGGATTTGTTGTTCCCGAAGAGTGGATTATCAAGAGGGCACCCAGAGTGAATGATCTGTACGTGTTGGACATGAGCGTAGCTACTACAACCACGGGTCAAGCACCCTGTTTTGTGTCAAGAGCAACAGAAAAAGAATCAAAGTTATGGCATCGAAAGATGGGCCATATTCACTTGAGAAAAATGAATCACCTAGTACACAACGACTTAGTTACCGGTGTTCATGTGAAAGGTTTTCATCTGGAAGGGGAGTGCATTAGTTGTATCAAAGGCAAGCAAAAGAAGAAATCACATCCTCAAAAGAAAGTCAATTCAGTTTCCAAACCATTAGAGAGACTACATATGGATCTGTTTGGTCCAGTAAACGTCAAAAGTATTATAGGGGATCTCTACTGTCTTGTGGTAACTGATGATTACTCCAGATTTTCGTGGGTATCATTCTTGAAGTCTAAAGATGAGACGTTTGAAAGTTTGATGGCGTTGTTCAGAAAAATTGAGAACTTATACCAAACTCGAATTAGAAGAATCAGATGTGATAATGGTACCGAGTTCAAGAATAACAGGATGGAAGAATATTGTGATGAGAGAGGTATACTGCAAGAATTTAGTGCTCCTTACACTCCGCAGCAAAATGGAGTAGCCGAAAGAAAGAACAGGACACTAATTGAAACGGCCAGGACGATGCTTGCTGATTCAAAGCTACCAGTCAATTTTTGGGCAGAAGCAGTGTCAGCCGCTTGCTATACACTCAACCGGGTTCTCACTGTAAAGAAATTCAACAAGACATGTTTCGAGCTGATCAACAATCGGAAACCGAACCTGAAGTATTTAGAACCGTTTGGGTCTCCCTGCACAGTTCTAGAGCCTTCTGGAAAGTTTGGTGCAAAGAGCTTAGAGGGAATTTTCATGGGATATGCTAGTTCATTGAAACGAGTCTTTAATCCAAGCTTGAAGCAGATCATCGAAGCACAACATGTTGAGTGTCAGGGGTATACTATGCCGCCTCAGAATCCCGGTGACTCATGGCGTTTAAATTATGATAAATTGTGGGATTCGTTTGAAATTGAAGAAGAACAGGATTTCTTTGACGAGTTGGATATTTTGAGAGAGTATGAAGAAGAATCGGAGGAAAGATTCCCAGCAGAAACTTTTGTTCGTCAACAAAAAGCTTCAAACGATGATGAAGCAGGTCCAAGTAATGCTGGTGAACATGATGATATTCAGGAATCTCTTGACAATCAGACGGCAGTCAACGATAATCAAGAATCTGATGATAGACCGGTATTTGATCATGGTGATTCAGATTCTGAGGGGGAGCAAATCCAGATTTCAAATCAAACAGTTCCAGTCGATGAACAAGGTGCAAATCAGAATATCACGAATTTGGAAGGCGAGGTAGATGTTCCAGGCGAGGTGATGCCAAGAACACTTTCATACCATCCAGAGGAGTTGATAATCGGAGAATTGCAGTCAGGCGTCCGCACTCGAAGACAACTTGATCAAGGGCTTACATGTTTTTATATAAAAGTTGCTCCTTTACAAACTGAATTCTCATTGAGTTGTTTTATTTCGCAGGTTGAGCCAAGGACTTATAAAGAGGCGCTTACTGAAGATTCTTGGGTCAATGCAATGCAGGAGGAACTGAGTCAATTCGAGAAGTTAGGTGTGTGGAAGTTAGTAGACTTGCCTGATGGTCAGAGGAAGATAAACACCAAGTGGGTGTTCAAGTGCAAGAGAGATGATAGAGGAGTTGTTGTTCGTAACAAAGCTCGACTAGTAGTCCAGGGTTTCAGTCAGCAGGAAGGTATAGATTTCACTGAAGTATATGCTCCGGTTGCTAGACTAGAAGCGATCAGAATCTTCCTAGCATTTGCATCTTGGAAAAACTTCAAAGTTTATCAGCTAGATGTAAAATCGGCGTTTCTCTATGGGAAGGTAAAAGAGGAGGTATATGTCGGTCAGCCACCGGGCTTCACCGATCCACACCACAAAGACAAGGTTTATTTGCTAGATAAAGCACTGTATGGTTTAAACCAGGCCCCGAGAGCTTGGTACGAGATATTGTCTCAACACCTGCTAGCCAACAGCTTCATCCGAGGAAAAGTGGATGCCACTCTCTTCACTAAAGAGGTCAACGGTCATCTTCTGATAGTTCAAATATACGTGGACGACATCATATTTGGGTCTACTAATGAGAATCTGTGCAAAGATTTTGAACGAGTTATGAAGCAGAAATTCGAAATGTCATCGATGGGTGAGATGAAATTCTTTTTGGGATTGCAGGTTGATCAACTACCCAAAGGAATGTTCATACATCAAACAAAGTACGTTCATGATATCTTGGAGAAATTCGGGATGTCAGGTTCTACTCCAGCTTCCACCCCATTAGCAACGAATCAATGGATAAACCTTGATCTCACCGGAGAGAAGGTAGACGAAACAATGTATCATTCCATGATCGGTTCGCTGATTGTGAAAAGGATATTACGCTACCTGAAAGGAACTCCATCATTAGGGTTGTGGTATCCTAGAGAAGGCGATTTCACGCTCGAAGGGTATTCCGATTCCGATTTCAGATGCTGCAAAGTTAACGCAAAATCAACAACAGCGGGGTGCCAGTTTTTTGGACCACGATTGGTTACCTGGCAATGCAAAAAGCAGACCTCTGTGGCTTTATCCATATGTGAAGCAGAGTATGTATCTGCTAGCAGTTGCTGCTCTCAGATCTTGTGGATCCAGCAACAGATGAGAGACTACGGTTTGCAATTTCTAAACACCCCTATCTTTGTTGATAATGAGGCAGCAATTAACATTACTAAAAATCCAGTTCATCACGCTAAAACCAAACACATTGAAATTCGTCATCACTTCATTCGCGATTGTTTCGAGAAGAAGTTGATACGAATTGAGAAAATCCACACTGATGAGCAAAAAGCTGATTTACATACCAAAGCATTTGATAAAACATGTTTTCAATATTTGCTAAAACTGAACGGTATGAAGCTTTTATCGGTGTTGGAAGAGATTCTTGGCGTTGATGAAGGAGACATTGTAGATGATGTTGAGAAGCAATCTGCAATGGTTTGTCGATTTTTTACTTGTTTTGGTATTTAGGGGGAGGTATAGGGTAATATTTTCAGAAAATACAAAAACAATAAAAAAAATTCAAAAATACAAAAACATGAGATATTTTCAAAATCCAAAAAAAATAGAAAAATTGGAAAAGAGCTTGTGTAAAAAGGGAAAATGATAGTACATCGGCTTGACAGTTACAGTATGCTAAAGAAATGGAAAGTTTAAATGAGTTAAACAGTCTCGCTAATGATGTGCCGATAGGTTTTTACACATTTAGTAGGTTTGTTCGGGATATAAACCTAAATCTTTACTTACTTATTTCGTGGGGAACACTACTTGGATATATAGGTAACCCCTGAAATCTTGTTTGAAAGATCCCTCTTTCTGAGATACTAGGTCTTTATACTCAGTGATATCTGGGGTATTATCCCGGGACTTCTGATTTTGCGGAAGCAAAGGCCTAGTCCCCAGAGAATACTTTACCGCATGCTTGAAATATAGCGCCGCCCTCAGCATAAATGATGAAGACAATAAAATTGCTAATCAATGCTGTTGTAAAAAAGATCCTCTAAAGGGGACACACCTTTAGTCGAACCGTCATCTCTCTGCTGAACGGAAGTTCTGACCTGAGCTCTCACGGTTTCGATAGTAATTTATTCCCTTACAGATATCATCTGTGGTATACTCACCTGTAAGACTGAATATTAGGATCTGGATACGGGAGTATATTCAAGAGGTGGGACACACGTATAAGTTTAAGTCTCTAAAACACTAAATCTGTATCCTGGACAGATTGAAATGTGTGTGAAAATTTAAGTGGATCAGTATATCAACAATCTAAGCGAATTGTTTAATTCTAAGAATGTAATCAAAGCTTAACGGTACTTGTGACTTGTCGAATAGCTGATATGATTCCCTAACACACTCAACCAAAAATTTGTTTGTAAATAGTTTACTTTTACTGCATTTTATTTCTGTAATTCATTTCTAGTTTAGAAACTTTATTAAAAATCCAAAAAGATTTTACACTTCTGCTTTATTTTTCGACAAACCAAAGTGGAGAGTTGATCTTCAGATTCACAATTTGGAGCAGATGCAGGAAGTTTCTGGACTGGATGATGAGTTAGGAGCTTAATTTGTTACTTGTGAAATTGAAAAGTCAAAAACAAGTTCATTACGTTGAAACTTGTAAATTTCAGAAAATGTTTAAACAAGTTTGTTTTCAAATGTCAGTGAGATTTATCTCAGATTAACCAAGGTCATTAAATTGGACTTGGTAGATTAATTGAGTAATCAGGGTCATTAGGTTGTAAGTGGATTTTATAGCACTGAAGGGAAAATGGTAAGTTTTAGTTTGAAACTGTTATTGTCATATATCTTACGTTTAGGTAGAGATTGTGCAGGAAACAGGAATCAAATTCTCCATGGAAAAGAAAATGTCAAAGTTTGAATCAGAATTCAAGTCCCAGCTGATCGAGAGGAGGAGTCTGTGAAAAGGGGAGTCAGAATTCTGGATCAACATTCAAAGAGGAGATTGTAGATTAGAGTTTGATGATAGAAGTTTAAAGGGAGCTTTTACAATGTCAAGATCAATCAAGACTAAAGACTGAAGACAGGATGCTAAAGACTTCGTCAACATCCAAGGGGGAGTCTGTTGGTGCACTGATGTCTGTTAACTTCGTCTTTAATGAGTCTTGTATTGTTTAAAATAGATTAGGGCACGAAAATCGAGAAACAGGGTTTTAGGGTAATTCCGCACGAAATTACAATGATGTAATTTCGTATGGAATTAGTAATATTGCAGGAATGTTTCATGCGGAATTATGTTGCCTATAAATACCTGTTGTGTCTGATTCATTTGGTACGAAATTAGTGTGTGAGAGCTGAGGTGCTGCCAAATTTTTGTCAGAATTGTTTGTAAAAAGCTCAGGAAATCATCAATAGATAAAGATTAAAAGGAAACAAGCTGTTTGACGTCATTTACATTGATTCCGCCTTTGCAAATGATGATGAACTACTCAGATTGACTGTTTAGGGTCACCGGAACGATCCAACAAAGATTATAAAACTAATTGTTAGATTGTCTTATTTTATACATTCATCAAGCCGACTGGTAGTACGATATAGCGCTATAGGACTAGACACCCCATTCCTGTTGTATGGAATGTCAGAAACCAAATTTTAACCAAATAGAAATTGCCTTTGTGGTATTTCTGTAGTCTCTAAGGTGTAGTTTGATGCACTAAGGTTTGAATGAAATACCAAATCACATTTTCTTTTGTATATTTCGATATACTACCAAAGTATAGTTTGATGTGCTCCCATATGTGATATTATTTACCAAAGTATAATTTGATATACTATGTACAAAACCAACATATATTTCAATATACTACTGGCCTTGTTATTTACTAAAGCATAGTTGATATGCTATTTTCAAACCAAAACATAGTTGATATGTTATTTTCAAACCAAAACATAGTTGATATGTTATTTTCAAAACCAAAGCATAGTTTGATATGTTATTTACAAAACCTAAGTATAAAATGATATACTACCAATGCTTTCATTCTTAAACCAAAGTATACTTATGATATGCTACCGAAAACTATTATTTAACAACTAAAGTATATTTGATATACTATCTGTTTAACTATTTTGAAACTAAAATATATTTTAATATTACTTATCCAACTTTCTCAAAACAAAGATATATTTTTGTATATACTATAAACTTTTTATCAAAACAACGTGTTTAGAAACAAAACTATTTACAAGGATTCATGGCTATTTTTTTTTTTGTAATCATAAAACCTTTTTCTTGTGTTAATCAAAGTCATGAACCAAATTCACAAAACCTATGTTACTCACAGGCATTTTTATGCCGACGTACCTATTTTTATATATGTTTCAGGTTCTGCTATGTGATGATTGTTGGTGCATGCTACACATAGGATGGACTCGTGCCTTAGCGACTTTAAAACTTGAAAAACAATATTTGTATTTATCTGATTTGTAATAAAACAATGAGTTCAATAATTTAATAAAACGAAACTATTTAATCCATGATTGTGAAATAATGATTCTGTTACGACACTCCCCGACGTTTCCGCCACGATTTGTTGTTTTACGTGGTCGGGGTGTGACACAAAAGGGACATCTTTCAACAACAAATTACATAAAGGTTTTGTAATTAAACTAAAACGTTTAATAAACCTTCTATAGAAACCCGCGTGTCCCAAAAATGACCTTACCCCTTTAACGTTCTTTGGTGGAGGTAGAGATGAAATTACCCAAATCTTTGCTTTATCTACCTCCACCCCCTCTCCGAAATCACGTGGCCTAACATAATACCCTCTAGCACCATGAAATGACTTTTCTCCCAACTAAGCACTAAATTCTTCTCAACACATATTTTTAAAACTTTTTGTAATTCGTTGAGACAAGATTCAAAACTAGTGCCAAAAATTGAAAAGTCATCCATAAAAACTTCAAGCGACTCTCCAACCATGTCCGAGAAAATACTCAATGATGTGTGTAAAATACAACATATAAATTACATCAAATGAGGCAAAAAACTAACTTTTTTTAGTACTAATGTTGGAAAAAGTGTGCTTTTATCTTCCTTTTGTATTTTCAGGGATAAATGAGCTTAAATGAACAAAAGAAGCAAAAAATGCAGCCAAATCTAACAATAATACAAGAAAAGGAATAAACGTGGCATGCCCGACCCCTCAACAGCATATTCCCAAGCAAAAACAAGAGATCAGAAGGCTGAACATGCCCCGTGCTCATTAAACACGGGGGCGTGCCCAAGTGTCTGCAGAAAAGTCAAAGTTGTAGAAGCTTCTACTTCCCAACACGGGGGCGTGCCCCGCGGACACAGGGCCGTGGTCAACGCTAAGATTCATAGAATCCAAGCAAATCTTGATAGTACAGATACGCTTCTGCACACGGGGCCGTGCCCATCAGACACGGGGGCGTGGTCAACTAATGCAGACAAACTGCATTTAATGAAGAAAGAGAAGATGGATGGACACGGGGCCGTGCTCAATGGACACGGGGCCATGCTCAATGGACACGGGGCCGTGTCCGGGCTTCTGTGCAGGCTATAAATAGAGGTGCTTGGTTCACTTCAAAGGCATCCCTTGGCAAACCACCTCTCTCACACTTCACCCACCCACCACCACCATCACAACCCACATCCAGCACCATCATCCATCACCCATTATACAGTGTGTGTAGTAGTCTCAGGATCCAAGATTGATAGTAAGAGTTCTTGACAATCAAAGGCCATGTTTGCCTAAGTCTCTTACATCACTTGGTGAAGACAAGCATTTAGTGTAATACTTTTTATTTTTAATCTTTTCGCACTTTTTATTTGGTTATGTATTAATGAATTTAATAACTAGTTTCTTATGTTGAAGGTGAAACTTCCTTATCATTTGTCCGTGGTGTCTTGGCGTTATTTTACTGTCTATATAAAATAAAAGATTTACACCATTCATATCTCCACGGTCTATATGGAGATATGTTGGCTACCTGGTCGAGGGTTAAGGGAATGGTTTGGTAAGTGTCTTGCCTTGTTCAGTGTATAGATCCTGCAAGGACCTAGGTCAAGCTTAGTAGGACCTCCTTCAATACCCACTGGTATTGGATGGCGGGGCTTCGAATTTCTTGATCCCCTCATATGTAAACTACTATTAAAACATTAACCCGGCTACTTAGGATTGTATCCCTGCTGACTCAAACTACTTAGCCGAGGGTAACGTCACCTTCAAAAGAGGGGCCTACCACATTACGCATTAATAACTTAATTAATTATCTTTCAATAATCCAACCCTTTAGGATTGTATCCTTGCTGACTCAAACTACTGGGTTGAGGGTAACGTCACCTTCAAAAGAGGGGCCTACTACTATAACTAAGATAATCTCTTAAAAAGTGCAAAAGTGCGGAAATAATCAAAGGTTACACTAAAGGCGAGTCGGATCCAAGTGATTCATCTTGTCTATCTGTTTTTATTTTAATTTTTATTTTCAGCATTTTTAGTTTTTATTTTCATGTTTAAACCTTTTTTTTTTTCTAAAATTTTGATTTGATTAGACGTTGAGGATAAACCGGTACTAAAAGCTCTTGTGTCCTTGGACGACCTCGGTATCTTACCAACGCTATAATACGCTCACGATGGGTGCACTTGCCCATATGTGTGTTTAGTGTTAGTAAAATATCGTGTTTTATAAATTTAAAACTTGACTAAAGTGTTAAAAAGGGCTTAAAATATACATAAAAATTATATAACACACCGCACACATCACTCATCATACATCGTTGGAAAGTTGCCGGTGCATTACACAAGCCAAATGGCATTCGCCTAAAGGCAAAAGTGCCATATGAACAAGTGAAGATGGTCTTGTGTTGGTCCTCCGGGTGTATTGCGATTTGATTGTAACCCGAATACCCGTCCAAAAAGCAGTAATATTTTTGACCCGATAATTTTTCAATGATTTGGTCAATAAAAGGTAGCGGGAAATGGTCCTTAGAAGTGGCGGCATTCAATTTGCCGTAATCAACACAAACACGCCACCCGGTGACCGGTCGGGTGGCTATTTGTTCACCATTTTCGTCTTTGATTACTTGAATGCCGGCCTTCTTAGGCACAACTTGGGTAGGACTTACCCAAGCACTATCCGAAATAGGATAAATAATTCCCGTGTCTAACCACTTAATTACCTCTTTTTTTACCACTTCCCTAAGGTTTGGATTCAATCTTCGTTGTGCTTCCCTTGTTGGTTTTGCATCTTCGGTGGTGATGATTTTGTGCATAACGATTGATGGACTAATTCCTTTTAAATCGGCAATCGTCCATCCGATAGCTCCTTTGTTTGCTTTCAAGACTTCCAATAGAGCTTGTTCTTGTACCATCTCTAAATTTGAGGCAATAATGACCGGTAGAGTGTCATTATCCCCTAAAAATGCGTACTTCAAATGGCTTGGCAAGTCTTTGAGCTCCAGTTTCGGTGGTTCCTCCAATGATGGTTTGGTACCCGAATTGATTTCCACCGGCAAGCTTTCAAATTGGTGGGTCCATGGCGGTCGACCCTCCTTCAATGCTATAGCATCTTGTTTCTCCTCTTCAACCCGTGATGCACAAGCATGTACCTGTTCAGAAAAATCACAAACACACATATCCATACTATCCTCCTCATACTCATGCGAGTTGCATCCGTCGACTAAATCTGCCATGAAACACTCATCAACACCATTAGAGTTAGAATTGTTAGTAAAAACATTCAATCTCATTTTTTCATGTCGACCGTACCAAATCGACAATCAATCACGGCATGCGCGGTGCTAAAAAATGGCAGACCCAAAATAACATTTTGTTGTTGTTTCGGGTGCGCGGATGAGTAGTCTAAGACTAAAAAGTCAACCGGGTAGTAAAACTCATCAATTTTCACTATTACATCTTGAACCATCCCCCGAGGTAGCTTATGAGATAAATCGGCTAACACAACCGTTATCTCTACCCTTGCTAATGGACCAAAGTCGTATTGGTCATATAAGTCCCCCGGTAAAATGCTCACTCCGGCTCCAAGATCTAGTAACGCCTTTGACATTTGAAAATTACCAACTTGAATATTTATTAATGGTGTACCCGGATCTTGGAGCTTAGGAGTAAGCTCCCCATTCAATACCGCACTAACTTGCCCAGTTAAGTCTACCCGCTTAGGCATCTTCTTCTTTTGTTTCCTTTTTTGTGCGTGCAATTCTTTTAAAAATTTAGCATAGGCGGGCACCTGTTTTATTGCATCAAGTAATGGAAGATTAACTTTCACTTGTTTGAAAATGTCCCACAACTCTTCTTTTTGGGGACCCCTTGATGAAATAAACTTTTTCTTACCCGGGTCAAGTAGAGCCGATGGAAACGGGACTTGACTCGGCTCCCCTTCATCTTTTTTATCTTTTTCACTTTCACCCAACCCTGGTTTTTTAACATGTGATTCTTTAGACACAATCGGTGAAACTTCGTCTTCTTCACTTACATTACCCGTTACATCCTCAACCACCCCTTCAACCAAACCCGGTGACAAATTTGCTTTAAATTCTTTGCCACTTCTTAACACACTAACATGATTAATATTAACATTATTACCTCGTGACGAGCTATGGGAAGGATTTACCTTAGTGTCGCTAGGAAGTTGACCCTTGCTTTTCTTCAACTCCGCCACGTCGGTTGCTAATTGACCCATTTGGGTTGTTAGTGTTTGAATGCTTTTGTCACGAACTTCATCTTTTTGCATCCGGACTTCATCAAGTTGATTCCTTTTTTGCATGTCTTGTTGCATTGCCCGAAGCATATCCATAACCTCATTCCCGCTTGATGAAGTTTAACCCGAACCACTTTGACCCACTTGTTGAAATTGCCCTTGGTAGCCATAATTATTTCCACCCCTATAATTACCTTGATTGTATTGTTAACGAGGTGCGAAATTACCTTGAGCTCCTTGGAAATTTGGGTTAGCTTGGTTCGCCGGGTTCCCATAACGGAAGTTAGGATGATTTCGTAACCTGGGGTGATATGTGTTCGAATTCATGTTAAAGTTTCGACCACCCCCTTGAATAGCATTCACCTCTTCCACTTGCTCCTCAACCACTCCTACTAAACAAACTTTCGCCGTGTGGCCTATCTCATTGCAATTAGTGCACCCATTGTACACTTGATTCATGGATTACACACCTACATTCTCTACCCCATGCACTTGTGGCCTTGCTATCACATGCCTTGCTCCTTTTGAAGATTGAGCCTTCCTCTTTGAAGTAACAGCTATTTGCTCTAAAAATGCCCAATCATCATGCTCAAAGTTGGTACCAAAAGTACCGTTAGTGATTGACATTAAATCACGGGCATCCTCCGAACTCAACCCTTCGTGAAACGCGTTCAACAACTCCCAAAGTTGTATACCGTGGTGAGGGCAATTTTTCAACATCATGTTGAATCTTTCGAAAGCTTCATAAAACATCTCCCCCGGTTGTTGTTGAAAGCTCCTTAAACTTCTCCTTGCATCATTTGTCTTTTGAGAAGTGTAGAACTCTTCCAAGAAAATTTGTTGCATGTCGGCCCATGTATAAATCGATGCGGAGGGTAAAGTGTGAAACCATCTTTTTGCTTTGTCTTCAAAAGAAAATTGGAAGAGGACCAACTTGGCATCGTCCGAAGAAAACCCTTGACCTCCAATAGTATTGCAAATGGAATCATATGTCTCCAAATGAAAGTAAGGTTCTTCCGTTGCTAACCCCTTAAACTTTGGCAAACTTTGGAGTGCGGTTGTTCTAACTTCAAAAGTCCTTCCATCCGCATAATGAGGTATCACTACCGGTGAAGGATTGTTGGTAATAACAGGTCGGAAATGAGCCTCGATTCCCAGTACTACCTCCCGGTGATGTCTTCGTGGAGCGCCCAATGGTGCTCTTGGTTGACCCATTTGCCCTTGTATAGGCCCTTGAGGTGCAAATGGCGGCTGAAATTGGTATTGTTGCACTGGTGGTTGTTGATTCGGCCTTTGGAATTGAGGTTGTGCATTTTGTGGACGCACTTGATGTAGAGGCGTAGGACGTTGCAATTGTGGCCCTTGTGGTCGAATATGTTGTATCCCAACCGGTAGTCTACCCATGTCTTGAATTTGTTGTAACGGTTGACTTTGTTGACCCGCTCCTCCTTGAGGTCCCAAATCATCACCCCCATAGTAAAAACCTTCCTCTTCGTACCCTCCAAAGTCTTCTTCATAACCACCATCATAACCATCTCCTCCTATACCCGAAGATTGCACGAAAGGAAAAGATGAATAATGGAAACCCGATTGGTTCGGTGGTCGGTATGTAGAAGTAGCATGAATGACGGTTGAGCTTTGTGGTAGTGGATAGGTAGAAGATGATTGACCCGTAGTTGGGAAAAAATGTGAGAATGGTGGAATTGTAGTAGAAGGGCTAAAGGTAAGGGTAGGTTCAACTTGGGCAGTAATAGGTGGTGTAGTGTTGGTCGGTGTAACATCATGTGGTAGAGTAAGATCGGTAGTGGAATTAGGTATGGTGGTATTTGGTGAAGGTTGTGTTGATGTAGGAATGAATGTTGAGGTCGTTTGACCCGTAATGGGTGAAGTGGGTGAATCAACAATCTTGTTTTCTCTTAACAAAACTCTGTTTTGCCTCAAAGTTCTTTCAATTTCCGGATCAAACGATAGCGGTGATGACTTGTGAGAGCCCCTAGTATGCATACACTTGTAGTACCTGCACACTAAACACAACCAGCATAAACCCAAAAATAACAAACAAAACTACTAAATTAACACACGTTGCGCACTACTCCCCGGCAACGGCGCCAAAAATTTGACGTGCTGTCTTAGTCACACGCAAATTTAATCCAAATTACAACTAATAGATAACAGCAAATGGGTATCTAACACAGGGAGTTTGTGGAAAGTGTGTTGATTTTATAGCTTTGTGAATTAACTACAATTAAACTAATTTGCAGAAATTAAAATTCAAGAGTTTAGATTGTTTGGTTTTTAAAAACTAAATTACTAACTAATTGAAAATCAAAATTGGTTGTTTAACAGATTAGGAGAAATGACCATCTTAGGTTCCGGTTCCGGTTTCCGTTAACAATTGTGCCTAAATCCAACTAGAAAGAGTTACATAGACATAACTCATGCATAAATGTTTGTTGTGATAAAAGGGAACAAAGTACTCGGATTATATAACGCGAGGTTGTTACCCGATTACCAATTAACCAATATCCAACCCTAACCCTTCCCGTGATATCTCGATTGTCAACGACACCAAGAACGTACGGTTTAGACCAAGATTAAAACATCAATTAACAAATTACAATCAAACAAACATGCACCATAATAAACATAGCAAATAAACCAAGTTCTTTATTCTAGAAATAAGATTCAACACACAAAAGTCATAAAGAAACCTTCACCTAAGATGATCACCGAAAGTTTAGCCTAACATAGTTTGGTGAATCATCATACCAACAAAATCAAAGTTCATACGAATCAAAATACAAACCGAAATGTTTATAAATGTTCCCAATCACTTGCACAAGCTAAATTTCGCCCAAAAACTCCAGAGAAACGTTCCCAATGATGATAGATATGAAAAGACACTTGAAAACGTTTAATATAGGGCAGTTACACTTTTTGCGTCAGGCTCTACCGTAATTTACGGTACCTACCGTAAATTACGGTAGCTTCAGGATTTGTTACGCCAGGATGCTACTGGTTTACGGTGGAGAAATGGAAGGATTCAGGGGCTACCGTAAATTACAGTAGCCACCGTAATTTGCGATGGACCCCTGAGTTCTCTCTTTTGTTTCTTCTTTCCATCCTTGTGTATCCCGCTCCATTCCATTCCATCCAAAGTAGCGTTTTCCCTTATTTTTAAGCTCCAAATGCACCTGAAACATAAGCAACTGTAGTCATCTAATTCAAGACAATTACATGATCAAATGAGGGATTAACTTGTCTTTTAACACACTTAAGGGCTGTCCTATGGACCACCTGTCAGATTGCGATGTGATAGAATTGCGATTGCGATTAAACACCTCAACATAAACATAACATGAACAAGTAACACATAATAGCACACACACGTAAAACAATATCCAGAACACATAATTCGAGTTGCGAATGCGATAGCGATAGCGATAAGTCGATTAGCGATTGAACATGCGATTAAACCTCGATTATTAATAGATACTCCACATAATACAACTAAAGCAAATAAATAATAGAATCAATTATAAGTCAAAGAAGTCAAAACAGTAGTTGAGCAAGGAGTGACAGATCGCAATTAGCAATATTTTCTTCCTTTGACTTCAATCTTGACTTTGACTTTGACTTTCGAAACACGGGGTGTTACAATGAATGCAGACATTCAGGCCCATAGGCCAAGCCTGACCTAATGTTAATGGGCTTTAGGGTTGTTGTTGTATTGATATATATATATATATATATATATATATATATATATATATATATGATATATGTACATGAAATATGGTAGAATGAAATCTTTTTCTTATGTTTGCTCTCTTGTTTATAACAAAATATAAATAGTTTGATATAAGGGCAATTTTAATAGGTACATATATTTATTGTTTATTGTAATATAAATGAAACAATCAACTATCCTGCATTATCAAAATCCAAAAAATACTTAGTGATGAGGTGGCTTTAATGATATTGATTTTCCTTTCTTAAGCTTGGTCTATTTTATTCTTTTGATACAATGAACTAATTAAGATTGTTTTCTTGAATGATGTTTTAGAGCTTGTATATACATTAGGTTTTAGGGTAAATTACAGTTTCGTCCTTTATGTTTGTATCAGATTACAATGGATGACATTTAACTTCAATAATTACAGTAATAGTCCTTTATTTGGAAAACCCATTACATTCTAGGTCCTTTAATACAAACCAGGTTAAAAATTTCAGTTAAGTATGGCATGTGTTTTGCACATGAGGGCATGTTAGTAATTTTACCTATTATATTAATTAACAATATATACCAAACATAAACCTAAATTCTCTCTCTCTAAAACTGGAGGGTATGGTTAGGCTCATACCCAAGGGGATGGGCCGCCACGTCACTCGCCACGTCATCGAGAGTGAGAATGGGCCTAAAGGGGATGGAACAAGGGGGTCGAGTATGGGGCCCCACACTATTTATAAAAACAATAAAGAATATAATTGATTTGATTTTTTAGAGAGAGAGAGAGAGAGAGAGAGGAGAGAGAAAGAAGAGAGAGAGAGAGAATGGTGGCCCGGCTTGGGCATCGCTAGGGAGACGGAGAAGACGGGACGGGCCATAGGGGGGCGGTGTGGGGGTCCGGCGCCGGGGCTCGCCGGGGCAGGGTCCGGCGTCGGGGTTCACCGGGGCAGGGCCGGCCCCCATACCTTCCAGTCTAACATCCTCTTTCACTTTCTCTACACTCATCCATACCCCATTTAACCTAAAGTCTCACCACAACCCCAGCCACCACTCCAGCCACTGCCACGATGACCACCTAAACGCCTTACCAGTCACCACCACCACCACTCCGGCCACCACCTAAACGCCTCACCACCACCACTTCGACCAACGACATTGAAACCCTAACCCTTGTAGACCTCGACCGTTGATTCATGTATCCGAGTTCAGATTCAACCATTGATTCCCATGAAGAATAAACTATTTTCGTTGATTGTTGCAGATTCAGCCTAGATCTACCACCCAGGTTCGAATCGCATCTCCACAAACCCAAGGGGGTGCCGATCGGGTTGACCAAGCAGGAGGATCAGATATGAGAAATTGGTGAGTGGTTTTCAGTTAAATGTTACCAGATTTGGTTGGTGCCAATTCACGCCAATTCACCATGACCACCACCTAGGTTTAGAGGACATGAACTATTTTGACTTGGAAATTTGGTGGGTGTTTTATACTTAAAGTTTGTTTTTTTTTTTAATTGGGTATTATACTTGAAGAATGGATATGGTGCATTTAGAAGGGGACATGGACTGTTATGGGAAGTAAATTATGGTTTTTGGATAGGTAAATGGGAAATTTTGCATTTTTTTGTTAACAGCATGAGAAATGGGATCCTTTAGTTTAGCCTTTTTAAATGATTTTAAAGGTGTTTCACTGAGACTAGAAGGTATGGTGTGGGGAGGATGGGTCGCCACGTAGACGCCACGTAGACGGGTGTGAGGATGGGCCTAAAGGGGATGGACCAAGGGGGTGGGGGATGAACCCCTTTATATATATGTATGTATGTATAGGTGTGTGTGAGGGGTGAGGCCCGGCTTGGGCGGCAACTGGGCGACGAAGAGGATGGAGCTGGACCGGCGCCAGATGAAGGGGATGGGAGTTAGGGGCGTCGCCGGGCCGAGGATGGGGCTTGATGAACCCTATACCGTTTAGTCTGACGAGGTGGCGCTGCCGCCTTGGCTCCGCCACAAGGGTGGTGGTGACCGGCATTTTCTAGAGAGAGAGATACGAGAGAGAAGAAAGAGTAAGGGGATAAGGGTTTGGGTTGTGTGTGGTTGTGAAAATGAAAGAAATAAAAAGATATTTTATATATAGTAGTAAAATTACTAACATACCCACATGTGCCTTGCACATGTCATACATAACTAAAAATTTTAGCCTGGTTTGTGTTAAAGGACCTAGAGTGTAATGGGTTTCCAAATAACGGACTGTGACTGTAATTATTGAAGTTAAAGGTCATCAATTGTAATCTGATACAAACATAAAGGACGAAAGCTGTAATTTACCCTAGGTTTTAAATTGGCTAGGAGTTAGAATAGGTTGAGTGCGGAGCTTAGTGGGAACCGGGGTTCACCCCCACCCCTCCCCCCACAAATGTTTCGGTTAAAGTGTAAAATTTTCGATTTTTCATCCGAAAATTTTAAACTTAGATAGGATCGCTCCCCAATTACTTTGCCTAAATATATATATATACACACACACACAATAGAGTAAATTGCCAAAATCGTCCCTGAGGTTTGGGCATGTTTGTCATTTTCATCCAAAACAACTTTTTGTGGCATATAGTCCATTAATTTTTGGATTTTTTTTTTTTACCATTTTTATCAAAATGTTTCATAGAAAAAATGAAACAAATTACATGTTTGGATGAAAATGACAAAAAATCACAAAAGTGAAGGACTATATTGTACAAAAAAAAAGTTGTTTAGGATGAAAATGGCAAACATGCCCAAACCTCATGGACGATTTTGGCAATTTACTCTATATAATATATAAATTGGGTCTCTGACGTCCCGCCCCACCCCACCCCCTCCTCACCGCACTCGAAACTTTTGATCAAACTCCACCACCAAATAGGTTAAACTTTGAAGGAAAAGAAAAGTTAATTCTTTTCTTTTAAGTCGTAGTTAACCACACAAAAGATACTTCCAAGGTTGTATTTGAAAGCAACTTGTTCTCCCCCAAAAAATACTAATATCCTCATATTTGATTCTAGAACTACTTGGATTACAAGACAATCACTAGAAAGACGTAGCATTGTTTATCCATTGAGTATAGAAGATAGTTTTGTACGCAACTAGGTAGCGTTTGGTACAAAAGAATGAGAGTTGAAATGGAATGGATATTACGAGAGAATAATGAAAAGAGTGTTTGGTTGGTTGATGGAACGAAATTGCCCATTCCAAAATGCATTTCATTTCCTTAAAATCATTTCATCCATCTCCCCTATTTTTTTTCCATTCCATTCCCTCCTCAGCCTTCATTAACAACACCACAACCCACCACTGTTGCCACCACCCACCTCCATCGCCACCAGTCACTGCCGCCACCCGATGCCGTCACCTACCTCCGCCGCCACCCACCACCGCCTCCGTAACCACCCACTGTCGTCACCACCACCGCTACCACTACCGCCTCCGCCAGCTCCAACCACCACCACCACACCCACCGCCGCCACCCACCGGTGACACCACCACTGCTACCGCAACCATCGCCACCTCCACCTCCACCACCCACCTCCGCCCCTGCTACCTGCCACCACCACCGCCGCCACCCACCTCCGTCCCCGTCACCCCTGGCTGCCACCCACCGTCGCTGCTGGCTCCTTCGATCACCGCTGCCACCTCCTCCGCCAACGCTACCCACCTCCACCACTGCTATCAATCGCCACCACCGCTACCACCTCTGATCACCACCCCCACCTCCACCGCCACCACCATCGCCACCTCCACCTCCACCACCCACCTCTGCCGTCACCCACCACCACTGTCGCTGGCACCACCCACCGCCATCACCACCCACCATCACCACCGCCGCCGCCACCCACCTCTGCCACTACAACTACCACCTATCACCACCCACCATCACCGCCTACCACTGACCACCGCCACCGCCCACCACTTACCACCGCCACCCAATTCTATTCCTTCATCTTTTCTTGCCTACCAAACAGCAAGAAGTAATGATTCATTCTATTATGACACTGTAACCAAACATGACATGGAATGGTAATGATAAATTCCATTACCTCATCCATTCCATTACTTCGTCCATTCCATTATCCCGTTCATTCTATTACCCCATACCAAACATACCCTAGTTAACGTTAATACATATGAGCATATTGCTTACTTCAATTTCGTTTTTCTTTCATATTTGAATATTAATTTGTTTGAAGGTGTGGACTTTAAATATGAGACGTTTTTCCTATAGCAAAACAGAGTAAAATGCCAAAATAGTCAATGAGTTTAGGTTATTTTTGTCACTTCAGTTTAAAAATGAAATTTTTTTTGTATCTAGATATCTAGGGTTTCATTTTTGTTGCCATTCCGTTCAATTGACAAACCCGGTTAGAATTTTCTGTTAACTTCTTCTTTTTTGTCGTTTTCCTCGTTTAAATGAAGGGTATAATCGTCATTTTATACCATAATATATTTTAATTAAATGAGTAAAACGACAAAAAAAGAGGAGAAGTTAACAGAAAATTTAACCAAGTTTGACAATTGGATAAAAATGGCAACAAAAATGAAATCTGAGGGATCCGGATACAAAAAGTTTCATTTTTGAACCGAAGTGTCAAAAGTAGCCTAAACTTAGAAACTATTTTTGCATTTTACTCAAAAAAAAAGTACGATATTCTCTTTTTATACATATTTCTAATAGAAATTTTACCGACTACTGCCTTGGTAGATGTTTACTTGTACTTCAAATACTATTTTCATAGATATTTTATGAAGAGAAAAATACTCTAGTCTCGGTCCATTACCTTTTAAAACATATGAATTTAAAACGGTTTTCCAACCGTTTTAAATTGTCTAGATAACCATTTTTAAAAGGGTTATTTTTGTACTAGTGAATGGAATTGTAAGTTTTTATTCATGTCAGTATGTCAATAATTATTAGCTGATATAAACTTTGATTTTCGGTTATTAACTTCATAATCTGCTCAAAGCTCAATAGTTATGATGAAGCTGTACAATAAGTTGCCCACCATTTAAACTAGTTTAATACCCGTTCGGTGGACGGGTTACGTTAATGTATTATATAGTAACAATATGAATGAACCTATCAACATAAAAAAAAAATAGAGAACCAGATAATATACCCGTCCAGTGGTCGGTAACTTTATGCCATAATTTCATCACTATATTGAACTGGGTTCTAAATAAACTGTTTTGTTCGTGCTCAAAGTATAACTCACCAACATAAGTTCAATAGGAAATATTTGTACAATTTGGTGTCATCATTTATCAGATCACATTATGTAAAGATCATAAATAAAAAGGCCTAGCTTGAATATAGCATATATAAAGCCATACTTGTTCGATATCTACAGACTTGGAAGTAAAGATGCTAGATCAGGTTGCATTTACATTATCTGAAAGACAAGCCTTGATCCAATAAAGAAAAAAACATGAACCAACCTTAAAATTAAATATTACAAAAAATTGGGTTACCCTAATAATGGAACACAAAGAATCAATCAACCTCCAAACACTTTCCACCGAAACCCATATTATGTAATGAAACTAATTATGTAAAGAATAAACTATTCAGATTGGTACAATTTAGTGTCTTCATTTAAAATATTACATCATTTTCTCCTTATAAATCAAAAGTATATTACCAAAACAAAGAATATATAAATCTTTTATTGAAAAACATGAGCCATACGAACAATTCAGCCCTTGAACCACAAAATTAAAGAAACACTAATAAGGGGGAGAAAAAGTAGGAACACTTTTTATCTTCCTCATCAACCACAATTTTATGCAGTTGACCATTATGCGTACCAAGAATTACCTCTCGTGTTGAAGCTGCTATCAAAATTTTATAAAAGCACCTACATGAAAGTGAAAAGTTAATAGCAAAAGACTAAAATACCAAGTAACCTTATTGTTATTTCTTTTCTATTCCAAGCAAAGGTATTGACCACAAGGCCTTTTAGTTTGGTCAACACCATGTGCTTTGAGCACTTCGCATGCATGTTATGGGTTTCAAAGCGCTATTGCCAGCCACATTGGCTATATAATGACTCCTACCAGAATCAACAAAAACTCTTTGGATGAATTGATCACCACAACCAGCAGAGATTTCAACATCTAAACATAATTCATGGCGAATATACATGATTAGTACTTAAGCGAGAACCCAAAAAAGAAGAAATATTATGAGCAGAAGGACGAAAGTATATAAAAGAAACACAACCTACTGCAAGCTCCAAAAACATGTAATTACGAGTGGGTTTCTTTTTACCTCATTGATGCCGTAATCAACTCGTGAACACACTGAATCAGGACCCCTCTGAATCGTCTAACTCTCGGTATCTGGTTACACGTCGCAATGTTTGTAACCGATTATACAGCAACCATCAAATGATAGCGAAGTTTTAATTTGCAGTGGTAACCTAGATGAAGAAGCTATGAGATTTACTCTAGTAAAGTGGATTCCAAAAAAAGTAGAGTAACGTTTTTAGCCTCCCAATGTAACCCGTTCAATCGTTTATCTCCATCCATCTTGACCAATTCAATGCTTTAGCCCTGCCCATATTGACCCTCCCACGTCTTTTGCTCTCCTTGCTTCAGCCCATAGAGACCCAATGCAAAAAAACTTAATGACCCAGCTTGACCCAGTAAGTTATGATAAAGACCCATTATGACCCAAAACTTGCCAATTGGGTCGCTTTTGCCAGGTCTACCATGGAGAGATCAAATGTTTGGACTTCAGTACTACATCAGCCACATGGAAGAAAAAAAATGTTTTTTTAAATGATATTTATCCCGTCTTATATTTTTAAAAAGATATTTATCCAATCTTATAGAATACCTCACAACTAAACCATCAAAATTTTAAAGAATACCTCACAATTTTGATTCTGAAGCATGAGGTGGAGTTGTAGTACCACTGAAGTTTTGGATGCATTATTTGATGGATATTAATGGGTTTTTTTTAATCTATGCAGTTGGATCAACTCCACTCTTCTCATGTAATACATAAAGAAATGAAGTTGTTAAAGATAATAAAGAGGATAACAGTTCTTGCAAACTATTGAAAACAATGTGCAAAAGGGATTATAAGAGAGATATATGAATACAAACTTTACTTCAAATATATATTTATAAAGTTCAACTTACAAATACCATTTCTAACTAATGAAATTCACATTGCAGCATATGTAAGTGGATGGAAAAAGAAAAGTTCATGCTTCGTTCCCAGCTCTTTGTGGTCATATTTATTGGCTTCTGCCACCAGGGTAATGCATTCCTAGGAAATTTGGTTGAAGTGATTGCAAGAATTTGTGCTCACAATATCCAATTAAAAAAACAAATTCATACAGCTACAATCATTTTAAACTTTTAATTTTTGAATATATTAATACCACAAGTCTTATTTTTTTCTACTTTATAAATCTCTCTGAAATACCACAACAATTTTTCTACTATATAAATCTATATGAAATACCTCAATATATTTTTTATATGAAAAATATAACTATCAACCACCATCACTAAAATCCAAACAAATAATTCGTTAAGCTTAAGATCTTTTGAATGAATACTTAAAAGTTACTACCTTTTAGGTATAATGGACTTCACATTTAGGCTCACATCTCAACCGATGGAAAAGTCCCTTTCACGTTAAATTCACCATAAATAAATCACCCAAAAGTGTAAAATATTACTAATACATGATATTTAACTCAAACTTCAGGTAAAACAGAAAAACCTTTAGACGTTACTTTTCAGAATAAGATATCCAATATCATCTTTTAACTCTCACGATCTATGGATGAAGTTGACTAACCAACTTTGGGTTGTAAACCTTATCGACTAAAAGGCATTCAGCAAAAAGCCAAACAACATTTGATAATTACGCTATTTATTTAGAAAAACAAACCAAAATTCTATTAAACAACATATCATGGTCTATTATTAGTCTGGAGTTGCAGTACCTTGGTTGAGTTCAATAAATCTCATCCAGACCTGCATCGAATCCTTCAAAAACTTTTCTGCACATATCTTCACACATGTTTCCTATTGTTTATCTAAAGCTTTGCACCTGAATGTGTCCACACAATCTGTAAAACATCTCTCCATGAGCGTATTATACATCCTTAGCCTGCAATGGCGATCATCAGCAAAGTAAGATATCACAAATCATTACAGCCCACAGGAGATAATAAGATATCAAAATTTGAACATAATATCTTATGGTAAATGAAAACACTCAAGTTCTAAAAAAGATACAAAAAAGAGAACCTGTCGCGAATTTGACATTGATCGATCATCGTTTACATTTTAGCTTGATCTTCTAGCATAGTTTTGGCCAATTTTCCTATTCTCAAACACCGATTCAAATTAGAAAAATTTGATGTTGGTTACTTAATTTATAACTGGGTTGTGATCCAAGTATCAATTAGAACCCGCTAATCAGCTGATATCTAAGGAGAAAATCAACTCCATCCGAAGAAAGAGCTCCTTTTTTAATAATTCTAGAACTGCAAACTAAACAGAAATGGAGCTTTTAATACATAAAACATCCAAAATCATAAGTACAGACTAATTTTTATTTGCCTCAAAGATCATGTGTTCAGCCATCAAACAGAGTGAACAAAAACAATTTGTGGTCGTGAACCCAACTTAAGTATACATCCACAACCACAAGGTGAATCTCTGGTGCACCTGAACTCAACTCATATAACCATAAATACAATGCTTATATAAAATCATTACATATATTCATAGTAGGATTTTGCTTGAAGCACACCTAAGGATAAGCACCTTTGAACACACACATGGGGTGAAACAAAAACATGTGGATGCCCTGCTAATGTTATCGCCTAGAAACCAAATTATACAGCCAAACATCACCATTTTAATTTCAAATATCACGAACTTCACATGAATGATGATGGAGAGTGTGAAACTCGTGCCTTAAAGTGTATTTTATTATGTGTTTTAATGCGTTTTACGTGATTATACGTCTCGAATGTGTTAACTACGGGTTTTTATGGTTTTACAGGTAGAACACGTAATATGGCGAAATTAGAGAGCTTAGTGATGAAACGGGAGTTGTTCGGGTCAGGAGATAACTCAAATGTGCGAAACATGTAATGAAGTGAAGTTTAGGGACTTGGAAGTAATGATTTGAAAGTTGATATATAGCTTGTGTGTGAGAGAATTATGAAACAATGAAGTCCAAGGGGTGAGTGGTAATTAAATGAAAGATGAAATTGAATAATTTGATGGAGCCGTGATCTTCACAGAAGATACAAAGCGTAGCTTACATTTGAGAACGTAGCTTACGGTAGACAATATACGGCAGTGCATGGATTGAGTTGTGAGCGGCATTTAAAGGGTTTAATACCCTAAAAGGAAATATATATATTGAAAGGGGATCATTAATACAAGGTGGCAGCTGACATCCAAGATTGAATTAAAGGATTCACGTGACTTTGGGAATCACTGAACAACAATTCATCACACCAAAAAGAAAGTCTAAAAAAAGGAGTCAGGGATTAGGGAACACGTGAAGGTAGGCATCATTGGGGGTTTGACTTTGAATCATGATATCATCTCATGATTAATATATACAAGGGGAGCCAATGAGCCTTTTGTGGAGTGGTGGAAAAGACTTAGGCCATGTGAGAGGTCTCAAGTTCGATCCTCACTTCTAACAAAGAGGAGGTGGGAAGGTTTACCACCTTGTGGGTTCCTGCCCGGGAGTGCTCAGGTTCGAATCCCCCTCGGACCGAGCTTTGGTCATGTATAGCCCTGACCGAGAGCTGTTCAAAAAAAAAATATATACAAGGGGAAGGCACAAGACTAGAGGCAACATACATACATGACACGCATACATGGAAGTGGGCCGACATCTTGGATTTTGAAGACCATTGGGCCGCACATGATTGGACTCTGTTGGACGGCACATGTGGGCTGGGCTTGGTCTTGGACTTGGCGACTTGATTGGCGGCCGACAAAACAACAAGAGTCATCAGCTTTAAGGTTTTCTTGGAGGGTTTTATATAGCCGATATCAATTTTAATTAATATCATTACCATCACAATTCTTCCAACAACAACCGAAGAGAAGATGGTTTCAACCGTAGCTCAAGCTTGTGAAGATCCGTCAACCAACATGAGCGGCTAAATCTCTGGTGGACACTTCGGGTGAATGATTCTTGTGAGACACTTTTAATTCTAGTTTCTGTTTTGTATTGAGATTTGGATTTGTAGTTGGGTGACAGCCGACTATTTACATGATTATATTATTTGTGTGACAGACAAATCCTGAGTGACAGTCAGAGTTATAATTATGTTTTGAATCCAACTATGCTTTTGTTGATTGAATGATTTCTATGTATATTTGTTTTAATATTTATCTGATCAATTAATATTAATATTTTGAACTGCATAGGTAATTGGTAGATGTGACAGATTTACTATTTAATCAACAGCATCCAATAAAATCAGAACTAGGTTATTAGTAATTACAGAATCAAAATCCCGGAGTGACCACGTTTTTTCTATCATTGTTTTTACAATCTCAAAGTTATTGTTTATAGTTTTCTAGCAAGTTCTCAAAGTAATTCAAATATTTACAAACAAATAATAATTAGCATTAACCACAGACTCCTCTGGATTCGATACCCTGCTTACCCAAGCTACCTAGGTTAATTAGGTTTTTGCATGTCCATAACGACAGACATCAAAATGGCGCCGTTGCCGGGGAGTCGTGCGCTTAGTGCTAGTTTAGTTTAGTTTTGTTTGTTTGCTTTCGTTTTACATAAAAACTAAAAAAATCTAAAAAGTATTTGCGTTTTCTAGTTAGTTTGTTTTTTTTTCTCACTTTTGTCTTTGTTTTCTTTTTGTTCGGTACTGCTTTCGTTTGCTACTTGTGCAGGAAATATGAGCTGTGAGTATAAAAAATATGTTTCACGCACAAGGTGTGGGTGCCAAGGACATTGGGCATTCATATGCCCAATGTTCGAGAGTAAGGCTGAATTTGATGAGTGGGTATGGTCCCAACGCATGCAAAAACAAGAAGATGAGGGTTACCAGGGTTATTCTTATCAACATAGATATCAAGAAGAGATCGATGACATGGACTACCATCATGATCCAAATTGGGAGTACAGCGGTTATGAGATGGATGATGGTCACCGGTACAAGCCATATTGGGGTTGTAATGGAGAATCAGAATATTTTGAGGACTATGGTTATGGAGGCCATGGTCATTTTAATGAATATGACTCATCAAGTTACGCCCAAGACATCCCTGATATATATCAGATTTATGAAGATGTAGTCAAGCAAGGTGAATTAATAAATGCACTATGCAATGAGCGGGTTAAAAGAGAGTCCGAGAGGTTAGGAAGCAACAATCAAGTGGACTCACAATCTCAAATATCCGAGTCAATCGCGGATTCCCAAGATGAGGTTTGTATTGAAGAATCAGATGTAGAGGCAGTAACTCCTGCACGGGTAATAGTTGATGATAATGATTCACCCGTCCGTTTAAATATGACCAGTGGTGCAATATGTTTGGTTGCAAGTGTTGAAGATGAAGAGGAGAATGGGCCTATGATCCCAGTCCAGTTGGGTGAGTTCAAGACTGATAGGACTTTGATGGATCATGGGGCAAGCATAAGCATATTGGCGGGTCGAGTGTTCGATGAATACAATTTTGGTGAGCTTGAAGAGGTGGACACCACGATTGTGCTTGCAGATGGGTCAAGGAAACCATCTAGGGGGATGTTGAGAGGAATTGCTGTAAGAGTAGGCGATTGTTATTACCCCGAAGATTTCCTAGTTGTGGACCACACGCCATCCAATGTTGAAGGACAACCACCAATTATCTTAGGTCGGCCATTCTTGAAAACCGCGAAGGCTATCATTGATTGCAATGCTAATACGGTAAATATGGTCTTCGGGTCACATAAGTTTTCCTTAAACTTTATGTCTCGCACTTGTGCTTATTCTAATATTGCTAATAAGTGTCATCCTCCAATTAATGAGGATGTCCCAAAAGAGAGTGTAGCTATGATTGACAGGTCTAAAGATGAAAAGGTCGTGAAGGATAAAGTGGTCAAATCACCGTGGTGGCTCAAGATGAGAAACAAAAAGCATTCAGTCAAGTTAGAAAAGGAGTCACCAAAGGATGCAACCAAATCCAAAAAGAGACCACTTGAGGTGAATATGGGTGAGTTCTCACAGTTGAAGGAAAAAAAGAAGCCCAAAAGGAAAATTAAGGGTGAATTCTTACAGTCGATAGATTTTGATAACCCGGATCATTTGGATGCCATATGGAATGAAGGATGGCAGTGGGATACTAAACATCCACCAGCACAAGTGTTCTTTGCACGAGAGATGCCATTTGAACCACCATGAGCTTAATCAGGTACGGTCTGGCTGAAGACTTTTAAACCCACCCACCCGTAGGCACGACGGTGAAATTACCGGTAAAACTCGTTTGGCTCAAGGATCCAACCTAGGTTTCCCTGGGTCTCATATCATTGCCCACCAGTGCCTCACTCTGCACCAAGTAGTAGTCAAACCTGCATCTCTCAAGAGAAATGCAAGCCCTCCACCACTTGATCTAGAGATCATTGGCATTTAAATTTAGATGACCCATCTAAATTTAAGCTTACCTATCATAAAAGTCTTTTTGTGTTTAATACTTTAACTAATTATTCAATTGTTTTATTAATCATTTTCTTTTTAACACAAAGTAAATTATAAACATGAATCATATGCAATAAATAAGTTTATAATTTTTATTAACGTTCACAACCCGTGACTAAGTTTATGAAAAGTTTATAACTATTTTATAGCCAATACATTTAATATGTCATACTTTTTGTATGATTTCAATATGTATTAATCATAAATAATTTTTTTAATATAAGTAACTTTCTCTAGTCCGAGAAACAATCCCGAGTGATAACCTAGTACAAATATATATAAACATAACTTGGGTTAGGATATAATAGGAAGTTTATTTGGCTAGGAAGGCTAGGAAGTAATGTTAACCATCAATTGATTTAATCAAGTGCTAAGATTAAATGAGGGAAATTGAAAGGAACAAAAGAGGCGCGTAGGTTTATATAAGGGCATTGTAGTCAATCCAGGACAATAGTTTCTCTCTCCTCCAATACCCCCCCCCCCATTTTTTTAAACGTTAATAACTTTTTCATACGACATTATTTTTTTACAAAAATTGCACCAAAAAAACGAGCGTTTTTTTTTATCTTTAAAACGAGTATACTATTGCTATATTTTCGAAAACCCAGTTGCATAAAACGCAATAGACAAAAAACGTAAAAAATGACTTTTTTTTAAAACGCAATGCACAAAAAACACAAAAAATGTCTTATTTGTAAAACGCAATGGCAACAAACACTTAAAATTGTCTTATTTCTAAAACGCAATGGCTTAAAAAAACAAAAGAAAGTGTACTTTCTAAAACGCAATGGACTGAAAACACATAAAAATGTGTTTACCTAAAACGCAATTGACTAAAAACACTTCAAGAATGTGTTTTTCTAAAACGCAATGGCCAGAAAACACTTAAAAATGTCTTATTTCTAAAACGCAATGGCCTAAAAACATAAAAGAAAGTGTACTTTCTAAAACGCAATGGACTGGAAATGCATAAAAATGTGTTTTACCTAAAACGCAATGGTAAGAAAACACTTAAGAATGTCTTATTTGTAAAACGCAATGGCAAGAAAACACTTAAAAATGTCTTATTTCTAAAACGCAATTGCCTAAAAACACCAAAAAACGTGTACTTTTTAAAACGCAATAGACTGAAAACACATAAAAATGTGTTTACCTAAAACGCAATGGACTAAAAACACTTCAAATATGTGTTTTTCTAAAACGCAATGGCTAGAAAACATATAAAACTGTCTTATTTCTAAAACGCAATGGAAACATAACTGTCTGTGAATTGTCTGAACCAGGAAGTAGGAGATCGAAAACTGTCTATGAAGTTTTGTCTTCGAAATGAGGCAATTTCTGGAAAATTAAATTTTCTGAACCAGCTCGACCCCAGCCAGGGGCTGCCGCCCATTGGACCCTGCTCCCAGGGGCGCTGCCCCCGGACCCCCGCCAAGATCGTAAAACGTAATGACTCAATTCAAAAACCCAGATCGTAAAAATGCAATTCAAAAATTTCTTACATAGATCGAAGCAGATTTCTTCAACGTTTGGCGGAATTTGAATGTTAGAAACACTTAACAGCGATCGAATCAAACGAATCGAGTGATTCGCTTCAAAATCATAGGAAAAAAATAATATATTGTACGAAATTAAACTGGGTTTCTTCAAAAAAAAAGTTGAAGAACACGTTGATCGGATGTTTGAATCATTGATTGGTGACGAAAATCGCACTATAATGTAGTGATTATTGAGATAGAAAGTGAAGAAATGGTCGAAGATGGTGAGTTTTGAAAATGGTGGGTTTTGAAGTTACAGAGAGAAGAAGAAGAGAAAAGATTGGGTGAAATTGACTAAAATATCATTCCTCTTTATTTTAAATTTTGCCACAGGTTCTAATCCTATTACTTCCTATCATTCCTAGCCAAAATAAACTTACTATTTGATCCCCACCCTACATAACTTTATTGACGATGTTATTGATTTTTTTCTATTTGCCGTTAGTTTTAGTCTATATACATAACTTTATTGACGATGTTGTTATTGATTTTTTTCTATTTGCCTTTAGTTTTAGTATATAATATTTGTAATAACTCTTTCTATTTACTTTTATTTTAGATGTGCTACGACATGAGAGAGGCTAAAGATAATTATATAGATATTTTGTTGATGCCGAAGTTTTTTAGCGAGTTAGGTATTTCGTTAGTTTAGCTTTATATATTGATTATATGTAATTTATTTATAAAATTTAACGTAGTTTGTTATGCATTCAACAAAGGATTGTAATTTGACGGGTTTATTTCCGAATTAAATGTGTATTGGGTTGATTTGAAAATGTTTTTATATCAAAAGATGGTGTTCATCAAGTTTAAGACGGGGTTTAAATTGAACACACACTTGATTTTAAGGCGTGGTATTTTAAGACGGTGTTAAAAAAAACCGTTTTAAAATTCATATCACCCCGTCTAATGTTTTGTAATAATGATATCATCAGTTAATAATTGATTTACGGTGTTAGATATGAAGTGGATTGGTTGATTACAAGGATAAGGTGATCCTGACCCTAGAAAAGTCAAGGTACTGAGAGAAGATAAAGGATAAGATCGAACACTACATGTGATAACAAAACCTGTAAAAAAGTAAATCAGAGTATGGGAACTAGGAATCGAACTTGAGAGCTTTCGATTAAAAAGGGCGCGCAACGCTACATATCTTTAGTTATGGGTTTACCCGTAATTTATTTATGTATATTTTCTATTATACGTTTTCACTAAAATTTCCAAGCCAAATGGGTTTCTAGGAACCCGGTCTTTGATAGTAAATCCGCCCCTGTATTCTAGTATATCGATAAGAAGAGACCTTGCATTGAGACCAATCGTTCTGTGGCGTCATGATCGTTGAGAGATTGATATTATTTGAGGCTGCAACTTAGCGAGATGAGTATATGATCACTATGACATTTACATTTTGATGGTTTTGTAAGTTATGAGATGAAAGTATGTCTATTGTGTAATTGAACTTAAAGGTTATATATTGAGCAAAAGAGGTAAAAAAAAAAAATAAACTTTAGCTTTTCGGGATTTTTTTGGGTTTGATTATTGATACGTGTATTATACACTTGTAAGTTCTCCCTTTGTGATGTTTTGATAAGGCAATAAAATTTTAGGATTTGAGGGTGCAAATTAGCTCATTGTAACCCACATTTGGTTCAATGTTGCAAGTTGTATCCATTTGAAACAACCTTATTTGAAATGTAGACACAATTTGAAATGTCTAAAATCCCAAAACTTGACAAGGTTAGTTCACCTTATTTGACCAAGTTTCAACTTGTTCTTTGACCATCTTTGACTTTTATCCAACTTACGCCAAAAGGGCTAATCATCTAAACAGGTAAGCGGGCCAAGTTTTTATCAAAAGAGGTTTGAAGTTTTTCACTAAAAGTACTAGAGAAATCCAAAAACAGCTAATAAAAAAGAGATCTAAATATAATTGGATAAAATGAAACACCTAAATTTTAGCTCGATCATAAAAAAAAAAACAGCTAAATTTTACCCAACACAAAAAAAGAGCGGACTAAATATTAGCCGGCTATAGAACATGCTACTTAAAATTTAGCCAACTCTTTTCTGATTCTGTTAAAATTTAGCAGGTTTGTTACACGTGTATTGTTTTGATTGGATGTTTTTGTGGACACGTCAAATTTTTCATAGTTTTTTTATGTGCCGGCTAAATTTTAGTAGGCTCCGCTTATGTGGCATTTTCTGATTAGCTTTTTGGAGTTTTCTACTTTTTTAAGTGCAAAAATTTCACGCTTATTTTGATAAAAACTTGGATCCACTTGCCTATTTTAGTAGTTTTACCCCACATTTGTATTAAAATAGCTATATGCAATATAAATGCACTATCTTATATATTCTAACCCAATATTAAAATAGTTTTACCCCGCTTAAGGTGTTACATATCTCCTAATTATTCCATTCCGTCAAGGAATCTACCCTTGAAACAACTACAAGTAAGACTGCTTTATCTAAGTTTCGGGCTCTCATGTTGCGCTAGAGCCCTTATGGCTATTTTGTTGGTCCTTAATCTTTAATGCACGTGTCCAATCTCCTTGTTTCTCAATTGTAACCAGTGGGGAACCTAGAAAATATTTTCGAGGAGTGCGACCGAGGGTTTAACCAAATTTTCAAGGGATGCGATAGGATTTTACCTTATAAAATACACTATTTTTTTAAGAGGTGTGTCCGCCCACCCAGGGCTCTACCTAGGTCTGCCACTGATTGTAACAATATCCATCATCTGGCAAATCTAAACCATGTGCGACCTTTGTAACTTTCTTAATGATTATGAAGGGCCTAACAAATGCATAACTCCCTTCAAAGGAGAACTTTCTATAATGGTTTAGAGAAAATAGATTGTACTCTTCTTGTTATATAAAGTACAATACTAATCAAGTAGGCTTTATAGAGAGCAATGCAAGCACAATATTATATAAAGTAGTTACAACAATCTTGACTAAAAAAATTGTCGTTAATATAAGGAATAAATCAAACTACAATGCCGGTATTGACTTTAAGACCTCCAAAAGATTCGTCTTCTAATAATAAAATAAAAGAATTAACAAATAATTGTGTGTTGAAAATCAAATATACAAGCAACCAAATTCAAACTCTCAAATCACCATAAACTGAGATAACGGCGACAACATCATGTTCCCCCAATTAAAATCCCAACCCGCCATACAACTTGACGGCGTTAACGGCAAACTAACCGTCTCTAACAACCTCTCCTTCTTTACAACCACCTCCATCTCATTTTCATCTCTCATTCTCTTCCTGCACCCATTGTTGGAAGTTATGATTAAAGCTTCATTTCCTCCAGTTATCTCCTCCTTAATACTCTCAACATGTAGAGGAAAATTCAAAATCGCTTTCGAACCGCGCATCTGAAATGCCGCTCTATCATACGCCTTAGCCGCTTCAACACCAGTATCGAACGTCCCCAACCACACTCTCCCACCGCTACGCTTCGGATCTCGAATCTCGGCTGCGTACTTTCCCCAAGGCCTTCGTCGTACTCCTCTGTAGTGTACCTTCACCTCCTCAGCGGACTCTGATTTCTCCGAATTGTTATTCGAGTGAGAGTTTTCGGTTCTCTTGTTAACGGATTCCGGTACCGTAAGGTTTATTGGGAAATCAGATATGTGTTGTTCCTCAGAATAATCAGAAACTGATAGATCAGATTCAGAAACAAGGTTATTAGGGGTTTCGTATTCACTGAGAAGATGGTGTCTAATGAAATCAAGAGCTGCTAGTTCATCAAAAGTTGACATTGATAAGAAAGATCGAAGATAAGTTGTGAGATTTGAAGATGAGAGTAAAGAAAGAGTGGAAGGGTTTATATATGGAATGCAAGAGTATGAAAGCGAGCTTGGGGAGCAGGTTCGTGGACCCAAGATGGAAGGTGTGGTGTGAATCTGGATAAGTTGACTATTATGACCTTGGACTTATTTTTTCAATCATTAAAAAAAAATAACTAATTAACTAGTTTTTACTTAAGATAATAATATATTTTTATTTTTAATATATAGTATTAAATTTTAAAAATTACGTAATGGATTAAAAAAAGGTTATTATGATTTTAGGTGTTTGAAATTGGTTAGAAAAAAAATTAATAATTAAATCGCTGATCTAATAAGGGAAGTGAACACACGAATTCTTGTCACCAAAGGGATCCGACCAAGTAGTTTTGCGGTAATGATCTCGGAACAATTCCAGTAATGATCAATCAAACCTATAAAACAAACGGGTATTAGAGCATTGATGATAGATTCGTTATTTCATCATGTATCTCAAAGTTATAGAGAAAAATAGAGTTTTCGTTTATTTAACATAAACATCAGGTTCTCTATTTTTCCTATTTTATCTCAAAAATATATAGTAGAGAGTAAATTCAATCCCTATATTTGATATGTTACTATTCATCTCTAAATTAAATGTTGTGAGTCTGTGAGAGTATAAAACTAGGAAAAAAATATTGTTTATTTGATTCTGTTATTTGATATGTTACTATTCATCTCTAAATTAATATTATGTTACATTGTTGTTTATTTGATTCTGTTATTATCGATAACCCTAATTATCATGTAAAATAGTGATTTGTGTTTCAATCTTCAATAACCTTCAACATTTTGTGTGTTTTGTTATCATATGATTTGTATAATAACGTTTATATATTTTTGTTCATATGTTTTTTATGTAGTGCGGTTATCAATCTTCGTTAATCTTCAACCTTATGTATGTTTTCGTATTATATGATTTATATATATATAATGTTACATTTGTTTTTTATGTAGTGCTGTTATCAATAACCCTAAGTAATTAGGGCAAAATAAGATTGGGTTTGCAATATTCAGTAATCCTCAACCTTGATTATGTTTTTGTCTGATTTGATGTACACTATCGGTTGAATTTTTGCATACGTTACTTTTTTTTATTTAGATCTATTTGTAATAAACGAATAAGGTGATTTTATAATTGTAGATTAGGTTTGGAATATTCAGTAATGTTCAACCTTGATTATGCTTTTTTTTCTGAT
Source organism: Helianthus tuberosus (assembly GCA_030545235.1). Lineage (NCBI taxonomy): Eukaryota > Viridiplantae > Streptophyta > Magnoliopsida > Asterales > Asteraceae > Helianthus > Helianthus tuberosus. Next base: position 146,192,587 of record CM060414.1, on the reverse strand, counting down.
TTGATGTGTACAATCGTTTGAATTTTTGCATACGTTACTTTTTTATTTAGATATGTGATTGTAATAAATGAATAAGATGATTTCATAATATGTATTTTTTCTGATTAACAATCTTTCATGATTAGTCACTGACAAAGTAATCATGATTATCATCAAAGCTCAATTAAATATTGATTTCTAACATTTGCAATTGTTTTCCTCAAAATTTGCAATGTATTACAATGTCACTAAAGATATCATATCAGCAATGTATTAAAAGATATTGATGTTGTTTCTGTTCAAGACGTGTATTCCGGTGAAGATGCACTTGAAAAACATAATGTTAATGACTATAAGATGTGTTGTTTCTGTTTCTTGAATATGTGTTACATGAAGGATATCTGAGACCCATATGAATTTGATGACAACGTGAACCTAGACGCTATTTCTCAACAGATCGTTGTAACACAAAATAGGTTGGCAAGTAAGATTGCATTGTGTTTTGAATTTGCGGTTGATTTATAAGAAGAATTATTGTTATGATTTTTGTTCTAGACAAACATTTTTTTCATTCATACTAACAACACTTATATATATATAGGATGAAATGAAAATGAATGTCGGGCATTATCATAATTTGCTGATTGCACAAATGCTATATTACACCTGTATAATGAAACACTAGGCATTTTACAACAGAGAATCTAGGTAATTGTTACAATTATTGGTTTGTTTTTATTTTAATAATAAAAAATTAAAACTAACGAACTATAACTTATCTTAAGTTTTTATAACATTACAATTTGAAGTTAACTTTCTGTTAATATGTTTAAAATTCAAAATTCATTCTTACTTTAGAATATACTAAAACTATGGAAACTGCTCAATCACCTAAAAATAGATTACCCTAATTTTTCTATTTTAATAAAGGTTCACAATTGTAATTAAAGTTAATTAATAATTTCATTTCCGAATTTATGTACCCACCTTTTATTATAAATACATATCATTCATTCTGTTTCATACACATCCAAGCTACTGAGTTTCTCTCCCTCAATATACATATCAAGGTTTGAGTATTATGAATGTCATTATAATTCAACAAGTTATTTTATTGTCGATTATCATATTATGTCTTTCTTTGTCTATGTTTTTTAATTTTTTTATACTAATATTGTTTTTGTTTGACATGAACTGCATAAATGTTGATGATTACACTATCAGAATTCGCATTGTCCGACCATGGACAAGACCTACCTTCAACAATCCTCAAAAGATTTGTTACTACTACATGATATTCATGGACCAAGAAGTTTGTTTACATAAATACTTGACCAAGAAGTTTGTTTACATAAATACTTATATACGTTATGTTCATTTTCATTTTTTGTTTCACTTTATATATATTTATATACCGTGGTGTGGCAGGGCACGAAAATGCAGGCATTTGTATTACAAAAAAACACTAACGCTTATGAACATCTGCTGAAAGAAAATCAGTGTTTGACTATTCGTAACCCATTAATGGGTGAGAATCGTCAAAATGTTAAATACGTTCATGGTTCGTTGAAGATCAATTTAAATGACAAAACTATACGAGCCTGTTGGTTCAAAATGGGGATTTGATTTTGCTCAATTTGATTCTGTTGTGGAGGACCCAGATGATGACGGCAAGTCTTTCAAGAGTCCTAATGGTACTTTATTTAAATATGTGATGTTTAAATTAATATTGTACAACTTTGTTTTGGTATCTATTTTACTTGCCCTTTATTTTATTCCTAGATGTAATTGGGTTTGTGGTGAAGAGCTTTCCGTATGAGAATAAAAATGATAATAACAATGGCAAAGACGAGAAGAAGATTACCTTTAATCTGGAAGACTTGCAGTACTTTCATATATATAGATAGATCTATTTAAATAATTTTTACATTTGTACTTATGTTGCAAATATCAACTTTACTATCTATTTTTTTTGTTATAGACACCATCAGATTTATGTGACACTATGGGATGCTTATTCTGATCAAATTCTAGAATTTGAGAGGAACCATAAAGATGAAAAGAATGTTGTGGTCGTTGTTCAGTTTGGGAAGTATAGGTTTTGGGGAGGTATATTCTATCTGTTCAATGTCACTTAACTTTTAACTACATATTTACATTTATTAAAGCTATCTGTTTTTTTTAATACACGGGATTTTTGTATGTCTCCAATTTGTACATTGTAACACGAGTCTTGATAAACCCTAAAATTCTAGAGATTTTGGATTTTAAGAAACGGTTTGTATTCGTAAGACTGCTTTTATAATATCGTTTATATAGATATTATTGACACTTACATTGTTATGAGTTTACAGTTTCGTTGCTCAGTTTTTTGCTTCAACGTCTTCCGGTTATTCTGTCATGAAGTCAGCCACTGACGAATTTCTTTCAGAATTTTCCTTCAGTACAATTGGAGCTTTAAGTGAAATATCCGAGGTATTTTTAAAATTTTGATATATTTTCTTATATCTATTTTTTGTGATAATTTTACTATATATATTTTAGAGTTAATTGCCCAGATGGTCCCTGTGGTTTCACGTTTTTTCACATTTAGTCCCTATCTTTTGAAAATAGCAGGTATGCTCCCTATGATTTGTTATTTTGTTACTCGGATAGTCCCCTAAGTAGATGTCAGTTAGTTTGGAAATGGCAGATATGCTCCCTATGGTTTGTCATTTTGTTACTCGGATAGTCCCCTGAGTAAATGTCAGGGGACTATCCGAGTAACAAAATGACAAACCATAGGGAGCATACCTGCTATTTCCAAAAGATAGGGACTAAACGTGAAACCACAGGGACTATCCGGGCAGTTAACTCTATATTTTATGATTTCATGATGTATGTTAGGGGTTAATTTTTATACTTATGGATCACTTATCCCTAGACCCGCCTGGATCACGGATCCTTAAATTCTGATGCAGGAATTCTGAGGATCACAGATCCTTATTATTTTTATAACTTAACTAACAATTAGTCCTTGTATATTTTCATAATGGCATGCAGGTCATGGGCAATGTGAACTGAGTCATGGCGAGAATATCGGACTGGAATCATTGAAGATGCTGAACGTGTGGAATTGGCTTAACGTTAACTTGGTTGGACGTGGTCTTGCATGAATTTCGGACTTGTTTGTTATTTCTGATTTAAGGGGTTTATCAAGTTTAGATAACACATTATTATGCCATAAGCAAAACACACACACTCTCTCTCGAACATCAGCTCTCAAACACACTTACACTTTAGCAAACATTGTATAACACTTGATCAACTTCCGAAGTTGTAAACTCTTGCTTGTTTAATACATTTGTAGTGATAGTTTTCACTATCCGAGGTTTTTTGTGCCGGAGATCACATTGAGATCAATGGCTTTTTCCTCGTACAAATCATTGTTCATTACATTTCACATTTGTTCACTCAATTGTCAAACATACAAGCACACTACCTCACAAAATCAGATTTGGTTACATTATCCTTTGTTTGATTTTTGACCAAAACAGTTTGGCGCCCACCGTGAGGCAAGTGGTGCTTATATTTTTGAAAAAAAATCTGTTTTTTGTTCATTTGTGTTCAACATCATCACTTCCATGGCTTCTCTGGGAAAACCCACTTCAAGTGCCTTGCCAGCGGTTACCTCATCCCAAAGCAGTGCATCATTGCCTCCAATTCCACCACAATTCCAGAAAAATCTGGATAACACTCAGAAGAAGACTTCACCAGTCTTCCAAGGATCAAAAGTTTCTACCAGTTCTTCTTCTACTAATACTAACAATGGTATTTCTGTTTTGTTTTCGCGGATAAAGAGCTATATGGAACAACAGGACAAGACTAACCAGACAATCCTCCGGAAGATTGATGACATCAACAAACATAAGAGACCAATAGAGGATCACTCCCCACTAGTGCCCAGGATGTTGGACTTTGTCACACCAGCAAATGCAGCTTAGCAGTCCAGGATGCCCAACACGCAGCCTCAAGGATCCTCCATTCCACAACAGGGATTATTGGCAATGACCCTTCATTAAGGATCCTCGATACATCAGCCTGGATCATTGGCCATGACCCTTCCCCAAGGATCCTCTATCCATAAGCATGGAGCAGTGACAACCGGCCAGCATCAATGATCCTTCTGTCACACCCAGACTTTTGCGGAAGCGTGATTATGGTGTGACTTTCTTAATACCATTGCATTCAATCATAACAACAGCTATATGATAAAACCATTGATTTGTCATCCATTGAATAAGTATAAAATATAACAACATTGTTTTGAAACGTAGACTTCAACTTCAAGTTTTACAAACCGCACAAATTGTTTATGAGTTCATTAAGGACTCATCAAAAGATATTGAAAAACACCAAGGTTTGGAAGACGTGTCTCGTCCAGGAATAAGACACACTGACCAAACTCAAAGACCATGGATGACATCTTTATTCCTAACGCAGCATAAAAACTTCAAACGCCCGCCAGATCCACTTACAAATTTCCTGAAATACATGTAGTTTGAAAACATCAACAAAAGTTGAGCGAGTTCATGTGTGTGTATGAGTAAACCTTTGAAATCATTGTAAGTATGTATGTAAGTTTATAAGTCCCGGTATGAAAGCAACAAGGAAACAGATCAATTAATGTGTAGCTAATACATTAATATGCGTGACATGGTGCAGGAAGACTCAAACCTAGCAGACTTTGTACCGGGCTTCCGGCTGTAAGACATAGTCACCACATGGCCCATTCGGCCGACTCATGGATGGGGCTCGCTACACCCAAATAGATCTATCACTCATGCCCCTTGGTCCGTATACGAGGATTAATGGTCTCAAGTATCCGCCTACCCATTCACATGATCTATGGTTCTTTCCTAGGCTAACCATACCAATTGTAATCGTATGTAAACAGTTTGCAACATGTATTTCACCCCTGAAGTTGTAAAACTGAAAACAGTTAAAAGAAAAAAGGGGGACATGAACTCACAGTTTTGCGTTCTTCGAATCCGCCTGTAACTCAAAGTTTCCTCTGGCGTACACGACTACCTACAATGTACTATGGTCTTATTAGACGAGCGGGTCGTGCCTTGACTTAGTGTTAACGTTTCTGAGTTACGTCTCTTTTATGTCTTCAATATTATTCCAAGTTATAATCACTTGTTAAAATAATAATTATTTTAACTTTAAATTATATTTTAATTTTGGAATAATCGTTAAACAATATTTTGTAACAATACTTCTCAAGTATTCATATTCATATTTCCTTCCCAAGAATGTGGGTATCTCATACATATTTATCCGTATTTTTGCATTTGTATATCTTGCCATGTATTGGCGTCGTATTCCGGTGTGTACGTATTTTCTTAATAAATATCCAATATATATTTCCCAAAACAATATATTTTCAAGTCTCACTTAGAAAATATATATATAAAGTTATTTTGTCCAAAAATAATGTATTTCAAGTTTATCCAAGAAAACGTATATTTTTCCCAAAAATCATACATCTTCTAAAAACTCTAAGAAAATATATTTTTACTTCTCAAAATAATATATTTTCTCCTTGTCGCAAATATGATATACTTTGTAATAATAATAAAAATCATTTTTTCATTTCTTTTGTATCCAAAATATTATTTACCAAAAATATACTCATAAATGTATTTTCCGGAATATTTGTAAGTTACATTCTTTCGTTCGGTTCCACAATATTATGTGTGTAACTTGTGTATTTATTCCTTATGATTTTTGGTAACATTTTGGATTGTAATTTCTTGGTATTTTGTTAAGTTATATTATTTTCAAATCCTAAAATAATATAACTATTACACAAAGTATACAAATATTCACACATCATGTCTTTAATGTAAATATATATTCTAAATATATATTTATCCATCTTTATTTATAAAACCAGCCTCCAATACTTGTATTTTTGTAACAAAAATTATGGCAAAGTTTATGTAAAAAATCCATGGTTAAAATACACTTATAAATACTTGTTTGAAAATATTTTTCTAAGTGTTTATATTTTTAGAAAATTTCGCCATAGTTTCCCCTAAAAATAGAGGTGTCCATGCTTTTAAAGCATATCATTTTCTTTTTAAAATCATCATAAACAATCAACAATCAATCTACACTTACCATGAGCTACAACAAAGCTATCTACATAATGATCATGAACTTGAGTTTTCATAAAAAGTTGTATTACATCGAAAGGGACACAGGGTCACCCTACCCTTGTCCAATAAGTATGTCAGTGTATCAAAGTCACGTAGTCAGAAGTGGTTTTCAAAAGTCTCCACGATCTCGGCTTAGTAGTGTCTTTACTCGAAAGTAATGCAATCCGTATAAAAGCCAAACGCCAACTATACTGTTAACTGAGGTGGAGAGGGAAAGAAAAGCAAACTGTTAAAATGCGCGAACTCCTCCTCGAGCTTGTATATATGTCAAAGTATTAACTGATTTGCTGCTTGATAGTAAAGAGGTATGCATCAAAACCTGGGAAAGGCGTAATAGGAGCAGGTGAGAGTGCAAAAGGAGACAGTGATGAAAACAAATTTTATTGTTCAAGTTCATGTAAACATAAGGCATGATGATCTTGGTTTTTCACAAGATCATCACATCAACTTACTAGATCATGTGTGTAATCACCATCTAGTAGGTTCCATATGATGTCTAACATCACTAACACTAGTAATCAATCAACAAGAAGTAAATAATCACAAATCAACAAGATTTCATATGTTCATAAGCTTATGTTAGAGATTCATGAATATGTCTTTTAGTGTTCATCATGTTTAACAATGTTCATCACTTATTAACCAACTATATATGAAGGATCAAGAGATCATAAGGGCCTTACTACTAGCACAAGGCTAGGGAAGAACACTTGATGTTGAGGATGACAAAAGTGGAGGATAATAGCAAATGATGGAGGTCCTTCAAGATCCACAAGCACCAAGCTCCTTTGTATGGTTCCTTACACCTTAGAATAATCTTGGAATGAATGGATGATGGATGAAAAGTGGTGGTGGTGTGGGTGTGGTTCTCGGCCGAGAGGGAGAGTGATGGTGAAAGTGAAGTGTAGATGATTATGATCCTCCATGTTCCTCTTATAACCATTTTATAGCTATTACCCAATGGTTTACATGTCTCATAAGTACACAACCAAATCTCTAAACAAATCATTTGAGATCTTATAAGATTAGGGAAAATCTTGGTGGGGTCACCCTTGGTGACCGTCCACTTACATGGGGGGGGGGGGGGGTATTTGGTTTGTTTTGAATGATAAGTTAAGTAACTAGTTAGAATTCAAAGTGTATTAGTTAGTGTTTATGTGTATCATGCATTATATAGTGTGTTAGGGTGTTCGGGGATCATGACTAGCTCAGAAACATTAAAACAATGCTTCTAGTATAATTTTGGTGTTTCGGGTAATGTCCGGTTGTTTGGTTAGATACCGGTTCGTTAAAGTGTCAATCTATTCCGTTTAGTGATCTTTATGTACCCTTTTGTGACACTTTTAATTCCCGACACTTAGGAAAGCATTCAGGACCGTCTAGTCATATTTTTACATGTTACCAACTTGTTAAAATGCTGAATTTTGCTGAATTATGCAGAATTCTGCACTTTATGTGGGTTTTTGGCACTTTCCGGCACTTTATCTATCACTTAGAAAAGCAGTTTTGTGGTCCTTACTTCCCTACACTATACTAGTGTAGAACTTGGTTTCTGGCTCATACTGGGTCTCAAAACACTGTCTGTCTATGTACTGAACCTTGTCAGCATTTTTCTGAGTTATCCGTTAACTGTGCTAACCGTGCTTTGTGCATTGTTTATGTCACTAAAGTTTGTATGTAAAAATGATGTGATAGTATGCAATATGTGATGCACATGTAAGTATGATACAGAAATCAGGAAGCAATTAATTGTAATTCAGCACAGTCATTAAGCACTAATCAAGATTAATTAATTGTACGGATACCTGGATTTTTTACAGTTGTCACATTCTCCCCCTGTTAAGAAAATTTCGTCCTCGAAATTTGTACTACCTTAACTCCTTAGGGTTTCATTATGCGTCTATGTATATGAATGATACTGGGGTAACTACCAAACCGCATCTAACCTTATTCACCTCAGGTGAATTCCATGGATATATTTTAACAATAAAAGCCCAATGGTTACAAGGCATGTGTTCTAGCATTTGATGTTAAAGGACACAAGTCGTATAGATGTATAGTCTAGCGTGACTCAGTTAACAGGGGTTCCATAATAGGGGAGTTTTGCCCAATGGATTCTTCAAACAATCGGTCACAATAAGCAAATGAGTACTCATAAACCATCGTATCTGCTACACCAACTCAAAATCAACAACTTAAATATGAGAATGATCTGTCAACTTTCGAATAAATAAATGGTAATGATTAGTGTGTTGACATTCTTGAATTGCGACAATACACCGAATGAAATACAAGCAAATCTGGTGTATCATTGTCTTGACTCGTAGTTGCATCAGGAATATTTAAATAACAAGTTAAACAAAAGTATATGTGGTTTTGTGTGAAGCGAATGACCATGATTAGCATAAGCTACGAATTTGTAATGATACCACAGGGTGTCATAATTGACATATTTCAACAATAGCGGTGACCGAACAAGTTCACCGTGCTTGGAATCAAAGGAAAGTGTACTGAAACCACTCTGAAAATTTGATTTGAACAACGTCATGGGGTTTTCAATCGAATATGGAACATCAAGGAACTACTGTTTCTGGTTGGATATGGAGAGCAATGAACACTGCAAAGTGTTCAATTTATAACGAAAGAATCGTTAGGAGGTACACCGTGATATGAAATGAATCTAGGTACCATTGTCTTAACACACAATTGTGTTGAGACCGCTTTAATTGTGATAAACAAAACGGATTTAGAACAAATAAATAGACAATTAAATCCGTGTATGAGGTTCGTAACCAAATTAGCGCAAGCTTCAATTTTGTGAAAGTATGACCGTAAGGTGTCGAAATCAACAAACGATTTAGTGGAGTCGTAGACCAATCAAGTCTACTATGACTCGAAACAAAAGAACCTTTGCAAAAATGTTTGAATATGATGCTCTCAATACATCATATGGCGTCTTAATTTGAATATGCGAAATAGATAAGTTCAAGCAATTGAACTTGGTTTCGGCGTAACCTGACAATAAACGTATGTACCAATCAAGGGAATCTCAGCATGGTTACAAGAATAAACCATGAGTGTAACTTGAAAGAAAAGAAGTTTCAAGGAGGTGTGTTAACTTGATAGCAAAAGAGCCAACAATTACAATAATGTAGGTTATTCGAATCCATAGTTAGTTTTAGCAAAATAACATTTGAGCCTTGACGAATCGCTTATTCGAAACGGAACCGTATGCATAACCAATGGTTCATGCATAACACATGAATTTCCAAGAAATGGAATAATGAGTATTTGCTAAAGTGAAGAAATGACTAAGTATAGAAGCAATGTGTGTTCGCTCTCAGCGAAGAAAATTAATGCGATGCAACTACCATTAAGGGGAGTAGAGATGCCAACATTTACTTGCTAGGAGTAAAAGTGAAGATTTCAACAAAAGAAATTTGAGTGCTTTCTGTTTGGTTAACTGAGATAGCATATATGTCAGTTTATTGGGGTTTGTTTGAGTTAACAGGTGTGGTTCCTAAGCAATAACCCTTACGAGTTTTGACCTGGGTTCCCAAAAGTCCTAGGTACGTGTCTTCTAAATTCTCAAAGTTTCGTATTCTGTGTAAAATGTTTTGTGCATCGTGTAGGAAACACCATTTTTGTGTACGTTTAAAACAAGTTATTGTCCCACAATTTCCCGGTATACTTTCTTCCTGAATTTGTAGCTAACGACACTCGATCATCGATCATAGTAGTTGGATCCCCATAGTTAGGCAAATAAATAATTCGTTAATCCTCAGCAAGAGTCACCGACTCTTGTTGGTTAGCTCGTTCGGCTCCTGGTAGTTTGATGTTCGTACGAAAGCTATCGTCCTTCTTCTTGACGAGCAAAACTGGGGTTACCCAAAGCGGGAAACTTGGTCTGTTATCTTCCTTCTCTATCAACTACTGAAGCTACACTGACAATCCTTGCATCTCCGAAGGTGTAAGTCGCTAAGGTGCATTGACTGCAGGCGCGACGCCTGGAATAGAGTCAATTATGGAATCCGACTTGTCGTTGGGGCGGTAGTCTTGGCAAGTCTTCGAGGAAGACTTCAGGATGATCCTTTATCACGGGGATATCTTCGAGCTTAGGTTCTTCGGCTCTTTTGTCCACGACATGAGCCAAGAAGGCAACACATCTTTTGTGCGAAAACTTCCGTGTCTTCAACAACGGATAATCCGTAGGGGCGTATCCTGCTTCATGAACTATGGTCGTTTCCCCGTTCGTCATCGGGATGCGGATAACAATCTCTGCTCGATTGCTTGACAACTAATCCATTCCAAATTCGTCGTCGAAGTTTCCCTTTAGCTTGTACGGGTTATCTAACTTACTTGCTACTAAACCAAGTATACTCTCAAACTTTGGAGATGCGAAGCTAAAATTTGTATTAATATCAAGTAGCACATATGCATAATGTCGACTAATATGGAACGTATGGATAACCTTGTTTGGATTCTGGCGTGCTTCCCTAGCTTCGCTATTGAGCTTTCATCCTTGTGCCTGATTCTTTTTAGGGCAGTATTTTCTGAAATGCTTTTTGCTCCCACAGTTAAGACAACCTTGAGCACGTTTTTGTTTGTCACTCGTCCTGCCTTGGTAGTTGTCGTTGTCGTTGTTTCCTCCGTGATTCTCGCTACCATCTTGGCCTCCATTTCTAGGTTCAGTACCTTGCCTACAAGTCTCCTTGACATGCCCCACTTTGCCACAGTTTTCACATTTTCCATATCTGCATCGCCCGATATGATAACGTCGACAATTGTCACACTTAGGTAGGATACCCATGTACTCTTTCCCCTTTTTAGCCCTGTTCTTGCTAGTCGCCCGAGTACCCTTCTTGAAGTTTGCAAATTTTCTCTTGTTATCTCCAGATGACTCTACAGGAGTCTCCTTTTTTTCTCCCGAAGTGGAAAATTTTCCTAGTCTATCCGCTTCTTCAGTGAGCGCCACGCTTATGTCGATAGTATCGGTGATGGTTGGAGGTTTAGATGTTGTTACCAGGCTTAGAATCTGAGGTGCCAATCCCTCGATGAAGCGTTCGATCTTCCTAGATTCTGGTTCCACCAAACGCGAAGCAACTTATGATAAATCGTGAAATCTCTGCACATACTCAGTTATCTTTGGACCTTCCATTTTCAAGTTACACAGTTCAGTCTCCAACTTCTGGACTTCTGCCCTAGAGCAATATCTTTTACGCATCAGTTCTTTCAGTTCATCCCACGTCAAACCATACGTAGCAGTCTTGCCCATTGTCTGAACCTGAAGGTTCCATCATGACAGAGCCCCATCTAGAAACAGTCCTGCTATGTACGTGACTTGATGTTCGGGGGCGCATTTACTTAATTGCAAAACATAATCCGTCTTCTCAACCCAACGTACAAAAGCTATGGCACCCCCGGTGCCGTCAAAATCCCGGGGTTTGTATCTCAAAAACTACTTGTAGGTGCAGCCGTTGGGTGGGTTATTTCCTGAGGTACCTCCGCTACATTCGAAGCGAAGAGCCTCGTGCTGTGCGATGGCCTGTGAGATGCGCTCTTGTAGTTCTGCCGCTGTCGTCGGCAGAGGGTTTTTGGTATCGATGTTCCCTTGTATCGACATCTTCTAAGAAGAAGATCGGTTAGGTCAGGTCTTATTTGTTCAGGGAGTGCATATAGTTGTTTAGAGGTCATATGTACATACACATATTAGATTTTTATATCAACCAATCAAGCAATAGCATAATCATAGCATAACCAAGTAATTTGGGAATTATAGCAAGTAGGCACGTAGCATTATAATTATAGCACACACATGCATATCAACAATGTGCTTAACGAAGACATAGCGACTGAGCTTTCATTGGTTATTGGCCACAAAGTATTGTCGCATGTTAATGATGATTGGGCTTTCATTATTCTCCGACCTCAATTACAATGTCTTACAAACTTGTATTACATCGAAAGGGACACAGGGTCACCCTACCCTTGTCCAATAAGTATATCAGTGTATCAAAGTCACGTAGTCAGAAGTGGTTTTCAAAAGTCTCCACGATCTCGGCTTAGTAGTGTCTTTACTCGAAAGTAATGCAATCCGTATAAAAGCCAAACGCCAACTATACTGTCAACTGAGGTGGAGAGGGAAAGAAAAGCAAACTGTTAACATACGCGAATTCCTCCTCGAGCTTGTATATATGTCAAAGTAATTAACTGATTTGCTGCTTGATAGTAAAGAGGTGTGCATCAAAACCTGGGAAAGGCGTAATAGCAGCAGGTGAGAGTGCAAAAGGAGACAGTGATGAAAACAAATTTTATTGTTCAAGTTCATGTAAACATAAGGCATGATGATCTTGGTTTTTCACAAGATCATCACATCAACTTACTAGATCATGTGTTTAATCACCATCTAGTAGGTTCCATATGATGTCTAACATCACTAACACTAGTAATCAATCAACAAGAAGCAAATAATCACAAATCAACAAGATTTCATATGTTCATAAGCTTATGTTAGAGATTCGTGAATATGTCTTTTAGTGTTCATCATGTTTAACAATGTTCATCACTTATTAACCAACTATATATGAAGGATCAAGAGATCATAAGGGCCTTACTACTAGCACAAGGCTAGGGAAGAACACTTGATGTTGAGGATGACAAAAGTGAGGATAATAGCAAATGATGGAGGTCCTTCAAGATCCACAAGCACCAAGCTCCTTTGTATGGCTCCTTACACCTTAGAATGATCTTGGAATGAATGGATGATGGATGAAAAATGGTGGTGGTGTGGGTGTGGTTCTCGGCCGAGAGGGAGAGTGATGGTGAAAGTGAAGTGTAGATGATTATGATCCTCCATGTTCCTCTTATAACCATTTTATAGCTATTACCCAATGGTTTACATGTCTCATAAGTACACAACCAAATCTCTAAACAAATCAATTGAGATCTTATAAGATTAGGGAAAATCTTGGTGGGGTCACCCTTGGTGACCGTCCACTTACATGGGGGGGGGGGGGGGTATTTGGTTTGTTTTGAATGACAAGTTAAGTAACTAGTTAGAATTCAAAGTGTATTAGTTAGTGTTTATGTGTATCATGCATTATATAGTGTGTTAGGGTGTTCGGGGATCATGACTAGCTCAGAAACATTAAAACAATGCTTCTAGTATAATTTTGGTGTTTCGGGTAATGTCCGGTTGTTTGGTTAGATACCGGTTCGTTAAAGTGTCAATCTATTCCGTTTAGTGATCTTTATGTACCCTTTTGTGACACTTTTAATTCCCGACACTTAGGAAAGCATTCAGGACCGTCTAGTCATATTTTTACATGTTACCAACTTTTTAAAATACTGAATTTTGCTGAATTATGTAGAATTCTGCACTTTATATGGGTTTTTGGCACTTTCCGGCACTTTATCTATCACTTAGAAAAGCAGTTTTGTGGTCTTTACTTCCCTACACACTATACTAGTGTAGAACTTGGTTTCTGGCTCATACAGGGTCTCAAAACACTGTCTGTCTATGTACTGAACCTTGTCAGCATTTTTCTGAGTTATCCGTTAACTGTGCTAACCGTGCTTTGTGCATTGTTTATGTCACTAAAGTTTGTATGTAAAAATGATGTGACAGTATGCAATATGTGATGCACATGTAAGTATGATACAGAAATCAGGAAGCAATTAATTGTAATTCAGCACAGTCATTAAGCACTAATCAAGATTAATTAATTGTACGGATACCTGGATTTTTTACTGTTGTCACACCTTCGTCCGGTCTGAAGGATACCGGGAGACATTTCCTGCTCAAGATCCTACTTCAACAATCAGGGATCCTCATCCAGGGTTCAAGGATTTATGGATCATACATCCAGACCTTCAGTGTAGAATTACTCTAGTCCTAATGTATTTCAGTATCAGGGATCCTCAAGTAGACAACCTTGGGGATGCTCTAAATTCATGAAGGGGATTACATCCCTATGCAAACTATTGCTTCTTCTGGACCTACAGTTGTGCCAAATACATCTTACCCTTGATATACCTCTGGCATACCAACTTCGAATCAATCAGGAGGTAACAATTTAAATACTTCTTATAATACTAACTTTGGTTATATGCAGGATGTAGGAATCAGCCAAGCTATGGCCAGAGAACTACAAAAGCTCAAGGATATGATATCCAGTGTCCCATGAGTGGTTAAACATATTCCTGAGATCCCGGACGGAAGTCATAGGATATCTTGGTTTGCACATCTCATATGCAATGCTGAGATACCAAAACGTTTTAAAACCCCCCAACATGAAGTTATGTGATGGAACTACTGACCCAGAAGAACATGTAGCTCAATATAGAGAAAGAATGGAAATCAATCACATTCCTGAAAGACTAAAAGAAGCCTTTTTATGTAAAAGCTTTGGATCTACACTTACTAGATCATCATTGAAATGGTTGCTAAGTCTTCCTCCCTATAACTTCATTCTATAACTTCATTCTCTCATTTAGTTAACTTGTTTAATAATCAGTTCTCATGTAGTAGAACATTTGAAAGGTTAACTAGTGACTTATATAGGATCACCCAAGGCCGTGATGAATCACTTAGAGACTATGTTACCAAGTTTGGCAGAGAATCCTTAGAAATCCCAAACTTAGATATAGCAACTGTTGTAGAAGCCTTTAAAATGGAATTACAAAAAGATTCTCTTTTCTATGTGATCATGTAATGACACCATGCAGGAACTTGGATGAAGTAAGAAACAAGGCTCTAAGGTTCATCCGCCTAGAGGATGACAAGAGAATCCAGGATAGAAAATCTGGATCATCAAAACAGGAGAAGCAAGGATCATATTTTAAGAATAACCGATCCAAGCAATATTCCAAACAGGATAATCAGAATGTTCACTCTGTTGAACAAGAAGAAGATGAGGAAGAATATCCTCACATATCTGAATATTGTTTTTCTGTTGACAATAATGAATTGATGCTTGCTTTACAGAATTTAGGTGAGAAAGCTAGATGGCCTAAGAAGAATAAAAAGCCTACATCATACAAGGATAAGTCAAAATGGTATGCATTCCAGGAAGACTTTGGCCATCTCACGGATGAGTGCATTGCACTTGGGAAGGAAATTGGCTATCTCCTAAGCAAGGGTCATTTAAAAGAGTTGTTGGGAAGGAAGAAGTCAAGGATCCAGGATCCTGACAAACTGCCAGAAAGAGCCCATGCTCCACTTGCAGATGCTCAGACCATCAACTTCATTTCCGGAGGTTTTGATATATATGGAACATCGTTCTCTGCAGCAAAAAGACATGCTAAGGAGACTAAGCTGGAAAATGGAGAAATGCCTATCCGAACTTCAACTATAACACAACAGAAAATCATATCCTTTGATGAGGATGACCGTGTTGACATCCAGGATCCTCATCCTGACGGTTTAGTTATTACCTTGTTTATTGCTAGCCATTTTGTTCGCAGGATCCTAATTAATGATGGGAGCTCAGTGAACATAATTCAAATGTATGTCCTCAAAAGGATGAATATCCTAGAGTTAGAAAACATTCCGAGATCATATATCCTTGTAGGATTCAATGGAGAGACAAAGAATACGTTAAGGGACATCAAACTCCCAATATATATCGAGGGGGTAAACTCTGTCCAAAAATTTTGTGTTATTGACTGTTTATCTTGTTGCAATGTGATCCTTGGCAGGCCATGGATACATGATATGAAAGTTGTGCCGTCTACATACCATCAATGTGTGAAGCTACCAACTCCATGGGGAGTAGTGAAGATTGAAAGCGATCAACAGGAGGCTAAAAACTGTTATACCTCCTCCATGAAGCTAGCTTCAAAGCCGAGGGCAGCATAGCAATTAAAGTATCCTCCAAGAGATGTCATGGAGGCAAGAGAGCAGGACATCAAAGAGATAACACTGGACCCAGATGATCCTGAATCCAAAATTTTTATAGGATCAGGGATCCTTGACAGTATTGAGCAGGATCTGGTATCCTTCCTCAAGAGGAGAAAATCCACCTTCGCTTGGAAGCATGAGGATATGACAGGTATATCCAAAGATGTTATTACTCACAAATTAGGCATTGATAAATCTTTCAGGCCAATTCACCAAAAAAAGAGGAAGTTTGCACCTGAAAGAAATGCCATTATCCAAGAAGAGGTGGATAAACTGTTAAAGGCGGGTATGATTAGGGAAGTTAAGTATCCAAAATGGTTAGCCAATGTGGTAGTTGTTTAAAATAAAAATGGAAAGTGGAAGGTATGTGTTGATTTTACTGATTTAAATAAAGCATGTCCCAAGGATCCTTTCCTTTTACCACACATTGACTCCATGGTGGATGTAACAGCGGGCCATGAATTGCTCACTTTCATGGATGCTTCATCTGGATTTCAACAAATCCAGATCGAACTATCTAATCAGGAGGACACAACATTCATGACCCTAACATGCATTTACTGTTATATTGCTATGCCTTTTGGATTGAGAAATGCAGGTGCCACTTATCAAAGACTAGTGAATATGATGTTCAAAGAGCAACTTGGAGACACTATGGAAGTGTACATTAATGACATGGTGGTGAAGTCCAAGAAGGTTGAGGATCATCTTAAGGATCTCGAAGTGGCATTCAACATTCTTTATCAATACAACATAAAGCTGGATCCTTTAAAATGTCACTTTGGTGTAAAAGCTGGGAAGTTCCTAGGATACATGGTGACCAAAAGGGGGATTGAAGCTAGTCCTGAACAAATCAAAGCAATAGTGAACATCAAGCCCCAATCAATGCAAAGGATGTTCAAAGGTTAACAGGAAGAATTGCAGCATTGAACAGGTTCATCTCAAAGTCATCACAAAAGTGAAAGGATTTTTACGACATACTGAGGAAGAATAAGAAGTTTGAGTAGACTCGGAAGCATGAAGCTGCTCTTAAGGATTACCTATCCTCAGCACCAGCCCTGATGAAACCAGAAGATGGTGAACTATTATCCTTGTACCTAGCAGTATCAGGTAAGGAACTAAGTGCTGTCTTAGTTAAGGATCATGAAGGCCAACAACATCCAGTGTACTATGTAAGTAAAAGCCTCTTGATGCTGAAACCAGGTATTCTCACTTAGAGAAGTTAATTCTTGCTTTGATTATGGCTTCCACTAAACTTAGACATTACATTGAAACACATACTATTACTTTTAAGACTAATTTTCCTATTAAGGATGTTCTCAGGAAGTCTGAAATGTCAGGCAGAATGGCAAAATGAGCAGTTAAACTTAGTACGTATGACATTAAGCATGAAATCAGGACTGCCATTAAATCTCAAGCTCTAGCTAACTTTGTGGCTGATTTCAGTAGTGATCTACAAAGGGAATCTGAATTAGAGGTACAACAACTTAAGGAGACCAAGGATCATTGGACACCCTTCACAGATGGAGCCTTAAATGTCAAAGGATCTGGACTAGGCTTACTACTAAAATCGCCACATGGGGACATAATACCCCAATCTATTGCATGTGAGTTTCAAACAACTAATAATGAAACAACATATAAGGCCTTAATAGCAGGTCTACAATTAGCTAAACACATGAGGATAAGGTATCTTCAAGTATATATTGATTCATTATTGATTACTAACCATTTTAATGGATCATATGTTGTTAAAGGTGAGAAACAAATTAAATATCTAGAAATAGTCAATAAATTGGCAAATTCTTTCGATTTTTTCAGCATAACAAAGGTACCCAGAGACGAAAATGCTGAGGCAGATGCCTTAGCAAATGTAGGATCATCTTTGAAGATACCAGAAGATATCAGCATTCCTATCATTCATGTCCTTTCTCCTGCAATTGAAGAAAATGTTGCAATGGAGATAGTTGAGGATACTGCAATTGTACTAAGTGATGATGCACAGTCGAACTCAGGATCCTGGATCCTTCCAATCATGAAATATATCCAAAATGGGGAAATCCCTACTGGGGAAAATCCTAGAGCTTTCAGGATCAAGGTATCTCAATTTACTATAATGAAGAATATGTTATACAAGAGATTCATTGCAGGTCCCTATCTGAGGTGCATTGAAGATCCAGAAATCCAAGAAGTCTTAAAGGATTTTCATGAAGGAGATTGTGAGAATCACACTGGGGGCAGAGCCCTATTCTCAAGGATCCTCAGAACAGGACACTATTGGCCTACAATGAAGAAGGATGTTGTGGAATATGTGAAGAAGGATGTTGTGGAATATGCAAGGAAGTGTGATGCCTGCAAAAGACATAGCAACATACTTCACCAACCAACAGGACCTTTATATCCAGTAGTTTCCTCTTGGCCATTCATGAAGTGGGAAATGGACATAGTAGGTAAACTCCCTAAGGCAACTGGAGGAAAAGTATTCATGTTAGCCATGACAGACTACTTCTCCAAATGGATAGAAGCTGAAGCTTTTGTTCAAGTCAGGGAAAATGAAGTTATATCTTTCATTAAACGAAAAACTATTACTAGATTTGGAATTCCTGCTGAAATTATTTGTGACAATGAATCCCAATTTATTGGGAACATAACTACTAACTTTTGTGACAGCTGGGGGATTAAGATGCGAACATCAACATCAGTCCACCCACAAGCTAATGGTTAGGCAGAATCCAGTAACAAGATCATCATCAACAACTTGAAGAAGAAACTAGGATCCAAGAAAGGAAAATGGGCTAAAGAGCTACCATATGTCCTTTGGGCAGATAGGACAACTCCAAAGAATGCAACAAGCCAAACTCCATTCTCTCTGGTCTTTGGAACTGAGGCTGCGATCCCCACAGAAATGGTGGTTCCTACAGCAAGAACAAGCATCCGTGATCCTGAAGCAAATGCTGAAAACATGATTCAAGACCTTGACACAGTAGATGAGCTCAGATATTTAGCAAGAATGAGGATGGTTAGCTACCAACAACGAGTGGCAGGATCTTACAACAAGAATGTCAGGGTTAGAAGATTTCAAGTTGGTGATTTGGTGTTGAGGAAAGCATTCCAAAACACTACAAATCCAGTTGATGGCAAGTTAGCACCAAAGTAGGAAGGCCCCTATCTAATAGAAGCAGAAGCAGAAGCAGGAAAGGGGGCATATCGCTTGTTAACAATGGATGGTGATCTCATACCAAGAGTTTGGAATGCTGTTCATCTCAAAAAATACTTTATGTAAGAAGGATCAGGGATCCTCAGTAATGCCAGTATTCCAATTAAGGATCCAGGATCCTCAAAGAGTACATGATTCTATCTTGGGTAACATTTTACTTTCATTGTCCTTTATCTTATACTTATTACTTATAATAACACAAAGATGTTAAACACTTAACATCTGTTTTCATAAAGTTTAAGATTTTGCAGAGTTGTTTTGATTTTATGGAAGATCAAAGTGGTTGGCCAACTCCCCAAAGTTTTTAGGTTTATCCCCAGTTTTTTGGCTTGTCCCCAGCTAAGGTATCTTATACCTTCTAAGGATCAAAGGTTTTCACCTTTCACACGAATTGGGTTTTGACACCCCGCTAGTAGCACATGTTATCCAAGTATGGTTCGAGGCAATGGGACTAGTACACACTTAGTGGCTGATAATTTCATTGATGTTGGCCATATGTAGGATCTCAAGTATAATGGTAGACGTAGCATACATCCGTTATCCTAAGGTTTCTAACGTTTTCACGTTAGCTAAGGTTTTGGCATTTTCATGTCACTCACGTTGGGGAAGTCGCCAGTTTGGGCCCTACCCCAGTTTACACCTGTTTATTTGCGCTTGTCCCCAGTTTATTTGGACTTGTCCCTAGTTTATTTGGGCTTATCCCCAGTTTGTTGGGCTTGCCCCCAGTTTATTTGGGCTTGTCCCCAGTTATTATGGGTTCATTCCCAATTGTTTGGCTTAGTCCCAAGTTTGTTTTTCTTATAGGATCTTGGAGCTTTAAAGTTATTCAAGTTTTGACAATAAGGATCCTGGATCCTTGAAACTTTACTTTCTGCAGTTTATTTATTCAGTAATAAATTATAAGGATTTAGAATCCTAACTTGGAGTCTCTGGTATGTTGAATTTTAACTTTCTCGATGTCTCTTATCCTTTTTGGTTAAGGATCAATAATCCACATTTATCCAAACACTTCAAGTTTTCTATTAAAAGTTTAACATTATCCTCAGATTTTCAATAACTTTCTAGTTGATTGGCGATGATATCTTTGAAAATAGAAAGCATAGATGTAACAATAAGGGAAACATAAAGAGGAAAGAAACAACAACAGATGTGGCCAAAAAAGTTTTATATTATTTAAACCCGTTCATATATACCAAAATCGTCTGGCCTGGATTTCACCAGCAAAGTGTGGACCATCCACCCAAGCCAGATAAGGGCTAGCCAATAGTTAATTGTTCATGCAGGAAAGTAAAGACGGCAGGATAACAGTGGCGTCATCCCCCAAACAGAGGATCCCTCCACTAACTGTCATCCTACCTATTGTTCAAAGGATCAGTGATCCTTAACCCTAGCAACTATTGTTCAAGATTATTACAGACCAAATGTTTAAAACACCAACAACCACAAAAAAAACATAAAAATGGGCTCCGGCCTAGGTATAAATATCCATCATCACCCATTTATGTAGCATCACCTTCATCTGCAACCACAGACTCCTTGACTCCACTCGTACCAGCCTCCAAAGTCAGCACCTACTCGTCCTCAGCATCACCACCAAGGTTCTGAAGGGCCATCTTCCATCCATCCACATTCTAGCTGGAGCGGTTAAAGGAAGGAATCATGGCTTCCTCAGCCATCTTGATCCTGGCTTGCAAGACAGTCCAGGAAGCACATACCTTAGCCTCCGCAGCAGCCTCCAGCTCCACCTTGTTAGCCTCGATCTCAGCAACCATGATTTTCTTCTCCAGACCATTGATCTCCTTCTCGAGTTGGGAGACCCTCTTATCTTTAGCTGCGGCGGTAGCACATAGATCAGAAAGCTTTTGCTCTGCTTCGGCCAAGCTCTTGTCATGTATGATTTGAAGACGGCTAAAACCCTATAGAATACAAGTGTAAAAGATCAGGATAAGGGATCCTTAGCAACAAAGGAAACAAAACATTTATGAGGATCCAGGATTCTTACCTCAGTGATCACTTCATGCAAATGGCGCGAAACTTGGAAGGCATCGTCAATGTTGTCAGCAGGCTTCTTCCTTTTGGAGCCGGTCCTAGTACGAGTTGACACAGTCTTTGGCTCCGATGTGCTTAGGCCTCTGGCCAGCTCCTTCTTCAATGAGCGTGAAGAAATCAGGCTTCCAATGTCACCAAGATCAAACTTGGTCACAGACTTGGAGCCAGACTTTTGAGCACTTATTCCGACAACACAAGAAAGATAAGTATACGTGATCCTTAACTTTCATACATACATAACATTATGACATTTATTAACACTTACTTGACATTGTTAAGGAAGTTGAGGATGCTTCTGCTAGATCTTTGGGTTTTGGCTGGAAGGTTGTGATAGTGGAATCCAAAGCCCAGAATGCTGCCAAACGTTGTTGTAACACCCCGTGTTTTCACAAGTCAAAGTCAAAGTCAAGGTCTGAGTCAACGACCGATTTCGCGCAACTTGACTTATAGAAATTTCTTTATTTTATTTGTATTATGTGGAGTAAGTGTCGTTAATTGCAATAATCGAATTGTGTTAATCGTTATTCAACCGATTTACGACTGTGAAGGATAGGAAGTAACAATGCGATAAAGTTAATCAACTAATAATCAAGCTATGTTAATCGACTCGACATCGAATCGTAACTCGAACTATGTATTTACTTGTTGTTTATACGTGTGTGTGCCTTACGTATTACCTGTGCATGTTTAATTATGTTATGTTGTGTAATCAAGCAAACTCAATCGAAACTCGAAATCTAACTCGAATGCAATCGAACTCGAATCACGATCAAACCATGATAGACAGTGGAAAAGAGATTACGCTAGATACGAAGTAGTTGGGACTGAAAGTAATTTGACTAGGAAACCCCATCGAATCGAACTGCTCGCAATCGTAATCGAAATATCAAAAGTCGTCGCGCGAAACACTCGAAAGGTGCGACTGATCGATCAGGCTCCCAGCCGATCGAACAGCCAGCCGAACGGACCGCTGTCCGAACGGACAGGCTGTCCGATCGAGCTGCCTGGCCGATCGGCCAGCCCTTTCCTCTTTTGTCATCCTATAAATACCCCTGTCATTGTCATTCTTTCCACTTTTGGAAACCTCTGTTCGACCAGCACGCTCAGCTCACCTTTTCGCAGATTTCTCTCGATTCCGGTAAGTTTTCGTCCTAAATCTTGTACTTTCTTGATCTATACACACTCCTACACCTTTCTATCCTTCAAATCTTAACTTTTAACCGTGAAATCACCAAGAATCAAGTGTTCTAGGATGATGTCATCATCGGTTCTTGAAGAACTTCATGTTTTGGCCTCAATCCACCAAGAATGACTTGGATCTAGCCGATTTCCACATAAACAAACAAGGATCTTTCCTAGATCTAAACATAAACATGGTGAAAAGGATTGGAGGATGGATTTTCCGACTTTTCTTCCAACTCTTTTCACTCAATATATTCAAAACTTGTAGAAACGGGCCCTGAGCCGGTTTACAAATCACTTCGGTGGTCGAACGACTCAAGATCTGGATTCTATCCACGTGGTTAACCGACTTCGGGTTGAACGACAAACTTCGTTCCGAACAGTCTCCGACCGGATCTGGGTGATTCCTGTCCGACTCCAAGGACCAAGTAAGGACGAAAGATCTATGGTTTTACTCGCTGTCCAAAATACCTCGATAAAACGACAAACAAACAAGAACAACCAAGTGTTAGACGCAAGGGCTGATCAGGTCAGGATGCTAACCGATCGGACTGCTGTCCGAACGGCCAGCCAGCCGATCGGATAGTCAGCCGATCGACTGGCCAGCCGATCGGCTAGCACATGGTCCCACACAAACAATTTGTTTGAAGAATAGTATTGAACGAGCTGTTGTTCGATCGAACTAATGTCCGATCGGATTACTCTTCGGATCATGAGATACTATGCTTCAATACTTAATCGATTTTCAACATGTTCAATGCACTAGAAGTGCCACCCGATCGAACAGCCATCCGATCAGGTGACACCCTGTTGTCCGATCGACCAATAGTTGTGTTATTCGATCGATCAACTATCCGATCCGCTGAACCATACTTTGCAATCCATTAAAGTGGTTGACTATTGTTGACTTGCCGACCGATCGAACACCTGTCCGATCAAAAGGCTAAACGTTGTAATTCATTTGAATGCCTAACCGATCGAGTTGCCGGCCGATCGAACTACCGTCCGATCGATCGACCTGAAAGGTAAAGGTACTTCAATGTTTTCAAATGCTACAACGAAAGCTTCAAAAGTCAAACTATCATACACAAACACATCCTTCCTAAAGGAAGAAACAATCCACTCGAACAGCCATCCGATCGGCCTACTGACCGACCGGACAGCAGACCGAACGGGTTGTCAACCGAACGGTCAGCCGTCCGATCGAACTGTCGTCCGATTGACCAGCTGTCCGACTCACCTACACTTGTTTCCCATTTTACGCTTCACTTATCGTTATGCTACCGAATCTATTCAGGCTAACCGTACTCGCTAAGCTCTCCCTTCAATCCATAAATCACTGTGAGTATACTCTGTCCCTTTTTGCTTTACGCACTTTTGGGTGTTACATACGTTACGAATATTCAAACTACAGCTATCACACTACTCAAACTATTTGAACGCTAACCGTTAATGCATGTTATACGTGGCTTATGAATGCTTATTTGTTATGTTTACACATGGAATGCTGTCTACCTGCCTTAGCAACGATAGTACTATAGTTTGGACTCAGCAGCCGTTCACACGGGGGTTGTTAAGGATCTTTTACTTGCATGGATTACGGTGGTAATCATGTATTGCGAACTGCCTCGGGCAGTCAACCCGCAGTCATTGGTATCGATGGATCTATGTCGATAACTAACGTGCTTCATTTCACTATGTGTACGTGCTGGTTATGCGTAAACGAATTCGAACTCTATCTGCTATTATCAAACTTGTATGCTCACCTTTACATTTTATGTATTGACTTTATTTTAACATATGTGACAGGTGCTTAGGACGCACATGTGGTAGGAATTTGAAGCTAGAATAAAGTTTTAGAGCCCAACAAATAGTTGTCTGTAGATAACAAATCAGGGGTCTCTAGAAGCAGATAAACAATTGTTATTTATTTAAATCTGAGTTGTCGGAACAGAATATTTGTCTTGATGTTTGTCTGTAATAATTATTTGACTGTTTGAGATACGGTATGGGACGTATTATTTAAATTGAATAGTTTTGATAATTGTTGTGGAAACTTCTGGACAATCTGTTTCGCTCAGTGCCATGCCCCGATGATTCCGCCATCGGTTGGGGTGTGACTGTTTTGGCCAAAAATTACCAAAGCAATTTAGTGATCAAATTAGTTAAGTGAGGTAGTGTGCTAAAATTATGTGTGAAAAATATGTTAACCAAGTTAGTTATAAAAACAGTTTCAGGATACGGATCAAGATATAAAGCTGTATCTATGATCAAACAATGAGCAGAAAAGTAAAGGTTGACACGTGATGTACGAGGAAAGCCCTTGATCAATCTAGATCGCCGGCATAAAACCTCGGGAGCTGACAATCGCAGCTGCCTTGTTCTTCTATTGCTTCAAATATCAGGATACAGTGCAGGATGTGGTGCGGATGAACTATGTGTTACAATGTAATTCGAATACAAGTGTTGTGTGTAGTGTTTGCAGTGAGCTAGAGAGAAAGTGTTTGAAAATGTGAAAGTTGAGTGCCTTAATCTGATCCGCCCCCATCTATTTATAGTAAAACAAATATAACAAACTATCCTAAATAACCGGGATCCAACGAATATTCCTCACTCGAACGTTGTGGACCTAGTCTTTCGGGTTCAACGTCTCTCCCATAACAAACATGCCCGAGTCTTGAGGAGAAGAAGTCCATCTGACCGTTAGCGAACCCCAGCCTTTAACCTGCACATGGTTAATTCAATATTCCTCAGGATATCGCCCAACATGTTAGCAATATCCCCGCCAGTATCCTGATCACAAATAAACAATTAAAAGCAGGATATTGATCAAGATATGTATGCTCAGAAAATGACCCATAACAATTGTCCCCAAATATATCTGTTGGTATACCAATCCAACGGATATATTTTAAAAGTTTTATCTCACCAATTAAGGCAATCAATATGATGAGACCCTTGAAATGACAATGTGCAACTTCCAAGGCGTTATTTACTCTTTACCCCCCTACATTTAGCCTTTATTAACCGAGGGTCGTCTCATTACGATTTGTCTTTATCTTCAACCAAATATCAGGTACTTTTCTCTCTCTTTTTTCTATTTTCCTTCTTTATATCTCCTGTTCTTCCGATTGTGATCCTTCATGGCTACCCGTACTAGATCACAAATGGCGGATTCTGTTTCCACCTTCCACAAACAGAATTTGCTTCAGAAACCTTCAAAAGAGGTGTGTTCTTTCGATAATTTCGACATCGCGGCCCTACGAGCTTCCGGTGCCTTTCCCGTCGGGACAATCTTCCGTCCATTCGACCGAGAGGTCCGATCAGATTTTTGTTCCGACGAATGGGTCTGCTTCTTTGCCTACCCTTTCTCCATAGGACTTCAATACCCGTTTTCACCTTTTATTTCTCGTTTCTTCGAACTTACTGGCCTGAGCTTTGCCCAAATCATGCCCATGGTTTGGCGCATATTAGTCACCTTGGAAGGAATTAAGGCTCGCCATATGCCCGACCTGTGCATCAAGGATTTGCCAAAGGCTTATCGCTTAAGATCTCATGGTTCCAACCGATTCCTTCTATTCTCTATTTCCAAAGATCCTCTCATCCTCAAAGCTACCAAGAACGAGGATAAGTGGACAAGAAAATTCTTTTTTTTGTGAAAAGAGACTCCATTGATAAGGGTTTTGACCTTCCTAAAAGATGGTTGACTTCTGGTAGGATTCAGGGTTTTAGGAATATCCCCAATCATATCCCGAACCTCCATCCTGAACCAATATCCTGATGTGTTTATTTTCTTTCTTGCAGCAAACTTCAAGGAACTAGCTCCCCCTAGTGCTGAATCAGAAGGAAGAATAAAAGAGATCTACAAGCTTCCAGAGGGTGAAAGAACCTTTAACCTGCTACTCACAAGCTCAAGTCAAAGATCAAGCTCCAACATGTCTGGTAAGCATATTTTCAGGAATTATCTTTATATTAAATTGATTATTATTTTTAGAGGTATAATAAGCCTAAAACATCTTCCCTTATGTAGTGCCAGTTATTAACCTCGAAGGCTTCCAACTTGACGAGCTGGATAGTTACTCCAGCCTTGTACCTGTCAAACAAGAACCTAAGCCGAAGCCATCTGCCACACCGAAGCCCAGCACTTCAAAGACTACTAAAGCTCCTCCGGCATCCAGGACCCGGGCCTCTAGTTCCCGGAAGAGGAAAGAAATGGATTCTCCAGCCGCCTCTGAGACATTCTCTCTTGAGAATCATGGGTTTAATGAAGCTACTGTATCTTTAACTGCAGGGCTTGGAACGTCTCATGCATTTGTATGAAGACGCCTGCGGGCTTAATAAGATGCTGGAGATCAGGCTCGAAAAAGCTGAAGCCACCATAGCTGATCAAGGAACAATTGCAGCTGCCAAGTCCCAGCATTATGAGGACAAATACAAGGCAATGACCCAGGAACACCAAGCTGCCCTCCACAAAGCCAATGAGGATGCTCAAGCCAAACTAGATGCCGCCCTTCTCCAATACCAGCAGGATATGAGTTCATATCGGGACAGTCTCAAAGCATCCGTGGTCATCTCTCTTCTCCAGGCCAGGTTAAGGATGGCTTACGAGGCCAGGGATTTGGGCTTCGAATGCCCCTCCTGGAATGTAAAGGCTTGGGAAGTGAAACTACAGGATCTTGGAGGTCATCCCGTCGCTCATCCTGCAAAGCATGCTGGTGAAGAGCCTTCTAAGGCGGCAGAGGAAGTGGCCAATGCTGGTGATGATGCCGAGAAGAATCCTGAGGCTGATGCTGGTGCAAATGCTGGGAAAGAGGTTGCTGATCAAGAAGGTGCCGCTTCTTAGGCGGCGAAGTGGGCGATGATGGATATACGTGCCAAGGCCGGAGCCCACTTTTTAAATTTCATGGTTGTGGTTGCGTAAACAATTTACTTTTCCTGTTTTTGAACAATTTATATTTCCTGCATTAGAACAATATGATGACCAAAGGTGGATGGGTCCTGGGTTTTCAGGATGAAGCCCTTAGTCATCAGTTAGTATAACCTATTTTGAATGTCGTAACGGTTGAAGGTGGACAGGTTTTGTTTTGAGATAAAACCTTCAACCATTACGTAGATATGGTAAAAACTAATCGTGCTTTTGGCGGATGGGCCTCGGTTTGAGGTGAAACCAAAAGCACAACTTTTGATATGTTAATAATATAACTTGTTTTTGACTTATTTGTTGTTGCCTCTTAATTTTCGTTATGCATTCCTTAATGTATATTTTAGCTTTGCAAAATTTTGTACAACTGTCTTTCAAGAATATTCTGATCAATATGCTCAGAGATATATTATGAAAACTTTTATTAGATAGGACTTCTAAAAATTCGTTCAACTTTGTAGAAAGCTTTTTAAAGAGTGAAAGACAGTCCACTTTTCCAAAACCTGTTTTGATAATACTTGAATGATCAAAGATTCAAACTAGTATCAGTTTCAAATATTTTAATCAAATATCCTGAGAAGTATTTTGAAAGTATATTCTGAGAATATATCCCGAGAATTTATCCTAATCAGGATGTTTGACCTTTTGTCAAACATAGTATTGTCAAAAACTTAAATAACGTTTACAAAGGAAAGATCATACCATGAATAGGGTACAACCCTATTCTCAAACTTCAATCCCTTTGCAACTCTTCCAATGAAGATGTCCCATGTCTGAGACACTTAGTGTATTAGGTCCGAGCCTTATCCTTTGAGCTTTACACCATTGCTTCAGTGGGAATGTCCCCTGTGTACAATGCCTTCAAATACTTAGAAATCCTTTGGATATCAGTTCCCATTGTGTAGACAATTTTTCATGTTACAGGGGTAAAACCGAAGAATGTACTGGAGATAAATCCCTTGAATTCTGGAGGAAATCCCAAATTTTCGTGCGCTACAGGCGGGAGTGTATAAACTCCAAGACTTAGAAAGGTGAAAACCTTTAAACCTTAGAGAGTATGAAAATACCCTTTCGTGAGAGAGGGTGATCAATCCTCTTATACCTTTAGGATTCAGGATATAGCCAATAGTAACGAAATTGTCAGCCACTTTTACATGGACTGGTCCTGCCACCTTGAACTATTCCCGAATAACTTGCGCTCCAGGCGGGGTGTTTAAACCCAATTCGGAAGAAAGGTGAATACCTTTAAACCTGTGAAGGGATCGGGATCCCTTATACGTGAGAGAGGGGGCCAATCCTCTAATCTTCCGAAGTATCCTGAGTGAGCATCCTGGAGCTATATCCTGGAGCATATACTACAAAACATCCTTAAACTAAGGTGGGTGTTAGCTTGGCTAACACCCCTCCGATGCTTAAGTTAGTATTGGGTTTCAAAGAACAAATCAAATCAAACATATTTAAAAGAGATAGAATTCATACCATCTTGAAATAGAAATTAAATTCTAAACTCACTTGAAATAAAGCTTTAAGTGTATTGCATTCCAGGATCTTGGTAACATATCCCCTTCCATATTCTTGAGTCTATATGCTCCTTTCCCTGCTTCTGACTGAACTTCATATGGTCCTTCCCATTTTGGAGCCAGCTTGCCATCGGCAGGATTAGTGGTATTCTGAAAAGCCTTTCTTAGCACCCAATCACCAACTCGAAATCTCCTAGTCCTTATATTCTTGTTATATGCTCTGGATATTCTTTGTTGATATGCTGCCATCCTTAGCCTTGCTGCATCCCTTTTTTCATCTATAGTATCCAAATCCTGACATAAGGCTTCAGGATTCTGTTCAGGATCCCGTAGGATAGATCTTGCAGTAGGTATCGCCATTTCCGTTGGAATCATTGCTTCGGCTCCAAATACCAAGGAAAATGGGGTTTGGCCTGTTGCATTCTTTACCGTTGTCCTATCAGCCCACAAAATAAAGGGTAATTCTTCTGCCCATCTTCCTTTTTTGGCTCCAAGTCTCTTCTTTAAGTTATTGACAATTATCTTGTTTGAGGATTCTGCTTGTCCATTCGCTTGAGGATGTACCGGAGTAGATGTTATCATTTTGATTCCCCAACTCTTGCAAAAGTTAGTAATTCTCTTGCTTATAAACTGAGAACCATTGTCACAGATTATCTCGGCTGGTACTCCGAATCTGGTCAGGATATTTCTCTTTATGAAGGATACTACTTCTTGATCCCTGACTTGGACAAATGCCTCGGCTTCAACCCATTTGGAGAAATAATCTGTCATTGCCAACATAAAAACCTTCCCTCTTGGAGCCTTTGGAAGCTTTCCCACTATATCCATACCCCACTTCATAAATGGCCAAGGGGAAACAATAGGATACAGCGCTTCGGCAGGCTGATGTAATATGTTACTATGTCTTTGACATGCATCACATCTTCGAGCATATTCTGCGGCATCTTTTCTCATTGTCGGCCAATAATATCATGTCCTTAATACATTTGAGAATAATGACCTGCCCCCAGTATGGTTACCACAATCCCCTTCATGTATATCCTGAAGTACTTCTTTGGCTTCAGGATCCTCCAAACACCTCAAATACGGTCCTGCGAGAGATTTCTTGTATAAAACATTATTTATAATAGTGAATCGTGATACCTTCATCCTAAATGCCTTAGGATTTTCATTTCCGGGGATGTGTCCTTCCTTGAGATATCTCACGATTGGAGCCGTCCAGGATTCAGGATCCTTTTCAGGGTACTCTGCTCCAGGATCCTGAATAGCCGCTACTTCTTTATCCTGAGGATTCGTTGCAGGATATAAGACATGTAATATTGGTATTTGGGTCCCTTCTGGTATCCTGATCGATGATCCCAAATTTGCTAAGGCATCTGCTTCAGCATTATCCTCCCTTGGTACCCGTTCAAGTGTAAAAACATCGAAATATACTGCTAATTTTTTGAGAATATCGAGATATTCGATTAATTTCTCACCCTTAACTGCATAGGATCCATTAAAATGGTTAGTAATTAACAAGGAGTCGACATATACTTGCAAATTCTTGATACTCATATTCTTAGCCAACTCTAATCCTGCAATTAAAGCTTCATATTCTGCCTCATTATTAGTAGCAGGGAATTCACACCTAATAGCCTGGGGTAATATGTCCCCTTGTGGTGATTTTAGTAGTATTCCCAATCCTACTCCTCTTACATTAGATGCACCATCAGTATATAACGTCCAGGATCCTGAAGATTCTCCTAACTGTTGAACTTCTAGGTCTACCTCATCCTGAATGTCACTACTGAAATCAGCCACAAAGTCAGCTAAAGCCTGAGACTTTATGGCATTTCTGGGTTCATATACTAAATCATAAGCACTTAACTTTACTGACCACTTGGCCATCCTGCCTGACATTTCTGGTTTTCTAAGCACATTTTTGACAGGATAATTTGTTTTAACATGAATCCTATATGTCTCAAAGTAATGTCTAAGCTTCGTTGATGCCATAACTAATGCTAGTATCAATTTTTCTAAATGAGAATACCTAGTTTCAGCATCTAACAAACTTTTACTAACATAATAAACAGGATATTGCTGACCTTCATGGTCCTTTATAAGAACGGCACTTACAGCATTCCCTGATACAGCGAGGTATAGGGATAGTGGTTCACCATTTTCAGGCTTCATCAATAGAGGTGCAGTTGAGAGATATCGCTTCAAATCTTGCAAGGCTACTTCATGCTTTGCTCCCCATTCAAGTTTCTTATTCTTCTTGAGGATATCATAGAATTCCTTGCATTTTTTCGAGGATCTTGAAATAAATCTGTTCAAAGCTGCTACTCGGCCTGTTAACCGTTGAACGTCCTTCATATTCGAGGGTGATTTTATATCCAGGATAGCTTTAATCTGCTCCGGGCTTGCCTCTATCCCCCTTTTCGTCACCATATATCCTAGAAACTTTCCTGCCCCCACTCCGAAATGGCACTTAGCAGGATTCAGCTTCATGTTATACTGATCCAGGATATCAAATGCTCCTTTGATATCCTGGAGGTGATCCTCAGCCTTTTTAGATTTCACCACCATATCGTCAATATATACCTCCATGGTGTCCCCCAGCTTATCTTTGAACATCATGTTTACTAAT
The DNA here is from genome assembly GCA_030545235.1 of Helianthus tuberosus. NCBI lineage: Eukaryota > Viridiplantae > Streptophyta > Magnoliopsida > Asterales > Asteraceae > Helianthus > Helianthus tuberosus. The sequence goes on along the minus strand of CM060414.1, from coordinate 146,160,980 downwards.
CTCTGGTATGTTGCACCTGCATTTTTCAAACCGAAAGGCATAGCAGTATAGCAATATATACCTGTTGGTGTCATGAAAGCAGTATCCTCCTGGTCCGAAGGCTCCATTTGAATCTGCTGAAATCCTGAGGATGCGTCCATGAACGTTAACATTTCATGCCCAGCAGTAGCATCCACCATTGCATCGATATGAGGAAGGGGGAACGGGTCTTTAGGACAAGCCTTATTCAAGTCTGTGTAATCTACACAGACTCTCCATTTCCCATTTTTCTTCTGCACTACGACCACATTCGCCAACCATCTTGGGAACTTGACTTCTCTGATCATTTTGGACTTTAACAATCTTTCAACTTCCTCTTGGATGATTATATTCCGCTCAGGAGCAAACTTCCTTCTTTTTTGCTAAACAGGCTTGAATGACCTGTCAATTCCAAGCTTGTGAGTAATAATGTCTTTGGATATACCTGTCATATCCTCATGCCTCCATGCAAACGTTGACATCCTGCACTTAAAAAAGTCAGTTAATTGTTTTTCAATATCCTGAGGGATATTGGTTCCTACGAGCACCGAGATATCAGGATTATCCTGATCCAGGATAACTTTCTTCACATCCTGCTCCTAAGCTTCCAAGGTATCCCGGGCCCTCATCTTTAATTGCTATGCTGGATTAGGCTTGGTCGAGGATTTCATTAAGGATGTGTAGCATTCCTTCGCCTCCTGCTGATCACTATCAACTTTGACGACCCCCCAATGGGTTGGAATCTTGATGCATTGGTGATAAGTCGAAGGCACAGCCTTCATGTCATGGATCCATGGCCTGCCTAGTATGATGTTATAGCAGGATAAGGAGTCCATCACACAGAAGCGTTGTATCGAGTTGACCCCTTCAACATATACTGGTAACTTTATCTCTCCTACAATATTTCTAGCTTCTCCACTGAAACCAACGAGCACAGTGGACTTCGAAGTAATGTCCATCGGAGATACATTCATCCTTTTCAATGTTTCAAGCTGAATTATATTGACAGAACTACCGTTGTCCACCAATATCCTGCGTACAAAATGGTTAGCCACATATAACGTTATTACCAAAGCATCATGGTGAGGATCCTGAACAGTATCCCTGTTGTTTTGGTCAAAAAATCTGTTGAGGATATTGCAACCAAACTCTATGTTATGGGGGTATGATGCTGATTATGTAATAGCAATGAGGATCACTTCAATGTAGATTGCACAAACAACACAAGGATTTATACGGGGAAAAAGCCCTTGATCAAGAGTTGATCTCCGGCACAAAAAACCCCGGGTGATGGAAACTACCGATCACCAAGCTCAAATAAATGAATGAATGTTTACAACTTCGGATAGTAACGAGCTAGGTACAAGGATCACTACTGTGTAACGTGTAAAAAGTGTATGAAATTGCTAGGTGTTTGAACGAGAGCTTGTATGAGCGTTTGTACGAGTGTGTGTAACTGAGAAATGACTAAGTGTTTTCTACTAGCTCGTTCCTCCCTTTTTAAAATAGAAATAACCACCTAAACTAACTATCCGACTTTCGTGCCAAGCCTCCACGTTCTCCATAACGTCTATTTTTGGTCAAGCACGTGCAGAATAGTTTAGGAATATTCTCCAGGAATGTCGCCAAGACTTGGTCAAGCTTGTTACTCCTGCAAAACAATACGAAACACAAGTGAACAATTGTTAGAATGAGGATCCTTAAGGTGATCCATGATCCTGATCCTGAAGCTCTTGTGAGGATCACTATCTGTCACAGAAGTAAGGATCACTAAAGAGGATAATAGCTAAGGATCACGAGTCATTTAAAAATCCACCCCTAACAATTGCCCCCAAAATATAAGGAGTTAAATTGTAAATATGTGAGTTATATTTTCTTGATCTTATCCGCAGCTAACTAACGGATATATAGCCGTTAAAATAGAACTAGCCGTTGCGATGATGATGTCACGGAAGTGACAATCCTGCAGAATCATAATTATAAATAGAGATATAGATAGGATCATTATGCATTCAAATTCGAAAGAGACTCCCTTTAAATTCTCAGTTGACGATCAACCAGGTAATTCTTTCTCCTCTTTCTCCCTTCTTACTCTGTTTTTCTTTCTTTATCACCACCGCTTTGAGAATGTTGCTCCGAAGTTCTCCGGCCAAGGATCACAAAAAGGATAGCCCTTTGAAGAGTCAAAAGATCATCAAAGACTCGGCGAATGAGAGATGTTGCTTTAACGATGCACAAATAGATAACATCCGTCACCGTTTTCCGGCGAATGCCTTTTTCAAACCCTTCGATTCTACTGTCCTGAGTGACTATATTTCAGAAACATGGGTTGCTTTTCCAGTTACTCCATTTGCTATAGGATACACCTATCCTTTCCCAGAATTTACACAATCCTTCTTTTCTCTTACCGGCATCTCTTACATCCAAGCCATGCCGATGATTTGGAGGGTTTTGTATACCCTGGAGAGGATCATCGAGCAGGAGGGTATTGATTTAGGCATGTCAGAGCTGACACAATTGTATGATGTTACCACCTTTGGATCCCACCGTTATCTGTTCAAACGAAAACCCAGTGCAGAACATCCCCTTCTTAAAGTCACCAAGAACGACAAAGACTGGAAACGTCGCTTCTTCTTTGTAAGAAGGGATACCATCCCAGATGGAAAGCATTTACCAAGGGAGTGGTCCACCAATGGTAGGACAGAGGATCCTGAGAAGGATCACCAGGTAGACTTGTTTTCGTAATAGGATCACTAACCCCTTTTGTCTTGTATCATGCAGCTATTTCTGTCTCACACATCATCACATCACCTGAAACCAAGGATAGGCTCGCTGCTTTCTGGAAGCTTGATCCTGAAACAAGGACATTCAAGATAGACACCCAAGACTCACAAGAAGTATCCTCAGGTTCCATTACCATGTCAAGTAAGTATCCTGCCTGTTATATAGTTTGAATATTAAAATAAATAAATAAATTGAAATAGGATAAGGATACTCATCTTGCTTTGAATGTGTAGGCGCTGGAAAATCTGCCAAGCCTGTATCCCAGTTCAACACGGCTGACCTTGATGTCGTACGATCCAGGAAGAAGAGATCCACCACCAGTCCTAGCATTTCCATTCCAAAGGCACCCACTAAAGGAAAGGGTGTCAAGAAGAGGAAAACTTCTGATGCTGAGGATCTTCAAGGTCTACCACTGATCCGCCACCAGTTCCTTGAATACTTCAATGATGTAAGGATCCTTAATTCTGCCTAGATATCCTACTCATATGAGGATCACTTGATCTTGAACTGCTTTATCCTCTTTTTTGCAGAAATTTGCCGAGATCGAGGATTACGTGGGGAATGTTGAGGAGCAGGACAAGAAAATTGCTGACCTCCAACAGGTTGCCGTGCTCAAGGACCTTGCACTTGCTGATCTTCGGAAGGAACTGCTAGATGAGAAGACTAAGACAGCCAAACTTCTGATCGACCTTGACTATGAGAAGCATGACCTCATTGAAAATGCTAAGGTCTCTGCCGCCATTACGATGTATCAGACAAAATTGAAGATGGCCCAGGAAGCTCAAGATCCTAGCTTTGACAAAAACAGCTGGGATGTTGAGGGTTGGAAGGCAAGGTTGGCTGATCTTGAGGATGATGAGGAGGAGGCTACTGAGGTCTTGGCGATTGAAGCAAGTGGCAGTGGGAAGGATCTGACAAAGGATACCGCAGCTGGAGGGGATGATGATGCAGCGAAGGCTTAGGCTGCATGATTGGGCGATGATGGAAACTTCTAGACATAGCCGGAGCCCAATTTTTTAGTTTGGTGGTAGTTTTTTGTGGTTGTGATGTTTTAAACAATTTACTGGTTGGTACTTGAACAATAGACTTTAGGATTAAGGATCATGTATGATCCTTTGGACAGTAGGCAGGATTGCAATCGGTGGAGGGATCCTCTGTTTGGGGGATGAAGCCATTGTGATCCTGCCGCCTTTATATTCCTGCACTATCTTTGAACTTATTATCGTGGACACCCTTTACCTACCCCAGCGGACGGGCCACGTTTTGCTGGTAGATGCTCGGGTAGGTAATTTTGACAACCTTTAAGGGTTAGTCTTTTGTTTATAAATAAAAACTTAACCTTTTGTCGCTTATCTCGTGTTGTTATCCTTTTCAATATGTTACTTTCTAACTGTTGTAATGTTCATTCTGTTTATACTTATCAATCCTTGAAAAATTAAAAAAGCATATCCAAAAAGCTTAGGATATGATCAAGGATCACTTATCCCATAACCGATAAGTCCTAAAAAGTGATATGGTTTAAGAATCACAAGTTCAGTTGTCAAGTACAAGGGTCATTCAAATAAATAATGAATTGAATTAGAAATAGTTAAGGATCATACCTGAGGATCCAAGTCAGGATCCTAACCTTTATAAGGATAACTATAAGATAAACCTTAGAATAAAGTAAGGATCAAGGATCCCTAATTGCCTATCTTCAAGAACCTGCAATAGAGCATCACTTGGGACTAAGCCAACATAAGATAAGAATTAGCAACTGGGGACAAGCCCAAGGATAACTGGGGACAAGCCCAAGGATAACTGGGGACAAGCCCAAGGATAACTGGGGACAAGCCCAAGGATCGTATGTAAACTGGAGTATGGCCCTAACTGGCGACTATCCAAACTTAGTGGCATGAAAATGCCAAAACCTTAGCTAACGTGAAAACGTTAGAAACCTTAGCTAACGTGAAAACGTTAGAAACTTATGAACGGATGTATGGTACGTCTACCATTATACGTAGGATCCTAAGCATAGCCAGAACAATGGAATTATCAGCCCCTAAAACGAGTACTGGTCCCAATGCCTTGAACTATACCAGGATCATCGTGCGCTACTGGCGAAACTGGGGTCAAGCCCAAATAACTGGGGTTAAACCCAAGGAACGGATTGCTTCAGCAGATAACCAATGTTATGCTAAGGATACCTGAACTTTCAAAACTCAAATTCACGTGAGAGATGGATAAAGGATACATGATCCTTATCCTTATATGAGAAAATAAAGAAATGAACTAGTTCAAGTTTAGGATATTACCTAAGTAAGGATCATCGATGCTTTGAGGATCCTTTAAGGATATCCCTATTGTGAGGATCATCTGTGCCACTAGGATCCTGCTCACATGAAACATTTCTTCAAGTGGACAGCATTCCAGGCTCTTGGTAGCAAATCACCTTCCATGGTTAACAATCTATATGCTCCCTTTCCTGCTTCAGCTTCAATCAAATAAGGACCTTCCCATTTTGGAGCCAACTTCCCATCAGCAGGATTGGTGGTATTTTGGAATGCTTTCCTTAATACCATATCTCCAACTTGAAACCTCCTGATCCTGACATTCTTGTTGTAAGCACCAGCCATCCTTTGCTGATAACTGGCCATCCTTATCCTAGCCATATCCCTGATTTCTTCAATAGTATCCAGGTCTTGAGCCAAGTTCTCATCATTCTTCTCAGGATCATGGGTACTTGTTCTAGCAGTTGGAACCACCATTTCTGTTGGGATCACTGATTCTGCCCCAAATACCAAAGAGAATGGTGTTTGACCAGTAGCATTCTTGGGGGTTGTCCTATCAGCCCACAGCACATAGGGTAGTTCTTCTGCCCATTTCCCTTTCTTGGATCCAAGCTTCTTCTTCAAATTGTTGATGATGATCTTGTTAGATGATTCTGCCTGACCATTAGCTTGTGGGTGGACTGGTGTTGATGTTATCATCTTAATCCCCCAGCTGTCACAAAAGTTAGTGGTTCTGCCCCCAATAAATTGGGAACCATTATCACATATAATCTCAGAAGGAATTCCAAATCTAGTTATAATATTTCTTTTAATGAAGGATATAACTTCCTTTTCTCTGACTTGGGCAAAAGCTTCAGCCTCTATCCACTTGGAGAAGTAATCAGTCATAGCTAACATGAATACTTTCCCACCAGGTGCCTTAGGGAGCTTACCAACTATATCCATGCCCCATCTCATAAATGGCCAAGAGGAGGATATAGGATGCAATAATTCAGCTGGTTGATGAAGGATATTGCTGTGTCTCTGGCAAGGATCACATCTTCTGGCATACTCCACAGCATCTCTCTTCATGGTTGGCCAGTAGTATCCTGTCCTCAAGATCCTTGAAAATAATGCCCTGCCCCCAGTGTGGTTTCCACAATCTCCTTCATGGAAGTCTTTTAAAACTTCTTGAACTTCAGGATCCTCAATGCATCTCAAGTATGGTCCTGCAAGAGATCGTTTATACAACATATTATTCATAATTGTGAATTGAGATACCTTAGATTTGAAAGCCCTAGGGTTTTCTCCTGTAGGAATCTCTCCATGTTGTAAGTATCTCATAATTGGTGAGATCCATGATCCTGATCCTGAATGGGATTGAGTATCCTCACTAGGGATTATTGCAGAATCACTTTCTATCTCCATAGCCACATGATCCTCAATAGCCGGGGTTAGGATATGGATAATAGGAATCTTGATATCCTCCGGGATCTTCAAGGATGATCCTAAGTTAGCCAATGCATCAGCTTCTGTATTTTCTTCCCTTGGTACCTGTGACAAACTAAAGGAAACAAAAGAGAGTGCCAAACTTTTGACTATCTCCAAATACTTGGTTAGCTTTTCACCTTTAACAGAATATGATCCATTAAAGTGGTTTGTAATCAACAAAGAATCTACGTGTACCTCAAGATACCTGATCCCCATATGCTTTGCAATTTGTAAACCAGCAATTAGGGCTTCATATTCAGCCTCATTGTTAGTGGTTTGGAATTCACAAGCTATAGAATGGGGTATTATGTCCCCTTGTGGCGATTTTAGTAGTATTCCAAGTCCTGTGCCTTTGATATTTGAGGATCCATCAGTATAAAGTATCCAAGGATCCTGGGTCTCTTCTAGCTGTTGGACTTCTAGCTCAGCTTCTTCTTGTAAATCACTACTGAAATCAGCCACAAAGTCAGCTAATGCTTGGGATTTGATGGCTGTCCTAGGCTCATATCTTATATCATATGCACTCAATTTCACTGCCCACTTAGCCATCCTTCCTGACATCTCTGGTTTCCTGATGACATTCTTAATTGGAAAATTAGTTTTAACAATGATAACATGAGTTTCAAAATAATGTCTTAACTTGGTAGATGCCATAATTAATGCAAGAATAAGCTTTTCAAGGTCTGAGTACCTGGATTCGGCATCAAGTAAACTTTTACTTACATAATAGACAGGATGTTGTGTACCTTGATGATCCTTAACAAGGACTGCACTTACTGCTTTTGAGGATACTGCAAGATACAAGGATAACACATCACCTTTTTCTGGTTTCATCAAAGCCGGGGCCGAGGATAGGTAATCTTTGAGGGCTTTTAAAGCATTTTCATGCTTCTCCGTCCACTCAAATTTCTTGTTCTTCCTTAGGATATCATAGAATTCTTTACACTTCTCGGAGGACTTGGATATAAATCTGTTCAAGGCTGCTATCCTTCCTGTTAGCCTTTGAACATCCTTAGCATTGGCCGGAGATTTGATGTTCACTATTGCTTTGATTTGTTCCGGGCTAGCTTCGATGCCTCTCTTTGTCACCATATATCCTAAGAATTTACCTGCTTTAACACCAAAGTGACATTTTGAAGGATTAAGTTTCATGTTATATTTGTCAAGGATATCGAATGCTTCCTCCAAGTCTCTTAGGTGATCCTCAGCTTTTAAGGATTTTACCACCATATCATCTATGTAAACCTCCATAGTTTGTCCAATCTGATCCTTGAACATCATATTCACCAGCCTTTGATATGTTGCACCTGCATTTCTTAATCCGAACGGCATAGCAATATAGCAGTATATACCAGTTGGAGTCATGAAGGCTGTATCCTCTTGGTCGGATGGTTCCATTTGGATTTGTTGGAATCCAGATGAAGCATCCATAAAAGTTAACAGTTCATGACCCGCAGTTGCATCCACCATGGAGTCAATGTGGGGTAAAGGGAAAGGATCCTTGGGACATGCCTTATTTAAATCGGTAAAGTCGACACATACCCTCCACTTTCCGTTTTTCTTTTGAACTACAACCACATTGGCCAACCATCTTGGATACTTGACCTCTCTAATCATACCTGCCCGGAGCAATTTCTCTACCTCTTCTTGGATAATGGCATTCCTTTCCGGTGCAAAGTTTCTTCTCCTTTGATGGATTGGTTTGAAGGATCTGTCAATGCCGAGTTTATGGGTGATAACATCTTTGGATATACCAGTCATGTCTTCGTGTTTCCATGCAAAGGTAGTCTTTCTCCTTCTGAGGAAGGATACGAGGCCTTCTTTCATTTCGCCAAGGATCCCTGATCCGATATAGATTTTGGATTCAGGATCATCGGGATCCATGAGGATTTCTACCACATCCTGCTCTCTGGCCTCCAAGACATTCCTTGGAGGATACCTTAATTGCTATTGCTCCCTTGACTTCGAGGCTGGTTTCATCGATGAAGTGTAGCAATTCTTAGCCTCCTGCTGATCACTATCAATCTTTACTATTCCCCAAGGACTAGGGAGCTTCACACATTGATGGTAAGTAGATGGGACTGCTTTCATATCGTGTATCCAGGGCCTGCCAAGGATAACATTACAACAAGATAAACAGTCAATAACACAAAATTTTTGATAAGAGTGTAAGCCTTCGATATATATTGGGAGTTTGATGTCCCCCAGGGTGTTCTTAGTTTCGCCACTAAATCCCACGAGCACGGAGGATCTTGGTATGATCTCTGATTCAGGGATACCCATCTTCTTTAGAACATCAAGCTGGATAATGTTCACCGAACTTCCTCCGTCTATAAGGATCCTACGGACAAAATGGTTAGATATAAAAAGAGTAATAACTAAACCATCGTGATGAGGATCCTGGATATCAACACGATCCTCTTCATCAAAGGTTATGACTTTTCCTTCGGAGACACTTGATGTTCGAACTGGTCTTTCTCCATTATCCATTTTAGTTTCCTTTGCATGCCTTTTTGCTGCTGAGAAGGATGTGCCACAAATGTCGGATCCTCCAGAAATAAAGTTTATCACTTGTGCATCTGCTGGAGGAGCTGGAGCCTTCTCAGGGATCCTTTCAGGATCCTGAGTCCTTGACTTTTTTCTTCCCAACAACTCTTTTAGATGCCCTTTGCTCAACAAGTATCCGATTTCCTTTCTTAATGCAATGCATTATTCTGTGAGGTGCCCAAAATCTTCATGATATGCACACCACTTTGATTTATCCTTAGTTGCAGCCGGCCTATCATTCTTTCTCGGCCATCTAGCTTTATCACCTAGGTTCTGCATAGCAAGGATTAGTTGATTGTTATCAACACTAAAACAATATTCAGAAATTGGAGGATAATCCTCATCATCCTCTTCTTGATCAATAGAATGCACGTTCTGATTATCAGATCTGTTGTAGGATCTGAACTTGTTGTTCCTGAATGAGGATCCTTGCTTATCCTGCTTTGAGGATCCTGTTAACCTCTCCTGGATCCTCTTATCATCCTCTAGCCGGATGAACCTGAGGGCCCGGGTTCTTACCTCATCTAGGTTCCTGCATGGTGTCATAACAAGATCATCATAAAATAACGAATCCCTAAGCAATCCCATTTTGAAGGCCTCAACAGCCGTGGCTATATCTAAGTTGGGAATGTCTAAGGATTCTTTACTGAATTTGGTAATGTAATCCCTTAATGATTCATTATGACCCTGGGTTATCCTATATAAATCACTAGTTAATCGTTCAAATTTTCTACTACAAGAAAACTGATTATTAAACAAGTTAACTAGGTTAGCAAATGAGGTAATAGAATAAGGAGGAAGACTTAGCAGCCATTTGAGAGCTGATCCAGTAAGAGTGGATCCGAATCCCTTGCACAGGCATGCTTCTTTTAACCTTTCTGGAATTGGATTGATTTCCATCCTTTCCCTATATTGTGCTATGTGTTCCTCAGGATCAGTCGAACCATCATACAGCTTCATTGTAGGCACGTGGAACCTCTTGGGTATCTCAGCATCACAGATTGGTGGTGCAAAACGAGATATCTTGTGGCTCCCATCTGCAATCTCTGGGATAGGTTTGACCACTCCCGGAACACTTGATATCATATCCTTTAGCTTTTGCAATTCTCTGGCCATGGCATGATTGATACATGGATCCTGCATAAGACCATGGTTAGTAGTATGAGAATTATTAAAAGTGTTACCTCCCATTGGATTCAAGTTGGGAAGGATAGATGTTAATCCGTATTGTTGAGGCTCTGGAATGATCGAGGGACCAGTAGAGGCATTGGTCTGCATTGGAATAAAATCTCCCTGATGGACATCTGAACTTCCTGTTTGCAAACTCCTCAAGGATCCTGGCATCTGGAAGGATCCCTGAAACTGAGACGATCCTGGAACGAAGGAGGATCCTTGAACCTGGGATGATCCTGGAATGAAGGAGGATCCTTGAACCTGGGATGGTCCTGGAACGAAGGAGGATCCTTGAACCTGGGATGATCCTGGAACGAAGGAGGATCCTTGAGCCTGGGATGATCCTGGAACGAAGGAGGATCCTTGAACCTGGGATGATCCTGGAACGAAGGAGGATCCTTGAACCTGGGATGATCCTGGAACGAAGATCCTTGAACCTGGGATGATCCTGGAACGAAGGAGGATCCTTGAACCTGGGATGATCCTGGAACGAAGGAGGATCCTTGAAACTGCTGCATTCCTGAATATCCTCCTGAACTCGTGAGGGATCCCATATGCTGAGGATAGGATCCCGCTGGCTGGAAATATGAACCTGATGCCTGGGTCATTGTCGTTGTTCCATAGTGCACTCCTTTTGGTCCACCCACATATTGAATGTCTGGAACCACTGATGGCTGAGAAGTAATCACCGGAGTATCAAAATTCAAAGATCTGGGCACCAGTGGGGAACGATCCTCTGCCGTTTTCTTCTGTTTCTTAATTTCGTCAATCTCCCGGAGGATCCTTTCGTTGGTCTTATCCTGCTCTTGTGCATGATTCCTCATCTGCAAAATCAAGGCATAGAGATCATTAGTAGTAGGATTAGTTGAAACAGAAGAAGTAGGTGGTTTTGAGAAAATGGGAGTTGGTTTCTTCGCGGCATTCTCAGTATTCTTCTGGGATCCAGAAGGTGGTGGAGGCAAAGGAGGGACGCCTTGTGAAGAAGTGAATGAAGGCATCAAGTTTGAAGTATTCTTCGCTGAGGAAGCCATTTGCTTGGTTGTAGTGAACCGGAATGAGCACAGAAATGCGAATTCTTCTAAGGACAAAGCACCAATGGCCCCACGGTGGGCGCCAAACTGTTTTGGTCAAAAAAATCTGTTGAGGATATTGCAACCAAACTCTATGTTATGGGGGTATGATGCTGATTATGTAATAGCAATGAGGATCACTTCAATATAGATTGCATAAACAACACAAGGATTTATACGGGGAAAAAGCCCTTGATCAAGAGTTGATCTCCGGCACAAAAAACCCCGGGTGATGGAAACTACCGATCACCAAGCTCAAATAAATGAATGAATGTTTACAACTTCGGATAGTAACGAGCTAGGTACAAGGATCACTACTGTGTAACGTGTAAAAAGTGTATGAAATTGCTAGGTGTTTGAACGAGAGCTTGTATGAGCGTTTGTACGAGTGTGTGTAACTGAGAAATGACTAAGTGTTTTCTACTAGCTCGTTCCTCCCTTTTTAAAATAGAAATAACCACCTAAACTAACTATCCGACTTTCGTGCCAAGCCTCCACGTTCTCCATAACGTCTATTTTTGGTCAAGCACGTGCAGAATAGTTTAGGAATATTCTCCAGGAATGTCGCCAAGACTTGGTCAAGCTTGTTACTCCTGCAAAACAATACGAAACACAAGTGAACAATTGTTAGAATGAGGATCCTTAAGGTGATCCATGATCCTGATCCTGAAGCTCTTGTGAGGATCACTATCTGTCACAGAAGTAAGGATCACTAAAGAGGATAATAGCTAAGGATCACGAGTCATTTAAAAATCCACCCCTAACACCTGTCATCACTATCGAAAGTGATCACTTTATCAGTTCTGAGGGTAGTCATCCTGACTGGTTTGTCTCCCCTTTCACTCTTAGCTTCCTTTGCATGTCTCTTAGCCGCCGAATACGAAGTCCCACAAATGTCGGATCCTCCTGAAATAAAGTTAATTATCTTGGCATCTGCTGGGGGTGATGCTGCTCGTTCAGGATCCTTCTTGGGATCCTGCCCTTTATTCTTCTTTCTTCCCAGCAAGTCCTTCAGATACCCTTTGCTTAACAGGTAACTTATTTCCTTCCTTAAAGCAATGCAATCCTCAGTCATATGTCCGAAGTCTTCATGGAAGGCACACCATTTGGATTTATCCTTCCAATCAGCTTTCTGCTGGTTCTTTCGAGGCCACCTAGCTTTGTCCCCTAAACCCTGCATAGCATACATTAACTCATGTATATTAACAGAAAAGCAGTATTCAGATAAGTCAGGATATTCTTCAGGATCCTCGTCTTCAACAGCATTCACTTTCTTGTTATCATTTCTGCCATATGGCTTGGAGCGATATGGCTTATATGAGGATTCTGATTTCCTGTTAGTTGATTCATAGGTTGAGGTAGAATTCATCCTCTCCTGCATCTTCTTGTCATCTTCCAAACGGATATATCTCAAAGCCCTGTTACGAGCTTCGTCGAGATTCCTGTAGGGATTCATTACAAGATCCTGATAAAACTGAGAATCCTTTTGTAACCCCATCTTAAAAGCTTGCACAGCTGTTGCAAAATCAAGATGTGGGATATCCAAGGATTCTCGACTGAATTTGTTCACATAGTCCCTCAAGGATTCCTGAGGCCCTTGAGTTATCCTGTAAAGATCACTGGTTAGTTTCTCAAAACTCCGGCTGCAAGAAAACTGACTATTAAATAAATTAACCAAATGAGCAAACGAAGTAATTGAGTGAGGAGGAACATTTAATAGCCATTTTAAGGCTGATCCTGTCAGGGTAGACCCAAAACCCTTGCACAAGCATGCTTCCTTGAGCTCCGGAGGGATAGGGTTAATCTCCATTCTTTCCCTATACTGGGCAATATGCTCTTCAGGATCCGTAGTCCCATCATACAGCTTCATGTTGGGAGTCTGAAATCTTTTTGGGATTTCAGCATCACAGATAGGATATGCAAAGCGGGATATCCTGTGGCTGTCTTGGGATACTTCCGGAATTGGCTGGACCACTCCAGGTACACTGGATATCATGTCCTTCAATTTCTGGAGCTCCCTGGTAAATGTTGACGTCATACCTGCATCCTGCAAAGAGCCATTGTTGTTAGTAGCAAGAATATTATTATTTGACACATTACCGGTCTGAGGATTTTGGCCATATCCTGAAGCATATCCTGAACTCCTCACAGTTGACATCCTGACCGAGGAGGGTATCTCAGGGGTATGATTCTGAGAATGGCTTGGGACGATATTCCCCCTGTTATCCTCAGTGTAAACTGCGGAACTGAAGTTCAAAGCCCTGGGCTGTATAGGAGTGACAGTTTCTTCAGCAGGTCTACTCGAGCTAGCTTTTAAGAGTTGTATTTCTCTTAACAGCATTTGGTTAGTTTCCTGTTGCTACCTCATTTGTTCCTGCACACTTCCAAATAAAGTTAGAATTTCATCATTAGAGGCTAAAACGGGAGCAGATCCCTGAACACTCCGAGTAGGGATAACATCTTGAGGTTGTGAAGAAAATGGCATCCTTGGAGGAGGTGGTGGAAGCACCAAACCGGTAGTAGCAGAGGTTGCAGCAGACATAGTGGAGGAGCTCATGTTTGATCTTGAGGCCATTGTAAGCAATGTGGCAAAAAGTTTTGAAAGTAGAAAACCGATAAACGATTTCACAAAGATTTTTAGTAAAAGTAGCACCACTTGCCCCACGGTGGGCGCCAAATTGTTTTGGTCAAAAATTACCGAAGCAATTTAGTGATCAAATTAGTTAAGTGAGGTAGTGTGCTAAAATTATGTGTGAAAAATATGTTAACCAAGTTAGTTATAAAAACAGTTTCAGGATACGGCTCAAGATATAAAGCTGTATCTATGATCAAAAAATGAGCAGAAAAGTAAAGGTTGACACGTGATGTACGAGGAAAGCCCTTGATCAATCTAGATCACCGGCATAAAACCTCGGGAGCTGACAATCGCAGCTGCCTTGTTCTTCTATTGCTTCAAATATCAGGATACAGTGCAGGATGTGGTGCGGATCAACTATGTGTTACAATGTAATTCGAATACAAGTGTTGTGTGTAGTGTTTGCAGTGAGCTAGAGAGAAAGTGTTTGAAAATGTGAAAGTTGAGTGCCTTAATCTGATCCGCCCCCATCTATTTATAGTAAAACAAATATAACAAACTATCCTAAATAACCGGGATCCAACGAATATTCCTCACTCGAACGTTGTGGACCTAGTCTTTCGGGTTCAACGTCTCTCCCATAACAAACATGCCCGAGTCTTGAGGGGAAGAAGTCCATATGACCGTTAGCGAACCCCAGCCTTTAACCTGCACGTGGTTAATTCAATATTCCTCAGGATATCACCCAACATGTTAGCAATATCCCCGTCCAGTATCCTGATCACAAATAAACAATTAAAAGCAGGATATTGATCAAGATATGTATGCTCAGAAAATGACCCATAACAGTGACAGATTGGTATCAGAGCCATAACTATAGGGAATTAGGCGAGACTCGACCTAGTCCGGGTCGAAGTCTTAGATACCTAGACTATAGTTAAGAACCAACAGACCGACTCTAGTACGCCCAGTAGAAAGTTTGTGCGTACTTATTCCTCACTACCCTTGCTTATACTACACTATTTCTTCACTCGAATTCTCAACTATGAAAGGGGCAATAAGGTCGAGATTTGGTGTGAAAACCACAAACTCCCGACTAAATTGCTTAATCAACACTGCTATCGGGGGAGGATTATGCCAAACTAGGGGTGAAACCCACATTTTGATGAATAATCTCCTCTATTTTATCAAAACAGGAACGAAGTTGTTAAGACAGGGGTGAAACCCTAACCTTGACGACTTGTTTCGCACACTTTACAAGATTCTCACCAAAGTCTCGATGGACTCCAACGACCTGAAGTCACGATATGACTAACGGGATACATGCCAAATGCCCAAGAATCGAGGCAAAAGGCACAGTCCTGGAGGTTAAATGTGCGCAACGGGTCATTGTGAATAGTCTAACCACTTTGGTTAGTCAATGTCTAGGTAGCCGCAGACAATCTACCCTCGATTTTATCGATTTTATGGAGATTTTAAGTATTTTCTGCTCATTTGTTAACGTTTTGAGGTACTATTGGTTTCGATCTAACGCCTTTGCTTTTGCTAAAACACGCAACCCACCGCACAACCGTTAACAAATCGCAAACTTGTGTACGACTTTATGCTACGCTTATACTGCACGACTGGACGTATCAAACGCGAACACTATATCCGAACGATCGGGAACTGTGAATGATAGGTTTCTGTATTCTGACTGCATCTTGTGATTATGTGCTTATTTTGACTCCAAACGATTGCGTAACGACACGTTCGACGTTCGACGTGCGAAATCCGCGAACGTGCGTGACCGAACACACTAGATGCACAATTTACCGTGATTCTTATTGATCACCTTTTGCCACTTTCTCTCTCTAGCTTTTCTCTCCAGGCCTAGGATTCTGTTTTCTGACTGCCTCTAGTAATTGAAGGTGTATGCGTTTCCTTGCTTCTGTGTTTATGTGCTTACATGCTTAGGCATTATATGATTATGTGCTTTTGTGGATCTGTGCTTTACGTGCCTACGTGCTTATGTGTTTGCGTAAGTCTGTGATTACGAGTCTATGTGTTACGTGTTACATTGCGTGTTCCTAAGCTTTAGTAAGTAGTAGACGTGTGAGGTGAGATTCGAATACAATGTGTTGAGTTCCGCGGTGATGTCTATTGCAGACCATGTCGTCTGGATCCCGTCATGCACTCTCTCGTCAGGAAAAGAGGGACAAACGCCTTGCTTCCATCATTGCGAAAAGTGTAGCAAAGGCCGTGAGTGATGTATATGAGAATGCCAGCAAATCGTCTGAGGAATCGAGAACCAAAGCTCCCAAAGCTCCCAAAGCTACTGCAAGGCCTTTCAGTTTCAAACAATTCAAGTCGTGTGGGCCAAAAGAATTCACTGGCGAAGGAGGTCCCACTGCACTATTCCACTGGTTTGATTCCATTGAGGTTACTCTGCGACAGAGTGGTTGCCCTGATGACCTCCGTTTCTGAATGCTACCGGCGTTTTCCAGTCCCGTGCACTAGACTGGTGGACGGCCGAGAGGAACAAGTGAGGGAACGATGCAGCCTACGGTCTGTCGTGGGACGAGCTCAAGGAAGTTATGCTAGAGGAATTCTGCCCTCCTCACGAACGTCAAAAGCTAGAAGATGAATTTTGGCACATACAGCAGAAGGATGGTGACAATGCTGGTCTCACTGCTCATTTCAAACAGCTCAGCATTATCTGTCCCGACCAAGTCAAGACTCCCGACATGACAATCAAGAAGTACATCCGGGCCCTGCCCGACTGCGTTGCTGATTTCGTGCAAGCGGCTAAGACTACGACGATCGAGGAAACTTATCTGTTGGCCGCTAAAATCAACGACAAACGGGTTAAGGTTGGTGTCTGGGATAAGACTTCGAAGCATCTGCATCAAGCCACCGCTACCACATCAACTGCTGAACCCACCTCATCGAGCAACAAGAGGAAGAACAAGAGAAAGAACAGCTCCAGCAACAAGAACTGTGCGATCACTGCTGCACCAATTTAAGCTGTACCTGCCCAACAACGTCAAGTAGCGGCGCCTGTGGCCAATGCACCGCCTGCAAAGCGTGCATACACTGGACCACATCCGCTCTGCCCTACTTGTACCTACCATCACCCAACTGCTATCTCTTGCCGTTTTTGTGCTCACTGCAATGTTTACGGCCATTTTACTGCCAACTGCCGTATTCGTCAAGCTCCTGCTCATCAAGCTCTACTCACTGCCCCAGAGGGTCAACAAGCTCCTCCTGCACCCGCAGTCAAAGCCAGAGCCTGCTTCGCATGTGGTGACCTGAACCATTTCGCCAACATGTGCCCAAATAGGGTTGTGAAGCAAGAGCCCCAACAACAGCAGCCACAGCAGCAACAACAACAGCAGCAGCAACAACAGGCCGCACGCGCCAGAACTTTCAACCTCAACGTGCGTCAAGCCCAGGCCGACAACAACGTGGTCAATGGTACGTTCCTTGTGAATGGTATTTATGCTTCATGTTTGTTTGATACTGGAGCGGATAATTGCTTTGTGTCGTTCGAATTTGAGAAACTCCTTAGTCGTAAACGCTCCCAACTCTCCTCGGCATTCGATGTGGAAGTCGCCACCGGAAGAACCGTCGCCGTTAATTCCGTTATCCGTGATTGTACTCTTGAGCTCAACAATCACATCTTTCCAATCGAACTTATTCCGATGCAACTCGGAAGCTTCAACGTCATAGGGGGCTCAAGCTTATGTCGTGCGTGCAAGCCAGCAAGTATCTCCGCAAGGAATACAGGGCTTTCCTGGCTAACATTGTAGTAGCGGAGAAGGAAAAGAAAGAGAAGAAGGAAGTGAAAGACGTTCCTGTGGTTCGAGAATTTCCTAATGTTTTTCCAGAGGATCTTCCCGGACTACCACCAAGTCGTGATATCGACTTTCGTATCGACCTCATTCCTGGAGCCAACCCTATCGCCAAAGCTCCTTATCGACTTGCGCCGTCTGAAATGCGCGAACTCTCAACCCAACTCCAGGAAATACTTGAGAAAGGCTTCATTCGCCCGAGCACCTCTCCTTGGGGCGCGCCAGTCCTTTTCGTCAAAAAGAAGGATGGGTCGTTCCGGATGTGCATCGACTATCGGGAATTGAATAAGTTGACTATCAAGAACCGCTACCCTCTACCTCGCATCGATGATTTGTTTGATCAGCTACAAGGCGCCACGTGTTTCTCCAAGATCGACCTACGTTCAGGTTATCATCAGCTGCGTATTCAAGAGGAAGATATACCCAAAACCGCATTTCGCACCCGATACGGTCACTACGAATTCGTTGTCATGCCTTTTGGTCTAACCAACGCACCAACGGTTTTC
Organism: Helianthus tuberosus; assembly: GCA_030545235.1. Lineage (NCBI taxonomy): Eukaryota > Viridiplantae > Streptophyta > Magnoliopsida > Asterales > Asteraceae > Helianthus > Helianthus tuberosus. The sequence continues at coordinate 146,142,734 of CM060414.1, read as the reverse complement.
ATGGATCTGATGAATCGCGTGTGTAAACCATGTCTCGACCGTTTCGTTATCGTATTCATCGGCGATGTCTTGATCTATTCCAAATCGAAAGCCGAACACGCGCAACATCTACGTTTGGTTCTCGAGTTACTCCAGGGGAACCAACTCTATGCCAAGTTCTCCAAGTGTGAATTCTGGTTGGAGGAAGTTCAATTTCTGGGTCACATTGTTAATAGTCAGGGTATTCACGTCGATCCTGCAAAGATTGAAGCTGTCAAGAGCTGGGTTACGCCTAAGAACCCGTCTGAAGTCCGCTCTTTTCTCGGACTAGCAGGCTATTATCGACGATTTATCGAGGGATTCTCAAAGATCGTTGTACCGCTTACCTCCCTTATGCATAAAGACAAGCCTTTTGTTTGGGGAACTAAACAAGAGACTGCCTTCCAAACCCTCAAGCGCATGCTTTGCAACGCTCCTGTTCTCACATTGCCCGACGGAAACAATGATTTCATTGTCTACTGTGATGCTTCCAACCTTGGTCTTGGTTGTGTTCTCATGCAACAGGACAAGGTCATAGCTTACGCATCTCGTCAGCTCAAAATCCACGAGAAGAACTATAAAACCCACGATCTCGAGCTAGGTGCAGTTGTTTTTGTGTTAAAGATTTGGCGACACTACCTGTACGGTACTAAGTGTACGATCTTCACCGATCATAGGAGCCTACAACATATCTTTAATCAGAAGGAACTTAATATGCGTCAACGCCGATGGGTAGAACTTCTCAACGATTACGACTGTGAGATCCGTTATCACCCAGGCAAGGCAAATGTTGTTGGCGACGCACTTAGCAGATGGAGTTACCTGGTTAGCACTCGTAATGTTCGAGCCCAACATGATCTGGAAACCCTCATCCGCGACGCTCAGCATGCATGTTTTAACGAACGCACCCTGAAGAAAGAAAGGATCTACCACGATGGAGCCCAGCTTGTGAGCAAATCGAATGGGATATTCCACTTTTTAGACCGAATTTGGATTCCCAAGCGAACCAATTTGCGGCAAATTCTGATGGACGAAGCCCACAAATCCCGGTATTCTATTTATCCCGGTGCTAATAAAATGTACCAGGATCTTCGCTATAAGTACTGGTGGCCGGGTATGAAACGGGATATCGCTCTCTACGTCGAAAAATGCCTAACTTGTGCTAGAATCAAGGCCGAACATCAAAGACCCTCTGGCTTACTTGAACAACCACCAATTCCCATGTGGAAGTGGGAAAGCATAGCTATGGATTTCGTAACCAAGCTACCACACACGTCATCAGGTCACGACAGCATTTGGGTTGTAGTCGACCGTTTGACTAAATCAGCTCACTTTCTGCCGATACGAGAAGACTACAAGGTAGAACGATTAGCCCGAATCTACACCAACGAGATCATTTTAATCATGGGACGCCTCGTGATATCATCTCTGATCGTGATGCTCGGTTTACTTCACGACTGTGGGAAACGTTTCAAACAGCCCTCGGTACAACGCTTAATCTAAGTACCGCTTTCCACCCTCAAACCGACGGTCAGACTGAAAGAACGATTCGTACTCTTGAAGACATGCTCCGTTCGTGTGTTCTAGACTTCGGTGGTAATTGGGATAAATACCTGCCGTTAGTCGAATTCTCGTATAACAACAGCTACCATTCTAGCATCCAAATGGCACCATTCGAGGCATTATACGGAAGAAGATGTCGATCGCCTATTGTGTGGCACGAGATCGGTCAGTCGCAACTAACCGGTCCGGAGCTACTACAAGAAACGACAGACAAAATTTTCCAAATTCGAGACAACCTAGTGAAAGCTCGGGATCGACAGAAAAGTTACGCCGATAAAAAGCGCAAGCCCCGTGAATTTGGCGTTGGTGACTACGTACTCCTAAAGGTATCACCTTGGAAGGGTGTAGTCCGATTCGGCAAGAAAGGGAAACTCACGCCTCGATATGTTGGACCTTTCAAGATTCTGGAAAGGATCGGAAAAGTCGCCTACAGACTCGAACTACCGGAGGAACTTAGTAACGTCCACCCGACTTTTCACGTGTCAAACCTCCGAAAGTGCATATCTGACCATGACTTACATATTTCTCTAGACGATCTACAAGTGAACGAAACATTACACTTCGTGGAAAAGCCTGTCGAAATCATGGATCGCCAAACCAAGCAGCTCAGGCGCTCACGCATTCCTATTGTGAAAGTCCGATGGGAAGGTAAACGAGGCGCAGAGTTCACTTGGGAACTCGTAAGCGACATGAAGGCTAAGTACCCGCAGTTATTCGAAGAGAAAGTCTAGAAAGAGAAAGCTCTCAAACGTGAGTCACGGTGTTGTAACAGCTTTCAGCTTAATTTCGGGACGAAATTCCCTAAACAAGGGGAGGCTGTAACACCCCGTGTTTTCACAAGTCAAAGTCAAAGTCAAAGTCAAGGTCTGAGTCAACGACCGATTTCGCGCAACTTGACTTATAGAAATTTCTTTATTTTATTTGTATTATGTGGAGTAAGTGTCGTTAATTGCAATAATCGAATTGTGTTAATCGTTATTCAACCGATTTACGACTGTGAAGGATAGGAAGTAACAATGCGATAAAGTTAATCAACTAATAATCAAGCTATGTTAATCGACTCGACATCGAATCGCAACTCGAACTATGTATTTACTTGTTGTTTATACGTGTGTGTGTGCCTTACGTGTTACCTGTGCATGTTTAATTATGTTATATTGTGTATTCAAGCGAACTCAATCGAAACTCGAAATCTAACTCGAATGCAATCGAACTCGAATCACGATCAAACCATGATAGACAGTGGAAAAGAGATTACGCTAGATACGAAGTAGTTGGGACTGAAAGTAATTTGACTAGGAAACCCCATCGAATCGAACCGCTCGCAATCGTAATCGAAATATCAAAAGTCGTCGCGCGAAACACTCGAAAGGTGCGACTGATCGATCAGGCTCCCAGCCGATCGAACAGCCAGCCGAACGGACCGCTGTCCGATCGGACAGGCTGTCTGATCGAGCTGCCTGGCCGATCGGCCAGCCCTTTCCTCTTTTGTCATCCTATAAATACCCCTGTCATTGTCATTCTTTCCACTTTTGGAAACCTCTGTTCGACCAGCACGCTCAGCTCACCTTTTCGCAGATTTCTCTCGATTCCGGTAAGTTTTCGTCCTAAATCTTGTACTTTCTTGATCTATACACACTCCTACACCTTTCTATCCTTCAAATCTTAACTTTTAACCGTGAAATCACCAAGAATCAAGTGTTCTAGGATGATGTCATCATGGGTTCTTGAAGAACTTCATGTTTTGGCCTCAATCCACCAAGAATGACTTGGATCTAGCCGATTTCCACATAAACAAACAAGGATCTTTCCTAGATCTAAACATAAACAGGGTGAAAAGGACTGGAGGATGGATTTTCCGACTTTTCTTCCAACTCTTTTCACTCAATAACTTCAAAACTTGTAGAAACGGACCCTGAGCCGGTTCACAAATCACTTCGGTGGTCGAACGACTCAAGATCTGGATTCTATCCATGTGGTTAACCGACTTCGGGTTGAACGACAAACTTCATTCCGAACAGTCCCCGACCGGATCTGGGTGATTCCTGTCCGACTCCAAGGACCAAGTAAGGACGAAAGATCTATGGTTTTACTCGCTGTCCAAAATACCTCGATAAAACGACAAACAAACAAGAACAACCAAGTGTTAGACGCAAGGGCTGATCAGGTCAGGATGCTGACCGATCGGACTGCTGTCCGAACGGACAGCCAGCCGATCGGATAGTCAGCCGATCGACTGGCCAGCCGATCGGCTAGCACATGGTCCCACACAAACAATTTGTTTGAAGAATAGTATTGAACGAGCTGTTGTTCGATCGAACTAATGTCCGATCGGATTACTCTTCGGATCATGAGATACTATGCTTCAATACTTAATCGATTTTCAACATGTTCAATGCACTAGAAGTGCCACCCGATCGAACAGCCGTCCGATCAGGTGACACCCTGTTGTCCGATCGAACAACAGTTGTGTTATTCGATCGATCAACTATCCGATCCGCTGAACCATACTTTGCAATCCATTAAAGTGGTTGACTATTGTTGACTTGCCGACCGATCGAACACCTGTCCGATCCAAAGGCTAAACGTTGTAATTCATTTGAATGCCTAACCGATCGAGTTGCCGGCCGATCAAACTACGGTCCGATCGACCGACCTGAAAGGTAAAGGTACTTCAATGTTTTCAAATGCTACAACGAAAGCTTCAAAAGTCAAACCATCATACACAAACACATCCTTCCTAAAAGAGGAAACAATCCACTCGAACAGCCATCCGATCGGCCTACCGACCGACCGGACAGCAGACCGAACGGGCTGTCAACCGAACGGTCAGCCGTCCGATCGAACTGCCGTCCGATCGACCAGCTGTCCGACTCACCTACACTTGTTTCCCGTTTTACGTTTCACTTATCGTTATGCTACCGAATCTATTCAGGCTAACCGTACTCGCTAAGCGCTCCCTTCAATCCATAAATCACTGTGAGTATACTCGATCCCTTTTTGCTTTACGCACTTTTGGGTGGTACATACGTTATGAATATTCAAACTACAGCTATCACAGTACTCAAACTATTTGAACGCTAACCGTTAATGCATGTTATACATGGCTTATGAATGCTTGTTTGTTATGTTTACACATGGAATGCTGTCTACCTGCCTTAGCAACGATAGTACTATAGTTTGGACTCAGCACCCGTTCACACGGGGGTTGTTAAGGATCTTTTACTTGCATGAATTACGGTGGTAATCATGTATTGCGAACTGCCTCGGGCAGTCAACCCGCAGTCATTGGTATCGATGGATCTATGTCGATAACTAACGTGCTTCATTTCACTATGTGTACGTGCTGGTTATGCGTAAACGAATTCGAACTCTATCTGCTATTATCAAACTTGTATGCTCACCTTTACATTTTATGTGTTGACTTTATTTTAACGTGTGTGACAGGTGCTTAGGACGCACATGTGGTAGGAATTTGAAGCTAGAATAAAGTTTTAGAGCCCAACAAATAGTTGTCTGTAGATAACGAATCAGGGGTCTCTAGAAGCAGATAAACAATTGCTATTTATTTAAATCTGAGTTGTCGGAACAGAATATTTTCTTGATGTTTGTCTGTAATAATTATTTGACTGTTTGAGATACAGTATGGGACATATTATTTAAATTGAATAGTTTTGATAATTGTTGTGGAAACTTCTGGACAATCTGTTTCGCTCAGTGCCATGCCCCGATGATTCCGCCATCGGTTGGGGTGTGACAGTTGTTCAGTACCAGGTTGCTCAGCTAGCAAAGAAAAGTTATCCACTGCAAAAACAAAGTAAACATGGTCTGAAAATTGAAAACTCCCACAGTTCTATCCTAAGGATCCTATATCCTACCCTTCAAGACCCACTTTTTTATGGAGGGTGTTGCCTAATGGAATGGTGTCTCTCCTAACAAAGAAAAACCGGTTTCTCCAGTTAGTATCATTCTTTTGTGGTTTTGAGGAGTGGGAGTGGATGTTGTGGCTTGGCTTGGAACAAGAATCTATGGGAACCATGGGAGACCAGATTATAAAGGCATGCTAGTTCAGAAAGGTTAAAACTCAACCCCTCATCTTTGATGATTCGCTCAAAGGCGTACAACACTCTCCATAGCATCGGCATGGCCTGATTATATGACAGACAAGTCAATGTAAAAAAGCGCTGATTGAACTCAGGGAAAGGGTATGAGTAGCCTGTTTAGAATGAGGCTGCTGGAAAACAGACCCACTTTGAGGATACGGAGTCGCTTTTGGCTGAAGAATCAAAAGCACGAAAGATAGTATTTGGTGGAAAACAGTTATAGAACTGATCAACTTCAGGATCAGTGAATCGACACAATTCTAAAGATGGGTTCTTCAGAAGATTTTGACTCTTGGGAGGACTATCCAGGTCAAGACCTTTGTTTGGTGAAGACCTGGTGACCATCTTAGTCATAACTGATGTTGAAGGTTGAAGAAGGATTACGAAGAAAAGGGAGGATTTTTGGAGAAGAAGAGTATACCTGATTTTGCTCCGGGTGAAGGATTATAAAAAGCATCTTCTAATTTTAAATGATTTCTCCCCCTTATCTCTAACCTATATAACCGTAATGATAAGCTAGACCTATCAAGTCGATTGACGTCAGTTCACCGCAACAGCTAGTTGCATCTGTAACGGCTAGTCCGCATTTATGGGAAATATGACTGATCAATACGGTTGAAAATCAACTATATTTGGGGGCAATTGTTAGGGGTTAATTTTTATACTTATGGATCACTTATCCTTAGACCCGCCTGGATCACGAATCCTTAAAGTCTGATGCAGGAAGTCTGAGGATCACGGATCCTTATTATTTTTATAACTTAACTAACAATTGTTCCTTGTATATTTTCGTAATGGCATGCAGGTCATGGGCAATGTGAACTGAGTCATGGTGAGAATATCGGACTGGAATCGTTGAAGATGTTGCACTTGTGGAATTGGCTTAACGTTAACTTGATTGGACGTGGTATTGCATGAATTTCGTACTTGTTTGTTATTTCTAATTTAAGAGGTTGACCAAGTTTAGATAACACATTATTATGCCATAAGCAGAACACACATTCTCTCTCGAACATCCGCTCTCAAACACACTTACACTTTAGCAAACATTGTACAACACTTGATCAACTTCCGCAGTTGTAAAATCTGGCTTGTTTAATACATTTGATAGTGATAGTTTTCACTATCGGAGTTTTTGTGCCAGAGATCACATTGAGATCAAGGGCTTTTTCCTCGTACAAATCCTTGTGTTCATTTTTCATTACATTTCACATTTGTTCACTCAATTGTCAAACGTACAAATCCTTTGTTTGATTTTTTACTAAAACAATGTACACAACAAAAGTTTGTTGTTATCCTGGGAACAATCAAGAGCTTTGCATCAGAAGACTCATGGTTTTACAATGCCTGTAAAAGTTGCAACAGAAAGGTTCTTACCAAAACTATTTGTAAGGAGAAGCAAGATGGAAGCGAAGGCTTTGATGAAGTAACTGTGTTGGAATGCCAGACTGATCATTGTAATAAAAAGACCGTTAGCTCTGTTCCCAGGTATATTTAAAATATTTCATTTTTCCATTGTCATACTAAACAATGAACCTTAACAAGACGTTGAAATTTTTTCCGAGATCAAACTTCCTATACGTGCTCAGGGTTACTTCAAATAAGCTTTTGGATAACAACATAGAGGTAAATATTGTCATGGATTATACATTTCGTATGTTGGTTTTTGATGTTGTTAAAATTAGTATCAATGCTCTGCCTTATCATGTTGTTAATATTTGTTAAACAGTTAGCTGGCGAAGGAAACTTTCCAAAGGAGCTAAAGACATTGCTAAATCGGAAGTTTGCGTTCAAGATAGCATAGTTTCTTTTAACATAAAAAACAAATCAGATGGCTACTCTGTTTCGAAGTTGACTGAAAATCCTAGCATCATGTCCAACCTTGATAGACATTTTGATGCTATCCAGGTTATTTATACCTTTCGACTTTATTGATACTAATTGTTATACAAAATTTGAATACGTTACACTATTAATTCTCCATACAGCCTGCTGAGGAAGAACCTTTAAATTTTGTTTCCTCTGACTCAAATCCAACCGTTAAGTTTCCCGTTACAGTTTGTCAACTATTTGATTTAATCAATATTTGCTGGAACATTTTGTCATTTCCCTATTTTTAACAATATATTTAGTTACCTTTTTATTTTTGATTCATGGGATTCTATTTCCCGTACGGGAGTTGATGAAACTCCGATCTCTAATTTTTTATTCACATGATTCTATTTCCCGTACTCCACCTTAACCTCTGTTCTCTAAAACAACTATATCCAAACCATTCGAATTGTCTAACCATGTAACTGGGACAACTCCGTTTGTTATTATACATAAGGTACTTAATAATAATAATAATAATAATAATAATAATAATAATAATAATAATAATAATATACCTGTTAATAACAAGAATTATTAATCTATATCTATATAATATAATAAATGAAAATGATTTGTGATACTTGGTAATTTGTGGTGGAACCTCAAGGTGATTTGGGAGGGAATACATATCCTTCGCTTAAACTATTTTTATGCGAGATCCATATAAGTTGAGGTCATCCATTACCCGGGATATCAGATCCGTATAAATGTTATATCTCAATTATTGATATCACACTCTCCACCTACTTTTCTCTCTAAACCCTAACCGACACACGTTTTCATCTTTTTCTTGATTCCTCAGTTCATCAAACAAAATCACATATCGTAGGCACACCATAATCCTTTCAAAAGAATCAATTAAAAGATTTCTATGCATTGCTACTTTTACCACAAAATTTGTGTGTCTCAGCATAGCGTCAGAGACACACAGACTCAATCTAAGTAGTACCATACAACAACCGAGTCATCTCACCAACTGAATAACCAACAACTCACAGATTGTAAGCAACCATCGTCTCAGCAAAACATCCTAGACCCAACCAAAAAACATAAATAGTCTTAGACGACTGAAGAAGCCCCCTCATCGACTAAATACCCTTCAATACATAGCCTTCAAAAAACAATCTCAACAGCAAACCATCATATAACCACACGCAAAACTAAAACAGTCTCGGACAACTAAACAGTCATCCTTACAGACCAATCATACATTAACAGAGTAAAAGCCAACAAACAATGCGTTAACAGGGCATCATAGAACAAACCAATTAGTCTAAACAGACTCTGAATACTAAATAGTAACCATCATCGTCAAACCAACATAAAAGACACAAAAACCTACTACTTTTGAAGACATTCAATGATATCACCGCACATTAAAACACAAAACCCAACAAAACATCATCAAATTCAACATTGGATACGAACCATCAAAAGCAATCAATTAACCCAAAACATCAGCCGATTGTAAAAAAAAACCTAAAACGCGTCTTTCTTACAGACGAACGTAAAATAAGCATACCATGACGTAAAACTTCCAGTAACAAACAAACCTAACAAACCAAAAGTCAGAAAGACGTAAACAGGAAATCGAAGACGACGAAACAACATACGTCAACAAAGGAAGCAAACACCCAGCGGCGTTGGCCGGAAAACACACATAAGTAAAACAAACCCATTAAAACAAACCACTCAAACAATAAGACCAAATAAGCAAGTCGATCGAACAACGTACATAAAAAAACGAACAAAAAACTTACCTAAAGTAGCCGGAGAAAGTTGATTCAAGTAGCCTGAGTGTAGAAAGAGAGAGAGAGAGAGAGTGAAAGTCGTGTAGAAAGAGAGAGAAAGTGTAAGAAAGCGTAAAGGATAAGACGTGGCGAGGGACTGAAGTGGCCTTTTAAATCCCCCACCGATCTCAAATGTACAACCAAAAAAGCAAGACAAACAAACATTCAAAACAAATAAAACCAACAAAACACAAGATATAATATAGAATTCTTGTAAATTGATGTCATATAACAATCATCTTAATTAAAAAAACTAAATAGACATGTTACCGATTAATATTATAACTTTCTTCTAATATCATGTGCACATTAATTATGTTAGACAAATGCATGAACTTCTTTGGCCGTCTCTCATCAACCATATTACAACCGTTGAAACATACATTTTTTTATTTACTTTTATGTCCTTTTCAACTTGTGCGAATTGACGTAACATATACAAATATAACATTCAAATATATTCAATAAAAAAATACAAATAGTTTTTTTTTTTTTAAGGTGTAATTCACAACAGACGGTTAATACACACCCGCAAGACGCAGGCCCGCCCCATTTCTGTCCCAAGGATTATGTTGTCTTAACGGGGACCACGCCTCGGTAGAAATGGGACATAGCTTTCCCCGAGAAAATTTTCCTACCCCCTGCCACTTGACAGAAGTTGCACCCTGCACACGAATCGACCGCCTATTGTGACAGAGCGACCCGCTGGAGTAAATGCGTCATAATAGAAAACTTGGGTCCCCTCATGCTTGAACCGGAATCCTTACCATCCTTGGGTTGAGAATAACCCCAATGCCTCACCTTTTGATGGAGGTGGCGATCGAACCTGAGACCACTCACATGGCCAAGTCCTTTCCACCACTCCACCAAAGGATCATTGGCTACAAATAGTTATTTTATTCCACTCACACCACACCTTCCATATATGGTCCACGAACCTTCTCCTCTCAATTTCCGTTTCATATATAAACCCTTCACTCTTCCTTCCACTCTCATCTTCAAATCTAACATCAATACAATCTTTCTTAACAATGGCGACTTTTGATGAAATAGCAGCTCTAGATTTCATCAGACAACACCTTCTCAGTGAATACGAAACCCCTAATAACCTTGTTTCTGAATCTGATCTATCAGTTTCTGATTACCTTACCTCTGAGGAACAACCTGTAACTCATTTCTCAATAAACCTTACAGTACCGGAATCCGTTAACAAGAGAACCGAAAAATCTAACTCGAAGAACAATTCGGAGGATTCAGAGTCCGCTGAGGAGGTGAAGGTACACTACAGAGGCGTACGACGAAGGCCGTGGGGCAAGTACGCAGCAGAGATTCGAGATCCGAAGCGTAACGGGGCGAGAGTGTGGTTGGGGACGTTTGATACAGGTGTTGAAGCGGCTAAGGCGTATGATAGAGCCGCGTTTCAGATGCGTGGTTCGAAAGCAATTTTGAATTTTCCTCTAGAGGTTGAGAGTTTAAAGGAGGAGATAACGGGAGAAAATGAAGGTTTAATCATAACTTCCGGCAGTGGGTGCGGGAAAAGAAGGAGGGATGGGAATGAGATGGAGGTGGTTGTGAAGAAAGTGAGGTTGTTAGAGACGGTTAGTTTGCCGTTAACGATGTCAAGTTGTATGGCGGGTTTGGATTTTAACTGGGAGAGCATGTTTAACGTCGTCGCTCCCTTATCTCCTTTTTCTCAGTTGATGGCGATTTAAAACTTTGAATGTGTTGTTTGTAACATTTTTCGTTCTAACCCACATTTGTTTATTTTTTTAAAGACAATTCTTTTCAATATCTTAATTTGTTTTTTCTATTGGGTGCATGTTTGTCCAATTTTGCTGACAAAAAAAATTGTGTGAAATTGATTTTTTTTTTTTTTTTTTTTGTTTTTATCATACAACTAGCTATTTATCTATATTGCCAATTTTACATCTAAAAACAAAATAAATCTTGATTTTAATTGATGGATTAGGATCAAATACAAAGGATCATAATTGTAAGAAGGGTTCAAAGGGTATGTTTGGCAAAAGTAGCTGATAGCTGGTGCCTGGAAGCTGGTGCCTGGAAGCTGTTAGCTGTAGCTGGTAGCTAGTAGCTTTTTAGATATATTTGGTGTTTGGCAAAGTAGCTGGAGCTTTTAATAAAATGTATAAAATGACTAAAATGGAAATAACTAAAAAATTTAAAAGTTTGTGCATTAAAAGTTCATTATATTTAGAGGTTAAAATAGTCATTTTTTCCCTAAAAGCTTGTAGCTCCTTCTAAATGCTACTAGTAGGAGCGTTCAACCAAAAGCTTCAAGCTCCTAACCTAAAAGCTTCAAGTTTCTCCAACCAAACAAGTTTTTTTTATTGAGTATGAGCTTTTTCTTAAAAGTTTAAAGCTTGAAGCTCCTAAAAGCTCCATACCAAACATATCCAAAAGGTCCTAAAAATACCCACTACACAAAAAAAAAAAAAAAAAAAAACAAACTTAAACATCCACCACCACCACCAAAAACCTAAACCCACCCCCCCCCCCTCCCCCAATTTTTTTTTTTCCCGAGAGGGTGGGGGTGGGGGTGGGTGGGTGTTTAGTTTTTTTTAAGGTTTTATTTTTTTTAGGGGGTGGGGGGGAGGTTAGGTTTTAGGGGTTTTTTTGTGAGGTATAGTTTTTTTTTTTTTCCTTTGAGGGGGGGGGGGGGGGGGGGTTAGGTTTTTTGGGGTTTTTTTTTTTTTTTTGTGAGGTATAGTTTTTTTTTTTTTTTTTTTTTTGCCGGGTGGGGGGGGGGGGGGGGTAGGTTTTTGGGTGGTGGTGGGGTGGGGGTGGGTGTTTAGGTTTTGGGTGGTGATGTAGTGGGTTTAATTTTAGGTTATTGAACATTTGTCACTCTATAAATCCTTCTTACAATTAGGAGCATTTGTAGAATAATTTCACCCTTTAATTGATAGAGGGAAGAATTCAAGTTTTCATCTAGATTCGTTGGCTCTAATGTGATGACTTTGTTTGGTGTTTGATAGAAAGCTTAGATATACCAGAACTTATAGCAAGGAGTGGAATCTTTGAAGTCAAGGTAGTATGTGTATACATATATTAGGACTGATGGAAATTTTGAAGCCATGGTAATATCTTTTCATATAATTAAATTATTAGCTAAACATTCTGTTGCTATATATTTTGGTTACATATATGTCTTATTGGGCTCAACTAGTAGTTTTTTTTTTTTTTTAATTTAGTAGCAAGAATGTTGACATCTACTTTTGTTTTTGTAGATGGCTTATTCTTTAGCAAATTGTTGACATGTACATCATCTAAAAATGATAGTAATGTTAATCTCAATAAGGATGCCGATGGACAATCATCAACTCATTGCCAACATTGAAATTTCACTCGGCGTGATCATATTCAGAGACACGATTATTTTGCAGAAAATCGGGTACACCCCTCAAATCTATTTCGTAGGAGATTTCAGATGAGTCGACCTCTTTTTCTCCAACATAAACCAGAACCAAAAAACAAAAACCAAAATCCACTACTGCTAACACGTGTCCTCATGCCACTGAAACGACAGGGTCATCGAATTGGCTTTACCCTTCGTCGAAATTCCAACCTTCACCCAATCGGATCATTAGGTGGTGGTGGTTTAGCGGTGGCAATCGACGACAACATGTTCAAATTTCTTCTAGATCTGGTTCAGTTTTGATGGTTTTTGGTGCTAGCAACGACGTTTTAGAGTTTCCAACTAGATCTTGTAGTGTGGAGGTGGATTTGACTAAAAATCAGTTTGTGGTGGCTTTGAAGATAATGACCGGCGTAGAAATCGCTAATGATCCGACATATTAAGCAATAGTGATGGTGGTTTGAGTTCTGGTAGCTACAACATCTAGGTGGAAAGTAGATCTCATGGCGATGATGGCGTTGCTGTAGTGATTTGAAACAATTGTGAGAGACTTGGATCTTGAAAATGATGGACCACAGCAGAAATGAACGCGATTTCGGTGGTTTTTTGGGGGCTGAGGTGGTGATTCTTGGTGGTGGTGGTGACTGCCGGCGGCAAGACTAGCAGGAGGAGAGGATGGTGAACACAGATTATCAGATGAAGTGGTGGGTGAAACCCTAGAAGCTGAAGTTGTAGCTTTGAAGTTTTAATAATTAAGCTTAGAGTGAATTTCAAGGATTGTCCTTTATCTTTATAACCATTTTCAGGTGCTGTTCTTTATTTTCAAAATTGATGAGTTTTGTACTTTATGTTTTCAAATCATACACGTTTTGTCCTTTAAGCCAAACTCAGTATGTTGCTTCTAAATCATACATGTGTGTAACACCTCGAAAATTCGTGTTCAATAGAATAACGACACGTGTCATGTAAGACAAAAATATTATAAACCCGGATCCAATTAAAGATGTATGGCAGGATTTAAAAGTGGCGTCATGTTAAATTTATACCTCTGAACGACCTCATTATGAATCCCAAGACCCTAATATGAATAATAAACATCTTGTATACATTCAATCCGGTGATTTCTAGCAATAATTGACTCTTGTTTGCAAAAGTGAAATCCTACGAAGAAATGCACGACAACCCTTTCGTTCATGACCTTTCGATAATGTCCAAGACAAATGTACATCATTAAAAGTGATCTAAACTGTTCAAGGCACGTTCTTGAGGCCCCATACTGAAATTATAGAAGCCCAAAATTCGTAATACATGGTTGCCTGTTCGAATGCTTGAAAGGCCAAGAATTTTTGCCTTCTGCAAAAGGCTTACGGACCGTAAGCCACCCCCTTACGGTCCGTAAGGGGTGCACAGCGAACAGAAAATCGACAGCAGCCTGTTTAAACGCTTTAAACCGACTTAAAAAAGATTTTCCACTTCTTTGGACGACCCCTACATGCTTTTTAGACCCTAGGACACTTGTTGATGATCAAGGAACAAGGGTAGACTTGGTTGTCAATGATCTAAGTGAGATTTAATCACTATATAAAGCCACAATGTTGCAACATTGTGATCACTCATTCCTTCTGCATTTCTGGAGCTTTTGGGAGTTTAAGAGCAGACCCTAAGCCTCCCTAATCGTGCATAGGACTTCTGTAAGTATGCTTAACCTTTCCTAGTTGAGTTTTACTTAGTTATTAGCTTAAAAGTCAAACCGTCGTAATTAACGGTTGACTTCGCGATTAATCATTAATGGTCCAGTGATTAGTCGAATTGAAGGTAGTTATAAGTTGGTAATTATGTGGGCATTAAACCCTTAAAAGGGCACCCTCTGATTCCCACTCTACCTAGACCATTTGTCGGGTCAAAGTTGATTAGAAAAAGTCAACAGAATGCTAATCTTCGAATTAACGCATAATTAACAATGCAGAAGGCGTGTAACCTGTTTTATCACTCATATAACGTGGTAATAGGTATAATAACTGGTCTAAGCTTGTTTGATCCGACAATTTTCTGTTTAGACCCGGTTCGGAACCGAAAGTCGCAAAGCTTTGACTTTTGCTTTTACTTCAGTTCTGACCTGTTTTGGTATGTTTTAGAAATGCCTTAGAGCTTTAATTGGACTAGGTTACATGCTAGTATAACCCTCTGTGATTATACACCGTGGTTCATTAGTTATCCGATTAATATGCATAATTCCATTAATTGCTTATATGTTGACTATTATGCCCTTTTCACCATAAAACGTGATTTTTAAAAATGTAAAAGAGTAGAAACCTTAGTTACTGATTTATAAACTTGTACCCAAAATTTGACATCAGTTTGAGGTGTAGATTGAGAGTTATGCTCATTAGCGTAATTAGAAAGCTTTTTAGCGATTAAACGGCATAATTAGCATATAGCCTATCTAACCCCACTTTTTGATATCAAACTTTTTACCCACTGATGTAATATATTATTTTGGGATTTTTGAAGATTTTTAATTAATTTTAGGCTGAGCATAACTTAGAGTTATAAGCTTGATCCGGTAATTGTCGGTTTTGCCCTTTGGGGCTATAAAATGAGTTTTACACATCTTTTTGACCCCAAACCTTTTGCTACTGATTTTATATGATAAATAAATTATTTTAAACCTTCTGGGCTAATAAAAATATCAGCTTTTTATATAGAACCCGGAAATGGCTCCTAATCGCCTTTTAAGCGTTTTTAACGCATAGTATGTACTAAAACTATTTTAAACATATAAGGGTTGATACCTACTGATATTTTAGGTAAATTATAATCTTTTAATAGTAAGCAAAAGTTGTTTAACTCAGAGTTCAGTTTTGAGCTTTTAAGCTTATGTGAAATTACCAAAATGCCCCTACGGTGCATAGTTTGGTTATAATTGATAAATTTCACATATATGCAATACCCTACTGTTATAACTTATCAAATTAAGTATTTTTACTAATGATATCAGACCTGTAACTCAGGTAAATAGTTAAACTCTTTTATAACCTTGTAAATGACTAAAATGCCCCTACGGGGCATAGTTTGTGTTTAAATTCGTTTCGGGCATAATAAAAGATATCTTACTGATGTCACAACATATTTGAGGCATATTAACTTAGGAAACCTGTATATGGCTCTTACGGTTACCCGTTATGTGACACCTGTGTCACTTCAACCATCAAACAAATGCCAAACCAATGAAATATTGTATTTCATACTTGGGATTTGTAAACAAAATATGTGTATCGTTTACACATATCAACTCTTGTTCGATTTCAAGCTTTAAATCGCTTTCTAGAGGGTTATACGCGCACTGATGCGTAAATATAACCAGTTTAATGCAACGAACACTCCGGAATAGTGAAATAGGCTTAACATACCTTAATTAACCTTTACATAACTTAGAAATAAGTTTTGAAGGCTTTGGTATGGCAAAATCTAGTTTATTCGCTTACAGGGACTAAATTTGACAAACTGCGAAAGTATGCCAATTTGAACTGTAACAGACATTCCGGAACATGACCATAAGTTAAACACACCTTAAATATCCTTTATATAGCTTAGAAATAGGCTTTGAGGGGTTCGGTGTGCTAAAATAAACTTTTGGGTCATTCAGGGACTAAAAGCGTCAAAAAGTGCACAAGTTTGCATTCTCGCGCATAACTCACGTCCTGAATACATCCGGACATCCAAAAATTTATGTAAGCACTATAATATTTTATTTTAGTGTTTGGCATGAGAAAAATCCATTCGTCACGCCATTTGGATCGTTTTTCGCGCTTGTGCGCATTCCGTCGTAATTAAGCGAACATCGCGTTCGTATGACCAAACGAACTGACATCCGACATATTTTTGAGCATGTTTCATGTCCACAATGTTTAGGCATCATTTTAGGGCCTTAAAGTTGGCTTTACGGGCCTTAGAAGTGTCGAAAATGGCTTAAATACACAACAGGGACCAAAACTATCATTTTTGAAACTTATTTTCTGATCAGAACCCCCATGCGGCCCGCATTAGTTTTGGTGTATCCTGAAGCGGGCCGCGTCAGCCTTCCAGAACAGATAAGATCGATTAGTCAGCTGATTCCAGCTGTTTGATCCACACCCACACATTCTAAATTGCCCATTCTGATCATTTAGGGTCATTTTTAGTCACCACAACAATTGGACAAGTGTACGCACAAGATTCAAGCACGGTTTCCATGAAACGATCTTAACGGTTACCCGAAAACTATAAATACCCCACCCCCCATTGCTTCAAACTCACAAGAATCTGATTAAAAAGACTCTAAGTTGGAACCATTGTTTCATACCTGAGTTATTTTGATCACGATTAGCATTCGGGGACCCTTCGTAAGTATTCTTTCGTTCTTTTATTGCTTTTCGAGTCTTTTCGAGTCTGAAAGTCAAACCTTGTTTGACTTTCTGCGTTGACCAGTTTATGGTCAATGCGAAGTTCGTTTGAACTTCGCAACGTGAGTGTAATCACGTTGGTTATAGTCCCTTGGGACTATGCCTACTGATTACCACGTTGTCTAGGGTCGTAGGGTAAGCGATCTAATAAATCGCTTATACCTTCGAACCCGACCAATTTGGTCGATCATTAGGATCCGACCAAATACATTAGGTGACCATAGTAGGTAGGGAATAACCTTCCGAGGTTATACCCTATGGTCACATCGTTTGAGTAGTTGTATGATAGGTAGTTTATATGCCTTAGGTAAATTACCAAAATACCCTTTTCATGTATAATTGGTAATTAAGCATATGTAACCTAAACTTTTGTCACATAACTGATTATGTAACATGTTTAGGCATATAACACTTGTCATAGGACTAGTTAGGCGGTCCGAACGCGTTTCACGCGAACGACGCGTTAAAGTAGCATAAGCTACCTTAATGAGTCGCGATGGGTCGAAAGCACTTAGGTTAGGTTTCATTTAGTATGTAGGCTTTGTTAAACCATATGACACGAGTCTCTATACTCGTTTGGTTTACAAACCCTCATTCTATCTAAATCATCCGATTTAGGTCCGGTTATTAACATAGTTACCTATATTAGGTGCCGTTTGATATCCGCGATCTCTAGCATTGTTTGGTTGTTACTCAAGGACTACTAAGCAATCTCAAGTGAGTACATAGACCCCTCTTTTACTGTTTTCCAAACGTTTTGGGGTGGAACACATGTGCCTACTTGTTACTTTCATGCTTTCCATGTTTTCACATCATATACCCGCTATGTTTGTTAGTACATTATAGTACATGATTTCATTACCTTTCATGCTATGTATGCCCATTATGTGCATACTTAGTACATCGTTTTACATTACATTTTATGCTATGTATGTCCATTGTGTGCATACTTAGTACATCGTTTTACATTACATTTTTGAACCGTTTATAACAATTTGACTATGTGAACCGTTGTAAACATTTGACTATGTGAACCGTTTGTATCTGTGAACCGTTTGTATCTGTGAACCGTTTGTATCTGTGAACCGTTTGTATCTGTGAACCGTTTTATCTGTGAACCGTTTGTATCTGTGAACCGTGTGAACCGTATTTGACCATACATAAACATTTCTACAATTTTTAAACATTACATCTTGATGATTTGGTTTGAGTAAGTGATTTAAGTAACGAGGCGTGTGTAATATGATACAAGCATGGTGGATACGCCGCTGGTACTTCCTATATATAAGTGTTTGTATGGTATTACATGTCGTAGCGTTATTTGAATCATTTCAGTTTGAGACATATAACATTTTATACAAATATCATACTTTTCACAAAACATTGATTTACAAACAACTTATCTTATACAAACACATTTTTACATGGTTATTCATTTAACCTGACATTTATTTATACATATCATCTGATCTTATCGTTTTTCAAATGAATTACAAGACAAAGCAAATTACAAGGTTCATGACTAAACATTTTCTTAAACATAAGTCATGAATCTTATTTTCACAAAACCTATGTATCTCACAGGCATTTTTATGCTGACGTACCTATTTTCACATGTGTTTTCAGGAGATGATGCATAGGACTTATCAAGACATACTTCGGCGGACCTGTGCCTTAGTGACTTAAAACGAGACAAGAACTAGTTAATTTATGTTATGTATTCTTTATTTCTTGTTTAAAGACAATGTAACTCGCTTGTTTGATGAATAAAACGAAACTTTAATATCCATGGTTGTGAAACATTAATTCTGTTACAACACTCCCCGATGTTTCCGCCACGTTTTGTATGTTCTATGTGGTCGGGGTGTGACACGTTACGCTTCTTGCGCGTTCGGTTCGGTTTATGTAACTAGTTTGCATAAATTAGCCGAAACGGGTCAAACCTTATCGTTTTTATCTCAAAATCCAGAATGTGTATAGTATACCCATATTATACAAGTCTTCAAACTTGTCGGGTCTAAATCACATTCTATTCCGGTCTTCGCTTAATCGTGCGTACGAACCGTATCTTTAAAACTAACCGGTCTAAGTTTAGGCTTAATTAAAGGCCAGTTAGGATTCTAATAGGTTATTATAAACCTTCATTCCAGAATAGGAGGACCGGTAAAAGCTACTTGCAATTGCTGTTTGTGACTTATACTTGCAAAGGTAAATACTTTTAACTTATTTTCCCTTATACGAGCTTGGGGTACGGTATATAAAATACCGCTTGGTCGGGCATTCGACCTTAATCGTTTGGTGGTTAAGTATTATCGAGATGACCCGTTTAAAAATATGTTTTGTTTGCTTAAACGCCTTTGGGGGGTTAATGACCATGTCCCGGATATCCTTGGCATCATTTTACGAAATGGCCACGACCTAAGCGCGGAGTGTAGGCGTACACTCGTCAGTGCATAAATAAATTATGTGGTGTGTCTATTGATCTTTAACCCGGCACAAACCGGGCTACTGAACGCATAAGGAACATGTAATTCTTTTACAAGTTTATATATTTAAATAATTATCTCAAGTTATAAAATGTTTGTGTCACGTGCATCCAAATCAATTTTATTAAACTTTTTAAAATGAATCGGTTAATTGTATTTACCAGTGTAAACTGACGTATTTTCCCAAAAAGATTAAGTGCAGGTACTACTCGTAATAGGCTGGATTTCTCCTTAGCATCAATAAGAGTCTCGCAAGCTTGGATGCATTTCAGTCTGTTGAACAAATGTTTCCCATTTTATTTTGATCCACCTGTGGATAAATTTCGACTGTTGTGATACTTGATATTACAATTTATTAAAGTTGAAATATATCTATCTTTTGCTTCCGCTGTGCATTTAAATATTGTGTTGTTTGACTATAACGATATCAACTACGTCATGATACTCCCCACCGGGCCCACCGGTAATACGTGGAAATATCGGGGTGTGACAATGTGTGTGCTTGGTTGTTTCTTCTATTAATAGCCTTGACTTTTGAGATGTCTGGTATGTTGCTTCTAAATTTCTCTATTTTTCTTTTGTACCAACCTTTTTGCCTTTTTGACTTGTTATTCATTCTAATCGTAGACTTCCAAATTCAGATTAGAAACTGTTTTTAAAGCTACGTATCCACCGAACCATCATTTAAGATAGCATATGAAAAGTGTTTTTTGGGATGTGAATATTGAAGAACAAGATGGTGAAGGTTGATTTTTTTTGTGGGTGTGATCGGAAATCACGGATTGAGGAAGAAACCTGTTTTTTCGACGACTAAATAATTTAGGTGCCTTTCCGGTGACGAAAAGAACGGTGGCATTAATGTAGATCTGTTGTCTGCGGGGTCCTTTAAATCCGTCACTTGGTTTTAGTCTTGTCAGATCGATTGAGTACTGTTGACGATGGTGAGAGAGAGATCGACAGTGATCGACTGAGTCTTCTTCACGCGAAGAATCGAACGGAATGTTGTTGGAACCTGCAACCACCGTTTCTATATTCTCTATTTTGAACCTGCAACTTTGATTTCGAACGGAATGTTGTCGGAATTCACCTCCATTCCGGTGGAGGTGGAAGGTGGTGAGGAAGAGGGGTTGCAGGTTTGGGTTTGAGGTGTTGGTGGTGGTGTTTGATTAAGAAGGTGGGCCACCTTTTGTTAAAGTATTTTATTTTTTATTTTTAAAAAGGTTGGTTATTTATATTATCTACACAATTATTCCCTGTAAATATGAATTGACAAAAATACCCTTATGTGCAAAGCATATGACCTGATTTAACAGAAAAAATTAACGGAGTTTGGCTTAAAGTACAAAACTCGTCAATTTTAAACATAAAGGACAACGTCTAAAAATGGGTATAAAGATAAAGAACAATCCTTGAAAAATTCACTCTTAAGCTAATTAATTCTTACATATAAAATTATCCTTGAAATTCACTCTTAAACTAATTAATCTTTACATATAAAATTACCAAGATAACTCCCTAATTACATGTAAAATTACCAATATATCCTTGCTTTTAACTAAAATATATTACGGGATTAGGTTCAGATAGCATACTTCTGAAATAACAAGAACCACATGGAGGAAAATGGTGATTTTTAAATTATTGGGTAAAAACGTTAAAAGTGACAAACCACAAGGAATAAAAACGAAGTTAAATCTTTTTTTTTTTTTTTTGAAAAGAGAATTTCATTAAACAACACCCAAAAGCGGTCCTCAGAAAAAGGACCCCCGGGCAACCGAAAACCAAATTACATCAAGTCGAGGGGATATTTACACCAACTATTCCAATCGACATTTTTCCACCTAGATCTATTTCTAAACCAAAAGAAATAGATTATTCCAAAAGAAGGTAGATTTAAACGAAGTTAAATCTACCTTCTTTGATTATTACTTTAGTTTTTAGAATTTTATAAAATAAACTTTATCATTATTAAAACTAATTAATTATTGTAACATTAATTCAAATAATTGTCCAAGGTCCTAGTATTCCACTTATCCACCCAACACTTTCCATCAAAGGTCCACGAACCTACTCCCGAAGTTCCTTTTTCCACTTTTCGTTTCAATATATAATCCCTTCACTCTTCCGTCTACTCTCATCTTCAAATCTCACAACTTATCTTCAATCTTTCTTAACTATGGCGACTTTTCATGAATTAACAGCTCTTGATTTCATCAGACAACACCTTCTTAGTGAATTCGAATCATCAAACTCTGAATCTGATCTATCAGTTTCTGATTATCTCCAGGAACAACCTCTAACTGATTTCTCAATAAACTTCACGGTACCGGAATCCGTTGACAATAGATTCGAAAAATCTCACTCGAATAACAATTCGGAGGAATCAGAGTCCGCTGAGGAGGTGAAGGTACACTACAGAGGAGTAAGACGAAGGCCATGGGGAAAGTACGCTGCGGAGATTCGAGATCCAAAGCGTAACGGTGCGAGAGTGTGGTTGGGGACGTTTGATACAGGTGTTGAAGCCGCTAAGGCGTATGATAAAGCCGCATTTCAGATGCGTGGTTCGAAAGCGATTCTGAATTTTCCTCTAGAGGTTGAGAATTTAAAGGAGGAGATAACTGGAGGAAATGAAGCTTTAATCATAACTTCTAGCAATGGGTGCGGGAAAAGAAAGAGAGATGGGAATGAGATGGAGGTGGTTGTGAAGAAGGAGAGGTTGTTAGAGACGGTTAGTTTGCCGTTAACGCCGTCGAGTTGTATGGCGGGTTGGGATTTTAATTGGGGGAACATGATGTTGTCACCGTTATCTCAGTTTATGGTGATTTGAAAGTTAAAACTTAACACACATTTAGTTGTTTGTTTTTTTATTAGAAGAATCTTATCGAGGTCTTAACGTCAATACCTTGGCCTCATCAGGTATAAGATGAAAGATGTTGAGATCCGTATCGTGTGTCTAATGTTGTAGTGAGAGGTAAACGAGGCATGTGCCTATCATTTATCATGTAGCAAACTTTTCAACGAGTTAACCACTCAAGTAGATACGATGAAACCAACAGGAAAACAAAGTTAATTTAATCCACATCTTAAATGAGCCCGCTCCTCCATTCGACACTTTAACTAATACATTAACGTCTCTCCTCGTAAAACATTAACGTCCCTCTAAGGCTGGAGGGTGTGGGGACGCTCATCATCTATAGCACCCCGGGACGCTATACCTCCACACCCTCGGATTTAAAGGGTGGCGCTATAGGAGGGGCTCCATCATGGTAACGATGGAGAAGGGGCGCTATAGGAGGGGCCCACTTGATTTAAACCAATGAAATCTTTTTTTATTTTTATTTTGTTTAATAGGGAGCTCCATCCACACCATTCAAATTAAAAGGGGCTCCATGGCTGAGGTGGATCCTATGTGGCGCTGACGTGGCCTGATAAAGCCCCTAGAGGCTCTAACCACACCCTCCAGCCTAAGTGCCTAGTGACTAGTATGCCCCGATAGATTGAAGATATTCTTCAACACATATGTTGAGACCATTGTTATTTTCCCGGTTTTCTTATATCACCCTTTGAATATTTATAAGTTATGTGTAATGTGTTAATAGTAAATACGCAAGTTATTGTGATATCTCAATGTTACTTATTAGTTGTGTGAACTGTCATGGTAATGAAAATACCTTAGTTATATAAAAATTTTACAAACTATATATTTATTTTGTTTCTATTATAAAATCTCGTATATTACACGGGTTTATAACCTAGTTAGCTTAATATTTACATATCAAAACAACTATTTTTATTAAGTCGTGAAAGTTGGTCGCAGTTGAGAAGTGTAAAATACTAAAATGACATATAAGGATACACACGTAAAAATTAATTACATGATTATCGTTATTATTAGAAAAGGGTGGTTAAGTAAATACACCCTGATTAAATCGATTCCCAATAGTTAAGATTTTACCAAAATGCCCTCGTACATTGTTTATTTTTCCCTTTCAAAATTAACATATAGGATAACAAAGCCAGAAGGTAACACTACAAAAAAATGCCATCTAGTGGTATACAAAAAAGTGTCACAAGGACCCAAAAAGTGCCACTAAAGTGTAAGTCAATGGAATTCCTTGACAAAACAAAGAGATTACAAAGTCTATAAATAACTATACAGGAGAGAGAATTAAGGAATTAACTAAGGAAAACCAATATTCTAAAATTGATACAATATGCACAATATCTACAAAATCAAGCCAATAATAATGTGGGAATATTATTTGCTAACACGCCCCCACAGTTTGAGCCGTAGAAGACCGGAGGCATAAACTGGATCGAAACCGCTGAAACAAATGTTTGGGAAGGCCTTTAGTAAATATGTCGGCATATTGATAATCGGCAGGGACGTGTAAGACTTTGACGTTGCCAAGGCGAACCTTCTCACGAACAAAATGAATGTCCAGTTCAATATGTTTTGTACGCTGGTGTTGGATTGGATTTTCAGCAAGGTACACAGCCTAGATGTTACCATAATAAACAATTGTAGCTTGGGTAACCGGGACTTGAAGCTCAAGAAGTAAGTTGCGAACCCAACTAATTTCGGCCACTGTATTGGCAACACCCCTGTATTCAGCCTCTGCACGAGATCTGGAGATAGTGGGCTGTCTTTTTGAGGACCATGAAATTAAATTTGTACCCATATAGACACAATAACCTGATGTGGAGCGACGCGAGTCAGGACACCCCGCCCAATCCGCATCCGAGTAAGCTACTAACTTAGTGGACGGTGAGGGTGTTGTTGATACATATTATGTGGATACGGCTCGGCTCGGCTCGGTTCGACTCGGTTCGACTCAACTACGAAGTGAAGGCCTTAGTCAAGACATCCTCCTGTCTTGACTCGGTATGCTAGTTACTTCGTAACGCTTGATGTAAATGCAACTGCGTGTGTGCAGTTTGCATCTTAGATTATATTTATGTGTTTGTCTGTTTAGTGTTTGGCCCAACATGTGAAGAAGTCCTCCATGATGAAGTCCAAGCCCAAGCCCAAGTCCAGGCCCACCTTGTTGGCGAAATCCCTTTTAGGTGAAATCCCCTTGTGATGAAATCCCTTTGTGATGAAATCCCCTTGTGATGAAATCCCATTGTGACGAAATCACTGGATTTCGTCAATGATGATGGATTTCGTCAATGTGATTTCGTGGGCCACTTGATTTCGTCATGGCTTCACTATATAAACACAGATAACAGACAAAAACACTTAGAGCACAGAACGAAGTCTGAATAGATTTCTGAGAGAACACACTGTAAACACACACACACACTGAGAGTTTATGAGAGCATCTTGTAAACATTGCTTTGTAACCGTTTTCTAGATTAATACATTGGAGTGTTAATCGGTAAATCCTGTGTTTTACGTGTTCGTAACTTGGTTTAACTTACCCGTTTGGATTCCGCACTCATGGGTTTGTCGGAAAACAGGAATAGAGGTTTAACTCGATCCTCCGGGTGGACCTACAATTGGTATCAGAGCATTGGCTCGATTCCTTGTTAAAACCAAGTAGATTTTCATGTGTTTCTAGATTTGTTCTTGATTTTTGAAACGGAAAGTTTGTATTTTCAGAAAAATCAGGTTTAAATCTTTGAAAATCTTGTGTTTTTGCTGATTGTTCTTATAAAAATCTTGTCAGTTTTCATTTATACATGTTAAGAAAGGATTTTTATTGAACATTTACGCAAAAATTGTACTCGGAAAATTTTCGGTGGCTGGAAAACTCATCGTTTCATCAGAATATTCATCAAGTTCATAAGAGTATTCAAAGTGTTCTTCATATATATATGTTTGATCTTTGTTTGATGAAATTTCGATTTGTTATTGATTATATTATTATTGTTTGAAATACTTGGCTGTGAAATGATTATGTTTGTTGAATATTGAGTCCTAAAGTAGTGTGCAACATGGTTGTTTGAAAAAGAAGTCTTGTTGTCAGAAGATAAGAAGATAAGATTTGATTTTATTTTGTGAAAATATCTTCAGGTTGTACACTTTAGTCAACGAAAACACCTCATTCTGGACGAAATCAGTGCTGGACGAAAATCAGTGCTGGTCGAAATCACCAATCACATATCTTGGACGAAATCAGTGCTGGACGAAATCACAGCGACGAAATCACCCCCATTTTCGTCATAAAAGGCACATCAGCGACGAAAACAACCCCTGGTTTCGTCAAAGGCACATTAGCGACGAAAACAACCCCTGATTTCGTCATAAAAGGCACATCAGCGACGAAAACAACCCCTGATTTCGTCAAAGGCACATCAGCGACGAAATCACCCTTTCAGCGACGAAATCAAACATATCAGCGACGAAAACCCCTATTTTCATCACATATCTTTTCATTTTATTAACAGAAGCTTTTTAAAACATTCTTAACTGTTTGATTTGTGTGATTTATTCAGGTAGGGGAAGGTTCTATGCAGAACAATAAATATTGTGAGAACACTCAGAACAAAATGAATCATTCATTTTTTCAATCATAAAAACCTACAAAGTAAATGAAAATGTTATAAATATAAGATTTATTGTTTCTGACACTAGAATTTAAAACAAAATATGAAAAATCTCCAGTTTCTAAATAACCTACACATATGTAGGTTATGTGTAGGCTAAATTACCTACATGTATGTAGACTATGTGTACGGAAAAATATATGATTTTTTATGTATGTATAATACACATATGAATGTAAGAAACATAAAATTTAAGAAATATGAACCTTAAATACCAAAATTTAGTGATTTAGAGTTGTTCTTTTTGTTCTCGCAATAATTAGTGTTCTGTAATGATCCTTATCCTATTCAGGTATTTGTCATTAAATATTCACAATGAATCCGGATTGGTGGAGTACTCCGTCAACTGCAGAGAGCAAGTATATAAATACGAGTTTATCTCCATCATGGGCCGAATATCCCACACCGTCAAATAAAACGTATACGAGAAAGGACTTAGCAACCAATTTGTATGGAAATCCATTACCACCAGTTGCTTCAAATGCTCCACTTCAAAAGGCGTTTTGTCACAAGCACAGATTTGTATGGCAATCCGATACAAGTTCCTGTAAAGCCAGCTCCAACCACAGACTTGTATGGAAATCCACTACCACCAGTTGGCTCACAGCGCCATCATTCTACTGTAGCACCATCATCTCTTGATCCAAGGAACTGTAGTCAAACAAAAACGGCGTTTTATGCCAAAATTGTCAAAGATGCCAGCAATGGTGAATCATCGCGAAACGATGACAGTTCTGAACATGACAGTAGTTCAGTTGAAGATGTTTCAACTTCACTTGAAGATGTTACAACTTCAAGTTCAAGTTCAAGCGAGGATGGATCTGAATGTAAATCATCAAGGGAGGTTGTTGATTCTGATGCAGATAGGTCAACATCTGAGAGTGATTCCAGTCAGGTACATGTCGATGAATCAAAATATGATAGTTGTGATATGTGTGTTGGATTAAATGTTAAATTGTCTAATTTGCAAAGCAAATATGACGATTTGCAAAACAAATATGATGTGACATTTATCCACAATCAACATTTGATCGTGGATCTTTCGAAATGCACAGAGGCCAACATGTTTCGTGAAAATTATGAAAAGGAATTTAAGAAGATAATTGAAACATTAAAAAAGGATAAGACCGAGCTAACGAAAATGGTCTCAAGAAAACAAACTGAAATAAACCTTTACATCAATCGTCTTGAGATCATGCAAAAAGAGTTAGCCTGTGCTAAGTGTGAAACTGAGGCGATCCAGCTTAAGCTGAATAGTTATTCAAACTCTAGGTATGTGCTGGATCACATCATTGACATACAGAAAAAGAAAAATGATGTCACGTGCATAGGTTATAAGAAATGTCCACCACCTATTAAACACGATTATTCTTCGATGCCTGATGAGGAAAATAAACCTCATTTTGAGCCCTCAGTTTCATTGAGCCTTGAGGAATTCACATTTGGGCTAGGTTACAAAAAGGAAGTATCCTCAGATTCGGATGAATCAGCAGATTTGAAAGTGTCAACAGCTGAACGAAATCAGGATCCTCCAGTCATTGTTGAGGATGCTGATTCGTCAGATGATGAATCCGAGGATACTAATTCTGAACAGTCAGAAACGGTAAAAAAAGAGGAAAACATACCTCTCGAAAATTACATTCTTTGTGATCCACCTGCAAAACCGTTTGTGACTACTACAGCCAAGTCTGTTGAATCCTCATCTGGAAGCTGTGAAAGCGTGAACTTGCTTTACACGTTGATTGGATCTGATAAAATATATTCAGACAAGGATTTCCCTATAAAAAATGTCAATCAATCTTTGATTGATAAAGTTTTCGAAGATTCTACCAGTAAGTTTTGGGAAAGTCGAGCCCAGGAGTTGTAGTAACTCAGTGTGCTCCTATCCCAAAATCCGAAGTTAGAAAGAGATATGGGAATCAAAAATTGCAACCACAAAACAATCAACGAAAGCAAAATCACGCTGCCCAAGGAAAGGGAAAAGGCAAACAGAGCCAAAACAAGAAAAAGATTCAGAAGGTGAACTTCGTGAAATCCAGAGGGACTGATAAAATTGAAACTTTTGAAAACAAATCCAACACGAATTTTGTTAAACAAGTTAAAATGTTGAAAAGAAACAGTCAAAACAATTACACACAACACACAAATGGTTGTGATGTAGGACCAAGTACCTCAAGATCACGAAGTTCATCATCAAGCTCTTACAGTTATGATACTCCGAGGTTTGTTAAGCGAAGATCATGTTTTGAATGCGGTGAGTACGGGCACATTGTCAGAAACTGCCCATATCTCACGAAAGGAAAGGCAAAGGTTGAACCCCCCCTGTGGTAACAAATACCATAAAAGATCTGTTTCACCAAAACATGACCCTCGTCTTGTTAAACAACAAGAAGTGAAACAGATAAAGAAACAACGGAAAAATGTTGAAAAGGTTTTGAAACCAGAGGTTGTCCAAACAAAATCTGTTGAATCAAA
The DNA here is from genome assembly GCA_030545235.1 of Helianthus tuberosus. Taxonomy (NCBI): domain Eukaryota; kingdom Viridiplantae; phylum Streptophyta; class Magnoliopsida; order Asterales; family Asteraceae; genus Helianthus; species Helianthus tuberosus. The sequence continues at coordinate 146,114,054 of CM060414.1, read as the reverse complement.
TGTTAAACATGAAAAACAAAAACAGATTTGGAAACCAAAATCGGAAATTGTTTCAGGGGGAGCTACAACAATTCCGAATCATCGGGAAATGGATGTCACAATTCTCGATGATGACGGACGACCCAAGTCTGTGAAGGCTTGGGTCCCCCTCTCCAACTAATCTCTAAATGAGTGTGCAGGATGTTCCAGGGGGAACTATTGATAGTCTTAGGTTTGTTGATAGTGGAGCGTCCATGCACAAGATCGGCGACATAAGGCTCCGAAATATTGTTACATCTAGGAGAATATTGTTGCCATTGATGGAGAGAGATAGAAAAAGAAAAGAAGAATATGTTGGTGAAAGAATGTGGTTGAATGAAGTTGAAAAATTCGACAAGATGAAAAATGTGCCAAAATTTGGTTGTTATGGTTTTTGATCGGGTCAACAGGATAGATTCCAATGAAATGTACGCGTCTGCAGCATGTCTGAAGCTTTTCGAAGCTTCATGGATTTTTCTTCCACAAGAAGTTCAAAGTCCACAAGATGAACGTGCAGTGTACTTTTCTCTACGGTGTGATTGAAGAAAATATGTTTGTTGAACAAACCAACCGGGTGTGCGGATGCCTTGACGTGGATTGACCAACCGCACACTACTTCTTAAAGAGAAAGACAAAGACCTTCGCTGGTGCAATGTGTAAGGCCAGCCGGACCCAGAGGTTTATGATCTTGTTGCTGTGAAGAGATTTCTCAGTAGCTACAAAATCGACTTTGAAGTCCACAACGGGTGGATATCCAGTTTAGGAGAGCACTCAGATTCCTGGAAATGCACGAAGCAGTTGCGGGATACGGTTTTAAATTTCTAATCTCTCTTATTCTTGTCGATATTTAAGCTGCTTTATGAATTATTGTCACACCCCTATTTTCCACGTGTCACCGGTGGGCCTGGTGGGGGTATAGTGACGTAGTTGGTATCATCATAGACAAACAACACAATATATAAATGCACAGCGGAAGCAAAGATAGATTCATTTCAACTTTAATAAAGTGTAATATTAAATATCACGAATAGTTGAAACGGATCCACAGGCGGATCAAAATAAAAGAAGATATTGTTCAACAGTTTATTTGACATCCAAGCTTGCGAGACTTATTGTGGACGCTTAGAAGACAGCCAGCCTAGTACGAGTAGTACCTGCACTTAACCTTTTGGAAAAATACGTCAGTTTACACTGGTAAATACAATTTAACTGACTCATTTTGAAAAGGTTTGAAAATTGATTTGAATGCACGTGGCACAAAACATTTTATAACTTGGGATAATTATGTGAAAATAATCTTGTAAGGGATTTACATGTTACTTATGCGTTCAGTAGCCCGATCCGTAGACCGGGTTAAAGATTAATAGACACACCACAATATTGAGTTATGCACTGAAAGGTGTACGCCTACACCCCGTGCTCAGGTCGTGGCCATCTCGTAAGATGATGCCAAGGATATCCGGGACATGGTCATTAACCCCCCAAAGGCTTTAAGCAAACAAAACACATTCAAAACATAGCATATCAATAAATGTAACCTCTATTCGATTAAAGAATTCAATACCGGACCAAGCGGTATTTTATATACCGTACCTCAAGCCCGTATAGGGAAAATAAGTTAAAAGTATTTACCTTTGTAAGTATAAATCTCAATTAGCGAGTGAAGGTAGCTTTTACTGGTTCTTCTATTCTGGAACAAAGGTTTATAATAACCTATTAGATTTCTAACGGGTCTTTATTTAAGCCTAAGCTTAGACCGGTTAGTTTTATGGACGATACGGTTCAAACGCACGATTAAGCGAAGACCGGATAGAATGTGATTTAGACCCGACAAGTTTGAAGACTTGTATAATATGGGTATACTAAATACATTCTGGATTTTGAGACAAAAATGATAATGTTTGACCCGTTTCGGTCAATTTATGCAAACTAGTTACATAAACCGAACCGAACGCGAAAAGGGCGTTACGGGCAACCAAAAGAGTCATATGCAAGTTCCCTGATTTAATATGCCTTAATTATGTTATAATATCAGTAAGATATCTTCTATTATGCCCCAAACGAATTTAAACTCAATTTACGCCTCATAAGGGCATTTTGGTCATTTAAATGATTATAAAAGAGTTTAATTGGAAATCTGAGTTACAGGTCTGATTTATACAGTAAATATACTTAATTTAACATGTTATAACAGTAGGTTATGACCCATATGTGAAACTTATCATTTAAAACCAAACTATGCTCCTTAGGGGTATTTTGGTAATTTCACAAGGGCTAAAAAGGTCAAAACTGAAAACCTGAGTTCAAAAACTTTTACTTACTGTTATTATCTCAAAATATACTAAAAACATCAGTAGGTATCAACCTTATATGTTTAATATGGTTATAGTACATACTATGCGTTAAAAACGCTTAAAAAGGCGATTTGGAGCCATTTCCGGGTTTTTAAAAGAAAGCTGGTATTTTTATAATTCCAGAAGGCTCAAAATATTTTATTTAACAAATGAAATCAGTAGAAAAAGGTTTGGGGTCAAAAGGATTTGTAAAACTCATTTTATGGCTTAAAAGGGTAAAACCGTCATAAACCGAATCAAACCTAGAGACCTATGTTATGCTCAGCCAAAAATTAAATAAAAACCTTCAAAAATCCCAAAATATTATATTACATCAGTGGGTAAAAAGTTTGATATCAAAAAGTGGGTTTAAATAGGGTATTCGCTAATTACGCCATTTAATTAACATAAAGCTTTCAAATTACGCTAATGAGCATAACTCTTAATCTAGACCTCAAACTGATATCAAATTTTAGGTGCAAGTTTATAAATTAGTAACTAATGTTTCTACTCTTTCACTTTTTCAAAAATCACGTTTTATAGTCAAAAGGGCATAATAGTCAACTTTTAAGCATTAATCGGAAACATGCATATGAATCGGATAAGTATTGAACCAAGTTGTATAATCTAAGAGAGTTATACTTATATGAAACCTGGTCCAAAATAAGCTCTAAGGCAGATCTTAAACATGCATAAACGGGTCAGAACTGAAAGTCAAAGCAAAAGTCAATTTATGCGACTTTCGGTTCCGATCCGGGTTTAAACTGAAAATTGTCAAGTTGAACATGTTGAGACATGTTCTTACATTAATTACCATGTTATATTAATGATCAAACAGGTTGCATGTACCCTACATTGCTAATTATGCTTAAATTTGAAAATACACATTCTGTTGACTTTTTAAAGCAAGCTTTGACTCGACAATTAGCATAGTTAGAGTGGGAATCTGAAAGTACCCTTTTAAGGGTTTGTTACCCACATAAATACCTACTTGTAGGTACTTTCAATTCGAGAAATGACTGAGCAAATTTCATTTAATCTCGAAGTCAAACTTAATTTATGACGGTTTAACTTTTGGTTAATTAACTAAGCTAGAACGAATTAGAAGGGGTTAGGAATACTTACAAGAGTCCTAATTAAGATTAGAGAGCACTAGAAAGCCTGAGGTTGATCAGAGAAGCTCCAGAAGTGGTCTTGTGAATTTTTGTAAATGCAAGTGTTGAATGTTGCAACTTCAATGATCTTATATATGCATTTTGATTGCATAAGATGGTGCCACAAGAGTCTACTGATGTTGTAAGATGTGTCCAAGTGCCCCTCTATGCATGTAAAACCATTGGAGAGCCCCAGGTATCAGACAACAGCTGTTAAACATCGAATTCAGACCTGAAAAACTGACATCTGCGAGTTTCTGTCGCTGGCAGGTCGTAGGCGGGCCGCGAGACCCCTTACGCGGGCCGCGTACAAGTTGGCAACCAGCCAAACAAGTTTTCATGAATTGCAATTCAGTCCTTGGTCCTTTGTAACGTGGTTTTGGCTATTTATCTTGCACTCTTGACCCTCAAACTTGATTTTTAAGGGCCTTAGGACATCTACAAACTTGGGTAGGTCCTTGGTTAACTTTGTGCTTACCCGAAAAGTCATGAATTTTAACGTTAACGCATTTAACCCTTCGTGCACGGTTTTGATCATAACTTTCTCATACGATAAAGAAACTTTATGAAATTTTTATCACATATTCTAGTGAGTATATTTTATCATTACAAAGCTTCGGGTTTGCCAAAAGGTCACTCAGGGGTATACTTTCAACATGTTGACACATTTAGCCCCTGTAGTTTGTAATTCCTCACTTTCTTTCATTTTCCGCTTTGTATGATCCATGATTTAATCGTTTAAGATTATAAACACCATGTAGGGTTATTGTAGAGCCTATTTATCCATTGTTGACACTTTGGACCCTTGTATTCACACAGTTTCACTGTTTGTCAACTTTAGTCCCTCTTAAGTACTTTTTCACATATTCAAAGCCTATGACACGTGTCAATACATTATTGGACGTAAATTTTTGAGGTGTTACAATTATAATCATGTGCAGCATTCAAAGACCAAACACATCGAAATTAAGTATCACTTCATACGTGATTGCTTTGATAAAAGGCTAATCGATGTTGTTAAGGTCCATACCGATGACCAATGTGCCGACCTTTTTACCAAAGCATTTGATAAATCAAGATTTGACTTTTTATTATTGGTAAACGACATTAAGGTCAAGCAAGAGTAATCCGCATCGGAAAATCGTTTTTGTAAATATCTTTGTGTTTTTAAAATTATTGTAAGTTTGTTGATTTTAGGGGGAGTAAATCCAAAATTTGAAAATTCAAAAACATCAAAAAATTTCAAAACTCAAAAACAATAGAAAAACAAAAATGAGTTTCCTGGCGAGCAAAAGAGAAAATGATAGTACATCAGTGGTCTGTTTAAACCTCTTTAAACTAAAATGCAAAATGAAAAATGTTAAGCAGCTCTATATAAGATGTATCGGTAGGCTCACAATCATCTTAAAGTGTGCAGGGTGATATAAACCTAAACCGACTGAAGACCAGGTGGGAACCACTCATTGGCATATGGTCTTAGTACCGAAATTTCGTTTGAGAGATTGCTGAGGTTCTGAGATATGTGGTCCTTATGCTGTTTATCATCTGGGTATCATGGTTGTATCTTTTACCGAAATATAACGGAGACGAAGTCTAGATCTTCCATGATATAATACAAACGTGTACATACTGCATACCACCTCAATAAGTGATCAACAATCACATGTCCCACAAAATAAGTGATAATATATCACATTTATCCGGGAGTTAAGTTCATCTCTTTGCTGTACGAAAGTACTGACATGTTCACGGACTTGCTCATGTGCCCTTCATGCATCTGAAAATCAAGTTCTTCATCAATAAGTGATTCTATCACATAGGGCTTGTTTTCATTCAAAATAAGTGAGTTTCTCACATCTTTTTATACGGTCAAACAGATGATAAATGGTATACTCACCAGTAAGATGAACTCTCGTGCATACCTTGATACGGGAATGTGTCGTGATGTGGAACACCGGTCGGTAAGTATAAATCATACCTTAACGTATCCCCTCGCCATGATTACATCTGATAAGTTGAGTTTATATGGATAACAATACCGATAATCATTATAGGATGTTTATCAACATGTTAACAAAAAGAACAACAAGAGTGTTTTGGCATAACCATACACTGATATGATTCTCTTACCCTCGAAACTCGCAAAAAGAATGTTTGTATATATTTACTTTTCTTAGTTTCTACAACTCTGTATATATTTATTTACTGCTTTCAGTCTTTAAGTTTGAAATATTCAAAATGCCAAAAAGATTTTAGGTGTGTTTTAATATAAACTTTATAAAAGTCAAAAAGATTTTATTTCTGCTTTAGTTTTGATTAACCGATGTTGGAACTCGAATCTTCGTTACCTGAAATCTGATAAAAACCAAAACGACTGAATCTTCATAAATGGTCAGAGTTTGCAAGTTTTGAAAGTTAATAATCAAAATTGAAAAATCTGTTAACTTTTCAAACCAAATTGTCGGACGGTAGTTGAATGAAAATTGGTCTCATATGTGTCGTTTGTTTATGTTAACTATATTCCAAGCAGTTGTTCTCATTATGCGTTTAGCTTTCTTGCATGTGCAGATGCTAAAGGCGAAGAGAACGTGTTCGATGACAAGCTTCGGAATGAAGACACGACATGAAGGCACTCAAATGATAAAGATGATCGAGTTGCCGCTGATCAATCATCAACACCACAAGGATCTCAAGTTTTGAAAATCAAAAGATTCACAAGCATAATCAAAGGGGGAGTTTATTGATACACTTCCTAGATAAAAGAGGGAGTTTGTTATTACACTTTCTACGTGCAACACGTGAAGTCTTTGAAGATCGTTTCCGAAAATGAAAGAACCATCAAGAGATGGAGAACGAGATTACGAACCTCGCGAGCAGCATCCAAGGGGGAGTTTGTTGATACATATTATGTGGATACGGCTCGGCTCGGTTCGACTCGACTACGAAGTGAAGGCCTTAGTCAAGACATCCTCCTGTCTTGACTCGGTATGCTAGTTACTTCGTAACGCTTGATGTAAATGCAACTGCGTGTGTGCAGTTTGCATCTTAGATTATATTTATGTGTTTATCTGTTTAGTGTTTGGCCCAACATGTGAAGAAGTCCTCCATGATGAAGTCCAAGCCCAAGCCCAATTCCAGGCCCACCTTGTTGGCAAAATCCCTTTTAGGTGAAATCCCCTTGTGATGAAATCCCTTTGTGATGAAATCCCCTTGTGATGAAATCCCCTTGTGATGAAATCCCTTTGTGACGAAATCACTGGATTTCGTCAATGATGATGGATTTCGTCAATGTGATTTCGTGGGCCACTTGATTTCGTCATGGCTTCACTATATAAACACAGACCGCAGACAGAAACACTTAGAGCACAGAACGAAGTCTGAATAGATTTCTGAGAGAACACACTGTAAACACACACACACTGAGAGTTTATGAGAGCATCTTGTAAACATTGCTTTGTAACCGTTTTCTAGATTAATACATTGGAGTGTTAATCGGTGAATCCTGTGTTTTACGTGCTCGTAACTTGGTTTAACTTACCCGTTTGGATTCCGCAATCACGGGTTTGTCGAAAAACAGGAATAGAGGTTTAACTTGATCCTCCGGGTGGACCTACAGGTGTAATATGCAATCCCTGAGTAAGTGTACCCTTAATATACCGAAGGATGCGTTTGAGAAACTGGAAGTGTGGCTCCCGGGGTGCATGCATGAAGAGGCAAACCTGCTGGACTGCATATGAAATATCTGGGCGAGTGATGGTGAGATATTGAAGTGCCCCTGCCAGACTTCGGTATAAAGCACCATCAGAAAACTCGTTGCCAGAAGTGGAACTCAGTTTTGAACCAACCTCAACAGGAGTACTAACAGGTTTGCAGTTTGACATGTTAGCCCATGACAAAATTTCTGCAGCATATGTGGACTGAGAAAGGAACAAACCACCAGATTGTTGTTGAACCGAAATACAAGGAAAATGATGTAACGAACCAAGATCCGTCATCCTGAATTCTGCAGTTAAAGATGTGATAACCTGCTGTAATAGAGTGTTGCTAGATGCAGTGAGAATTATATCGTCAACATATAATAGTAAATATGCAATCTGATCACCCTTTCTATAAATAAAAAGAGAAGTATCACACACACACTACTCTTGAAACCACACTTGAGTAGGTAACCGGAAAACCGTTGATACCAAGCCCGAGGGGCCTGCTTAAGGCCATAGAGGGACTTGTTAAGTTTGCATACAAACTTCGGGTGGGAAGTAGACGTAAACCCTGGTGGTTGAAACATATACACCGTTTCCTTCAAGTGGCCGTGCAGGAAAGCATTTTTAACATCAAGCTGATTAATGGACCAACCTTTTGAGACAGCTAAGCTGAGGACAGTTCGAATGGTAGTAGGTTTAACCACTGGGCTAAACATCTCATCACAATCAATACCCACGGTTTGACTCTTACCGTTTGCCACGAGTCAAGCTTTGTGTCGTTCGAGAGATCCATCCACATTAAACTTATGCTTCAAGAACCACATACAACGGATGATAGGTGCATTTGCGGGCCTCGGTACAAGTTCCCACATGTGATTTTCCAATAGAGCTTCATACTCATTAGCCATGGCACGTTTCCAGTTCGGGTCGGATAGAGCAGCAAGGTGAGATTTAGGAAGCGGAGAGATGGTCGGAGATGATGCGGTATGAAGAGAATAGGGAGTGCGGGGTTTGAATATACCCGATTGAGATCGGGTTTGCATAGGATGAGTGGGAGCGGGTATAGGTTGTGATTCGGGTGGCTGAGGTGGGTCGGGTAGGAGTGGGCCAGTGCTGGACGGTGGAAAGTGCTGAAATTTGGGTGGGCTAGATGTGGGGAAAGGTGGAAGTGGGCCAGAAGTTGACTGTGATGGGCCGGGAGTAGAGTTGGAGGGGATTGGGCTGGTGTGCGAAGGTGGTAGGCCAGAAGAGAAAGAAGAGGGATTGTGGGGAGTTGGGTCAGTGATATTTGGTGAGGGGTTAGTGAAGGATTGTGGGTTGGTGAAAATGAGAGGGGAGGGATCCAGGAAGGTGTGAGAAGGTCCGGGTTTGGATGGATTAGCAAAGGGGAAATCATCCTCTGCAAAAGTGACATGACGCGAAAAATATGTTTTCCCAGTGGACACGTCAAGGCACCTATAACCACGAAAGTTCGTTGGGTATCCGAGGAATACACAGGCAACGGACCGGTGAGTGAGTTTATGTGGTCGAGTAGAGGAGGTGTTCGGGTAACATAAACAACCAAACACGCGAAGGTTGACGGAGGTAAAGAAGAGATAACGGAGCGGTGTTATTATGAAGTTTGGTGGGTAGGATGTTGTGAAGATATGAAGCCGTGTGAAGTGCCTCCACCCAAAAATTAGAGGGAAGAGAGGCATGAGTGAGGAGAGTAAACATGATTTCATTTAAACGGCGAATCATACGTTCGGCTTTGCCATTTTGTTGTGACGTGTGAGGGCACGAGAAACGGAATTGAATGCCGTGCTTAGTAGCAAAATTTTTAAAGTTTGTGTTATCAAACTCCCCCCCCCCCCATGTCACATTGAAATGTTTGAATTGGCAAGCGAAATTGTGTGGCAACAAATTGATGGAAATGAGTAAATTTAGAAAATGTTTCCGATTTAAATTTTAAGGGATAAACCCAAGTGTATTGGGTAAAGTCGTCCGTTATGACCATATAATATTTGTATCCTGCATGACTAATAATGGGGGAGGTCCACGAATCACAGTGTAACATAGCAAAAGGCATTAAAGTACGGGATACAGAATCGGAAAACGACAATTTCTTGTGTTTAGATAACTGACAAGAGTGACAGGAAAAAGGAAATTTTTGTTTATTGCATGAAATAAAATGCTTGGACCGCAGCGACTCCATGACTTGTTGACCCGGATGTCCAAGTCGATGATGCCAACGAGGAGAATCTACGGACGAGACAAAACAAGCAGTAGCGGAAGCAGGAGGGGTGAGCGGATAGAGATCACTTGAACTGTTGTGACGACTCAGGATCGTGCCATCCTTGAAATCCTTCACAGAAAATCCAAACGGGTCAAACTCAATAGATGTATTATTATCAATGTTGAATTGGCGGACAGAAATTAAAATTTTGACAATGTTTGGATTAAAAAGAACCGATTTTAAATGTAGGGGTTTGGAGGAAATATTTAAGGTGGAAGAACCCGAACCCAATACTGGAACCCGATTACCATTACCAACGATTATTGACTCTATTGGAGCAGACGTAGAAAAATTATCGAGTGTATTCTTATTAAAAGTGACATGAGACGAAGCACCTGTATCAAAGTTCCAGTCATCGTTGTCGTGGTGAAGAGAAAGTGCTTCAACTGCGCTAGCTAACTGAGTCTGTTGAAGCGGGTCAACTGCAGCAATGTGGGCCTGGGCCGAGCGCTGTCCGGAGTTGCTGCCAGGTGTGGAGTAGGGCCTGGGTTGCCATTGTGGAGCCCAACCGTAAGAGGGGTAAGGGCAGGGTGGCGGGGTCCAAAATGGAGGGGCCCAATAAGGAGGAAAGTAAGGTTGCTGGGCCATGTTCGAACGGTTTTTGGACTGGGGTTGGGACCGGCTGTTGTTGTTGGCATTTCGGTTGGACCGCTGATTGTTCCTATTCGAGCGGCTGCGAGAAATGGGTTGGGAAGAGTGATTGTTGGTGGGGTTTTCACGGCTGGGATTGTTAGGAGATGGGTTGGAGATGGCAGCAGCAATAACCGGGGTGTTGTGGAGAGCTTCTCTGGCGGCAAGGCGACGGGCTACGGATTGTAGTTGGTCCACAGCGTCCTCCCATGCGGGAAGTGAGTTGTTGAGGATGGTGCCAATGATGTCGTATTCCCGTGGTAAACCGCTGACAAGATAGAGAACCCGTTGATTGTTAGTGACGGGTATATCGACGGCGACCAGTTGGTCACACAATTCACGAATCCGTTGGCAGTATGCTTCAAGCGATGGCATGGATGCAAGTTTGAGGTTAGTCAGTTCTTGTTGAAGTGCCTGAGCATGAGAGCCTTTGTTGTTGACGAAGAGACGCTTGACCCGCTGCCAGGCCTCGTAGGCTGTGGACTCAGCGGTCAAGACTCGGGCAAGGAGATCATCGGATAGGGTACCGTAGATCCACTGGAGTACAATCGCGTCTATTTTCTTCCACGGAGGATATTCTTGAGATTTTTTGTCGGGTGACGGCGTGCCGTCAATGTGACTAAGGACTTCGTAGCCTGTGGCGTGAAGCATAAAAAGGTTGACCCATGAGGAGTAAGAAACTTTTACGCCGTCTAGGATACGAACCTTTTGGTGGATGTTTGTAACTGTATACACGGGATGAAGGGTTTGGGTGTTGGTGCCGGGTTGTGATGTGCTGTCTTTGTCGCCCATTGATCAACCAGAATGTAATGAAGAAAAAAAAAATAGGGTCTGCTGGGAAGGATGGTGGGAGAGGTGATCGAAACCAACCTCTGGGAATGATACCATGTAAGTCAATGGAATTCCTTGACAAAACAAAGAGATTACAAAGTCTATAAATAACTATACAGGAGAGAGAATTAAGGAACTAACTAAGGAAAACTAATATTCTAAAATTGATACAATATCAATATGCACAATATCTACAAAATCAAGCCAATAATATTGTGGGAATATTATTTGCTAACATGAAGATCCCTTAAAGAATGAGGGGCACACATAAAAAGTGCCACTAGAAGAGGTGTCACTAAAGCCTTTAAGTGGCACTTTTTAGTATGCCACTACAAACTTTTAAGTTTTTAGTGACACTTTTTTTTGCCACAAAATTTATATCAAAAAGCTTTTGTGGCACAAATTTGTATCACTAAAAATTATTTTTAGTGGCATATGATTTTTGCCATAAAATAACATCAAATTAAATGTCACTAGTAATGTTTATCATATTAATTTTTATTGATTAAAGTCAATATTCATTTATAGTATAAAACGAAAATAAAATTATAAAATGCAGAAATCATAATATCATTATTTCTATTAAAATTTTAATCACCTTCCAAACATATTTAAAATGTCTACAAACACGGTGCTGAACAATTCAATTATTAAGTTACAGAAATCCTTTCTTCACAACCATTTTCCGATTCACCTTCAATAGAAGCAAGCGCGCCTTTAAGGCCATGGGGTATGGGGCGGGAGTTTGGGCGTGGGTTGGGGTAAAACGCCCAAGCCACCACCCCGGGGGCTTGGGTTGGGGCTTGGGTTTGGGCGTGGCCCCTTTGGCGTGGGTTTGAAGCCGGGCGTGGGGCGGGCTAGCAAGGTGACATGGCAGGCTCTCAATGGCCATGTGTCAACTCATGCCCCCAAAACCCAAGCCCCACCATACCCCATGGGCGTGGGTTTTTTTCCCATTCCACGTGTCAACAAATGCCCCAACCCATGCCCCAACCCAAGCCCACCATACCCCACGGTGTAACATGTTTCACACTCCAACAAACACCATGTCTCTTGATTAAACATGCTTCACACTCCAACAAACACCATGTCTAAGTTGTTATATCACTTGCAATGTATCTTCAAAGAAACTATATAACTTCTCACCAAGCATTATCCCGTTGTTTTCCACATCCAAACTTTATTGGTGATAACTTTTGCCATTCCCAACTCCTCCTTCAACTGAGCCTTGGAACCTCCCATCCCTAACAAAATAAATACCATTATGAAAATTATGAAACTTTCATACTAGAGGAAAAAAACCCACAAATGTAAAGTGTAACTTGGGCAAATTACCATATGTATAGCAATTGCCCTCATTGTCACTATCATGTGGAGGTTCCTCATTACCACTTGATCCATCAGCCAAATCTTTGATTTCCATGATTAAACTAGAAAAATTTATTAAAAGTTCTCACTAAAACTTCAGAGCAAGTAACCAGGTTCACAACTTACAATCTATAAAGTGATCAGGTATTGTGATACGCATCGATGAAATTGCTACAAGTTGTATAAAGTAGACATGCATTGTAATCTGTTAGTGTGTAGATCGCAACTAGATTAACAGGCTCAGTCTAAACAAACATTGAAAAAACAAAATAAATTAGTATGCAGGAACATATGTGCCTTATTTATCAAGATCTCTGCACTTAGCTAAATGTTAAGTAAACATTCTAATATATAATATTTCAGTAAACTTAAACGAGCTCGAGCCCAAGCCTAAACGAGCCAACTATATATATAATTTTTCATTTAAATACTAAATATATTTTTAAGTAATAATAATTACTATATATAAAATTATGAAAAAGTAACTACATTATTATTAAAAAAATAATTATAATTAAAATAAATCATTTATTAAATAATTAACGAGTCGAGCCTGAGCCGAGCTCTAGCTTGAAAAACTACTTACAAGCCGAGCTCGAGCTTTAGAAACAATGCTCGAATCAAGCCAAGCTCGAGCTGTGTTTTCATAAGTTAAATGAGCATGAGCCCGTGCCTAGTCGAGCTCGGGATCGGTCGGTTCGGTTCGTTTACACCCCTAAACTTGGCATACTTTGTGAATCATGGTTTCATTAAGATCACATAACCAATTTTGTGAATCTTAGCCCAATTAATCACATAAACATACTTACGATTTTTGAAAATTAAACGACCACATATTCTCATATTCTCGACAATGATTCATTATATGCATTCATTATAGGCCTATAGGTGTAGTATAGTATCATATCTTATCGAATCGAATAATGTAGTATAAGTATCGTATAGGTCCCCCTATAGGTCTTGTCTATGATACATAGGTATTGTCTATGGTACGATACTACATCTATAGTTCTATACGAGGCCTATATGAGACCTATACTATACGATACTACACTTATACGGGACATATACTACACTATACAATATCACACTTATAGGCTTATACGAGGTCAATACGGCACCTATACTACACCTACACGATACGATATTTATCATATAAAAATGATTAATATTGTATAAAAAAGTTTGTAAGAAAAACTTTGTAACACCCCAAAACCTTTATATAAGTGTATATGTTAAATTAAAAGTATTTATAAACATAAAATTGAATTATTTATTATGAACAAAGTTAACAAATGATAAAGAAAAACCTAGATAATAGTTAGGTATTAAAGTGATGTGTTTTAAAAACATTAAGGGCTGAATGTGACATTTTGGAAAGTAGAACTATAAGAAAAACAAGTGCAGAATTGTTATGTATGAGTGTATGTGTTCGTGCGTGACTTAGAGAGAGAGAAGTAAGGAAGGGCAAAACCAAACTAAGACAACAATCTCCAATTCTAACAAATTGAAGGATGAAATTGATGCAATCTTATGCATGTGCCCAAATAAGTGATCATCTATGCTTGTCTAATAAGTGGTATGTCGAAATTCTTGATTTGGTGATTCATAGAAAGTGGGTTTTAACCCAATCATGAGTTCATATAAAAATTTGTGTAATTGTGAGTTAGGATCATACCATAGAACATGAATTATACTTGAAATTGGGTGAATTTATGATTAAAAGTGGAAACCCACTTGAAGTAGGGACATTGTAAAGTGTAGTGATGGATTATGTACAAATTAGTATGATGCTTATGTATGAAGTTACTTACAATGAGTATTTGTTAGATGAAATTTGATTATGAATGAATGTTATATGAAAAGTTGTCGAATTTGATGATCTTGATATGAACTAGTTAGAATATGCATAAGATACTTGTACTTCATGCTTTGTTAGTAGTATGCACACCATGTGTTTAATGAAATGCTTGTGTAATGGTGGTTATGTGATGATGATTATTTCTTATGCATATGATGATACGTGATTCGGATTGGTAATTTGATGGGTGGTTAGCTCACTATGTTAATGAAAATATGAGATAAAAACATGATATTGAAATAATGTTGAATGTGAAATTGTAGGAGTGAAGGAAAAAAGCACGAGGCAATCCGGGTCGCAAGCAACGCAAGGTAAAGGTAAGTTCATATGAACTTCGCTTCATCTTAATGTAATTCATTAAATCAGTTCCATATTAATACTACTAGTTTGTTGGTATTACTTTAAGTATGGTAATATGATACGATGAACAATGAAGAAATAGTTTGTTAGTATGGAATGAACTTGATTACAAATGACTCGTTGTAAACGTGTCAAGTAGAATGAAATGGTTAAAGTATGGACCCGTATGAACGGGTCAAATGAATCGTGGGCTTGTCAATAAAAAGAAGGAACAATAGGATTTCGTAGTTGGTGAGATTATTAAAAGCATGGAATATAAGTAAGAAACATGGTGCAAAACCAAGACCATGATAACAGGTCAAACAAGGGGATAAAGGTTAACTGAAAGTTTAACGTTCAATGAGTTATACTTATAAATGCTTTTGTGTTGTGTTTGATAGGGAAATTGCAATCATGATAATCGTACGCTTGGAACGAACACACCGCATCGCCCTCTATGCGCTTCCGGTTCAAGTTTGATGTTAATGGGTCAAAACATTTACTTTTGGGTTGTATATGCCGTTTTAAATACTTATGATTTTCTTGTGTAATCCAAAACTTGTATTTTGGCATGTTTTAACTAGGTTAATGTCCCTTTACCAATCCTATGTTTTGTGTTCGATTGTATTAAACATGGGACAATTTTGGTTAAACTTTTTGTATTGCGGTATGGAGGTTTAAGTATACTACGTTTTGACCTTCCGATGAAACGGGTGTAACAAACTTACTTTTTTATTTATTTAAAATAGAAAACTTATTTTTTTATAAAACTTTGCTAAAACGATTAATATGGTATAAATGTTTCTAAAAAAACACTTATATACGCCGCATATCGAGGTATACACCGCGTATAGGATCAGTCAGACTAGAACTGACATCAGTTAGACACTGATTTTTATGTAATCATATACGTAACGTATATAAACCCTAAAATATGCAAATAGACACATTGGGTGTGCCAATAGTCTTAATTAACTATTTTAATATTGATTCAAACAATAAAGTGTAAGGTCATGCATGATACATAGTATTCCACTTTATCCATGTAGTCACAGTCACACCTCACCTTCCATCTAGAGTCCATGTACCTGCTACTGAAGCTCCGTTTTCCACTTTTCATGACCTTATATAATCATAACTTCTAGCAGTGGGTGTGGGAAAAGAAGTAGAGATGAGAATGAGATGGTGGTGATTGTGAAGAAAGAGAGGTTGTTAGAGACGGTTAGTTTGCCGTTAACGCCGTCAAGTTGTATGGCGGGTTGGGAGGAGAGTTGGGGGAACATGATGTTGTCGCCGTTATGTCAGTTTATAATGATTTGAGAATTATAACTTGATTGATTTTCAACACACAATTATTTATTTATTTTTTATTAGAAGAATCTTTTCGAGGTCTTAAAGTCAATACCGGTATTGTGGGTCAAGTTATTCTACAAAAACTTCTAATTGTAAGAAGTGTAAGAAAGATTTATAGAGTGACAGGTGTCCAATAACCTAAAACTAAACCCACTACATCACCACCAAAAACCTAAACACCCACCCCACCCAAAAACCTAACCCCCCCCCCCCCAAAAAAAATATATATATATATATATATACCTCACCAAAAAACCCCAAAAAAACCTAACCTCCCACCCCCTAAAAATCTAAAAAAAACCTAACCCCCCACTCCACCCCCCAAAAACCTAAAAAAAACCTAACCCCCTATACCTCACCAAAAAAACCCCCCAAAAAACCTACCCCCCACCCCCCAAAAACCTTAAAAAAAACCTAACCCCCCCCCCCCCCCCCTCAAAAAAAAAAAAAAAAAAACCTAACCCACCCACTCCACCCCCCAAAAACCTAAAAAAAACCTACCCCCCCCCCCCCCCCTCTCCCCAAAAAAAAAAAAACCTAAAAAAAAAAACTAAACACCCACCCCACTCTTCACGTTTTTTGGGTGGGTGATTGGGGGGGGGGGGGGGGGGGGGGGTTTAGGTTTTTTGTGGTGGTGGATGTTTAAGGTTTTTTTTTTTTTTTTTGTAGTGGAGTTTTTTTGTGTAGTGGGTTTTTTTAGGTTATTGGACACTTGTCACTCTATAAATCTTTCTTACACTTCTTACAATTAGGATCCTTTGTATTTGATCCTAATCCCTGGTATTGGAATTTGATTTATTCTTTGTGTTAATGACAAACTTTTTGCTAACATATATTATAGTTTTTTTATGAGTAAATTACAAAAATCGTCCTTTATGTATGTTACTTATTGTAAAGCGTGTCATTTGTCATCAAAAATTACAAAAACGTACTCGATGTTTGCAAAACCTTGCACGTTATGTCCTTTAGCCCTAACTAAGTTAATTTTTATGGTTAAATATAACTAAATAGACCCCATCTAAAGGTAAATTAGTATTTTTACCATATATATTTATATAAAACAATATTAGAAATCTTCAAGATCTAAAATATCTCACCAGATCTCTCCATCCTCCCCATTCTCTCTCTCACACACCCTCCACTATCACCAACACTATCTACACACCATCACTGCCATACCTCCACTATCACCACCGCACCTCCACCACCGTACCTCCATCATCACCACCGAACCTCCACCACCGCACCTCAACTCCTGCTGCAAAACCCCCACCACCGGCGGCCGACCACCACTGCACAATTCCAATCACCGCACCTCCACCACCATCAACACCTCCACCACCGCACCTCTACTCCCGTTGCACAACCCTCACCAACGACGGCCGACCACCGCTGCACAAACCCCACTACCGCACCTCCACCAACGCCCAACGCCCAACGCCCAACCCCCAACCCCCATCCCCCATCCCCAACCCACATATTCTGATTTGAATATGTACAGGTCTGAACACCACCACTAATATTTTAAGCAAGAAAATAACACCACATTTTAGGGCTTCAGTGGAAATCTTGAAGATGGTGAAGAAGATTTATGGGATCGACAATAAAACACATACTGAAGATGGTAAATAAGATTTGTGGGCTTCAATGTCATGGACAATAAAACACATACTGAAGTTGGAGTCGGAATTGTGCTTGAGAAAAGTCATAAAGTCCCTTGCTTGTGGTGTGCTTTGTTTGGCAGCAATAAAAGGAATTCTACTTTTGTTCTTGAAGATCATGGCAAAGGGATTGAGTAAAAGGGTGTTACAGGGGGAGTGGTTATACAGAGAGAGAGAGAGAGAGAGAGAGAGGTGAGAGTTGAGAGAGAGATAAAGGAAATCTAAATTATTTATTATAGCATTTTAGTGTTTAGGGTAAAATGACCAAAATACCCTTATGTGGGGTTCACTTGGTCAAATTTAACTATAAAAACTAACTGTGTTATGGCTAAAGGACGTAACATGTAAGGATTTGCAAACATCAAGTATGTTTTTTATAATTTTTGAAGATAAAGGACACACTTTGCAATAAGTGACATACATAAATGATGAGTTTTGTAATTTGACCTTTTTTATTGATATAAGAAGTTAACATGTATAAAATAGGGCATACAATATATGCACATCATATACAACATATGACCAAAACGAAATAGCACCACTCTAGTCCTCACAACCAAATTTTTAAGCCCATGTGGTATGTGGTCCATAGTACCACTCGTTTGACTTTCCGAACCAATATTAATATATTATTGGCTTTTGATCCGTGATATCTTACATTGAAATACAATGGTAAGAACTTAGGGTGAACGGAGTGGATCGGTAAACACCACGGCAAAGCGGTTTACCGAGCGGTAACACCGCCGCCGTCTGTGTTTACCGCTTGGCAAACATGGATGATCAGTGAACCTTTACCGACTCGGTGAGAGGGAGGGAAAGGGGGAGAGAGAGGGTGTGTGGTGGGGTTCATTTCTTCTCAACCAATCACACATTTTTCTTTTTTTTAAATAGTTTACCTAAACCCTATTAGGTAAACCACCGCCAACATTTTTGAGCATTAGGTAAACAATTTAGGTGAATTGACGTGGCACTGTCTGATTAGGTGAATGGGGAGTTTACCTATTCCAAATAGGTAACCACTCCCTTCACCCTTATGTCCACTATGCGAGTTGCATCTCTTTGGTACACATAAACACGTTAAATTCGTATAAAATGAATATGATATTTTGGTTACATGTAAATCGTAACCACAGAAGATAACACATAAAACCCTTTTTTAACAGCAAATGTTACCCGTACTCTACTTACACCGATAACACATAAAAAGTGTTTGATAAACTTAAAACCAAACTTTTAACACTAAATGAGCCATTGGGAATGGATGCTTCCCCTTTGACCTTCCTTTTTTAACTCTTGTGTCACCCGGATCTGGGTATGGAGCCCAAGAACCAGCCCACTGACATTAACTAAGCCCACAACCCAACTTTATACATATACAGATAACATAAATCTCATCTTCTTGTAAATATATATATTTTTTTTTATAAATTATACAAGGGAACGTTCTATTAATTTAAAATTGGTAATCTAAAATATGTACATGCAAAAGATTTATTATGGGAGTTGTTCAATGTGAACTACAGAATCACTTTTCAACTTAATTGGAGTTTTATACATTTAAGGATCTATATGAATGTTATTTATGTACAGTTTCTTATTATTAAATCGAACAAATACATATAACATAAAATGTTCTGTATCAATAAACTTATCCAAAGACAGTTACCTCTCCATGGATGGCAACCTCTGCCTCTATACAACAAACATCTTTTAACAACAACCCTCTATTTGTCTGAAAGAACGTTGCGTGTGGAATGAATTTATGCCAACCCCATTCCGGATTTGAGGCGCTAAACCAGTAGCTAGCTGCAATTTATGATCGTATTTGAGATTGTAATAAGAATAATGGCGACAATCACAATTCAAGTTGATGGTTGACAATGTTGTTGTCACTAAAACAAAAGTTGGTATTCCATATTTGTTTATAAAGAGTTGAAAATTTAGCGACTGATTTGCGAAAGAAATGACATGGTCACAATATTAGCGACCATACCAGTTTTAGTTGTAAAACAACCAGCAAAATTTATTTAAGTTTTGAGAAATTTAGATATTTGTGAGCTTGGAAGTATATCTGGATATTTAATATTCTAAAAAAGTTGTTTGCATCTAAAAAACTTGAATTTTTTTTATATAATTTTGGTCGTAAAACAGTCGCTCAAAATGTCAGTCACAGGAGTCACAAATTGGCATCTCGGTATTTGGTCGCAAACCAGTCACTTAAAATCACTTGAGAAGCATTTGAAAATGGGTTGCTAAATGTGGTCAAAAGATATAAGACCGAGATAGTGGTTGCAAAAAGCAGTCGTAAAACATTCGCTTGTTGCAAAGTAGTCGCAAACTTGGATTTGCACATACATTTTTGTGACTGCAATAGTAATGCCTTGCAAAAAGCAGTCATTTCAGTAGCAAAAGAGTATTTGCAACCGAATTCACAAGCACAAATTAAATGCCCAGTGTTCGCGCGAGTGATGGATACATTTACCTTTGCCATAGCGATGCCTTGTATCCAGCTGATCCAACATACGAAGAGTAAATTCTGCAAGTATCTTGGTTCCAGATGGAAACTTTTCAGGTTCAGCCAGAGCCAATTTTAGTGATATATAGCCACCAATACCACCTTTCCCATTAGGATATAGCTGCACCTTCCTGCACAAATGCAAGTTACAAACATCTATATAAACTTGATCAACATATGATGTCATCGTTGAAGCAAAACATGTGTTAGATTTGTGTAACAACAACGTCGTTTACCATTTATGGTCTCCGACATTGAACACGTTGGAATTTTCGCAGTCAGCATTCACTTTCGAGTAGTTGCTGATCTTCCAAGTGTGTTTGTAACTAACTGCATCCTTTACTAGTGACAAAGACTCGGTTTTGCCTTTACTTCGCTCTTTGCGGACAAACACCTCAGCTCCAAACACACAGTTGTCTTCTAGAAGGTACCCGTTGTTAGAGTCGCCGAATTCTTTGAGACTCATGAATTGATCAAAGCCCCATTCGGTTCTCAATCGATGAAATCGTCTTCCGTTAGTCCTTTCATCTGGATGACAAATTAATGTCATATGGATGTGAATATTATAACCATTGATGCATGCATAATTTATCAAAGAACTTGTTACCTTCAAGTTTTAAGTAAATATCATTGTTCTGATCAAGTAGAAAGATCTTGAAAGCGGCATAGACCTCCCAACCAGGCGCGAGGGAGGTCGTGTTAGCCATGGCTAAGTATACAGACACAAATTCTTCGGCTTTTTTACTCTTGTTGCCGTTTGGGTGAATCACTAGCTTCCTGCATGGTACAAATGTTCTACTTGGTCAACATGTTTCTCTAGCATACGACTGAGTAAGAATCTCATCTAAAATCTTATCCTCAATATCACTATTGGATTACCGAGAGTAATTTTTTTTTTTGTTTTTATACCTTTTAAGTTAATAGGGGTCCCGTTGTTGACCCGTCAGTAGTTACCAACGAAGAAAGTTGGTCGGTTTGAAATATGTATGGTTCAGTTCACGTTTTGATTTTCACAGGTTTGATGATTTAGGGTTCGGTTTATGATTTAAAACTTGGAACCAACCGTATAAACCAAACTGGTTGATTAACATTTTTAATTTATGTTAGTAACAAAAAGTTATGTATATTTATTATTTATTAACAATCCTTATCATTGTTTTTAGTTTAAAACAAAGGTATGCATTTAAAAAAATTGTATAAAACCGCAAAACCAAACCATTGAACCGTGAAAACTAGCCCAGCAGGGTTGTCCTTTCCCAAAACCATACTTACTAGTTCAGCCCAAAACGTCGTCAACACCTTGACCTTAAACACCCCTATTCGCTATTCGGTAGATAAGTGAGAAAAAGAAATACCATTTGTAGCCTCCGGCTTCAAATTCATTTGATTCGTATCTTTCAACATTATGTTTTGTTAATGAGGAAAATTGTTGAATATTGAGGATGTAGTGAGTTGGTGGTGCCTCAGATGTTGATCTCAAAGCCCCTGATACATTTATTTTGATGGATTATTAATTTGAAACTTATTATTATGTTCATTACCTTATTGAACTTATTAGATCAAATGCGCATAATGGTTAACCGGATTAACTGAATAACCAAACAAGAAAACCGTACGGTTTAACCAAATTAATTCAGTTATAAATATCTAAAAATCAAAACAACGGTTAGATGTTAAAACTTGCTTGTGTACCTGATTCTCCAATGGCCATGTCAACTTGATTGATACACAAGTCAATAGTTATATGAAAAGTGAATATGTACCAAAACAATGGCTTGTTAAATTCTTAGGGATTTTGGAGAACTATATATGCTCAAGAGTGTTAGTGTTTCCTCCAAAGTACGTATTCTCTACTTCCCATAAAAGCAAGCAATTTGTCATTTCAAACCCAAATCAAAACGCTAAAGAAAGCATATATTTCAAATCTAGAGGTTCAAATAAGGAACATTAATGGGCATTAAACAATCAACTTTAATTAGGTTAAGCAAATACCTAATTAACTACAAAAAAAAAACTAATCTTATATTATTGATTGCATGCCGGCCCTCAGAATTCGTGTACCTTGTTAGAGCTCGAAAAAACGTGCCCTTAGGCCTTAACGAAATTGGGTATTGGGAGGTCTAAACCTAATGACAATGGGTTAATAACTAATCTAAACCTTAAAAATAGTTTTGTAAGTGGGTCTATGTTGGTGTTTGCATGGGTATACCCTATTAATTTATTTTTTACATATACATATCATTTTTTTTTAAATTACATGTCATTCGAAATATCAAGCTCTGGCCGATGGTCCTCCCTGCCCATCCTCAGGGCCGGCCGTGTTCAAATGATATCCAAAGTATCATTCCCAGTAACTTTTTTATGTGTTGTTCATCCTGTTGGACTAATTTAGATTAGTCACCAAATAATAAAGAAGAACGGATTTCAAGGAGATAAAAACTGGAAAAAGAGAAGATAATTGTTTTATTTACAGTTTAGTTTTTTTATTGGTTTATTGTTTTTATATTATTATTTACTTTTATTTTATTTTATTTGATAAGGTTTAATTATTTTAGAAGAGTATATTTATTCTCCAATGTGTGTTTAACAATTGATTCACTACTAGAAAAGTGATCATCTTACTACGTAAATTTCCTAAGGAAAAAATTATGTCACAAACTCTCACATATTTGCAACGCATTTCCGACTAAACAAAAACCCCTAATTTTTTATGAGTTTGCAACACAATAGCTACACAGTTTAAAAAATCCTAATATTGTCATGGTTCTGCCACAAATCTGTTGGACATATCTTTTTTAATAAACAAAAATAAATGCAATAAATCGAATATTGTGTAGTAAACGGGTCCGGACTTACCCCCTTTTAATATATTTGTTGGGGTTTTCTAATAGCACATCCCCTGTCTATCTGCACACTTTTTCAATTCAATACGCATCGTATAGACCTATACGATGCGTATTGAAATAAAGTAAAAGACATGGCAGACTGACAGGTGCAGGTTATGTCTGGCGGCGGGCTTGATACGCATCGTATAGGCCTATACGATACGTATCAGGCCACTGTTTTTTTTTAATTTATTTTTTGTTGTGTTGTGTCGAATGCGAACCCGAGAAACGAAAGGGATTTCGAGCAGTTGGTCGATGATATGATAGATAAAGATCTTGACGCGATTATTTCCATTTTCAAGTATTATTAAAACCATTCAAGCTCAACAGTCTACAATGTGGTTCCCAATTTGCGGAACATAATCCCAGATTGTCTAAAGAAACGCTTTTATCATGTGTCATGTGGTAAACAAATACCAAGGGTTTATACAGATCTCTATTCGGTCATCTTTCCAAGCTTTTACACACGAATATGTGGTTCCCAATTTGCGGAACATAATCCCAGATTGTCTAAAGAAGCGCTTTTATCATGTGTCATATTAGATGTGTTATGGTGATATTTTTCAAGTTTGCACTGTGGGAGAAAAGACCAGCACCTCTATCAGTATTGTCCTTTAAATTCGCATAAACATATATTCGTTTCATAACCTCCTCCTATAAATCAACCACAACTCACCCGATACGTCTTCTATGATGATTCGAAACATTCACGAACCACAAAGGACTCAGACTCATACTACTCTAATATGACACATGATAAAAACGCTTCTTTAGACAATCTGAGATTATGTTCCATTTTATGACACATGATACGGCACGCTTACCTTAATCACATCTTCCATAGAGTCACAGATCCTACAATAGGGCCCACGGATCTTATGCCCACCCGAGACCGACCTCTGGATCACACATGATAAAAGCGCTTCTTTAGACAATCTGGGATTATGTTCCGTTTTATGACACATGACACGGCACGCTTACCTTAATCACATCTTCCATGGAGTCACAGGTCCGACAATAGGGCCCACGAATCTTTCTTCAAGATTTACGTCTGATGTCCAAGTTTGATCACATTTGACTTCATCTGCGGCAGTCCAATGACTTTCTTGGTTCAATAATCCGTTCAATTTCGAGAAACGAAAGGGATTTCGAGTAGTTGGTTCAATAATCCGTTCAATATCAGCGTTGTTTATCACCCTGTGTAAGCATTGGAAGCCCGACAAATAGTCTTGCAATTACATCTTCAATCGAGACTGCATTATTAATTATAATGAAGCAATAAAGATTGAATGTGCAAAACCGCAACCGTTTTATATTACGAAAACGATGGCTATGGGGAATACCAACTTGACACGAACCACAATGGACTCAGACTCACACTACCCTTGTCGTTCCGTATTTTCTACTTTTCTAATTCTCGAAGAATCTCGTAACGTATGACACATGATAAAAGCGCTTCTCTAGACAATCTGGGATTATGTTCCGTTTTATTACAATCGTGAGTTGGTCAAACCTTTCTAAAAGTAGAAAAAAATAAAACAGAAGAAAGTGTTCCTCTTTGTTACCAAGCATGTCATCTGAAACAATTAGCAGGACATTGTTAAAAGGGAGAATCTATTGGAACACCTGATTGAGAGAAACTTCTTCGAGCTAACTGCCGATATCTCATCCTTCTGTTGTTCAGTACTTCCGAGACGATTCAAGTGAGTCCTATGAAGCAAGTGTCTGTCTACAAATTCCAACAAATTGTGGGTTAATAGATACCGAAGCTGTTATTTCAGTTATTTATGTTGATTCTGTACTTCGAGGCATGCCTGCTTGATTCAAGTGAGTCCTATGAAGCAAGTGTCTGTCTATTCAATTGAGAGGAAAGATGACCGAATAGAGATCTGAACCAACCGAAATCCATAAATTCCAACAAATTGTGTCTAATGCAAGGATCTTCGAATGCGGTGTGTACGTTAAATACCGTTCACTGCTTTTTTAGTTGCTTCTCTTGTTAAGTGAGACATTTCATAGAGAACAAGTTCACAGCAGAATGAAATTTTATTGAAAACTTGTAAAAATGGTAAGTGTTTGAGGCATGCCTGTTTGATTCAAGTGAGTCCTATAAAGCAAGTGTCTGTCTATTCCAACAAATTGTGTCTAATGCAAGGATCTTCGAATGCGGTGTGTCGAACAGTTTCTTCGTAGATTCATTCCGGTTTCAAAGCCGGTTGAGGATTACGAGTGTTATAGACTCGTTCAAGGCATGCTTGTTTGTGCTATTTACAAAAATAAGGATGTATTCCACGGTAAACGATGCAGCTGATGAAACCGAAGCTGTTATTTCTGTTGTTCAGTACTTCAAAGACGATTCAAGTGAGTCCTATGAAGCAAGTGTCTGTCTATTCAATTGAGAGTAATCATTGCATTACATCCCCGTTGAAAACAAGTGGTTGTAATGATGGAACCCTTGATTTGAAAAACATTCTTGAGAAATTTATAGTTCAATACGCATCGTATAGGCCTATACGATGCGTATTGGACGATGAATTTACTGAAATACCCCTGTTTTTCTGATAAATTCAGGGGTATTTTTTGAGA
Organism: Helianthus tuberosus; assembly: GCA_030545235.1. Taxonomy (NCBI): domain Eukaryota; kingdom Viridiplantae; phylum Streptophyta; class Magnoliopsida; order Asterales; family Asteraceae; genus Helianthus; species Helianthus tuberosus. The sequence continues at coordinate 146,088,544 of CM060414.1, read as the reverse complement.
AAATTCAAAGTTTAATACGCATCGTATAGGCCTATACGATGCGTATTAAGCTGATATACGATACGACATAGGCCTATACGATAGTATTGGGCATTATTTCAAATTTAGTTTTATCGTGTTTCCCTTGGTTCGACGCGTATACGTCTCGTTTTTTTGCCGAACTTTCGCATATTTTGTCCTTTTATGACGTATACCTTCAACATAAGTCGTTTCGGTGCCGTTCGGTTGCGTGCGAATATCGAATTCCATGATTACGTACAGTTTTGTTTGAAATCCACTTGGACTCCATAGTGCCGTGTTATATGTATACATGTGTGTAAATATCATTAATCGCATACTTTGACATATTTTTGCGTATTTTGACGTATTCTAACATATTGTTGTGTATTTAATAGTATTTTTGACGTATATGAACGTATTCTAGCGTATTTTAGCTTATTTTAACCTATTTTAGGGTATTTTTAGGTATTTTAGCTTATTTTAACGTATTTTAGGGTATTTTAGCGTATTTTAACATATTGTAAGTAAGTTAGCGTATTTTAACGTATTTTAGGGTACTTTAGTGTATTTTAACGTATTGTAATGTAAGTTAGCGTATTTTAACGTATTTTAGGGTATTTTATCGTATTTTAACGTATTGTAACGTAATTTTAGCGCATTTTAACGTATTTTAGTTGATTTCGAATATAGTCAACGTATTTTAGTTGGTTTCGAATATAACCAAAGTAGTTGATCACGCTCCACAGTTGTCAAATTCGTTGTGTGCATTCATATTGTTTTAGACAACAACAGATAATGAACGAATTGTTGGACTTCTTGTTCCTAATGTACGCCTCAATTCATCTTTTTTACTCTTTTCTTCGATTTCAACAAATCTTTTCAATAATCAGTACGCAACAAAGAGACCGCCTTGTTAATTTTAGAGTATTTTAGCTTATGTTGATGGATAACGCAAACAAGTTCTCCACAGTTTGTTATTCAGATCTCTATTCGGTCATCTTTCCAAACTGCAACACACGATAAGTAAACTTTATAGTGTGTGATTTGACCAGGAAATGATTGGAGGTGATTTATACTTTTAATAAGCTGTCACAGTTGTCAAATTCGTTGTGTGCATTCATAGAAATCCGCAACAGTTGTCAAATTTGTTGCGTGCTTTGATATTGTTTAGACAACAGATAATAAACGGATTGTTGGACTTCTTGTTCCAAATGCAACTGTGAATATTGAATATGCAATGAATATTTTTAGAGAAGCATTGGGATTCAAGGGTATAGTTGGAGCATGAAGAAACGAAACCCTAACAACTGATTCAGATTTAAACAATGCACGCCTTAATTCATCTTTTTTACTCCTTTTCCTTCATTTTCGAGAACATTCTCCATAACATGAAGACGTATCGGGTTCTTCTACTAGTGGTATTTTAATGAAGTATTGAAGATTGAATGTGAAAACTGCAACCGTTTTTTACTACGGAAACGGTGGCTATGTGAAATACAAACTGCAATCGTTTGTGACTATGGGAAACACAAGTTTTCTTTTTGAGCTTGATGGATGTCCGTTATCTCAACGCTTCTCCTTACATTATTGATCTGGAATTGGAGAACCGTTGTTAATTTAGTGCTTGCTGATCTGGAATTGGAGAACCGTTGTGTATCTGAATCAGGTTCTCAAACAAACACTACTAAAGATGAGTTGGTATTGAAACAAGAATATGGTAACAAGAGTATGTTGTTCTAAGATCAATTCCAATTGCAGTTTTTTAACTCTCCTGTTCCAAATGCCGCTGATGAAACTGGAGCTGTTATCTCGGTTTTTCAAGTGAGTCCTATGAAGCAAATGTCGGTCTATTCAATTGAGAGGAATCATTGCAGTACATCCCTGTTGAAAAGCATAATCAATAAATTTAGGGAAAATGGGGTTGAAAGATGATAATCCAACAGTGGAGGATCTCATTCTACAGCTTCGATAAATTCAGGGGTATTCTCAAATAATGTTTCCTAGATGTTTGAAGACCAACAAATGTCCAAAGTGTTGTGATGTACTACAAAGTACATATGTTTATAATGTATATTTTGGTCAGTTTTTAGGTATTTTGAGTCTAGTTTAGGTTAGAATTTTGACACTACTGACGTTAAGCATGATTTCAGGTCCCGTTGCTTAAAGTGATGAAAAACGAGTCAAAACGAGCAGTTTAGAGGAAAAACGGGATTCATATGCGAGTCAGGGAGCAGAATGAACAAGAAAAAATAAAACTGCAGAGAGGGGGCGCCGCCGTACGCGACGCCTGAGGACCATACCCGTCGCGCTACACCTAGGGGTCAAATACGCAGAAAAGTTGGTTTTTGGTTAGGTTTTGATCAGATGTTTGGGTATATATATGAAACGAAGCTGCCGTCAGAAGGGTTACGAATTTGTGAAGTTCAAGAGCTTAGTTTGGAGATTGAAGTGTTGCGTTTGAAGAGCTTGGATCACGGGAATCAATGGTTCAAGTTCGGTTTGAAGATTGAATACTTGCACGGGTTCTTTAGTTCCTTGTTTGTTTGATTTCTCTCTTTCAAAACTTGTAACCATGAATTCTTGTTTGAATAACTTCGTTTTACTTTCATTGATTAGCATGCTTGGCTAAACGCTTAAACTGCCTAGACTACGATGAATGGATTTGAATAAAGTTTGAACCTTTTAAGTTAATTGCATATGTTTATGGATTAATTGTGCTTTGTAAGAGGTTTGATTTATTTATTTGGTGTGTATGTGTACTTTGATCTGGTTAATTGTTATCGATTGCTTCGTGTGAATCTAGGTGGTTGTCTGCTACGGAATAGGTTCATGCTAGATCTTTGACCTTGTGTCTTTGACCTTTAGGGTGAATTGGCCAATAAACCTTAGAAGTAATAGTTAATAATTTGCTAGATTTCATTATTCTACTAGTCCTTATAGCTGGAAGGTGCAGGGCTATTGGTAGGTCTTACCTGGCGAATTGCTTTAGACAGCCTTTGGAAAAAGTTGTGCCTTAGTTGCCCCGTCGGTTTATTAGTCTATCAAGTCAAGTGAAGGAACTCAAACTACCCTAGATCTATAATTGGAAAAGAGTAGGTCAATATTAGGGTACTTACACAATAATTAGATAACTGGAAGGAAGTCTAATAACCGGTAGGATTAACGGCCTAGGTAGTTCCATAAGTTTCACCTCGAGAAGGGTTGAGGGGCTTAGTTGGTATCTTAATAGGTTTAGCATCGCAAGATCCCGATTCCATAAAACATGCAGTTAACTTAATTGGTAAATTCTTAAAATAAATCCAGGATTCTAGTCTAGGTAGTCTTCACCAATATCTGAGAACAGTCTTCATATTAGTTCGTATTCGCATAGTTTTAGTTAATAATTAGTTTGATAAATTTCCTTAAAATTTCAGTAACCCCCCCCCCCCAAAACAATGAAACAGTTTGAGTCATGTCTGTCAGAGTCTGTTAGAGTTTAGTTAGCGTGATTAGTAAAGTCTCGTGGTTCGATATACGGACTTCCTTAGGTCGTACTACAGTGATCGGTACATGTAACGCCCCAAAAACCAAGTGTTTAATTTACGGATATGTCTTCTTGTTCCAAGGCATGTAGTGGGTTAACCGGTTTTAAATAACCTAGTTAAAGTTTGAGTTAAATTTTAAGGAAAGAAGCTTGTGACAAGTATGGGAAGATGGTAAACTTGAGGGGTCAAACTTGGGCAACTTGAAAGATAAATTTATAAACATAAAATACAAAACACACACATCAGACATATGTGTGTGTGTGTGCGACGTGATGAACAAAGAAGGAAGAACAAACCCTTAACATCAAAAATCTGCCAAATTGAAAAGGGAATTGAGGTTAAATGGATGCATGAACTAAGATTTATGATCACTCAAGTGTTCTTGACACCAAGTAAGTTGAATTTTAGGTTTTGGTGTTGTTTGATGAAGTGGGTTATGTGTAATCCGTGAATGTATTAGGAAATTGAACATGAATGTTAGTTAATATCAATGTGTGGAATTTGTAATAGGCTTAATTTTGATTATATTGATGAGTTGGGATAAAACCCACTTAGAAATGCTAAGAAGATGAAGTTTAGTGAAGATTTATGATGAACTATGTAATGTTGATATTAGAGTAGTGTTATAGAAAGTAGTTAGATGGATAATTTGATATAAAACATATGATGCTTGGTTATGATAATGATTTGTGAAAGATTATGTTAATGCATGGATGAACTAGGAAGAATGTGCTTTAATTAGTTGTACAATATGCACTAAATGGTGTACGCACACCAAGTGTATGATGAAATGTCTAAGTGAAGTTAAGATGTGAGATTGTATGAAATAGCTTGAAATATATGATTGAGATTAAGTAATGATGTAATTAGTAGTATACCAACGTGAAGAAGGTTCTTTAGATGGAACTTATACAAGAATTCGGGTTGAATGTATGTCTTGGTCAAGACTATGCACTAAGGACTTGCACGTTGTGTTTAATATCACTAGGTGATCATGTGGTTGTAAGCATATTTTCATTGTGAGTAAGAAATGTATATAGTGTCATTGATATAGCATAAATGATGATACGGATACATGAGGATAAGCCGAAAGTTTGTATGATGAACTGTTGGCTTTTGAAGGTCAACTACGCATAAGAAGCATGATTTGGTTTGTTGTCGTAAAGGTAGGATTATAGGAAGTTGTATGGTACATGTTATGTTAATATGGGTTATTTGTTATTACATGATGAATTTCATGAGTTTGAAAGGATATGAATTGGATTATATGTCATATGCTTGTTAGTTGTGACTAAAGAAAGTCAAATGTGAAATATGCGATTGATATGATCGTTAACATGTACAATTGTGTATGCTAATGTGAATGTGATTTGGTGACATGAAAGTATAGGAATCATGTCGAGAGGGACTCAAGCATGAAAGGCTAACGGGTCAAGAAGTGGTGAGGAAACGGATATGAACATGGATGCATGAGGTAAGTGATTTCCGTAATCACTTCTTAGTTGTTACGTAAAGTTATGTGCTAGTTAATTAAGTATGATAATTGAGGACAAATAAGGATGGTTCGTATGAAACCGATGATTTTCGCTAAGTATATGTAATGGGTCAAAATGTGGTTTTATTACTATACCGGGAGGGTTGCGTGAGTAATGAATACGGTACTATAACCGGGTATGGGTAGAATGGTACATAAGTACGCTAATCAAGAATCAGAGGCGCGAATTAATAGTATAAATACCCGGTTGTGAGTTATGGTTAATGGACAAACAATTTAACGTTCTGAAATTGTATTAACCAAGTTTGTTTTCGTATAAATGAATGAAATGATTAAGCTTAACGCATACCGGGTATCGGGTGCATAAATCCCAAGTACGAAACCCCGGATAATGTAAAAGTATTATAGTTATAATGATCATGAAGGTTTTGGGCTAAAACAAAGGAGTAGTTTAATGAAATCATGAACGGGTTGGATAGTTCGTAAATAAATAAATAGCCGAAAGTGCGTAAGTTAAGAATTTCTTTAATCCGTATGTGAGATTTTGGGTCCATAGGGTAGAGGACCAATTTACAAGCATGTAGGAAGAAACGGGAGGTTAAACGGATAAACGGGTTGAAAGTTATGCGAGTTTTAGTGCGTGCGAACGACAAAACAACACAGCAGGAAAAACCCACTTTCTAGAGGCCGTCGCCGACGCCCTAATGGGCCGTCGCCTACGCCCTCTAGAAAGTCAGTTTTTGGCTGACGGGTTATATGGCTGTCTACGGAGGTTTTGGGCTACGGGCAATTGCAAGGGCCGTCGCCGACGGCCTCCCCATGTTCAAAAACCTGAAATTTGTTATCTAAGTTGATTTGGGCATAGTAGGCTTCGGTTTGTTATCCGTGGAACACGACGGGCCTCCCAAACATGATTTTGACCGTCCCTTTGACGTTTATGGGCTATAAATCTAAATCTAAGTACCATGTAATTAATGTATGGATATATAAGAGGTATGTAAGGTCTTGGAGGTGTACGTAAGAGTGTATGTACATATGTAGACGTGTATTTAAGTATATATGAAGGTACGTATGAGTGTATGCAAGTAAGTAGAGACGTAGTAATGCATGTATGTATGTAGATGTATATTTATGTATATGTGAAGATACGTATGTGTATATGTATGTATGTAGAGACGTAGTAAGGTATGTACGTATGTAGATGTGTATGTATGCATGTAAGAATGTATGTATGCATGATTTAGATACGTCGAGTAATACGTTATTAATAGTGTTCCTTGAGAATGAAAAGTAATGCAGGTACATTATCGAAGCCTCACCAGTATATGGATACGCAGATGAAATGCTTAAAGTTAGAAAGATAACGAAATGGGAAGTGTACGAGACTGAATCTTGTTTATGTATTGTGTACTAATGTTATGAATGTATGTGGTGAGTGCAGGTTATACGAATCACGAGCGGTTATCACGAGGAATAGAGATCGAAGACCGAGTCACAGGATAGATTGTATGGGAATAATTGAATATGTACTTTAGTAAACAGGACTTATACTTTATTTTTGTAAAAGATACATATTAAAACGAACATTCAAGTAAGCCAAGACGTTTGTAATGAAAGAAATTTTATGGCATGAATTTCCGCTGCGACTTTTGGTCAAATACGTGTTAGGGCCTTACAAGTTGGTATCAGAGCCCTGGTTTGAGAGAATCAAGTATGAGAAGATAGGTACTTGAACTCAAACATGTGTGCTCTTGTGATAAGAACCCGTACAATCCATGACTCGATCAAGATCTAAAGGTAGAAATGGAATTAAAACATGTATGTATGCATTCACATGAAGAAACTAACGGTTATATTATGTGTAAGGTAAGCATAACTGCTTGGAAAGGACGATCCGTGAATACGGTCTAGAACCGGCATTAAGGCAAGTGATAAGACAAATTGACCCCAGGTACGTAAATTTAACGTGTGGGCATGTGAAGTGGTATAATTAAGCAAGTGAAGGAAAATTTTAAATGAAATATAATAATGACGTGCCAATGAAGTTTTGAAAATGTTACACGTGCCGAAACTTAATTCTTCGGACATAAGGTGGCGATTACACGAAGACACGAAACTAGTATGTGGATTACGTACCTGGCCAGTACACAAGAAACGTATGACGTTCATGAGACCGTGATGATTGTTACAGGTATGTCCGTTAGAATTAGGTGTTAGGTGTACGTGAGGGTGAAGGAAAATGTAGTACTTTCGGGGATTTGAAAGTACTAAATACACATGAGAAGATACGAATGATATGTTAGAATCCGCGAGACGGATTCGAAACATGAAAGGAATGAAAGATACGAATGATATGTTAGAATGATATGTTAAAATCCGTGAGACGGATTCGAAACATGAAAGGAATGAAAGATACGAATGATATGTTAAAATCCGCGAGACGGATTCGAAACATGAAAGGAATGAAAGATATGAATGATATGTTAAAATCCGCGAGACGGATTCGAAACGTGAAAGGGAAGAAAGACGTGTACGATGCGTTTGAATCCGCGAGACGGGTTTAAAATATAAAGAGGATGAAAGTAACCTACATAAGAATGTATCGACAATTTGACTGTGATTGAGTCAAATGGGTCACATAAGTAAATATAAAGTAAACGGTGATAGTATAATAAAAAGAGTGACTGTAATTAGCACGCAAACCTAAGTGCTAGCGGAAATAAAGAAGTTTTGAATAAGATACTGTCACACCCCGATATTTCCACGTATTACCGGTGGACCCGGTGGGGAGTATCGTGACGTAGTTGATATCATCATAGTCAAACAACACAATTTAAATGCACAGCGGAAGTCTTGAAATATAACATATTATAACAAACACAAATGTCTGATAATATAAAAGTATTCAATACAGACTAGCTTGTAATAATCCACAGGCAGATCAAAACAACAAAAGAAGTTATCAGACTAATGGCTTATGTGAAGGAGTTGCAAAGTCCTCATATAACAAGTCCTGAGCAGCTTCCAGCCTATTACGCACTTGTACCTGTCACTTAGACTTTGGAAAATACGTCAGTTTTCACTGGTAAATACACTCAACCGACTCATTTGAAAAGAGTTTAAGAAAATTGGTTTAGGTGCACAAGGCACGAAATATTTTGACACAATGATTAAAATGCCCAAGGCAATATTAATCTTTTATACTTGGGACAAACTATATCTCATGTTATCAGTTTTACATAACTTGCTCTACATACGGGGCCCGGTTCTATGCCGGTTCAAGATTAACCGACACACCACTATTCCCTTATTGGGAATCCCTTATTGGGTATAATTAATTAATAAGCATATTGCATCTGTCAGGTGTATGCCTACACCCCGTGCTTAGGTCGTGTGCATTTCAATTAATGAGTCAAGGATATCCAGGACACGGTCGCATTAACCCCCAATGTTTCAGTCAAGCAATACGAATTAAAACAGGTTATTTGGATTTCCCGACTCATTGGTCTTTGAATCCCATACCTAACCATGCGGTATTTATATTACCGTATCCCAAGCCCGTAATAGGGAAAATAAGTTAAGAGTATTTACCTGAGCTAGCTCCTGTCTTAAATAGCAAGAATTATAATAACACAGCCGTATTCACTTAAGTAAGCGTAGGTACAATTTACCGGAAGGCTCTAGTCTGGAATGATGGTATAAATAACCAATTAGAATACTAACGGTCTTTAGTTAAGCCTAAACTTAGACCGGTTAGTTTTTAAGGAAAATATACGGTTCGAACGCATGATTAAGCGAAGACCGAAATAGAATGTGTTTTAGACCCGACAAGTTTGAAGACTTGTATAATATGGGTAATCTAAACACCTTCTGGATTTTGAGACAAAAATGATATGGTTTGACCCGTTTCGGCTAATATACGCGAACTAGTCACATAAGCCGATCCGAACACGACAAGTGTGTAACGAGTAACCAAAAGAGTCATATACAGGTTTCCTAAGTTAATATGCCTTTAATATGTTGTGATATCAGTAGGATATCTTCCATTTTGCCCAAAACGAGTTTAATCTCAAAATAAGCCCGGTAGGGGTATTTTGGTCATTTTAAAGATTATAACAGAGGTTAATTAAAATTCTGAGATTCGGGTCCGAATACATCAGTAGAATAACTTATTTTATTAGGTCATATCAGTTGGTAATAAGTCTTATATGCCAAAATGGTTTCAAACCCAAACTATGCGTTTAATACGCTTAAAAAGCAATTTTTTAAGCGATTTCCGGGTTATACAGGAAATCTGAGTTTTCTGATCAGGTTATAAAGTTCAAAATACTTTATTTATTATATAAAATCAGTAGCAATTGGATTGGTGTCAAAATACTATGTAAAACTCATTTTATACACAAAAAGGGTATAATCGGTATTTACCGAATTAAGGCGATAGCCTTAGGTTATGATCAGTTTAAAAAATTTAAAAATCTCAAAATATTATATTACATCAGTGGGTAAAAGGTTTGGTGTCAAAAATTGGGTATAGATAGGCTTTATGTTAATTGCGCCGTTTAATTACTAAAAGGCGTTATAATTACGCTAATGAGCATAACTCCTAATCTAGACCTCCAACTGAAGTGAAAATTTAGGGACAACTTTGTAAATCAGTAATAAGGATTATTGTCCTTTCACATTTCCAAAATGCTCGTTTTATGGTCAAAAGGGCATATTGGTCACATTAGGCAATTAACGGAAACGTATAAACGAATGGGGCAATCAACGAACCAAGCACAGAGGGTTATACCAACATGTAACCTGGTCCTAAGGAAGCCCTAAGGCATTTATAAACCTATCTAATTCGGGTCAGAACTGAAGTCAAAGCAAAAGTCAACTTTTGCGACTTTCGGTTCCAAACCGAGCCTATACTTAAAATTGTCGGGTTGAACATGCTTAGACATGTTCAACTAATAATTACCAAGTTATTAAAGTGAGAAAACTGATTTTTATGACTTCTATATAAATAGTTATGAATTTTATTTAAAACAAACTCATTTGACTTTTATTTGACCCGACAATTGAACTAAGTAAACATGGTAATTAGGAGGTGCCCTTTTTTGAGGGTTTAACACCTACTAAATACGGCCACGTAGCCATGTTCATTACGAACAATGGCTCCACCGCTTAAAAGTCAAAGCGTTCATCAAAACGCTTGACCTTTCGGCTATAACGCTAGAAATTTAAACTAAGCACGAAAGGACACTTACAAAGGGTCCAAGCAAGGTTGGAATTGATCTAGGATGTTCAGGTATGAAGCACAAAGGTTCCAACTGAGAACAATTCAGATCAAGGGGTGAGTTTGAAGGAAAATGAGGTGGGTATTTATAGATTTTGGGTGACCGTTAAGATCGTTCCTCGAATACCGTGCTTTGATCTTACCCCTACACTTGTTGCAACACCTTGGTACCCAAGTTTGGCCCCCCAACATCAGGGATTAACATGTGGCATTGGCCTTTGGAGTGTTTAGCAGCTGATACAACTAATTAAACAACTTTTTCTGGTCTGAAGGGGCCTCGCGTGACGCCTAGGGGGCTAGGTGTCACGCCTAGGTCCTTCTGATCAGCAATAGTTTCCAAAGTTTCCATTTCAGTCCCCGTTGTGTATAAAGGCCATTTCTGACATGTTTAAGGCTCGTTAAATTAACTTTAAGGCCCTAACATGATGCCTAAACATTGTGGACATGAAACATGCTCAAAAATATCCCGGATGTCAGTTCGTTTGGTCGTACAATCGCGATGTTCGCTTAATTACGACGGAATGCGCATAAGCGCGAAAAACGATCCAAATGACGCGACGAATGGATTTTATCAAGCCAAACACTAAAATAACATATTTTAGTGTTTACATAAATTTTTTGGGTGTCCGGGGATATTCAGAATGTGAGATAGGCGCGTAAACGCAAACTTGTGCGCTTTTTGACACTTTTAGTCCCTGCATGACTTAAAAACTTATATTTGCGCACCGAACACCTCTAAGCTATATTAGGGATAATTATGGTATGTTTACCTCATGGTCATATTCCGGAAGGTCCGATAACATATGAATCGGTATACTTTAGCAGTTTGACGCTTTAGGTCCTTCTAATGCGCAAACTTGCGTAACTCATCATTTAATAGCATTGAAGCCTCATCTAATTCATATTAGGCATTCTTGAAAGTATTATTAAACATCATAATGCTTCGGGCTCGATAAAAGGTCATTCAGAGGTATAATTAAACATATTGACACTTCTAGTCCCTTATACTTGCAAAGTTGCGCGTAACTTCACTTTTGGGCATAAAAGCCTTGGATGGCCAACGATTGGCATTCCCGAGAGTAAAATCAATATCATGAGGCTCTCGGTTTGTTAAGAGGTCACTCAGAGGTAAGAATTAACATGTTGACGCCTTTAACCCTTTTATGCGCAAACTTTCAACTAATTACATAAACGGCTACACTTGATTAACAAGTGGCTCATTTGTGAATATAAAACCGAAAAAGGTTATTTAGAAACTTATTCTAGGTATGATAATACTTCCAGTTCTTTCATGGTTAATGTTTTTCGATTTTTCGAAAAATTAGTCCCTTATATTCAAGGTTTGACTTTATTAGGGTTTATTACACGTGTCAATACTTTATTGGACGTGATTTTACGAGGTGTTACATCCTCACCCCCTTAAAAGAAATCTCGACCTCGAGATTTGCTAAAATGCTGGAAGTACTTTTTGTCGCATAATGGACTTAACTTCTATAACATATCTGGAGTCTTTCCAAGCTCCTAAAGTGACCCCTATATTAGGTACATGTATCCTTTTGGAGCTTCTTAACCTGTCGATCCTTAATCGATACAGGATGCTCATCACATCATAAATTTGCATATCATTATGTGATAGTGCTTCTTGATTTATTGGCGAATCACATCCTTCAGTCACTAGTGTGCTATGTATTGCGAGCTCCTTCAAGCTCCTTAAATAGGTTTTAGCTTATAAGCTACTTGATCTTGATACATTCGATTTTCCTTCGAATGATTCTATATATTCAGAGCTTAACTAGCCTAGTAATTTAACAAATTTGACACACCCTTCCTGGGTGATATCTTTTGTTGAACCTTATTCCTTAACAAGGATTTAGGAGGGTTGCTACTTTCATAAATCCTTGATTTTCTGTCGAATACTGGCATCTTATAGATGATTATGAATTTGCGTGACCTTATTTGTTGTTTCCGATACAGCTTTCAGATTCTGATAACTGGACTTACCAATCTATTGTCCTAACAATAGATTGTTTAACATTCCATTTATACAAGGTCTCCAAAGGAGCAGCCTTGATGCTTATATATCACTATTATAGAAAAGCTTATCTTAAGGTGAGATGGTTATTCCAACCACTGCTTAACTAATCTTAAGGAATAGCTAATCCTTGCAGTTAGTCGAACAAGTCGACGATCCTGGGCAGGTAATAGCGATTCTTAATTGTTGCTTAAATAGGGTTGCGGTAATCAATGCATAAGCAATATGATCCGTCTTTCTTATTTATATAAATCGGAGTTCTTAGAACTTTGAATTTTGGCTTTGTGAAACCTTCTCTAAAAACTTATCGATTTGGCTCTTAGTTCTTCCTATTCCGTTGGTACTAACAGATATAAGGCTCTTACAATAACTGCAGCCCTAAGCAGGATGTTTGTCCTAACATCCTCTTGCCTCTCAGGAGGTAAACATGGTAATTCTTATAAAGAAGATAATTATGACACACAGAGATGTCAGAGGTTTCCGCATTCTCAGGCTTTGGCTCATCTATCGCTGTCGGTGTCAGATAAATGACACATTCTCTTTACAATTGCAAAGATGCCCTAAGTAGAGATACTTATAAGGACATTTTTATATTGGATATCTTCTTTGAATACTACTAGTCGACTTTAGTACAACATGACCATTGGGATATCTCAGGGGTTCCATGCATTAAACCTCCATACTGATCAGGCATGGAAGCAATCTATGGGACACACTAAGATACGCCAATCCTCATATGGCACTTTTATCAAACATAGTTTGGCATTCGTAGGCGATAGAAAACAATGAGAAAAATAAAATAAAATAATATATATTGTCGTACTCTTTTTGGGGAAGAGTACTCCAGATTCTTATGAAAGGGTTATCTTCGAGGATGGGAAAGATGGTCAATATAGATTCCATTGGTAAGTTATACCTTACATTTAATATCTGGAGTTCTTATGAATGTAATCAAGAGTTTGCTAAGCTTATGGTTTGCTAAAGGTTTATTATCCCTTGCATTAATATAAAATACTTAGCAGACACTATCAATGCTAAATGGTAAGGGACGTACCTAATGCTATTATCGATGTGCACTGTCTCTGGCATTCAACCGGTAGTCCAGGCGTTTCCTTTCTTATCCTTCCCAGACTTAGCTGCTCCTTTCTTGGCAGCCTTAGGGCAATTAGTACTGATGTGCCCCTTTTCGCCACAGCTGAAACAGTTTGCATCTTTTATGTCCCTACATTCGTGGGACTGGTGGCCAGCTCTTTTACAGATGCCACATTGCTTTATCTTTTGGTTTAATCGACACTGTCCCCAATGTCTTCTTTTGCAGGTTTTGCATGTAGGCTTTTTGTTGGAATCCTGTTGGTTATTGTTGAACTCGGATTTGCTCTTCTTAGGATTCTGAGAGTTATCCTCCTCCTTTTGTCTTTTCTCATTAGTTTCTTTCTTGGTCGACTTTTGTCTCACTATATCTAGAGTGAGAGACAAGGATAGATCTACAGCTGATCTGTAGTTGATTGGCCTTGAAGCCTTAACATTCCCTTTTATTTCTGGTGCCAAACCACCGATGAAACGCGCAATGCGTTTTGGTTCCGGGGTAACTAAATAGGGTACCAGTCTAGATAGGGAGTTGAAGTCGGTAACATATTGCTGACAATTTAGGTTTTTCATTGTGAGAGTCAGAAAATCTGTCTCCACCTTTTCCACTTCGTGTTGTGGACAGTAGTTCTCTTTGATAAGGTCCACAAACTTGGACCATCCCATATTGTATAGGGGAATTTTCCCCGTGGACTGCATCATGGCCCTCCACCATACAAGGGCCTCTCCCTTGAAAGATTGTGAAACAAATTTAACTACGTCCTTATCAGCACAATCGCTGATGTCCACAACAGTTTCCATTTCCTCAAGCCATTCCATAGCATCAATTGCTCCTTTTTCGCCATTGAAATTTCTGGGTTTGCATGAGACGAAATATTTGTAGGTGCACCCGCCTTCAGTTGAACGGGGCTTATCATAGAGTACTAACTCCTGAGGTTCGTTCTTTTCATCTGAAGAGTGAACGGAGCTCTCCTTACGAGCTGATGTATGTGTTTCCGTATGGACCTTTGAGTGAGTGACACTCGGTTCCTTTTTGTTCTCAAGGATCTTATCCATAACTTCACTAATTTCTGCGCTAATCATGGCCTGAAGAGTAGTGCCATTAACATTTATATTTATATTTATATTTGCATCCTTGTTTTTAGCCGCAGTACTGTTGTGTGCTTCGTCGGAAACCTCCATTCTGGAGCTTTGGTACTAAACACCAAAAATAACATATGCTTAGATACCAACTATTATGGAATCATCGTAATGGATGATTTATAAGCCATGGTATTATTAAACCATAATGGCTGTTAGGTTTATAACTTCCTTATAGTATGCTACTAGAAGGTATATCAATTATATTTAGCCTAGGTCAAAAAGGACCATCAATTGTGTTTATGGTTTGGACCGAGTCCATTACCTTTTGACAGGGGATCACAATGTCACAACTGTCCTTGTCATAACGACAATCTTTAGATAGTTGGAAGGCTTGTCACGAAGGACCTTAATAATCATAGGCACGAAGGCCTTGTCACAAAGGACATATAAGATATGGCACTTAAGGCATTAATATATAAGCCGCAATCTTATTGGATCAGAGATCTTAAGGTTCAAACATAGTTCTTCACCTTTGGACAGAGGGTCAAAGACTACAGCCGTCATCTTTTTGGAAGATAATTTATTTTGCCACAAAGGCTAGTCAATGGACATCATTCTGACTAACTGGATGGTTGTGAGCTTCAGAGGAGTCAGCCATGGTGAAGCTTTGAAGGCTACAAATCATGTAGTAATAATTTGCTTAATTATATTGGATTTTCGAATTGATGATTAAATAGCCATGGTGCAAATAAACCATATAGGCCAATAGATAGTATTTAAATTTATTTGATTATGCTTGGCCTAGTTTTTTAGATAAACCATCCTTGGCGTTTTAAACGGAATATAATCCTTCATATTTATTAGACAGGGGACATAAGTCACGACTGTCAATGTCGTACCGACATTTTATATAGCACAAGGGCTTGTTCCAAAGGACTTTTTAATGGCATAGATACCTTGTCACTAGGAAAATTTTAAAACATAATCACTGATCCTTTGGGTCGGATAAATTTCATAGTTCATTGCCTTTTGGTAGGAAGTTATGAAAGGAAACTATCTTTGTCATAATTACATCTTTGCCCGCAGGCATACATCTTAAATGGATGTTTTGATGTATACATCATGTTCGACGTTTATTAGCCATGATTCCTATTGATCATTAGGCTAAACAAGGGGGTTTGGAAAAATTTCCTAATATAAAGATGACAAGTGTGATTTTATCGCATCACTGTTGCCAGGAGTGTTAACATATTTACAATGTTACAAGGATTTGAATCCTTTGAATAGGTTCTACCATCTTGGCCTCGTCTGGAATGACATACAGGCTAGGTCGTACCTTTAAGATTCTTTTTAATATGTATACTGGCAGGAAAGGGAAAATATTTATTATATTCAGGATTTTTATCATAAATCCTAATTTATAAGTTAGTAATAGCACAAAAGGCCTAGTCACGTGGACAAGTTTAATTTATAAGCCATGATTTCAGAGAATCGGGGCATTAAGGTTTGAATCAAAGTTCATTACCTTTTCTTGACAGGGAGTTGTAGGCTACCACTGTCTTTAGTCTTAGAGGACGTTAATTATAGCCCGTGGGCACTTCACCCTTAAGGGATGATTATTTCGAATAAGGGAATTTAGATTAACCCCTTTTTTTAAAAGATGGCCTGTGTGACTTTAACGATTCACAGTTTGCCAAAAATGTTAACATACTTACAGATGTTAATAGGGATTGGAATCTTTTGGATAGGTTTTACCGTCTTGGCCATGTCTGCAATGACATTTAGGCTAGGTTTTACCATCTTGGCCATGTCTGCATTGACATTTAGGCTAGGTTTTACCATCTTGGCCATGTCTGCATTGACATTTAGGCTAGGTTTTACCTTTAAGATTCTTTTAATATTTAACGCAGAACAATCCTAAATTGAGATGTAAACAAGGATCTGAATCTAATTGTGGAACTACCATCTTGGCCCTGTCTTAAAACGACACATGAGCTAGGACTTGTCCCTTTTTAGATTTTGCCATCTTATTATAATGGTAGATCTTGTAAAAGAAATGTTATTTTTCATTTATTTCATATTTCATGTTTAGAATGAAAATTTAAATTTAATCATTCCACTATAAAATTTAAAAAGTTCAGGTTTGCCCTAAATGGGACTTGAAAGGAATAATGTTGTCCTCGCAGGGACTGAAAGATAAATATGTCCTTATAAGGACTTTTAAAGAAACGATCTTTAGCAGAAGGAGTTTTCTTTTTTACTTTATTTCTGAATGTTTTCTCCCTGGATGCACATTTCATCCTAGTCGTAGCACGAAGCTCGGCCTTCCCTAGGCTCCTATTGGGGAGAAATTCCACTACGGCTTCTTTGCTTAGCGACGTATAATTTTTTTTTTTTTTGAATTTAAAGCAAAAATTCTCCGAATAGAGATAAGGGTATTCCTATGTTAAGTCTAGACTCAGAAGGTCAAGGAATGTGCTACTGTGTCACTGAGATTAAACACCAAAGGCTAGTGTTTAATTCACTCAATGTTGGCTCTGATACCAACCTGTCACACCTCGATATTTCCACGTATTACCGGTGGGCCCGGTGGGGAGTATCGTGACGTAGTTGATATCATCATAGTCAAACAACACAATTTAAATGCACAGCGGAAGTCTTGAAATATAAAATATTATTACAAACACAAATGTCTGATAATATAAAAGTATTCAATACAGACTAGCTTGTAATAATCCACAGGCGGATCAAAACAACAAAAGAAGTTATCAGACTAATGGCTTATGTGAAGGAGTTGCAAAGTCCTCATATAACAAGTCCTGAGCAGCTTCCAGCCTATTACGTACTTGTACTTGTCACTTAGACTTTGGAAAATACGTCAGTTTTCACTGGTAAATACACTCAACCGACTCATTTGAAAAGAGTTTAAGAAAATTGGTTTAGGTGCACAAGGCACGAAATATTTTGACACAATGATTAAAATGCCCAAGGCAATATTAATCTTTTATACTTGGGACAAACTATATCTCATGTTATCAGTTTTACATAACTTGCTCTACATACGGGGCCCGGTTCTATGCCGGTTCAAGATTAACCGACACACCACTATTCCCTTATTGGGAATCCCTTATTGGGTATAATTAATTAATAAGCATATTGCATCTGTCAGGTGTATGCCTACACCCCGTGCTTAGGTCGTGGCCATTTCAATTAATGAGTCAAGGATATCCAGGACACGGTCACATTAACCCCCAATGTTTCAGTCAAGCAATACGAATTAAAACAGGTTATTTGGATTTCCCGACTCATTGGTCTTTGAATCCCATACCTGACCATGCGGTATTTATATTACCGTATCCCAAGCCCGTAATAGGGAAAATAAGTTAAGAGTATTTACCTGAGCTAGCTCCTGTCTTAAATAGCAAGAATTATAATAACTCAGCCGTATTCACTTAAGTAAGCGTAGGTACAATTTACCGGAAGGCTCTAGTCTGGAATGATGGTATAAATAACCAATTAGAATACTAACGGTCTTTAATTAAGCCTAAACTTAGACCGGTTAGTTTTTAAGGAAAATATACGGTTCGAACGCATGATTAAGCGAAGACCGGAATAGAATGTGTTTTAGACCCGACAAGTTTGAAGACTTGTACAATATGGGTAATCTAAACACCTTCTGGATTTTGAGAGAAAAATGATATGGTTTGACCCGTTTCGGCTAATATATGCGAACTAGTCACATAAGCCGATCCGAACGCGACAAGAGCGTAACGAGTAACCAAAAGAGTCATATACAGGTTTCCTAAGTTAATATGCCTTTAATATGTTGTGATATCAGTAGGATATCTTCCATTATGCCCAAAACGAGTTTAATCTCAAAATAAGCCCGGTAGGGGTATTTTGGTCATTTTAAAGATTATAGCAGAGGTTAATTAAAATTCTGAGATTCGGGTCCGAATACATCAGTAGAATAACTTATTTTATTAGGTCATATCAGTTGGTAATAAGTCTTATATGCCAAAATGGTTTCAAACCCAAACTATGCGTTTAATACGCTTAAAAAGCAAATTTTTAAGCGATTTCCGGGTTATACAGGAAATCTGAGTTTTCTGATCAGGTTATAAAGTTTAAAATAATTTATTTATTATATAAAATCAGTAGCAATTGGATTGGTGTCAAAATACTATGTAAAACTCATTTTATACACAAAAAGGGTATAATCGGTATTTACCGAATTAAGGCGATAGCCTTAGGTTATGATCAGTTTAAAAAATTTGAAAATCTTTAAAAATCTCAAAATATTATATTACATTAGTGGGTAAAAGGTTTGGTGTCAAAAATTGGGTTTAGATAGGCTTTATGCTAATTGCGCCGTTTAATTACTAAAAGGCGTTATAATTACGCTAATGAGCATAACTCCTAATCTAGACCTCCAACTGATGTGAAAATTTAGGGACAACTTTGTAAATCAGTAATAAGGATTACTGTCCTTTCATATTTCCAAAATTCTTGTTTTATGGTCAAAAGGGCATATTGGTCACATTAGGCAATTAACGGAAACGTATAAACGAATGGGGCAATCAACGAACCAAGCACAGAGGGTTATACCAACATGTAACCTGGTCCTAAGGAAGCCCTAAGGCATTTCTAAACCTATCTAATTCGGGTCAGAACTGAAGTCAAAGCAAAAATCAACTTTTGCGACTTTCGGTTCCAAACCGAGCCTATACTTAGAATTGTCGGGTTGAACATGCTTAGACATGTTCAACTAATAATTACCAAGTTATTAAAGTGAGAAAACTGATTTTTATGACTTCTATATAAATAGTTATAAATTTTTATTTAAAACAAACCCATTTGACTTTTATTTGACCCGACAATTGAACTAAGTAAACATGGTAATTAGGAGGTGCCCTTTTTTGAGGGTTTAACACCTACTAATTACGGCCACGTAGCCATGTTCATTACGAACAATGGCTCAACCGCTTAAAAGTCAAAGCGTTCATCAAAACGCTTGACCTTTCGGCTATAACGCTAGAAATTTAAACTAAGCACGAAAGGACACTTACAAAGGGTCCAAACAAGATTGGAATTGATCTAGGATGTTCAGGTATGAAGCACAAAGGTTCCAACTTAGAACAATTCAGATCAAGGGGTGAGTTTGAAGGAAAATGAGGTGGGTATTTATAGATTTCGGGTGACCGTTAAGATCGTTCCTCGAATACCGTGCTTTGATCTTGCCCCTACACTTGTTGTAACACCTTGGTACCCAAGTTTGGCCCCCCAATATCAGGGATTAACATGTGGCATTGGCATTTGGAGTGTTTAGCAGCTGATACAACTGATTAAACAACTTTTTCTGGTCTGAAGGGGCCTCGCGTGACGCCTAGGGGGCTAGGAGTCACGCCTAGGTCCTTCTGATCAGCAATAGTTTCCAAAGTTTCCATTTCAGTCCCCTTTGTGTATTAAGGCCATTTCCGACATGTTTAAGGCTCGTTAAATTAACTTTAAGGCCCTAACATGATGCCTAAACATTGTGGACATGAAACATGCTCAAAAATATCCCGGATGTTGGTTCGTTTGGTCGTACAATCGCGATGATGTTCGCTTAATTACGACGGAATGCGCATAAGCGCGAAAAACGATCCAAATGACGCGACGAATGGATTTTATCAAGCCAAACTCTAAAGTAAAATATTTTAGTGTTTACATAAATTTTTGGGTGTCCGGGGATATTCAGAATGTGAGATATGCGCGTAAACGCAAACTTGTGCGCTTTTTTGACACTTTTAGTCCCTGCATGACTTAAAAGCTTATATTTGCGCACCAAACACCTCTAAGCCTATATCTAAGCTATATTAGGGATAATTATGGTATGTTTACCTCATGTTCATATTCCGGAAGGTCCGATAACATACGAATCGGTATACTTTAGCAGTTTGACGCTTTAGGTCCTTCTAATGCGCAAACTTGCGTAACTCATCATTTAATAGCATTGAAGCCTCATCTAATTCATATTAGGAATTCTTGAAAGTATTATTAAACATCATAATGCTTCAGGCTCGATAAAAGGTCATTCAGAGGTATAATTAAACATATTGACACTTCTAGTCCCTTATACTTGCAAAGTTGCGCGTAACTTCACTTTTGGGCATAAAAGCCTTGGATGGCCAACGATTGGCATTCCAGAGAGTAAAATCAATATCATGAGGTGCTCGGTTTGTTAAGAGGTCACTCAGAGGTAAGAATTAACATGTTGACCCTTTAACCCTTTTCTGCGCAAACTTTCAATTAATTACATAAACGGCTACACTTGATTAACAAGTGGCTCATTTGTGAATATAAAACCGAAAAAGGTTATTTAGAAACTTATTTTTGGTATGATAATACTTCCAGTTCTTTCATGGTTAATGTTTTTTGATTTTTCGAAAAATTAGTCCCTTATATTCAAGGTTCGACTTTATTAGGGTTTATTACACGTGTCAATACTTTATTGGACGTGATTTTACGAGGTGTTACAGATACGTGTTAAATGTGGTAGTAATTGACTCTTTGTAATCATAATGAATGACGGGCTTCGACCCGGACGATAACTTGGGTATAGATGATAAGGGTAAGTTGGTAAGGGATACTGAAATGATGTAATGAAATTTTTGCAAGGAAGCATGAGTAGAAAGAAGTACAAACGTGTACTTTGATACGCCTATGATAAGTAAGAATTACCGGTTTGACCTTGAAAAGTCAAACTGCAAAAGTTGACGAATGAGTTAAAGTTCTGCTAAAGAATGGTTATGTATTGACCCGTTACGAACGAGTCGAATAAAGGAAGATATTATGTTAAAGAATGGTCGTGTATTGACCCGTTATAAGGTGGGTCAAACGAACTAATGTTTTAGAAAAATCTAGAAATGGCTAGTATCATTATATAGATTCTAGTTGAAAGTTGTAGTATGAAACATGGTAAATTGATGAGTTGAGTTTTGAAATACGGTCAGAAATCAGAAAGTAAAGGATGTGTATTGACCCATTTCTAACGGGTCAACTGTGTATGATATGACTCGTTGTCAACGGGTCAAGATGAATGAATTGGTAACAAAAATGAAATGGTCACTATGATTTGATAAACGCCATGCTTGAAGAATTATGAATGAAATGTGCTAATCATTAATTTTTGTAAATAAGAATGGTAGAATGCTCGAGGAGATAAAAACGAATGGATTTGATGAAAGGATGCTCACGAGCGGGAGCTCATCGCATGGATGGACGGATTTGATCTGATTGTGGTATGGACTTGTGAAGGAGCGGGCCAATACGGGCCGCGAGTCATTGGTTTATGCAATGAAATCAAGGTTAGTAAAATGTTTAGTTCTTGAATGATAGGTAAGAATGTATAGGTTGATTAGCATTTATGAACGAAATGAACGGTAGGATAAATATGGTATGGTATGGAATGTTTGACTTTTAACGGTCGACATGAGAAGAAATTATGTTATTAAAAGGAACTCTCAAAAGCCTTGAGTGAAAATTTGGACTAATTGGTTAAACGCTCGTATGGTACGCTTGCACGACATACTTGTTTGGTAGAATAAGTAAAGCATGAAGAGAGTTAACAATAAAGTGATAAATGAATTGCTTTGAGAAGAGATTTAAAGGTGTATGTAGTACAAGTAACGATGGTAAAAGTAGGAATGAAAAAGGTTTCGGGGACAAAACCTTCTTTAAGGGGGGTAGACTTGTAACGCCCCAAAAACCAAATGTTTAATTTACGGATATGTCTTCTTGTTCCAAGGCATGAAGTGGGTTAACCAGTTTTAAATAACCTAGTTAAAGTTTGAGTTAAATTTTAAGGAAAGAAGCTTGTGACAAGTATGGGAAGATGGTAAACTTGAGGGGTCAAACTTGGGCAACTTGAAAGATAAATTTATAAACATAAAATACAAAACACACACATCAGACATATGTGTGTGTGTGTGCGACGTGATGAACAAAGAAGGAAGAACAAACCCTTAACATCAAAAATCTGCCAAATTGAAAAGGGAATTGAGGGTTAAATGGATGCATGAACTAAGATTTATGATCACTCAAGTGCTCTTGACACCAAGTTGAATTTTATGTTTTGGTGTTGTTTGATGAAGTGGGTTATGTGTAATCCGTGAATGTATTAGGAAATTGAACATGAATGTTAGTTAATATCAATGTGTGGAAGTTGTAATAGGCTTAATTTTGATTATAATGATGAGTTGGGATAAAACCCACTTAGAAATGGTAAGAAGATGAAGTTTAGTGAAGATTTATGATGAACTATGTAATGTTGATATTAGAGTAGTGTTATAGAAAGTAGTTAGATGGATAATTTGATATAAAACATATGATACTTGGTTATGATAATGATTTGTGAAAGATTATGTTAATGCATGGATGAACTAGGAAGAATGTGCTTTAATTAGTTGTACAATATGCACTAAATGGTGTACGCACACCAAGTGTATGATGGAATGTCTAAGTGAAGTTAAGATGTGAGATTGTATGAAATAGCTTGAAATATATGATTGAGATTAAGTAATGATGTAATCAGTAGTATACTAACGTGAAGAAGGTGCTTTAGATGGAACTTATACAAGAATTCTGGTTGAATGTATGTCTTGGTCAAGACTATGCACTAAGGACTTGTACGTTGTGTTTAATATCACTAGGTGATCATGTGGTTGTAAGCATATTTGCATTGTGAGTAAGAAATGTATATAGTGTCATTGATATAGCATAAATGATGATACGGATACATGAGGATAAGCCGAAAGTTTGTATGATGAACTGTTGGCTTTTGAAGGTCAACTATGCATAAGAAGCATGATTTGGTTTGTTGTCGTAAAGGTAGGATTATAGGAAGTTGTATGGTACATGTTATGTTAATATGGGTTATTTGTGATTACATGATGAATTTCATGAGTTTGAAAGGATATGAATTGGATTATATGTCATATGCTTGTTAGTTGTGACTAAAGAAAGTCAAATGTGAAATATGTGATTGATATGATCGTTAACATGTACAATTGTGTATGCTAATGTGAATATGATTTGGTGACATGAAAGTATAGGAATCATGTCGAGATGGACTCAAGCATGAAAGGCTAACGGGTCAAGAAGTGGCGAGGAAACGGATATGAACACGGATGCATGAGGTAAGTGATTTCCGTAATCACTTCTTAGTTGTTACGTAAAGTTAAGTGATTTCCGTAATCCAAGACAGACCGTCCATCAACAAGCCACCCAAGGCTTCACCGGTCTCGCTTCACCCATCACCGTTCCACTCATAGTAAACGAGAACTCATGGCAGATTCTATCGTATGCCATGCAAGCCAACACCAATAACATCCAGTTCCACGGCGGCGAGGACGAGGACGCCTCTGATGTGTGCAAAATGCAACATATAAATTACATCAATTGTGGCATAAAACTAACCCTTTTTTAGTACTAATGTTGGAAAAAGTGTGCTTTTGTCGTCCTTTTGTATTTTCAGGATTAAATGAGCTCAAATTAACAAAAGAAGCAAAAAGACAGCTAAATCTAATATAAATACAAGAAAAGGAACAAACGTGACATGCCCGACCCCACGACAGCATCTTCCCAAGCAAAACAAGAAAACAGAAGGATGAACACGCCCCGTGCTCAGTGAACACAGGGGCGTGCCCAAGTGCCAGCAGAAAACACAAAGCTGTAGAAGCTTCTATCGCCCACCACGGGGTCGTGCTCAGCGGACACGGGACCGTGGTCAACTCTAAGATTCGCAGAATCTGGGAAATCTCGATAGTACAGATTTGCTTCTGCACACGGGGGCGTGCCCAGTGGACACGAGGGCGTGGTCAACTAATGCAGACAAACTGCAATTAATGAAGAAAGAGATGAAGGATGGACACGGGGCCGTGCCCAATGGACATGGGGCCGTGCCCGAGCTTCTGTTTAGCCTATAAATAGGAGTGCTTGTCTCAAGTGCAAACCATCCCTTGGCACACCACCTCTCTCACACTTCACCCACCACCCACCACCACCATAACACCATCATCCACCACCATCATCCATTGTCCATCATAGAGTGTGTGAGTCGTCTCGGGATCCAATATTGATCGTAAGAGTTCTTGACAATCAAGGCCATGTTTGCCTAAGTCTCTTACATCACTTGGTGAAGACAAAATGTCTAGTGTAATACTTTTTATTTTTAATCTTTTCGCACTTTTTACTTGGTTATGTATTAATGACTTTAAGAACTAGTTTCTTATGTTGAAGGTGATTTTTTCTTATCGTTTGTCCGTGGTGTCTTGGCATTATTTTACTGTCTATATAAAATAAAAGATTTTTACCATTCATATCTCCACGGTCTATATGGAGGTATGTTGGCTACCTGGTCGGGGGTTAAGGGAACGGTTTGGTAAGAGTCTTGCCTTTTTCAGTGTATAAGATCCTGCAAGGACCTGGGTCAAATTTAGTAGGACCTCCTTCAATACTTAACGGTATTGGATGGCGGGGGTCCAAACTCTTTGACCCCCTCATATGTAAGCTACTATTAATATTTTAACCCGGCTACTTAGGACTGTATCCCTGCTGACTCGGACTACTTAGCCGAGGGTAACGTCACCTTCAAAAGAGGGGCCTACCATAATATGCATTAATAACTTAATTAATTATCTTTCAATAATCCGACCCTTTAGGATTGTATCCTTGCTGACTCAAACTACTGGGTTGAGGGTAACATCGCCTTCAAAAGAGGGGCCTACTACAATAACTAAGATGATCTCTTAAAAAGTGCAAAAGTGCGGAAATAATCAAAGGTTACACTATACACGAGTCGGAGCCAAGTGATTCATCTTGTCTATCTGTTTTTACTTTTATTTTATTTTCAGCATTTTAGTTAGTTTTTATTTTTCTAGTTTAAAACCTTTTTCTAACTTTATGATTTGATTAGACGTTGAGGATAAACCGGTACTAAAAGCTCTTGTGTCCTTGGACGACCTCGGTATCTTACCAACACTATACTACGCTCACGATGGGTGCACTTGCCCATATGTGTGTTTTATAACTTTAAAACTTGTCTAAAAAAGTGTAAAAAGGCTTAAAATAAACATTAAAACTTGGCTAAAACACTTTACGCACATCAAGTTTTTGGCGCCGCTGCCGGGGACACAAGGATTTTAAGAAAGTTAGGAATCAACGGCCTAATCGTTTTTTTCTTATTTTTCTATTTTTTTAGGATTTTTCATAATTTTTCAGCTTCTGCAGAACTCAGCACGGGCCGTGCCCGCTGAACATGCCCCGTGCCCAATCATTGGAACTGGCAATCCTGTTTTAAGTCGGACAGTAAGCTGAACACGGGGCAGTGCCCATTCAACACGCCCTGTGCCCAAGATTCAGTTACTGAAAACGGAACCGTAAGATCCCGACGGTTGGTAATTTCTGACACAAACATGAGTGATACTGATATTTTTTACTTTCGGCACTCTTATGGTACGTGGTGTCAAATATGTGGTGGTTCCCATAAGGAATTAGAATGTTATTTTCTAAATTACAAGCCCCACTATATAGACCCATCATTTTCCTGTATCCTTAAGAGGGGCGAAAGTAAAAATAATCCCTATCTCTCCCTTGAATGCTCTCAACCGGATTTTCTAAGAGAAATGCTTCTTGATGAACTATTTCAATTAGAAGATCTAATTCTTAATTGGTTAAAAGAACTTAGGATAGATTTCAATAATTTATCTCAAGACGATAACCAAGAAGAAGTGTTGGGATCGCATTCAAACAACTTCGTTGTTCCCGACGATACTTCTAACTCTAGCAAGGACGTGAGCGATAGTCGTCCCTGTGTCGATTGTGCCGTGAAGGACTCCCCATCGACTTCGTTCGATGCATACATAGACCTGAGCGATTCGGCATACACCTTCTTTAACGAGAGCCCGGGAAAGGGTTGGACTTATCCACCTACATATAGCATAGGAATCACCCTCACCGACAACCTCTTGCGTTCCCGTCTTAATCTAGAACAATAAGGTATCTTAGGCACTTTGGGGTTGTTCCATCCTGTAAGGAACCACCTGATCCGGATAAGTTCCTTAAAAGTAGACAAACTTCATAAAACAGCCTTTCGACATGGGGTCATGCCCAGGTCAACACGCCCCCGTGTCCACCAAAAGATTCCCTTCTGACTTTTTGTCAGAATACGGACAAAACGTGTAAGGATCTTGCCTGCAAACGGGGCAGTGTCCAGTCGACACGGGGCCGTGTCCAGTATGCTGTCTTTTTCTATAAATGCAGCCAAGAATCCTGCACATTTGGACCATCCAAGGACAGAGATTTGAAAGGATCTTCTCACCTACCATCCTAGGTATGTTCTAAAAGAAGGTTCTAACAAACATCTTGTCCTTTCCTCTTTTATCCATTACCTTCTTCTTCATCTTTCTTGCAACAACACCTCCATTGAAGCTTGATTCCAAGCTTTATTGTGATGTTTGTTAAGTTTTTGTTCAAGGAATCTTGTTAAAAATAAGTTACACAACATTGTTTTAAGTTATTTCTGCTAAAAAATGCTTCATAAGTTGGAAAAATAATTTGAAACTCCAAGATTCCTTGTTCTAAAAAACTGCAAAAAGGTGAACACGGGGCGGTGCTCATTGAGCACGGGGCCGTATCCGTCGTACTGTTTCATTAAAATGAACTATTTTTGGTTTGTTTTCGTAGAATGTCTAGTCAAAACAGTGGAACCTCTTCTGCGCACTCCAGAAACAGTCGAAGGGAAAGAAGGTCATCAATTGAAGCAACTCTCGTACGATACGTAATGGCGTTACGTGAAGCTCTTGACGAGAGGACTTCGGTAGAGGAGGTCCTAATAGACCGTATAAATTATCTAACGGTAGGGCTGGAAAACAGTTTTCAAGAAATTAACCTCTTGCACCAGAGGTTAAACATTCTAGTAACACCTCCCATGGAACCAATCCTCCCTCAAAAGGATTGGAACCTAGCACTTAGAATCCACAATCCTACCGGATGGGATAACCTTCCAGCGGAGCCTCCTCTTGAAGATCTACAAGAAGTCCCGGTGGAGGTTGCACCTCCTCAAACTAATGCCAATGAGCCCGCCTTTCTTCTCCCAAGGGAGATAGAGGAGTGGCTCGCCGACGTGTGAGGAACCCATGCCCGAAGAAAAGGAGTTTTCATGCCGCATCTAACCAAGAGAATTATCTTTTTGGAAATTTTGCTAGTAAAATAAAGTTTAGGCTGGAACTTCTCGATTTGGATTTCTTGTGTTTCTTTGACCTACTTATCTAGAATTTTAACTTTTAGGACTATTATATAATTCTCTCTATGACTTAATGAATGATGGTTTTAGTTAATTTGGTGTTTGGATGGTGTTGAAATAAATAAAACACACTCGGGATGGCAAAGGAAACAAGGGAAACTTGAACCAGCACCCCATGCAGGAAAACAGGGCCATCCGACAAAATTTTCTTCGTTACAGCAAGTTCAGCACGGGCCGTGTCCGCCCAACATGGCCCCTTGCTGCACAGTCTGCAGAAAATGCCCAGTTCAGGTAAACTGGACACGGGCCGTGTTCACCCAACACGCCCCCGTGTCCAGGCTTCTGTTTCTCTTTTTCAATTTTGTTACTGGCGATGGAACACGGGGCCGTGCCCGGACACCACGGGGCCGTGTCTAGACGCCCAGTAACACAAATTTTTGCTTTTTCACACCCTTTTACACATTCAATCAACCTAAAAACTTGTTTTTGGGACACATTGAGGACAATGTGTAATTTAAGTGTGGGGGGATGCTAAAACCTTGAATCTTGCAAGTCCTAACTACAAGCCTTACACAAAACTCTATTGGAACCACTAATCACCCCAAATTTTTTCAAAAATTTTCATTTTTTTACTTGTCTAGGTTTAACTTGGGAATTTCAAATTCTAAAAAGGTTATATTTTTATAAATTTACAACCGATAGCGTCGTGATAAAAAGAACCAACATAAGAAAATTATGAAACGGCATGACAAGCTTAGTTAAAATTTGATTATATATACTTGATCACATAAAAACCCATTCCCACAAAAGTGAGTTTTGAGCCTTTATTGAGCATACAAATATATATCTTTAAACTAAATGCTCATTTTTCGTTTCTTGTGTGAATAGCCGCTGGGTTCTTACGACTCTAGAACTTGCCACGACGATACATTCCCGGTCCTTACCAACTTAAACCCGAGCAAGTAAATGATGAAGGCATTAGGACTAACCCTTTTTATTTCTAAACCATTATTTTTCTTTTTTTTACCACCTACCCAAAATCCCCCTAGTTAGCCCCTTTGATCCTAAACCTTTTCATTTCATAACCCAAACCAAACACCCTTTCACCCACCAAAAACCCTTTTTATCTTTAACCTTTTGTTTCAAGTAACAAGCTCGGTTTTTCGTATGACTTTTCAAAAAAAATATATATGTTGATGATGAAGCAAAGGAGAAATAAACAAATAAGTTTATCAAAAATAACTTTGTTTGAATAAAAGCTTCATCAAAATAAAAGTTGCAAAAATAAAAAGTCTTACGAAAACCGACGCTTGTTACGCTTTTCGCCCTTTCACTAACCACAAACCCAACCACCTACCTTTAACCCAAGCCTAACCCTTCACCCCAAAAAGTCCTCTTGATATTTACAAAGGTATATAGTTAAAAAGGAGGAGGATTGATTGATTGCTTGGAAAGCCTATGGTAGGAGTAAGTTCCATGCAGCTCTCGAGTGATTCACTAAAATACATTTCCGGCCGAGTGTTTAGTGATCTCCGTGAGGTATGTGAACTTGTATATAAATGAAATTTTAAAAGAGGCATGTTACGCCTTAATAAGTAATTTATCTTATGAAAAGTTTTAAATAAATCATGACGAATAGGATTGTAAATAAATAAAAAAAATAAAACTTAATAAAGAATCTTGGAAATCCCGACACTCTATGACAAGCCCAAAAACCTTCTATTCTACCCATTCCATTTGGGAGTGTTAAGCCATATTATAAAGTGTTTTGCTTGAGGACAAGCAAAGATTCAAGTGTGAGGGTATTTGATGTGTGCAAAATGCAACATATAAAATACATCAATTGTGGCATAAAACTAACCTTTTTTAGTACTAATGTTGGAAAAAGTGTGCTTTTGTCGTCCTTTTGTATTTTCAGGATTAAATGAACTCAAATTAACAAAAGAAGCAAAAAGACAGCTAAATCTAACATAAATACAAGAAAAGGAACAAACGTGACATGCCCGACCCCACGACAGCATCTTCCCAAGCAAAACAAGAAAACAGAAGGATGAACACGCCCCGTGCTCAGTGAACACGGGGGCGTGCCCAAGTGCTAGCAGAAAAGACAAAGTTGTAGAAGCTTCTATCGCCCACCACGGGGTCGTGCTCAGCGGACACGGTGCCGTGGTCAACTCTAAGATTCGCATAATCTGGGAAATCTCGATAGTACAGATTTGCTTCTACACACGGGGGCGTGCCCAGTGGACACGGTGGCGTGGTCAACTAATGCAGACAAACTGCAATTAATGAAGAAAGAGATGAAGGATGGACACGGGGCCGTGACCGAGCTTCTGTTCAGCCTATAAATAGGAGTGCTTGGCTCAAGTGCAAACCATCCCTTGGCACACCACCTCTCTCACACTTCACCCACCACCCACCACCACCACCATCATCCATTGTCCATCATAGAGTGTGTGAGTCGTCTCGGGATCCAAGATTGATCGTAAGAGTTCTTGACAATCAAGGCCATGTTTGCCTAAGTCTCTTACATCACTTGGTGAAGACAAAGTGTCTAGTGTAATACTTTTTATTTTTAATCTTTTCGCACTTTTTACTTGGTTATGTATTAATGACTTTAATAACTAGTTTCTTATGTTGAAGGTGATTTTTCCTTATCGTTTGTCCGTGGTGTCTTGGCATTATTTTACTGTCTATATAAAATAAAAGATTTTCACCATTCATATCTTCACGGTCTATATGGAGGTAAGTTGGCTACCTGGTCGGGGGTTAAGGGAACGGTTTGGTAAGAGTCTTGCCTTGTTCAGTGTATAAGATCCTGCAAGGACCTGGGTCAAATTTAGAAGGACCTCCTTCAATACTTAACGGTATTGGATGGCGGGGGTCCAAACTCTTTGACCCACTCATACTGTTAATATTTTAACCCGGCTACTTAGGACTGTATCCCTGCTGACTCAGACTACTTAGCCGAGGGTAACGTCACATTCAAAAGAGGGGCCTACCATAATATGGATTAATAACTTAATTAATTATCTTTCAATAATCCGACCCTTTAGGATTGTATCCTTGCTGACTCAAACTACTGGGTTGAGGGTAACGTCACCTTCAAAAAAGGGGCCTACTACAATAACTAAGATAATATCTTAAAAAGTGTAAAAGTGCGGAAATAATCAAAGGTTACACTATACACGAGTCGGAGCCAAGTGATTCATCTTGTTTATCTGTTTTTACTTTTATTTTATTTTCAGCATTTTAGTTAGTTTTTATTTTTCTAGTTTAAAACCTTTTTCTAACTTTTTGATTTGATTAGACGTTGAGGATAAACCGGTACTAAAAGCTCTTGTGTCCTTGGACGACCTCGGTATCTTACCAACACTATACTACGCTCACGATGGGTGCACTTGCCCATATGTGTGTTTAGTGTTAGTAAATATCGTGTTTTATAAATTTAAAACTTGGCTAAAAAAGTGTAAAAGGGCTTAAAATAAACATTAAAACCATAACACACTTCACGCACATCACCCCGCCCACATAAACCGTTTATCTCGTATGCTCGCCACGTTTAGCCTTCATGGAGTCCCAAACGACGCTACCTATTTATAACTCTTCCCCTTTTCACTAGCCGGCCGTTCGGCTACTTGGTTGGATTCTTAGCCAACCGGTACTTTTACCACTTGGGAGGGCCTTCGTCAAGCCTTTTTGAATAAATACTTCCCACCCGCTAAAACTCACATCTTCGCAATCTAATTCACTCATTCCACATGGAGCCCGACGAGCCCTATTACCTTGCTTGGGAGCGATTTCAAAACCTTGTCGCTCGATGCTCCCAGGATGGACTTTCTGATTGGGCCCTTTGCGAGAAATTTTATAACGGTCTCACCCAAGAGACTCGTGATCCTTTTGACACTAATGCGGGAGGTCATATGATGGGAATTCTTACTGTTGCCGAGTGTTTAGAGTGTTTCGAGATCTTTGCCCAATCTTAATCTCAATCGCGAGCTGATCGACGGTATCCAAGTGGAAATTCAAATACCACTACTTGTGCACCCACTCGTGGGGTGAGCCATATCACTATTGATCCTAGTATAGCCGCCGTATTGGAAAACGTCACTAGAGAGCTCTAAGAGATTAAGGCAAAGGTTAACAAGTGTGAGTTTTGTCGAGGGGGTCACGATACGAATGTGTGTCCATTGTTAGTTGGTGAGGAGCAGGTCAATTTCGTGGGAGGGGGTCAAGGTAGAGGTCAACCTAGTGGGTTTGGTAGTAATTTTAATTCTGGTTGGTGTAATAATAATAATTTCAATAATAATAATAACTTTTGTTCCAATGGTAACCCCCCTGGTTTCCAATTAGCTCAAAATCCAAACAGGGGACAGGGTTCATTCTTTGGTGGGGATTTAATTGGGCAGTTCAATAAGGGGTTCAATGGGCAGGTCAGGGATGGGGGGTCAAATAGTCAGGTTCAACCAGTTCAGGGTTCAAATAATGATTTAGGGGGTAGCCTTGAGAGGATAGAGGCCATGATGAGCCAGTTAGTCGTCAAGGACCAAACCACCCAAAAGATCCTTGCTGAACACGACCTGATGTTTAAGAACCACCAATCCTCTTTCCAAGACCTTCAAAGGGTCGTATGTGACATGTCTAGGAAGCTTGAGGAGAGGTTACCCGGTCAGTTTGCGGGTAACACCCGACTGAACCCTAACGCCCATGCCAAAGTCATTACCACTCGTAGTGGCAAAACCATAGGGAACCCGAGAGTTGAGGAAAGAGTAGTAGAGGAAGATGAGGAGATTGTATATGAAGAAATCGAGATGGAGGCTCCCAGCAAAGTGCAACCGAGGCTAGGCCCAGCAAGTACCGCACAGACCGGTGAGCCTCATGGAGAGAAGAAAGTAGAGAAACCACCCGTAGACATTAGACCTTCTCCACTCGTAGATCATTCGCGAGTCCCATTTCCTACATGTCTTAGGAACCAAAAGTACTCCAAGGAATACGGGCAATTCCTAGATATCTTCAAGCAATTGAAGATTAATCTACCTTTCATTGAGGCACTCCAATCTATGCCCAAGTACGCGAAGTTCTTAAAGGACCTTCTTAGAAACAAGGAGAAGTTGGGGGATTTTTCGAATGTTCCATTGAACGGAGGGTGCTCCGCAGTCGTTTCGAATAAGCTTCCAGAGAAGCTCACCGATCCCGGCATTTTCACCATTCCATGTCTATTCAGTAGTAACACCAATACTCGAGCCTTAGCCGACCTAGGTGCTAGCACCAACTTGATGCCCTTTTCTCTCTACAAGAAGCTGGACTTAGGCGAAATTTCACCTACCCGTATGACATTATCTTTAGCCGATCGATCCGTGAAATACTCGAGGGGTATTGTAGAGAATTTGCTTGTTAAAGTCGACAAGTTTGTTTTTCCCGCTGATTTCGTCATTCTTGATATGGAAGCTGATGAGAGAGTTCCTATCATACTTGGTCGTACTTTTTTGCGTACCGCTAAAGCCCTCATAGATGTCTTCGATGGTAAGATCACACTTAGGGTCGGTGAGGAGAGAGTGACCTTTGAGATCGATCGTTCCATGAACCACCCGAGTGGTTCCGATGACTATAGTGGTCCTTGCCATTCCGTCTATTTCTTGAACTCGTTCATCTCATGTGTTGACCATTGTCTAGAGTATATTAGTGGAGCCGACTTACTAGGAGGAGAGAATGTTGAGGAGGAGTCGTTAAGGTTGGAGGAAGTAGAAGATGAGGGGATTCCTTTGATTCCCGAAGCGCTAGCCATTAGTGATGACACCACCCAACCCCCACCCTTAGAGCTTAAGGTCCTTCCATCTCATTTAGAATATGCCTTTTTAGGGGAGGGTTCCGAGCTACCCGTTATCATCTCATCGAAGTTGGAGGATGGGGAAAAAGTTGAGGTTGTTGGAAGTGTTAAAGGCCAACAAAGAGGCCATTGCATGGAGGTTGTCCGACATTAAGGGCATAAGCCCTTCTTATTGCACTCACTGGATTCTCATGGAGGACGATTTCAAACCGGTGGTGCAACCCCAAAGGCGCCTCAACCCTAACATGCAAGAGGTAGTGAAGAATGAGGTTCTAAAACTCCTAGATTCCAGGATGATATATCCCATCTCAGATTCGCCATGGGTTAGTCCCACTCAGGTTGTCCCTAAGAAGGGAGGGATGACCGTTGTCATGAATTCCAAGAATGAGCTTATCCCTTCTCGTACGGTCATGGGTTAGTGAGTGTGCATCAACTACCGAAAGTTGAATGATGGCACCCAAAAGGACCACTTCCCATTGCCCTTTATCGATCAGATGTTGGAGCGTCTCGCGGGTCAACAATTCTATTATTTTCTCGACGGTTTTTCTGGTTACTTCCAGATCCCCATCGCGTTTGAACTTTAGTACGGCTTACCATCCTCAGACTGACGGTCAGAGTGAGCGTACTATTCAAACTTTGGAAGACATGCTACGTGCATGTGTAATTGATTTAGGTGGTAGTTGGGATAAGAACCTACCATTGATTGAATTCTCCTACAACAATAGCTACCATACCAGCATTAAGGCTTGAGGCCTTATACGGTAGAAAGTGTAGATCGCCCGTTTGTTGGGCGGAAGTTGGAGATGTCCAATTATCTGGACCAGAGATAGTCTTTGAAACGACGGACAAGATTGTCCAGATACATGACCGTCTCAAAGCTGCCCGGGATAGGCAGAAGAGTTACGCAGATCCAAAGCGTAAAGCTTTTCACTTCAAAGTAGGTGACAAAGTATTGCTTAAGGTATCACCCTGGAAGGGAGTGATGCGATTTGGTAAGAAAGGCAAGCTAAGCCCGAGATACATAGGACCTTTCGAGGTTATCGAACGTGTCGGGTCTGTTGCCTATAAGTTAAACTTACCTGAAGAGCTCAGTGGAATTCACAATGTGTTCCACATCTGCAATCTGAAGAAGTGTTTCGCTGACGAATCACTGGTTATACCACATACAGATGTGCATATAGATGAGAGCTTAAGATTTGTTGAAAAACCTTTGTCGATTGAGGATCGACGGGTTAAGAAGCTTCGAAGGAAGCATGTACCTATTGTAAAGGTCAAATGGGATGCCCGTAGAGGACCCGAATATACGTGGGAGGTTGAATCCACAATGAAAGAAAAATACCCTCATTTGTTTCAGTAAATCTCGGGTCGAGATTTATTTTAAGGGGGTGAGGATGTAACACCTCGAAAATTCACGTCCTATAATGTGTTGACACGTGTCATATGTTTGAACGTGTGAAAGAATGTTATAGAAGGACTAAAGTTGACAATCATGGAAAGTATGTGAATATACGGGTTCTAAATGTCAACAGTGAATAAATATACTTCATAATAACCCTACATGATGTTTATACCATCAAACGAATAAATCATGGATCATACGAAGCTAAAAGTGAGAGAATACAAACTACAGGGGTTAAATGTGTCAACATGTTTAAGTTATACCTCTGAGTGACCTTTTGGCAAACCCGAAGCTTTGTAACAGTAAATTATGCTCACTAGAAGGCACGATAAAAATTTCATAAAGTTTCGTTATCGTATGAGAAAGTTATGATCAAATTCGCATGCGAGGGGTTAAAGCGTCAACATTGAAAACTTTGACTTTTCGGACAATAACCGAGTGGCCAAGGACTTAACAAGAGGGGTACAAGTCTTGAGGCACTTATGTGTCAATATGGTGGGTTCAAAGTGCAAAATATAAGTTAGTTGCCCTTTCGAAAAGCCAAGAGCCAACTATGCAAAGATTAGGAAGATTTATGCTGCTGATCAAAGGCTTACGGACCGTAAGCCTTACCCTTACGGTCCGTAAGGGATCCCCAGCGACAGCAGTTACGTCTGTTGCTGTTTAAACGCGATTCTGGCCCTTCAAAACGATTTTCCTCATATGTGGGCGACCCCTAAACAGCCCTAAACATATAGGGACACTTGTAGATCAGTTGTGGTAAGTTATAGACCTATGTGTCAACATTTTATGGTGTTCTTAACCACTATAAAAGGCCATGAAGTGCAACAACTTTGATCACACCTTCATCTGCAATTGTGGAGCATTTCTGGAGCTTAGGAGCAGATCCAAGACATCCCTACTCGTGCATAGGACCCTTGTAAGTAACGATGACCTTCTTTAATCGAGTTTAGCTTAGTTATTTAGCTAAAAGTCAAACCGTCGTAATTACGGTTTGACTTCGAGATTAGTTAATAATGGCTCAGTCATATCTCGAATTAAAAGTAGTTATAAGTTGGTAATTATGTGGGTAATAAACCCTTAAAAGGGTTCCCCCTGATTCCCACTCTAACTAGGTCTAATGTCGGGTCAAACATGTAAATAAAAAGTCAACAGAATGATTAAGTTCTAATTTATGCATGATTAGCAATGTAGAACACATACAACCTGTTTGATCATTAATATAACTTGGTAATTAGTGTAAGAACGTGTCTAAACATGTTCAACCCGACAATTTACTATTTAGACCCGGTTCAGAACCGAAAGTCGCAAAGCTTTGACTTTTGCTTTGACTTCAGTTCTGACCCGTTTTGGTATGATTTAGAAATACCTAAGAGCTTCATTTGGACCAGGTTACATGCTAGTATAACCCTCTGTGATTATACACCATGGTTCATTAGTTAACCGATTAATACGCATGATTCCGTTAATTGCCTATATGTTGACCATTATGCCCTTATTACCATAAAACGTGATTTTTGGAAATGTAAAAGTGTAGAAACCTTAGTTACTGATATATAGACTTGTATGCAAAGTTTGACATCAGTTTGAGGTGTAGAATAAGAGTTATGCTCATTAGCGTAAATTGAAGGCCTTATGTTAATTAAACGGCGTAATTAGCGTATAGCCTAGTTAAGCCTACTTTTGATACCAAACTCTTTACCCACTGATGTAATATATTATTTTGGGATTTTTAAAGATTTTTAATTAATTTTAGGCTGAGCATAACTCATAGTCGTAGGCTTAATTCGGTAATTGTCGGTTTTGCCCTTACGGGCTATAAAATGAGTTTTACATATCCAATTGACTCCAAACCTTTTGCTACTAATTACATATGGTAAATAAATTATTTTAAGCCTTCTGGAATGATAAAAATATCAGCTTTGTATATAGAACCCGTAAACGGCTTTTAATCGCCTTTTTAAGCGTTTTTAACGCATAGTATGTACTAAAACTATTTTAAACATACACGGGTTGATACCTACTGATATTTTAGGCAAATTGTAATATTTTAATAGTAAGCAAAGGTTGATAAACTCAGACTTCAGTTTTGAGCTTTTCGGCTTATGTGAAATTACCAAAATGCCCCTACGGTGCATAGTTTGGTTATAATTGTTAAATTTCACATATATACTTTACCCTACTGTTATAACTCATTAAATTGAGCATATTTGCTGATTACATCAGACCTGTAACTCAGGCAAACACTTAAACTCTTTTATCACCTTTTAAATGACCAAACTACCCTACGGGGCATAGTTTGTGTTTAAACTCGCTTCGGGCATAATGGAAGGTATCCTACTGATATCACAACATATTTGAGGCATATTAACTTAGGAAACCTGGTTAGGACTCTTATAATTACCCGTTACGCCTCTTACGCGTACGGTTCGGCCTATGTAACTAGTTTACATAAATTAGCCGAAATGGGTCAAACCTTATCGGTTTTATCCCAAAATCCAGAATGTGTTTAAGTTACCCATATTAAACAAGCATACAAGCTTGTCGGGTCAAAACCACATTCTAAACCGGTCTTCGCCTAATCACGCGTTTGAACCGTATCTGTCTAAGCTTAAGCTTAATTAAAGACCGTTAGGATTCTAATAGGTTATTATAAACCTTCGTTCCAGATTAGGAGCCCAGTAAAAGTACTTGCATTTGCTGTATTTGATTGATACTTTGATCAGGTAAATACTCTTAACTTATTTTCCCTATACGGGCTTGGGATACGGCACTATAAAAGTACCGCTTGGTCGGGTGTATGTAGTCATTTAAATCGGATTGTGATTGATGTATTTACATAACCTGTTTAATATGTATTATTTGGTGTATGGCCTTTGGGGGTTAAATGACCATGTCCCGGATATCCTTGGCATCATTCGAAGAAATGGCCACGACCTAAGCACGGGGTGTAGGCGTACACCTGACAGTTGCATTATGTAAAAACTGGTAATCCACTCAGAGGTATCATCCTTGTGGGCATTATACCAAAGCTGGTAATCCACTTAAAGGATGATAGCCTGTGGGCATTATACCTGTGGCGTGTCAGTTAATCTGTCCTGATGGACGACAAATAAGTAAAACTGTATACATGATTATTTCAATAATTGTCCCAAGTTATAAATGATATTTGCCGAAGTGCATTCAAATCAATTTTCAAACTCTTTTCAAAATGAGTCAGTTGAGTTGTATTTACCAGTGTAAACTGACGTATTTTCCAAAAAAGGCTAAGTGCAGGTGCTAGACGAAATAGGCTGGCTACTCCAGGCATCATTACTCAAGTCCCGCAAGCTCTAGATGTCAAAGTGTGTTGAACAATAATTTCTTTTTATTTGATCCGCCTGTGGATCCTTTACTTTCCGTTGTAATACTGGATATTACTTTATATTCGGAATGTAATATATTTATCTTTTGCTTTCGCTGTGCATTCATATATATTGTGTTGTTTGACTATTATGTTGCCAACCACGTCACGATACTCCCCACCGGGCCCACCGGTGACACGTGGAAATCGGGGTGTGACAGGTTGGTATCAGAGCCAACACTAAGTGAATTAAACACTAGTCTTTGTGTTTAATCTCAGTTACACAATTGCACATTCTTGAGTCTAGACAAGAACATAGGACTAATCCAAATTCATTTCATTGTCTTTAATTACTTCTTTTGTTATTTTTCTGATTAGCCCTTGCATGGGCAAGTCATTTTCTTAAGAAGTCCCGTTTAGGGCAACCATATACTTGTTTAAATTTTAAAGGAACGGTTATGTAAAAAAAATATCATTCCTATATTGTAAGATCTACCATTATGATAAAATGGCAAAATCTAAAAAGGACAAGACCTAGCCATACGTCAAATTAAGACAGGGCCAAGATGGTAGTTCCACAATTAGATTAAGATCCTTGTTAACAGTTCAATTTAGAAAATTGTTCTGCATTAATTATTAAAAAGAATCTTAAAGGCATGGCCAAGATGGTAAAACCTAGCCTAAATGCCAATGCAGACATGGCCAAGATGGTAAAACCTAGCCTAAATGTCATTGCAGACATGGCCAAGATGGTAGAACCTATTCAAAAGATTCGAACCTTTGTTAAATAACTGAAAGCATATTAACATGCTTGACAAAGTGTGATACAATAAAATCACATAAGTCATTTTTAATTGGATTATTCTAAAATCCCTTATTTATATAATCATCCCTTGAGGATGAAGTGCCCACGGGCTATAATTAACGTCCTCTGTGACTAAAGACAGTGGTAGCCTACAACTCCCTGTCAAGAAAAGGTAATGAACTTTAATTCAAACCTTAATGCCTCGATTCTGTAAAATAAAGGCTTATAAATTAAACTTGTCTACGTGACTAGGCCTTTTGTGCTATTATTAACTTATGATTTAGGATTATGATAAAGATCCTGAACAATTATATATTTAACCAATTAACTAAAGCATGTATTAAAACATGGTTAATAAATCGTCTAAAACGATAAAACTGTAAAAGCTTCCGTATAAACCTTGACCTTGTTTGATTTTTATGTAGCATTTAAAGCTACATGGCTGGGTCGAAGGAAGAGAACAGACACCCTCTGGAAAGCCGCGATGATGAAAGGATTAATATAACCAGAGGAGAGCTTCATACATTGATTGATTCAGCTGTATCTAAAGCTGTAGATGAGCAATTTAGGGAGTATAGTGAGACTAATAGTAAAGCCTCATCTGTACCCCACTCTAAGTCTGACCCTAAGACTTATTCGGAGGCTCACAGCAAGCCACCGCCCTTAAAGAAAGACAAGCCAAAGAAAGATGATGATCAACATTCATCTGGTCAACACAGTGTTCCATCCAAGAGGATAGTGTTGGGTAATGAACCGCATACCAAGTCCTGTACCTATAAATACTTTGTTTCCTGCAAACCCCAGGACTTCACTGGGGAGAAAGGAGCAATAGATTGTATGACCTGGTTGGACGAAATGGACACAGTGGTTGACATCAGCGGTTGTGCTGAAAGGGATGTAGTAAAGTATGTATCCCAATCATTCAAAGGAAAGGCACTGGCATGGTGGAAGTCTCTCATTCAAGCTGCTGGGAAGATCCCACTCTACAACATGTCATGGGAGCAGTTTGTTGCTCTCATTATGGAAAACTACTGCCCTCAACACGAGGTCGAAAGAATTGAATCAGATTTCTTATCATTGGTGATGACAAACTTAGATTGTCAAGCATACCTCACCAATTTCAATACTCTGTCCAGACTGGTTCCTTACCTAGTAACACCAGAACCCAAGTGAATTGCTCGCTTTATTGGGGGTTTAGCCCCAGAGATCAAAGCCAGTGTTAAGGCTTCAAGACCGGCTACGTTTAGGTCAGTAGCTGACCTCTCACTGTCCCTTACATTATATGCAGTCAGGTTGAGATCGCTAAGGAAATCTGAAGAAAGTAAGAGGAAGCGTGAGGATGATAACTCACGAGGGTCAGAGAAGAAGCACAAGGGAAACACTGATTCTAAGAAGTCTGGGTCTGGAAGGAACAGTCAGCGAACAGAGGAAAAGCCAAAGTGCACGACTTGTCAAAGACGCCACTTTGGAAAGTGCAGACTTGAGTCCAATTCTAAGTCTGAATCACCTACATGTGGGTTATGCAAGTCTAGGGATCACAAGACTGTTGATTGCAGGACGATTAAAGATGCCACGTGCTACAATTGTAAGGAGAAGGGGCACATTAAAACAAACTGCCCTAAATACGCCAAGAAGCCTGAGGAGGTCAAGAAGACCAATGCAAGGGTCTTCAGGTTGGACGCAAGGGAAGCCGTCCAGGACGACAACGTGATTACAGGTACCTTCCTCATCAATGATATTTATGCAAGAGTACTTTTCGACTCAGGCGTTGATAAGTCGTTCGTAGATAATAAGTTTTGTGAATTGCTAAATTTACCTGTCAAAACCTTAAGTACAAATTATGAGGTGGAGTTAGCAGACGGCACCATAGAAACCGTCTCAACCGTGTTAGATGGATGTGTTATATCCATTAGGGACCATTCTTTTCCTCTGTCCCTACTTCCCTTTAAATTAGCCGGTTTTGACATAGTTCTGGGTATGGACTGGATATCTCATAACCAGGCCCAAATTATATGCAACAAGAAACAAGTGGTGATAAAGACTCCGTCTGGTGAATCACTTACCATTCGGGGAGATACCCAGTATGGATTGCCTAAGCAAGTAACTATGCTCAAGGCTTCCAAATGTTTAAAGAATGGCTGTGTCATCTACATGGAACAGGTGACGATTGACGAGCCGAAACCCAAGATAGAAGACATCCCCGTCATTTCTGAATACCCTGAAGTTTTTCCTGAAGATCTACCTGGGTTGCCACCAGATAGGCAAGTGGAGTTCAGAATTGACATCATCCCCGGAGCAGCACCTGTTGCTCGAGCACCCTATAGGTTGGCGCCAACGGAAATGAAGGAATTAAAAACGCAACTAGATGAGTTGCTAGCTAAAGGTTTCATTAAACCTAGTTCGTCTCCTTGGGGAGCGCCAGTCCTATTTGTCAAGAAGAAGGATGGATCGATGCGTCTGTGCATCGATTATCGTGAGCTTAATAAGGTCACGATAAAGAATAGGTATCCTTTACCTAGGATCGACGATTTGTTCGATCAGTTGCAAGGAGCAAGTTACTTCTCGAAGATTGATTTCAGGTCAGGCTACCACCAGCTGAAGGTTAGAGACGAAGACGTACATAAAACAGCATTTAGGACTCGTTATGGTCATTACGAGCTCCTAGTGATGCCTTTTGGGCTCACTAATGCACCTGCCGCGTTCATGGATCTCATGAATCGCGTTTGCAAGCCGTACTTAGATAAATTCGTCATCGTTTTCATCGACGACATTCTTATCTATTCGAAGAATCAAGCTGACCATGAGAAACACCTTCGCTGTATTCTCAAGCTCCTGCATTAGGAGAAGCTCTATGCCAAATTCTCCAAGTGTGAATTTTGGCTTCGAGAAGTCTAATTCCTTGGACACGTGGTTAGTGAGCATGGTATCCAAGTGGATCCCACTAAGGTTGAAGCAGTTATGA
The DNA here is from genome assembly GCA_030545235.1 of Helianthus tuberosus. Lineage (NCBI taxonomy): Eukaryota > Viridiplantae > Streptophyta > Magnoliopsida > Asterales > Asteraceae > Helianthus > Helianthus tuberosus. The sequence continues at coordinate 146,046,422 of CM060414.1, read as the reverse complement.
ACTGGCAAGAACCAAAGACGCCTACAGAGATTCGTAGCTTCCTGGGATTGGCAGGATATTACCGGCGTTTCATTGAAAATTTTTCAAGGATTGCTGCACCCCTAACTTCCTTAACTAAGAAGAAAGTAAAGTTCGTTTGGGGCCCTAAACAGCAAGAATCCTTTGATATCCTAAAGCAGAAGTTGAGCAACGCCCCAGTACTGACATTGCCAGATGGAATAGAAGATTTTGTGGTTTACTGCGATGCATCGCACACTGGCATGGGGTGTGTGCTTATGCAGAAAGGGAAAGTTATTGCCTATGCATCACGACAGTTAAAGGTGCACGAAAAGAATTACACCACCCACGACTTGGAGTTGGGTGCCGTTGTATTTGCACTAAAACTGTGGAGGCATTATTTATATGGTATTAAGTGTGTGATCTATTCTGATCACAAGAGCCTCCAACACCTGTTTAATCAGAAGGATTTAAACATGAGGCAACGCCGTTGGATGGAAACTTTAAATGATTATGATTGTGAAATCAGATATCATCCCGGCAAGGCGAATGTAGTCGCTGATGCTTTAAGCAGAAAGGAAAGGGTGAAACCCATCCGAATCAATGCCAAGAGCATTGAAATTAAGAACAGTTTGACTGAAAGGTTGTTAGCTGCACAAAAGGAAGCTGTGCTGGAAGCTAACTATCCTAACGAAAAGCTAGGAGTAACTGAGGAGCAGTTAACTCTTAGCAAGGACGGAATTCTAAGATTAAATGGACGAATATGGGTTCCAATTTATGGAGGACTTCGAGATGTCATCCTCCAGGAAGCCCATAGTTCTAAATATTCCGTTCATCCTGGAGCTGATAAAATGTACCAGGATCTAAGGGCAAATTATTGGTGGATAGGCTTGAAAAAGTCTGTAGCTGCCTATGTAGCTAAGTGCTTGACTTGTGCGCAAGTCAAAGCAGAACATCAAAAGCCGTCAGGCTTGCTACAACAGCCTGAACTTCCTACTTGGAAGTGGGAAATGGTAACTATGGATTTTATCACCAAGTTACCTAAGACAAGAAAAGGAAATGATACGATATGGGTTATAGTTGACAGACTGACTAAGTCAGCACATTTCTTGCCCATTAATGAGACTTATAGCTCCGACATGTTAGCCCAGTTATACGTTGATAAGATTGTAGCCTTACATGGCATACCTGTGTCTATTATCTCTGACAGAGATACTAGATACACGTCACATTTTAGGAAAATTTTCCAGCAATCTTTGGGCACACGTTTGAACTTTAGTACGGCTTACCATCCTCAGACTGACGGTCAGAGTGAGCGTACTATTCAAACTTTGGAAGACATGCTACGTGCATGTGTAATTGATTTAGGTGGTAGTTGGGATAAGAACCTACCATTGATTGAATTCTCCTACAACAATAGCTACCATACCAGCATTAAGGCTTGAGGCCTTATACGGTAGAAAGTGTAGATCGCCCGTTTGTTGGGCGGAAGTTGGAGATGTCCAATTATCTGGACCAGAGATAGTCTTTGAAACGACGGACAAGATTGTCCAGATACGTGACCGTCTCAAAGCTGCCCGGGATAGGCAGAAGAGTTACGCAGATCCAAAGCGTAAAGCTTTTCACTTCGAAGTAGGTGACAAAGTATTGCTTAAGGTATCACCCTGGAAGGGAGTGATGCGATTTGGTAAGAAAGGCAAGCTAAGCCCGAGATACATAGGACCTTTCGAGGTTATCGAACGTGTCGGGTCTGTTGCCTATAAGTTAAACTTACCTGAAGAGCTCAGTGGAATTCACAATGTGTTCCACATCTGCAATCTGAAGAAGTGTTTCGCTGACGAATCACTGGTTATACCACATACAGATGTGCATATAGATGAGAGCTTAAGATTTGTTGAAAAACCTTTGTCGATTGAGGATCGACGGGTTAAGAAGCTTCGAAGGAAGCATGTACCTATTGTAAAGGTCAAATGGGATGCCCGTAGAGGACCCGAATATACGTGGGAGGTTGAATCCACAATGAAAGAAAAATACCCTCATTTGTTTCAGTAAATCTCGGGTCGAGATTTATTTTAAGGGGGTGAGGATGTAACACCTCGAAAATTCACGTCCTATAATGTGTTGACACGTGTCATATGTTTGAACGTGTGAAAGAATGTTAAAGAAGGACTAAAGTTGACAATCATGGAAAGTATGTGAATATACGGGTTCTAAATGTCAACAGTGAATAAATATACTTCATAATAACCCTACATGATGTTTATACCATCAAACGAATAAATCATGGATCATACGAAGCTAAAAGTGAGAGAATACAAACTACAGGGGTTAAATGTGTCAACATGTTTAAGTTATACCTATGAGTGACCTTTTGGCAAACCCAAAGCTTTGTAACAGTAAATTATGCTCACTAGAAGGCACGATAAAAATTTCATAAAGTTTCGTTATCGTATTAGAAAGTTATGATCAAATTCGTATGCGAGGGGTTAAAGCGTCAACGTTGAAAACTTTGACTTTTCGGGCAATAACCGAGTGGCCAAGGACTTAACAAGAGGGGTACAAGTCTTGAGGCCCTTATGTGTCAATATGGAGGGTTCAAAGTGCAAAATATAAGTTAGTTGCCCTTTCGAAAAGCCAAGAGCCAACTATGCAAAGATTAGGAAGATTTATGCTGCTGATCAAAGGCTTACGGACCGTAAGCCTTACCCCTACGGTCCGTAAGGGATCCCCAGCGACAGCAGTTGCGTGTGTTGCTGTTTAAACGCGATTCTGGCCCTTCAAAACGATTTTCCTCATATGTGGGCGACCCCTAAACAGCCCTAAACATATAGAGACACTTGTGGATCAGTTGTGGTAAGTTATAGACCTATGTGTCAACATTTTATGGTGTTCTTAACCACTATAAAAGGCCATGAAGTGCAACAACTTTGATCACACCTTCATCTGCAATTATGGAGCATTTCTGGAGCTTAGGAGCAGATCCAAGACATCCCTACTCGTGCATAGGACCCTTGTAAGTAACCACGACCTTCTTTAATCGAGTTTAGCTTAGTTATTTAGCTAAAAGTCAAACCGTCGTAATTACGGTTTGACTTCGAGATTAGTTAATAATGGCTCAGTCATATCTCGAATTAAAAGTAGTTATAAGTTGGTAATTATGTGGGTAATAAACCCTTAAAAGGGTTCCCCCTGATTCCCACTCTAACTAGGTCTAATGTCGGGTCAAACTTGTAAATAAAAAGTCAACAGAATGATTAAGTTCTAATTTATGCATGAGTAGCAATGTAGAACACATACAACCTGTTTGATCATTAATATAACTTGGTAATTAGTGTAAGAACGTGTCTAAACATGTTCAACCCGACAATTTACTATTTAGACCCGGTTCGGAACCGAAAGTCGCAAAGCTTTGACCTTTGCTTTGACTTCAGTTCTGACCCATTTTGGTATGATTTAGAAATACCTAAGAGCTTCATTTGGACCAGGTTACATGCTAGTATAACCCTCTGTGATTATACACCATGGTTCATTAGTTAACCGATTTATACGCATGATTCCGTTAATTGCCTATATGTTGACCATTATGCCCTTATTACCATAAAACGTGATTTTTGGAAATGTAAAAGTGTAGAAACCTTAGTTACTGATATATAGACTTGTATGCAAAGTTTGACATCAGTTTGAGGTGTAGAATAAGAGTTATGCTCATTAGCGTAAATTGAAGGCCTTATGTTAATTAAACGGCGTAATTAGCGTATAGCCTAGTTAAGCCTACTTTTGATACCAAACTCTTTACCCACTGATGTAATATATTATTTTGGGATTTTTAAAGATTTTTAATTAATTTTAGGCTGAGTATAACTAATAGTCGTAGGCTTAATTCGGTAATTGTCGGTTTTGCCCTTACGGGCTATAAAATGAGTTTTACATATCCAATTGACTCCAAACCTTTTGCTACTGATTACATATGGTAAATAAATTATTTTAAGCCTTCTGGAATGATAAAAATATCAGCTTTGTATATAGAACCCGTAAACGGCTTTTAATCGCCTTTTTAAGCGTTTTTAACGCATAGTATGTACTAAAACTATTTTTAACATACACGGGTTGATACCTACTGATATTTTAGGCAAATTGTAATATTTTAACAGTAAGCAAAGGTTGATAAACTCAGACTTCAGTTTTGAGCTTTTCGGCTTATGTGAAATTACCAAAATGCCCCTACGGTGCATAGTTTGGTTATAATTGTTAAATTTCACATATATACTTTACCCTACTGTTATAACTCATTAAATTGAGCATATTTGCTAATTACATCAGACCTGTAACTCAGGCAAACACTTAAACTCTTTTATCACTTTTTAAATGACCAAACTACCCTACGGGGCATAGTTTGTGTTTAAACTCGTTTCGGGCATAATGGAAGGTATCCTACTGATATCACAACATATTTGAGGCATATTAACTTAGGAAACCTGGTTAGGACTCTTATAATTACCCGTTACGCCTCTTACGCGTACGGTTCGGCCTATGTAACTAGTTTACATAAATTAGCCGAAATGGGTCAAACCTTATCGGTTTTATCCCAAAATCCAGAATGTGTTTAAGTTACCCATATTAAACAAGCATACAAGCTTGTCGGGTCAAAACCACATTCTAAACCGGTCTTCGCCTAATCACGCGTTTGAACCGTATCGGTCTAAGCTTAAGCTTAATTAAAGACCGTTAGTATTCTAATAGGTTATTATAAACCTTCGTTCCAGATTAGGAGCCCAGTAAAAGTACTTGCATTTGCTGTATTTGATTGATACTTTGATCAGGTAAATACTCTTAACTTATTTTCCCTATACGGGCTTGGGATACGGCACTATAAAAGTACCGCTTGGTCGGGTGTATGTAGTCATTTAAATCGGATTGTGATTGATGTATTTACATAACCTGTTTAATATGTATTATTTGGTGTATGGCCTTTGGGGGTTAAATGACCATGTCCCGGATATCCTTGGCATCATTCGAAGAAATGGCCACGACCTAAGCACGGGGTGTAGGCGTACACCTGACAGTTGCATTATGTAAAAACTGGTACTCCACTCAGAGGTATCATCCTTGTGGGCATTATACCAAAGCTGGTAATCCACTTAAAGGATGATAGCCTGTGGGCATTATACCTGTGGCGTGTCAGTTAATCTGTCCTGATGGACGACAAATAAGTAAAACTGTATACATGATTATTTCAATAATTGTCCCAAGTTATAAATGATATTTGCCGAAGTGCATTCAAATCTATTTTCAAACTCTTTTCAAAATGAGTCAGTTGAGTTGCATTTACCAGTGTAAACTGACGTATTTTCCAAAAAGGCTAAGTGTAGGTGCTAGACGAAATAGGCTGGCTACTCCAGGCATCGTTACTCAAGTCTCGCAAGCTCTAGATGTCAAAGTCTGTTGAACAATAATTTCTTTTTATTTGATCCGCCTGTGGATCCTTTACTTTCCGTTGTAATACTGGATATTACTTTATATTTGGAATGTAATATATTTATCTTTTGCTTCCGCTGTGCATTCATATATATTGTGTTGTTTGACTATTATGTTGCCAACCACGTCACGATACTCCCCACCGGGCCCACCGGTGACACGTGGAAATCGGGGTGTGACACTAACAGTATTTTGGTAGATTGTCGGTCTTTGTTTTGTGTCGTTGTGTAACACCCGTCTCAAATAAACACGATTTATATCATTTAACACGCATTTATTTCAAGAATGCGAGCTTACAAAAACTTTGTTAGGTTAACGATCATACATGATTGTAGTATTCGGTTATCATCCATCAAGTTTAAAACATTCAAAATGTAGTACTTAGTTTTTACAAGATTCAGTTATAACAAAGCAAAATGAGATCAATGCGGAAGATGAAAACGATGTGTGTTCGGTCTTTGTTTCATGCTTGACCTTCATCCGGAGTAACATAGCTTTCACCTACATTCAAAACCAACTTAAACATTAGTTTTGAGTCTTTAAGATCATTAAAACATAACCTTTATGCGAAATATTCAAGAAAAACGATTTTTGACCAGTTTTCTAGGCCCTCGCGGGGCACGGCACGTTAAGAGCATCCTTTCGGTGGCCGCGACCGGTGTCGCGTCACGCGACTCAAATGTGGTCTTGCCATCGCGTAGCGCGACGGCCTTATTTTTCCAGAACGTTTGTTTCTTTTGAGCTGCAGATGCCCAGCTACGAATCTAGCCAAAATTCCAACTTAAAATTTGCATAACTTTTTTTCTACTTGTCCGTTTTTCGTAATTCTTTTTCCTACGGGTCCGTAATTTAATTACGGATCCGTTTTCCATCATTTCTCGCATTAAAATCTGATTTATGAGCAGTTAGCCTATAATTCCACTTTTTGATTATTCGACCCGTTTGTTTGTAAGTCCTACAACTTATTTTGTTATCATCACTTGTTTTCAACAATTTTACCCATTCCCGGGCTTACCAAACATTAGCGTTTCGCTACCCCTCGCGGTTTGCGCGCGTGTTAGCGTCATGCTTGGTTATTCATAATCCAAGCATATGCATCAAAGCAATTTTTACAATTTCACCATGCTGACCCGTATCCAAGGGCTTATTTGCGTCAAGTTTAGCATGTTCGTTTCACGGCTTACGCGTTCAACCATTAAATCAATTAGTGATAAGCAACTCACTTCAACATTTCAAGATTTGGCCTTTTTTGACCCGTTTGGTTGTCTAATGGTAACCACCATTTCTATGACAAGCCAAACATTATTCCAACCAATATTTTGACCCGTTTTATTTGTCTAGTGAGCTCCGTCACTTCAACGACAATACGGATTCACCATTAATGCTAATTCTAATTCAACAAGCTATACTCACTATTTAAATACAATGTAACGAAACCATAGTTACATACATTCAAGCCACTTAAATTTCAACAGATTATGCAACATTGTTTGACCCGTTGGGTTGTCGAGTGATAGCCATCACTTCAAAGACAAGCCAAACTTAATTATACCATTGATTTGGCCCATTTGATTATCGAGTGAGCTTCGTCACTTCAATGACATATCAAACTTAGTTTATCCATTTATTTTGACCCGTTTGGTTTGTCGAGTGAACTTCGTCACTTCTATGACTTACCAAACTTGGGTATTACACTACATTTCCATTATCATTTCTAAGAACAATATTTATGCATAATGTAACGAAACTAAAAGTTGCGTACGTTCAAGGCTTTCCTTTCAAGCGCGTATCACCCCCGGCTTGTCCGCTTGAAAACTCGGTTTCCTTGCCTATAGAGTTCAACCATAGATGTTTAGAACTCTATTCATAACACATAACGCATAATTCACCATATTAATCAAATATGCATTTTTAGTCCGATTTTCAACATTTATCTTCTCTTAGGCATTATATCAAACACCTAAAGTGCATAATTTCATACTATTAACAACCAAGTCCATGACTAACTATTTAGCCAAGATTAAACATCATTTTACAAGTTCATGTCTAATTTTTCACATCAACATTACGAATTTACTTCATAGAGCTCTAATACACTAGATTAACAACCATAATTCTAGTGTTTAACATGTTTCAACAAAACCCACTAAACACACATGGTGGATAGTCATGAATTTCATAGTTTAAACACTAATTCAACAAGATAATGACTAGGGTTTACTCCTAGACATGATTTCATCCCTAATTTCATCCAAACTTCAACCATTCAAGTTTAGATTTCGATTTCACAAGTTTATCAAGAATTTGAGATGAAACCAAATTGACAATTTTGACATACCTTATGATCACTTCACTGAGGTGATCACTAATCTATGCTTGGATTTCGATTTGGGCTTAATTTCCCCTTTCAATTTGGTGAATTCTTTGAATTTAGGGTTTGAGCTCTGGAAGCACCCGTGGAGATCGCAGGAACACACGTATGTGTGTGTGTATGTTGAGTTAATTTTGATTTAATCAAAACTTTACTACATTTGCCCATATTTAGTCCCTCCACTTTATGCAAGTTATTTAAATGGTGTTTTAACCAACTTGTTCTCATTATTTCAAGACTTATGATTAATTAGGTTATTTACTCCTAGTTATTTTATCTTGACGTAACCGATATTTAATTTATAATATGGATCTATATTTTTGGGTTGTTACACGTTGAGAATTTCGCAGGTTTCGTCACCGCTACGGACGGGAGAAGCATGAAAAAAGAGGTCTCAGGTATGTTTATTTGATACTTAGAAAAAAAATTGGGGCTTTTGGATAGCTGGGAAAGTGATGGAAAATTTTTCTAAGGCATGAAAGGCACAAATTTTCGAAACATTCTATGAAAAACGGACCCTAGGGTAACATCTAGGCCCGTCGTGCTACACCTAGGGGTCAGGTCATAAATCAAATACTTTGGAAGCGCCGCCGTATGCGACGCCCCCTGCCTGACCCTAGGCGCTACGCGAGGCCCTGTTGACCCGGTTCAAAGTTGTTTTCGGCCTTTAATTGTTGCATATTATCTTCTTCTCCTAAAATACAAACCCTGGCCGCAAATAACACTCATTCCACCATAACTCACTCATTTCTCCACCAAATTACACCATTTTTCTTCCTACATCACCACAATCACTTTCCCTACGATTCCAACCATCATTTTCACCCAAAATCACGATAACTCTTCGCGTTTTCGACAAGTTCGAGCACCACAAGTCCAAGTCCAATTTTTTCTTGCTAAATCCGACTACAAGGTATGTTTTCTGTGATTTCTCGTTCGTAGGTAACTTCATTTTCCATTTGTAAGTGTCGGGTCAGTGGTATTATAGGTCTAGGGTTTGGGTGGTTCATTAAAGTTGTGATTTTTGACGTTTTGATAATGTTAGTAGTATGCGGTTGGGTTTGTTTGGGATGATTATACATAATGGGGCTTGCAGATGGTTTGGGTTGGTTTATTTACGGATGTTTGAGCTTTGTGGGGTATGTTTGGACAATTGGGCCACTAGTTTGATTGCTGTGAGGTTTGTTTGGCTAACACTAAAAGGTTTTTGTTAAAAAAATAGGCTTTTGAACTGATTTTTGCTAAATCTAATTAGTTCTCTAAACCAGTTTTGTTACATAAAACGTCACCTTGTGGTTTCAAAGTTTCAAACTTTCACGTGTTTGGCCTAAATGTCGGGATATTTTGGCACTTATGCTTAATTGAGGACAATTAACGTGCCGGGAGGAGATATTGTACTTTGAGTCTTGAGTCGTTGGAGTCATCGAGTCTAGCTAGTTAGTACTTAGAGTTAAGTGTCGGGTTTACTAATATGCATGTACAAGTTCACAACATTTTGCCCGTACTCTATCTCCATTCGGGCAAGTTTGTGTTTAACTTACGCTTTTGTAAACGGTAACCCATGTTTTTCTTCAACTTTATTTTCGGTTTCAGTCGCGAACGTAATGCTATACGGCTATTTCCAAATTCTAAAAAAATAAAAATGAGTTTTTGTTTATGTGATTCGTATCGCTTAATTCTTTCGTGTTTTACAGGAACATGTCAGGTGAGGGCTAGGATGAGATCGGAGAGTTTATGCTCGAGTTGAAAGGATAGTCGATCACCCAGTCTTGGATTTTGAAGAAGACAGTGAAGAAAGGGAAAAGCTAGTGAAATATGTGAAAGCCAAACTCCTGGAACATCACACGATTGATTGGGAATGGTTGCAAGGCATGGGGGTCAGTGACCGTGTGGAGAATTTGCTTGGGCCGAGACTGAGAGCGGCAATGGATTGCCGCTTGCCACAGCATACAGAGCTGACGCTTGAGTTTCATTGTACCTTTTATCACAAAGAGGGTACATTTGCTGAGAAGAATACAGTTTCGTTTTCATTGGGCAGAAATATGTATGAGATGAGTATTGCTGAGTTTGGAGTAGCTTTGGGTTTCTATTCTGAGTGGGAAGTGTGGACAGAAGTTTGTTAATGGGTTGAGAGGTGTATACAATCATGTGCGAGAAAATTGTTTGGGTCCAGATGAGTTGGCTAGATTCTGGGAGACGATTTCTACCGCACCGTTCTCCAGCACGAACCTTATCTCTACGGTTCGTGATCCGGTCTATAGGTATATTCTGAAGGTGTTGGCGACTACGATTGTGGCAAGAAGGTCGAGTGAAAACAAGGCTAACTGGTTAGATATCTTTGCCTTGATGTGTATGGTTGAGAAGCGGAATTGGAATTTGGCGAGTTTCTTCGCATGGTCTTGTAATCGGCCTCGCAGAGGGGGAAACCGGGCAGCGATGGATCTTGGGCCATATATTACTAGGTTAGCGACTAATTTGTGTGCTTTCATGAAAATAAGTTGGAGCATATGAGAGAGAATGTTCCAACGACTTACTGGAGTGTTGAGGATCTACAGTTAGCGGGTATTTTGTCATATTCGGATCCGCCGGAATGGAAGGTCAGATCGGGTGCACAGGTTCAGCCGCCAGCAGGTACTGAGACGACTAATGTCTTACAGGGTGCTTTTCCGCCACATCATCTGAGACCTCAGCAGAGACATGAGATCCCAGCTCAGCAGCACCCACTTCGCCAGCCCCGACAGCCACGACCCGATCCATTCACTCATGAAGCTGTTTATGACCTTAACCAGCAACGTTTCGATCAGCAAGAGGAAAGAATGAGAGTTGATCATCAATGGACAATGCAGAGCCACCACCGTCAGGATGACATGCTTAGGTATATGATGTCAAGTATGCATCTGGATGTGCCTCCACCTTTTTCCGAATTACTTCCACCACTAGTTTATGGTGGTGAGCAGCAGGCTCCGTATGTCTATGGACAGTATACGGGGAATGATCAGTGGGGTGGACAGAGTGGTTATGGTTATAGTAGCCAGTATGGATGGCATCAGGCAGGAGGTTCAGGTGTGCAGTAGATGGATGAGGAGGAAGACGACGAGTGATGGAGATGGATTGAAGCGGCATATATCCTTTTATGACTATTTTATTTTATGCTGCTTTAATAGTTCGATTAGGTTGTATTAGTAAGACAATATGTTTTATTTTTCTTTTGAACCTCGGATGTTGGTACTTTGGATATTTGGTAGTAGTTTGTTTGGTATGGTTTGTTTGATTTAGGTTGATGATTGGAGCGGTCTTCCGTTCATGTGTAAGAGAGTTTTGGTATTGTTTGTTGAGCACGGTCGGTATTGGAGGGCACTTATGGAATTGACTGGCACGTTGACAGTCTCATATTTTTCGAGCTAAGTCTTTTTCATTGTAAAGTTTTGTAGTTTTTTTTTTATTTTCTTTTGTTTTTATTTCGTAGGTAGTTTCTAGTTTTGATCATTTGAGTCTTGTTCTACTCTTGCATTAGGGACAATGCAAATCTCGAGTGTGGGGATAGGCCTATACGATGCTTATTGAGGGTATCGATTTAATCCCCCAAGGTGTGCCAATAATACGACCCTATTTGTTTCCCTCAAAATGTCTACATTCCCCAAAATCGTAACCCTAGTTATCAAAGGACACTTGAGAGACGATACATGTCAATACTCCAAATCCAAACTCTTCCTTCTTCAAATCGGATCTAAATCAGCAAACATCGAGATCGGAACTCCATCCACTGATGAATCGTCGGCAACAATGGCGGAATTGATGCCAATCGGAGCTCCATTCGCCGACAAATTGTTGGCAACAATGGCGGAATTACTGCTGTTAGCCTCCGTTTTTCAACAATCGTACTTCTCCGAACTCCTCTCCTTCACTCTCGAATTGTCGGCAACAATGGAGGAATTAATGTTAAAAACTACTGTTCATTCATTTATCGTTGGTAAACCATTTCTATCTGATTACAAGGACTTTGTTTCTTTGTAAATTTGATGTAAGTTGTTGCTACTGCTGAGTCTTTGCAGATATGTAGTCAATTAGATTCATAGGTTTCTATGTGTGTATTTGATGGCAAAGGATTTTTTTATTACAAGGACTCTGTTTATATGTGAATTTGAAGTAAATTGTTGTTAGGGCTGGAGATTTACAAATTACAAATATATATCAGTGAGATTCATAGGTTTATATATGTTGATTGATAAATCTCTGACTACTGCCCTCTAGAGCTACATGCTTCTAAAATTTTTAGTATGAACAACCTCAACAAAGTAGGTCTATCCCCTAGTTCATCCTTCATATTCAATAAACTATGTATATTATACTACTTGATGCTTTAAATGTATAACAATTTGGCTTTTGAATAGGTGAATTTCTTGCATATCATTGGTTTAAGTTTGGTAGATCTACTGTCATATCTTAGGGTTTTGATATGGTGATTAATATTTTCAGAAGTTTTACATGATTAGTAAGTAATTTGATAATGAGGTTAAGTGTTTCCCTTTAGGTAGATATGCTAAAGGATTAAATGAGTGCTCTAGGTTGTGACTATCTTAGGTCTTTTATTTGATTCGTGTAGTTGACTCACAGTCCTCACTTATTGTTTTTCTTTTGTATCATCTTATTTATGTGGTTTCTAAGGGTAGATCATGGAGTAACTAGTAAGATTACTATTGATGATTGTTCTCTTTTCTAGTGAGCACAATTTCATGACACAAAGACATTTATTGCTAAGTGCACAAACTTCCCTTCACAAGGGTCTCAACTTTATTATATGTTGTTTCTGAAGGGATATATAAAGTATAAACAAACATGTTCCCATTTTCCCCAATTTAAATTGAACCTAAAGCCACCGAAAGGTCCTTTCTTTAATCAAATACTACTCATGATAATTCGAGACTATGTTATTACTTTTGAAAAGTGCGCCTGAACCGCACCTTGGCATAAAGTCCTTCGCTTTTGTGTAGATAAGGTGCGGGTTGTACAAGCTCCTTCGCTTATTTACCTGAATTATACATCTATCCAAGCAACCGCTTTGATGGAGGCATGAAGCCTATTGTTTTTGCAAGGCGTGATCAAAGAACAGGTAAACAGTTACATGTTTTACACCTTTATTTGACCCTTCAATCTTTAAAGTACATGTTGATGTAAAACCATACTAATGTAGAAGATTTAAGTAAATTGTCATATAATTTACTCACTTTAGCTCATTGCAGAAGTAAATGTTGTAGTACAACATAGCTCATGACATTAAATTTGCAGGAAAATCACATTCTCTTCTCAAGAGAGTAGAGCAGTTGTATACCAGAGCAATCAAATGGGCAGAATTGAAAAAGAAAACGAAGGTACTTTACACATGATGTTAACTTTCATATCAACTTCTGATTTTGATGACATAACAAGCAAATACACAATAACATACCCAATAAGATTCACTCATAACGAGCTATTGGTAGGTCTATCGAAGGTGAGACCCCTGCTCAGCTCCTAAAGCATTTTCTTGGCATGCAAAGTATAGTATCTAGATAACATAAAGTATGTCTTAAAGAAATAAAATGGAATGATTTACCGTAAAATTTGTGATAAAAAAAACTTTTAGACTGAGAAGAGGGTTGCAATTATTGTGTTCAGCTTCCCACCAAACAAAGGCAATGTTGGAATGTCTGCTTACCTGAACGTGTTTGCATTCATTTTCTCTGTTTTACCAGACCTCAAAAGACACGGTTACAACGTGGAAGGACTTCCTGCAACTTCTGCAGAGTTGATTGCAGTTGTTCTTCACAACAAAGAAGCTCAATTCAGCAGTCCAAATCTCAACATTATTGGTAAGAGAGTACCAACAGTTAACTCCATACGCCACAACTTATAGCCGGAAAACAGCCTCGTCGCGTCGCGCGACCAGATTAGCATTACCCCTTCGCGTAGCGCGATGGGTCTAGCTAGGGCATAGGTGTACTGAGTCACCATGTAGGCATGCCACGTGGCTGCCACGTAGTGCCAGGTGTCCTCAGGCGGTCATAGGATGGTCGCGTCACATGATCAAGTAATGTTAATATCGTCGCGTAGCGCAACGTGACTAAAGTCAGCACATCTTCATTTTTCATGCCGGTTTTCGTCGTATGCGTTTGGAGTCTTAGTTATGAATCGTTATTGTCTTTTCGAGAGTTGTTACAACTATTGTGTTTACTTGGCCGACAACTTGATTTCATGGTCCTCAAAGCGCCAACCCACCATATCACGGTCTAGTGCTGAAGCCGAATATTGAGGGGTCGCCAACACCGTTGTCGAACTCAGCTGGATCCGAAACCTAATGCTTGAGCTTCATCTCCCGGTTCGTCAAGCTTCTATCGTCTATTGTGATAACATCTCCACTGTTTATCTCGCTGAGAATCCCGTGCAACACCAACGAACAAAACACATTGAACTTGACTTACACTTTGTCCGGGAAAAAGTCTGCCTTGGTACTGTTCAAATTCTTCATGTTCCGGCTCACTACCAGTATGCGAATATCTTTACCAAAGGCCAACCGAAGCATCTATTTCAACGATTCCGGTCCAGTTTATGCCTTCGAGCTCCTATAGCTTAAACAGTGGGGGACTGTTAGTCAATAATATCTTTCGATATTATTGGCTTTATTCATGCCATATTATTTTGATGATGATTGTAACGCCCTGGGTCCCTAAACTTTAGACTATTGGCAAGTTTAGTCCCTGGACCTTGCCTATTGTCAATTTTAGTCCCTGAACTTTGTAGTCATTAATAATTTTTGGTACTTGGTGAATTCTATGCTATATACTAGATACTTGGAATGTCTAATTCTATATACTTGAAATGCCTAATTCTATATATACTGGAAATGTCTAATTCTATGTATACTTGGAATGCCTAATTCTATATACTTGGAATGTCTAAATCTATATACTTTGGTGCTTGACTCTTGAGGCTCGTGAAACTTGAGACTTGGTTGAATGAGGGACTGGAGTCTTGTCACTGGCGGAAACTATGAAGCTTTGAAAACTTTTGTGCTATTACAATAATCTAGTTATACTATTACCCCATACTACGCAACGCTTAATCTAACTAGCAAATTGAATCAAAGACGGTGGAACGGAAAGATGGGATAGACCGAGTGGCAATCCGATCGGATGACCAACCGATCGGATGGCCACTCGATCGGACCACCATCCGATCCATGCAAACCGCCTCTCTTCACCCACTTGACACTATAAATAGGCATGTCACATCACCATTCTCACTGATGTGACAGCCTCACTCGACCCAGACGCACGCCCTCCTCTTTTCCTCCATTTCTTGGCGATTTTGGTACGTTTTACACTAGATTCTTGTACTTTCTTGATCTACACAACATTCTCTACAAGATTCTCTTTCGAAATCTCACTTTTCACCATGAAATCTCTCGGATTTGGGCTCTTGAAGGTGATGTCACCATGGCGGTTTGTACCAAACTGTTGTGTGATGTCATTCTAGCCAAGATCTAGCTCAGATCTAAGGAATTTCATGAGTTTTACACTAAATCTATGTTAGATCTAAACTTTTCAAGCTAAAATTTATGCTTATCTTCATCTCCCTTAAACTTTTACTCGAAAAGGTAAGATCCGGATCTAAACAGACTGTAGACTTGATTATTAGTCTGGAGTCGGCTTGGAAAGGGATTGTTACCGGAGAAGATGATCGGAGAACGGATTCTGACATAAGTATCATCATGAACTGACGACTGAATGGACTGGGGTGATTCCCACCCGATCGGATCGGCCGAAGAGTGATGGATTTACCGTTGTCTTAATATGTACCACGTCATTATTACTTAATCAGAAACTTAGAGTTTTACAAAAATTAAGAACGAGACAAGGTAACCCGATCGAGTGGCAATCTGATCGGATAGCCATCCGATAGAACAGCCACCCGATCGAGTGACACTTGCCCCTAACCCTAAGCATTCTTGAAACTGGAAGTCATAATCATCGGGTGATAGCTCGATCGGATAGCCATCTGATCGAACAGCCATCCGATTGAGCCAACCTTGAATCTTGAACCTGGATCGAGTGGTGACCCGATCGGATAGCCATCCGATAGGACAACCATCCAATATCTTCACACTTTTGTCAATTTGAATCAAGTGGCAACCCGATCGGATAGCCATTCGATCGGACAGCCATCTGTTCCTTCACACACTTGTCACTCAATCGACTGGCAATCCGATCGGATGGCCATCCGATCGGACAGCCATCCGATCCAGTGACTAATCTGACACTTTGCAATCTCGTTGTTTTATCCGACGCTTATTCGTTGCAATCTAATCAGGCTAAACCTAAAGAGCTCCCTTTGATCCAATAACGGTTAATCTGTTAAGCAATCACTGTGAGTATACTCGATCCCTTTTTGCTTTAAACTTTGGGATGTAACATGTATTCTACTAAACTACGATACTTGAGACTTTTGCAAACTAAACTCTATCCAATGTGTATGTGAAACTTGTGATTCTTGTATTCTATTTGTGCTATGTGAACGTTTAATCCAGGGTGTGTAGTTCCGCCTTAACAATAGTAGCGTTATAGGAGATGCACCTCCCCATTATTCTCGGGGGTATTGTTAGGAGGATTCTAGTTTTCCTTGAGACTTGGGAAAACAACAAAGCATCGGGATACTTGGGCTATCACTTGTTAGACTGCGAACTCTAGCATGGCTGAAACTATTTTTGTTACACTACATCTGGATATGAGTTATTTTATTCTATTATGCTATTATTCAAACTTGTATACTCACCGGTACATTTTGTACTGACTCTATTTTAATACATGTTGCAGGCTGATAGGATGCTGTGGAAACAAGTGAATTAAGCTAGGGATATGCTTAGAAACCCACGTAGTTAAGTAAACTTTGAACAATATTTGATAATTGGTGTAATTTGATACTTGATGTGATGATATTTGTTCTAGACAATGTTGAATCAATTTAATCTATTATGAAATTTCTAGTGTTGTGGAATCTCATGAGCAATCTGAACGCTTAGTGCTCGCACCCCGATGTTTCCGCCATTGATTGGGGTGTGACAGATTGGTATCAGAGCCATAACTATATGGAATTAGGATAAGTAGGAATACTTGCCCTAGTCTATAGTTCTAGGAATCTTGACTCTTATTTGTTGTTTAAGACTTATGCATTCTACCGTATCTGCTTCCTAGCAGCACATTTTCCTGCTAATCTTACATGCCTTTCCTAAGGCTGATACAATATACACTTGATATATTGGAAACACTGTTAATCAGTGTTCGAGTTTTGCACGAGATTTGCCCTCAAGTCAGGAGTAACATCCAAACTTTGATGGGAAATTTCCTGATATTAATCTAGTAGGTCTTGTCTGCGGATAAGTACCGACGCTATTAGGGTACGATGTTTTCAAGTTAGAGGTGAAACTCAGACCTTGATAACTAGTCCCACTCTGTGATGATTTTATGTCTCGCCAAAGTCTTGAAACTTCCATTCAATTGGGTACGTGAAATGACCAAAAGGACGAATATCGTAGGCCTAACATCGATGACGTATTTGTCTAAGTAAGTCAAGACGCGTTGCCTCAATTCGAAAGGAGTTCGAATCACTTTGGTTAGTCATCGTTCCTCTACCCGGAACACTCTATGTTTTATGAGCCTATCTTTTATGTTATCTCGACTTTTACATGTGGTTTTAGACTTAATTCTTCGTTTATCTTGATTCTTCATTTAATTTGAGACTTTTTCACGAATCGCACGTATGTCCGCAATCTAAAACGTTAACTCTAATCTCAGGATCAACTAAATTTATGAAGCTTTATTCTATCGTGATAGCCTATGTGGGAATCTTGATCGACTATGATACTATGTGAATCCATCTGATGAATCTATGTGTTAATAGGGTTGTAAAGCACTAAATGTAACATGGCAAAGAAGTACGAGGGAAAAGTGACGTGTCTGAAGCATAGTGGATACGCCGCTGGTACTTCCTATATATATAAGTGTTTCAGACGTGTTACCAACTTTCGTACTAAGTGCCATGCGAAACTTAGTGTTTTGCAGACCGGTGATGAGTTTGTTGAAATCTAATCCATGGGAAACTACTTGAGTAATCTATGAGGATTCTATGTGTAATCTATGCGTACTCTAGCGTAATCTACGTGTAATCTAAGTATGTGTTGTTTTGAAAAACAAAATGCGAAACGTAGCCTAGCGCCGAAGACGAGGATGACGTGACATGTCCGAAGCATGGTGGATACGCCACTGGTACTTCCTATATATAAGTGTTTCTGGCATGTTACCGAGTCTTCGTACCACGCGCTTAGTGAAGTTCGTAGTTTTGTAGGCTCGGGTTGAGTTGTGGAATCTATTTGGTTAATCTATGTTGAATCTATTTGGTTAATCTATGTTGAATCTATTTGGTTAGTCTATGTTGAATCTATTTAGGTAATCTATGTTGTGAAAAGTGGTGGAATCTAATGTTGTGGTTAACGAAGCGTGACACCGATGACGAGGGGGACGTGGCATGATTGAATCATGGTGGATACGCCGCTGGTACTTCCTATATATAAGTGCTTCCGTCATGTTGCCGAACTTTCGTAGCACGTGCCATGCGGGATTTCATTGTTTGTGGCTTGTTAACATGAATCTATGAGGATCTATTGAATCTAATGGAAACTATCTAAACTATTGGAATCTATGAATCTATCCAATCTATTGGAAACTATTGAATCTATTGGAGCCTATGAATCTATTGAATCTATGGAATCTATGTGAAACTATTGGAGTAGTATATGAGAATATATGATGATGAGTGTGTTTTACGACACGTAACATGACACCGAGTACGAGGCAGAAGCGATATGCCCGAAGCGTGGTGGATACGCCGCTGGTACTTCCTTTATATAAGCGTTTTTGACAAGTTGCCAAACTTCGTACAATGTGCCATGCGAAGGTTTTGGGTTGTGGTGTTAAGACTAATGTGAACTATGTGAATCTTGTTGAATCTTGAGTCTTTAATCTATCGTGTGTGAATCTATACTGTGAGACTTGGTTAATCTAGACTTATATGATCCTCTTGTTGGATCTTTAGGATGTCTTCTCGAAAGCTCTCCGACACTCTCAAAAGATCCAGGGAAAAGTCTCAGAAAAAGATGAGGTCCTTCATGGCCGACCAGATCGCTCGAGTCATGCCAAAGATCGTCTCTGAGATCCAAGGATTGAACACTCCGCCCTCTTCTGTTGACTCTAAGACAGTGAAAGAAAAGTCTACCAAGTTCACCTATAAGCATTTTATCTCTTGCAACCCAAAGTCTTTCACGGGCAGTGATGGAGTGACTGCTATGCTCGAGTGGTTGACAGCATTGAGGTTACCTTCATTAACAGCGAGTGCCCAGAGCAGCTAAAGACTAGGAGTGCAACAGGAATGTTTCAAGGAAGAGCGTTAGAGTGGTGGACAAATGAGAGAAACATCCGATCGAATGAAGAAGCCTATGCTCTTCCATGGGCTGAGGTGTGAGAATTAATGATGCTTGAATTTTTGCTGATATTCGCTAAATTACACATATTTTAGTCCCCCATTTTATCCCCATTTTATGTGTTTTCGGCCGTAAAACCGTCATTCGGATACTTAATCATGTATACTTTTGTTTACAGACCTAAAACACCATACCAGACAAGATGATAGTGAAAACGAGGACTTTCCGGACGAAACGACGAAGCTGCGAACATTCTGTGAGAATTCTGACCTGGGCCAATGGAACGGTCGTGCCCGGCAAGGAACGACCGTGCATATACGACATAACAAGACCTGCCCAGCAATGAACGACAGTGCGACTCGGCGTGCAAGCCCATTCCGGTGATGCACGCTCGTTCCGACCACGCACGTCCGTACGGATGCGAGATCAAACAAATACCCGGAAGGGCACATCCGTGCGACCCGGCGTGCAGCCCAATTGCCGAAACTGAACGGTCGTGCCATCCGAGGCACGGTCGTTCCCTTTCGACCTGGCACCCACCAACTGTAATGATCACATGTCGGATCTAAGTGCGTGCCACGTGATCAGTGATGCCATCGATACCGCACGACCGTACGAGAGGACGCACGACCGTGCGTGACAAAGCAAAATTTTCCTATAAATAGCAGCCTTTGCTGCTGATCAAAGGGTTGGGTTTTTCTCCATATTTCTGGGCGATTTCTGGGTTCCGAGACAGTTCTGGTCAAGCCACTTTGAAGCCTCAAGATCGCGTGGAAGCATAACCGATCCAACCCATCAATTCCTTGCTTGTTTATGGTTCGATTCCTTGTTCTTGAACATGTATTCTAATCATTTTGCAAGTATTGAGCTGATGTTAGTTTATGTTTAATGCACTTTATGTAATAGTAGTTATAAACTTGTTTCTTAAATAATCTTTATGTTGTAATCTTGTTTGTATGAAACTTAAGTACTTTTTCATGTTTGAATCCTCATGATTATATGACGAATATTTCATTGATGTTGAATTCTTGATTATGTTTGATTATCTCGGGTAATGAATATGTGGTTAGTAGGATGGTAACTATTTCTTGATTAATGACTTATTTGTAGACTTTGTTTACATCATGAAACCGGACCAGGATATTGGTTTTACACGAGATATATCTTATTTTGATTAGGAATACTTTCTTGCACGTAAAGGTTCTAACGAATTATATGGTGTTGTTTACATGTTCTTGCATGCGGTTTATGATCCTTGTTTAGTAGTTTTTGTCTGAAATTGCTGACATGGTAGATTTGTGTTTAAGACATGTAAAGGTGAAATTGTTTGTTATATGATCTACATAATTGCTTATCCTCGTGGCTGTATTGTGACCATCGGTATTGCTTTCTTTGATAAGTTGTGACAACTGTGTCTGAAATCATTATAAACAGTATAGTTATCAATAAAACAAAGTTATTTGATCCAAATGTTTGTTTGTTTACGTTTGACATTTTTCATGTTTTGACTTTTGTTCAATTTCAAACTCTATATCGCTTTCTTGAGAATTATACGCAAACTGGTGCGTAAACATAATCAGTTTAACGCGAAAAATACTCTGGAACATCAAAATATACTTAACATACCTTAAATAACCCTTACATAACTTAGAAATAAGTTTTGAAGGCTGTGGTATGGCAAAAACAAGTTAATTCGCCTACAGGGACTAAATTTGACAAACTGTGAAAGTATGATGATTCGTACTAGAACAGACATTCCGGAACATGACCATAAGTTAAACATACCATAAATATCCTTTACATAGCTTAGAAATAGGCTTTGAGTGGTTCGGTGTGCTAAAATAAACTTTTGGGTCATTCAGGGACTGAAAGCGTCAAAAAGTGCACAAGTTTTCATTTTCGAGCATAACTTACGTTCTGAATACATCCAGACATCCAAAAATTTATGTAAGCACTAAAATATATTATTTTAGTGTTTGGCATAAGAAAAATCCATGCGTCGCGCAATTTGGATCGTTTTTGCGTCCGTTACGACTTCCGTCGTAACTAACGAAACAACGCAACCGTACGACCAAACGAACCGACATCCGAGATATTTTTGAGCACATCTTAAGTTCCCTATACTTTAGCTTCATTTTAGAGCATTGAAATGGGGTTAACGGGGCTTAAACGTGTCAAAAATGCATCGAAAACCAAGTTTTGGGACTGCAGGGACCAAAACTGTCATTTCAGCAAACTTGATGGCTTACGGACCGTAAGCCCTCAACCTTACGGTCCGTAAGGGACTCCCAGCTGATCAGAAACTTCTAAAACAGCTGTTAACAGCTGTTAAGCACTCCTAATCCCATTTGCACTTGCCTCTTCCTGATGTTTGGGGGCCAATTTGAGTTACCATAGGGTTGCAACAAGTGTAGGGACAAGATCAAAGCACGGTATTCGAGAAACGATCCTAACGGTCTTGCATATCCTATAAATACCCTTTGATTCACAACTCAAAACCCACTTGAATTCTGATTTTTCTCTAAGTTGGGGTGTTTTATCACTTCATACCTGAGAAATATTTGGAAATCAAAGCTTTCGGGGACCCTTTGTAAGTGTTCCTTCGTTCTTTTATTCTTTTAGCGTTAAAGTCAAACTTTGTTTGACTTTCTGCATTGACCAGTTTATGATCAATGCGAAGTTCGTTTGAACTTCATAACGTGAGCGTAATCACGATGGTTATAGTCCCTAGTGACTATACCTACTGATTACCACGTTATCTAGGCTCAGTGACGAGTCGTAGTTTCGGCCAAAATACGCGTTATTGCGTATTTTGTAACCAAACTATTTTTAGGTATCAAAACCGTTTGTTTTGATACCAAACTTTTTTTTTCTAAAACTTAGTTAAGCATGTTTTAACATGCTTAGCTCGTCACTTTTAGTTTAGTGCTTATATAGGGTCGTAAGGTAAGCGATCTAAACAATCGCTTATACTTTCGAACCCGACCCATTTGGTCGATCATTAGGATCCGACCAAACACATTAGGTGACCATAGTATATCGGGAATAACCTTCCGAGGTTATACCTTATGGTCACGATGTTTAGTTAGTTGTATGATAGGTAGTTTATATGCCTTAGGTAAATGACCAAAATGCCCTTTTTACGCCAAAATTCATTTTAAGCATATGTAACATAACTTTTGGTATCTAAACTGATTTGGAAACAATATTAGACATGTTAAGGCACATATTACTTGTCATAGGACTAGATAGGCATTCCGAACGCGTTTCACGCAAACGACGCGTTAAAGTAGCATAAGCTACCTAAACAGGTCGAAATGGGTCGTAAGCACTTAGGTTAGGTTTCATTTTAGTATGTAGGCTTTGTTAAACCATATTACACGAGTCTCTGTACTCGTTTGGTTTACGAACCCTCATTCTATCCAATCCTCCGATTTAGGTCCGGTATATTAACATAGTTACCTATATTAGGTGTCGTTTGATATCCGTGATCTCTAGCATTGTTTGGTTGTTACTCAAGGACTACTAAGCAATCTCAAGTGAGTACATAGACCCCTCTTTTACCGTTTTCCAACTGTTTTGGGGTGAAACACATGTGCCTACTTGTTATTTTCATGCTTTCCATGTTTTCACATCATATACTTGCTATGTTCATTAGTACATTTATAGTACATGATTTACATTACATTTCATGCTATGTATGTCCATTGTGTGCATACTTAGTACATTGTTTTACATTACATTTCATGCTATGTATGTCCATTGTGTGCATACTTAGTACATTGTTTTACATTACATTTCATGCTATGTATGTCCATTGTGTGCATACTTAGTACATTGTTTTACATTACATTTCACGCTATGTATGTTCATTTGATTACATACTTAGTGCATTGTTTTCACATGCTTACATTTTGGTATGACATTTGGTTTGTTTAAATGGGACATAAATACATTCATTAACATTAGCTACGCCATTCGTTAGTAGGTAGTGGTACCATAGGAATTGACAACTCCCGTTCCTAACATCCTAGGTATGTTTGGATGGAAGGAATGACCGAATTCGATAAACATAACACAGATAATCCTTTAATTTGTTTAAAGGTCTATCACCACAGTCACAAGGCTTGAATGTATGCATTATAACAATACCGCATAGATGTTTGTATCAGTATAGCATGCATTTGTTCCACAAAACATAACTTTGATTTAAACTATGTTTAATTCAATACCCTGTTTTTGTGCATTTTACCTATGGTTTAGTTGATATATTTCATTTGCCATACATGATATTTTTGGATACACAATTCATGATTTACATTAAACATAAACATTTTGACATTTATATACACATTCAGTGATTTACATTAGACATGGACATTTTGATATGGTTTACACAATAACACTTGACAATTGATTTATACATGAACAATTTACAATGGTGGTTGGTTTGGGTAAGTGATTTGAGTAACGAGGCGTGTGTAATATGATACAAGTATGGTGGATACGCCGCTGGTACTTCCTATATATAAGTGCTTGTATAATATTACATATCGTAGCGTTAATTAAATCATTTCAGTATAGATATATTACATTTTACACAAATAACATATTTTTCACAAGACATTGTTTTACAAAACGGTTTATTTTATACAACTCATTTTACGTGGTTATTTCATTAACCATACACCTTTCTTTTATATAATCAGATTTCTTATCGAGTTTTCATATGATTTATAAAAGAAAACACTTAACAAGATTCATGACTAATTTTTATTAAACCTTTCTTTTAAAACCCAAGTCATGAATCCTATTTTCACAAAACCTATGTATCTCACAGGCATTTTTATGCTGACGTACCTATTTTCATATGTGTTTTCAGGAGCTGTCGCTTAGGATGATGATCGTGACACTAGGGCGGACCTGTGCCTTAGAGACTTAAAATAAAGATAGAACTAGCTTAATTATGTTCTGAACTCCTTATTTCCTGTTTTGAGACAATGTAACACTCTTGTTTGATAAATAAAATATAACTTTGTATGCCATTGTTGTGAAACAATAATTCTGTTACAACACTCCCCAACGTTTCCGCCACGTGTTTCTCATTTTACGTGGTCGGGGTGTGACATAAGTGAGGTTAGGAATCCAGACCCGGTAAATAACCTATCTTTAAAGGTTGGCATGAATAAATATCAATAGCTCGCTAATGAATGATTTTAGGTGGTTAACGTGTGACCATCGCGTTAACTTTCCGAAGAATCATAATGCTAGAAATCCAGACCCGGTAACTAGCTGTCTTGAAATTGGAGAATTGATTAAGTGCTTTCGTGACATATATGATAGATAACATGTTTAGGTTGTTTGTGAGATAAGATAATAATATAGTTATGTTTTAGTCATAATTTAGATAACTTAGTTACACAATCATTCACTTATCCTTTATATCTGGTAAAATACTGACAAAGATTTAGTATATTATAACGCCCGTGTTCCATGGATCGATATCTGGCTCTTACCAATACTTTGCTACATATATGACGGGATACACTTGTCCTTTGTTGTGTGTGTTTTAATGTTAAGGTATAAACCATTTTTATAAATTTAAAACCCACGTGTGTGAGTAAATTCACTGTAAATAATATATGTAAATAAACACGCACCAAGTTTTTGGCGCCGTTGCCGGGGAATACGGCAAAATTAATGGAACAATCCGAGTCATTATTTTACCGGTGTACATATTGTGTATACTTGTTAATACTTGTACATTTTTGTATTTATTTATTCTTTTTAAAATAATAACTCACTAACATACTAACCTTTTATTTATTGTTTGACTAACAATTTATTTATTCTGACTTACTAACATTAACCAACTAACCACTAACTTTACTGACTTTACTAACTTTACTAACCGCTAACTCACTAACTTACTAACTTTTTATTTATTGTTCGACTAACAATTTATTTATTTATTTAATTCAGTTAATGCGTTCGGGATCGAACCAATCATTTATTTATTTCCTTTATTTATTTCATTTCAGTATCTTTAATTCAGTATTTCAATTCAGTCATTTCATTTACATTTATTTATTTATTTCATTCCAGTACAGTTATTTCATTTCTTTATTTCAGTACAGTTATTTCATTTATGTTTATAATTACGTTGATAGCCGTGTTCGGAACCGAACCGCTTATATACGTATTTATTTCATTTATGTATTTATTTACATTTATGTATTTATTCATTTTTGTTTATATTTATTTATGTACTCAGTTAACTGTTATTCATTCATTTCCATTTATTAATACTTGTTTAAAAACAACGTTACGAACCGCTGTACATAGGTTGATGCACGCGACCGTGTACGACTTTTTAGCAACATAAAAAAAACAACAAAAACAGTTTTCGGATGTAAATAAGTAAATAATCAAGTAAATGGTTAAATAGATTTGTATAATAACTTGTGTATATATGTATATTATATAATAATTTTCGTAATTACACTTATTTCGATTATTATTATTATGTTCTCTTTTTCTGTATAATGCCTTCCCTTTCACATGCAGGCTAATGTCCACGCCCCCTGCACCCGCTAACGCTGAGCTAATCAACAAACCAGAAAATAACTTAAGAAGAAGTAGGCGGCTTCGCGAAAGATCACGTATTGTTGCACAAAGGATTGACGCCGCAATCGACGAACCAGAGATACTTTCTGACATCGAGAGTTCAGAGGACGACAGAGGAGACATTATGGCAGAAGATGACCAGCCTTTGAATGAGACTGGCCGACCAGGAGGAGAGGGCTTGCTACCGAGCATTGCCCGACCTACGATAGAAGCACGGAGTTTTGAAATTAAATCTAGTATAATTAACATGTTGCAAAATTCTGTGCAGTTTGACGAGAAGGATCATGAAGATCCAGGTCGACACATCGCATCATTTCTCGAAGTGTGCTCGACATTTAAGATTACAGACGTTTCTGAAGACGCAATTCGTTTGCGGCTCTTTCAATTTTCTTTGCGAAACAAAGCCCGATCTTGGCTTTTGTGGCTTCCAGCAAGGTCCATCATGACTTGGAACGAGATGGCCGATCTTTTTATGCAAAAATATTTCCCGCCAGAAAAGATAGCTAAGCTTAAGAATCATATTATGACATTCAAACAGGATGAAGGAAAATCTCTACACGCAGCTTGGGAAAGGTTCAAAGATCTTCTGATCGATGTTCCACATCACGGGTTTTCCAAAAGGCAACTTGTGTTGAACTTCTACCAAGGACTTAGCTACAACTCACAAGAACGTTTAGATGTTTATGCAGGAGGTGATCTGGGAACAAAAACACCCAACGAAGCCTATACAATCATAGAGAAAGCTACCTTGAAGTCAAGTTTGCGTCACAGTGGAATGCGAAACAAAGCATCATCTATTCCTGGAGTTCATCAAGTTGATACATATATGGCTCTTCCAGCACAGATTGGAGCTTTGGCGGCAAGGTTTGTTCAAGCTCAGAA
This sequence comes from Helianthus tuberosus, assembly GCA_030545235.1. NCBI lineage: Eukaryota > Viridiplantae > Streptophyta > Magnoliopsida > Asterales > Asteraceae > Helianthus > Helianthus tuberosus. Next base: position 146,019,561 of record CM060414.1, on the reverse strand, counting down.
CGTTTCTAAAGTGCAATCATCATGTGAGCTATGTGGAGTGTCACACAAGCCAGGTACATGTGAGCAAGGTGTTATGTTTACAGGCCACGAAGAGGTGGACTATTTGGGCAATCAAATTAGGCCCCAGAATAACCCCTATAGCAACACGTACAATCCGGGTTGGAGGAATCACCCAAACTTCAGGTGGAAAGCCAATCCCAATAACCAAAACCCACTCGGATTTGCTCAACGCGCTCCCACACCACAGCAACCTCAGGGACAATATTTTCAGTCCCAGGGACAATCTTTTCAGTCCCAGGGACAATCCTTTCAGTCATCAGAGCAAACCTTTCAGCCACGTTACAATGATTTAGGTTCTGGAAGCAATTCCCAGCCTCAACCCTCTCAAACCAACTCAAAACTAGAGGAGATGATGGCGCAGCTGTTAAACAACTCCAACAATGCTAATCAATTATCTGAAAAACGATACCAGCAGCATGAGGAGCATTTCATGGCACAAGAAGGGGAATTACGGAGCCAGAAGGCTTCATTACAAACCATTGAGAATCAAGTCGGCCAGTTGGCCAAGATGTTATCTGAAAGACCTCAAGGTAGTCTTCCAAGTAACACAGAACCAAACCCGAGGGGGCACGCTAATGCAATTATGACGAGGAGTGGTAGAACAACGGGACCTGACAAATCGAACTCACCACCGATCACTGATACGGTCCAAACTGACGCTTCAGATGAGGTGCACGCTAGGCGAGTCCCAGCAAATACAGCACAGTTCCAAGAGCCAGTTAAAGAATTCATTCCTCCTATTCCATATCCGAGCAGATTGAAGAAGCAAAAGAACGATGAACAACATGGTAAGTTTTTAGAAATGTTTAAACAATTACATATAAACATACCATTTGTCGAAGCATTGGCTCAAATGCCTAAATATGCAAGGTTCTTGAAAGACATCCTCACAAACAAACAGAAACTCGAAAGTTTGTCTTGTGTGTTGATGAATGAAAACTGTTCAGCCCTTCTCCAAAACCGTCTGCCTGAAAAGATGGGAAATCCGGGCAGTTTTACTCTTCCATGTCTCATTGGCAACATGAATGTCAGTCACGCATTAGCCGACTTAGGAGCTAGCATAAACCTTATGCCCTATAAGGTTTTTGCTAAGTTAGATCTGGGGGAACCTACACCCACCAGAATGAGCATTCGACTTGCAGATCGTTCGATCAAATATCCGCGTGGATTCGTAGAAAACATGCTTGTTAAAATCGATAAATTTGTTTTTCCCGTGGATTTTGTTATTCTTGACATGGACGAAGATTCAAAAGTGCCATTAATACTCGGGCGTCTATTCCTTAACACTGCAAGGACGATTGTTGATGTGGCAGCATGCCAAATCACGCTCCGAGTAGATGACGAGCACGTGACTTTTGATATTAAAAGATCAATGCAACATCCGCAAAGTCACGATGACATACTTTACTGTGTCGACATTGTCGATACTTGTGTAAGCTCTCATTTCCAAGGCACTGTTGAAAAAGTTGATATGGACACACATTTTGAAATTGAGCAGCCGGTTTTTCAAATCGGTGAAGATGATTCTCAAAGTCCAGATCACTTTGTGGATATTGACCGTGAAGTTGAAGAGAAATCAAAACCTTCGGTTGAAGAGCCACCGTCTTTGGAGTTAAAAGAACTCCCACCGCATCTCGAGTATGCATTTTTAGACGAGGAGTGTCGCTTGCCAGTCATCATTTCAGCATCTTTAGCAAAAGAAGAAAAGAGGCAGCTTCTCGAAGTTCTAACGCTCCACAAGAAAGCCATGGCGTGGAAGATTATGGATATTAAAGGCATCAATCCTTCTTTCTGTACTCGTAAGATTCTCATGGAAGACAATTACAAGCCTAGTGCACAGCATCAAAGGCGTTTGAATCCAAACATGCAAGACGTGGTGAAGAAAGAAGTTATCAAGTTGTTAGATGCAGGGCTGATTTATCCTATATCTGATTCTGTTTGGGTAAGTCCAGTGCAAGTAGTACCAAAGAAAGGTGGTATTGCTGTAGTTCCAAACGATAGGAATGAACTTATTCCTACCCGTACCGTCACCGGATGGCGAGTTTGCATCGATTACCGCAAACTCAACGATGCCACCCGTAAGGACCACTTCCCGCTTCCATTCATCGACCAGATGTTGGAACGTCTGTCGAGGAAGTCATTTTTCTGTTTTCTGGATGGGTTCTCTGGATATTTTCAAATTCCTATCGCTCCTGAAGACCAGGAGAAGACTACTTTCACTTGTCCTTTCGGCACATTCTCCTACAGGCATATGCCTTTTGGACTGTGTAATGCACCAGCCACATTTCAGCGTTGCATGGTTGCTATTTTCCATGACATGATTGAAGACTCCATGGAAGTATTCATGGATGATTTTTCAGTATTCGGGAGTTCTTTCGATCAATGTCTTGGAAATTTGAAAAGAATGTTAATGAGATGTGAGGAAACTAATCTTGTGCTTAACTGGGAGAAATGCCACTTCATGGTGAAAGAAGGGGTAGTTCTTGGCCACAAAATCTCTGAAGCCGGGTTGGAAGTCGATCCAGCAAAAGTGGATACCATTTCTAAACTTCCTCCACCAACCTCGGTGAGAGCGATCAGAAGTTTCCTGGGTCATGCAGGGTTCTATAGGCGATTCATAAAAGATTTTTCAAAAATCGCAAGACCTATGACCCGTTTGTTAGAAAAAGATGCTCCATTTTGTATTTTCAGACGAATGCATGAATGCTTTCAAGCAGCTAAAACAAAGGCTTATCAAAGCCCCTATTCTAGTTGCACCAGATTGGTCATTGCCATTTGAGATAATGTGCGACGCCAGTGATTATGCACTAGGAGCAGTCTTAGGACAGCGAAGGGATAAGCATTTCCATCCTATCTACTATGCCAGCAAAACTCTACATGATGCTCAGGAAAATTACACGACTACAGAGAAAGAGCTTTTGGCAGTAGTATATGCTTTCGACAAATTCAGGTCATACCTTGTGTTGTCCAAAACAATTGTGTACATGGATCATGCAGCAATTAAATACCTTTTTAGCAAACAGGACGCAAAATCGCGTCTTATTCGATGGATCTTGTTATTACAAGAATTTGACATTGAGATCCAAGACAAAAAGGGAGCTTTAAATGTTACAGCCGATCATCTCTCGAGACTTGAGCATGGTAATTCGGAAAATTCGGTGGATGAGCCAATAAACGACAATTTCCCCCACGAATCTCTTTTAAGTATCGAGATGAATGACGAGTCACCTTGGTTCGCCGACCTTGCGAACTACCTCGCATGTGGTATCCTTATCAAAGGATTGTCATATCAACAAAAGAGGAAGTTCTTTGCAGATTTGAAGTATTACATCTGGGACGAACCGTGCTTGTTTAGAATCGGAGCCAATCAGGTGATCCGAAGATGTGTATTTGGGAAAGAGGCGGCCGATATTCTGCGCCATTGTCACGAGGGACCTACCGGAGGCCACCATGGAGCCAACTACACTGCCAAGAAGGTGTTGGATTCCGGGTTTTATTGGCCTACTATTTTTCATGACGCGCAAAGTTGGGTAAAAGCGTGCGATGCCTGTCAGAGGGCAACAATTATCTCGGCACGCAATGAAATGCCTCAGCACTGGATTCAAGTTTGTGAAGTCTTCGACATTTGGGGGATAGACTTCATGGGACCATTTCCCCCCTCACGAGGTAATAAGTACATCCTGGTAGCAGTTGACTACATATCAAAATGGGCGGAGGCACAAGCCTTACCCACCAATGACGCCAGGGTGGTCGTGAGATTTTTGAAAAGTTTGTTCGCCCGGTTTGGCGCCCCGAAGGCGCTTATCAGTGACAGAGGGACTCATTTCTGCAATACCCAACTTGAAAAAGCTTTGTCCCGCTACGGTGTGCATCACCGTCTTTCCACGCCCTATCATCCACAGACAAGTGGGCAAGTGGAAGTCACAAACCGTGGACTAAAACGAATTCTTGAACGGTCTGTCGGTGCAAACCGCAAAGAATGGTCGGACAAACTTGATGAAGCATTGTGGGCTTTTCATACAGCTTACAAGACTCCTATTGGGACTACTCCCTTTAGGCTTGTATACGGAAAGGCGTGCCATTTACCGGTGGAATTAGAGCATAAAGCTATGTGGGCTTTAAAAACCGCGAATCTGGATTTTAAAACCGGAGGTGAAGCCCGATTTCTCCAGATTCATGAATTAGAGGAGCTGTGACAACAAGCTTATGAGAGCTCCATCCTCTACAAGGAGCGCACGAAGAGGTTACACGATAAACGCTTGAAGGACCACAAAGAATTCCAAGCGGGCAACCTCGTTCTCCTCTACAACTCACGATTGCGCTTATTTCCAGGGAAGCTTCATTCACGTTGGACAGGCCCATACACAGTGAAGGAGGTATTTTCATATGGGGCAGTTTCATTAGAGAGCACAGATGGCGTTACATTCAAGGTAAATGGTCATAGGTTGAAGTTGTACGTTGCCAGGCCGACCGCGTCGGCGGTGGAGGTTATCGAACTCCACACCCCGCACACATCATAAGTGTGGGGAGGAGAGTCTACGCTACTGACTCGATGATCAAAAATGTAGCAAGAGCGTCTTTGGCGCTATAAAGGTAAAATCGTCAATTTTTGTGTTTTTGTAGTTTTAGCGTAATTTAGGTGTGTTTGATAGTTTGCGTTAATTTGTACAAGTTTAATACATATCAACCGAAGGTTCTATGTAGGGAAACTATAAAAACAGTTTGCGTATCGAAAAAAATGGCGAAAACCGGCCAAAACAAGTGCTGAAACGGCATTCTGTAGAAAAACTGATCTGCAGGTATGGAACGGTCGTTCCAGGGACCGCACGACCGTGCGTTTTCGATGATGGCCGGCACGGTGAGTCGCACCCCCAGTGCGTCTCCGAGAAGTTCGAAAAATGTCGGTCACGCACGACCGTGCGAAAAGACGAACGACCGTGCGTAAGGCTAGGGGCATTTTGGTCATTCGTCACTATAAATACCCTCATCTGCAGCCCCATTCCCCATTCGCGAACCCTAACCGAAAACCCCCGTTCCAGAGCGATTTCGCCAAAATCCGCACGGTTTCTTCGCACGGTTTCACCCAATTCTTCGCACGGTATGTTATTTCTTGTAGATTTCATGTTTTATCTTAGTTTAGGTTAGATTCATCCGTTTCTTCAAGGTTTTCCAGGGTCTCCTTCATAAGTTCAAACAAAACCCTAATCCTTGGTAGAATCGTACGTATCGTGAACAACCGGTTAATTATCTGCCCCCTGTTTGCATAAAAACTTGTTGATTTTTGAGAAATTAGGCTATTCAAAGTTCAGGGGTTCATAATCTGCAGAAACAGTGTCGCACGGTCGTTCCTCGGGTGGAACGGGCGTGCGTCGTCGGTTGTTCTCGATGATCTGATATTTGCTCGGTGATGCACGGTTGTGCCATTGGTCGCTCGCCGTGCGATTTCGACAATTTCTGAAAACATATGCTGATTCTCGGCAACGCACGACCGTGCGTCAGGTCGCACGTCCGTGCCATTTGCCCAGATCAGCGGGACAGAATGTTCGTAACTCAGTTTTCGGCTGTTTTCGAGTGAAATTTTTGCTATTATCCTTATTCTAACAATATTCCCCATACAGATGGATCATCCTTTTCTGCAATTCGATCCTGATGATGTAAGAGAAGCTCTTTGTATACTGAGACGTGATGCTTTATGGGCAAGGCGAAGAAAATTCGGCATCCCACGAAGATTGGATTGGGATGTAATGACGCAACTAAATCAGCGTGATCGATTGGAACGCATGCTCTCTCTCCCACTATCGCGTCTAGTCGATATCAACCAACCAATTTATCAAGAGCTAGCGATAGAGTTTTTCTCAACTTATTCCTACGAAAAACCAATAGCTCATAGAAGACCAAGATTCCGATACAAGGATCGGATCACTTTCAGGTTGTGCAGAAGATGGAACACTTGGTCGGTTGGTCGTTTAGGTAGGAGGCTTGGAATATTCACGAGAGCAGACATGGATGATCCCGAATTATTCACAGAGAAGTTCACTTTTCCGAGCAATGAGGTACGGGATGCGTTTTGGGCTAACAATGTAGTAGGTGACCCGTACGACCCGAGGATGTCTAAAGCCTAACGTTTAAGAGACCCTCTCGTTCAGGTGATGCATCACATATTTAGCCACACAGTTTGCGGTCGCATGGACAGTCTGGGAAACTGACCAACACCAGATTTGCTTTTTCTTTATGAATTGGTTGAGAGGCCAGCTATCAACCTTGCGGCAAGAATGGCTGAATATTTTGTAAACTGCTCGGGGAGGACACCGAACAGTCAGATTCACGGAGGTCAGTACGTGACCGAAATTGCTTCCAATTTGAACTTGCTGACTGATGAGGTGCTTAGTGGTCTCACCCTGGTGACCGAGGGTACTTATGTTGATATACGGTCATTGAAGGCTATGGGGGTGATTGTTGAATTGGATCGTGGGGATAGGTTGAGAGGGTTAAACAACGAGATCTGGGACCCATTGCCTCCAGCAGCAAATGAAGACGAGGATGAGGAGATGCATGATGAGGAGCAGCATGAGCAGCACCAGCCACCACATTCACCGCAGCACCACGCACACCACCCGCACCAGGACTGGCCAGAAGGCATCCCCTCCTACCCTGAGTTTTACCAACAGTTCCAGCAGATGCAGGTTACTCAGGATCAGATGAGGGCAAATCAGGAAAACATGTACCAGGGGGTGAGTGCTGGGTTCTCTTACCTGTTCGGGGAGATGCATCATGCCTACCCCGACTACTTTCAGCATCCACCGCAGTTCCCACCGTGGAACCCACCTGGTGGTGGAGATGCGGGCCCGTCCTTCACGAGACATGATGATGATGATGACGAGTAGGTGGCGGTGGAGCATCATTTGTGGCGTTATTATTTTCGTACTTTGATTATTTGGGGTGTTCATTTTTTGATACTTTATTTTCAGACACTTTGCTTTGTTTGTTGGGTCTTTGGTTGGATTTTTAGTACTTCTATTTTATGCACATTATGGTTTGTTTGTGTTTATTTTATTTCTGTTTTTGGTTGTGCCTTTTGACATACATGCAGATTTTGGCTATCAAGTCTTTGACCGGAACACATGACAGATACAGCTTGGAAGTCTCGTTTCATTTGAAATCATCTTGAGGGGAGTACTTTTATCCTTTTTCTCTATATCTCAAATTTTCGCATTGGGGACAATGCGAAGTTCAAGTGTGGGGAGGGGGTTAACTTTGTTAACTTTTCTTGTCCTAATAAATAAATAAATAAATATATATATATATATACTTATCAGAAAAATCATTCAAAAATATATGTTTTCTGTATTTATTTTAGCAAATAAACCGTTTAGTCGTGTTTTAGAAAGTTTCGGACTTGATAAAATCTCGACAAGCAAAATCAATTTTGAAAAGAAAACCGAAAAGCGTGATAAACAAAGAAAGACTTACATGATAGTTTTCGCACTTTTACCCATTCCTTCCATTACGTGAGCATTTTTTAGCCTTGATATTGTTATATATTTGTTCATTTCGGAGTAGGAGTGAGCCGGATGTCATGTACAATTTAGAACTTGTCACTAGCATGCTTGTTAAGACCATAAATTTGCGAAATTGTGTAGAAGTGATAGAGGCACTTAGATTACCCCTTTGTTGTTAACCTTGTTCTTTGTGATGTGTTTTCTCGAAAACCTTATATTACCCTTTTGGATTAACCATGTCGAGCCTTCCCGTTTACCTTTGTTCACCCAACATAATCGCCCACTTAGCCAAATTTAGCCTTTTTATGTTTTAAACCTTTTAGTGTTGAAACTCGGTCAAAATAATCGTTTAACTAGCGCTTGTTATAGTTTATTATTCATTGTATAAATTCATGTTTGAAAAAAAATATTAATAGAAAATAAAACACCCTAAAATAGGGTGAAGTAGACAAAATTCGAGCAATTTTGATTGATGAAATGATGAAATCTTGTTTATGAGCTCGTTGTCGCATAAGTCGCCTTTTTAAAGGTGTTAGTATATATAGTTTTGTTGTATTACGCTTAATAAACGTAAAAATCGATTTTTAACCATTTCACCACTTTTAATATCCATTTCCATACCCTTCACCCAAGCCTAACGTTACACCCCGTAAAGACCTCTTGATTTATACGTTTTCGCATGTTAGTTGGTGGAGACAAGATCTTATGACAAGCTTATGATATTACACATTTCATTGACGAGGCATTGAGTGTTTGCACATACGCATTTTACGTATGTTTCATAAATGAAACCGAGTGCGTGAATATTGTGAGTTGTGTGAAAATTAACATGTTAAATCAATTGAAAATGAGTCACGGCTTTTTGGTTATCACTACATATTTGCATATGCTTGTTTGGGTTTGATTCATTTGATGTTGTCTCTCGAAGAACTGGATAACCGTTTGAAGTAATTTCGATAAATAGTATGTAAATTATCGTTCTTGCTTGATTCTACCTTTTATTGCATTTTAGTTTAGCTTGCTTGAGGACAAGCAAGATTCAAGTGTGGGGAGATTTGATATTCGCTAAATTACACATATTTTAGTCCCCCATTTTATCCCCATTTTATGTGTTTTCGGCCGTAAAACCGTCATTCGGATACTTAATCATGTATACTTTTGTTTACAGACCTAAAACACCATACCAGACAAGATGATAGTGAAAACGAGGACTTTCCGGACGAAACGACGAAGCTGCGAACATTCTGTGAGAATTCTGACCTGGGCCAATGGAACGGTCGTGCCCGGCAAGGAACGACCGTGCATATACGACATAACAAGACCTGCCCAGCAATGAACGACAGTGCGACTCGGCGTGCAAGCCCATTCCGGTGATGCACGCTCGTTCCGACCACGCACGTCCGTACGGATGCGAGATCAAACAAATACCCGGAAGGGCACATCCGTGCGACCCGGCGTGCAGCCCAATTGCCGAAACTGAACGGTCGTGCCATCCGAGGCACGGTCGTTCCCTTTCGACCTGGCACCCACCAACTGTAATGATCACATGTCGGATCTAAGTGCGTGCCACGTGATCAGTGATGCCATCGATACCGCACGACCGTACGAGAGGACGCACGACCGTGCGTGACAAAGCAAAATTTTCCTATAAATAGCAGCCTTTGCTGCTGATCAAAGGGTTGGGTTTTTCTCCATATTTCTGGGCGATTTCTGGGTTCCGAGACAGTTCTGGTCAAGCCACTTTGAAGCCTCAAGATCGCGTGGAAGCATAACCGATCCAACCCATCAATTCCTTGCTTGTTTATGGTTCGATTCCTTGTTCTTGAACATGTATTCTAATCATTTTGCAAGTATTGAGCTGATGTTAGTTTATGTTTAATGCACTTTATGTAATAGTAGTTATAAACTTATTTCTTGAATAATCTTTATGTTGTAATCTTGTTTGTATGAAACTTAAGTAATTTTTCATGTTTGAATCTTCATGATTATATGACGAATATTTCATTGATGTTGAATTCTTGATTATGTTTGATTATCTCGGGTAATGAATATGTGGTTAGTAGGATGGTAACTATTTCTTGATTAATCACTTATTTGTAGACTTTGTTTACATTATGAAACCGGACCAGGATATTGGTTTTACACGAGATATATCTTATTTTGATTAGGAATACTTTCTTGCACGTAAAGGTTCTAACGAATTATATGGTGTTGTTTACATGTTCTTGCATGCGGTTTATGATCCTTGTTTAGTAGTTTTTGTCTGAAATTGCTGACATGCTAGATTTGTGTTTAAGACATGTAAAGGTGAAATTGTTTGTTATATGATCTACATAATTGCTTATCCTCATGGCTGTATTGTGACCATCGGTATTGCTTTCTTTGATAAGTGAGGTTAGGAATCCAAACCCGGTAAATAACCTATCTTTAAAGGTTCGCATGAATAAATATCAATAGCTCGCTAATGAATGATTTTAGGTGGTTAACCTGTGACCATCGCGTTAACTTTCCGAAGAATCATAATGCTAGAAATCCAGACCCGGTAACTAGCTGTCTTGAAATTGGAGAATTGATTAAGTGCTTTCGTGACATATATGATAGATAACATGTTTAGGTTGTTTATGAGATAAGATAATAATATAGTTATGTTTTAGTCATAATTTAGATAACTTAGTTACACAATCATTCACTTATCCTTTTTATCTGGTAAAATACTGACAAAGATTTAGTATATTATAACGCCCGTGTTCCATGGATCGATATCTGGCTCTTACCAATACTTTGCTACATATATGACGGGATACACTTGTCCTTTGTTGTGTGTGTTTTAATGTTAAGGTATAAACCATTTTTATAAATTTAAAACCCACGTATGTGAGTAAATTCACTGTAAATAATATATGTAAATAAACACGCACCTTTCACGGGCAGTGATGGAGTGACTGCTATGCTCGAGTGGTTGACAGCATTGAGGTTACCTTCATTAACAGCGAGTGCCCAGAGCAGCTAAAGACTAGGAGTGCAACAGGAATGTTTCAAGGAAGAGCGTTAGAGTGGTGGACAAATGAGAGAAACATCCGATCGAATGAAGAAGCCTATGCTCTTCCATGGGCTGAGGTGCGAGAATTAATGATGCTTGAATTCTGCCCTCCTCATGAACAACTGAAGCTTGAAGAAGAGTTCTGGCACTTGAAGCAGATTGGTGATGATAATCTGGCTTATACTACCCACTTCAAGCAGCTCAGGTTGATTGTTCCTCACTTGGTTTCTACTCCCAAGCGAATGATAACCAAGTACCTAAATGGTCTACCTCCTGCTATGCGTGATTCTATTGAAGCAACTCAACTCAGAAATATTGAGGAAGTCTACCGTCTCGCAGCTAGTCTTAACAACAACCGCGTACGTGATAAGCAGTTTGCTAACCCTACTCCCGCCAAGTCTGCACATCAAGTTACCCAGCAGCCAAATGGCAGCAAGAACAAGAGGCGAAAGTCTCAGGGTTCAGGATGCAATGCTATTGTTCCTACTGCGAATCCTGCTGCTAAGCCTGCTCCTGCTGCTACCGTTCAGAACACTGCTGCCCCTGAAGTCAAGAAGCAGTACACTGGGTCTTACCCCAAGTGTACCACTTGTAATTTTCATCATCCTGTTACTTCTGCATGTCATTTGTGCACCAACTGCAATCGCTATGGTCACACGACTCCCTATTGTTGTCAAGCTAACCCAGCTCAGCAAGCCCCAACTCAGGCAGCCCTACTAGCTCTCCCAGCACTTCCGCAGAATCCTAAGCCATTCAACGTTGTTCGTGCATGCTACAAATGTGGAGATACTACTCACCTTCGTAACCAGTGTCCTCAGCTGAACCAGGATCAACAGCCAGCCGCTCGTGGACGAGCGTTCAATCTCAATGCTAACCAGGCCCGTAACGTCAATGACGTCGTTAATGGTACCTTTCTTGTGAATAACCTTTATACTTCGATCCTATTTGATACTGGTGCCGATAGAAGTTTTGTGTCCGTGGAATTTGAATCTTTGCTAAACAGTGCACGCTCTAAGTTACCCAGGTCGTTTTCGGTGGAGATTGCCGATGGGAAGTCTATTCTAGTTGATTCTATTCTCCGTGGTTGTTCCTTGATTCTTAACGACCACGTGTTTACTATTGATCTAATACCCATGCAATTGGGTAGTTTTGATGTCATTATCGGTATGGATTGGTTGCGTAAGAACCATGCCGAGATTGCTTGTCACGAGAAGTTTGTCCGTCTACCTCTATCGTCTGGTGAGATCTTGCATGTCTATGGAGACCGACCTTCGAAAGGGCTGAGGCTGATATCATGCACACAAGCGAGCAGGTTCTTACATAAACAGAACCTTGCTTTCTTGGCCCACGTGGTGGAACAAAAGAGCAAGGGGAAGAACATAAGCGATGTTCCAGTGGTGTGTGATTTCCCCGATGTCTTTCCTGAGGATCTACCCGGTCTTCCACCTCCTAGAACCATCGATTTTCGTATTCATCTCGTACCTGGTGTGACTCATGTCGCCAAGGCCCCGTATCGTCTTGCACCTTCCGAGATGCAAGAGTTATCTGGTCAGCTCCAAGAACTACTCGACAAAGGATTTATTCGTCCAAGTACCTCCCCGTGGGGTGCTCCGGTGTTATTCGTCAAGAAGAAAGATGGTTCGTTCTGTATGTGTATCGACTAACGTGAACTTAATAAGCTTACCATTAAGAATCGTTATCCCCTTCCCCGTATCGATGATTTATTTGACCAACTACAAGGTGCGTCCTGTTTCTCGAAAATCGATCTCCGTTCTGGTTACCATCAGCTTCGTATTCTCGAAGATGATGTACCCAAGACCGCATTCCGTACCCGTTATGGACAGTACGAGTTCGTGGTCATGCCTTTTGGATTGACCAACGCGCCCGCTGTGTTCATGGATCTCATGAATCGTGTTTGTAAGCCTTATTTGGATCGTTTTGTGAAAGTCTTTATTGATGATATTCTCATTCATTCTAAAACTAAAGCTGATCATGCTCGACATTACACTTGATGCTTGAACTCTTACGTGGTGAACGTTTGTATGCTAAATTTTCTAAGTGTGAGTTCTGGATTAATGAAGTACAATTTCTCAGTCACGTCGTTAGTAAGCAAGGTATGCATGTTGACCCGTCTAAAATCGAAGCTGTGAAGAATTGGAGTATACCTAAATCTGCATCTGAGATTCGTTCCTTCCTAGGATTGGCTGGCTATTACCGCCGCTTCATCTCGGACTTCTCTATGATCGATGTCCCTCTCACCTCGTTGACTCAGAAAGAGAGACCTTTTGTTTGGGGTCCCGAACAAGAGGAATCTTTTCAAACTCTTAAGACTCTTTTGTGTAATACCCCTGTTCTGACTCTTCCCGATAGGAATGATGATTTTGTGGTATATTGCGATGCCTCGAACCGTGGTTTGGGTTGTGTGCTCATGCAGCGAGACAAGGTTATTGCTTATGCCTCCCGTCAACTCAAAGTGCATGAGAAAAACTATACTATTCACGATCTGGAGCTTGGGGCAGTTGTGTTTGCGTTAAAGATATGGCGACACTACCTGTATGGTACTAAGTGTGTGGTTTTCACTGACCATAGGGGCCTTCAACATATCTTTGACCAAAAAGAGCTGAACATGCGACAGAGACGTTGGGTGGAATTGCTTAACGACTACGACTGCGAAATTCGCTATCATCCTGGCAAGGCGAATGTAGTGGTCGATGCTCTTAGTCGTAAAACTCATGTAAACGCTATTCGTATCTCTAATGATCTCCATGCGTGTATTCGTGACGCCCAGTATTTATCAGCAAATGAATGAAGTCTAGAAGTGGAAATCCAAGGAACTAAGATTGATCAACTTGAAACTAAACCTAATGGACTACAATATTACCTCAATCGCATCTGGGTACCGGATCGCGATAATCTCCGTGAGCTCATTATGAATGAGGCTCACAAATCCCATTACTCCATTCATCCGGGCGCTGATAAGATGTACCATGATTTGCGTGCAACTTATTGGTGGCCTGGCATGAAGATGGACATTGCTGTATATGTTTCTAAATGCCTTATTTGTACGAAAGTTAAGGCTGAACATCGTCCTTCAGGACTCTTAGAACAATCCGAAATCCCAGTTTGGAAATGGGATAGCATCACTATGGACTTTATTACTAAGCTACCTCGAACACCTTTTGGTCACGACAGTATCTGGGTGATTGTTGATCGTTTGACCAAATCAGCCCACTTTCTTCCTATTCGTGAAGATTATAAAGTGGAGAAACTTGCTCGAATCTATACTGATGAGATTATATGCCTTCATGGCATACCTCTTGACATAATCTCGGACCGTGATGGTCGTTTTACTTCACGTCTTTCGCAAAACTTTCAATCCGCTATGGGTACTCATTTGAATCTTAGCACGGCCTTTCATCCTCAAACGGATGGGCAGACCGAGCGTACTATTCAGACCCTAGAGGATATGCTCCGTTCTTGTGTCATCGACTTTGGTGGTAACTGGGATGTACATTTACCATTAATTGAGTTCTCGTACAACAACAGCTATCATTCCAGTGTTCAGATGGCTCCTTTCGAAGCTTTGTATGGCCGCAAGTGCCGATCTCCTGTCAGCTGGCATGAGATTGGTGACAAGCAGTTTACTGGCCCTGAAATAATTCAAGAGACAACGGATAAGATTCTTCGGGCCCGTGATAACTTGATCAAGGCTAGGAGCAGACAAAAGAGCTATGCTGATAAAAGGCGTAAGCCTCTGGAATTTGATGTTGGTGACCGAGTTCTTCTCAAGGTATCTCCCTGGAAGGGAGTAGTTCTTTTTGGTAAGAAGGGAAAGCTCGCTCCTCGCTATGTGGTCCTTTCAAGATACTCGAAAGGATTGGCAAGGTAGCGTACAGACTCGACCTGCCACAAGAGCAAAACAACGTGCATCCAGTGTTCCACGTATCCAATCTACGTAAATGCCTAGCCGACGAGGAACTGCAGGTTCCCCTCGAAGACTTGCAAATAAAAGAAGCTGTACACTTTGTGGAGAAACCGGTCGAAATCATGGATCAAGGAGTCAAGCGATTGAGGCGCAGCAAAATTCCCATTGTCAAGGTTCGATGGGAAGGAAAGCGTGGCACCGAATTCACGTGTGAATTGAAAAGTGAAATGAAGGCCAAGTATCCGCAGGTCTTCGAGCAGTCTTCCTCTAAGATTTCGGGGACGAAATCTCCTAAAGGAGGGGAGACTGTAACGCCCTGCGTCCCTAAACTTTAGACTATTGGTAAGTTTAGTCCCTGGACCTTGCCTATTGTCAATTTTAGTCCCTGAACTTTGTAGTCATTAATAATTTTTGATACTTGGTGAATTCTATTCTATATACTAGATACTTAGAATGTCTAATTCTATATACTTGAAATGCCTAATTCTATATATACCGGAAATGTCTAATTCTATATATACTTGGAATGCCCAATTCTATATACTTGCAATGTCTGAATCTATATACTTTGGTACTTGACTCTTGAGGCTCATGAAACTTGAGACTTGGTTGAACGAGGGACTGGAGTCTTGTCACTGGCGGAAACTATGAAGCTTTGAAAACTTTTGTGCTATTACTATAATCTAGTTATACTATTACCCCATACTACGCAATGCTTAATCTAACTTGCAAATTGAATCAAAGAAGGTGGAACGGAAAGATGGGATTGACCGAGTAGCAATCCAATCGGATGACCACCCGATCGGATGGCCACTCGATCGGACCACCATCCGATCCGTGCACACCGCCTCTCTTCACCCACTTGACACTATAAATAGGTCTGTCACGTCACCATTCTCACTGATGTGACAGCCTCACTCGACCCAGACGCACGCCCTCCTCTTTTCCTCCATTTCTTGGCGATTTCGGTACGTTTTACACTAGATTCTTGTACTTTCTTGATCTACACAACATTCTCTACAAGATTCTCTTTCGAAATCTCACTTTTCACCAAGAAATCTCTCGGATTTGGGCTCTTGAAGGTGATGTCACCATGGCGGTTTGTACCAAACTGTTGTGTGATGTCATTCTAGCCAAGATCTAGCTCAGATCTAAGGAATTTCATGCGTTTTACACTAAATCTATGTTAGATCTAAACTTTTCAAGCTAAAATTTATGTTTATCTTCATCTCCTTTAAACTTTTACTCGAAACAGTAAGATCCGGATCTAAACACACTGTAGACTTGATTATTAGTCTGGAGTCGGCTTGGAAAGGGATCGTTACCGGAGAAGATGACCGGAGTACGGATTCTGACATAAGTATCATCACGAACTGACGACTAAACGGACTGGGGTGATTCCCACCCGATCGGATCGGCCGAACACTGATGGATTTACCATTGTCTTAATATGTACCGCGTCATCATTACTTAATCAGAAACTTAGAGTTTTACAAAAATTAAGAACGGGACAAGGTAACCCGATCGAGTGGCAATCCGATCGGATAGCCATCCGATCGAACAGCCACCCGATCGAGTGATACTTGCCCCTAACCCTAAGCATTCTTGTAACTGGAAGTCATAATCGTCGGGTGACAGCTCGATCGGATAGCCATCCGATCGAACAGCCATCCGATCAAGGCAACCTTGAATCTTGAACCTGGATCGAGTGGTGACCCGATCGGATAGCCATCCGATCGGACAGCCATCCGCTCCCTTCACACTTTTGTCAATTTGAATCAAGTGGCAACCCGATCGGATAGCCATCCGATCGGACAGCCATCCGTTCCCTCACACACTTGTCACTCAATCGACTGGCAATCCGATCGGATGGCCTTCCGATCGGACAGCCATCCGATCCAGTGACTAATCCGACACTTGTGCAATCTCGTTGTTTTGTCCGACACTTATTCGTTGCAATCTAATCAGGCTAAACCTAAAGAGCTCCATTTGATCCAATAACGGTTAATCTGTTAAGCAATCACTGTGAGTATACTCGATCCCTTTTTGCTTTAAACTTTGGGATGTAACATGTATTCTACTAAACTACGATACTTGAGACTTTTGAAAACTAAACTCTATCCAACGTGTATGTGATTCTTGTATTCTATTTGTGCTATGTGAACGTTTAATCCAGGGTGTGTAGTTCCGCCTTAACAATAGTAGTGTTATAGGAGATGCACCTCCCCAATATTCTCGGGGGTATTGTTAGGAGGATTCTAGTTTCCCTTGAGACTTGGGAAAACAACAAAGCATCGGGATACTTGGGCTATCACTTGTTGGACTACGAACACTAGCATGGCTGAAACTATTTTTGTTACACTACATCTGGATATGAGTTGTTTTATTCTATTGTGCAATTATTCAAACTTGTATACTCGCCAGTACATTTTGTACTGACTCTATTTTAATACATGATGCAGGCTGATAGGATGCTGTGGAAACAAGTGAATCATGCTAGGGTGATGCTTAGAAACTCACGTAGTTAATTAAACTTTGAACAATATTTGATAATTGGTGTAATTTGATACTTGATGTGATGGTATTTGTTCTAGACAATGTTGAATCAATTTAATCTATTATGAAATTTCTAGTGTTGTGGAATCTCATGAGCAATCTGAATTCTTAGTGCTCGCACTTCGATATTTCCGCCATCGGTTGGGGTGTGACAATGATTTTCTTATTTCCGTTCTTAGGCACATCAAGATTGTATTTATACATGTAATTTCATTATAAAAAGGCAACAGATTGTATAGTTTTACATTTAGAACGTTTAAGGATAGGCTAGTTATAATATATTAAGGATAAAAGTTAAATAATATAGTTATACAACTTTTAAGGACAAAAGTTACTAATATTTAATAAAAACAAATGTCCGTTCAATTCAATCCTTTTACGAATTCAACCGGCAGTATTCTTTTATTAATTCAATTGGTGTTTATACAGCGGGATAATCTCTAACGGTGTGTTTATTGACACTACGGTTTGATTATCCAATTAAGGCTACACCCATTGGTGACCTTTAAGATGGGTTGATTGCCAAAAAGTGAAAAAAATAAATAAAAAAAGCATTTTCAGCCACGACCAAGCTGAGCCAACGAGGTTGTTGATTTTTTTATTATTTTAACAATGTTACATGTTGGCTTATGATTGGTTCTTTTATAATTATGTTTTTCATTTTAGTTTTATAACAATTAATTCTAGCTAAAACATGATTTTCTTTAATAACTTTTTAGTATTTAGTTATTAAAAAAAAATTGAAAACACAGTGATGTTTAACTTTTTTTTGTGTACATATCGATATAAATTTTATCAAAAACCGAGTTCATTCAAAAAAAATATTTTTTTAATTAATTTTTTTATAAAAAACACATTGTCATTTTTATTAACTGTGTTTGATGAATGTATGTGTTTTTTTATTAAAAAATTTATTATATTGTTGTTATTTATTTTTCTTTTAAAACAAATTGGTTTCAAATGAAAATATTAATTGTAATTATTTTTAACACTTTTATGAATAAATAATAAGCATAAAAATATATATTTAATAAAAAATGTTTTAAAGGTTGGGTTGTGAATGTGAGTAAAAGGTTGAGGTAGGTTGGGGTGTGTAGGTGGAAGAGAGAGAAATTAGTTTTTTATTAAAAGGTTGGGTTGAAGAAAGTTGTGGATGGAGATAGCCTAATACATACAGAATAGTAATATCGTTGCACTGGTTCATCGAATTTCACACCCCTTTAGTTTTTTTTTTTTTTTTTTTTTTTTTTTTGAAAGGCCAACGAAATTTATTAAAACTTCTGGTTAACCCACTGTTAAATCAGAAGGATTCACCAAATTATACACCATGGACCATACAATTCATACACCAAATACATTTTATAGCCTCAAACTAATCAAATCAAAATGAAACCAATTCTCCCAGGTGAGACTAAGGGCGTTTGCTCTACTCTTCAGCCACATGTACCCAAGCATTTTTATCTCTTCTTTCATCCTTGTCAAATTCGCTTGTTTGCCATTGAAGGTAGCTTCGTTCCGCGTCCTCCATATTACCCAAACTACGGTTTGAATCACCAGAGATGTTACCTTCCGCCACTTAACGGATCCTCTATTTTGATTTTGGATGATTGCAAGATCCTTCAATTCCAGAATATAAATAGACTTTAGGCTACACCAGTGAGACACTAGGTCCCAAATCTGCTCCATTACGCGACACGAACCGAAGAGGTGCAAGGTTGATTCTTCCGCCTCATTACATAGTTTACACCAAGTGTTTTGCACCATGATGTTCTTGCTAGGGCTGCAACCGTAGGAACTTTATCTTGTATAACCCTCCATAACAGGAAATTTGCCTTAACAGGAGCCCAATTATTCCATACATTCTATACCCAGATCTAGACATGCTTGTTTGTGAAGCAAATTTCTGATACTTCTGACTGAAAAAGAACCAGAATCATCCACAATCCAGTCCCACTTATCCTTCCCATGCCCAAAACCGAAGGCCTGCAGCGCTGCCACCAGGTAGCCGAGCTCTGTTAATTCCATATCAGACGCTGGCGGCCTGGTCCAAGAGGTGACAAGTTCCACTGCATCTGCTTCAATATTGACCTGATCCTTCAGAAATACATTTTTTTTGGCTCTCAAATTGGTACAAAGAAGTGAACCTATCACAAAGTGGCTTATCAAAAAGCCACCTTTCTTTCCAGAAAAATACATCTTTATCCTGCCTCGGATGTACACGAAATAAGGCCTCCAAGTTTACTCCCACATCCCCAAAGTCAACCGATAAGTTGTGGATTTGCTTCCAAGGACCTGGCAGCGACAATTTTACCGGGATAAAACTCCACGTCCTCGAGCTGTTGTGCACACACCATACTACTTTCCTCCATAAACTGCCCCTGTCTACCTTGAACCTCCACCACCATTTGGATAGCATGGCCAAGTTTGCCAACCGAAATGACCCGAACCCCATTCCTCCTAAATCCTTCGGTGTCGTTATACTCTTCCACGAAGCCCAATTCATTTTGTCTTTATCCGGAGTCGAACCCCATAAAAAGTCTCTACGTAACTTTTCTAACTTTTTAATAACCCCAACTGGTGCTTTATATAATGAAAAATAATATGTTGGGAGCGCATTTAGAACTGACCGGACCGGAGTAATTCGGCCACCAAAGGATAACGTATTTGCCCTCCACATTGATAGCCTTTTTTTGAAGATTTCCACAACCGGATCCCAATTTTTAACTAGATTCATGTTTGCCCCTACTTGGAGTCCCAAATATTTAAACAGAAAATCCCCTTTCACACATCCCATCACATTCGCCATAATCTGTACATGTGTGTCCTCCACCCCCACCCCATAGAGACTGCTTTTTTCAGATTTACCGGAAGCCCCGTAGTGAGGTAGAAGCATCTAAGAAGACGTTTTACAATGTATGTAGGTGAATACGTGCAAAATATAGTTGAAGATGTGATTATGTGGACTACCTGCTTCTGTGCTTACGTGAGCTATGTGTTTATGTGTTTCTGTGCTTATGTGATTATGTGCCTACGTGATTATATGCCTATGTGTTGATGTGTTCCTGAGCACACCCCTTTAGTTAATTTGGTTGAACAAAACGAATCCACATCTCCATTTGCAAAACAACATATGATACATTTAAAATATAGTAATTGTTTCAAACCAACGCGACTTTTAATAGAGGTGTGATAATTTTAAGGGTTGTAACTTTTAAAAGAGGTGTGATATATTTAAAACATGGTAATTGTTTTTAACCAATGCGACTTTTAAACGAAGAGGCGTAACCCAAGTTGGTTTTTGTATGTATATAAAATGAAAAGGTGTGCGTAAAATGAAAAATGAACCAAAGGGTGTGACTTTTAAACAAATGGAACATAACCCAATATGCTAATTGTATAATGATTTACAACAGTGTGTCAATATTTTAACAACCATATATTTTTATTATTATAATAGTGTGCCTATATTTTTATAATGCTATTAGCTTTAACTCTCCCATTCAATAGAATACCTGCTTCACAAATTTGGATTAAGAAATCAACAATTAAAACCAAGTGACTAACTGAAGATGAGTCGTTATCAATGCTATTGATGATGACAACATCGTAAAAAGAAAATGTACAGAACATAGAGGAATTGGCAAATTAGATTCAAATAATACTGACTTTCTTAATTTTGCCGATAATAATCTCAATTCAGTTATTTGTCGATAATAATTCGAACATGTCCACTTTTGTTCGATAATAGTCTGCCCTAAAAATAGTTTAACGGAGTTAAGTTTTTTCCGAATTACAAACCGATATTTTCGGACTTTTGATTACAACCAGAATACGAGTTGATTGATGTGAAATTTACCTCGAAATACTGTCCCACACTACGAAAACAGTGCTTCAATTCGGGTGTTTAAACTTCCAATTACAAAAATCAAGCCATATGTAGCACTGTTTCGAGGTAAGTTCTACATAAATCGACTCGTATCCTCGTTCTGATCAAAATCCCTAAAACTCCGTTAAACTATTTTTAACGGCTGACTATTATCGGCCAAAATTGGACCAGTTCGGATTATTATCGGCAAATAACTGAGTTGATATTATTATCAGTCAAATTGAGAAGTTGAGATTATTTAAATCCAATTTGCCTACAGGAATTATATATGGACGTGGAAAATAACAAAAGGAATATATATATATATATATATATATATATATATTATTGTGTCCATTCCGTATAGTGTTAGGCCATAGGGTGTACTCTAACATTTAGAGCGTTAACAATGACATGTCATGTTAAGTAACATTGCAAACCACTCCATCCTTGTGTTAAATGGCATTAAATGAGTTATGTGTTAACATGTTAACCCAATGTTAAGAGATTGAATTAATTATTCTTTTCTTTTTTAGACCAAAAACCATTAAAAGATAGGGTTAGATGAAGTTAATGGAATTAAACCATTTCCTTGGAGTGAGGTAAAGTGAAATGGGAAAGAAATGTTAATGTGACACTTAGATGGAGTTAAGATAGGTTAAAGTATACCCACAGGCCTTAGGAGATAACGTAATTGTAGGAATTATAGATTTATATTTTTTAAATTATATTGGCAAATATCATAAATTGCATACTTTCTGTTTTTTTCTTATGAAGGTATCTCATTTTTTTTCACATAAAAACATAATATACTCTCTTTTTGTAGTCCATCCACTTTTTTTTTCACATAAAAAAAGCCAACATACTTTCATTTTTTCACATAAAATTTCCTTAACAACTTTTGTACATAAAATCCATCATATTTTCTACTCTTTTATTATACGAGTTCCTTAAAATGTTAAATTTTATCAAAAAAAAAATCTTATGTATATGATCCGATGAAAATATAGAAAACATTATTTGACGAATTATACTATACTTTGAAAAATCATTTGTTTATAATTTTCTAACGATTTTAAATTTATACATACCATTTTATATGTTTTTTATTTTATTTTGAGTATTGTCATCCATGCTCATGTATTTTTATTATATAGTTTTCTGAATAATATCTATTTTTATCAATTTACTGAATTTAAAATGGAAAAGAAAAGAGAATCATTGAACAGATTTTGGTTTGCCAAATATCCAATTTAAAAATTAATTAATCTCCATTCTTTTATTAAGCGATATTACCAAGTAAAAAAAAAATTCTTATTTTTTCAAATGTAACATTTGAATTGACTTTTATATGCAAAAAGTAGTTAACGGACTTCTACGAAACAAAAATAAAGTACGTTGTTTTTTATGTGAAAAAATGAAGGGATTTTTATTAGAAAAAATTATGCCATTTGCCCCTGTATATTTACATGTAGTTTTTTATAAAAGAAATACTTTTATAAATGTTAAGAAAAAAATAGTTATGAAACTCAAATAATATCGTTTTTGTCCTTTTATATATAAAGTTATCAAATAATATAATTTCCTAACACTCTAAAAACTAATTATTTGATTATCTTGGTATGAGTTAACACAATTAAAACAAAAAATAATCTTCTTACAATACGTTTTTATACGTATATGAATATGAATATATTCTAGTAATTTTTAATAATTGAGTAAACTGTCATTTTGGTGGGCAATTTTGTCACTTTAGTCCAAAACTTTCATTTTGGTCCCTAAGGTTTCAGTTTTGTGTCATTTTGATCTAAAAGTGAATTCAGCTCATATTTCTCAAATTAAATCCTTGTTTTTTGTCCTTAAATTCAGGGGTAAATTGGTCATTATCATTTTATTATAACTTATTATTAATTAATAATTAAACTAAATAAAAAAATCTTCATCTTTCCCAAATGAGTCACAAGCAAACCTTAATCCAAACCCCAATTCTCTGCAAGACTGCAACCATCATCTTCTCCATCCCATTCTCCTCTCTACAACCATCATCTTCTCCACCCCATTCTCCGCCACACCTACCATGCTCCACCACCTCTCACCTACCCGCCCCTAACCCGCGAGTTTATTTCGGCACCCAAATCATCAAAATAATCATCAAACTTCATCATCATCATCATCATCTCTTCTCCAAACTCCTGCAACCATCATCTTCAAACAATTTACAGTTTTATGATATTCTCAAATAGAGTATCATCATCATCATCATCATCAATCAATGGGGAAATACATGAGGAAACCTAAATTCACCGGTAACACGATAGCTGTACTCGATGTTTCTCTCAGTGTTCGAACCAGAGCCAAAACCCTAGCGTTGCAGAAACTTCAAGCTCTCAATTCGTCCGCCGCAACGCCACCGTCTCCGGCGATGGTGGCTGAACAACATACGGAATCTGTTATCTGGAACTACGCAGTCGTAGGCTGGAGAAGCCTCTGGCTCAACGATTAACGTTCTGCCGACAACGAAACCCTAACCCTAGTGGTTTGAACTCTTCTTATTCCAGCGATGGCGGCTGGTATATTTCTAAAGTTCCTATCCGGTGGTGGGCGATGGCGGTTAGAGGTGGTGGAGTGTTTCTGGTGGGCGATGGCTATTAGAGGTGGTGGTGGATGTTATCCGGTTGGTGGTGGGTGTTTGATTAAGTTCTGTGTGTGTGTGCGGTGATAGAGTTTAGAGAGACAGATGAGTTTAGAGAGAGAGAGAGATAAGTTTAGAGAGACTGGGTTTCAGTTTTTATAATTTAGTTTTATTAATTTTAATTGATAATCAGTTATAATAAAACGTAAATGACTAAAATACCCATAAGGAAAAGGACAAAATTTGAAGGTTTAATTAGGGGAATCTGGTCTGTTTTCTTTTTTGACCAAAATGACAACAAAACTGAAACCACAGAGACCCAATTGCAAAACGCCAAAAAGTTTGAGATTTGAACTAAAGTGGCAAAATTGACCAAATCACATGGACCAAAATGACAGTTTACTCTTAATAATTTTTTATGGTTAACTTATCTAAAAAAATTAATTTTTATTCACAAATATCATTATAGCTAAAGGGGAAGGTTCATTTGAGAAGAAATTTAATGTGAGAAGAGAAAGAAGAAAAAGCATATTAGTAAAATATTATTTCATTTATAACTCATATCATTATTTTTTCTCTCTTTTATTAATTAGTTAACTAATCATTAATTATCCTATATATAATCTGCAAAACCTACACATATCAAAAATTTCATACATATACCCTACACATTATACAATCTTATCTTACACAGTCGAAATTTGTCTTACACACCTCGAAATATATCCTACACAACTCGTAATTTATCCTACATAACTAGTAATTTATTCTACACTTTAAATTAAGTTGTTTTTTTTTTAATTTGGAAAACATATATATTTGAAAAGGAGTTACAAATTTAATTTAGTTAGTTATTAAAGGGGAAGAATATAAATTAATGATTTATGTAAGTTTACCAATATACCATTATGAAGTAAAATAAAGCATTCTTATTGGTTGAAACTTCTTTTTTTTTTTTTCTTAAAAAAAATTCATCAAACCTTCTAAAAATCTATATGCAATATTATATAAAAAAAAGTCTAATTAACAAGAACCGTTAACTGCGGAAGAACAAAACAAAATCGGTCAAACTGGCAAAAAGGCTTCAGTTTAGACAATTTGTGCCGATTTTTAAAACATGTAATAATAAAATCAAATATTTTAGAGTTTAGTAAAAAAAAACTTGAAGATAGTGTGGAATTGACTATTGCAATATGTATTTTAAATTTATAATTAAAAATACTAATACTAAAATACTAATACATAGAAACGGGATCAGGAGAAAACGATAGAAAGTGTGAGAACGCTTCCTGGCCCAACACGTGTCACGCGACATAGAGAAGGGCGGAGGGGCTTTTTTGTCATTTCATATTTTCTTTTTTTAAACGTGTGTTACATCACCTTTCCATTTTTTGGCGTTTAATAAATACGCGTCGTTTTTTATTGTTTTTACATCAGGATCATATTAAACATTTTGGCGTTTTAAGCAAATTTTGGCGTATTTTAGTGTTTTTAGATCAGGATGCAGGACCATAATGTAAAAAAACATCAGTTATTTTTTTTCTTATGTTTATCTATTTTTTATTTTTTTCTATCAAGTGTTGTGCCATTTAGGATTCAGGCCTATAGTGTTGATTTTTCCAGTAATCATTTTTTCGCGTTTTTTGCGTTTTTATATACCAACATCGTGCTTTGCTAGCATCCGTTCTCACTGTTTTCAAACTATCAGACGTTTTGGCGTTTTTTTATTAGTAGATATTAAACAACAGAGAATTAGATAACAAACAATAGAAAATGGAAAAAAAAAATTATAATCTAATTTCTCATCCAAATATTTCTCATCCAAATCTTTACTGTTATCAGCATCTTCTACTTTAATCTTTTTGGCGTTTTGATCCTTTTTTGAATACCTTATGAAGACCCTTTTTATTGTTGTTTGATATATACTTATTTGGTGACATGTTGAACACCAACGTCTGCTCGAATGTAATCATCTCTTCATGGCATCAATAAATCCATCAAGAACAAAGTGACATGATGATCATCAGTCTTTTTTTCATGAATATTAGTCCATCTCATTCAGCAAAAACTTATAGAGATACCCACCTCAGAGTAGAATCCATTCAGTGAAACTTCATCCAGAAAAATACTCAATATAGAAGAAATGAGGTTCTGCATCTGTGGCTTTTTTAAGTATCTTTTTTGGCGTTTTAAGGTGAATGGTTTTTGGAAAGTTGGCGTTTATATTTTTGGTTTTTTGTGATTAGTTGATTGTGCAGAGACGTCTCTCTTATAGGATGTTTTTGGTGCGTAGTTTAGGCGGAATTTTTATTTATAATAAATGATATTAATAAAGTAGCCGTCTTTTCAGTTTCTGTGTTTATTTTTTACTCTTTTTTGTTCAGCTTTTTATGAGTTTTTCGGGTCATAGACTTTCCATCTCCCAAGTTTGGCGTTTTAAATGGGTTTAAGTAGTTTTTGGCCTTTTTTTTTTTTTTTTTTCATTTTTAGCTTTTATTAATTAATTCTTCTGCAAACTACTATCATTATAGTTTGGGAGTTTTTGGCGTTTTTACTCTATTTTATGGCGTTTCATATGCATTATGACTGTTTGGCGTTTTATTAATATAATGTATTTTTTTATTCTAAGTTGAAAAATTCATAACAAACAACAGAAAAAGAAAATTAAAAAAATAAAAGTAAAAACAATTCATCTTCCAAATCTTCACTGTCATTAGTCTCTTTCTTCTTTGAATCATGTTCGCTGGTGGTTTGGCTTAGTCATGCTTGTGTTTGTGTGGCCGTTTGGAAAGACAAAATGATATAAGTTTTTTGTTTGAATATGTATCTTCAAACAACTCGTGTTATTCGTCTTTTCATGCCATTATAATATTCATCAAGAACAAAACACAGAAAATTACATTAGTCTGACCCCAGCATGTTTTTGTTTATGATTTGTCCATCTCATGCAGCAAAATGTTATTTGAGTCACAGCACATCAGGGAATAATGCATTATCCGAAACTTTGGCATTTTTGGCGTTTTACTGAGGAAATAGTGTATCTGAAAGAACCTTCAATTTTTTTGGAATCTTTGATGTTTGAGTGTTTTGGCGTTTTCTAAGATAAATCTAATATCTAATATCTAATCTAATCTAATCTATCTATTATACTAAAAGAATTCTCCTTAGCCACATCATCTGATGATGTGGCATTGCTATTTAGCCAGATAATTAGGTTTTGAGCGCCAACATGCCTTTTCTCTCTATTCTCCTTCACTTTCATAAGCGGCAAAAGGGTTTTCTCAATTCCCCTTCATTCAATTTTGAAACCGCTGCTCTTCATATGGAAACCACAATTAATCACCAATCACTTGAAAATATTCTACTTTCTCACACGCTTCTCCCTTCCACAACACGATTCACAACCCTAATTCATCAATCGTCGCTCTTTTCCTCCCTAGGTTTCTTCCTCTACCAGTTTGTTCTTCATTAATCGCCATTATTTTACTCCCAGCAGTTCCTCCATAACAACGAAAGTTACTCGATTTTGTCTCGATTTGTTATCCTAATCTGATGTTTGGCATCCAGGTAACAATCGTTGTATCATTTATTTTGAACATCGATCTTAATCATTTATATGTTTACCAATTTAGGGTGGAATCAACAAAAAGATCATCACTGATACAGATCCGACAGCAGCGGTATCTATTGATTTGGTGTGCATAACCTTCAACTTTAACGCTTGAAGGTAATATTGATTTTAATTTTTGAGTTTTGTTACTAAATTGCTTATCATCACCAGAATTTGAAGAAGCAGGCTGACAATTTTGAAACTTTTTTACTCCTTGAAGAATCCTAGGGTGTAGGTGTGATTTTAGGGTTTCTGCAATTTGTTAAATTGAAATTGAATTAAAATCAAGGTATGTTAGATCTAGAGTTGTTTTTGGTCACTGCTTTTTAGGGTTGGTTAATTATATCCATTTTTTTCTAGCGTATAATGTGGTTCATATCGAAGGAAGAAATCTGAAATGTGAAATCTACAGAGGGAAGCTAGCTTAATGGTTTTGTTTGAATCCAGGAAGTATGAAATGAAACTGCAGGTGTTGGGGGGGGGGGGGTTACAGTCAATTTGTGATCTCTATTCTCATTGTTAGATTAATTAGAGTTTAAGGTTTCTCTTGATAAAATATGGGAAGAAAGTTTCTCGAAGAATGATGTGTTTTGCAACACTATTAAAGAAGCATTCGAGTATCTAATCAATCTACGTCAGGTACCGTTTTTGTTATGATTTAGGAACTAAAATTTACAATTAAATGTGTTAGTGTAACTAACAGAGTATTATTATGTTATCTTCAGAACCGCCCTGCTGAACTGATTGCAAAGTTTTTGGACGAGAAACTACGTGCTGGAAATAAGGGTACATCTGAGGAAGAATTGGAGGGCACTCTTGATAAAGTTTTGGTTTTGTTCAGATTCATACAGGTACCTGTAAAATTGCAGTATTTTTTAAAGATACTTGCTCCTTTTATATTCACTTAAAAATTTAATCTATTTTTTATGTATAATTTTGTGATATAGGGTAAAGATGTGTTTGAAGCATTCTACAAAAAGGATCTTGCAAAAAGGCTTCTTTTGGGGAAGAGTGCATCTATTGATGCTGAAAAGTCGATGATCTCAAAGGTTTGAAGTCTTTACGTTTTTTTATTCGGTGTTAAGTAAGTATACTTTCTGATTATTAACTATTTGATCATTGTTTTCAGTTAAAAACCGAATGTGGTAGCCAGTTTACCAACAAGCTTGAAGGAATGTTTAAGGTATGTATGATACTACTTATCCACAAGTTTACTTTATTTTATTCATATTAAGGGGTAGCTTGAGCGTTTTATAAATATTGTTGATTTATTTTCATCGTTATTTCTTTAGGATATTGAGTTATCGAAGGAGATTAATGAATCTTTCAAGCAATCATCGCAAGCTAGAACGAAACTACCCTCCGGAATCGAGATGAGTGTTCATGTTTTAACAACTGGGTATGTTTTATAATCCTGAGCTCTTTTGTAAAAATAACAAAAAAAAAACTGATTTTTGTTGACAATTAAATTAACGTGGTAATTTGACACAGTTACTGGCCAACATATCCACCAATGGATGTCCGCCTTCCCCATGAATTGAATGTTTATCAGGTATGACATAAATAAAACATAACTCTATTATGTTTTGCAGTTTCTTTTAAATTACGATAAGCTGGAACTTGTGTAATTTTGCAAGATATATTTAAAGAGTTCTACTTGAGCAAATATAGCGGTAGGCGATTAATGTGACAGAATTCATTAGGTCACTGCGTCTTGAAAGCATAATTTGCATGATTGCTTGAAAGATTAAGGGTTTATGTTGGTTTTTTTATTATTATCATCATCATTATTATTATTTTGGGTTCAAGGGTTTATGTGTTTTACAGAGTATATGCATAACGCGTTGCATATTTATGCAGGATATGATTGAGAATGTGTTGGAAATAAAAGACACCCATGTGAAGGAGGTTATGACGCCACTTGTGGATGTAGTTGCAGTTGATTCGACTGCAACGTTAGTTGATTTCCACCACTTATGGGTAACTCATCAATATTCTAGGTAATTATTGAAAAAAAATATTTTAAAGAAAATAATTCTGATTATGGATTTATTTAAAAATAAAAATTTGATTTGCACTCACAGGGTGCCAGTGTTTGAGCAGCGAATTGATAACATCGTGGGTGTAGCTTACGCAATGGATTTGTTAGAACTTATTAAGAAAGTAAGATTCTGGTTATTTTTAATTATCATATATTGGTTTTTGTTGTAAAGATTTTTATTTATTTTGAAAATTTGAAGGGAGATATGCTTGAAACTGCAGTTGTGGGAGATATGGCTCACAAGCCTGCATATTTCGTTCCTGGTAATAGTTGACTTTGACTTCGATAGAATTAAGTCATTAACATGACTCTTAAATTAATTATAATTTTTTTCAGATTCAATGTTAATCTGGAATCTTCTGAGGGAATTCCGTATTAGGAAAGTTCACATGGCTGTTGTTCTTAATGAATACGGAGGAACCGTCGGTGTATGTTTATGCCCTTGATACTCTATTTTGTATATTTTCAGCAAGTTTAAAACAAAGGTTGATTTTGATTTTGACTTTTGCTTTTGTTTTCAATGAGCAAATTGTAACCCTTAAAGATGTTGTTGAGAAAATTGTTGGTGAAATTTTTGATGAGAATGACTCAAATGTAAGTTTTAAAGTTTTGATGCAATTAATAATATACGCCTTAAACCAAGTCTTACAAATTTTATCATTCCTGTCGTTTAAAGATAATATCTCATCATCAATTGTTGTTTCACTTAATGATACTCCTCTGATTCAACTGTAGATACGAATTTGGTATTATTTGTTGTTTTAATACTGAGTAATAACATCAATTTGATTGAGTTCTGATGCCATTTGAGTTCAGCTTTTTGGACACCTATAACACTTGAAGGGTAGATTCTGAAAATCAATTGACAGGGAGATTACCGATTAGATTCGTGAAGCACGACTCTGCTTTGAACCCTAAATTGATCAATTTCTCACACTCTAATCCCTTCTCGGACATTGACGTTGTTAAGGTTTGTTTTTAACTTATACAATTTGTATTTCTTGAAAATATTGAAACACATGAATGTTAAAGATTTAGGATATGTTGTCGGGTACAAGTGTTCATGCATCGTGCATTGGTGCTTCCATCAACAGAAGATGTTGCAGATTTCAAGTCACAGTTTGATAAGATTAAAGAGGCTCCAGGAAGGGTGATAATAATGACAGCACATGCACCTAATGGATCAAGGTTTGACACTTTGACTTTCATTTCCACGTTTTTGACCCTAATATTGGAGTTGATGAGGTAATTATATTGGAATAATGTTTCCAAACCAATGTGGTAAATATTCAGATCAGGCCCGGTTATTGGGCTGGGCAGCCCGGTGTAACACCCCGAAAACGGGTTTAGTAATTAGACCCCGTTAATACTAAAAAGCTGGTATAATACCGTTAGCAGAAAAGATTAAACCGGAAATTATTAGGATTTAAATAAATAAGCTTAATACTAAATAAAAGGAGGATAAATACTTTGAGAAAACAAAGTATATAGAAGGTCCGAGTTAACGGGACTTAAAATAAAACGGGTTCTGACTTCCCGAACCCATTAAATTAACTAGGAATAATTAACCTAGTTAATAATATGTGATTAAGTTATAAATAGGGAATTATAGCTTAAATTGATCAAAATAAAACATAAGGGACCATTATTGCCAAGAGGGCAAACTAGTTTTATTAAAAAAAAAACAAAACACTGTGTGGGTCGATCGACCAGAGCATGAGAAAAGGACTCAAACCCTAAACTCTACAAAATCATCAAATTGAAGCTTGATTCAAGGCCAAAACCGATGCATGAATACATAGAAACGATCACCTGGTCGCAAGGATCGTAAGTTTGACTCTAGACAAGCTAGATGAAGACTTGGGAAAAGAAGCGGGTCAAACGGATCGAGTACGCGAAAAAAGGACATAACCGGATGCAAGGTAAGTGAAACTTACACTTCTTGGTAGAATACGTATAAATTCTATAAGTTATGAATACGAGAAGATTAATATTTGAAATACGGGTTCCGACGAGTAATGATACGGGTCGGAACAAATATAAATGATAGAAACCATGGTTTATGAGAAAGAGGGTAAAAAATGGAAATATAGTCATGCGTCGACTAATGTAAATTTAGTTTAAAAAGGATCTTGAGTTAAAATCCGAAATGGGTCGGATGTGAAAGTGAGAAATTGAAAACCATGTTTTATTAACCTATGCAAATGTTGGTCATACAGTCCGAACGGGTCAAATGGTGGTGAAAACACCATTTGACAATATCGGCTAATGATTGTTGTCAAGTCATATGTTAACAGGAGCAATTAGCAATTTGGTAGATTGCGACGCCATAGAATATCAGTTAGTTAAAGCAAGGTATAAAACGGGTCTATGTATTGACTCGAGCCAGGTACGCGTATATATAGATTTATAGTTAAAAGGGCAATGTTGGTCAAAAACATTAGAAAAGGGCAAGTTTTAGACTAAATTGCTTAAATTCCCTAAACGGGTCAAAAACAGTTTATGCACATAGCCTACGAACTAGTCGCGCAATTTAAAAAAAATTATTATTATTATGAACCCGAGTTAAAGATTTTGGGTTAAAATACACCAGCGTATGTATTTTGGTTGTTTAAGAATCAAGTTGGTGGTTTTAAATACAACGGGTCAAAATGTTGATTTTGAATAAAAAGCCGATTGCTTAAAAATTTGGAATTTTATTAGTTTGTATGTTGAATTTTAACTCCATATGATGGAGAATTAAATTACGAACGCGTAGGACAAGGAATCGCATAAAACGGACTTGTAGATAAAAAGTTAAGACAATCTAAAGTTTGATTTTTGTTGAAAATTATAGCTGGGCAGAAAATGCAGGTTACAGTAATGAACCCCTTGGAAATTGGGTTCCCCCGCGACACGTGACGAAGGACTCAGCTTGGGGCGCGACACGCGACGATCGCCGCGACGCGCGACACATTGAGATGGGTCTCCCGCGACACGTGGGAGACATCAAAGTTGGAAATAATTATTTTGTTTGATTAATCGTTGCTTAGAACCTGTTTAGACTTATATTTAAGTTATCAAAACTAACTTTTATGCTGGTTTTGATCATAGGTGAATGCCAAGATGCCCTGGATGAAGATCAAGCTCATTGAAGAACCGAACACGATCAAGATACAAGCTTCCGCACATGGTTTCGTCGTCATTTAAAAACGATGATTTTGTACATATTGTATTGTATTGTTTTAAATATGAAAATGTTTTATTTTAACCATATTTTTCAATGTATATGTAATTATAATTACATGTTTACTTACGTAAATAATATGAAAACCCTAAAATAATAGCAAGGGTGTTACAAGTTGGTAATCAGAGCTCGCGGTTAAAAGAATAAAGTGTTCGGTTCGAGGCTTGATCGCAAATCCGGTAAGTACATGTATGTTAATGGTTTAACATGTTAAAGTGTTGTAAGCAACACATAGGGTTATCGCGTAATACACGCTACCCCAATTAAAATGATTGATACAGTTAACGAAATTACGTGCGTTGACACGTATAGTAAAAAGCCTTGTATTACAATACGGGCGTTTATAAGTGTCGAAATTACTAACTTTTGTAAATGTTTAGTTGAAGGACACTCGCGTCTGAAGATGACGAGAGTTGAACAAATTATGGATATGACGGTGGAACGGTCCGAGGTATGACAAGCTGAGCACACTCATTGAGGACCTAAATCACGTGACAATCGCGAACAAAGTCAAAGGCAAGGAAAGCCCATTAAGGGCAAGCATTATCAGGTGCACGCTTTTAAATTTAATCGCATAAGTAGTAATATGAAACAAACACGTAGGGGATAACGATTGCATATATCTGATAAACTTGAATAGGATATCTATTCAGGATGATGTTTCTAAGAGAAATTTAATAGAAATATGTGTTATTCACGATGATGAATAACAAAGAAATAATAGGATTAGTTCATATGGAAACTTGGACGGGGGGTAATTATCCAAGTGGAAAACTTTCAATATAATGCTATTGAGAAAAGTAGCGATCACATTAACAAATGTGATTATATAATTGTTCGATAGAAAAGAAAAACATTTTATATGTTCAAATGTAAAACAAGTAAAACTAGTAAAACTAGTAAAACTAATGTTTGTTGTTTTGCAATTAAATAAGGTTTTACTAAATGAAATCAGAGATATGAAATAAATAGAGGCATTACTTACATAGGGTTTGATGTGAAAGCTATAAAAAGGTCATGTGTATCATGTGCTAATCGCTTACTCTGGCCAAGTAAGTAGTGGCATATGATACCATGAACTTTTTGTAGCAGACACATTTACGTCCGATGTAGTAAGGATGGGGTGAATGGGACTAACTTAAATGGTACCCAAATGAATCAAATAAATAAGATGTTTGATAGTAAACATAAACGCAAGTCGGATGACGGAAGCGTATTACGTTAAAATGAAGAGCCCGAGAGAAGGGACAAAGATCGAAGTAAATGAAAATACAAACCAACTAATGAGAATGCTAAGGCATGGGGATAAATGTTTGACTGACATAAGTGATGATATTCACATGGACAAGTCAAACAAATTAAATAATGAATAAAGGACTTAATTGAATAAAAGCGATGGATTTCGCTAAGACGACCAAATAAATTAAAATGACGTCTAAAACCATATAAGAATGGTTACTTGATAATGATTACGGTAAAGATACCCGATGGACGGGTAGGATTGTGGGTGAATGCGTAAACAGAGAGACGGGAACGCGAAATAGAAAGTCAAAAGACTCGGAATATGAGTCATGACTAAAAGATGACAAGAATCTTCGCAAACATAAATTTTGGTAATTACGTTCAACCATTTCAAAGTTGGACGGGTCAAATAAAGAGTGAAGTTTGACATTCATAAGTGATGAAAATTCACCCAAAATGAGTCAAACGAGTCAATTAAGGAATAACGCTTAATATAATAGGAAAACGCAAACCGGTGAAACCGGAAAGCTAAAAACATTAAGATAGAAGGACCCGGGTAATGGGTTGTAAATGAGTATAAGTATGAACCGGGTAACGGTAAGCGTAGGACAAACCGACGTGTAAATGACGTTAGAATTCGTAAAGTCGGAAAGAAAGTCCGAAAGTAAACAAATGAAACCTTAGACTACGGTCAAGGTCAATTAAAGTTCAAAAGCAAAATTAAATGATTCCAAACATAACAAGGGATGCTTTAAAGCTATATATGTATAAATATACATTTGAATATAGACTTGAATAAAAGATGATCTATGGGATCATCATAACCTACGGGATAAAACGTAGTGATAAGGTCTACGGGACCAAGGAGACCGTTGGGTCATAAATAGAAAGAAACGAACTGTTGGGTCTCACCTTAAAAAGGTGAAACATATAAAGAAATAGCCTATGAGGCTAAGTGAAGAAACCTACGGGTCAATATTGTAAAGCGAGGAAACTGGTTGCAATTTCCCGCGTAAAATAATAAAGAAAAGTAACGTTAGCATAAAAGCGATGAGTTTCGCTAAGTTAATCGAACGGGTTAAAGCGAAGAGATCACGAAGAGTCTGGTTAACAAAAGTGAGGAATTTCACTAAAACATTTAAACGGGCTTAAATGACAAAAAATTCACAATTATTTAAATTGTGTTACGTCACAAAAAGGGTGAAGTCATCACCGAAATGACAACGGAAGGGGGATAAATCCATTGGACGCAAAATCCTTGAAATTGACATAAGTTAAAGAGAAAACGTTAAACTAAAATACCATTTTAGTGAGAAATAACGTTTTAACAAATATAAATATTATGAGAAGAACTAGAAGACACTAAAAGAAATGGGTATGTTGAAAACGAAACCTGGTTTGTTTTATTAAACCAATGAAATACATAAATAAGGTTTCGGGGACGAAACCTCTTTAAGGGGGGTAGACTTGTAACACCCTGAAAACGGGTTTAGTAATTAGACCCCGTTAATACTAAACAGCGGGTATAATACCGTTAGCAGAAAAGATTAAACCTGAAATTATTAGGATTTAAATAAATAAGCTTAATAATAAATAAAAGGAGGATAAATACTTTGAGAAAACAAAGTATATAGAAGGTCCGAGTTAACGGGACTTAAAATAAAACGGGTTCTGACTTCCCGAACCCATTAAATTAACTAGGAATAATTAACCTAGTTAGTAATATGTGATTAAGTTATAAATAGTGAATTATAGCTTAAATTGATCAAAATAAAACATAAGGGACCATTATTGCCAAGAGGGCAAACTAGTTTTATTAAAAAAACAAAAAACAAAACACAGTGTGGGTCGATCGACCAGAGCAGGAGAAAATGGCTCAAACCCTAAACTCTACAAAATCATCAAATTGAAGATTGATTCAAGGCCAAAACCGATGCATGAATACATAGAAACGATCATCTGGTCGCAAGGATCGTAAGTTTGACTCTAGACAAGCTAGATGAAGACTTGGGAAAAGAAGCGGGTCAAACGGATCGAGTACGCGGAAAAAGGACATAACCGGATGCAAGGTAAGTGAAACTTACACTTCTTGGTAGAATACGTATAAATTCTATAAGTTATGAATACGAGAAGATTAATATTCGAAATACGGGTTCCGACGCGTAATGATACGGGTCGGAACAAATATAAATGATAGAAACCATGGTTTATGAGAAAGAGGGTAAAAAATGGAAATATAGTCAAGCGTCGACTAATGTAAATTTAGTTTAAAAAGGATCTTGAGTTAAAATCCGAAATGGGTCGGATGTGAAAGTGAGAAATTGAAAACCATGTTTTATTAACCTATGCAAATGTTGGTCATACAGTCCGAACGGGTCAAATGGTGGTGAAAACACCATTTGACAATATCGGCTAATGATTGTTGTCAAGTCATATGTTAACAGGAGCAATTAGCAATTTGGTAGATTGCGACGCCATAGAATATCAGTTAGTTAAAGCAAGGTATAAAACGGGTCTATGTATTGACTCGAGCCAGGTACGCGTATATATAGATTTATAGTTAAAAGGGCAATGCTGGTCAAAAACATTAGAAAAGGGCAAGTTTTAGACTAAATTGCTTAAATTCCCTAAACGGGTCAAAAACAGTTTATGCACATAGCCTACGAACTAGTCGCGCAATTTAAAAAAATTATTATTATTATGAACCCGAGCTAAAGATTTTGGGTTAAAATACACTAGCGTATGTATTTTGGTTGTTTAAGAATCAAGTTGGTGGTTTTAAATACAACAGGTCAAAATGTTGATTTTGAATAAAAAGCCGATTGCTTAAAAATTTGGAATTTTATTAGTTTGTATGTTGAATTTTAACTCCATATGATGGAGAATTAAATTACGAACGCGTAGGACAAGGAATCGCGTAAAACGGACTTGTAGATAAAAAGTTAAGACAATCTCAAGTTTGATTTTTGTTGAAAATTATAGTTGGGCAGAAAATGCAGGTTACAGTAATGAACCCCTTGGAAATTGGGTTCCTCCACGACACGCGACGAAGGACTCAGCTTGG
Source organism: Helianthus tuberosus (assembly GCA_030545235.1). Taxonomy (NCBI): domain Eukaryota; kingdom Viridiplantae; phylum Streptophyta; class Magnoliopsida; order Asterales; family Asteraceae; genus Helianthus; species Helianthus tuberosus. The sequence continues at coordinate 145,982,801 of CM060414.1, read as the reverse complement.
GGCGCGACACGCGACACGCGACGATCGCCGCGACGCGTGTCACATTGAGATGGGTCTCCCGCGACACGTGGGAGACATCAAAGTTGGAAATAATTATTTTGTTTGATTATTCGTTGCTTAGAACCTGTTTAGACTTATATTTAAGTTATCAAAACTAACTTTCATGCTGGTTTTGATCATAGGTGAATGCCAAGATGCCCCGGATGAAGATCAAGCTCATTGAAGAACCGAACACGATCAAGATACAAGCTTCCGCACATGGTTTCGTCGTCATTTAAAAACGACGATTTTGTACATATTGTATTGTATTGTTTTAAATATGAAAATGTTTTAATTTAACCGTATTTTTCAATGTATATGTAATTATAATTACATGTTTACTTACGTAAATAATATGAAAACCCTAAAATAATAGCAAGGGTGTTACACCCGGGCGAATGCCAAGGCCCAAAATTGAAAGGGGCCCAAAATTTGAAATGTTGTATACATATATTTTATTGATGATTGGGGCTTGGGTCATTGGGGTTGGAGTGCAATGGGGCGGGCTAAAAGAGGTGGGATATCTAGAGGCACTTCACTTTCTTTGATTATCTGTTTTTAAGTGAAAAATGGTCCAAACGTCTACGGTTAAACCTTTTTTTTAAATCAAAGGACAAAACTAAATAAGATCTTTAACTTCATAAAATACTTAATATATTAAAAAGGAGCGCCTATTTTAATATTTTCTAACATAAAATAAATTATCGCACAATATTCAATAGTTTGTTAATTTAATAGTTTAATAAATTTTGATTATTAAATATTCAAACCAAGTAATTTTATTTTATCAATATTCTTCAGTTAATATTTGAAAACAAACAAGTATTAGTGGAGCTAGACTTTATATGAAACGATAACAATGTCATCATAAAGCTTGAAAATGCGGCCATCGAATGATCAAAGTCAGTTGACTTTGCTGTTTTTGGAAAGTACATTATATTGGAGAAAAGAGAATGATAATGAGAACATTGACACATCTATATGATTGGTCCGGGATCAAATGATTATGGCTAGGGTTTGAATATGAGCATTGCAACAATGAATAACAAACAAGACACAATTAGCATACGAACTGCAAAGTCAACTTAAAGAAAGTCAACGTGCTTTGGGAGAGGCTACTGCAGTTGCTGATCTTAATCACAGGTTAGTAGGTGCCTATAATTGCAAGGATGAACTTTAGTTATCTTAATCATATTAGGTTATTTATGTTCTGATCGTCACTGTGTACATAATTTTATTATAGACCTATTCTAGAGGCAGCTTTGTCTTCGACTCTTTGTATACTGGTTGCACCGATTGCAAGGTGGACGTGGCGTAATTTTGCTTATTGTGTTTACACCTGTGATATCATTATTTCATCTTTGGTTCTATTTTTTAGGTGCCTCATGGATTTTTTTAGTGCTTACGATAATACAATTATGGTTTCGGGAATAATTGGTGAGTTAGTAGAGCACAAGCGGAATATGAAAATTTCAAAATTATGGTGACTGGGCATTCAATGGGCGGGGCTATGGCAGCTTTTTGTGGGTTGGATCTTGCGGTAAGTAAGATCATTCCATTTCCTCACTTTACTTTACTATACTTGCTTTGCTTTTTGCTGATGTAGAGTTATGGTTTGCTACATTACAGTTAATAAATCAACAAGATAAGTGTTACTTCATTATAGTTTATTAATGTTTTAGTTTCTACATCCATATTTAGTGATGCTTGGATATGCATATTGAAACTAACGCAATAGAATAAAATTTGTTGGATGAGACTATTTGGGTGTGAATAAAACTACAAAAATCTTTGTAGACTTCTGTTCAAAATAGGGTTACAAGAGTTTTGTATTTATAGACTACAAAACCAATTAACCAAGAAACTAAATAAATCAAATTAGGGTAATAAACAATCAAGGTTTCTAATATAATGATACTATAGGTGGCAGTATTGACCCATTAAGAACTGGTTGATTTGGGCAAAAAATAAGTTATATATGGTCATATGGGTCAAACTAAGTCACCTCAAATTAGTAAACGATTCAATTTGTATCATTTCAAATTAGTTAATAGGGTGCCTCAAATTAGTCAATGGGTCAAAACAAACAAGTGTTATAAATTTAAAGATGATGCAAATTCGTCGCCACCACTACTTCGCTCACCACCGTCACAAATTACTTGAGAGTTTTTTGCAGATTCTAGAGAAGGTCTAGAGTTTAAACCCTTACAGATCCCCAAAAGTACCTGATGCCAGTTTAATTTCAAATTGAATAGTAAAGAAATATTGTTTATTTGTTTTTATAGAAAGATTAATTCGGAATACTTAAGGTTTTGTTAGATAAAGTGACTAATCAGTACTTATTTATATATTGTTGAAGTTTGTGAAGTTTAGAATTTGATGGTGGCTTAAAAGTGTTAGGGAATAATGCTGCTACAAGTGATGGTTTCAGCAATGGCAATTTCTTCAGGGGTGTTCTATTAGTTCATAGGAAAAAGGTACTACGTGTAATATGGATTTGTCCACTTATAACTGTTTTCTTGGATATTTGTCGGTTATTTTCTTTCCATAGCAAAATATGTGGAAAGAGCAAGGAAATGCTTAGCAACTGAGTTTAATGCACTGGTTAGTTTATCTTTTGTGTTGTATCTTATATAAAAAATTATATTATTCAACAACTCATTAGTCATATTGTTAATTTTATAACAAATAGTAGATCCAGTACAATAGGCAAGTCGTATGGTATCTGTTTCTTCTTGATTGAAGATTAACGATTGAAGAGAGGGGCTCTTTGCATAATATATAATCCCACATTTAAAATTACGAAAAAAAAAAATCAAATTTTCATCGTGGTTTACTAATTTCATTAGTAATTGTACTTTATTTCTTTCAAAGGATTTGTGTACTAATAGAAGGAGGAACCTAATTGATTTGTACAATTACAGAATTTGGGGTAATGTCACAACATGTTTTATTTTAGTGTATTTTTTTTTTTTTTTTTTTTTTTTTTTTTTTTTTTTGCAGTAGGTTTGTTTCCATTTGTTCATGAGATTTCAATTGAAGAGGAGATCTGACATGTACCCAAAAGAGGTATGTGGCCAAAGGTTCGTGTCCATTTTGAGACCATCATCGTAGAGAGAGAAAGGGAGAAGAGAGCCACCATTGTTCTCCACTGCACCATGCCAATCGTCATCTAACGCTTGATACAAATCCATGTACCTCGGCTTCTCAAACCCTAATCTGTGGCGAAGGAGGTAGGTGGTCGTTCAACCGATGGTAGGTGGCCACGCAACGACGGTGGTGAAACCAAGAACGACATCGAATAAGAGGTTTATAATGACTTTGAAGACGATCTGTTTAGTACTGTAACGGCATAAGGGTTGATGATTTGGAGTACCAATAGCTAAATCGTAACCCTAATATTTTTAACCCCAATTTTATTTTTGTTTTTGAAATAATACATGGCAGACTCGCAGCGGAATGAAAGGATGTAGGTTAGAGACTTAATAGTCGAACCACACAGAGATACAATTGTGTATTTATTGCTAAAGGCAGGAATATGCTCTTTGCACCAAGAACATGGGCCATGGAGAGGCTGTGTATAACTAGAAGAAGATCTGATCTCTGTGCAGGTACAAGTCAAAGCTAACTCCAAATTAACTTTTAGCTTCAAAAGTTGAATGATATTGTTTTCATGAGTTATGAATTTGTATTGTATTTAGAATGAACATGGAACAAAGGTCGAGTGGAGAGTATGAAATCTTTTCAAAACAAAGTTAGCTGCTGCAATTCTTGGTGGTGTTGATAATATTTAAATGGTAAGTTTTAATTATCACCGATTAAACAAATTTGTTAGCAAATGAAACGGATGAATTAGGATCTAGAAGAACACCTATTTCCCATTGTAGCTTATGAGATTGAGGACTTGACAGGTTATAGGAATTTAATTGCTGATTTTTATCTTTGAATATTAAATTTCAGCAAATTAGTTCTGTATTTTAACTGAAAATGCCTCAATGCTGGACGTGTGGCTGTGAGCTTCCGAATCTGAGTTGGCTTTCCTGCAATTACATTCTCGGACTTTTTTAATCGACTGTCTATTTGTATGTGTGTTCATGAGGAAGAAATTATGATCTGATTGGTCTGTGCTTCATCCGTATTTGATGTTATTGATCTGATAAATTTTGGCAAAGAAATCCAAGTTGTATAAAGTAAAATATATTATATAAAATGATCTGTAATTTTTTCTTAATTATTTGTTAATGAGAAGCAACTTCGTGTTAAAGAGTATGAGATATTAAAATCTGTTAATAATCGTAATACGGGAACCAATTACGAGTATAGTAGCATCTATATTTATGTGTAATTTATCAAATCAATAGATTTATAAGAAGTATTTTCCTTATACAACCCGTGTAATACACGGGATCTAAAGCTAGTATATATATAATAAACATAAATAATGTTGCTGATGTGTCAATTGATTAGGCCTCTAAATCTTGCATTTTGGCTCCAAAAGTTCCAGCTTTGTTTTTTTCGTTTGGACACGGGATCAGGTAGAATACGGGTCATCCGTTACCTTGAATTCGGATCTGTATAAAAGGCAATACCTCAGAACATTTTCTCTGTAAACCCTAAACTACAAACGCCGCTTTCATTCTTTTCATCTATCTTTGTGTTTTCTCCTCTCCATTGAAGCCGCTTCGATTCTTTGAGGTATGTTTAAGGTTTTCATTTTATAATTCTTTGCCTTTCTTGACTTACAGATCTGCTATTGTTTCAATAATGTTGTCTTAATGAGTTTCTCAATAATGCATACGTGTTGTTCGATGAAATGCCTGAAGAATATATTTGATATTTGAAATACAGGTATCCTGCATATAATTCGTCGAATTTGTAAGTAACAACCTTCACAACATAAATATAGTAGTACCATGTTTTTTTCATCAACCTTTAGATTGCCGGTCTACCGAATTTAACAAGTCGGTTCAGTTAATTACTTTATGGCCTTTAATTCCGTAGTTAGCAAATGTGTCATAGGAATACAACCCTCTCTACGATGCAGATAAAGGATTCAGTGTGATGCCGTCATCTTTTCATGATATCGGTGATGTTGAGACACCTGTGGACGGGTTTGGTATAAATCTCGACACAATTTCATTTTATTATGCCATCTCTGTTTTTAGAAAAAAAAAAATAAAGGTTACTACTTTTGAAAATGTTGAACAGGTTAGACATTGGTACTTCGGATACTTTGCTCTCGATGTGCTACTTAATTGCCTCACTGTACTAAGTTCCGAATAAGCATCTTTCTTGATATTACTTTCAGTTTTTGCACAAATAAGTTCTCAATCTGTTGGTTTTTGCACATAGAGGTCCCTATTTATATCATTTAGTTTCTTAAAATTTAACAACATGGTCCCTGTTATACAAAGTTAACTTTTTTTTTGAAAAGCAACTGATCAGACTTTAACCTCCAAAAATTTGATTTGGTCAAATTGTTTCATAACCATAGAACATGTTTTATTACAACTGAATGAACTGATTATCTGATTGCGTTTTTTACATATCATACAATATACACGTTTTTGTTTTTCGGCATGTATCTGGGTATACGAAGGTCGTCTTTAGAGGTCGGTCCATGGGTGACTGGGAAAAGGGAATGAAAAACCCGGAAGATGGATACAAGTACTTTAAGATCTAAAGATCATTACATTCCACAACGTTCACCAATGGAAACCGAGTCTAAAGTAAAATCCGATTAAGTGCAGTCAGCGAACCTGTGAATGCCACCAAGGATAGGAGGCTAGGCTCGCCCGCAAATGGGTAGACAACATGTATAGAATAGTTTTATAATTTGTATGTTGTGGTTAATGGTTATTGTGTTTTATATCTGTCATGGTTGGGACCCGATTGAATAGATACAGGTGGCAATAAATGATTATTTGTTTATATGTTCGTGATAATATTGTTACTTTTTATATATTATATATTATATATTCTAACAATAACAATCTTCAAACAAATTATTATATTTCTTAAAACAAATTTATCCAGCAGCATCACTCCTTGAGCCGAGTAGCACCACCCCTAACAATATTTATGTGTTGTGTTTGGGTGTCAGGCAACATGTTTTGACTTATATGGGTTAACACAATTGGTATGTACTTATTAAGCTATATACTTGATATTGCTTAACAAAATACCATCAATTGTGTAGGCATCTACTGTCTAGATTGGTGGGTAGCAAGTCAACATTGAAGGAAGGCCACGGGAGTACGAGACATAATCGATATATATTGAGGTGGTAGTATGTGCCCATACTTTTTATTAATAGTTGACCATTTATGAGATACTTTGTTTACATTATTGATAGATCATTTCATTAGAACATGTTATTCATTTGCGCATGGAACTGGAGAGGACCGTTGGTTGTGGGGGTTCTGGAGAGCTAGGGAAATTTTTAAGTCAAGATCTTGAAACACCATGTTTAACAGCTTTCTTTTACATATCTGGGCATTGAGTTTGTATGGAACAAGCGGAGTTCGATTAATGTTAATGTTGAAGACGGGAATGTTTAATTAATATATCTTATTCGTCACTCATTATTCACTTATATAGGTACGACTGACAATTCAAAACAATTATAACATAACGTTTGAAAACATGTCATTTCCTTTTATTTAACGACATAATTTGATTAATATAAAGTGATTTTTCTCAACCCGGGTTGCACCCGGGTGATAACCTAGTGATATATAGTAGAAAATATGGCGTTTTTGAGTAGTTTGTGTTTGATGTTTTTGGTGATTTTGGCGTTTGTAAGATGAATGGTATATAGTAGAAAACATGACGTTTCAGGTTCTGGGATGTGTTTTTATGTCTAGGATGTTTTTGTTTATATAGCGATGTGTTTTGGTCTGTAATGACGTTTTATTCATCAGTATGGTGTATTGGTTTAGAGGTCTAAAGACCTTTTTACCCTTAATGAGGAGCGTCCACGTAATAAAATTGATGTTATTTACGAAAACGCCACCGCGCCAATCTAGTCCATAGATTGTTTTAATTGGACGATCCACAAGCGTTCTCACCGTTCTCACACTTTCTATCGTTTTCTCTAAATCCCGACCCCTAATACATATGGTAATTTTCAGATTTCTATACATGAAAAAAAAAAACTCTATTTTAACTCTATTTAAAAAAAAGTAAATCAAAACTATTTTTACACCTATTTTGTAAAATCTTGGCCGATTTCAAACCGTAAACCAAATTGTGAAAGCAGATTTTTAAAAAGTGTAAACCATAAACCGAACTGTATTACTTCTATCCCGATAAAAGTGCTTTATTTATCTCAATTTTAGACTAGGTTGGTTTCAACTAGAGGTGCAAATAAGTCAAGTCGAATTTCAACTTCAGCTCATTTAACTTATGAAAGCTAAAGCTTGAGTTTGGCTCGCTTTAAGCTTTCTCTCTAAAGCTCAAGTTTGGCATGTAAGTAGTTTTTCAAGCTAGAGCATGGGTCGTCAGAGCCGTCCCCGATAATTGTTAAAAAAATTTAGGCCACAGGCAACAAAAAAGATTTGAGTCCAAAATTGTGGTTGAGGAAATGAATTAAAAAAACAAACCCTTGGTGGTGGAATCAAAAGTTGAACTTGCGACCTTAACATTATCTTGAGATGTTTTTTCACTCCACCACCAACATTTTTTTGTATAATAAGTAGATGCATATATTAAATATATAATTAAGTATATATATATATATATATATATATAAGTTAATAAAAACCTTTCGGATCCTTTAAAAATTTGGGTCTTGAGTGACGGCACGGGTTGACTGGCCCAAAAACCGGCCCTGTGGCTTATGGCTCGTTTTCAAATATTCTTTCCAAACCAAAAATAGCTCCGCTATTTACGCCCCTAGTTTCAACTACTCTTTTAACATTCCTAGATAACATCGTGATAAACATGAGGACCCTTTTGTATCATTATTAGCCAAAATAAGAGATCTTAACCAAAAATAACATAAAAAATTTGCAGTGACACCTGTAAAGCTTAACACAACGCGCTTTTTCCATACAAAACAGCCATTCCATCATTCTCCGACCACCTCAATCCAAGCACACAAACACACACTCTCCTCCACCACCACCACCACCACCGAAAATGACCTTTCACGACGTCCGTCACCGCTACCTCCACCTCCTCTACCTCACCATCCTCCTCCTCACCACCTCCACCACCGGCGACGACGCCGCCGTCATGTCAAAACTCTCCACCTCTTTATCCCCCACCCCATCCTCCTGGACAACCAACACCGACTTCTGCAAATGGGACGGAATAACCTGCGACAATTCTAACCGTGTAACCGCCATAAACCTTCCTTCAAAATCCCTCACCGGATCTCTACCGTCCGATCTAAACAACCTCTCACAACTCAAAACCCTAGCCGTACAACGCAATTCCATCGGTGGCGTCTTACCAACCCTAGCAAACCTCACCCTGCTAGAACAAGTTATTCTAGACAGCAACAATTTCACTGCAATCCCTACGGATTTTTTTACCGGTCTCACCAATCTTCAATCGTTTAGTATCACGGATAATCCGGATATGTCTTCATGGACAATTCCTGAAAATCTTAACCAGAATACAAACCTACAAAGTTTTCAGGCTGGTAATGCTAACATAATGGGTAGTATTCCTGATATTTTTGACAAATTCCCTAATTTGCAAAACCTCCGTTTGTCTTATAATAATATTACTGGCACTTTGCCGGTTAGTTTTGGTGGGTCGCAGATTCGGAATTTGTGGCTGAATAATCAGAAGCAAGGGCTTTCTGGTACGCTTGATGTTTTGTCTTCCATGACTCAGTTGGAACAGGTTTGGTTGCAGGCTAATGCGTTTACTGGTGCTATACCGGACCTTTCGAATTGTACTGGTTTGTTTGATTTGCAACTTAGGGATAATCAGTTGACGGGTTTGGTTCCTGCATCGGTTATGTCTTTGCCGAAATTAGTGAATGTTACTTTGCAAAACAATAGGTTGCAGGGTCCATTGCCGGTGTTTGGTAGTGGTGTTGTGGCTGAGTTAGGAACTAGTAGTACCAATAGTTTCTGTTTAACTACTCCTGGACCTTGTGACCCTCAGGTGATGGTGCTGCTTGAGATTGCTGGAGCGATTGGGTATCCGTTGTCATTGGCGCAGTCTTGGGAAGGTAATGATGCTTGTCAGAAATGGAGTTTTATTAGTTGTGATTCGTCTGGGAAGAATGTGACGAGTGTTAACTTTGGAAAACAGAAGTTTTCGGGTACTATTTCACCGGCGTTTGCGAATTTGACGTCGTTAAGGAGTTTATCGTTGAATGATAATAATCTTGTGGATTCAATCCCTGAGGTTTTGACATCTTTGCCAAATCTGCAACTTCTTGATGTGTCTAATAATAATCTATCGGGCAAGATACCGGTTTTTCCAGAAAGGGTGAAGTTTGTGCATACGGGTAATCTTTTATTGGGTAAAGATGTGTCTGGTGGGCCGCCTGGGTCTGGGTCGGGTTCTGGTGATACGGGTGGGAGCTCCTCAAGCGGGTCGACAAAAGGGGTTTCGGGTGGTTTGATTGCCGGGATTGTCATTGGTGTTCTTGTTTTTGTTGTGATTATATTGTTTGTGTGTTACAAGTGTTATCTCAAGAAGAAGAACCAAAAGCCCAAGACTGTTCAAGATCCTGAAAAGGGTAAAGAAGCGGTTAAAGCTAGTGAGTTACAAAGTCAAAGCGGTGACCAGACCGAAATGTCGGTGTTTGAAGGTGGCAGTATTGTAATTTCCATCCAAGTTCTTCGAGAAGCCACCAACAACTTTAGTGAAGAAAATGTATTGGGAAGAGGTGGATTTGGGGTTGTTTACAAAGGGATATTACAAAACGGGACTAAAATAGCAGTCAAAAGAATGGACTCAGGTGTGATGGGGACAAAAGGGTTGAAAGAGTTTCAAGCAGAGATCGCGGTTCTAACAAAAGTTAGACACAGGCATCTCGTGGCTCTTCTTGGATATTGTATGAATGGTAATGAGAGGCTTCTGGTTTATGAGTACATGCCACAAGGAACATTAAGTCAACATCTGTTTGAATGGAGAGAACATAAAACCAACCCGCTAAGTTGGAAGCAACGAGTTTCGATTGCTTTGGATGTTGGGAGGGGGGTTGAGTATTTGCATAGTTTGGCCCAACAAAGTTTTATTCATAGAGATTTAAAGCCGTCTAATATTCTTCTTGGTGATGATATGAGGGCTAAAGTTGCAGACTTCGGTTTGGTGAAAAGCACGCCTGATGTGAAGCACTCCATGGAGACCCGAGTGGCTGGAACTTTTGGTTATCTTGCACCCGAATATGCTGGTGAGTACCATAATTTGCAAATTAATTTTTAATTACTTGATGATTATTATTCATTAGCACATAGATCACTTTTAAAACGCATACCAAAATACTCCTTTAGTATATTTTGTTTTTGCTAGAAATCAAAAATTGATCTCGGGTTTTTCTTGATACAAACAGCTACCGGAAGAGTGACTACAAAAGTGGATGTTTATGCATTTGGAGTGGTGTTAATGGAACTGATAACGGGCCGAAAAGCGTTAGACGAGACTTTGACCGATGAAAAAAGTCATCTGGTGACATGGTTCCGCCGGGCTCTTATCTCAGAAAACATAGTAAAAGCTATTGACCAAACTTTAGACACTGATGAAGAAGACGCCCTAGAAAGCATTTGCAAGGTGGCGGAGCTGGCGGGCCACTGCACTGCACGTGAGCCATATCAAAGACCCGACATGGGTCATGCGGTTAATGTGTTGGGCCCTCTCGTGGAACAATGGAAACCATCGCAACCCGATGAGGATGATGGTTATGGCATTGGTCACCATATGAGTGTTCCTCAGCTTCTTCAACAATTGCAGGCTGATGAAGGTACTTCTAGAATGTTTGATGATTCGTTCGATCAAACTCAGTCGAGTATTATCTCCAAACCGCCGGGTCTTGCAGACACATTTGGTACATCAGGCCGGTAGCGTTAAAAGGTCAAGTTTTGATCAGAATTTGTAAAGAAAAGATGAACATTTACATTTCCTACTTAATTTGTTTCTTTGATTTGTTCATTCTTTGACATTAGAGGCTAAATTCTTCCAAAGTTATGTTCTTTACTTTGTTTGTTGACATTTTTTTATATAATTTTTTTGATTGCAAGAGATGTATAGGTGTTGGGAAGACACTTGAATTTTTATTTATTTATATATTTGTACATTTTTTGTTTTCTCCTTTGTGTAGGAACTGTTATTTATAATTTTATAACTAGTTTTTGAAAGTTTATTGTTGCATAAACTTGTAGATGGACCAAAAATAATAAGTAAAATAATTAATATAGAATAAAAAAGTATGTTACACTAGTTTATTATTTGCTATGGTTACCTATCTTTAACTTTCTTTGTTCATAACTATTCCATCATGATTCATGCCTTTGAATAAGTTTTTTAACTTTTAATCATAAACTCTTTTTTTGTAATTTGGTTATACCTCTATAAAAATTATGATCGATCTATATATGATTATATGAAAAACCTTAATTTCTTCTAAAATGTATCTTTTATAGTGTTTTGAGTAGATATTAACAAATTATTTAATAAAGAAAAAAATTATGAAAAGCTTAACTTGAATATATTCGGTGGGTTTTGATAGGAATAAAAACATGTTGGATTGATGACATATCGGTTGTCAATTTAGTAAAACAATAGTTTTATCTAAAAGAAAAAACATTCTATTATTAGGTGAAGGAAAAGGTAAGTTAGCACATGGGGTGGTTGATGATAGATAACGACTACATAATTGTTGTACAAGTCTACATGCATCTCCGTCAATCATTGCGCCAACGAACACTCCAAATTGATAGTTCAAAGTTATGTTGGACTTAATGATAACGAAATGCAAAATTATTACTTACAGAAAAACATTGATTCAGACAGAATTTATAAAATTTGTAATACGTGTATGTCATCTAAGATTATTATGTTTTTTTCTAAGGAAGTGATTATTATATTCGTATGTAAAATTATTTTGTGTGGGTCAACTACAATTAAGTTGTTCACCAACCGATCAGACCATGTGATGCCCTCAATTAGTTTAATTTATATGGATTATTACAATTTAGAAGTTATTTTATATGTTATTCAACTATATAGTGTATATATATTTCTTTTATATTATTTTTCTTTGAATGATTGTATTGTATAAAAAAGTACCGACTAGCAACATGTTAGGCGGACAAGAAACATAAAAAATTACATGAATGAAAGAAGGTTTTTAACCACTCTGCCCAAATTTATTTATATTTATTCTTTCTACTCACATACCGATAGAACGAGACATAAACCACATCATCAAAAAGTAGCGTTGTCTTAGAACGAATCTTCAAAAAAGCCATGTCATTCTTAAGCTTGCAGATAGCCCACCAAACTACAAAGATGATAGCTCCCACCAATTCTTTCGTAGCCAAACTTAACACCAAATTATCAAGCCAAAGAATAAGATCTGAAGGGAACCTCAAAACTGCAAGATTCAAATCTAACTATCTTTCAAGAATATCCCACATCTTACTCACCAAGCTACAGCCAAACACATAAAAATTCGATTCGGACCCATCATTACACAAGACATAAAAATTGTTTTTTTATTATTATTAATATTAATTTAAAAGATTGACAAACCACATACTTGTTGATGGAACATCTTCAGTTTTGTTAAACTCCCGACTGCTTAAAATCAGTTTGTAGGTATAACACCATTTAAATAATGAAACAAAGTTATGTAGGAAACCGTTCGCATAAAATAAAATAAAACTTTTATTAACATGAATTATAATATAGAAATGAAGAAAGTAGTAAATTACAATACTAATACAACTGAAATAAAATAAAAACAAGAATATAAATCTTAAACAGAATGGAGTTCATGGCTGAGAATCGTGTTAGACACGAGCTTCTTAAAACAAATTTCGAGTCTCCCAAGAGAACTCGTTTGTTTTCCAGGATACAACAGCCTAAGCAGTTGCACTGCCGGAGATGATGAACAACCCGAAGAAATACCTTGAAACAAGAAGAAAGAATAAGAGAATTCTAAGAGAGATTAGCATATGAAGGCGTTTTTCGGTATGTTTCTGTAGTAGGTCTACCCTCCTATTTAAACAGCGGGTTTGGATGAAAGAGAAGAACTGAATTAAATGGGACACCTTCCTGGTCATGCGCCGTGTACCCGTGCGCCCGCTTGCCATGTCATTCACCAAGGTTGTCCTGCCACCTGGTCCTTGCAGCCTCTGTGCTTCACCACGGGTGTGCGTGGGTGAGTTAGGTGCGGACTTCGCGAGTACACGAGTGTGTGCTTCCATGGAACAAGAAGGGAGGAGTGTCCCCACTTAAATACCACTTTAAGTTTCATATCTTCTCCTATGTGGGACAAGGTGTCACTTTCCCAATCCACTTTAATATTTTACACGATTTTGTTCGTTGCGAAGCTCTTCCAACATAGAACACAAACACACAAGGAAATATATATTAACCTCAGTTTCTAATATATATATTTGTAGTCCAAAATTAGGAAATATATATTTCCTATTTTTATGAAAAATGTTATTTTCACAAAATTTCCAACAAGTTATAGTACTCCGAATTTCATGTCCTCACATATATAAACTTAAACATACACATATGTGGTATTTACAAGTGGTAGAGCTTTTGCCTATTAGGGAAAAAGTGATAGTTTAATTCTGGACATATTTATATAACATTAAAATGAAAGGTCGGTGGCTTTGCCAAGTGACCATTCTACCCTTTGACATATTGTTTGCATTGAAGGTTGCATTCAATTTTCTCAATTTCTTGAAAACCCAACATTCAAAGACCAAGAATATCAACACCCAACTTCTCAATTTCAGTAAAGTTTCAGTCTTTATCAATCTTGACCCAAAATACATTGAATTTTCACAATATCTTGAAAACCCAACATTAAAACATCAAGAAAATCAACACCCACCATCTGAATTGCTATAAAGTTTCAATCTTTAACACACCCACCATCAAATCTTGACCCAAAATGGTGGTAAAGATGATGAAATGGAGACCTTGGCCACCAATATTATCAAGAAAGTTTGAGGTGAAAGTGGTGGTGAAGAAGATGGAATTTGGGGGTTGTGATCCTGTACATGCGGACACAGAGAAAGATTATCATAGGGTTGTGGAGATCAAGTGGAAAGGACCCAAGATCACTCTTGGTTCATCGAGGAGAACAGTGAAGAGAGAGGTTACAAAAGATGGGAGTATTGTTGATCCAAACGGTGTCGTTTTGTGGGATCAAGAATTTTGTTCAGTTTGTACCCTTTTTGGGTATAAAGAAAATGAGTTTCTTCCTTGGGAGATTGGGTTCAAAGTCTTAAATTTAAGTGAGTTCTTTCTTTATTCCAGTTTTAATTATTATTTTTATTTATTTTTGTTTTAATTTTTATGATAAGTTAGTGTTGTTTTGAATCATCTTTTCATGTGTTTGGATTGATTCTTAATCAGATTGTTTAAATTAGTTAATATCCTACCAGATTTAGGAAATTACTACTTTTTGTTTCATTATATATTTTTTTTAGATTGTTATTTTTTTTGGTTAGGTTAGTTTAGTGTTGTTTTGAATCTTCTTTTCATGTGTTTGGATTGAATCTTAATCAGAATGTTTAAATTAGTTAATATTATAGTTGAAATAGCTGTGTATGCATTCTTCATACATTTTTGGGGTTTGATGGTTTTGTTTTGGGCTTGCAGTTCTTTCATACGTTTTGATTCGATGGTATTTAATTCGGGTTAGTTTCTGTTTAAACCAGCCGCAATGAGGGAGGGATTGGTACGTTTTCTTTATCTTTTACTTGGTTCAACTTTCGATATAAATTTTGCTCAAGAACCATATATCTACGTTTCGAGTTAGTATAGTTTTTAACATAGCATTTTTTGGGCTAAAATAGAATATGTTTTCATTCGACGGTATAAATTCCAGTTACTCTATTTCGACGTAAATTTAGTTCGGAAAGAGTCAAGTACGCCGCCGCAACGCGCGGCGGGTACAAATACTAGTTATAGATTAAAGTTATAGTAACATTTGCCGTTATAGAAAAATTTACAACTATAAACCAAGTATAAAATGGTTTAGTTTCTTTGTACTTTACTTAAAAAACATCCGACAATAACAAGAAACTAACAAACTACTCTAATACCTAGAATGTTGTTCACAGGTCCCAACTCTATCCAATTACGCATCCAATTAAATAATCAATATACAACAACAAAATGACATAATTATTACCTCCAAATCTCTTGAAATATTCACACGTATCTTAATAGTAGTGTTAATTATATTAAGGTCTCCCGACGAATGAATAATATATTTTGACCAAACGTCTTGGATAGGGCTGGTAATTTTACACGAATACACAACACGAACCTACACGAAGTTAACATGTATCGTGTACCAAACAGGTAGACACGAGATTACCTGTTAATTTTCGTGTATTAACATGTTAAATACCTGTTAATACCCGTTAGTACATGATAAGAAATTAAATTAAATAAAACTCATCATGTAAGATTAAATATATTATGATTTAATATTTAATCTAGTAGCCATTATAATCATTTACATTATATGGATCAAAATATATAACAACCTATTAATAATTAGTTGGTAATTGTTGATGGACCATATTACCCTTATTAACTAATTAGGTTTCCTCCTGGGTGCTTATATAAGGGGACTTATGTAGAGGTTAAAAGGTTACACAGTTACACAATTAGACATAACCCTAATTATAACATCATCGACCTCCATCTCCATAGCCGATTCCCTTATTCGGTTTTCTTAGCCACCATCATCAGTCAGCACCCTAAGGAGGAACCAGATCAAGCTGACAATCATGTCAAACACTGTTGCTGCGTCTCCATATGGATTCTCTGCTGGCCTGTGCTGATGCAATCAAATGTATGTTTTCATGTTTTCCATTATGTTTAAACAGAACTGAACCAACATGTGGTATCAGAGCATATGTTGATTAGTCAGTTCTGTTTTCGTATCCATCAATTCTGGGATAGAAACTTGGAAAACGGAATTTTGAAAGCCTCATTTAATTAACAGCCGGTTTCGAGTCGAATATAACCACTCGAAATCCCTGTTTTCGGAAAGGATTAATTATATATTCACTCGAAACCAATATGGGCAATCTTATAACCGAAATCTGTTTTAGAAAAGCCTTAAAATTCAGGTTTCGGGTTCCAGAATTTATGTTTTATTTTTTTAGGGTTCATCATGTTCTTAGGAAAATTTGAAAATTCCGTTATGTTTTGGAATGTAATTAGGATTGATGAGTGTTTTTCCCTGTTTGATCAAATTTTATCTCTTAAGTGTATTCGAAAACTGTTAAAAGATATACAGTTATAATTTTCGAAATATTTTTGATAAAATTAGATCATCTTAAAACAGGAAACCATATCTCATAATCCCTTAGAATTCGAATTTTCAGTTATGTTTTACATTAACAGCTGTAAACAAGAAGTTTCGAGATAAATTTTAATGACCCGAGACCAAGATCTCGACTCGAGACCAAAGGATCTCGACTCGAAATCATAAATGTTCTCAAATATTTACAACTCGAGACAACGATTTCGACTCGAGACCACAAGGTCTCGACTCGAGACCACAAGGTCTCGACTCGAGACCACAAGGTCTCGACTCGAGACCACTAAGGTTTCGACTAAGGACTTCAATCTTCACAACTCGAGACCATGGTTGCGACTCGAGACCTCATCAAGGAACCGAGATCTCACAAAACATACTAGTCGAGACCATGATTACAACTCGAGACTGAGGTTGCGACTTGAGACTGAGGCTGTGACTCGAGACTGAGATTGCGACTCGAGACCTTAATGAGTCGAGACCTCATAATGTTGCAAGATAAGTCGAGACTTGACTCGAGATCTCACTCGAAACCTCATTATTTTAGGCTGTTTAATGTGAACTAAGATTTAGCTCGGGGCTCCGCCCCGAACCCCGTGCGGGGGCACGCTGTCCCCCTGCACCCCCTAGCGAACTCACCGCGGAGTTCGATCCGCGCTAACAGGTGGTTTGCTATTAAATAACTGGTTTTTGTAAAAATTTAGTTAATTAATAAGGATCAAATAATGTTTTACAAAACCAAAAGGGCTTTACTTGAATGAGCTTCTGATCTATCATTTCTGGCCAAAGCTGATTTGATACATCTACTTATCATCCAAGTATTACGAAAGCTATGTTAAGTGTGCATCATAAACATGAATGTCTTAATATCTGGCCAAAGCTGATTTAATTCCTTCATAGATGGCATACTTAACAAGTGCATAACTAAAGTGATTGTCTCAATTTCTGGCCAAAGCTGATTTGTTACAACCACTTTGCACACATGCTTAAATGATTACACTTCTGGCCAAAGCTGATTTGTCTTCGTTTAAGTAGAACTTTAAATAAGTCTATTATTTTGATGTTAGTAATAGACATATCACAATCTCTTCACATAATGATCCTTATATTAATGATCCTTAATTAATTTTATGATCATTTCGTCTGCCTTATTCTTAGTACCCATAATTTTACTCACTATAATTTTCTTCTATATATATCTCATCCACTCTAATTCCTAAACCTAAAATGTTTGCTTTATTTAAAGTTTCTATAAGATTAGCTCTTAAATTAAACCCTTGGTTATCTCTTAAGACACGATAATTCTATTGCTCTCTTCTGATAAAGCACTACAGAAGAAAAGTAGAGCATGATGATTAGGATAAATCGAACATGATGTCTCTTATGATAATCAAGATCTCTCTAACATAAACGCTATCACTAAAGTTATTCCAGATTAAGTATTTCCTAAGACTAATCTATAATTGTGGAATAATCATATGAATTCCTAATATGCATGCCTTCATTTAAAATTATAAATTATAAAGCTAAGTGGTATATGTGAATACATAATAATGTACAATACCATGACCCATAAAGTTAAGGGCTTACGCATGGAAATAAGTACATTTTTCCAGTACATTACATAGTAAGATTTTCACTAGTTCAATGTGATGCCTTATAGATCAACTATAACACTCAAAAGTACCAAAGTATAACGAGTGTGTTGATAAGCAACATATGTACAAAGAAATAAATGTTTGAAGCTGGAAAATAAGCTGTTACTCACCTTACAACCACTAAAACTTTAAAAGAGGATTGTTCTAAGGTCCATAGACAAAATACAAGTACAAAATCCCAACTCTAAGGTTCTTCAAGGGAAAATCTCACTGCATAATTATGCCATTAGACTAGGCATAAGCAACGAGACTATCCATTACTCTAAAGAACAGTTGGATATGTTAACTATGTAGTCATTTCCTAATGATATTTAAGTCTGATAATTTTTAATATTCCAATTAACACATGATTAGTTGACTCTAGTTCCATACGTTTCCTTACCAGAACTCGACAAATAACTAACATGAGAGTTAGTGACAAAATTAAATGTTAAGGCTATAAGAACCATAATAAGCAGTCTTCTAACAACGTCTTTCGATATCTTATATATTCTGAAGATTAATCAGAATATAGTATCATAATTAAGCAAAGTTATGAACGTTGTGAGGTTTGCATAGTCAACATAAAGTCACACTTACCCTAAACTCTCATTTTATTTGTTCTAAATATCTGGATTGAAACATTACTAAGACAAAACTAGATGATACCTTACACTTTCACAACTTTTGTCATCATGCAAATGAGAATTTGACAAAAGGAAAATGAGACTTATAAATTTCATCCATTATAACCGCAATTCATGAGAAATCATGACATGGTTAATGAGGGTGATTTTTTATCTAATCTCCTTTTAAGTGATTCTACTTAAGGAATAAGTATGGGTCCATCATAAGTCATTCATTGACATTCGTGGAACTTATTCCAAACGGAATATTCAGACATAATTCATTTATCATTTAAAAGACTATCAACTTGTATCTAAATTTTGTCGCATATGGCTCACGGTCTTAGAAGAAATCTATTCATATATATACACTTAATAAGATTTCTATTAAATATGTCCCTGAGTTTTCTTATGACATCTGGACACTAAAGAAATCAAATAAAGTCTAACATATATATGATAGGTTCCCACGTCACGTACCTCATTGAAACTTCTCTTGTAGCATTTCTAGAGATATCAAAGATCAGTGGGAGCATTAAGTGTCTTAATAATAACTTGCAATAGTTGCAAGAGGTGGGGGAGTGAAAACTTTACATTACCTAAATTTACACCTCTTGTACAAGACACCGCTCCATCACGACACTGTTCCATTAAAACTTGTCTCCTTAAAATCTAATTCTACTCTTACAAAAGTTTCATTGTTGCTTAATTGTGGGCACACTTAGATTTCTTAACTAAACTAACATAATCCTCAACAAGAGAAACTACAACGACTGACGCCATTAACTTGTTTCTCTATTAGAATTTGTTGGTCGTTAAATATTGACCCTAAGCATGCTGAGTTCCTAACGTTTTCTAAGGTCGGTGGGAGCAGTCAAAGTCCTTATCATGACTTGCAAGGAATACAAGAGGCGGGGGAAGAGTGTCATTAAATTTCACTCCGAATTTAACTCCGATTACACCTCTTGTACACCATACTGCACCAACTCTTATAAACTTAGAATGAAAATGATAACAACCTAACCAAGAGCTAATCCATAAAACTGAAACTTCTAATGAACCCAATAATCAACTCGGGAGGTCATCTAGATTTAAAAACCTACTAACTTTGATGATTACATAACCTCCCTAACTGAAGTTGAAATGGATTTTGGAAAAGTTTACCGATCCTATCTCTTCAAATTAAGCCATTAGTGTCAATCATTATTCTTTTAAATGGAATAAAACAGTTTTCTAGTAAAACTGGTTTTATGTGTTCATATAACGTTTGGGATTTGATTGAATTACCTAAGAGTGTTCATAACTAAACCAAATCCTAATATATAAACGTTAAGACACTAAGAAGCATGATTGATTGTCAAAGGTTATACTTAGGAAGAAATAAATTATCAAAGATTTCTTTAAGGATCATCACTGTTCTAGTAGCTTATAATAGTTTAAAGCTACATTAGATGAACATTAAAACAATTTTCCCTAACAATTGGCTGACACATTTACATGTTCATAAAACAACCTGAAAGTTCCAAACTGAAGGTTAAAGAACACTTTGTCTATGAGCCAATTAAATCCATGTATGGGTTAATGCAAACATCATAATGTGATGAAAAGCTAACGTAATTATTTTCATCAAGAATCAAGTGGATTAATGTACCTACCTCAAAATGAGTGGGAGCAACTAAAATAAACATGTCTATATAGATGATATTCTTTTGACAAGTATATGTTACATAAGTCAAAGCATTGTTAACACAAACTTTGATATAATATATCTCAGAGATATCTCTTACGTGATAGATATCATAACATACCGAGATAGACCCAGTGGGACATTAGTTATGTTCCATAAGTTTAACATTAAATGGGTTCTTACGTATGTAACAAACAATACTGCTCTTCCTTTAGAGGATAATAGGATAAATGAGATTATTTATTTACGCTTCATTAATTAGAAGCCTTATGTAAGTTCAAGTCTATACTCGTTTAGATATTACTCACATTGCAACACACTAGATATGTCTAGATTAATGTGAAGCATCTAATGGAGTATTACAATATCTTTAAAAGAAACGAGAAGCTATAATTTGAAGAAGAAGTGAGAATTAAAACCGGTTTATTACTCTAACTTTGAAATATTCAAAGATGACAAAATGTAATTTCGGGTATATCTTTATGTCAGCAGACAAAACCTATTTCATGGAGGAGTCATAATGCACTGATATTAACAACTTAAGTTATAACGACATAATATAGTCACTAAATGTTGTTGGAAATTTATCAGTGGACTCATAAGCTTATTAACTCCATATAATTAATATTTTGAAGACTTAGTGTGATAAAGTCAGTTACCATGACTCCTTGAACAGTAACAGTTCGAGAGGTGCTGCATTAAATTTCGATACGCAATTAATTATTCGTTTGTGAACGAATTGAGGAAACTAAGTTTGTATCGAATACATTCATGATATGCTTAAGGATCCTATAACTGAATGGCTATTACCCATAAGTCTTATTAAGAGAGCACAGAGACGGGTATTAATTGATGGCCATGCGCAACTGCATATCGTACTATGAATGATTAACTATTAGTTAATTTTCCTCATCAGTTTGATTTTGTATGTCTCTAAGAATATGTCAAGCTAGCATAATGGCATATAGACAAATGAAGTTACAAATCAAACAAAGGGCTTATGCGTATTTTGATCATAACGATTAGGTTTTAAATTAAGGCTATAGTATGATTAATGGGGGTCCTGAGTCGCATAATGATTCAACGGCTGTATTTCTCTGCTATAGTACTTGTTTAAGGCTAAAATGAGTGCTAACTCCTGATCAGGCTTATCTAATACTCATAGTAAATGATTACTCGGCTAAGTGAGAGAATGTAAGATTAAATATATTATGATTTAATATTTAATCTAGTAGCCATTATAATCATTTACATTATATGGATCAAAATATATAACCTATTAATAATTAGTTGGTAATTGTTGATGGACCATATTACCCTTATTAACTAATTAGGTTTCCTCCTGGGTGCTTATATAAGGGGACTTATGTAGAGGTTAAAAGGTTACACAGTTACACAGTTACACAATTAGACATAACCCTAATTATAACATCATCGACCTCCATCTCCATAGCCGATTCCCTTATTCGGTTTTCTTAGCCACCATCATCAGTCAGCACCCTAAGGAGGAACCAGATCAAGCTGACAATCATGTCAAACACTGTTGCTGCGTCTCCATATGGATTCTCTGCTGGCCTGTGCTGATGCAATCAAAGGTATGTTTTCATGTTTTCCATTATGTTTAAACAGAACTGAACCAACACATCAGCCATGTGCGTGTGGGTTCCTTAATTCCTCTCTATTTTCATTCCTCATTCAATTCAAAAAAAAAAAAAAACCCTAAACTCCCTTTGTAACTCTCAGATAGCATGTCGTGTTCGTGTTTTTGTTCGTGTTAACAGGTATTAACAGGTAATTTTCGTGTATAACAATCGAACAGTCGTGTTAACAGGTATTAACAGGTAATTTTCGTGTATATCGTGTCGTGTTCGTGTTTGAAAAAAAGGACACGATAAGTTATCGTGTCGTGTTCGTGTATGGGATTGCGTGTATCGTGTCTTATCGTGTCGTGTCTTATCATGTACGGGTATACACGATATGCCAGCCATAGTCTTGGAACATGCTTTACACTATAAGTATATGGATTTGTTTCAACTTTCAAACCAACTCCATGTTCCCTCTTCAAACCCCTCAAGTTGACGTATGTAAATTTATACTTCATGATTTCTAGTGTTTCTTTTCATTGGGGTTCGGACTTTTCAATGTTTGAATGTCACTTAAATCAACATTCGAATTTTCGCTTCGAGTCGGGCCGGGTGACATAAATAATGATAAATTGTCTTTGTAATCGGTAAAATTAAAGTTAAAATAAGGTTTTTAAGGTAATAATGACCACAAAAGGTTATGTACCGCTCAATAACCATTTAAAAGGAATACAATAAGTATTTAATCAAATTCATAATGTTTTTTT
This sequence comes from Helianthus tuberosus, assembly GCA_030545235.1. Lineage (NCBI taxonomy): Eukaryota > Viridiplantae > Streptophyta > Magnoliopsida > Asterales > Asteraceae > Helianthus > Helianthus tuberosus. Next base: position 145,959,970 of record CM060414.1, on the reverse strand, counting down.
TCTTTTCACTTTGTTTTCAAATTCAACATGTATAAATTGATCTTTTACGAATAAGTTTAAGAATCTCCAGAATCGGAGTTCAAAAATCGCGAGGATCGGTCAGAAAACTATATGTTACATATAAAATAAGAAAAAGTACAAGGTCGGTTGACCTCACACCCTATATAGTAGGCTCGTCTATGGTTATAGTATAGCATGGAACATTTCTCTCCATAACATGATCAGAGCACAATTCTAGACACTTTCTTTCGTGATCAAATACAAGATTTTCACTATAGTTTCAAAATCAACCGGTTATTTGATACGCAACAGATCTAATAGCAAGTAGACTCTACTTGAATCACTTGGACAAACGGACTAGAAAATGACCCAACTCAAATGGGCACAAAGTCGGTTACTTATAGAATTAAAAGACCACAAGTAATAGGCATAAGCGTATCGATGGGGCCGGATAACATGTAGTTTTAGTGTTTTTATGCCCTACTTGTAGCTTCTTTTAAGGTGTCAACCGTTATCGGATCTTGAACTTAGTTTTTGGTAAAATCAAGGGCGGTCGGACACAAACTGTGGCATATGGAATAGTGACCTCTATCCTCTATGTCAGCCTTCTCTACTCCACATAGGCGTGTGGTGGTCCACGGACCCCAGTTATAGATGCTCTATTGGAGATCCATTGCATTCTAACATGGTTCTTTGATCCGCTCTAATCTTTACCCCTCTCTCACCTTCATTCGTTTGTGGAGGCATAAAAACCTACTCAACTCCAAGGGCGCAGGATAGAAAGGGCCGGGGGTGGGGGGTGACCGACCCCCCGAATTTTTCGCTCAATACTGTTCGTATGTAGTTTTCGTATAGAAATTTTTAGGTATATACATTTTCGACCCCCGGTTTTATAATTTTTTTAGGTATATACGTTTTCGACCCCTCGGTCGGAAATCTCAAGTTTCGCCACTGCTCAATTCTAAATTATATTATGAATTATATATATATGGAACCCATTAAGTGTAAGTTTCCTTTGAAATCAATATCATTCGTTCGATTATGCTGAGATTAAATCTGGGCCGTGTAATGTAACACCCCAAAATCGGGTTTGGTAATTAAACCCCGTTAATACTAAAGACGGGAAAATACCGTTAGTGGTAAAATTTAACCCGATAAATATTAGGACTCAAATAAATAAACCTAATATGAATCAAAAAGAAGAATAAACGCTTCGAGAAAACAAAGTTTATAAGAAACTCGAGTTAACGAGACTTAAAAATAAAACGGGTTATGACTCCCCCGAAAACCACTAAGTAACTAGGAATATTAACCTAGTAAGTTAAGTGTGGTTAAAACAATATGGAAAACTCTTAAATCATAAAGGAAACAATAATTGAGGGACTAGAATGGCTAAAATGGAAACTTGAGTTATTAGTAAACAAAATAAACTCCAAACACTCACCTAAGTGAGTGCCTGGATCGATCAGAACACAGGAGCGACCAAGAGCTCCTCTCCAAACCCTAGCTCACTAAAATTTGATCAATTGGAGGTTCAATTCAGTCCCAAATCAAATTCTAATCACGAATTAGTGATCACCTCGCTGAAAAGATCATAAGGTATGCAAAATTTTGATGTTTTGATTCATCTTAAATTCTAGGTTAATGAGGAAAAGTCGAAATTGAGCTTGATTGTGTCATGCATGAACAAAGTTAGAAGGGATATGGTGTCTAGGGATGAACCCTAGGTGAAATCTTGTTAAAAGATTTCATGTTAATTATAGAGTTCATAATCACCATTGTAGGTGATTAATGAACTTGAAGAAAACTTGATAAACCCTAGAATTATGACCTTGCTCTAACATAATCCGAATTTAAGAGTAAATTTCAGAAATATGGATGTTAAGACTTGTGTAGAATTGTCTAATCGAAGTTAATTTAGATGATAATTACAAGTCATAAACTTGGTTTTGATGATATAAAAATCTGACCCGCTAGGTGTTTGATGAAACGCCTAAGTGAGGTTTAAAATGCTAAAAGTTGGGTAAAAACGCAGATTTGATTATTATAAAGAATTATGCGTTAAAGCTTATGAAAATGGTTCTAAATACTATGTTGATTTAAACTTAATATTGTAAACCATGTGAGTTAAAGTAGTTAGCTTTGATAAACTAAGTTAACTAAGCATGAAGTCGAACAGTAGCTTTGACATAGAAAATAAGTGAGGTGGAATAGTCGTGATTGTCAATGACTAATTTAACCGCCTTGTAAATGATTGACAATGGTTTGACGCGTAACAAGCTAGGTGAAAGCTTGGAGGAGGGAGCGGGTCAAACGGAGCCAGTACGGAAAGAAAAGCGTGGCGTGGATGCAAGGTAAGTGTAATTTACACACTTATGTAGAATACTCGTTTATTCAATACGTTGTAAACGGATAACGATCGTTTTGGAAATATGGATTTTTGTTAAGATTACCTTGTAGTGTAATCTAATAATGAGGGAAAAAGGGCAAAAATGGAAATTGGTCAAATGTCGACTAGTGTAAATCAAGGTTAAAAGGATACCCATAGCGTAAGCCGAAATGGGTTGAATTTGTAAGAAAAGAGTTTAAAGAAAAAGGGTATGGTAATAAAATCTGGGATGGGATGGATGTATAAATTGGAAATCAAAAACGATGTTTTGATTAAATAGATAACGTTGGGCGTGTAGTCCAAACGGGTCGAGTGGTGTTGATAACACCATTTGACAATATCGACTAATATGGTTGTCAAGTCTTATGCTAACAGGACCGATTAGCAAATCGGATAATTTCGTCACTATTGATTGTGTGATAATGAAAGAGGTATAAATCGGGTCTACTTGTTGATCCGGGCCAGGTACGCATATTCATGTTGTAGTTAAAAATGCTATTTTGGTCGAATAATTGGAAAGAGAGTCCTTTGTAGTAAAAAGAACAAAATCGACCAAAACGCCCTTGTTGGCTAATTCGAACAAACAACCTTTAAAAGTTGTTTGGAAACGATTTTTTTTATTAGGTAAATACTTAGAATAAGTATAGAAGCTGAAAGAGGTATTATATTTAGTCAAATGGCACTATTTGAGTTTTGCCGTAAAATAATGATTCGAGAGGTAAAATTTGGGTTATATAAGATCACCACAATAAACCCACCTTAAATACAGTCGTGGTGGGATATTATAGGGTAAGAAATGTGGTGATGGAATGCTAGAAGCAATCGAAAGCGTTTTTAGGCTCGAAAGTGCTTAAATACCCTTAACGGGTCAAAATAAGTATACAAGTAAAAACGGGTTTAATTTGTGTAATAAACCGGCGATTAGAATCTAATATGATAGATAACATTGAGTTGAAGAAGTATATGTGATATAAGGGTCAAATAAACACGTTTGATGGTGAAATCACGAACGGGTCAAAAGTTGGCAAAAAGGGTAATAAACCGAAGAGTTAAAAGTCTGAAATTTTATTATGTCAGATGTTGGATTTTAACTCCATTAGATGGAGAATTAAATTACGGACGCGTAGGAAAAAGAATCGCGTAAAACGGATCTATAACGAAGAAGTTATGGCTAATTCTGTAAAACTTATCGTTGCTGAAAATGCAGGACACAGCTCTGAACTTGCTGGAAATGTTGCTTCCTCGCGACACGCGGCAGAAGTGTTGAAATATGTCGCGACACGCGACAGTATATCGCGGCCCGCGTAAGATTTCGTTAAGTCTGTCGCGGCCCGCGACAGACTACGGATCTGGCAAAATGATTGTTGTTCATTGTTTGATGTTTTCGAACTCGTTTAAACTATTATGCAAGTATCAAAACTAACTTTTAGGTTGGTTTGATCACAGGTAAATACCAAGCGTTTCCGGATGAAGATCAAGCCCAAAGAAGAATCGAACACGAATGAGAAACGAGCTTTCGCACACATTGTTTCGTCGTTATTTTAAACGGCAATTCTGTATATATTAATTGCTATTATTTTCAAAATTGTAAAGGTTTTAATTCACCCGTATTATTCGACAGTATTTACATATAATGTCATGTCTATTTTCGCAAATTAAACAAAAATCGTTAAATAATTAGACGGGTGTTACAAGTTGGTATCAGAGCCTTGGTTTAAGAGATTCAAGTATGGTGGGAAAGCTATGCTTGGACTTAAACCTTACGCTCTTGATAAAGATTGGTGTTCGGTTCGAGGCTTGATCGCAAATCCGGTAAGTACATGTGTGTTAATAGTTTAGCATGCTAAAGTGTTGTAAACAACACATAGGGCTATCGTGTGATACACGTTACCCCAATTAAAATGATTGATATAGTTGACGAAAATACGCGCATTGACGCGTATAGTAGGAAAAGCCTTGTATTATAATACGGGCGATTATTGAAGTTGACGTTACTAACTTTTGTGAATGTTTTAATTGAAGGACACTCGCGTTGGAACACGACGAGAGTCAAACGAATTGTGGATATGATGATGGAACGGTCCGAAGTATGACAAGAGGAGCATGCTCACCGAGGACTAAATCGCGTAACGACCGCGAACAAGGTTAATGGCAAGGAACGCCCGTCGGGGCACACATTACCAGGTGCACATTTTAAATAATCGCACAAATAGTAATATGCAACAAATAAGTAGAAATTGAAAGTTGCATATGTAGACTAAAAACTTGGAAAACCCCGAATAGAAAATGTATTCGGGATCTTGTTTCCAAGAGAAACAAATAGAGGCGTTACTTACATAGGGCGTGATGTGAAAACTATAAGAAGGTCATGTGTGTCATGTGTTAATCGCTTACTCTGGCCAAGTAAGTAGTGGCATATGATACCATGAACTTCTTATGGCGGACACGTTTACATCCGATGTAGTAAGGGCGGGGTGAATGGGACTAACTTAAAAGTACCCAAATGAATCAAATGAGCAAAATATTTGATAATAATGTAAACGCACAGCCGGGTGACGGAAGCGTATTACATTAGGATGATGAGCCCGAGTGAAGGGACAAAGATTAATGTAAAAGAATTAAGATATGCAATTGGGAGGGGTGTGCTTACACTCGAACCCGGAGAATGCAAATATGACTCTTAACGGGTCGATTTTGTAAAACACCAAATTTGAGAACAAAGTAGGAATATAAAAACGAAACGAAGTCATAATGCATACCGTAAGGGTTGCAATAATAACGACTTCGGTAAAACACCCGGTTGGTGAGTAAGGATTTAAACGCATGCGTAGACTGAGAAACAGGAACGCGAAATAGAAAGTCAAAAGACTCGGAATATGAGTCATGACTAAAAGATGACAAGAATTTTCGCAAACATAAATTTTGAAAAAAAAAAAATTTATTACGTTCGACTAGTTAAAAGTCGAAACGGGTCGAACAAAGAATGAAACTTGACGTTCACCAGTGATGAAATTTCACACGAACAAATAAATAATGACGCTTGCTAATGTCAGTAGGCGCGGACTGAATAAGTAAAAGTGTGAGATGTTAACTAACCTATGTAAAGGGTTATGGGCGTTAAGAACGTTAAGATAAAAGAACCCGGGTAATGGGTTGTATAGAAGTATAAGTATGAACCGGGAAACGGTAAGCGTAGAACAAACTGACGCGTAAATAACGTCAGAAGTCATAAAGTCGGAGGATTAGTCCGGAAGTAAACAAATGAAGCCTTAGACTACGGTCAAGATCAATGGAAGTTCAAGAGCGAAAATAAACGATTCCAAACATAATAAGAGATGCCTTGAAGCTATATATGTATATATACATTTGAATATAGACAAGAATAAAAGATGATCTACGGGATCATCATAACCTACGGGATTAAACACAGTGTTAAGGTCTACGGGACCAAAAAGACCCTCGGGTCATAAAGAGAAGGAAACGAGTTGTAAATGTCTCACCTTAAAAGGGTGAAAAATTTAAAGAAATAGCCTATGAGGCTAAGTGAAAGAACCTACGGGTCAATAGTGTAAAGCAAGGGAACTAGTTATGATTCCCCGCGTAAAATGAGAACGGAAAAGAATAAATTATGGATTGTCAATTTCCTTAATATGAGTAATTGACATAGTTAAAAGGAAAAAAACGTTAAACTAAAATTCAGTTTTAGTAAGAAACAACGTTTTAACAAATATGAATACTATAAGACGAATTTGGAAATAACAAATATCAAAGAGTGTGGGTCTTAACATCAATATATGCAAGACGATATATTCGAAAAAGTGGTATTTTCGAAAATGAAAGGTTGATATAAATTAAACATGACGTGACACGATCATGGTCAAGAAATGCAATGTGAAGTAGAATCACATTATCACCAAGCGAGCGGTAAAAAGCAACTGGACTAATAAGTCTAGTTGACCGGTTAAGGTCATTTAAGTAAGTTGGTTGCTTGTAAGCGGTGGATTCGGTATAACTGAACCGAATAAATGAATTTGAAAACAAAAGAAATTGTTGCAAAAAAAAAAATGAAAGATTTCACTAAAGACCTTTAAACGGGTCAAAGTAACGGATTCATAAGGAAATTCGATAGTATATGAAAGCGATGGATATCGCTAAGTTAACTAAATTAGTGGAAATAACGAGATTACGTTATTTCGAAGTTACACTATGTCGTATGAGATATGTAGACAATTAGTAACCAAAAAGATGTTACCGTACTTTTCGGGTAATACTAACGATTGGTTAAAAAGTATAAGTAATGTTTAAAATATTTCTCGGATAGAATAGATTGAGTTTAAACTCAATGAATTATGTAAGAAAAGGTTTCGAGGACGAAACCTCTTTAAGGGGGGTAGACTTGTAACACCCTGAAATCGGGTTTGGTAATTAAACCCCGTTAATACTAAAGACGGGAAAATACCGTTAGTGGTAAAATTTAACCCGATAAATATTAGGACTCAAATAAATAAACCTAATATTAATAAAAAATAAGAATAAACGCTTCGAGAAAACAAAGTTTATAAGAAACTCGAGTTAACGAGACTTAAAAATAAAACGGGTTATGACTCCCCCGAAAACCACTAAGTAACTAGGAATATTAACCTAGTAAGTTAAGTGTGGTTAAAACAATATGGAAAACTCTTAAATCATAAAGGAAACAATAATTGAGGGACTAGAATGCCTAAAATGGAAACTTGAGTTATTAGTAAACAAAATAAACTCCAAACACTCACCTAAGTGAGTGCCTGGATCGATCAGAACACAGGAGCGACCAAGAGCTCCTCTCCAAACCCTAGCTCACTAAAATTTGATCAATTGGAGGTTCAATTCAGTCCCAAATCAAATTCTAATCACGAATTAGTGATCACCTCGCTGAAAAGATCATAAGGTATGCAAAATTTTGATGTTTTGATTCATCTTAAATTCTAGGTTAATGAGGAAAAGTCGAAATTGAGCTTGATTGTGTCATGCATGAACAAAGTTAGAAGGGATATGGTGTCTAGGGATGAACCCTAGGTGAAATCTTGTTAAAAGATTTCATGTTAATTATAGAGTTCATAATCACCATTGTAGGTGATTAATGAACTTGAAGAAAACTTGATAAACCCTAGAATTATGACCTTGCTCTAGCATAATCCGAATTTAAGAGTAAATTTCAGAAATATGGATGTTAAGACTTGTGTAGAATTGTCTAATCGAAGTTAATTTAGATGATAATTACAAGTCATAAACTTGGTTTTGATGATATAAAAATCTGACCCGCTAGGTGTTTGATGAAACGCCTAAGTGAGGTTTAAAATGCTAAAAGTTGGGTAAAAACGCAGATTTGATTATTATAAAGAATTATGCGTTAAAGCTTATGAAAATGGTTCTAAATACTATGTTGATTTAAACTTAATATTGTAAACCATGTGAGTTAAAGTAGTTAGCTTTGATAAACTAAGTTAACTAAGCATGAAGTCGAACAGTAGCTTTGACATAGAAAATAAGTGAGGTGGAATAGTCGTGATTGTCAATGACTAATTTAACCGCCTTGTAAATGATTGACAATGGTTTGACGCGTAACAAGCTAGGTGAAAGCTTGGAGGAGGGAGCGGGTCAAACGGAGCCAGTACGGAAAGAAAAGCGTGGCGTGGATGCAAGGTAAGTGTAATTTACACACTTATGTAGAATACTCGTTTATTCAATACGTTGTAAACGGATAACGATCGTTTTGGAAATATGGATTTTTGTTAAGATTACCTTGTAGTGTAATCTAATAATGAGGGAAAAAGGGCAAAAATGGAAATTGGTCAAATGTCGACTAGTGTAAATCAAGGTTAAAAGGATACCCATAGCGTAAGCCGAAATGGGTTGAATTTGTAAGAAAAGAGTTTAAAGAAAAAGGGTATGGTAATAAAATCTGGGATGGGATGGATGTATAAATTGGAAATCAAAAACGATGTTTTGATTAAATAGATAACGTTGGGCGTGTAGTCCAAACGGGTCGAGTGGTGTTGATAACACCATTTGACAATATCGACTAATATGGTTGTCAAGTCTTATGCTAACAGGACCGATTAGCAAATCGGATAATTTCGTCACTATTGATTGTGTGATAATGAAAGAGGTATAAATCGGGTCTACTTGTTGATCCGGGCCAGGTACGCATATTCATGTTGTAGTTAAAAATGCTATTTTGGTCGAATAATTGGAAAGAGAGTCCTTTGTAGTAAAAAGAACAAAATCGACCAAAACGCCCTTGTTGGCTAATTCGAACAAACAACCTTTAAAAGTTGTTTGGAAACGATTTTTTTTATTAGGTAAATACTTAGAATAAGTATAGAAGCTGAAAGAGGTATTATATTTAGTCAAATGGCACTATTTGAGTTTTGCCGTAAAATAATGATTCGAGAGGTAAAATTTGGGTTATATAAGATCACCACAATAAACCCACCTTAAATACAGTCGTGGTGGGATATTATAGGGTAAGAAATGTGGTGATGGAATGCTAGAAGCAATCGAAAGCGTTTTTAGGCTCGAAAGTGCTTAAATACCCTTAACGGGTCAAAATAAGTATACAAGTAAAAACGGGTTTAATTTGTGTAATAAACCGGCGATTAGAATCTAATATGATAGATAACATTGAGTTGAAGAAGTATATGTGATATAAGGGTCAAATAAACACGTTTGATGGTGAAATCACGAACGGGTCAAAAGTTGGCAAAAAGGGTAATAAACCGAAGAGTTAAAAGTCTGAAATTTTATTATGTCAGATGTTGGATTTTAACTCCATTAGATGGAGAATTAAATTACGGACGCGTAGGAAAAAGAATCGCGTAAAACGGATCTATAACGAAGAAGTTATGGCTAATTCTGTAAAACTTATCGTTGCTGAAAATGCAGGACACAGCTCTGAACTTGCTGGAAATGTTGCTTCCTCGCGACACGCGGCAGAAGTGTTGAAATATGTCGCGACACGCGACAGTATATCGCGGCCCGCGTAAGATTTCGTTAAGTCTGTCGCGGCCCGCGACAGACTACGGATCTGGCAAAATGATTGTTGTTCATTGTTTGATGTTTTCGAACTCGTTTAAACTATTATGCAAGTATCAAAACTAACTTTTAGGTTGGTTTGATCACAGGTAAATACCAAGCGTTTCCGGATGAAGATCAAGCCCAAAGAAGAATCGAACACGAATGAGAAACGAGCTTCCGCACACATTGTTTCGTCGTTATTTTAAACGGCAATTCTGTATATATTAATTGCTATTATTTTCAAAATTGTAAAGGTTTTAATTCACCCGTATTATTCGACAGTATTTACATATAATGTCATGTCTATTTTCGCAAATTAAATGAAAATCGTTAAATAATTAGACGGGTGTTACATGTAAACTCTTAATTTTAACCGCTGTCTTGGCAGTTCTGAGCGGTTACTTGCAGCAAGCATGTTTTTCTGTCCATGTTCCTTGAACTCGAACAGCACCATCCCACGTTCTGAGCAGTTTTTCTGTCCATATTTTTGGCAGTTCAACACCTAAAAAAATGGGTAGTGGTGGATTTAACTACTCAGTTCCTAAAAAATGGGTAGTGGTGGTACCTGCTGCAGTTGTGTTCTTCTATATAATGAGAACTTGAGAAGCAGTCTTCATCGTTCACTCATTTTTTGTCTGAAATAATCACAGCATGGATCACTCACCACCAAAGCCATCAGTTATGCACGAAGACCAGCCTGCTGGACACTGTAACATGCAAATGAAGCAAGTTAACACATTTATTTCCATTGGCTATTGTTTTTTTTAATACTAAATTTTAGTAAACTGCAGAAGCTTCGAAATGGTGCTGAATTAATCAAAAGCGACCAGTTCAGATCAGACAAGGTTCTTTCTATTCCATTTTAATCTGCGATTAATACGTACCATACTTTCTGAATTCATATTCTTCTGTGTAGGCACCAGCTGGAGTCGAAGAGGCACAATATGGCGAAACGCCTAACCTGCAAGTGAAGGTTAAATTCATTATATATACAAACATTTATGCAATAATACGAGGGTTATTGACTTCTTTTTGTTTTACTTTTTTGTAAGCTAAACCGATCCAGAAAAAGATCGATAGCGCTGCAGAACTGGAAATGGGACAAAGTCATCGACCTCTCCAGTTCTGACAATGATGAAGAAGAAGATGAACTGGAAAATGCAGAAACAAAAAGAAAAAACAGTATTATTTCATTTGTTTTAAATTGTTATTAATCTTATTATATTAACTCTACAACTAAAATGAATATTCATCTTGTCATCTAATTCATTGATCAAACGTGAGTGTGAGAGAGAGTGAGAGGGACCATGAGGCTGCTTCTTCAAGTGCAAAGAGGACCCCGCCAACAGGGGAACGAAAAGCAGCAGCAACACCAGCAGCTGCACCACATGTGATCAAGTCCCTCCTGTCCCTATCATTTTTGAAATATCTAAGCCATGTCCATGTCAAATGATACTTTGTAGATCCTCCTTGACCAAGTTAGCTATGCAAGCCCCCGTGTGAACCATTGGGCCTTCCTTTCCCACAACAAATCCAGCAGCCACTCCAAATATCGATCCAAAAATCTGTTCAAATAACATCATTATCCAACAATCCAGGACAGAGAGAGAGAGAGAGAGAGAGAGATAATGCATATGGTACACACCTTTACAAAGAGGGTGCTTGGAGCCAGAATAGAATGCGCATCTACACCATTAAGATAAGCTTTAATCTCAGGTATACCGGAACCAGCTGCGGGGCAATATACGCACAAAGAACTCCAGCACATGTTGCCAGATCCACATTGCAACCCGCCAACACAACAAATGCCAGATAATAACTGCATTTTCACAAACAATGAACTTTTAGTCGCTTGATAGATCTAAAAAACCTTCGCAAGAATCATAATTTTCCATTAACAAAAGGCATATGCAATCAAATATAAAAACGAAAGGGTGGAAAATTTTAGGCTTACTTTTGCTTAAGCATAAGATTGCCAGTGAGAAGAAGCTTAAAACCAGCAATGTTTTCCACTGCAATGTTATTGAAAAACCCCGCAAGCCCATATATAAGATATAAACCCATATATTATCTATGTAATATGATATTCTCCATATCTGCACAATTCGATTATCAATTCATGATCATCAGTTGATATGTAATTAATATTATATGATACAATATGGTTACATATATATTCTCTATATTCAAAACGTTATATACATATTATATATACCCATATATAAGATATACACCCATATATTATCTATGTAATATGATATGTTCATATTACAAATTAAATACATTCATTTATAGCATCCACAACAATAAACCACGTCTAAAATCCAGATCTGCCACATCATTTTAAACCCCAACAATTTTAAACCTACTTTTCTCTCCAACAATAAACCTGTAACGTATTTAATCCAAAACTTTAGGAAGTGAGTGAGTGGGATTATAACTACAAATATAACTACTAATTAGGAGATGGTGATAGTGGGTAGAGTTAACCGCTCTTGTAAGTAAAAATAACTGCTCTGATTGAAGACTTTAAATATAGCTTCTATGTCATATTTCACTTTTACATTCATGCACTTCTCAAATCATTAATCAACGGATAGTAAAGCTTCTCATTTTTATTGTTTATGTGTTTTAGATACATTGATATTTCTAATGCCGACTTTAATTCAGGATTACACGTATATAAAGATTCCTACATTCTTCCTACGTTCTCTTTAAACACATGTAAAGCTTCTCTTTTTTAATGTTTATTTATGTAGGGATTGTGTAGATAAAGTTTCTTCAAACTTTCAACATCTTCACTGCAAAGGTTACATGACCAGCAAATGTGCCCTAGGATAAAAAATCGACTGAACTTACAAATCATTTAGGTAAATGTGCCCTAGGATATGAACAGCATACGGCCACTCGTCATGAAACGTAACACCTTGCGAAGCAATCTACATAACAAAATCAGTAAAATAAGATTGAAATCAAGCCGGCGGTGACAAAATTAGGGTTCCGAATCTGAAAAAAAAACACAAATCAGTCGACGACGATCGTAACTATATCGAAACTAGGTTACCTGAAGCATGAGCTGATCTCAGATATCAGCGATTTTGTCGTACGATCTTGAGGCAACGGCGTCTGTGAGTTGAGAGAAATCCAATGGAAACTCTCTGTAGATGCTGGCTCTTGCTGCTGTTGTTGAAACTTGTCAATTTGATTTCCAGCGAGATTTTGTGAGTTGAGAGAAATCCAATGGAAACTCTCTGTAGATGAGGTTTTGTTGGAGGTGTGCGCATATCTTGAATAAGGGCAAAATTTTGATAGAAAAAGAGGGGGGTTAAAAATTTATGCACCGTCCAACAGTATAGCAGCCCAACTTATTTGTTTATAAAACAATTATGAGCCCAGTTATTATTATTTCTATTTCCTTTTTTTTATGCCACATGATAATTTTCTTTAAAAGCTAAATGATAGTATGTTAGTTTCATTTTCAAACTTAATTGTTGGAATTAAGACATTTAAACAACATAACATAACATTTAAAGAAAATTGTGTATTTAATGCCTCGCTATAAAAAAAGGATATGGAAAAGAAGAAAAGGAGAAGCGTTCCCGGACACCCTCAATATACATTATCTTTGTTTGTTACGTTGTTAGCGTAAGCCGTCCAACGGACGGGTATTAAACTAGTTACTTTTAAATCTACCTCTCTCAAAGATCATTGCCACACCCACGACTCATAGAAAGCTCAACCGTCACTCTTTATTTTAACACTATCCTCATGAGTGCCAATGTGTGTGCCAACATAATATACACATTTATACATCATCTTCATATATCATCTCAATTGTGATTCAGTATCACATAATATTAGCATAATTATGGTGAATCAAACATGCACCAAAATGGCTCTTCTCCTCTCTTTCTTCTGTGTCATTGCTATCTCGAGTAACTTCTATTAGATTAATTTCTTTATTTACAAGAAAACTGTGCCGTTTTCTATGCAAAAACTCGTTAGAAATGCGCAGGAAACATCTTTTTCCGACAAAAACGATTTTGACAGAAAAACCTTTGTAGGAAAAAATATCCAAAAACCTTCCGACATAAAGATGTGGTCGGAAGTTCCTATGCATTTTCAACTACTTTTTATTTTACTTTTCTATTTGTTAAAATTTTTCTACACACACAAGTTTTACTTCGCATTTCCAACCACTTATTTTATTATCTTTTCAAAATTTTCCTCCGCATTTCCGACACAAGTTTTCCTATGCATTTCCAATGCAAATTAGGGCTTTTTATTTCTTTTAACAACTAACGAAAGCCTGATCACTCGGGTTAACCCAATGGCAAAAGGCCACGACCACCCACACCCGCGATTCGCGAACACATACGGCGCAGGTGACCCAGCCCACCACCATTCCAAAGGAAATCCACTGGCCGAAGGCCCATTGTGCAACCACAGTTGGCCTTCAAGCATTGGGTTTTCCTCTGGAATGGTGGCGGGCCGAGTCACCAACGCCGCCTGCATTTGTGGGCGTGGCTGGCCTTTGCCATTAAGTTTACCCATGTGATCGGGATTTCGTTGATAGTTAAAAAAAAGTTGTGTAGGAATTTCCAGCGCAATTTTTTTAGCTTCCTTGTAGTGTTTTAAGTTTTAACAATGTTCTTCAATGGTTACATCTTTTTCATCATAATTCTAACTTTTCTTGCTTTTACTTTGTGATTGTAGGAGCTGTTGTATCGAACCGGATCGGTATAAACTACGGGCAGTTAGGAAACAACCTTCCGTCTCCAGCTCGCTCGATCGAACTCTTAAAAAACATGAACATAGGTCGGGTCAAACTCTACGACGCCGACCACGAAATCCTGAACCTGTTGTCGGGGACAGATATCGACGTTGCAATCACAGTTGCAAACGACGAAATCTCAGGCATTGCTGCGAGTCAACACCTCGCAGACCAATGGGTGTATGAACATGTCATAGCTCACTATCCTAGCACTCGAATCCGTTTCGTGCTTGTCGGTAACAAGGTTTTCAGCTCCATTAGCACACCCGAAGACATGCAAATAGCGCGCGTTCTTGTACGCGCTATGAGACGGATTAAAAACACGATTAAAGCGTTAGGGATTCGCAACATTAAAATCGGAACCCCTCTAGCAATGGACATAATGGAAACAACAACATTTCCACCATCAAATGGCGCTTTTAAGCAAGAGTTACAAAAACTAATGGTACCATTGTTAAAATACATAAATGGGACAAAATCATATTTTTTCATAAATGTTTACCCTTACATTGAATGGTTTGAAAGCCAAGTATGGAATCAAACCGCGATAAACCTGGGTTCCGCTTTATTTAGAAGCGATGACGAGAGCTACACTGACCCGCAAAGCGGGCTAGAGTACACAAATCTCCTAGACCAGATGCTTGACTCGGTTGTGTATGCAATGGCGAAACTGGGGTATAATGATGTGATGCTCGCAATTAGTGAAACGGGCTGGCCACACGAAGGTGAGTCGGGTGCAAACCGATACAATGCGGCTGAGTACATCAATAACCTTGTTAGAAAAATGACCGCGGTTCCAAGTATAGGGACCCCGGCCCGGCCCGGGGTGGTTATTCCAACTTTTATATTTTCTATGTATGATGAGAATCAAAAGTTTGGGCCGAGTACAGAAAGGCAATGGGGCTTGTTTAACCCGGATGGAAGCCCGGTTTATGAGGTGAACATAACTTCAATCATATGAGAGCTCGAGATCGAGTCGAGTCGTTTGTTGGTGAAATAATAAGGAGGTATTATGTTTAAAACAGTTCTTGAACGTTTGTTAAGCAATGTTTTGTAATGAATATTGCAAGTAAATACGAGTATGAGTCCCAAATTAGGGGCTGAAATGAAGCCAAAACTTGATCTTACTTCCTGATGTTCAAACTAAATCGAGGAATTAACAATAATACATTAATACCAACAAAGATTATTGCTATATATTGACACAAGCAGATTTATTCAACTACTAATGACGCACATTGTGAAATTAAGGGCTGTTTGGCTAAGCTTATTTTAGTGACTTATTTACTTATTTACTTTTTGAAAAGTTAAAAGGTGTTTGGGTTAGCTTATTATGTGAGAGGAATAAGTAAATAAGTCACTCCATTATGACTTATTTACTTTTCCAAAAAGTCAATAAGTCATAAGTCACTCCAAAATAAGCTTAGCCAAACAGCCCCTAAGCAAGAATGATAAATAGAGAACAATCATGAATAAAATTGATAAAAAAAATTGAATTCCATAAATATGAGGTGCCATTCTGTAAAGCCACAGGTTGTGGCTTAACGCCACCCCGCCACCTCAACATTTATGGCGTCCCGGGGCGCCAACCACCATCCCATAACAGTTAAGAGGGGGGGCGCTATAGACTCTCCGCCATGGTGCTAACGAGCAAAAAAGGGGTGTGCAGGTGGGACCCACCTCTTTTCAACCAATAAAATCTTTTTTTTTTAATTTTGTTTAATAGGGGGGCTTCAAACCATTGCATTCAAGTTAAAGGGATGGGCTTTAAAACCCCCCATATGACGTGGCGCATAGGTGAATCTGACGTGGCGTGATAAAGCCACTAGGAGCTTTATACCACACCCTCCAGCCTAAGATATTCTAAAATTTTAGAGGTATGTCAAGTTTTAGAAATTACAAATTGAATAAATAGTAACTTTAGTTTTATAATAATATATAGTTTTTTTATTATTTTATTATTTAATATGTTATAATAGTTTATTTATTATATTTACTTTTAATAACATATTTTTCTTTTTTTAAACATCTATTTCCTTTACCTTTTTTTAATAATTATTTTTTTTCTTTTTTTAACATATATTAATTTATTGATTAATTTGATATTTTTTTAATAAGTTACGTTTATAATTTTTTTCTAAAAACTTAAGTATGTAGTTGTGCTTGATTTCTTTCCCTGACGTTCCGTTATAAGTTTTGTTAAAACGAGGTTATACTCAAAATATAGTTTTTATTTGGTATTACAAAACGGTACGATAATAAACTAAATCGTTCTAATGGTTTGACTTTCTAAACAACATGCTTTATTTTCAAATCACGTTTGTTTTACATTATCATTTGTAAGGTTTCGCCGCAACGCGCGATATAAAAAAACTAGTAATAGTAAAATAGTTATTTTAAAACAACTTAGCAAATACTTATAACATTCTGTTGTAATAAGCGTTCAAGTGTGACAAAAATTTGTGGCAAAATTTGTCACTTATGAAGAAAAAATGAATAAATCTGGAATTTAAACTTACTACATGGACCGCAATTAACTCTGTAAAGTATGATCAATCCGGCACATTTAGTTTTACAATTTTAGGACACATGGTTTGACTATGTAGACCGAAACAAAAATTGATGCTTGTCTAGAAATACCCGTGGCTAGTAAATTATTATCTATATTAAAACCAACTCAGGATGAACAGTAAAATTACAAAATATTGCCAATAATCTCTAGATCAAGTGATGGAGGGTTTGCATTTCTTTTGAGTGATGCAGGTTCGACTCTCACTTAGTGCAGAGTAAGGCACTGGTGGGCAATGATAGGAGACCTAGGGAAACCTGGGTTGGATCCTTGAGCCAAACGAGTTTTACCGTCGTGTCTACGGGCGGGTGGATTACCGGGTTTTCCCCGGAATTAGTGGTGGACTCGGGTTACTCTCGGAGTACTCCATTTGTCCAGTGGGTGCCCCGAGAGTGCTCGGGATTGAGTTTGTTGGTTGTTCAAAAAAAAATTACAAAATATTATTCTTTGAATTCTTTTTATCTATATTAAAAGTAACTCATGATGATTTTTTATTCTTATTAGTTATTTTGTTATTATAATATATTATTATTTGAATTAGTTTTAAGCATATTTTGTTTTCCGCTTATACCTTTTTAAGATACGATATTTTTATAAAATGCCATGTATGACTTTGAGATGTGGTTATTTTTGCGACATGTTTATTTTTATCTTCATTTTGCTTTTATTCAAAATCGAACAGATCAATCATAATTGTTTCTTTTGTTCTTTGTTGTGATCAACTGAAATGATGCCATGCAAACAACTTCGGTTGCGGTATATGGTATTTTTTTACATTTTAAACTATGGTGAGTATCAATACCATATTAATACCGCGATGAATTGAATTGGTATCGTGTAAACAGCTTTTGTAGTGATATAGAGTATCTTCTTTATATCGTAAACCATAGAGAGTATTTGTACCGCACCTGGACCGTGACGAATCGAACTTATACCGTTCCAACAATATTGGTACCACGTCAATTCAACCCGAACAACAATGTACCGGTATCAGTAACATTAGAATCAATACTGATATCATTTCAAAACCGTTACTGATATTCATTTTATGTTTTTCGATCGATGTAAAATATGTGTTGATATCCTTTTGGGCATAGCATGACTTTATATTTTGGGTTTTAACTTTCAATTGCTATATTGAATGCCAGTATCGTATCCATACCGTAACAAATCAAACCGAAAAATCTGAATTACCACCGCAACGCGTGGGGAATTATACTAGTTATCATTATTGTTGACGTACAAAATACATGGTAACGATAATTCAAACCAAAACGTATATAGACGTATTTTACCAAATGAAACAATGTTGAAGCTTTGTTTAATTATGTAGTGGGTTATCACCGTGTTTTGTGGCAGGATCGAAACATAGATTTTTTTAACGGCTAATTTCTTTAATCCTTTGTCGTCTGTGGGACTTGAACTCAAGACCTTCTCATTTCCAACCTAGGTGTTTTTTAAAGAGTTTGCCTTTGCCAATGGACCACCACCCCATTGGTCGAAACATAGATTAATATAAGCAAATTGCAATGGGACCTTCTACGTGACGATAACAAACAACGACGACACGACGTGGTGATATATTCGATAGTCACGAAAAAGTTTATTATTGCATCGACAGCTGATGTAACCATAAAATATTACCCGTAGTGGGTTCGAAACGTAAATAAAAGAAGCTACTTACGACGTCACATATAAAATTTAGAAAAAAAAAACTATTACATTGAGAAAAAACTAAAAAGAAACGTAACCCTTTGATTATATGAACCGTTTGTACCTATTGAACCGTGTGAACCAGTTGTATCTGTTGACATGATTTACATTTGACAATAGACATTTGACTATACATAAACATTTCTACAATTGTTAAACATTTCATCTTGATGGTTTGGTTTGAGTAAGTGATTTAAGTAACGAGGCGTATGTAATATGATACAAGCACGGTGGATACGCCGCTGGTACTTCCTATATATAAGTGTTTGTATGGTATCACATATTGTAGCGTTATTTGAATCATTTCAATTTGAGACATATAACATTTTATACAAATAACATACTTTCCACAAGACATTGATTTACAAACAACTTATCTTATACAAACTCATTTTACATGGTTATTTATTTAACCATACATTATTCTCTTATTTATACATATCATCTGATCTTATCGTTTTTCAAATGATTTACAAGACAAAGCAAATTACAAGGTTTATGACTAAACATTTTCTCAAACATAAGTCATGACTTCTGTTTTCACAAAACCTATGTATCTCACAGACATTTTTATGCTGACGTACCTATTTTCACATGTGTTTTCAGGAGATGATGCATAGGACTTATCAAGACATACTTAGGCGGACCTGTGCCTTAGTGACTTAAAACGAGACAAGAACTAGTTAATTTATGTTATGTACTCTTTGGTTCTTGTTTAAAACAATGTAAACTTTCATGTTTGATTAATAAAACGAAACTTCAATTGCCATGGATTTGAAACAATTAATTCTGTTACAACACTCCCCGACATTTCCGCCACGTTTTGTATGTTCTACGTGGTCGGGGTGTGACATTACTTCCTGATGTTCAAACTAAATCGAGGAATTAGCAATAATACATTAATATCCCAAATTAGAGCAGATTTATTCAAATACTAAGAATACCCGTAGTCGTTTAATGCTTGGGCGTTTTTTTAATAAAGCGTGCCCCTCCACCCCGAGACACCCTCCCCCGGGGCATTTTTCTTCCAAAAAATGGTTTTGGCGTTTTTTTTCAACGCCCTGCTTCAATTCTTTTGGTCAATCACCTCTTTACATTTTTTTATTGTTTTTTTTATTTAATACTATTACACCACAATGCTCACATCCCCACTACACACATATTAGAAAACGGCTCATAATGCCCCATTGCTGACTGAGCTGCCACATGGCGCAAAACGCCCAAGGGTGGGGGCATTACCACTACACATGGTCTAATTACGCACATTGTGAAATTAAGCAAGAATAATAAACAGAGAACAATCATGAATAAAATTGATAAAATTCCATAAATATGAGATGAATAAAATTGATAAAAGAATTGAATTCCATAAATATGAGGTGCCATTCTATAAGATATTCTAAAATTTTAGAGGTATGTTAAGCTTTCGAAATTACAAATTGAATAATAACTATTGCAAATTAAGACTAAAAAAGTGTGTGAATTTTGTCAATCAATAATGGTAGAATAGTTATTTTAAAACAACTTAGCAAATACTTATAACATTCTGTTGTAATATGCGTTCAAGTGTGACAAAAATTTGTGGCAAAATTTGTCACTTATGAAGAAAAAATGAATAAATCTGGAATTTAAACTTACTACATGGACCGCAATTAACTCTGTAAAGTATGATCAATCCGGCACATTTGGTTTTACAATTTTAGGACACATGGTTTGACTATGTAGACCGAAACAAAAATTGATGTTTGTCTAGAAATACACGTGGCTAGTAAATTATTTCATTATTGTTAACGTACAAAATACATGGTAACGATAATTCAAACCAAAACGAATATAAACGTATTTTACCAAATGAAACAAAGTTGAAGCTTTGTTTAATTATGTAGTGGGTTATCACCCATGTTTTGTGGCAGGATCGAAACATAGATCAATATAAGCAAATTGTAATGGGACCTTCTACGTGACGATAACAAACAACGTCGGGGTGATATATTTAATAGCCACGAAAAAGTTTATTATTGCATTGATAGTTGATGTAACCATAAAAAAAATACTCGTACTGGGTTCGAAACATAAATAAAAGAACCTACTTACGACGTCACATATAAAATTTAGAAAAAAAATATTACATTGAGAAAAAACTAAAAAGAAACCAAAAAAATAAGTAAAAGGAAAAAAAGACTAAAAACTTAGGGTTTAAATAATAATTACAACTGAAAGTTGAGGATGTAAATAGTAATTAACTAATTATAATAAACTGTAAAGATAAACAATATAAAAAATAAAAAATAAACAAAAAACTTACTAAAACTAAAAGGCTAAGGGGCTGTTTGTAAACTTCTGAATGAGTAAGTGCTGAACTAATAAGAGGACTGGATCATTAGTGGTGAACCAGCAAAAGGTCTGAACCATTAATAGTCAGTATAATGCTTAACCATTCAGAGACAAATGTCTGTCAAATTCAGATAAGAGATATTAATCATTCAGAGGCAAATGTCTAAATCATTCAGACATCGACTTGCGAAACAAATAATCTTAATAATTAAGTGTTAAACCAGTAAGATGTCTGAACCATTAAAACTCTCATTAAAAACTAAATAAAAAACCCCTATATGTCATTTTCAAAATTGAGCGCGGCAAATATAAATGACGTGGACAAAGTAAGTTGCCTTTTAACAATTTAAGATGTATAATAATATTTACAAGGACCTTAGTGCAAATTTACCAAAACCACAAGGATCAAACATAAACAACTGAAAAAACAGTAGCAGCTTCCACAACAACGACGTCGTTCCGCTGTCGAAACACGACTATCATCATCAACAAACCGGCATAAAGTCAACCATCATCAGCAGCATCTTTATTGTTCAACCACCACAATTTTGAGAGTTTTCAAATTCTCTGACCAGTGCAACCATAAACCTCCAAAATGGACGGAACTCAACCGTCATCCGGCGGCGGCGGACCGGCGCCGTTCCTCCTGAAGACGTACGATATGGTCGATGATTCAGTGACGGACGAAATTGTGTCGTGGAGTACAAAAGGCAACAGTTTTGTCGTGTGGAATCCTCCTGAGTTTGCTAGACACTTGTTGCCGACGTATTTTAAGCATAATAATTTCTCCAGCTTCATTAGACAGTTGAATACTTATGTAAGTGATTGTTTGTTTTAATTTTTGTTTACGGTTTTTTCGGGTTTTAGTGGATTGTTTGGAACGTGTTTGTCCGAGTTTTAATTACAATATGGTATTCGGTTTTGAATTTAGCTTAATTTTGGTATCTGTAGCATGCGGTACGATACCGATTCGAGACTTTTAACAGTACAGTACCTAACGGTACCGTATTATAATGGTAGTGACTCAACATATAGGGTATGGTATTCGGTTTTAGAGCTGTCAGTTTCAGACACGGACCTGTTAACACAACATGAAACGACACGCTTTTAAGGTTTCATGTTTGGGCTTAACAGATTTCTTGTCTTTAACAAGTCGACACATTTAGGACACGATAAAATTCCTGTCTAAACAGGTTAAAGGCCTTTTAACCTGTTAGCTACCTGCTAGTGAATTGTTTATATTTATAGGATGTTATGATTTGATTTTTGTGGATTTTTATTTTAAATTTGCTAAGGATTATTATGTTAAGGAATTATGTATTAGTTAAGACTTTTACGAACTTTTGACAGTTTTTGTTTCACTAACTAGGTTTTTAAATATGTGATGTTTATCGTGTCCCTAAACGGGTTTGTTAACATGTCTTTTCGTGTTGACCGAATCGGTTTTCATTTTAGCTAAATTTTGGTATCGACTATGCGGTAAAGTATTGGTTGGGTAGGGTACTAGTATGGTTTTCATCCTGTATAAGTTATAGTTAACAAAGTTAAATGTTCTTTTTACAGGGTTTCAGAAAGATAGATCCCGTAAGATGGGAATTCGCGAACGAAGAATTTATAAAAGAAAAAAAACACCTTCTGAAGAACATTCATCGTAGAAAACCGATTCACAGCCACAGTACCAATCCTCAATCTTTAACAGCTGACCCCGAAAGAGCCGCTTTCGAGGAAGAAATCGACAAACTCACACGCGAGAAAACTTCTCTTGAAAAAAACGTCTCACGGTTTAAACAACATCAACCCGCTACAAAACTTCAACTCGAAGACCTTACTCAACGGGTCAACAACATGGAACAAAAACAGGACACCCTGTTGACTTTCTTAACGAAAGCGGCGCAAAATCCCGCATTCGTCGAACACCTTGCGCATAAACTCGAATCGATTGATGTTTCGGTTGATAACAAGAAACGAAGATTGCCCCGATCTCACGTTTCCCAAGAAGACGGTCTTGTCAACGACTACAGCCCGTATAGGCCTGATTTCGGAAACGTTTTTCATCATGATTTCTCGAACAAGCTTCGGCTCGAGTTATCACCAGCCGTTTCGGATGTTAATTTCGTTTCTAACGGCAGCACTCAAAGCTCGGATGAAGATGATGGAAGTCCACAAGTTATATTAACCGACGACTTCACAAGGACTAATGAGATGGCGACACCTGGGGGCGGGCCGCAAGAGCTGATAGATACTTGCGCATCGTTTGGGTTTAACATGAAAACCGGATCGTGTGTAGATGCTAATGAAGAACCCGAGGGCTATTTATCGTGTCAGTTGAATCTCACTTTGGCGTCGTGTGTATCTCAAACCGATCCGTCTCAAGATACGGTTACAATCCCTGAATCGTTTGAGGGTATTCGAAAAACTTCGGGTCAAGACGTTATATCTTCGTCACAGGCTAATAACGCAGCACCTGTAAACGTTCAGGCTCGGGTTAATGATGTGTTTTGGGAGCAGTTTTTAACTGAAAGACCGGGGTCTTCGGATATTGAGGAGATGGGGTCGAGTTTAAGGTCAACGCCATCGTTTGACCAAGAAGATAGAAGATCGGGGTATGGATCGTATGGGAACTCAAGGAACCTGCGGAATTTAACTCTTTGAGAAAGAAATTATGTACTAGTCTATATATGTGTACAATAGTTTCAACTGAATTTATCATTAGCTTGAATAAGATGTAAACTAATTTGTTCTCCTTTGATTAGTGAAATAATGGTGGTTGACTGTTTGAAATAAATCTTTCTTTGTTATGAATATATTTATTATTAATGTGGTTATCAACACAAAAAATAGATTAGCTTTCTCTCCAAGTTTTGTACATCTATATATACCACTATTGTAATCAGATCTATCAATGAAATATCAGTCTCTTTCTCCCTACATCTCTTTCTCTTATTGTTTGCTATTAGGCTAGTAGGTCGTTGTTTCACAACACGTTATCAGCACGATGTTCTCCGAATTTATTTGTTTCCGTTTTCCTATAACTATTAAGATCATGAATGATGGGGTGTGTTAAACACATCTTGTTCATGTGTTGGAAGCTTATAATCAGAAATCTTATGGCCTGCACCGGTGATATGTCTTGTTCGTATACAATGTCCATGCCAATTTAAAGGTAAGTGTTTCTGGTTATGCCTATTGTTTTAATACCATACAACTTGACAAATCCATGACTAATTGCATGTGATTAAGAAGGATTTAGCTTTATTATAATGCAACTTACAAGTATAACGTGATGCCATGCTTTTAGTGCCTTTGTTGATTCATAATTGATTAGATAAATAACTTTACTCTTTAAAGTCTTAATAACTTGTTTCTATAATCAGAACTTTTCTTTTAGCTCCAAGAAAATTCAAGATTAAAACGATGTTGATATGTTTGATAATCTTAGCAAAATTTTTTTAGCGATTTTACATTATGTTATTCATCGTGGTAATCTCGAACAGTTTATTGCACACTTGTTAGTTATCAGTTTTCACTATGTTTCGCGTTGGGCAGTTATAGAAATTGCGGAAGAAGGAACCCCGGGAAAAGTGCGGGCGGGGTCAAATATAGGGTCAAACATATGATTAAAGTTGTTTACTTGTTACTTTATGCAATTATTCTAATTCTAATTACTCCCTATGAGTTACCAATATTAGAATACTCTAAGGGTTCATAATTAATATAGGGGGATGTTGCACGGTCCTCCCAACCGCTGGAGTGATCCCACTCCACAAACTAGCTTAGCCCCATAGCTGCCTGGCGGTTACTACCCACCCGGAGCAAAGGCCTGGAGGAAACTGTGCCTTGCTAGGATTCGAACCGGGGTCCTCTGGGAAGAGGTGGGTGAGGCTGGCCACTGGGACACCCCAAGTGGTTAAGTTCATAATTAATATATGAAAATATTAGGGAACCGTTTTTTTTTCTTTCGTTATTGAAATAAATAATAATAAAATTTATTTACTATACATGAAAAGAAAATTAAATAACAGTAGCCATTAGTTTGAATTTATTGGGTTGAATGTGTCAACTTTACTTGAATTATATTTTATTTCCCTGTTAGTAAATCTCTAAATTAACGAGATTTTGTTAAATCCAAATATTGACTTTCCAATGCAAATTTGATAAAGATATATGCTTTAGATATATGTTTGGGTAGTTGGTTCAAAAGTTTGTTTTCACGGAGTGGGCGATTCAATTCTTCCTTTGTTCCATTTTTATCGAATGTCCCTTTATGGGCCTTTATGGGTACCTAAGTTATAAACTCTTAATTTTTAAAATACATATAACATGATTGATAAGCTTTATGAAAAAAAGATTTTCATAAAAAGTGATATATTGAGAAAAAAAAATAAAAAAAAATAATTACTGATTTTCATAAAAGTTATATATTGAAAAAAAAATTCTAAATATTGATTATCACATGGAGTAAAAGCGTTATAACGGCTCTAGATCTTCCCTCAATTTACCATCAAGATATATAATTTTGATTGGGTATATCTTGACACGTTAATACATAATTGCATATTTCTTTGCTTGTAAGTGACGAGACATTTTATTTATACTTTGGGATGTTTTAATTCATTTATATACCACAATGTCTTTTATTTGTAACTTATGTTTATGATTTACATCGCTTTTGAGATGTTTCTATAAATATTTATATGGATGGATAAAGCAAGTAAAAGACTGAATTTGGTTGTTTATTATTACTCTTTTGAAAGAGTATAAATATTCTAAGATTTGACACACGAAGTGTCATACTCTATAAATCTCATTATCTATTCACATAAGATCTTAAGATTTTAGACCAATAAACATTGTATGAATTAGATACGCAATTCTTTCTCAATTGATATCACGTTAAGAGGATAAAATGTTTTTAGTTGTCACACGTGAGATATGCTCTTGAAGTATCAATATTAATAAATGGTTATTTTCATGAAAAAATATTTTATTTTATGGAGCTTTTATATGTGGCAACTTATAACATGTACTCTATATATATCTCATATTTTTGTATGATGTTATTTCTTTTACGTATAGTATTAAATAGAAAAACTAAACCAAAGTTGGTTTATTATTACTATCATGAAAGGGCGTATATATGCTTAGATATGACACCTGAAGTGTCATATTCCCTGAATCTCATTATCAAGTTATAAAAGGTTGTAAGATATTTGAACGATGAATCTTACATGAATCGAACATTTAGTTACTTCTCTATTCGTGTTATGTAAAAAGAAGACTATTTATAAGGAAAGATCAGATCAAACAATTTCCATTTGTTATATCTCAAATATGCCAAAGTAGCAATATTATGGAACCATGAAACTTTGTTGGTTCTATTCCATTCACTGAAGTGAATGTGATTGTATAACTATCATTGAAAATGTTATGAGAAACTTGTAATGTGGTTGAACTATTAGAAAATGCAAGATAGCCAATTTAATAGTGAAATCGACTATTAATATTGTAATGATAGGCATGATGAGATCGACCACTAGAAGTGGCAAGATAAAGGAGTGATAATATGCGAATAATATGTGGAAATAATGATAGTGATATGACATGATAGTTTCAAATGATATCCTCTCGTGTGTTACTTTTGTATTACATACATGCAAGTAATACATCTACGATCATAAACTAGAAGTTTATGTATCATGATATTATATTGGCATGACCGGTTAGACCATGCCGAGTCAATGATGATGTGAAACATAATAAAGAACTTGAAGATTTTTCAAGCTAATAGCATGTATTATTTGCTCTTAAGGGAAATTATATATTTGCCAATTAAGGGTGTGTGTCCCTAAATATTTTGGAAGTGATTAAGGGATATGCATATCCTAATATGATACCATTTAGTGTTTTAAATCGATGCATCGTCTAAATGGTTATCGAATACACAACTTAAGAATTGTGTGATTTATGGCTTCGCTAATGATATAGCAAGTACATTGTTCCAGATTGGTATATTTATTTCGGTTATAACTGTGAAATTTATTTTCAAGTTATTAAGATCACTAAAATAAGTGTTTTTTTTTTGTTGAAGACAATCATTAAACGTCTACAACTTATTGCAAAGTTAATGATTACGAGAGCAAAAGTTCATGTTTCTATTTTAGTACATGCAATTTTACATGCAATAACATTAATACACATCAAGCCAACATGTTGTAATAGTTTCTCCCCATTATAGTTGGTTTTTGGTCAGGAACCAAAGATGTCCCTTCTAAGATTTTGGTTGTGTGGTATATGTTGAAAATGATCCACCACTACGCACAAAGATGGGACCTTAAAAGGTGGTTGGGAATATATGATAACGAATAGGGCCTTTCACAAGATATTTATTTATGGCTCAATTAATTGATATCCATCTAAATGGATTAACATTCCCAACATCAGGGGGATATAAAAAGCAGTTGGAAAAGAAATGAGTTGGTATGAATTATCATTGATCCTCAAAACTAAAAGTGTGAACCAGAAGTTCAAAGAATAACTCATATATAAAGATTAGCGAATCTATTACCAGACGCATTCACTAACCTTAAAAAGGTGACTATGTCACATATACCAACTGCTAATGCTCCAATTAAAATGAGTGTCCTAGAAGGACAACCACATGTTTGTAATGAGTTTATTGCACGTCTGAAGCGTGGTAGACTAGTCGATTCCAATAATAAAATTCCTCGAAAATTGGAGCAACTAATTAAGATGGTCAAGTCGGGGTTATTTTAAAAAGGTCTCCTGAAGAGACAGTAGACATGATGGTTCAAGAAGAACCTCAGGTACCTGAAACTAAAGAGATCTCGATAAGTTGTATCATGTCTAAGATATACATGGAATCGAAACAAAATCGACGTCGTTATACTTTTGTATATAATTTAGCGCTTGTAATAATGAAATGATGAGGATCAAATTTAAGATCTGCCTATGAGAAATGATTGGCCAAAATGGAAAGACGCAAATGAGGCAGATTTGAATTCTCTAATGAAATGGAAAGTTTTCGGACCAACAGTCCATACAACTGAATTTGTAAGGTATGTTGGATATTAATGGAGCTTTTATGCGAATCATGTGAAAATCAAATTAAATGAGATAAGGCAAATATGGTGCACAAGGATTTTCGCAAAAAACCCATGATTGATTATAATGAGACACATTCTCTAGTGGTGGAGGTAATGACTTTCCAATATTTTATTAGTCTGGTAATATAAAGAGAGAATTGATATGTGTCTTATGAATGTTATGTATCACTTGATACTAAAAGTTTACATAAAAGTCCCTCAAGGATTTGAATTATCAAAAATCATGTAAAATGAGTTCTCGAGAACGATATGATCGTTGTATACAAATTCATATTTGAATACGTTGAATATAATTGAAACTCCTGATGAGTATCGTAAAGCATTTAAGTGCTTATAAGGTTAGTTGAAACATCTTAAGGATGTAATTCTTGTGCACCAATAACTATACATAGAAAACTTGTGCCTGGTTATTATGACATTTTAATGTACAATGTATAAGCATGGTACAATATGGATTAAATATTCAAGACATCCTTGCATATGATAATGTAACACCCTTGTTATTATTTTAAGCTTTCCGTATAGTTTACGGAAATAAACATGTAATTATGATTACATGTACTTTGAAAAATACGGTTGATTTAAAACTTTTACAAATGAAGGTTTATATACATCGTAATAAATTTGAGTTCGTCGTTTAAAAGATAGGACGAAACGCCGTGCAGAAGCTTTTAACTTTATCGTGTTCGGTTCTTCTTCGAGCTTGATCTTCATCCGGGCACTCTTGGCAATCACCTATGATCAAAACCAACTTAAAAGTTAGTTTTGATAGTTAAATAACAAGTTTAAACAAGTTATTCGGGTCAAACAAGCAAAATTAAACATTTTTGGGATTCAGGGGGGGCTAGACGCCCCACCTAGCCCCTGTTTTGACAGCAAGCTCCTTATTATGTTGCTGCATATTCCCAGCATAACCCGATTTCACGGAAACGAGCATAACTCTCTCGTTCTTAATCCGTTTTACCCGATTCTTTTTCCTACGCGTCCGTAATTCAATTCTCCATCTTATGAAGTTGAAATCCAACATCCGAATTAACAAAATTTCAGACTTTCAAGTCTTCGACTTAATACCCTTTCTACCTAATTTTGACTCGTTCGTGATTTTATCAAACAACCATGATTGTTTGATCCCGATTTCACATGAACCTTATAATTTCAATGTTGTCTATCATATTAGGTTCAATTCACAAGTTTATGCATAATCTTAAACCTGTTTATACTTAAATGATTATTTTGACCCGTTAAGGGTATTTAAGCACTTTTCCGCATACATCATACTCGTCTATTTCTAGCATCTTATTTCCGCAATATTTATCAAATGATCTTCCACCACAACTATATGTGTGGTGGATTTAATATAATGTTCTATGTAATCCGAGTTTTATTTCCTCGGATTGTTATTCTACGGTAAGACCCATATAGAGTCGTTTAACCAAAGTCCTACATCTTTCTCCTTCTTGTACCTATTGTAAGCATTTAATTAAGCATAAAACTCATTTCCAAACTACCGTTAAAGGCCGTTTGTTCAATTTAGCTTACAAGGGCGTATTAGTCCATTTTACCTTTCATTTATGATGAAGGACCTTCACTACTTATTTGCCCAAATTTGTACGTTAGCTATAATCATATTTATACGTACCTGGCTCGGGACAACAAATAGACCCGGTTTTATACCTTGCTTTAATTGTCACTCAATCTATGGCGACGCATTTATCCGATTCGCCAATTGATCCTGTTAACATAAGACTTGACCACCGCATTAGTCGGTATTGTCAAATGGTGTTATCACCACCATTTGACCCATTTGGACTATATACACAACGTTATCTATTTAAATCAAAAACATGGTTTTTGATGTCCAATTCATACATCCATCCCATCCCGAATTATATTACCAAATCCTTTATCTCTTAAACTCTTTTCTTACAAATTCAACCTATTTCGGCTTACGCCATGGGCACGCTTTTAACCTTAATTACATTAGTCGACTCTTGACAAATTTCCATTTTCACCATTTTTCCTCATCATTAGATTACACCACAAGGTAACCTTAACAAAATCCATATTTCAATATTATCGTTATCGCGATTATTTCGTATAGAATAAACGAGTAATCTACATAAGTGCGAAAATTACACTTACCTCTCATCCGGTTTACGCCTTTCTTCAAGTGCTTGATTCGTTTAACCGCTTCTTTCTCAAGCCTCCACCTAGCTCGTTAAGCGTCAGACTATTGCCAACATTTACAAGGTGGTTAGACTAGTCATTTAAAATCACGACCATTCCACCTTACTTATTCTCTATGTCGAAGCTACTATTCGACTTCAAGATTAGTTAACTTAGTTTATTAAAGTTAACTACTTTCAATCACATGATTTACAACATTAAGTTCAAATCAACATGATGATTAGAACTCTTCTTGTTTCATATTTCATTTAACTAGCCATATTATTCAAATACACGTTTCGTTCTAAATTTCAATATTTGGCTTTCTCCTAGGCATTTTATCAAACACCTAGTGAGCATACTTTTATAAAATTAACAATCAAACTCCATGATTACATATCTTGCTAATTTCAACATCTTTTTACTAAATAATCGTCTAACTCATGGTTAAATGTCAAGATTAACTTCATAGAGTTCAAATAACACTAGTTTGATAATCATGATTCTAGTGTTCATCATGTTTCTACAAAACCCATTAAACACCTAGTTAGTGATCATGAGTTTTACTAACATGCACTCAAATCCCTTAGTTTATTAACTAGGGTTTATTTCAAATCATGCATACATCCTATTTTCACCTAAATAACCATCATTCAAGATCAATTTTCGAACTTCTAGGGTTCATCAAGAATCTGAGATGGAACAAAATACTGAAATTCGACATACCTTATGATCCCATAAGCTTGGTGATTGTTTTTATGTGTTCATGCATACGATTTGGCTCTGATTCACCCTTTAATTTGGTGAATTTCTTGAAGTTTAGGGTTGAGTTTTGAGAGCTCCTTGTGGCTCTGATGAAATCGCAGACACCGCACACGTATGTGTGGTTTGTGTTTTAATTTTTTTTTAATTAAACTTCATTACATTTGCCCATGTTTAGTCCCTCAATTTTACACAAGTTATTTAAAGGGTATTTTAACCATATTTGTTCTATTATGTCAAGACACTAGCTAACTAGGTTAATATTCCTAGTTACTTGGTGGCTCCCGGGAGTTATAACCCGTTTTATTTTAAGTTCCGTTAACTCAGGCTCTTATAAACTCAATTCTTTAAAACTTTGATTCGCTTGTATTTAATATTAGGATTTCTTATTTAAATCCAAATATTTACCGGTTTATTTTTACTACTAAGGGTACTTCACCCGTCTTTTAGTATTAACGGAGTTTGATTACCAAACCCGTTTTCGGGGTGTTACAGATATAGAAATCAATGAGGAGGTGTATGTAATAGAACTCCTAAAGAGTGAATGCACATACATTGTTTTTCAAAGTTGAAAGAAGTATGTATATGATTGCAAATGCCTGAAGCATTGATTTCAAGTCCTCAAGAATGTATCTTTATAAAGTTAAAGATAGTATGAACTAAAATAGTCAAGTTGAGTGTTGTACAACTCAAGATATATTCTGATAAAGAGCAATATAAGTTTGATAATATTATCCATCTTTATCAAATGTTCTTTCTTAAAAGTTCACTATAATCGCAATTTACAGTGATGACGTCTGATCATCATCAAGAGAAACTGGCGAGCTTTTAGAAGGGGAATTTTTTAATGACCCTAGCACAGTCTAATTATTACTCGACTTGCAGTTCAAGTATATTTGTAATCATACTTTTATTCATCTATCAAACTACATCTAGAAGATGTTGGTGGACATTTTAGTATGTAGAGAGCTCAACCTTATAGTATGTTAAAGGTTGTTCATACACTTTTTATAAGAAATGATTATTATCGTCTCCTACCAAAGTAGAGATTATCATTTCAAAAGTACCATGGCTAAAGTGCAATTGTGCATTAACTTAACTTTCTAGCTATGCATGATAATATATATTTTTTATTTGAATTTATCAACATGATATAGCACATGTCCAATGAGGAGACATTTGAATGGTAAAGCAGATATGTCGATACCCTAAAGGTAAGAATGATATGTGTCTATATTTTACTAACCCATGAAAGTTAGTTCTGTTAGTCTTGTAGATATAAAGAATGTAACACAAATAGTCTTGGATCTTATGGTATTTGTTTGCAAAAGGTAACATTAGAAGTCTCACAAGAAGATTTTACAACATTACTCAATACAAAGGATTGCATTTCAAGGCATCAAACGACAAATCATTCTACAAAATTTTTGAGCAACTTTCGAGGATGATAGACACACTTTACTTAAAGGATACATGTTAAAATGAGGGGGAGACTTATTTAAGTTGCACTCTTTTTCCCTTGACTAAGTTTTGTCCCATTGGGTTTTCTTAGTAAGGTTTTTAATGAGGCAACATACCCGATCTAGAAGTATCATGGGGAACTAATGCGCATTACACGCTGCACTCTTTTTCCCTTAGCTATGGTTTTGTCCCACCGGGTTTTCCTAGCAAGGTTTTTAACAAGGTAGCATCAAGCGTATTATGTTGATAACCAAGGGGGAGTGTTATGAATATATTTATTATTAATGTGGTTATCAACACCAAAAATAGATTAGCTTTCTCTCCAAGTTTTGTACATCTATATATACCACTATTGTAATCAGATCTATCAATGAAATATCAGTCTCTTTCTCCCTACATCTCTTTCTCTTATTGTTTGCTATTAGGCTAGTAGGTCGTTGTTTCACAACATTCTTGATTTTCTTCTCTTTTTAATGCTTGTTTTATAAATGACATCTCACGCGTGTGCATATAGGCCAGGCGCCTAGTATACGTGAAACTCTCATCGTACGTCTCATATCTTTCGGCTTCTAAATGCCGTTGATCACTCATTTAAAAACTAAAACCAAGCTTATATGCTTAAAATTTGATTACTAAAAATAATTAAGTGTTGTTGAAAAAAGTACAAATGATATATATGTAGTTTTGTTTCTCAATATCAATACTTAAGGCCTAAATATTAGCGGATGTCAACTAATTTTTGTTCAAGACATTGATTGTTAGATCATATCACCTATCTTGAAAATTGTCCGATGTGAATTATTAAAAGAGGAAATTACGAAATTGGCCAAGACCAGAGTTGATTTACGAAATTGGCCACCTCATGCGTCCTTGGAGCGGCGTATCACGGATTCAAATGCGCGAGATGCGTCGGGAAGTCCACGGGATGCGTTTTTGGAAGTAATTCACTGACGATGCGTTTGAAAGTGCACGGGATGTGTCATGAAGTGTCGGGATGCGTCCGGCGAGTTTTCCGGTGACTTGCAGGTTTCTAGCGGAATTTTCCCTTGGAAGATTCTCGTCCCACCTCACAAGAGATCTCACTTGCTTAGGCTTTTTTTTGAAAGTTTATATATTTTTTTTCCAACAAATTAAGCACCAGTGGGAAAGAGTAGAAGAAGCAAGCACCAGTCGCTAGTAAGTTTATAAATCAACTTGTAGTAGATCATCTACAACTTGTAGTAAATCAACTTGTGTTGGGCAAGATACCCTCCCCTCTAAACAGTCATAAAAAATTGGATACATTTGGTTTTTGCATCTCGCCGGAAACCTGCAAGTCGTTGGAAAAGTCGCCGGAAACCTGTAACTCGCCGGAAGCCTCGACGGACGCTTCAGAAACTTGCTCGACGCATCCCGTGCATGATGCCTCGCTCCAAGGACGCATCTCGTGGCCACGTGTCTATTTTTTATTGGGTTTCGCTCCAAAGACGCATCCCATGGTTGAAAGACGCATCCCGCACATTTGAATCCATGATGCGCCGCTCCAAGGACGCATGAGGTGGCCAATTTCGTAAATCAACTCTGGTCTTGGCCAATTTCGTAATTTCCTCTTATTAAAATGCTGCTTGAAACGGGTCAAACCAGATTTGAACAAGGTCATGCCCGACTGACTCCTTTTTTTTTTTCTTCTCTTACTATGCACATTTCTTTTCCTCTCTTTTAATATCCCATATTCCGACCACTTAATTTGAAGTCGGAGTCATGTCAAAGGAGAGCTATCCCTCATTGTGACGAGACTCTTGGGCGGACCTACCCACAACCATAGGTGAGTGGTGCATCGCTTAAAAAATTAGTGCTAATTTTTGTAACACCTCGAAAATTCACGTCCTATAATGTGTTGACACGTGTCATAAAGTTTGAACGTGTGAAAGAATGTTATAAAAGGACTAAAGTTGACAAACATGGAAAGTATGTGATTATACGAGTTCTAAATGTCAACAGTGAATAAATATACTTCATAATAACCCTATATGATGTTTATAACATCAAACGAATAAATCATGGATCATACAAAGCAAAAAGTGAGAGATTACAAACTACAGGGGCTAAATGTGTCAACATGTTTAAATTATACCTTTGAGTGACCTTTTGACAAACCCGAAGCTTTGTAAATGTTAATTATGCTCACTAGAATGCACGATATAAATTTCATAAAGTTTCGTTATCATATGAGAAAGTTATGATCAAATTCGTGTGCGAGGGGTTAAAGTGCAAATATTGAAAGTTAAGACTTTTCGGGTTAACCGGAAGTGTTCAGGGACTTGGCAAAGTGGGTATAAGTCCTAAAGCCCTTGTGGGTAAATCTAAGGGGGTCAAAATACAAGAAATAACCCTAGTTGCCCCTTCGTGAAGCCAAAGGTCAAATTGCAAAACAAAAGAAAATGTAAAATCTGAAGTTAAGGCCCAGGCGGCCCGCGTGGTGTTCGGCTAATCGTGAGGCGGGCCGCGTCAGCCTCCCAGAACCGAGAAACAAGGCTGTTGTCTGCCATGAGCTTTGTGCGCGACCTTTACCCGATTTTTCACATCTCATGGCCCCTAAAACACCCCCTAAGCATCTAGGACACATGTTGGGAGGTTGTGGTCAGCTCTAGACTTAGTTGTCAACCAATTGTGGTGCCTAAATCCACTATATAAGGCCATTAGTTACAACAATCATTCTTCACACTTCATCTGCATTTGTGGATCATTTCTGGAGCTATCAAGCAGCCTCAAGTGATCATATCTCGTGCATAGGACTCTTGTAAGTCTGCTAGTCTTCTTTAATTGAGTTTAGCTTGTTTAATTAGCTAAAAGTCAAACCGTCGTAATTACGGTTTGACTTCGAGATTAGTCAACAATGGCTCAGTCATTTCTCGAATCAAAAGTAGTTATAGCTTGGTATTTATGTGGGTAATAAAACCTCAAAAGGGTTTCCCCTGATCACCACTCTAACCAGGTCAAAAGTCGGGTCAAACTAGTTTAGAAAAAAAAAAGTCAACAGGAAGCTTAAAATGTCATTTATGCAAAATTAACATTATAGACCATATACAACCTGTTTGATCATTGTTATAACTTAGTAATAAGTGTAAGAACATGTCTAAACATGTTCAACCCGACAATTTCCTATTTAGACCCGGTTCGGAACCGAAAGTCGCATAGTTTGACTTTCACTTTGACTTTCAGTTCTGACCCGTTAAGGCATGTTTTAGAAATGCCTCAGAGCTTTAATTGGACTAGGTTACATGTTGGAACAACCCTCTGTGATTATACACCTTAGTTCATTAGTTATCCAATTAATATGCATGTTTCCGTTAATTACTCATATGTTGACCGTTATGCCCTTATTACCTTAAAACGTGATTTATGAAAATGTAAAAGTGTAGAAACCTTAAATACTGATATATAAACTTGTATGCAAAGTTTGACATCAGTTTGACTTGTAGATTAAGAGTTATGCTCAATATCGCAAATTTAAAGCTTTATGTTAATTAAACGGCATAATTAGCGTATAGCCTAGTTAAGCCTACTTTTTGACATCAAACTTAATACCCACTGATGTAATATATTATTTTGGGAATTTTAAAGATTTTTAATTAATTTTAGGCTGAGCATAACTCATAGTCGTAGGCTTAATCCGGAATTGTCGGTTTTGCCCTTACGGGCCATAAAATGAGTTTTACCTATCTAAACGACTCCAAACCTTTTGCTACTGATCACATATGTTAAATAAATTATTTTAAGCCTTCTGGAAATATAAAAATATCAGATTTAAGTATCGAACCCGGAAATGGCCTTTAATCGCCGTATTTAGCGTTTTTAACGCATAGTATGTTTTAAAATCATATTGAACATACCCGGGTTGATAACTACTGATATTTTAGGAAAATTATGATATTTTAACAGTAAGCAAAGGTTGATAAACTCAGACTTCAGTTTTGAGCTTTTCGGCTTATGTGAAATTACCAAAATGCCCCTACGGTGCATAGTTTGGTTAAAATTGACAAATTTCACATATATGCTTTAACCTACTGATATAACTTATCAAATTGAGTATGTTTGCTGTTTACATCAGACCTGTAACTCAGTTAAACATCTAGACTCTTTTACAACCTTTAAAATGACCAAACTACCCCTACGGGGCATAGTTTGTGTTTAAATTCGTTTTGGGCATAATAAAAGACATCTTACTGATGTCTCAACATATTTGAAGCATATTAACTTAGGAAACCTGTATATGGCTCTTACGGATACCCGTTACGCATATTACGCGTTCGGTTCGGTTTATGTAACAAGTTTACATAAATTAGCCGAAACGGGTCAAACCTTAACGGTTTTATCTCAAAATCCAGAATGTGAATAATAAACCCATATTAAACAAGTCTTCAAACTTGTCGGGTCTGAATCACATTCTATCCGGTCTTCGCTTAATCGTGCGTACGAACCGTATCTTGAAACTAGACGGTCTAAGCTTAAGCTTAATAAAAGGCCCGTTAGAATTCTAATAGGTTATTATAAACCTTCGTTCCAGATTAGGAGGACCAGTAAAAGCTACGTGCATTTTGCTTATTGTGATTTATACATTGCTCAGGTAAATACTTTTAACTTATTTTCCCTATACGGGCTTGGGTTACGGTATATAGCATACCGCTTGATCGGGCATCAAATCTCCACAATTAAGTGGGTAGTTGAATAATTTGATCGGC
Organism: Helianthus tuberosus; assembly: GCA_030545235.1. NCBI lineage: Eukaryota > Viridiplantae > Streptophyta > Magnoliopsida > Asterales > Asteraceae > Helianthus > Helianthus tuberosus. The sequence goes on along the minus strand of CM060414.1, from coordinate 145,922,901 downwards.
TCGTTTAAACAGTCTTGTTACTTAAAGCCTTTGGGGGGTTAATAACCATGTCCCGGATATCCTTGGCATCATCTTACGAGATGGCCACGACCTGAGCACGGGGTGTAGGCGTACACCTGTCAGTGTATAACTCATTATTGTGGTGTGTCTATTGATCTTTAACCCGGACAAGATCCGGGCTACTGAACGCACAAGTAATATGTAATTCGTTCACAAGATTATAATATTAAATAATTCTCCCAAGTTATAAAAATGTTTATGCCATGAGCATCCAAACCAATTTTCAATCATTTTACAAAATGAGTCAGTTGAATGTATTTACCAGTGTAAACTGACGTATTCTCCCAAAAAGACTGAATGCAGGTACTAAACGAAATTGGCTGGATTTGTCTCCTTAGCATCAATAAAAAGTCTCGCAAGCTTAGGATGCCTGAAGTCTGTTGAACTATTATTTCATATTTTTATTTCGATCCGTACTGTGGATAAACATCCGGATATTGTGACTTTGATTACAATAAATAAATTCGGTTGTATCATAATTTAAATTGCTTCCGCTGTGCATATTGATATTGTGTTGTTTGACTATTACGTTGCCAACCATGACGTCACGATACTCCTCCACCGGGCCCACCGGTGACACGTGGAAATCGGGGTGTGACAGGTTGGTATCAGAGCCAACACTGAGTGAATTAAACACTAGCCTTTTGTGTTTAATCTCAGTTACACAATTGCACATATCTAAACCTTCGAGTCTAGACTTATAACATAGGACAAATTCCACCTTATTCGGGTTTTGTTTTGTCCTTTAAATTTTATATTTTGTTATTGTTATCTTATGCTTTATTGACAGGAATATCAAAATGCCTCCAAGATTTTTCCGTAGACGAGGACGAGGAAAGGGGCCGATCACCGCCCCCAACGACAATGAAGCGGGACCGTCCAATGTACGAGCTCCATCTACTACGGAGAGCGACGATCCACGTCAGAACAGGAGGAACCTGTTCGAGCCGGCGAGACGATCCGTTTCGCACAGCTCTACACCTCCGGTCCAAAATTCATACGGACCGCATTCGGAAGACGAGCCGAACAACCCTCAGCCTTCCTTCTTACCGTTACAACGATCCCTGTCTCATCATTCTTTCGGGGACCCCACCCCAGTTTTTCAGGGCCGGTTTAATCCGGTAGGCTACGTACCAGAGCCCGTGGGTTTCAACCCACTGGGGCCAGACGATCACCTCTCTGGCGATCACGCAGATGACATGGACGAGGATACGGACCCCATCGAACCTGCAAGTGGTACTCCGAACCACCCGATAGAGATCTCGGACGGATCTTCGTTCCACGGATCACCCTATGTTGGTCCAGACAGCTTCCAAGCCATGTTCACTCGGCACGAGTGGTACTACACACCTCCTCACCATTCGTCGCCTCATGAGCAGCAGCAGCCGCAGCAGCAGCAGCATCATCAAGATTCCTCTGAGGATCACCGATTTGTGGCAGTTATGCCACCACCTCCACCGCCACCAGTGCAGCCGGCACCTCCACAACCACCGAGGCGTAGGAGGTCAGGTGCACGTATGTCATCACGTGCGGGAGACTTTCATTTCAGCTCCCCACGTCAGTCAAGTGCCAGCCACTACCCGCCGCATCAGGAGGACCCACAAATGGGTGGACCTTCCAACCCCGCGATACCGCAGCCGCCGCCAATGGGTTTTGACAACCCAATCCCAGCTTATACAGGTTCCATGGCATACAACCCGTTCGAGCCGCCAGTCCACAATAACTACGGGTATGCAGAGGCCGACCCCTACTTGGTGGCAGCTAACTACAATGCCCTGCACCTAGAAGGACCATACGGAGCTCCATGGGGAGTTGGGTACCCAACACAAGGGTACCAGATACCACCTAGGCCCATCATGAGGACTCAATCGCAGCCACCTAGGTTCTCCCCACCGGAGCATGAAGAACTCCTTCAGAGGCTGGATCAGGTTGAACGGGAAGTGCACAGGGACCGTAGGGAGAGGCAGACTTTCTTCCAAGGATTAGCAAGTTTGATCAAAGCGAAGAACAAGAAGGATCATTGACTCCTTCCAATTGTTGTGAGCCCCTGCGTGGGCCTGTATTTCCTGTATTTGTTTAAACCCCTGTGCGGGTATGTATGTGTGTTTGTTTTGACCCCTGCGTGGGTCTATTTTCCGTTAACCCCTGCGTGGGTATGTTGTTTGCTTAAAGTCCCTGCGTGGACTAGTTTGTTTGTTTAAGTCCCTGCGTGGACAAGTATGTTGATTAACCCCTGCGTGGGTAATTGTTTGTTGAAAAGACCCGTTTAGGGCAGTATGTAATATTTTGAATAAATTAATGGAATGTTGTTTTATAAATTTCATGTTTGCCGTTTTGTGCATAAATAAATTATAAATGAAATAAATAAATTAAAATCATTCCTTTTGAACTAATCTGCCTATGTAATTATAAATTAAGAATCTTAAAGTGTGAAACCTAGCCTTTTGGTCATTATAAGACCGGGCCAAGATGGTAAGACCTGTTCGAAAGATTCAAGTCTAAGTTAACATCTGAAAACATGTTAACACTCCTGGCAGACGTGATTTATTAAAAATCACATACGTCATTTTTATAAGGGGATTCTTTAGAAGATTCCTAACCTAGTTTAATGATCTCTGAATCCTGGGTTTACATCATCAATTAAGATGATCACATTTTAACCATACGTGGTAATACGTGCCTACGGGCCCTACTCATTTCCATATGAGCCAAGAGACAGTGGTAGCTATGACTCCCTGTCAAATAAAGGTAATGAACTAGGTTCAAACCTCAAATGCTTTGATTCTCTGCAATCCTAGCATATAATTTATAATTGTCCTTGTGACTAGGCCTATTGTGCCAGTATACCTTAGTGTTTTGATTCTCTGAAATCATAGATTAAATTAAAAGTGTCCACGTGACTAGGCCTTTTGTGCCATAAATAAAACTGTTATTGTTTTATACTTAGGATAAATTATAATAGAAATCCTAAATGAATATGATTTATAAATTAACCAAATATGGTCTCTGTACCATGGTTAATGAAATTGCCATAAAAGACAATTCCATAAACTCCCAAATAAACTATTGTCCTTGTTTTCTGCAACAGTTAAATTTTAAATGGCTAACTCAGACGAGGTTAATAGCCATCCAGTGGAGGTTAATAATGAAGCCCGAGTTAATCTAACGGGTGCTGAATTAAAAGCGATCATAGGCGGCGCTGTTACACAGGCTTTGGAAAGGCAGTATGAAGAGTACAGTGGGACTCGTAGTAGGACCCAATCTACACAGCCTTCAAAGCCACCGCCCAAGAAGGACGACCCGAAGAAAAACGATGATCGACGCTCCTCGAACCACAGTGCTCCATCTCAGCAGGTTATACGTAATCAAGGGCCCCGTGACAAGGGTTGCTCGTATAAATATTTTGTTTCCTGCAAGCCCCGGGATTTCACTGGGGAGAAGGGAGCCATTGACTGTATGACATGGCTGGATGAGATGGATACGGTTGTAGACATCAGCGGATGTGCTGAGAGAGACGTGGTCAAGTATGTGTCGCAGTCTTTTAAGGGTGAAGCGTTAGCATGGTGGAGATCTCTGATTGAGGCCACCGGAAAAATCCCATTGTATAATATGTCGTGGGATCAATTTGTTGCCCTTATCAAGGAAAATTACTGCCCTCAGCATGAGGTGGAAAAGATAGAATCTGACTTTCTATCCTTGGTGATGACAAACCTCGACTGTCAAGCTTACCTAACGAGCTTCAACACCATGTCTCGGTTGGTTCCTTACCTGGTAACCCCGGAGCCAAAAAGAATCGCTCGTTTTATCGGTGGGTTAGCCCCCGAGATCAAGGCAAGCGTGAAAGCTTCTCGGCCAGCTACTTTTAGATCCGTAGTTGACATTTCCTTATCCCTCACTCTGGATGCGGTCAGGCAGAGATCGCTGAGGAATAAGGAGGCTGAGAAGAGGAAGCGTGAAGATGATGGTTCACGAAAGTCGAGAAAGAAGCACCGTGGGAATGGTGATAGCAAGAAGGGGTCTGAGTCAAGAAGAGATGGGCACCGGTCTGGTAAGAAGCCCAAGTGCAATATTTGCAAGAAACAACACTTTGGAAAGTGCAGACTCGGATCGAACTCGAATAATGAGTCAAAATCTTTTGCTTGTGGGTTGTGCAAGTCCAAGGAACACAAAACCTTGGATTGCAAGAAGATAAAAGACGCAACGTGCTACCGTTGCAATGAAAAGGGGCACATTAAGACCAACTGCCCAAAATACAACAAGAAGCCTGAAGAGGCCAAGAAGACTAATGCTAGAATCTTCAGAATGGACGCAAAGGAAGCGGTTCTATACGACAACGTTATTACAGGTACTCTCCTTGTAAATGACGTCTTTGCTAGAGTACTTTTCGATTCAGGCGCTGATAAGTCGTTTGTAGACAACAAGTTTTGTAAATTGTTGAGTTTACCTGTCAAAACCTTAAGCGTAAACTATGAGGTAGAGTTAGCAGATGGCACTCTAGAAACCGTCTCAACTGTGTTAGATGGATGTGCTATATCCATTAAGAACCATTCTTTTCCTCTGTCTCTACTTCCCTTTAAGTTGGCTGGTTTTGACATAGTTCTGGGTATGGACTGGTTATCTCATAACCAGGCCCAAATAGTCTGTAACAAGAAACAAGTGGTAATAAAGACTCCGTCTGGTGAATCACTTACCATTCGGGGAGATACCCAGTACGGGCTGCCTGAGCAGGTGACTATGCTCAAGGCTTCCAAGTGTTTGAAGAAGGGGTGCGTCATCTACATGGCGCAAGTGATTATTGATGAGCCTAAACCGAAGATAGAAGACATACCTGTCATTTCTGAATACCCAGAAGTGTTTCCTGAAGATCTACCTGGTTTACCACCAGATAGACAAGTGGAATTCAGAATCGATATCATCCCTGGAGCGGCACCTGTTGCTAGAGCACCATACAGATTGGCACCCACGGAAATGAAGGAATTGAGGACGCAGCTAGATGAATTGCTGGCTAAAGGTTTCATTAGACCTAGTTCGTCTCCTTGGGGAGCGCCAATCTTGTTTGTCAAGAAGAAGGATGGGTCGATGCGTCTGTGCATCGACTATCGCGAGCTTAATAAAGTCACGATCAAGAATAGGTATCCTTTGCCCAGGATCGACGATTTGTTCGATCAGCTTCAAGGGGCAAGTTACTTCTCGAAGATTGATTTGAGGTCAGGCTACCATCAGTTGAGGGTTAAAGATGAAGACGTGCACAAGACTGCATTTAGGACTCGTTATGGTCACTACGAGTTCCTACTGATGCCTTTTGGGCTCACTAATGCACCAGCCGCGCTCATGGATCTCATGAATCGCGTCTGCAAGCCTTACTTGGATAAATTCGTCATCGTTTTCATCGACGACATTCTTATCTATTCGAAGAATCAAGCTGACCATGAGAAACACCTTCGTTGTATTCTCAAACTTCTACATCAGGAGAAGCTCTATGCCAAATTCTCCAAGTGTGAATTTTGGCTACGAGAAGTCCAATTCCTTGGACACGTGGTTAGTGAGCGTGGTATCCAGGTGGATCCCGCAAAGGTTGAAGCCGTAATGAACTGGCAAGAGCCGAAGACGCCTACAGAGATTCGTAGCTTCCTGGGATTGGCAGGATATTACAGGCGTTTCATCGAAAATTTTTCAAGGATTGCTGTGCCCCTAACTTCCTTGACTAAGAAGAAAGTAAAGTTCATTTAGGGCCCTAAGCAGCAAGAATCCTTTGATATTCTGAAGCAAAAGTTGAGCAACGCCCCAGTACTGACATTGCCAGATGGAATAGAAGAATTCGTGGTTTATTGTGATGCTTCGCACACTGGCATGGGGTGTGTGCTTATGCAGAAAGGCAAGGTAATTGCCTACGCTTCACTACAATTGAAAGTGCATGAAAAGAATTACACCACCCACGACTTGGAGTTGGGTGCCGTTGTGTTCGCACTGAAGCTTTGGAGGCACTATCTATATGGTGTCAAATGTGTGATTTATTCTGATCACAAGAGCCTCCAACATCTGTTCAATCAGAAGGAACTAAACATGAGGCAACGCCGTTGGATGGAAACTTTAAATGATTATGATTGTGAAATCAAATACCATCCCGGCAAGGCGAATGTAGTCGCCGATGCCTTGAGTCGGAAGGAAAGGGTGAAACCTATCCGAATCAATGCCAAGCGCATGGAGATAAAGAATAATTTGATTGAAAGGTTGTTAGCTGCACAGAAGGAAGCTGTGTTGGAAGCTAACTATCCTAATGAAAAGCTAGGAGTAACTGAGGAGCAGTTAACTCTTAGCAAGGACGGAATTTTACGATTGAATGGACGAATATGGGTTCCAATTTATGGAGGACTTCGTGATGTCATCCTCCAGGAAGCCCATAGTTCCAAATATTCCGTTCATCCTGGTGCGGATAAGATGTACCAGGATTTAAAGGCAAATTATTGGTGGATAGGCTTGAAAAAGTCTGTAGCCACTCATGTAGCTAAATGCTTGACATGTGCGCAAGTCAAAGCCGAGCATCAGAAACCGTTAGGTTTGCTACAACAGCCTAAACTTCCTACGTGGAAGTGGGAAATTGTGACGATGGATTTCATCACCAAGTTGCCAAAGACAAGGAAAGGCAATGATACAATATGGGTTATAGTTGACAGACTGACTAAGTCAGCTCATTTCTTACCCATCAAGGAGACGTATAGCTCCGATATGTTAGCCCAGTTATACGTTGATAAGATTGTAGCCTTACATGGCATACCTGTAGCTATTATCTCTGATAGAGATACTAGGTACACGTCACATTTTTGGAAAAGCTTCCAACAATCTTTGGGCACACGTTTGAACTTTAGTACGGCTTACCATCCTCAGACAGACGGTCAGAGTGAGCGTACTATTCAAACGTTAGAAGACATGCTACGTGCATGTGCAATCGATTTGGGTGGTAATTGGGATAAGAACCTACCGTTAATCGAATTCTCCTACAACAATAGCTACCACACCAGCATCAAGGCTGCGCCTTTTGAGGCATTATACGGTAGAAAGTGTAGATCGCCCGTCTGTTGGGCGGAAGTTGGAGATGTCCAGTTATCAGGACCAGAGATCGTGTTCGAAACAACGGACAAGATTGTCCAGATTCGTGACCGTCTCAAAGCTGCCCGGGATAGGCAGAAGAGTTACGCTGATCCTAAGCGTAAAGATTTTCACTTCGAAGTAGGTGACAAAGTCCTACTGAAGGTGTCACCCTGGAAGGGGGTGATGCGATTTGGTAAGAAAGGCAAGCTAAGCCCGAGATACATAGGACCTTTCGAGGTTATCGAACGTGTCGGGTCAGTTGCCTATAAGTTAAACTTACCAGAAGAGCTCAGTGGAATTCACAATGTGTTCCACATATGCAATCTGAAAAAGTGTTTCGCTGATGAATCACTGGTTATACCACACACAGATGTGCATATAGACGAGAGCTTGAAGTTTGTGGAAAAACCTTTGTCGATTGAAGATCGACAGGTAAAGAAGCTTCGAAAGAAGCATGTACCTATTGTAAAGGTCAAATGGGATGCCCGTAGAGGTCCCGAATACACGTGGGATGTTGAATCCACGATGAAAGAAAAGTACCCTTACTTATTTCAGTAAATCTCGGGTCGAGATTTATTTTAAGGGGGTGAGGATGTAACACCTCGAAAATTCACGTCCTATAATGTGTTGACACGTGTCATAAAGTTTGAACGTGTGAAAGAATGTTATAAAAGGACTAAAGTTGACAAACATGGAAAGTATGTGATTATACGAGTTCTAAATGTCAACAGTGAATAAATATACTTCATAATAACCCTACATGATGTTTATAACATCAAACGAATAAATCATGGATCATACGAAGCAAAAAGTGAGAGATTACAAACTACAGGGGCTAAATGTGTCAACATGTTTAAATTATACCTTTGAGTGACCTTTTGACAAACCCGAAGCTTTGTAAATGTTAATTATGCTCACTAGAATGCACGATATAAATTTCATAAAGTTTCGTTATCATATGAGAAAGTTATGATCAAATTCGTGTGCGAGGGGTTAAAGTGCAAACATTGAAAGTTAAGACTTTTCGGGTTAACCGGAAGTGTTCAGGGACTTGGCAAAGTGGGTATAAGTCCTAAAGCCCTTGTGGGTAAATCTAAGGGGGTCAAAATACAAGAAATAACCCTAGTTGCCCCTTCGTGAAGCCAAAGGTCAAATTGCAAAACAAAAGAAAATGTAAAATCTGAAGTTAAGGCCCAGGCGGCCCGCGTGGTGTTCGGCTAATCGTGAGGCGGGCCGCGTCAGCCTCCCAGAACCGAGAAACAAGGCTGTTGTCTGCCATGAGCTTTATGCGCGACCTTTACCCGATTTTTCACATCTCATGGCCCCTAAAACACCCCCTAAGCATCTAGGACACATGTTGGGAGGTTGTGGTCAGCTCTAGACTTAGTTGTCAACCAATTGTGGTGCCTAAATCCACTATATAAGGCCATTAGTTGCAACAATCATTCTTCACACTTCATCTGCATTTGTGGATCATTTCTGGAGCTATCAAGTAGCCTCAAGTGATCATATCTCGTGCATAGGACTCTTGTAAGTCTGCTAGTCTTCTTTAATTGAGTTTAGCTTGTTTAATTAGCTAAAAGTCAAACCGTCGTAATTACGGTTTGACTTCGAGATTAGTAAACAATGGCTCAATCATTTCTCGAATCAAAAGTAGTTATAGCTTGGTATTTATGTGGGTAATAAAACCTCAAAAGGGTTTCCCCTGATCACCACTCTAACCAGGTCAAAAGTCGGGTCAAACTAGTTTAGAAAAAAAAAAGTCAACAGGAAGCTTAAAATGTCATTTATGCAAAATTAACATTATAGACCATATACAACCTGTTTGATCATTGTTATAACTTAGTAATAAGTGTAAGAACATGTCTAAACATGTTCAACCCGACAATTTCCTATTTAGACCCGGTTCGGAACCGAAAGTCGCATAGTTTGACTTTCACTTTGACTTTCAGTTCTGACCCGTTAAGGCATGTTTTAGAAATGCCTCAGAGCTTTAATTGGACTAGGTTACATGTTGGAACAACCCTCTGTGATTATACACCTTAGTTCATTAGTTATCCAATTAATATGCATGTTTCCGTTAATTACTCATATGTTGACCGTTATGCCCTTATTACCTTAAAACGTGATTTATGAAAATGTAAAAGTGTAGAAACCTTAAATACTGATATATAAACTTGTATGCAAAGTTTGACATCAGTTTGACTTGTAGATTAAGAGTTATGCTCAATATCGCAAATTTAAAGCTTTATGTTAATTAAACGGCATAATTAGCGTATAGCCTAGTTAAGCCTACTTTTTGACATCAAACTTAATACCCACTGATGTAATATATTATTTTGGGAATTTTAAAGATTTTTAATTAATTTTAGGCTGAGCATAACTCATAGTCGTAGGCTTAATCCGGAATTGTCGGTTTTGCCCTTACGGGCCATAAAATGAGTTTTACCTATCTAAACGACTCCAAACCTTTTGCTACTGATCACATATGTTAAATAAATTATTTTAAGCCTTCTGGAAATATAAAAATATCAGATTTAAGTATCGAACCCGGAAATGGCCTTTAATCGCCGTATTTAGCGTTTTTAACGCATAGTATGTTTTAAAATCATATTGAACATACCCGGGTTGATAACTACTGATATTTTAGGAAAATTATGATATTTTAACAGTAAGCAAAGGTTGATAAACTCAGACTTCAGTTTTGAGCTTTTCGGCTTATGTGAAATTACCAAAATGCCCCTACGGTGCATAGTTTGGTTAAAATTGACAAATTTCACATATATGCTTTAACCTACTGATATAACTTATCAAATTGAGTATGTTTGCTGTTTACATCAGACCTGTAACTCAGTTAAACATCTAGACTCTTTTACAACCTTTAAAATGACCAAACTACCCCTACGGGGCATAGTTTGTGTTTAAATTCGTTTTGGGCATAATAAAAGACATCTTACTGATGTCTCAACATATTTGAAGCATATTAACTTAGGAAACCTGTATATGGCTCTTACGGATACCCGTTACGCATATTACGCGTTCGGTTCGGTTTATGTAACAAGTTTACATAAATTAGCCGAAACGGGTCAAACCTTAACGGTTTTATCTCAAAATCCAGAATGTGAATAATAAACCCATATTAAACAAGTCTTCAAACTTGTCGGGTCTGAATCACATTCTATCCGGTCTTCGCTTAATCGTGCGTACGAACCGTATCTTGAAACTAGACGGTCTAAGCTTAAGCTTAATAAAAGGCCCGTTAGAATTCTAATAGGTTATTATAAACCTTCGTTCCAGATTAGGAGGACCAGTAAAAGCTACGTGCATTTTGCTTATTGTGATTTATACATTGCTCAGGTAAATACTTTTAACTTATTTTCCCTATACGGGCTTGGGTTACGGTATATAGCATACCGCTTGATCGGGCATCAAATCTCCACAATTAAGTGGGTAGTTGAATAATTTGATCGGCTCGTTTAAACAGTCTTGTTACTTAAAGCCTTTGGGGGGTTAATAACCATGTCCCGGATATCCTTGGCATCATCTTACGAGATGGCCACGACCTGAGCACGGGGTGTAGGCGTACACCTGTCAGTGTATAACTCATTATTGTGGTGTGTCTATTGATCTTTAACCCGGACAAGATCCGGGCTACTGAACGCACAAGTAATATGTAATTCGTTCACAAGATTATAATATTAAATAATTCTCCCAAGTTATAAAAATGTTTATGCCATGAGCATCCAAACCAATTTTCAATCATTTTACAAAATGAGTCAGTTGAATGTATTTACCTGTGTAAACTGACGTATTTTCCCAAAAAGACTGAATGCAGGTACTAAACGAAATTGGCTGGATTTGTCTCCTTAGCATCAATAAAAAGTCTCGCAAGCTTAGGATGCCTGAAGTCTGTTGAACTATTGTTTCATATTTTTATTTCGATCCGTACTGTGGATAAACATCCGGATATTGTGACTTTGATTACAATAAATAAATTCGGTTGTATCATAATTTAAATTGCTTCCGCTGTGCATATTGATATTGTGTTGTTTGACTATTACGTTGCCAACCATGACGTCACGATACTCCTCCACCGGGCCCACCGGTGACACGTGGAAATCGGGGTGTGACAATTTTCGTCGAAAATCCAGATTGCACCCCCTGAATTTTTTCAACCGCACTCTTTGAAAATTTTCAACTGTACCCCTTGGAAAAAAAAATTATGAATCCATAAAAAAATTATAAACACTGATTAATTTATTTATTATAAATTAGTAACATTTTGATGCATAGAGTAGTTGTACTCTGTGCTTAGGAGGTTTTAAAAAAAATTGATTTAATTACACTTTTAACCTAATACTATTTTGATTTTTTACTTTATCCCCAAAGCTTTTTATCTTTGTCAATTTAATCTCAGAACTTTTTTACTTTTCATATTTCGCAAAAATTTCGTTTTACGTTTTGTTCTAAATTTTGCGAGTTAACACGACGCAACGTTATGTGTGGTTCAACGTTCTTACGTTTTGTTTTACGCTTCATTCTAAATTTTGCGAGTAAACATTACGCAACGTGCGTGTGTAGTTCAACGTTTTTATGGTCTTCTATTTTTTCCCATTTGATAGGTTTATCGTGACGCACGAGTCCTAAATCGACTTAGTTATTATTTTCTATGTTTTATTTTTCGGTCTAATTTCTCCGCATTAACACGTTGCAACTTCGGTGTTGGTGGTCTTTGACGGTGTTGTGACCTTGTTGCTATTTGTCACGGTTTTACGCCTCCACCGCAACGCGAAGGACTTAATACTAGTTATTATCAAAATAAAACATAATTTATAGCATAATTTCCGCTGTTAAAAAAAAGACAAATAGCAGAACAACTTCTTTTGTAGTATGACCTGACCCACCGCTCACACGTGCACCAAAATGCCATATGAATTATAAATATTCCCTCATCCCCTTTGTATTATGTTTTATAACTAGTAGATGTCCAGCTCGTGTTGCGGGACGATGGCTGAATAATTCTCAATCAATTAAGAAAAGACTACTATAATTTTGCTATAAAAAAAACGATGATAAGACCGTAATTTTTGACTCAGGGCAAAACTATAAATTTTCAGGACTAATGAGCCAGTGTTAGGCAGCTAGAGTTATGCGCCGCCCGCGTTGCGGGTAAACCGAGTATTTCTTAGGTTAATAACATGTACGCCTTTATGTCGGTTAGTTATACATGCTACATATAACACGATATAAAAAAAGATACATCAAGTTAACCAATTAAAGAAAAACAGTACCATAGTTATGATAATTTTTTTTAACTAAAACGATGACAAGCGTGTAATTTAGAGTTGGGGGCAAAACAATAATTTGTCAGGACCAATTAGCGAGTGCTAGGCAGCTGTTTGGCGTGAATAAAAACAAAATTAAGTCAACAAAGTAAAATAAAACACTACCATGGTTTTGCCAAAGAAAAAAAAAACGATGGCAAGATTGCAATTTTTGGCGGAGGTAAAATCGTAATTTTAAAATGGAGGTAAAATAATATTTTGAACTGAGGGCAAAACCAAATTTTTTTTTTTGAAATGGGGGCAAAATCGTAATATTTTAGCTGCGGGCAAATTCGTAATTTTTAGCTGGGGACAAAATCGTAATTTTAAACTGGGAACCAAATCGTAACTTGGCAGGACTCTAGCTGAGGGCAAAACCATAATTTTATTTTGAACTGGGGGCAAAATTGTATTTTTTAACTGAGGGCAAAATCGTAAATTTAAGCAAGGGGCAAAAGCAAAATTTTATTTTGAATCGAGTGCGAAATCGTAATTTTACACCTGGGATAAAATTGTAATTTGGCATCACCTAATCATCTATAAATACCTATAATATGGAAAAAGAAAAAAAAGAAAAACAAAAGTCAAAGTGGCCGCCAAAAGTGGCCAACCACTTGACAATACTATTACCCGATTACGTCAGCCACTTGATAATGTATATGTTGATAATTTTAGGATTGATATAAAATAATAAAAAAGAAAGCTTAATTACCCTTTTTTTCTCTGAATCATAAACACCATTGATTGCTTTTTTACTATGAGATAATTAGTTTATATAATTATTAAACATCAGTTTAAATGATTTTAAAGTGTTAAAAATAAACAAGTATGTGAACTGAATATTATATTAAATGATTTAAGAAAACGTATAAAAAGTACAAGGGCTTAAAGCTCAATAAAGTAAAAGTAGAGGGAGTTAAACGAAAAGTAAGATGATGTAAGATGCTGAACATGTGTGGGACCCAATTAGTAGCAAAAATAAAGCCGAATATGTAGGAGTGTAGCATAACGTTGGATGTGACAGTTGTAAGGGTGAGAGGGGCACTCCGGGAGTGACATCTCTTACAAAAAAACCAATCGGCACGCGTCACGTTAACTCCCCCCACACCCTTAATTTGATGGCGGCACTCCTCTCTATGGAGACTTGTTTTTTTATTCAAAAAGAAAAAAAAAGAAAAATAATTTGATTGGTTGAAAAGCTGGTGGGCCACCCTCTCCCTCTCTCCCTTCATGCGGTAACCTCTCACCGCTCCCCCTCCTCGCTTGCCTTCCCCGATTTGATGGCGGCGGTGTTCCCGCTCGGGGACTTCACTCACCGATCCCCTCCTCGAGAAGTGCCCCGCTCACCCTAAGTTGTGCAAAGTGTACACGTAGCTCACCGTTACTAAACAATCAATTTGACGTAAAAGAATATACAACCAATAAAATCGGCCCAGTCCATTCACACACGCCCGCCCCTTGGCTATTCACATACATTGAAACGTCCTGCTTTGGTTAAACCGGGAAGCTTTGGTGTAAAATCAACAGACAAGGATTGAGCCTGTCAGTCCTTGTTTGTTTACCTGGTACCAAAGCGTCTCGCTTTGACCAAAGCGGGACGTTTTGGTTTCAAGTTTTACATTTTTGGCCCAAAGTTGCTGCGCTTTGGGTCAAAACTGTAACTTTAGAAACCCAAAGCGCCCCGCTTTGGTCAAAACGGAGCGTTTTGAGGGTTTTTATTTTTTTTTTAAAATCATTTTAATTAAAAAAAACAACTATACTTGTTGTATCATGATGTATTTTGACAAGCTCAGTTCTTGTCTGTTGACTTTACACCAAAGCGTGGCGCTTTGGAAGATCTGAAAACAAGGATGTGTGTGAATATCATAATCCATAAAATCAATTAAAACATATCCTATAAAGTGATTTTTAAACTAAACCATATTTTATTGAATCTTTACATAGTTTCATTTCAATTTCTTTAACAATAAAGCTTTCATTCAACATAAACAATAGGAAAACGTCACAGCAAGAAGCTCTAAAGCCCTCAAACTCACAAACAAACAAACACAGAAGGAAAAAACAAAAACAAAAAACATTACACCTTAGTAAATATTTATAATTTATATCACATAATATTTCAGTCGATTAAAAACCTAAAATGTTAAAAGTTAAAACATTAAACGTTTGAAGAATGTATTTAAATTCGTCCGTTTTAAATAAATAACGAATAATATCTATATAAAATGTGTTCTAGACTTTTTATATTACGCTTTAAGCTTGATTGGCAACATGTATATATAAGATGTGTCAATTTTTAAAGTATTAAAACATTAAGTACAAGTCATATAACAGAAGTAATTGGGTTTATAAAATTATAACTTGAGCACACATGAGATAATATGTAAGACAATTAGATGATGAAAATTATAATAAAACAGAAACGAAATTAAAAAAATGAATGATTTAAACAGAAATAAGAGAAAAGACGTAAAAATAGAACACAATTTCTTTTAAAAAAATAGTTTTAAAAATGATAACAAGAAACGAAGGAGAAGAGAACAAAGACAAAAGAATATAATACTTTTATTTTATACAATACTAGGTTATAACCCCGTGTATTACACGGGTTGAATAAATAAATTTTATATACTAAATAATAAAACATTATCTTTTTAAAAGCCTCCTTTATTGCACAGGTTGAAGAAAATTTAATTTTATATATTAAATAATAAAATAAGTTATATCTATAAGAACCATATGTATTGTATGGGTTGAATAAATGTAATATTATATACCAAATAATAAAAAAATATATCTTTAAAACCATTGTATTACACGGGTTGAATAAATGTAACATTGTTTACCAAATAATAAAAAAATTATATTTTTAAAAACCCCCGTGTATTACATGGGTTGAATAAATATGATTTTATATACCAAATAATAAAAAATATATATTTAAAAAAACTAACGGATTTTTTTATATTTAAAGTAGGATAAGATTGAATATTAATCTGAACTAACGGATTTTTTTATATTTAAAGTAGGATAAGATTGAATATTAATCTTTATTTAGTTAGTTAATATAAGATTAAAAAATCATATGATTGAATAGGTGGGAGGTTGTATTATGATAAATTGGTTAACCGTACTGAATGATAAAGATAATAGTGATTGTTGAACAAATTAATTAATCGAATTTAACAGAAACATTTGTAATGTTAGGCGGATTTTTTTTAATTATTTGAAACTTAATATCAACTTTGGAATTTGTATAAATTCTTATTAGATTTGATTAAATATTATTGATAATAAAAATTTGTATTAGATTAGATTTTAGATTTGATTAAATATTATTAATAATAAGAATTTGTATTACTCTTTATAATAGCATCTGACTATAACTACATAAAAGTTGTACAAACACCCAAACATAAAGTTGAGAGTTACAAAATTACCTTGTTGTGATTATCAGTGCTAAAATTTGGGTTAGAGGAGATTTTCCTTTGTGGGGCCTTTAACGGTACCTGGGCTAACAACAATTTTTGGTATAAAGTTTGTCGCCGCGCGGCAAAAGTACGTAAATATATTTTGGTGAAGTTACCAATACAATCAAAACTGATTTGTATCAAAACCAAAAACCATAAAAATGAATAATGGTACCGGTATCAATGTATTAAAAAAAAATTAAACATAACTTGTAACAACCGTGATACTTGATCTATGTTCTATCCTTTCGCTTTATTTTCCATTGTCCTTATAACGCCCGGGAATTTCTGAAACTCGTAGAACCTCGTATTCGGCAAAGCATGTTAATTTAAGTCTAGAGGCCTAAGGCCTTTATGTCTTTTGAAAAAAATTCATTTAATTAACTTTGGGAACACGGGGTTTGAAAATCAAAGCTTAAGGACCATATAGCAAAAATTTGAAACTTAAGGGGTTTATATGTTTTTTGATCGACCAAGCAACTGGCAAGAGAAAGCTGCAAAATTTGAATTCCAAGTTATCATCATGAGTTTCGGTTTTATGGTTTGTTTTGATTTTGGCAGAAATCACTTCTAATATA
This sequence comes from Helianthus tuberosus, assembly GCA_030545235.1. NCBI lineage: Eukaryota > Viridiplantae > Streptophyta > Magnoliopsida > Asterales > Asteraceae > Helianthus > Helianthus tuberosus. Next base: position 145,906,380 of record CM060414.1, on the reverse strand, counting down.
TGTAATTAATTTAGATTAAATATTATTATTTTTAGTATTATTAATAATTTTAATCAAATGAGAGAATGACAAGTGTCCAAAAACAGGTTTCTTTTATTATATAAATATAGATTTATTGTAATTATGGATTAGTCATTCCCACACACGCTAACTAGTTTTCTATGCGTACAAATTCATCAAACACTATCTTTTAAGGATGCACAAGTTACGAACATTCCAGAAGTATAGAAGTATACATATTTTATATTTTTAAACAAACAACTATCGGCTTTCCGAGAAAGCGATCACAAGCGTACGGGTCAATTTCTGCCAGAGTGGCAAATATCACGTAGATAGTTTGTGAATAGTTTTAAAATAAACGCGGCTAAATTTTACTTGATGCCTCAAGTTAACGTTGCTCAAGATGATCGGGTTATATCTAATTTTGAGTTAGAGCCCGAGTTGAAGCTGAGTTGTTTCAGCTCGCTTGTTGAACAAACCATATTAAACTGCTTGATTTTCCTTGATTAAACGATCAGTTAATAGTTTTAATCGGCCATTTACAAGATTTTTAATTTTATTAACTATTACGGAGTATTATACAACAAATCAGTTGGTAAGGGGGAAGACACGCCATGGTCTTCCAATGTGGAGGTTATGAGTTGAAGTCTCACCTGTAGCAATATTTTCGAGATGGATCAGGGGTTTTACCACAATGCCTTTCGGGTGGTGGGTTTCCACTAAAATGGTGGGCAGGTCACCAGTGTTGTCTACGTTCGGAGGGCGTGGGTGTCCTTTCGACAATAGGTTTACCCGTATGACCGGGTTTATATAAGATTCGTTGACTGTTAAAAAAATTATTATATAATGTAAGGATAAATATAAATAGAATAAACGTATATAACGTGTTAAGTGAAAGGAACGCTAAAATCACGCAGTACAAAGTGGTAAATATTTTTTATAAGCAGGGGAATATAATTTGATCAATCCTTATGAGACCATGTGTAGTGGTAAAGTAAGACCCTTGAGCATTATCCGTCATGTGACGGTCTAGTCATTAATGGGGCATTTTTCTAAAATGGATGTATTGGGAATGTGGGCATTGTAAGGCATTATGTTAAAATGGGTGTAAAGAATTAAATAAATAAAAAAACCATAAAAAAAGTGATTGGCCAAAGAAAAGAATGCTATCTGTGATTGGCCAAAGAAAAAGAAGGTTACCCTGGAGTGATGTGCGGGCGTCTTGGGGCGTTTTTAAGGCAATTCACGCCCAAATACTGCCCTACTACGGATGGTCTAAACAGAGGAATATAATTTGATCAGTCCGTTTCATGTCTGTATAGTTTGACGGTTAAGATTAATCCACCACCCATCCCAACAAATTGAAACTATTTTTTTTGTTCTATGTTTGAATTGGCTAATCTTTAAAATGCTTGGTGACCAAGCAAATATACTCGCATTAGGTTATAAACCCGTTTATTAAACAGGTTGAATAAATAAATTTTATATACTAAATAATAAAATAATATATCTTTAAAACCTCTTGTATTGCACGAGTTGAATAAATATAATTTTATATATTAAATAATAAAAAGTTATATCTATAAGAATCATATTATACGGGTTGAATAAATGTAATTTTATATAACAAATAATTAAAAAAAATTCTTTAAAAATCACGTGTATTACATTAGTTGAATAAATGTAGTATTGTTTACCAAATAATAAAAAAAAGTATATCTTTAAAAACACTCGTGTATTACACGGCTTGAATAAATATGATTTTATATACCAAATAATAAAAAAAATTATATTTTAAAAAACTAATGGATATACTCGGTACGCGATAGATATGGTGATTGCGGAGATGATTATTGAAAAGAAGATACAATGGTAAAACATGTTATTCAAGAAGCAAATAAGCAGCCATTTGAGTGATAAAATATAAATTATATTTAAAAAAACCGTGATAAATCTAATTTTATATATAAAGTAATATTGAAAGTTATATACAGTTTCTTTAAAATTTATGTAATAAAATCGATATAATATTTTTTTAATAATGAAAATAAAAATAAATAATATATTAATACAAAGTTTGGTTTTGGTGATAAATAATTTGGTTATTTAAAAATATCTTAAATTAACAATTTAAATTTAAGGATTATATTTTATTAGAAAAATAGAAGTATTATATTCGACATTTAAAGTAGGAGTTAAATGTCATTTTAGTCCCTGTGGTTTGGGTCATTTTACTAGTTTAGTCTAAATGTTTCATTTTTCGCCTGTGGGTCCAAAAAGGTTTCACCGTTGCCATTTAAATCCACTGGGTTAACTTCATCCATTATTTATGTTAACCAGAAGGGCAATTCGGTCATTTTATATGGCCGAATTACCCTTCTATTTAACAAAATTACATATAAAATGACCGAATTGCCCTTCTCGTTAACAGAAAAAATGGATGAAGTTAACCCAATGGACTAAAATGGCAACGGTGAAACATTTTTGGACCCACAGGCGAAAAATGAAACTTCTGACTAAACTGACAAAATGTCCCAAACCACAGGGATTAAAATGGCATTTAACTCTTTAAAATATGATAAGATTTAATATTAATTTTTATTTATTTAGTAATATAAGATAGAAAAAAAAATGATTGACTAGTTGGGAGGTTGTATTATAATGTCATATGTTTTTAGTTATATATTTTTTGAATTATTTTAAAAAAATTAAGACTTTGTTATTATTAGTAAAATCAATGATTTTATATTTGTAGTTTTGTTTAGTATTATTTTATTAAAAAGTGCATATTATACTTATAATTATATTATGTCTTAAGTTATTGATGCTATCCAAAATGTCTTTTAATTTATGTCTAGCGTTATACATACTGTGGTAAAAGTTTAAAGTTTATTAGAGATAATTACATCATCGAAAAGAATAAGAGTAAATTTGTATACTACAAATAAAAAGTAGGTGTCTGTCACATGATATAGAAAATCAAATAAATAATATTATAAATGAGAAGTACACATTAAATTTAAACTAAATAATAATTATCTATAGTTAAGTAGAAGAGATTAAACAAAATAATATTTAGTAGGAGAGTTATCTATAACTAATTAGAAAAGATTAAACTAAATAATAATTATCTATGAGATATTAAACTAAATAATATTTAATAGGATGGTTATCTATAATTAATTAGAAGGGATTAAACTAAAATAATAATTATCCATAAGATATGACCTAATATGATGACATATTATATAGTGTAGATGTAGATTAACACGTTAAATAATTAAACATTAAACAAATTTCACTTTTAAATAATTAGTTAATTTCCCGGATGGTCCCTGTGGTTTGCGTTTTTTTCACGTTTAGTCCCTACCTTTTCAAAATAGCATGTTTGTTCCCTGTGGTTTGTTCACTTGTTACTCGGATAGTCTCTGGATTAGATGGAGGTTAGCTTTCTCAGTTAAGTTGATATGAAATTACAAAAGTGTCCTTACTCATTTAAGTTTCAAACAGGCCCCACCATTTATTAAAAGAAATCAAATTAAACTAAATCATTTTAGTGGGCCCGCCCCACCACTACCCAATCCTTCCTTCCACCCAAACCCACACCGCCGATCACCATCTTCAGCCACCACTATCATAACCACCAGCCAACACCGTCGTTCACCCCAATGCTCACCTCCGTCCAAACCTATACCCACCACCACTCCGTTACCTTAACCACCATCCAACATGGTCATTCGTTCACCCCACCACTCCCTCATCTGCCATCACTAAATCATCATACCACCGTATCATCAAACGACCGTTATCATAAAACCACAACCCATTATGTTAATCCATTTAGACGACTCAAATCTGGAATTGATGATTTTATTTTATAATCACAATTTCAATAGGGTCCAACATGCTGGAAACCCACCAAAACAGAAAACAAAATGCCCAGCGACTACCACCCTATCTTGGCTAATTCCAATGAATTCCAAATGGACCAATCTAAGCGCTCGTTCTTTAACCGACTTTTAATCCACAAAAAATTTATAGCTTTGATATCCCCAACACACTTCTAGAGCAGTGCACATCCTCAAAGACCTTTTTGTTTCTCGACATCAAAACACATCAGAGAAGCTGAAAAGACAATCCCACGCAAGGAATTGATGATTAAACTGATAAATTGGTGTAGATGATCAAATCTGGCAAGTTATGACTTTAAATTGACAATGTAGGGACATGAAACATGAGCCATCGGAGCTCTAGTGTATGCAGAAGACCTAGCCATCGTGGTGCCATCGGAAAACGGTACCGGTGAGAGTCGTTGGAACCCTAGCCGGCCCCCTTCTCTCCTGCGTTGTGTGCGTGAAAATGGTGTGGGTGGGTTCCACATTATTAATTAATTATATTTTTGTTTTTTAATATATAATGTATAAAGGGTACTTAAGTCATTTCACATAAATTTAACTGGATAAGTTAATGGCCATCAAATACGAGGACTATCCGAGTAACAAGTGAACAAACCACAGGGAACAAACATGCTATTTTGAAAAGATGAGGACTAAATGTGAAAAATGCCAAACCACAAGGACCATCCGAGCAATTAATTCAAATAATTATATACTAAAAAAATTACACTTTAAGTTGCACCTTTTTGCTAGTTACACAGAATCATCATTAATGTATTTGTCACAAGACTTGGAGCATTCATATTATAATTACACTAAAAATCACTATTTTTTTTATTTTATTTTCAATTAAATAATATTTTTTATATATTTATCAATTATCATTAGTTTTTCTTTCTCCTTTACTCACAAACACTTTCAACAATCTATATCTCTAATAAAGCAAACCATTGGAGGACACATGTCACCCTCTGGTTGAAGCCAACTAAGCAGCCACATAGGCAATGATTTGGCATATCTCAAATAATAGGACAAGTGGCATAGCTCTAAGATGCGGATTGATTTTGGCTTCTCACATACGCTCGGTCTAAACTCTCTCTCTCATTCTCTCCAAATCGTTCAGAGCATTCTCCGAAACCCTAATCTGCGATTCCTGCTCCTTACTCTTTCAATCAGATTGTTGACTCTCCCTCTCTCTCAATCTTCAATCGCCTTCTAAACCAAACCCTAGAACAAAATTAGTCTGCCTCTTTATCTCTTCTCACAGAGTTTCTTCCGATTTGAAGGATCAGAGCAATGTCTACCAAAATTTAGTAATCACAGCATCAGCTTTCGAAGCATGATTTCGCACCAAAGAAGATCAGATTGAAAAAACAGATTAAAAGATGAAATTGAAGAAGATATTATCGCGTTCAAATGCAGCAGCATCGGCAGCAGTGAGTAGTCCTGGTATTTTCGTTTACTTTCTTCTTTTGATTTCGTTTTATTTTGCTGTGAATATGAGTGTAAAAACCCTAACTGGGGTCGCTGGAGTGTCGGCCTAATTTGATGGCTGCTTTGTCTCCTCTAACCCTAAATTGATCTAAATCATTATTATACCATCTCTTTTGGAAATTGAGATTTGTTGATAATCTGTATGTGATTCTATTCGTCTCGATGTGCGTAAGGATGAATTTGTAAGTTATTTGAAATATTGATTCGTTAATAATTTGTTTGTGTTGATTTGTGTTTGAAGGAATTTGAAACCAATTTACTTAATACAAATTCGTTGATCTAAATATAATTAGACTATTGGAGGAATAATCTTGAAAGGTTGGTTAACGAATCTTATTGGATTCAGTGTCAAGGTGTTTTTCTTTTGGCTTAATATTCTTGAAGTTTATACGGCTGATTATGGGTTAGGGTTTTCGGTTGGAATTGCATCTGCTAGATTTTTTATTGATAATTTTAAAACGTGTCCACAGTGTGGATGTGGGATGAATTGTGATGGTGTTTTCAATTAGAATTTTTCAGGTGTCCCTGACTTGACTTTCTTGATTGTAATTTGGATAATTGTGGCTTTCCGATTCATTTTATTTGTTCGTGTCTTATTTGTTCTGTTTTCTGTTAGTTTTCTTAAGACAGACGAAGATTAAGAAAAAAAAAACTATGTTTTGGGAACATCGGTGAAGGGCTACTCATCTTGTGACAACCCTCATAATTACAGGTATCCGTACAATTAATTAATCTTGATTAGTGCGTAATGACTATGCTTAATTACAACTGATAACTTAAACTGCTTTCTGATTTCTGTATCATACATACATGTGCATCACACATTGCATACTGTCTCACCATTTATCACATATAAACTTTAGTGACATAAATGATGCACAAAGCACGGTTAGCACAGTTAGCGGATAACTCAGAAACATGCTGACAATGTCAGTACATAGACAGACAGTGTTTTGAGACCCCGTAAGGGCCAGAGACAAGGTACTACACTAGTATGAAGTGTACGGAAGTAAGGACCTTAAAACTGCGTCACTAGGTGATAGTTTAAGTGCCGAAAAGTGCCTAAAACCCACTCAAATTGTAGAATTCTGCATATTTCAGCAAGATTCAGCTTTTTAACAAGCTAGTAAGGTGCAAAAATATGGCAAAATGGTCCTGTATGCTTTCCTAAGTGTCGGGAATTAAAAGTGTCACAAAAAGTTACATAAAGGACACTAAACGGAACAACTTGACGCTTTAACGAACCGGTATCTAACCGAACAACCGGACACTACCCGAAACACCAAAATTATACTAGAAACATTGTTTAATTATTTCTGAGCTAGTCATGATCCCCGAACACCTTAACACCCACTAAAATATCTAGTAACTAACCTAACTAACTATATACTTGGTTTTGGACTATTAACTAACCACTTGGTTCAAAGTTACACTTAGACCCCCCTAGCCTAGTAATTGGCCATCACCACCACCATACCCTCAAAGATTTGATTTCTTATTTTATTAGATCCTTGCTTGATCTTATGAACAAAATATTGAGAGGTATGGCTATAAGTAAGGTATGAATATTCAAGAGATCATCACACTTCACAACACCACACACTTCATCTCTCTCTTACTCTCTCCCTCTCCTCTCGGCCTAACATAGTGCCGCCACCACCACCACCTTACATCCATCATCCACTCATTCCATACACTCTCAAGGTTGTAAGAAGGTGTCTTGTGAAGCTTGGTGCTCTTGAATCTTGACGAACCTCCATCAATTGCTCTTATCCATCACTTTTATCATCTTCTTCACCAAGTGTTCTTCCCTAGCTTAGAGCTAGTAGTACGATCCTTTTTAACCTTTGTTACTTCTATTTTTGAATGGTTAAAAGATGTATTATGTTGAGGATCACAAGAACAGTAAAAGACATAAACTTGAATCTTGAACATAAGCTTGTTATATGATGAAATCTTGATGAAATAAGGTTGTTTAGTGTATGTATAATGCTTGCTTGTTGATTTCTTGAGATGATGATGTTAATCATCACATGGAGCTTGCTAGATGGTGATTAAACACATAATCTAGCAAGTGGGAGGATGATTATGTAACAACATAGGATGATCATCTTCTTGAGAAAACATGAACTTGATAAAGGAAAGGGTTTCTTGAAAAATAATAAACAAAGTAAGCTAGTAAATTTATAGATTCAAGATTTATGAATGATTTTCCAAGAAAACCAAGTTCAAAATATGATTTTTGAAAGATCATGGTTTTTACTTAAACTTACACTATTTTTAGTGGAAAGACAAGTGTACAGATACTAGAGAAACAAGAAGATGTTATAAATAAACATTTTTGTAAAATGTGATTACAAGTTGTAAACACCTAAAATTTTCAAGAATGAAGTTTATTAAGAAATAAACACACTTTAAAGGATAACTAGACCTACTAAAAACATTGCCAAGTTACTACAAGTTTTTTGTGAAAAGATCAAGTTCATAGTGTTATGTAAATGTATAGTTTTTGCTCTCGGAAAGTATAATATTGTTTAGGGTTGATTGTTGATTGTTGTGTGTTGATTTTGGAAAAGAAAATGATATGCTAAATAGCATGGACACCTCCATTTTCAAAGGAAACTATGACAAAATTTTCTAAAAATACAATCACTTAGAAAATATTTTCTAAACAAGTATTTACAAGTATGTTTTAAACTATGTTTTTCAATATAAACCTTGCCATAAATTTTGTTACAAAAATACAAGTATTGGAGGTTGGTTTTTGTAAATAAAAATGGATAAATATATATTTAGAATATATATTCTATATTAAAGACACTTGAGTGAATATTTGTATACTTTGTGGAATAGTTATATTATTCTAGGGTAAAATAATATAACTTACAAATACCAAGAACTTACAAATCCAAAATAATACCAAGAATATCAAGGGATAAATATATATAAGTTACACACTTGATATTGTGAAACCGAACGCAAAAACGTAACTTGTATTCCGGAAAATACCATTACAAATATATTTTTGGGTAAATATTATTTTGGATACAAGAAGTGAAAATATGATTTTTGTAAAATATTACTAAGTTATATCGTATTTTCAACAAGAAGAAAATATATTATTTTTGGGAGATAAAAATATATTTTCTAAAGTGAGACTTGAAAATATATTATTTTGAGAATACAAATACGAGAATACGAAAGTACATGTATGAGATACCCCCATCCTTGGGAAGGAAATACGAAGTTAAATACTTGAGAAGTATTAATATTGTTTAACAATTATTCCAAAGCTAAATATAATTCAAAGTTAAAATAATTTATTTTAACAAGCGATTATAACTTGGAATAATACTTGGAATAACATTAAGAACGTAACTCCAAAACATTAAACTCTAAGCCAAGGCACGGCTCGTTTGTCAAATAGACGTTAGTACACTGTAGGTAGTCGTGTTTGCTGCGAAGATTTGAGTTGCTAGTTCTGAAGACGCAATACTGTGAGTTCATGTCCCCCTTTTCTTTTAACTGTTTTCAGTTTTATACTTCGGGGGTGAAATACATGTTACAATTATTACAAACGTTTTATACATGGTATGGATAGCTTAAGGAGGGTTTACTGCTTGATCACGTGAAAGGTGGGTATAACACTTAAGGCCATTAATCCTCGTTGTAGAACCGAGGGACATGAGTGATAGATCTATTTGGGTGTAGCGAGCCCACACCCATGGGGACCAGGGTGGCCCATAGGGTGACTATGTCTTCCAGCCGGAGGCCCGGTACAAATTTGCTAGGTTTGAGTCTTCCTGCACCATTTCACACATACCATTGGCTTTGCAACCCAGTGGTGATCTGTTTTCCTTATTTGCTACATACCAGGGACATACATACATATAGACATACTTTAAAGGTTTATTCATACACTCACACATGAACTCGCTCAACTTTCGTTGATGTTTTTAAAACTACATGTATTTCAGGGAACTAGTGGATCTGGCAAGTGTGCATGTGTCTTCAAGCTGCGTAGTGAAATAAAAGATGTCATCCACGGTTGTTGAGTTTAGGGGGTGTATCCTATTCCTGGACGGGATACATGATTCTAAACTCAGGTTTTATTTAAAGTCTTTTGTGGAGTCTTTATGAACTCAGTTAAACATGTTATGGTTTGTAACTTATTTTGGTGTCGATGTTTTCAAGACAAGTATGTTGTGGTATTTTCTAAACTTTATTAATGGATGAACATCTCATATTTTTATCATATAGCATTGTTATGATTGATTGCTATGGTATTAAGAAGTCACACCAAATAACCACGCTTCCGCAAAAGTCAGGGTGTGACAGCTTGGTATCAGAGCTTCGATCGTAGCGAACTAGGATTCCTTCTCGAGTCTAGACTACGATCATTAGGGCTCTCACGAAAACATTTTCAAACATGTTTACATTGCATACACAAAACGTCCAGATCCAGGGAACAAACATTTTTACAAACAAAAGGCACAAAACACATTTCAAGGTTATGTTTATAATTCAGTCTTAGAGACTGGGGAGTTTCAGTCTTAGGGACTGGGGAGTTTCAGTCTTAGAGACTGGGGAGGTTCAGTCTTAGAGACTGGGGAGGTTTAGTCTTTGAGACTGGGGGAAATTGAGTCTTAGAGACTGGGTAGTCAGTTTGAGAAACTGGGAAGGTTTTAGTCTGAGAGACTAGGTAGTCAGCCTGAGAGGCTGGGTGGGATAGTCTGGGAAGACTAGGATGATTACATGCTTTCATTGTTACTGTATACATGCTTATTTGATGATTGTTGATGTATGTGCATATGTGTGATTGTTTGTTACAGACATTATGTCGTCCTCTTCTGAGAGTGGAGTATCCGACACGATAGACCCTATGGCCATTGTCTCGGATGATGAGATAGCCACAGACCCTGAGGTTTTTACATCTGATACGACGAGTGACGGCGATGATGATTTTCAGCCGTTCGCTTTACCAGATTTTGGAGATGACATACCGATAGCTGATGGTTTTCCTGACGGGGATCTACTTCTTGTCCCGATCCCTGCTCCTTTTCCTCTTGCTGTATTTCCTCTTGAGGATCTGCCTCTTGATGCTATGTCCGACGACGACATCGATCTTTTTATCGAGGGTCCCCCTGAGGATGCCCAGGAAGGCGGGGCTCTGGTCGATGATGATGTTGCTATTCCTCTTGTTGAGATTCCAGTCGATGATGACGTTGTTGTTCCTCTTGTCGAGATTCCAGTCACTGATATCATTGCTGTTCCGTTGGTCGAGATTCCTGTTGATGAGATCCCATCTGACCATTCTGGTCCCGATTTGTTTGAGTCTGTATCATCTGCTACTTTACACGCACGGGGCGTGCAACATTATCCCACTGACACTGATTCCGACACCGCGATGTCTGCCGCACCTATCTTTCCACACGACTTTGATCCAGACCATGAGATTGAGTTTGTCCCTGATGAGCAGCCTTTTGAGGCACCTGTCATTCCTGACGATCAGCTCTTTGATATACCCGCTGATCTTGAGTATGCTCCAGCTGACCCTGAGCCTGAGATTGCACCAGAGCCTATACCCGCTCACGACCCTCTACCTGTGCATGACCCTATCCCTGTTCCGGTTGTTGCACCACCTTTGCCTGACCCGATCCCTGTACTCGTTGATCGTGCTCCATTTGCTATCCATATAGATCCCAGATATGCTTACACCCGCAATGTGTGGATCGAGGACGACGACGACTTTCCTCCTTTTGTTAGACCCGTTACTCCCCCACTTGCATCTACCCAGGCACCCGCTGATATCGCCCCATTTCACCCACACGTGTCGGATATGCACCGCACAGATTTGCCGATCACATTCTTTCAGGGTATCCCTCCTCCCCATCCCGGGGAAGGACCATCGAGTCAGCAGCACGGTCACATACCACCTGTGTCAGCAACCGATCATTTCATGCCACAGTTTACACACGCTGCTTCTTCTTCTGCACCCACGGGCGAGCCACTTATTTGGTTTCCGCCCAATGTGATGCCTATATCGGATCCATACCATCCCTTTCATATTGGATACTCCAGGGATGATTTGTTTTTTCGTTACAGCTCCAGCAGGAGTTTTTATGTCGCAGAGTCACAGAGTTAGAGAGGATTCTGCGTCCTCCATCTTGCACTTGTCAGTCACCATTCGCGACTCCGCCGGCTCCTCTTCAGTCCTACCCGGAGTTTGGCGCTCGTTTTCTTACTTTGGAGCAGCAGGTTAGCTACCTGTTGCGTATCTTTTATGCCCTCGAGGAGGATTTAGCGCATTTACGCAGGTTGCTTTTCGTTCCTCCTCCACCTCCTCCTCCTCTACCATCAGCTTAGAGGTTTTTGATTTTATGCAGATAACATACTTTTGATGAGAGTGCAGCTATTGAGCCAAATTGTGCAGCCTTTTGAAGACCACACTTTGACTTTTGACTGATGTAGTTTGTTAGACGATTCGGACAAGGGTGATGTGACCCTTAGTCTCTTTTGATGTATGCTACAATTATGAAACTTGTAAACTGTACTTGTGGTCTTGATATATCTCAATCGCAACATTCTCATTATATACGTTGTTGAATTACTTGTTTGTGTTATGACATGGGATGTTATGTAATTACTTGTGTTGATGAATGTTATTACATACGCGTACTACATACTTATATGTATAAGACCTGACCTATACAATCTTCTTATAGAAGATGCCTCCACGAAGAGAAACTCGATTGCCCACTACTGAGACGGAGTTACAGGAACGGATTTCACAGGCTATTGCACAGCACGAGGCCTAGCGCTCAGAACATAGCGGGGGTACCTCTGGAAACAACCCACCCCATGGTAATGATAAGTCGCTATAGACACATTACGTTACACTTGGATATTCCATGTGCAATCGCTAATGCTTGCTGTGAATAATGTTACTTGTACAGGCTGTACCTATAAACAATTTCTAGACTGTAAGCCATTGAATTTCGACGGCACCGGGGGTGTTGTAGCCTTTTTCAGATGGACGGAGAAGACGGATTATGTGATAAGGATGAGCAAGTGTGCTCCTGAACAACAAGTCACCTACATCTCAGGACTCTTTCTAGATGGTGCCTTATCCTGGTGGAATCTTCAAGTCCAAACCCTGGGGGAAGAAGCTGCTTACGCCATGTCATGGGATGAAATGAAGGAGCTCATGAGGAAGAAATACTGTTCCAGGGCCGAAATTCAGAAACTGGAAATTGAATTCTGGCACCTCAAAATGGACGGACCAAAAATTGCGGAATATGTGCAAAGATTCCATGGCTTGTCACGCGTTGTGCCGTATATGGTGGATCCTGAATTCAAACGCATCGAGCGGTTTATTTGGGGGTTCGCACCTCAGATTATGAGTATGGTAACATCGTCAAAGCCTGCAACAATTACTGAGGCTATCGATCTGAGCGGTCACTAACTGAAGAAGCTATCAGGTTAAACAAGTTTTCAATTTCTGACCAGAAGAAAAAGGAGACTCATGTTGAGTCCTCGGGAGAGAACAAAAGGAAGTTCTCCAACTTTAAGAAGGGTACCAGCAGCGCCAGCAAGAAGAAGGAAGTGAACCCACCAGCTGAAGTTAAAACTGGTGCTGAAGTCAAGGGAAAAGGATACATGGGCGCTCTGCCCAAATGTGATATATGCCAGTACCATCATTCCGGCCAGTGCAGGTTAAGGAAATGTGAGTCTTGTGGGAGGACTGGCCATTCGAAGGAAACATGCTGGGCTGGTGCTGGTACAGGTCGTGGTAATCAAAGAGGTTATGGAAGTGATAATGGAAACCACCCACATGGAGGAAATGGCGGAAATGGTAATCGTGGAAATTTTGGGAATCAAGCGGGTAGTGGAAACCGGGGAGCAGACAACAACCGAGGTGGTAATGGGAATGGGAATGGTCGAGGACCTGGTTGTTTCAACTGTGGAGATGTTGGGCACTTCAAGAGAGAATGCCCAAAACTCAATCAAGCTCGAGGAAGGGTTTTCAACATCGGAGCGAGGGAAGCACGCCAGGATCCGAATGTAGTTACTGGTACGTTCCCTATCAACCAACGCTTTGCATCTGTACTGTTTAATACTGGTGCCGACTATATTTTTGTATCGCTAGAGTTTAAGAATATACTTGGGTTGGTAGCTAGTAAGCTAGACATTCCGTATTCAATAGAACTAGCTAATGGAAAGCTAGTAGAAGCAAATGAAGTCATCAGAGGTTGCGTGATAGAACTGGGAGAGCACGAGTTTTCGCTTGATCTTCTGCCCGTCGAGTTGGGAAGCTTCGACGTGGTAGTGGGGATGGATTGGTTGTCAACCAACAGAGCAGAGATTGTATGTCACAAGAAGATCATACGCATTCCGATGGTGGATGGAGAAACGATTGTGGTACATGGAGAGAAGCGCGATACGCCTCTAAGGATCATTAGTTGCTTGAAAGCTCGAAAGTGTTTACAGAAAGGATGTGTTGCCTTCTTGGCACACATTGTGGATAAGGAAGCCACTGAGCCAAAGATAGAAGACATTCCGGTTGTGAAGGAATATCCTGAAGTCTTCCCCGAAGACTTGCCAGGATTGCCACCGCAAAGGCAAGTCGAGTTTCACATTGACTTAGTCCCAGGCGCCGCGCCTGTAGCTAAGGCACCCTATCGACTTGCACCTTCAGAAATGCAAGAGCTGTCAACACAACTTCAGGAATTGTTAGACAAGGGATTTATCAGACCAAGCTTCTCGTCTTGGGGAGCTCCAGTTTTGTTCGTTAAAAAGAAAGATGGTAGTTTCCGCATGTGTATCGACTACCGGGAGCTGAACAAGTTGACAATTAAGAATCGGTATCCTTTGCCAAGGATTGATGACCTGTTCGATCAACTACAAGGTTCGAGGTTTTACTCCAAGATCGATCTTCGATCAGGATATCACCAGTTGAGAATTCAAGAGGAAAGTATTCCAAAGACGACCTTTAGGACTCGCTATGGACATTACGAGTTCCTGGTTATGCCGTTTGGGTTGACAATCGCGCCAGCAGTGTTTATGGATTTGATGAATAGAGTTTGCAAGCCGTGCCTCGATAAGTTTGTGATCGTGTTTATTGATGACATTTTGATCTATTCAAAGACGAAGGAAGAACATGAGCAACATCTAAGAGCCATCTTGAGCTGCTTAAGAAAGAGAAGTTATACGCGAAGTTCTCGAAGTGCGAGTTTTGGTTGCGTGAAGTTCAGTTTCTTGGTCATGTAGTTAACGGAAATGGAATTCATGTGGATCCCACAAAGATCGAGGCGATCAAGAACTGGGAGACTCCGAAGACGCCAACCGAGATTCGACAGTTCCTAGGGTTGGCAGGATATTATCGCAGATTCATTGAGGATTTTTCAAAAATCGCTCAACCATTGACCTCCCTCACTCAAAAAGACAAGAAGTATGAATGGGGAGACAAGCAAGAAGAAGCTTTTCAGTTGTTGAAAAACAAGCTGTGTGACGCACCGATCTTATCCCTACCCGAAGGTACTGACGACTTCGTGGTATATTGCGACGCCTCGCGTCAAGGTTTAGGCTGCGTGCTGATGCAGCGACAGAAGGTTACAGCATATGCATCTCGCCAGTTGAAGTTCCACGAGAAAAATTACACCACGCATGACTTGGAATTAGGCGCGGTGATGTTTGCTTTGAAAATCTGGCGACATTACTTGTATGGTACGCGATGCACAATCTATACTGATCACAAGAGCCTGCAACATATATTTGATCAACAGGAGCTTAACATGAGACAGAGACGATGGGTTGAGCTGTTGAACGATTATGATTGTGAGATCAAGTATCACCCAGGGAAGGCGAATGTGGTCGCCGATGCCTTGAGTCGGAAGGAAAGAATTAAGCCCATAAGGGTTCGAGCTTTGGAAATGATCATTCAGACGGACCTCTCGTTGCGCATTCGTGCCGCTCAGAGGGAAGCTCTTAAGGAAAGGAATATTGAGAATGAATATCTCCGTGGGATGGAGAAGCAGTTAGTACCCAATGATGAAGAAACATTGTGCTTCATGAAACGAATTTGGGTTCCTCTCTTCGGTGGTCTTAGAGAAGTAATTTTTGTTGAAGCTCACAAGTCATGGTACTCGATCCATCCTAGATCAGATAAGATGTACCAAGATCTAAAGGATTTTTATTGGTGGCCGAGGATGAAAGGAGATGTTGCGATATATGTTGGCAAATGTTTAACTTGTGCCAAGGTAAAGGCCGAATATCAGAAGCCTTCTGGTCTTCTGCAACAACCTGAAGTACCCAAGTGGAAATGGGAGCAGATTTCAATGGACTTTATAACGAAATTGCCAAGGACGCCCAAAGGTCATGATACGATTTGGGTAATCGTAGACCGACTGACGAAATCTGCACACTTTTTGGCAATCAAGGAGAAAGACAACACGAGCAAGCTTGCTGAGCTGTACCTGAGAGAGATTGTTGCACGGCATGGAGTGCCTCTCTCAATCATTTCTGATAGAGACGGAAGGTTCGTATCAAGAATTTGGCAATCCTTCCAAGAATCTTTTGGTTCTCAGCTGAATCTGAGTACTGCATTTCACCCGCAGACAGGCGGACAGAGTGAACGAACAATTCAAACGTTGGAAGATATGTTGCGAGCTTGCGTAATGGATTTGGGAGGTAGTTGGGACACTCACCTACGCTTGGTAGAATTCTCGTACAACAACAGTTACCATGCAAGCATCCAAGCCGCACCATTTGAAGCTCTCTATGGACGCAAGTGTCGATCACCGTTATGTTGGGCAGACGCGGGTGATAGACAGCTTGTTAGACCGGAATTGGTTCAAGAGACAACAGAAAAGATTTTCCAGATCCGAGAGCGCATTAAGGCGGCTCGTGATCGTCAAAAGAGTTATGTGGACCGAAGAAGGAAACCTCTGGAGTTTGAGGTAGGAGATAGGGTTTTGTTAAAGGTTTCACCCTGGAAGGGTGTAGCACGCTTTGGGAAGCGTGGGAAGTTGAACCCAAGATACATTGGACCATTCAAAATCCTAGAAAGGATTGGTCTGGTAGCTTACAAGTTGGATCTACCCGCAGAACTGAATGGCGTTCATGATACATTCCATGTATCAAATCTGAAAAAGAGTCCAACTCAAGAAACAGTGGTCATTCCTGCCGACGAAGTTCATATTGACGACACACTCCACTTTACTGAAGAACCTGTTGAGGTTACTGATTGGAAGGTTAACAAGACACGCAGGAGTAGCGTCAAACTCGTCAAGGTTCGTTGGAACGCGCGACACGACCCAGAATTTACTTGGGAGCGTGAAGATCGCATGAAAGCAAAATACCCACATTTGTTCCCTAAGACCCCTGCATCTAGTAGCAGAACTAAAATTTCGGGATGAAATTTTCTTAACAGGGGGAGAATGTGACAACCCTCATAATTACAGGTATCCATACAATTAATTAATCTTGATTAGTGCGTAACGACTGTGCTTAATTGCAACTGATAACTTAAACTGCTTTCTGATTTCTGTATCATACATACATGTGCATCACACATTGCAAACTGTCACACCATTTATCACATATAAACTTTAGTGACATAAACGATGCACAAATCACGGTTAGCACAGTTAGCGGATAACTCAGAAACATGCTGACAATGTCAGTACATAGACAGACAGTGTTTTGAGACCCCGTAAGGGCCAAAGACAAGGTACTGCACTAGTATGAAGTGTAGGGAAGTAAGGACCTTAAAACTGCGTCACTAGGTGATAGTTTAAGTGCCGGAAAGTGCCTAAAACCCACTCAAAGTGCAGAATTCTGCATATTTAAGCAAAATTCAGCTTTTTAACAAGCTAGTAAGGTGCAAAAATATGGCAAAATGGTCCTGTATGCTTTCCTAAGTGTCGGGAATTAAAAGTGTCACAAAAAGTTACATAAATGACACTAAACGGAACAACTTGACGCTTTAACGAACCGGTATCTAACCAAACAACCGGACACTACCCGAAACACCAAAATTATACTAGAAACATTGTTTAATTATTTCTGAGCTAGTCATGATCCCCGAACACCTTAACACCCACTAAAATATCTAGTAACTAACCTAACTAACTATATACTTGGTTTTGGACTATTAACTAACCACTTGGTTCAAAGTTACACTTAGACCCCCTAGCCTAGTAATCGGCCATCACCACCACCATACCCTCAAAGATTTGATTTCTTATTTTATTAGATCCTTGCTTGATCTTATGAACAAAATATTGAGAGGTATGGCTATAAGTAAGGTATGAATATTCAAGAGATCATCACACTTCACAACACCACACACTTCATCTCTCTCTTACTCTTTCCCTCTCCTCTGGGCCTAACATAGTGCCGCCACCACCACCACCTTACATCCATCATCCACTCATTCCATACACTCTCAAGGTTGTAAGAAGGTGTCTTGTGAAGCTTGGTGCTCTTGAATCTTGAAGAACCTCCATCAATTGCTCTTATCCATCACTTTTATCATCTTCTTCACCAAGTGTTCTTCCATAGCTTAGAGCTAGTAGTAAGATCCTTTTTAACCTTTGTTACTTCTATTTTTGATTGGTTAAAAGATGTATTATGTTGAGGATCACAAGAACACTAAAAGACATAAACTTGAATCTTGAACATAAGCTTGTTATATGATGAAATCTTGATGAAATAAGGTTGTTTAGTGTATGTATAATGCTTGCTTGTTGATTTCTTGAGATGATGATGTTAATCATCACATGGAGCTTGCTAGATGGTGATTAAACACATAATCTAGCAAGTGGGAGGATGATTATGTAACAACATAGGATGATCATCTTCTTGAGAAAACATGAACTTGATAAAGGAAAGGGTTTCTTGAAAAATAATAAACAAAGTAAGCTAGTAAACTTATAGATTCAAGATTTATGAATGATTTTCCAAGAAAACCAAGTTCAAAATATGATTTTTGAAAGATCATGGTTTTTACTTAAACTTACACTATTTTTAGTGGAAAGATAAGTGTAGAGATACTAGAGAAACAAGAAGATGTGATAAAATAAACATTTTTGTAAAATGTGATTACAAGTTGTAAACACCTAAAATTTTCAAGAATGAAGTTTATTAAGAAATAAACACACTTTAAAGGATAACTAGTCCTACTAAAAACATTGCCAAGTTACTACAAGTTTTTTGTGAAAAGATCAAGTTCATAGTGTTATGTAAATGTATAGTTTTTGCTCTCGGAAAGTATAATATTGTTTAGGGTTGATTGTTGATTGTTGTGTGTTGATTTTGGAAAAGAAAATGATATGCTAAATAGCATGGACACCTCCATTTTCAAAGGAAACTATGGCAAAATTTTCTAAAAATACAAACACTTAGAAAATATTTTCTAAACAAGTATTTACAAGTATGTTTTAAACTATGTTTTTCAATATAAACCTTGCCATAAATTTTGTTACAAAAATACAAGTATTGGAGGTTGGTTTTTGTAAATAAAAATGGATAAATGTATATTTAGAATATATATTCTATATTAAAGACACTTGAGTGAATATTTGTATACTTTGTGGAATAGTTATATTATTCTAGGTTAAAATAATATAACTTACAAATACCAAGAACTTACAAATCCAAAATAATACCAAGAATATCAAGGGATAAATATATATAAGTTACACACTTGATATTGTGAAACCGAACGCAAAAACGTAACTTGTATTCTGGAAAATACCATTACAAATATATTTTTGGGTAAATATTATTTTGGATACAAGAAGTGAAAATATGATTTTTGTAAAATATTACTAAGTTATATCGTATTTTCAACAAGAAGAAAATATATTATTTTTGGGAGATAAAAATATACTTTCCTAGTATATCTAGAAGATATATGATTTTTGGGAAAAATATATATTTTCTTGGAATACATTATTTTTGACAAATAAGTTATATATATTTTCTAAAGTGAGACTTGAAAATATATTATTTTGAGAATACAAATACGAGAATACGAAAGTACATGTATGAGATACCCCCATCCTTGGGAAGGAAATACGAAGTTAAATACTTGAGAAGTATTAATATTGTTTAAAAATTATTCCAAAGCTAAATATAATTCAAAGTTAAAATAATTTATTTTAACAAGCGATTATAACTTGGAATAATACTTGGATTATTCCAAAGCTAAATATAATTCAAAGTTAAAATAATTTATTTTAACAAGCGATTATTCCAAAGCTAAATATAATTCAAAGTTAAAATAATTTATTTTAACAAGCGATTATAAAAATTATTCCAAAGCTAAATATAATTCAAAGTTAAAAATTATTCCAAAGCCAAATAACCACGCTTCCGCAAAAGTCAGGGTGTGACACATCTGTCTAATATGTCTTATCTACTGCATGATGTGTGTAATGATCTTTACGATTTTCTGTTTTATGCTCTAACATTGCCATAAAATGATCCTTAAAGCTACCATTTGATTGTTAAAATATAAACCTGCATATTTAACAAGTGTTGTAGAGATTGCTAGGTGTTTATATGTAAAGCTGCATATGTATTTGGGCTGGCATGGTGATTAATTATTTCAAGTTTTCCTTTGTTTTTTGCTTTTCCTTTTTATTTGTCTGGGTTTCCTTTCATTCTTTATATATATAGGCCGGTTAACGTACAAGAGGCCTTATTTTTAATGTGCAATTTCGTGTTTACGCCATGAGATTTCATCATCTACACACCCCATGCGATTTTTTTCACATTACCGTCTTTTGTATAAGGAACAATCGTATTTTTTGATAAAGGTATGAGGCCTGCACTGGTCCTTTATAATTAAATTATCGGACACTATTAGGTGTAGAGTGACTGGTTTGAACATTAAAATCGATAGCCAAACTGTTGTGGCTGCTGAATTATGGAGGTTTGTCCTAAAGGACAATGCGGTTAACGCTGGTAACTATGGTTCATAGAGCAAACTTTGTTCGTATACATACTATTATGTGCTGCAAATTGGTTGTTAGCTGGTTTATTTGGTTCAGGTTTTTAGTTTTTGGCAAGTGGCGATGGGGTCGGGTTAAACGTTACTTAAATTCTACAACTATAAAATGGGTTGAGCAGGAACAAAGCTGTTGGTTTATTACCCCCGTTGACCCGGGTGTGGATATCCTATTAAGTTCTATTGCTGCTTTAAGTCTCATGGTTCTTAGGGAAGGTTGATATGGGTAAGATTGTTGCATGTTATGGGTATTGGAGTAATATAGTGAAAAGGTATATTGAAGATGCTCTGACTGGAGTTCAAGTTTATTATTTTGGCTTATTTTGTATTATGTTTTATGTTTGGTTATGTGGTTTAGATTGGACTGCACTTATTGTATAGATTTATATTTTTGTTTATGAATTCACGTTTAGTAGTATAGTTATAGGCCGAGAGTCATGTTACTCCCATTTCGTTAGGCCTCAGCCGTTTTGTTATTTCGGGTCGGTGTTTTCTTTATGGTATGTCTCGGAAGGCCAATGCTTCTAGGCTATAAATATTCTTATGTTCTAGCGAGTGCCGTTCCCTTTACCAAAAAAAGTAATACATGATAAGAAATGGTTCTAACTTGTGCTTTGAGAGTTTTTCAAAAAGAAACTTGACTTTTTTACTTTTAACCCAAAGGTTTATACCTTTGGCAATTTTAACCCCACATAATTTGTTTTCTTTTTTAATTTTAACCCAAAACTTTTTATTATTTGAAATTTAGTTTTAAAAAGTTTGACCTTTTTTTCTATAGATAATAATTATCAGTATCAAATTGACTCCTTTAGTGTGTGTTGTTTAGGTAGAGTTGTATGTTTATATATGCCTTCTTTTTTATAGCTATTACTCTTACACTAATGGTTTTTTTTAATGCTTCTCTATATCACATGTTTTCTTTATATGTATCTTCTACGCTGCTGAATTGCTATATTTAGGAGAAGTTTGCTATCCAGGTTAGTATTACTATTTTTTACTTTTGTTTGGTGTTTTTTGTATATGTTTTTCCGTTTTTTAAGATATTGTTATAGTTCTTTTAGGTTGACTTGTGTTCCTTTGTGTTTTTTTTTACGTTTTAGAGCATTAGTTTTTTAGAATAAGATGTTTAGTCAAAAAAAGAGAAGATTGTCATCAAATGTTACTTTTGATATTCAATGTGACTAATGCTATGATATATATGATATGTTAGTTTAGTAACCAGGTGTGGACCTTATCCATCCATGTGCATTCGCCGAGCTACTCTTCACGTTTTCAAGTTTACTCAAGTTTCTAATGAAATATGTTATATAAATAGACAACTATTTTTCAGTCGATTTGGTATTATGGATGTTGATTTTTTGTTGTTTGAAGCATATGAGCAGTTCAAATCGAAACCCAATCTTTTACAACTCTGTTCGTGATATTCATTTATTGGCATCTGGCTTTCAGTTGCCAAAATCATTGGTGAGAAAAACGTGTCTTTGCTTAATTTTAGTGTTTAATAATCAATTTATTTGAGATTTTTTTATTGTGGCTACAGGTGAAGGCATTGGGAAGACGACTCTAACGGGTATACCGATAGGGAAGTAATTTACGGCGATGGAGAAAATGTGGAAAACACACTCTGCTTTAGGGGATTTTGCTTTTTCCTATTTGTTTTGTTTCGTCATCATTGAAATTCAGGTAAGACTTTATCGAAATTCAGGTAAGACTTTTGTTTAATTGTCAGAATATGAGCGGATCAAGCGGGTCAGATAGTGAGCTAAAATGGATACTTTCTGCAAGGGTAATGAAGATTCAGATTGAATTAACTTGAAACACTAATTGGTTTAAATAATTTAGATTGATCAATTTGAGTATGTTGTCTTTTATTTATACTTCAAGCTAGGGATGAGCATGGTACCCGTTCGGTACCGAACCGGTACCAGTACCGGAAAACAGAGAAAAGTGGTACCGATACGGTACCGGTATTTACCGGTGTTTTACCCGTAAGTACCGGTACCTTATCGGTAGCGGTACCGAAAACTGGAGAAAATGGGTACCGGTACCGAATATACCGGTTCGGTACCGGTACCTGGTACCAAATGCTCATCCCTACTTCAAGCTATTTTGGCTACATCATTTAGTTCTGGTTAGTTTTGCATTGCTCAGTTTATGCTTTTGGTTAACTTTTTCCCTATTTTCCGTGCTTTGTTCATGTGTTCTCTCGCCAATACACATTTGTTCATTGTTGAGGTTGTTGATGCCAACTGATTTGTAGTTCAGGTATGTTCCAATCACTTATCATTTAATGAGTCAGCTTATCAGATTCAAGGATATGGTAATTATCAAATAGTAGTCATTCATTTCAAGAGTTTGGTGTTTTAGTTCAAACAAGTCCGCCTTCTTGACCAGTGACCACACCTTCATTGATGTAATCCAAGAATCTTGAATGAGATATTCTGCTTGAAGCGGCTGCAACTGGGTTCTTGAGTAAGCCGGTTTCTGCTCTTGCTATAGGATGTTTTAACCCGCACTACCCCTCAACTTCTCTTCTAGATTCGTAATATGATTATTATTGTATCTTATTAAGATTTTAATTGTACCTAACTTGCTCTGATTTTGTGAAGCTAAGGGACGATATTCAAGAGTAAGTATGTATATTGGTGGTGGGTGTCGGACTGCAGGTGGGTTAGGCTGTGAACTTCTCAAATGTAGTCTACAAGGAAGTTTTTTCCGGCATTTGAATAGTTTTCTGTTTTTTTCTTCCAATGTATGTATTTGTACAGAACATTTCATTTCAAAGTAAATAATATAGTTTTGGTTGAAGCCCGCGTATTACGCGGGCATTAACCTAGTTCATTATAATATAAGTAACACACTCATAAATATTTAAGGAAACCATTGTGAATGCTGTAAAATATTATGTTAAACATATATCATATGACCAATATACCCTTCGTAAGAGAAAAAAAAAACCCCTAACCCATGATCCAACTCAACATCATGTTAAAGATCCACGAAAGTGAATACGGACAGTAAGGGGCTGTTTGGCAACATCTGAATGGTTAAGTACTGAACCAGTAAGAGGTCTGAACCATTAAGTGCTGAACCAGTAAGAGGTCTGAACCATTAAGAGTCTGTATAATACTTAACCGTTCAGAGGCAAATGTCTGACCAATTCAGATTAGAGATCTTAACCATTCAGACTTTGTGTAAATCTTAACCATTCAGAGGCAAATGTCTGAACCATTCAGACATATGCTCGTGAAACAAACAGTCTGAACCAATAAGTGCTGAACCAGTAAGAGGTCCGAACCATTAAGAGCCTCATTAAGAGGTAAACAAACAGCCCCTAAGACTTGGATTTTAAAAGAAATTGTAACCTCTATTAGTGAAAAGGACGAATTTTGTAACTTTAATTACAATCATTAAGTGTAAAAGATGATACTTGTAATTAATGAAAATTAATAGTAAAAGATGATTGTTGTAATTAATGAAAATTAATAGTAAAAGATGGAGTTTTTTTCTAAACTAGTGTTGGTGGAAAAATTATTTATCAAAATAGGTGATTTAAAAATTATTTACCAAAATAAGTATTTTTTAAAAGATTTATTTTTCTCACTCCTACTTTAGTTGGATAAAAACAATATCTACAACAGAATATTCTTCAAGATTTAAAAATAAAGTTTCTAATAAAAAATTAAAATATTTTGTTGCGTCATAAAATTTTATAATATTTATACTTCTATAGGTAGCATCTGTAATTTTTTTAAATGGTTTTTTCATAGACACGTTATTCTTTCAAAATTAGTTTTCAACCTTCTTTAAAACTAGTTTTTTAAAGCTTTTGTTTTTTTTTTAAATATGTAGTAACAAAAATAATTTTTAAAAGAAAAAAAAAATACACTTTTTCAAATAGAAAATACAAAACATAGATATAATCCACTTCCGGGTGCATCAAATTTGTTTAATGGCATATAAATCATTTGTTTATAAGTACACATAACTCTTTCAACTATTATAGATTATTAGTTTGTTAATAAAATTTTTTATTAAACACATTTTGTTTTGCTCGTGATATTTCAAAAATCGTTTCTAGATAAGTGCATTTTGTTTTGAAAGAACAAGTCTCGTATGAAATAACCATTAAAAAAACATAGAGACTACATGTAGAGGACATAAAAAAAACATTAAAACCTATAAATTAGCAACAATTTTGAGCTTGGGTTACTTGTACCCTTAGCCTTGGGTGTTTTCCAAAAAAAATAGAATATGTGATTGTGCTTTATACACATGTCCACACATCTATGCAATTCACTTCATAAATATTCACTTATTTGTAGCAAGTGTTCTATGTTAAAGCATAAAACAGTTTTGTGATATGATCACTAGCTGAATATATACATGTTCCATCCATTTTTTGATACGGAGAAGTTTTTTATGTTGTTTTCTTTAAGGTCTTTGAAGATTTGAATATATATATAGTAAAATGTTTATTTTCTTTATCCAACTGCATATGCTAAAAGGTTCATACACATCCAAGAGGATAAAGTTGGAGTGCTTTTTTTCAATCTTGGATGTCCAGAAACATTTCATGATGTTCAGCCCTTTCTGTATAATCTATGTCCGTTTCAAGCTTAGAACAAGAGGTTAAATGGGGTGTGTTCATGGGTTGACGTGTCGAACCCAAACACACGTCATGTTGATGTATGTAAAATAATTATGTTTAATCTATATAATTTGATGCTATTTTTTTTATCTTTTAGATGTCGACGTAAAATCCTCGATTGGTTTAAGTCATGACCTATAGTATTTTTTTATTTATAAAAGTAAACTGAGCAACCGTGGACTGAACACGCCCGTTTAACTAAAGGTGGTTGCGCTTTAAACCGAAACTAACCCGAACTGTTTAGACTAAAACGACTCATTCATCCAAACGACAAACATGTTGGGTAAAATTTATGAGATAAATTTAAGAGAAGCCCGTTGTACAAGCTGGTTTTGTTTTGTGTAGCCAATACAAGCTTTCAATATGAGGTATCAACCTGACCTGTTTTATTCGTTATCCAACCCACCCATTTTCCACCTTTAATCAGCATATATGACTTTTGAACTTCTTATAACTTAAGCTTTCATAATAGTTCAGGATTCCAGGTATACAACTATTACTGAGTTGAGGGGATATTATTCCTTGCAGGTGATTCTTGACACAATCAACGTTGATTGGCATCAAAACTATGTTGTCTGAAAGCTGATAGAATAAGCAATATGACCGAAAGGAATTCATGTAATAAACCTTTGACTTTCAATTAATATGATACATATGTAAAAACCCCGCCGCATTGCGGCGGGTAGTAATTTCTAGTTAAAAACATTTTATAAAATTTATGATCCAACAAAACAAAACATTCTTAAAACTTTTATTAGAAAATTTTTTAACTCTTAAAAGAAATTGCATAAAGATTGTTTTTATTCAATAAAACTAGGATTCAGAAAAGGTAATTATTTCAAAATACACCCGTTTTGGTAAATACTTTTTAAATCACCCATTTTGGTAGATAAGTTTTCCATCAACACCTCTTTAGGAAAAAAACTCGAATTGTAATTAATAAAATTTAAGGATGAAATATGCAATTTTGACTATAGTCCTAGGACTAAATATCCAATATGCTCTTAAAAAGGAGATCGTAATCTCCTAAAAAATATATATATGTATGTCCCACCAACAAATACATATGTATGTCTCACCAACAAATACATACATACAAACAAGTAAAGTCAAAGTCGACAAATATGAGAACGGAGGAACACGAACGGGAGCAATTCACAATTGAAAGTTCGTACCTCCGACCAACGGCAACCGCCGCGTGCGCCGCCTGCATGGACAATTTATCTAACGGCGATAATATCACACGACTCTCATGTCACCACTACTTCCATCGTCAATGCATCGACGAATGGCGTTTGAACAACAACACATGCCCAATCTGCCGCGGTGTGGTTCCAACACTGGCGCAGCCGCTGTCATTACGTGCTACTAGACAACAATATATACATGTGTCGTACGCATATTATCGGCCACCGCGTGGGTTGTGGATTGACCAATTGAAGGAACTCATCATAGCCCTATTTTTCAATGGTGATAGATAGGTGACATATACGAATGCGAATGGTTGGTAATTACTACATCACTAACGAATTTTCGTTGGTAACCACCTTGACTCACCGACGGAGTAGTGGAGGATTCGCATTTTTTTAGTGTTTGGATAATTTTTGTTTAAATCAAAGTTACTTGCGCGCGACCTGAGCTTGCATCATATAGTCGGCGCAGGATTTTGGTCCATATCCTTTCAGTTTGGATAATTTTTGTTTAAATCAAAGTTTTGTGAGTTTGATGATGAATTTAATGTGTTTTCATCGGATCTCTTTTTCTTTCCTTTTTCTTCTTATACATGTGTTAGAAAACAATATATCGTGTGACATAAATAAAACTGCATGATTGGTATTTATTATGCGTTTCCGGTTGAAGTTGCAATTCGGATAATGAAGTTTAGAGTTTTACGAATAAGTTTAGTTTATTATTTAATTGTTTAAATTAGGAATTTGAATTTGAGTAGGTTACTTGCTTTCCAAGTTAATTAGTAATGTTATTTTGTACGGTTTTGATTTCTTAGAGAAAAATGACTTTGTCTATTATTCTCATTTGTGTTCTTCATGTTTTGTGATTTCTTGATTCTGATTGTTCTAGAATTTTTTTGCAGAAATAGGGGGTTTGAACCCCAAAATAGTGCCTTTTGGTGGTTTTGAAATTACTGAGTGATATTAGGTAGTTTTCACTCTGAAACAACGAACTTCTTTAGGATTTCTGCCAAAAGCTGCAACCATCTTACATGTTCCTGCAAACTGTCTGAACTTCGCTGTTTCAAACAACAAAGTAAAGAACCTCGCTGTTTTTAATTGCAAAGTTACTTGAACTTCGCTGTTTAACAACCTATAGAAACTCGCTGTTTAGAATTGCAAACTTACTTGAAGTCCGCTGTTTAAAACAACAACCTAAAGAAACTCGCTGATTTCAAGTAACATCTTTCTGAAGTTCGCTGTTTTAAAGTACCATGTTAAACAACTCCGCTGATTTGAATAACAATCTTAAAATGAAGTCCGCTGATTTGTACAAAGATGTTTACTAAACTCGCTGATTTGAACAATGGAGTTAAATAACTTCTGTAAATTTAAGATGGTCGGGCGGTATTTGTTTTGCAATCAGAAAGAAGAGTATGAAGCCTGCTGTTTTAAGTTACCAAGTTATTAAAAATCGAAGTTCTGTAAATTTATATTGTGAGAGTATGAAGCATTGTATGTGTCCAAATAACATAGAGACTGTGGGCATCGATGGTTGTGCTTCCATTAGATCCGTTTCATTCCCGACAACAGGAGGGCAGAAGTTCTCGTCACTTGAAATTGATTCTTGTGACAAACCGTTAGAGAAAGAGTTACGAGGAGATGAGTTGAGGCACAAGATTATTCGGGACCTGTTTCAATATGATGTTTTTCTAAGTTTCAAAGTTGGTCTACCAATTGAGAAGACCGTCCATGGAGGAGAACGATTGTTCTCTGCCACGGTCTTCTCGCGTATGGTCTTCTTGAGCTTATATTCTTCTTTAAATGAGAATGTTTGTTTGGGGAGAATGTTCTGGGGACTGTACAATAATATTGATTCAATTGCTACTATTGAGTCTTCTAGCAGATTCAATTGATGCTGTTGAGTCTTCGCATCATGTTTTTCTCACTTTTAAAGTTGGTGTACCTATTGGTGACGGTACGCGGAGGAGAACAATCATTCTCTGCCCTGTTTTCGGTAGGTGATGAGGATCACAACACATTTGAAGCCGCAAGTTTACCGCATGTAACTTGGAGATGATAATGTGTTGATTAGATCCTATAGTAATGTTGTGTAATATTGCTGGATGATACTGGTTTTTGTTCAGCCTCACTCTTACACATATCCAGCCTTTCACAAATCACCAAACATCACCGAAGCTGCAAAATTCTTAGCATCTTTAACCTTTAACCTCTCATTTCCTTTCGGAAACATCACCGAAGCTGCAAACAGCCCGTTCCATATCACTTTACGCCTCTGCCAGAACACGACCCTTCACCGTCCCAAAACGATGACCCCCCAAGTTCCGCACTTGTAAAGAAGATAACCCCCCTCCGAAGAAACGAAAAAGAAGAAATCACTGAAGAAAAGGAAAGTTGTGTCTTTGGTAGAAAAGGAAGACGATAAGTACGTTTCTCGACCAAAGAAATTCACTCAGGATGTGGTTTTGGAGTTGAATTATTTTTGCTAATTTTTTTTGTGTAACAATTCAGTGTAGATCCTATAGTAATGTTGTGTAATATTGTTAAATTAGTTAATAAAAATGTTTGTTAGAATAGGTGTTTGTAATATTTTGAATTGTTGAATTAGTTAATAAAAATGTTTGTTAAATTAGGTGTTTGTAATATTTTGAATTGTAGGTTTGTGTACTTTATTCAATTTTATTTATTGTTGTTAGAATTTTCAAAATTAATATTTATATTTGTATTTGTATTTATATTTATATTTATATTTTCAACCCACATGATGCTGGGCTCCACCAAATCTCTGGGTCCTCACCACTATAAATATCCATAGGATTAGGGTGTCAACCCACACCAATATTTAAGAACAACAACTCATTCTAACCATTTCCCTTTGTTAGTTCATGGATTCTTTTCGGCCATACCTCGTAAGACTTTACCGGGGTGGTGTCTTTTCGTTTGTAAACGGGGTTGTTCAGTGTGACCAATCCATGCTAATAACCTCATTCATTATGCGACATAAAATGTCTTATCAAGAATTGGTTGATTCAATATGTAATCATGTTCAACTACAGAAAGAATCGGTTAGCCTTTCATTGTTACTAGGGAACACGTATCAAGGCACATCTCAGACAACAAAATTTTTCAATGAAGATGGCGTTGAAATGCTGCCCTTTTTAGCCGGAGTGTCATAAGGAAATTCGTTGCCGATATCTATGTTCAATGGGAAGCAGTTAATCCCGTCCATCATATGAGTTTTACAAACCTTCTACAAGACATTACACAACGTAATGTTGTTGACACCCAGTTATCCGATGATGATGACGAAGGAGATGGGCAAACAACTCAAGAACACCACTTAATGCCTTCTATTGAGAACCTAATAGGTTCCTCGTCTCAATTTGTAGTTGGTGACGATAATAATGACGGCTTTGATGACTCAGAAATTTACAGCACTGAAGACAGTTCCGAAAGTGAAGAGGCCCCCCATCTGACGACGGCTCTTCTGACGACGACGCCGCAGTCAACCAACAAACTGAATTGACCTTGTCTCAGCCGACACTTTCTAGGCCTATCTTTCCAGGTCCACATCACGACCCACAAGAGGATGAAGAGCTTAGGGATTACATGTGTCCGGATTATGAAGATAATCCCATGGACGTATGGAGTCCAAAAGCAAAACACATTCGTCTGGGCATGTTTTTCAAATCTAAACAGGAGGTGCACCTTGCTGTTCGTGAATGGAACATTCGCCATGGTAGGAAAATATTCGTGACGAATAGCAAACCAACTTTATACAAAGTAAATTGCTACACCATAAACAAAAATTATTAAAACCCTTTCTGAAGGGGTAAGGTCCCAAAAACCCTGTTTCGAGTACTTGGGACCATACCACAACCTCATCCTTCTAACCCTCTTTAGACCTTGCGTGGCCGCGCACTGGTCCTACAAAGAGAACTTAGAAGGAAAAAAATGAGCAACACCTGCGCGCCAAAAGGAAACTAACAAATCCTTGCGCCGACCTCCATAGCAGAAAGGATGAAAATCCTAGCAAACACTTCCGCATAATTAATATCCAGACTTGGATATTATAGACTTCTTTGATATCATTCAATAAGGAGCCGCACAGGATTACAGCTGTATTCTTCTAGAAGGCTCCATCGTGCACCATCAGTCGGTTATAACCGAATGGCCACGTGGCATCATCCCAGGCTCCGTTAAAGTCACGATGATGGCACGGAATTGAAGAGAGATCTTCACTTGCCCATTTTCCACGCGACAAAACCCCAACCGTTGATCAAAATAGCGATCTGTGTGCATACTCAAATCGTTAGCGATTAACGGAGGGAAAATAACTGCTTACGGAAAAAGCACTTTCCGTCAACTTTTCACCAACAGGTTTTCCCGCCCAAACTTCGGCTATAAATAGAAGGATAATTCAGGTATAATTCTCAAGTTACATTCACTTCATTTTCACTTCTTCTTCTTCTTCTTCATAAAACCCTGTACTTATTCTCACGCAGGAGGGTGGTCACGGAGAGAACCCCCATTCTCCCCGTGGCGAGTCTAACGGTGGTTGTTTTGCAGTCATTGCGAGAAGAAGAGGATCATTCACCCATGAATCGGACGAGGAGATTTAACCCTTTTATGCAGAATCAAACCCCCTGGTTCAGTTGATTCCGGTCAATTAAACCAATGTTTCTTCATTGGCGCCCACCGATTTCTTAGTTTTATTCATTTCTTCTCGTTCCAATTCATTTTCTCTTCATTCTCTGTTTTCGTGTGGCAGAGAATTCAACAATTCACCCGTCAAGTCCTCGATCTGGAATCAAAGGCACGAAAACCCAAGGTATCCAGATCGACGGAATCATGGGCAACGAAAATAGCAACAAAAGTTATCTGGAAGGAAACGGCCCCATGGTACAAATGGGAGTTCGTAATCGTCCAGATCTACTCCTGGAGGAAACTCCAGAGTACTGGTTCACCAGGTTCCAGATCGCCATGAACCAAATTTTTGCACAAAATGTCAGATCTGAGTTATTAAACAACAGATCTGATATTCAAGAAGTAAGTAAGGGAAAATCTGACACTACAACATTGGACCCACAGTCGGCTTGTCAGTGGGACATCCAATTCAGTAGTCAAGGACATATGGTACGAAAATAAGAAGATACCAATCACCAGGAAGCTAAACCAAGGCAGATAAATATGGTACAAGGAGGTCCCTCACGAAGGTCGAACAAACGAAGCCATAATCAGTATTGGCGAGAGCAACAAGTTGTATTCCCTGTCGTCCCCAGAGGTCCTCAGGAAGAACGTCCAGTAATTATCACCGGTATCTTCGGCCATTACAGAACTGATTATATGTTCATAGATCTAGGAAGTTCGATAGATATAATCTATGAACAATGTTCCAAGCAACTTGACCCAGAAGATAAAGCACGCTTAAAACCAGTTGATTTCCCTCTCACTGGTTTCTACAACGAAGCTGTCTTTCCGTTGGGTCAAATCGTTTTTCCTGTGACTCTCTCAGATGGCAAACACTCGCGCACTGTCACAGTAAATTTCATGGTTATGCCAGCAACGTCACGTCATGATGTACTACTGGGGAGACGCTTTCAGAGAGAATTTAGAATTATTACCTCTATACCACACGCCGCTTGCGGTTTTTTGACAGAAACTGGGGTAGCAATTTTGTATTCCAGCAAGGAAGTTATGTATGTGGACGATGAACCACCAGCAAAGGTTGCCAAACCTTCAACATCAAACGAACCAGAAAAATGGGTTCTCAACGAAGAGCATCCAGAACAAACCATCTTGTTAGGGCACGCCATCTCCTCGGCAATCCGGATAAAACTAAAGGAACTACTCTCTAACAACATGGACATTTTCTCTTGGTCCCGGCGGACATGACTGGAGTACCACCAGACATATCGCAACACTGTTTAAATGTCCGACCTTCATCGGAACCCGTCGCACAAGGAAGGCGCAGTCTCAGCGCAGAAAAAGCAGAAGCGATGAACGAGCAAGTAACAGAATTGCTTAATGCGGGGATCCTGCGCGAGGTACAGTACCAAACCTGGGTAGCCAACCTAGTAATGGTACAAAAACATAACGGTGGGTGGCGCATGTGTGTCGACTTCAAAGACCTCAACAAAGTGTTAGACCCATTGAAATTTTAACATTTATATATATCATTAAAGTACGCATTTTATATCAAAATGCGACTTAACAAAAACTTTTTCATCAAAGTATTCATACATGTTTAAAACATTCAAAAACTATGTTATTAGTGATTACATATTTCACTTTATATAAAATAAAACAAGATCAATGCGGAAGCTTCATTTAGTTGTGGGTGTTCGGTTCTTGTTCTTCGCTTGATCTTCATCCGGAGACAGATACTTTTACCTAAAATCAAAACCAGCATAAACGTTAGTTATGAGGGGTTTGGACACTTTTAAACGAGTTCCATAAACAAAACAACAAAGGTTTCTACCGTAAGCTACGGTGCCACCGTAGCTTACGGTGACGAAAAAGTGGCTACGGTGATAAGAGCCTGCCCTACGGTGGACAGTTGTTTTCTTTTAGTGCCTACCGTAACTTATGGTACCACCGTAAGCTACAGTGGCGCCCAGTTCTACTTGTTTGCTATTTTACCCAGCTATGTATTTTCTTATGTTTAACACTTAAACTTACATAACTTTAAATCTACACATCCGTTTTACACGATTCTTGTTTCATATTAACCGTAATGCAGTCTCCTATGTAAACAACACTAAGGTTTGTAACGATGCTGATTTATAAGCTAACGGCTTATAAATCTCTTATACAATTATTTGACCCGTTTCATAATCTATTAAACGACTTGTTTCTAAATCATTCTAAAACCTTGGACTACTACTTAACTCAAAAGTCTTTAACTCATGAACATAACTTTTTATGAATTATGCGACCAATACCCAAGCTATGCGCATAATTCATTTTGACCCGTTTAGGAGATTTAAACATTTAAGTTTAAATCTCGCTTTTCTCTTTCCACACATCACATTTCTACATTAAAATGTCTACTTATACTTCACCAATTTACGCGTACCTAGCTCGGGTTATGAAATTAACCCGTTTAAATACCTTTTGCTCTTTAACTTGCTAGTTTAAAGCAACGCAAGCCATAAATTAATTCCTGTGATCGCAAAACTCAACAAACGGTCATCAGTTATTGTTGCCAAATGGTTTTAACACACCATTTGACCCGTTTAGTCGAAATAACCTTTTATCTATGTGTGATGGTATTTTAATACCATCTCGCCCCTTAAACCTAATTAATGGTTTCTTACCATTTTCATTTATTCCAACTTGCGTTCCATCATGCCGGAACATCATAATTCCAATACCTAACATGTTTCATGACTAATACATACGAATAAATGTAATGTAATTACAAAGGGAGTGTAAGCTTCACTTACCTTGCATCCATGCCACGCTTTTCTTTCCATACTCGCTCCGTTTGACCCGCTTCATCCACAAGCTTCCACCTAGCTTGTTAAGCGCCAAACTATTATTCAATGTTCACAAGGTGGTTAGATTAACCATAATTTAATATGATCTTCCACCTTACACATTTCTATGCATTCATCCGAACACTTAATATAACCACATTTTACACACAACCAAGTAGACCGCGATTTCATTTAGGCATTTCATATCACTGAAAATGGGCTGTTTTTGGTGACTTGTTTAAGCTGTTTACAAGTCTTCAAAAATTATGATTTTTTTATGTGGCGTACCTCTCAGAGGGTTAGGCCTTGTGTTAAAATTTCAAGATCTAACTCTTTACAAAAAAATTGTAAAAATTCATTTACAAAGCTGCAATCAGATTCGTCACTTCTGACTGCAGCTTACGGAAAAATTCATTTAAAATTCCTCGTTTATCCGATTGACGAAATTCCAATTGGAAATTCTTTTAATCACTTAAACCTATCTACAGTAAAAATTCTAGGTCATAAATAAATTCCTAAATTGAGTTATGACATTCGTAATGGGCTGCAAATTCTGTCAGAAAACGCAGCTTGAACCTTCGATACGGAAAAATTCATAAAACGCTCAATTTTCGTCGAAAAAATGCGATCCCAGTGGGGTTTTAAAGATATTTCCTGGAATTACTTTTTAGACTCAAGAAACACATGTTTTTGTCAAGCTTTGTTCAGGTTACAGTCAATACAAGTCGGCTGTAAATTCTGATCAGGAGCTGTTTGAATTCAGCTTTCAATTTAAGCATGTTCTTAACATCATAACACCGTTTTCAGCAATCAAAACCCTAAAAACATCTCATACATGAATTTAGCATCAACAAAAATCTGAATTTACTTGAGCTAAGCATGATTTCAATATATACTTGTCTAGGGTTTACTCCTAAACACTACAATGTTCCTATTTCATCCATATAACAAGCATGCATCAACAATTTTTGAATTCTCTAGGTTTGCTCAGAAATTTAACTAGAGATTTCTCATGAAATTTACATACCTCGTGACTCCTTTCTCAGTGGAGATCACTAATTCGTACTTGGATTTCGATTTAGACTTGATTTGGACCTTCAATTTGATCATTTTCTTGAATTTAGGGTTTGAGGAGAAACCCTGGTGTCGCCCCATGTGTTTAATCGAACCAGACACACACACTAGTGTGTGTTTGGTTTTAATTTTATTGTTTTAATTATATTTAATTTCAAACTTAACAACTTTGGTCCCCCATCTCTTATTTGTTTCATTTTTAACTAGATCACAACCTAATTGCTCTTGACATTATCCCCACTAATTAACTAGGTTAAATATTCCTAGTTAATTTAGTGGGTTCGGGGAATTTATGACTAGGTTTATTTTAAGTCCCGTTAACTTGGGGCTCTTACAAACTTAATTCCTTAAAACTTTGATTCGCTTATATTTAATATTAGGATTATTTATTTAAATCCTAATATTTACCGGGTTACTTTTACCCGTCTTTTTGTATTAACGGGGTTTGATTACCAAACCCGTTTTTGGGGTGTTACACAAAGCCTGCCCGAAAGACTGCTATGCACTCCCGGAAATAGACAAGAAAGTCGACTCTCTAGCATCCTTCCGCTGGAAGTGTTTTCTAGACTGTTATAAAGGCTACCATCAAGTACAGATGAAAGAGGAAGATGAAGACAAAACAGCCTTCCGTACAGATAAAGGTAGCTTTTGCTATACGAAAATGCCTTTTGGTCTCCGCAACGCAGGGGCTACTTACCAGCGCTTGATGGATAAAGTCTTCGGGGAAGACATTGGGAAAACAGTGGAAGTTTATATGGATGACCTCGTCATCATGAGCCAAGAAGAAGAGACCATGCTCGCGAACATTCAGCGCACGTTTGATTCTTTGCGCAATGTCAATTTAAAACTAAACCCAACGAAGTGCTCATTCGGAATGGAGTAGGGAAAATTTCTAGGGTTCATAGTGACCAGAGATGGTTTCAAGGTCAACCCGGAGAAAGTAGAGGCCATCCAACTAATGCCGTCACCAGCAAAAGTCAAAGAAATGCAACGACTCGCGGGTCGATTAGCAGCACTGAACAGATTCTTGGTAAATCATGCCGCGAAATCTTATCTGTTCATTAGCACGTTGCGCAATTGCGCCAAGAAGAGCCATTTTCAATGGACACCAGAAGCGGAGAAAGCTTTCAAACACATGAAGGAATGCCTGATCCAGTTACCAACTTTAACAGCGCCATGAAAAGAAGAACCGCTAATCTTATATCTGTCCGCAACGGAAGTAGCAGTTGGCGCGGTGTTAATGGTAGAAAGGGATGGCGTTCAAACTCCGATATACTACATTAGTAAGATGCTAACTGGCCCAGAGACACGCTACTCTATGATTGAAAAACTAGTCCTCGCACTAATACACGCGTCACAAAGACTACACCGGTATTTCTCTGGCCATGTTATTAAAGTGCTCACTAATTATCATCTAGGTCAAATTCTGTCTAAACCTGATGTCGCGGGGCGTTTGGCCAAATGGGCCATCGAGCTAGGAGGATACAATATCCTGTACAAACCCCGACCAGCAATCAAAGGAAAAGTATTAGCGGACTTCGCTACCGAAGTTCCCGTTGACAAAATACAAGAATGCGACGCAATCCAAAACCCTATTCCAGTCTTCGACGATAGGGTTTGGATGTTGCACACGGACGAAGCTTCTAATGATGACTAACAGGCGCAGGCCTTCGACTGGTTAGCCCAGACAATCACGAGCTCACATACGCAATACGCCTAGATTTCAAAAGCACAAACAACGAGGCAGAATACGAAGCATTTCTTGCGGGACTCCGTTTGGCACTTAAAATGGGAACAAAGAACCTCGAAGCACACGTCGATTCCAAGCTAGTGGCGGAACAAGTCAATGGTCATTACGACGCTAAGGGTGAAGCTATGGCTTTATATTTGGAACAAGCACGAATGCTTATCAGCCAATTCCAAACGTTCAAGATAAACCAAATAAATAGAAGCGAAAATAAACATGCGGACGCACTGAGCAAATTGGCCGCCACCAGTTTCAAACATCTAGCAAAAGAAGTCCGCATTGAGGTATTATCTAACCTATCCGTTACTTTAAGGCAAGTGAACATCATCGAGGTCGGCAATCCATCCTGGATGTCCCCGATCATCATGTACTTACAGCATGGCAAACTTCCAGAAGGAAAAGCGGAAGCTAGGAAAATCCAAAACAAAGCGCTGAACTACGAAATGGCGGACGGTATCTTATACCGAAAATCATTCATGGGTCCACTCTTACGCTGTGTCGATAAAACGGATGCGCAATATTTAGTCAGAGAAATCCACGAAGCATTATGTGGGATTCACGCCGGACCACGCATGGTAGTGGCAAAGATAATGAATGCAGGCTATTATTGGCCAGGGATGCATGTGGACGCAATGGAACTATTGCGCAAATGCGCAGCATGTCAGCGCCACGCGCAAAAAACCCTCCGTCCAAAAAATCCCCTAGTTCCGCTCACCTCGGCCTGGCCTTTTCAACAATGGGGTATCGACCTCGTCGGTCCTTTCCCCGACGCGCCAGGCATAGTTAAATTCATCGTAGTGGCAGTTGACTACTTCACTAAGTGGGTGGAAGCTAAGGCATTAGCATCAACCATAGCAATGGTAATCCGCAAGTTCATATGGGAACATATTATCTGTCGATTCGGGTTGCCATTACGCATCATTTCCGATAACGGCACAAACTTTTCCTCGGAAGACCTCCAGAAGTGGTTTAAAGAAATGAAAATCGAGCACAGCTTTGCCTCTATGGCGCATCCACAAGCAAACGGGCAGGTTGAAAGCGTAAATAAATAAATAGTTGATGGCATCAAGGCAAGATTAGGCACTGCGCGTAGAGGATGGGTAGATGAGCTCCCTAGCATCTTATGGGCCCAATGTACCATTCCAAAAACCAGTACATGGGAAACTTCGTTTAGCCTCGTATATGGTTCGGAAGCAGTAATACCAGCAGAAATTGGCCTCCCATCACCGTGCATGATCGCCATGGAAAAACAAGATAATGAAAAAGAACGAAGAATGGATCTGGACCTTCTCGAGGAAAGGCGCGAGAACGTAGCCATTGCAGAAGCAAGGTATAAATCCAAATTAAAAAAATACTACAACGCATGCGTACGCGTGTGCACCTTCGTTCCAGGAGATTTCATCCTGCGTGACAATGAAGCGTCTAACGTGGAAAAGCCAGGCAAATTAGCACCTAAATGGGAAGGGCCGTACATCATCCACAAAGTCCAGGGCAAAGGGGCATACACCTTAAAGAGGCTCGACGGAACAGACGTTCCCCGCACCTGGAACGCGCAGCAGCTGCGCAGGTGCTACGTGTGACCAAGCCAAGCCATTCGCCACAGAAGGCCAGACTTATACAGGCAATGTATTTATTCTAATTATTCACTTTGTATCCATCGGCCCCGCGCCTTATTAATACAAAGATTATCCTTACATATTTTACTGTTTATTACAAATTGCATGTAATTCCTTTTGGTACACGCGAAAACAATATGGTGAAACATTGTAAGCCTCATGAACGGTCTAACGGGCACAAGTCCCGCGCACAGTCCAGACCTACGTTCACACACGAGCTCAATACCATTCTTATTCGCTTTACCTAAACAAAGTAATTATACACATGCAACATATTGTAATTCAAACACAACTTATATCACTAGCGCACCACGCGCAATAACAAAAAACATATATGCATAACAGTGCATCAAAAAGTTACTTGTGCAACAAAGCACATTAACAAAATTTACAAAACACGGCAGTGTATCAAAACATAAGTTACAAATTAAACAGACTAAACACATCCAACACACCCAACGAAGTGTACAGTAAAAAGGAGGAGGGTCAACAATCCAAGGATTTACACCCTCCCCCATCACTCACAGTAGGAGCAACCACGTGCACACCGGTTGGAATCTCGGCTGGAAGGGATGAGCAGGAACCACGGCGACGCCGCCGGTACACAATCGAGCAACCGCCTCTCCAGTCAGCCGGAAATGCTCGGGTTACGGCATATGCCGACAGCTTGGTGATCCCCTCATTATTATCATCTGTAGAGTGAGAGAGGGCAAGATTCCTTGAAGACTCAGGAAGAAATACTTCACGAACACCTCCATTTCCGGCAACAGCTCCAGTCGACAAACCGGAAAGAAGTAGCAGAGCATCAGCAGCGTCAAAAACCTTTAGAATTTCAGAGATTCTCCGGCATCGAAAACGTCGCCTAGTCTTCATTTTCCCCAAATTTGGAAAATATCTACACACTCATATATAAGCCGGAAAGACTAACGTCAGCTTTG
The DNA here is from genome assembly GCA_030545235.1 of Helianthus tuberosus. Classification (NCBI taxonomy): domain Eukaryota; kingdom Viridiplantae; phylum Streptophyta; class Magnoliopsida; order Asterales; family Asteraceae; genus Helianthus; species Helianthus tuberosus. The sequence continues at coordinate 145,867,277 of CM060414.1, read as the reverse complement.
AAAAGGGGGACTTGTGATGATTAAGTGTCAAATAACTCCCCTTAGAAACGGCGCTGCCACTGTAATCGTCATATCACATTAAATGATCTCTGACAGGCCCGCACATATTCCCAAGGCTACAGTTCAGTTAGAAGCGAAGAGGCAATACAAAATACATTTTTACAATGACGTAAACAACAGTCAGCCCATGATTAAAAAAGCTCCTCGCTCAAGTGAACACTTCAGAGTAAAGAAATAATACAAATATTTTCTCCACAAAAGATTTCCATTTTTCCCAAAGTCAGGATTTCCAAAATCAGAATCATGAGTAAGAGTATCTTCTACAAAAAGATTCTCTACTTCCGCGCCAAAAACTCTCCAGCAAAAAAAGCACCTACCTCTCATAGTCCAGTGTTCAACTTATTTGCATAAAGAGCAAAACTGGACTAGAGGGACTTGAAGGGGTAAGGTCCCAAAAACCCTGCTTCGAGTACTTGGGACCATACCACAACCTCAACCTTCTAACCCTCTTTAGACCTTGCGCGGCCGCGCACTGGTCCTACAAAGAGAACTTAGAAGGAAAACAATGAGCAACACCTTCGCGCCAAAAGGAAACTAACAAATCCTTGCGCCGACCTCCATAGCAGAAAGGATGAAAATCCTAGCAAACACTTCCGCATAATTAATATCCAGACTTGGATATTATAGACTTCTCTGATACCATACAATAAGGAGCCACATAGGATTACAACTGTATTCTTCTAGAAGGCTCCATCGTGCACTATCAGTCGGTTATAACCGAATGGTCACGTGGCATCATCCCAGGCTCCCTTAAAGTCATGATGATGGCACGGAATTGAAGAGAGATCTTCACTTGCCCACTTTCCACGTGACAAAACCCCAACCGTTGATCAAAATAGCGATCTGTGTGCATACTCAAAACGTTAGCGATTAACGGAGGGAAAATAACCGCTTACGGAAAAAAGCACTTTCCGTCAACTTTTCACCAACAGGTTTTCCCGCCCAAACTTCGGCTATAAATAGAAGGATAATTCAGGTATAATTCTCAAGTTACATTCACTTCACTTTCACTTCTTCTTCTTCTTCATAAAACCCTGTACTTATTCTCACGCCGGAGGGTGGTCACGGAGAGAACCCCCATTCTCCCCGTGGCGAGTCTAACGGTGGTTGTTTTGCAGTCATTGCGAGAAGAAGAGGATCATTCACCCACGAATCAGACGAGGAGCTTTGACCCTTTTATGCAGAATCAAACCCCCTGGTTCAGTTGATTCCGGTCAATTAAACCAGTGTTTCTTCATTGGCGCCCACCGATTTCTCAGTTTTATTCATTTCTTCTCGTTCTAATTCATTTTCTCTTCATTCTCTGTTTTCGTATGACAGAGAATTCAACAATTCACCCGTCAAGTCCTCGATCTGGAATCAAAGGCACGAAAACCCAAGGTATCTAGATCGACAGAATCATGGGCAACAAAAATAGCAACAAAAGTCATCTGGAAGGAAACGGCCCCGTGGTACAAATGGGAGTTCGTAATCGTCCAGATCTACTCCTGGAGGAAACTCCAGAGTACTGGTTCACCAGGTTCCAGATCGCCATGAACCAAATTTTTGCACAAAATGTCAGATCTGAGTTATTAAACAACAGATCTGATATTCAAGAAGTAAGTAAGGGAAAATCTGACACTACAACATTGGACCCACAGTCGGCTTGTCAGTGGGACATCCAATTCAGTAGTCAAGGAGTTATGGTATGAAAATAAGAAGATACCAATCACCAGGAAGCTAAACCAAGGTAGATAAATATGGTACAAGGAGGTCCCTCACGAAGGTCGAACAAACGAAGCCATAATCAGCATTGGCGAGAGTAACAAGTTGTATTCCCTGTCGTCCCCAGGGGTCCTCAGGAAGAACGTCCAGTAATTATCACCGGTATCTTCGGCCATTACAGAACTGATTATATGTTCATAGATCCAGGAAGTTCGATAGATATAATCTATGAACAATGTTTCAAGCAACTTCACCTAGAAGATAAAGCACGCTTAAAACCAGTTGATTTCCCTCTCACTGGTTTCTACATCGAAGCTGTCTTTCCGTTGGGTCAAATCGCTTTTCCTGTGACTCTCTCAGATGGCGAACACTCGCGCACTGTCACAGTAAATTTCATGGTTATGCCAGCAACTTCACGTCATGACGTACTACTGGGGAGACGCTCTCAGAGATAATTCAGCATGATTACCTCTATACCACACGCCGCTTGCGGTTTTTCGACAGAAACTCATTTTGTATTCCAGCAAGGAAGTTATGTATGTGGATGATGAACCACCAGCAAAGGTTGCCGAACCTTCAACATCAAAAGAACCAGAAAAATGGGTTCTCAACGAAGAGCATCCAGAACAAACCATCTTGTTAGGGCACGCCATCACCTCGGCAATCCGGACAAAACTAAAGGAACTACTCTCCAACAACATGGACATTTTCTCTTGGTCCCCGGCGGACATGACTGGAGTACCACCAGACATAGCGCAACACTGTTTAAACGTCCGACCTTCAGCGGAACCCGTCGCACAAGGAAGGCGCAGTCTCAGCGCAGAAAAAGCAGAAGCGATGAACGAGCAAGTAACAGAATTGCTTAATGCGGGGATCCTGCGCGAGGTACAGTACCAAACCTGGGTAGCCAACCCAGTAATGGTACAAAAACATAATGGCGGGTGGCGCATGTGTGTCTACTTCAACGACCTCATCAAAGCCTGCCCGAAAGACTGCTATGCACTCCCGGAAATAAACAAGAAAGTCGACTCTCTAGCATGCTTCCGTTGGAAGTGTTTTTTAGATTGTTATAAAGGCTACCATTAAGTACATATGAAAGAGGAAGATGAAGACAAAACAGCCTTTCGTACAGATAAAGGTATCTTTTGCTATACGAAAATGCCTTTTGGTCTCCGCAATGCAGGGGCTACTTACCAGCGCTTGATGGATAAAGTCTTCGGGGAAGACATTGGGAAAACAGTGGAAGTTTATATGGATGACCTCGTCATCATGAGCCAAGAAGAAGAGACCATGCTCGCAAACATTCAGCGCACGTTTGATTCTTTGCGCATCATCAATTTAAAACTAAACCCAACGAAGTGCTCCTTCAGAATGGAGGAGGGCAAATTTCTAGGGTTCATAGTGACCAGAGACGGTTTCAAGGTCAACCCAGAGAAAGTAGAGGCCATCCAACTAATTCCATCACCAGCAACAGTTAAAGAAATACAACGACTCACGGGTCGATTAGCAGCACTGAACAAATTCTTGGCAAATCATGCCGCGAAATATTATCCGTTCATTAGCACGTTGCGCAATTGCGCCAAGAAGAGCCATTTTCAATGGACACCAGAAGCGGAGAAAGCTTTCAAACAAATGATGGAATGCCTGATCCAGTTACCAACTTTAACAGCGCCACGAAAGGAAGAACCGCTAATCTTATATCTGTCCGCAGCGGAAGTAGCGGTTGGCGCGGTGTTAATGGTAGAAAGGGATGGCATTCAAACTCCGATATACTACTTTAGTAAGATGCTAACTGGCCCAGAGACACGCTACTCTATGATAGAGAAACTAGTCCTCGCACTAATACACGCGTCACGAAGACTACGCCGATATTTCTCTGGCCATGTTATTAAAGTGCTCACTAATTATCATCTAGGTCATGTTCTGTCTAAACCTAATGTCGCGGGGCGTTTGGCCAAATGGGCCATCGAGCTAGGAGGATACAATATCCTGTACAAACCCCGACCAGCAATCAATGGACAAGTATTAGCGGACTTCGCTACCGAAGTTCCCGTTGACAAAAATACAAGAATGCGAGGCAATCCAAAACCCTATTCCAGTCTTCGATGATAGGGTTTGGACGTTGCACACGGACGGAGCTTCTAATGATGACGGTGCATGTCACACCCTGATATTTCCATGTATTACCGGTGGGCCCGGTGGGGAGTATCGTGAGGTAAGATTGATATCGTCATAGTCAAACAAACACAGAATAGCACAGCGGAAGTCTTGGAATATAAAATATTATTACAAACTCAAATGTCTGAAAATATCAAAGTATTTATTATAGACGAGCCTGTAATATCAAATCCACAGGTGGATCTTTACAGAATGTATAAAATGAAGTTTAGTAGACTTTAAGGCATCTTTAAGGATTTGCAAGACCCTTTATTTCGACACCGAGCAGCTCCCAGCCTATTATGTGTAGTACCTGTCACTTAGTCTTTTGAAAATACGTCAGTTTTCACTAGTAAATACAATTAACCGACTCTTTTGAAAAGAGTTTATGAAAATTGATTTAAGCGCACAAGGCACAAACCTTTTATAACTTGGGACAATCTTTAATAAAATCTTGTATACAGTTTTACATGTTTGTCATACATATGGGCTCGGTATAGAAGCCGAAACATGATTAATCGACACACCACTTATAAAACCCACAGAGGAGTTATCCCCAACATGTGGGTATTTAGCATTTGCATCTGTTAGGTGTATGCCTACTCCCCGTGCGTAGGTCGTTGCCATTTTCAAATGAAATGAGCCGAGGATATCCAGGACACGGTCATATTAATCCCCAATGTTTATGTTATCAAACAATACAGATTAAAATGGGTTATGCAATTTATTAATCACAATCTGATTAAATGATTCCATACCCGACCAAGCGGTATTATTATTATACCGTATCCCAAGCCCGTATAAGGGAAAATAAGTTAAAAGTATTTACCTGAGCTAATACTTGATTCACAGCAAAATAACTCAGTCGTATCCAATCTATCTAAATGCAGGTAGCTTTTACCGGGTGGCTCTAGTCCGGAGTGATGGTAATATATAACCAATTTAGAATGCTAACGGTCTTATTTAAGTCGTAGACTTAGACCGGTTAGCTTAAAGTATCTAAAGCAATACGATACGCTAGATTAAGCGATGACCGGAATAGAATGTTATTTAGACCCAACAAATATGAAGACTTGTATAATATGGGTAAACTATGTACATTCTGGATTTTGAAGCAAAAACGATAAGGTTAAACCCGTTTCGGCAAACTTACGTAAACTAGTTACATAAACCGATCCGAAGGCGTAAATGCATAACGGGCAACCAAATGAACCATATACAAGTCCCTTATGTTATTATGCTTAAAATATGTTAATACATCAGTAGGATGTTAACATATATGCCCAAAAAGTATTTAATACCAAATTAAGTCCCGCAAGGGCATTTTGGTCATTTTAATATTTATAAAAGAGGTTTTTAAAATAAACTAATATTCTGGTCTAAAACATTCAGTAAAAATATTTATTTTATGATGTTAAAACAGTAGGATATCATTCATATGTGTAATTTGCCATTTATGGCCAAACTATGCCCCGAAAGGGTATTTTGGTCATTTCACATATGATTTTGAGCACATATTTGGAAATCTGAGTTCATGACTTATACCTACTATAAAAATATAAAAATTTATTTAAAAATTCAGTAGGTAACAAGTCTTAGGTGCTAATTATGGTTTTAAACCATACTATGCACCTAATTAGCGTAAAAGTCGCTAATTGACGATATTTAAGATGTTTATGTGATTCTGAGATTTTGAACAGCCTTGAATGTTTAAAATATTTTATTTTTCATATCAAATCAGTAGGAAAAGGTTTGGCATGCTAATCACATGTAAATCTCATTTTATTAGTCAAAAGGGCATTATCGTCAATTAAGGAATTTATACAAGAACTCTATGTTATGGTCATTAAAAAATCTGACCCAACATTCCAAAAATTCCTAAAAATGATATCATAACAGTAAATAATGAGTTTTGGGTCAAAATCTATGTTTAAACATATATTATGCACGAAAGCGTAATTTAAATAATAAAAAAAATTCAATTTTACGATATCGTGCATAACACCGTTTTGAGACCAGAGAATCATGTCAAATTAATTTAGACATGCTTACATATCAGTACTTAACCTATTAGTATGCTCACATATGCAAAAATCTCATTTTCAAAAGGGCAAAATGGGCATTTATAAGCATAACAACGGAAACTAGCATATAATTCAGGATATTAATGACCAGGTAATATAACCTTAGAGGGTTATACTACAACATAATATGGTCCTAATGGAAGCTTAAAACATAAAGAATTTAAGCTTAATCGGGTCAGAACTGAAAGTCAAAGCAAAAGTCAAGCTTTTGCGACTTTCGGTTGCGAACCGACCCTAAACTCAGAATTGTAGGGTTGAACATGCTTAGACATGTTCTAATAATATTTACCAAATTATTTAAGTGATAAAATGTGATTTATATCCTCTACATTATCAGTTTATGCTTTTATTTAAAAAACTTGACTAGTTTGACTTTTTAATTAACTAGTTTGACCCGACAATTAACTAATCAAACGAGATAATTAGGAGGTGCCCTTTTAAGGGATTAACACCTACCTAATTATGGTCACATAGCCATATTCACCTCGAACAATGGCTGGACCATTTGAGTTTAAACCGAGAGTCAAAGCTATTTTGCGTAACTTTGACTTTTCGGTTTTTAATTAACAAAACTGAACTAAAGAGGGGGCTAAGACACTTATAAAGGGTCCTAGCAATCTTTTCTACTAAAATGAGTTTCCTTTTTGGTTAGGAACCTCCAGAATTTGAGAGAAGGAAGATAGAAATGAATTGGTGCAATTTGAAATGGATGAACTTATGGCCTTTATATAGTTTTTGTGAAGTGCTTGGATCATGACAAGTGTGTTGTGTAGCTTCCAAGGAATTATCTTGGCCTTACAAGTGTTTGGTTGAGGTTAAAAGCCTTGCAAAGGTGTTAACTTGGTGCCCACAACAAAGGAAATAGCATGGAAGCCCCCAAGAAATAAGCTGGTTGCTGAAAAACAACCTGCTGTCGAAATGCTGAGGTCGCGTGCCGCGACAGAAGGGCCTTCAGGCCGTCGCGTTACACGAGCGCACATGCTGATGTTTTAGAATTGACAGGTTTAGTCCCTGCACACACTATAACTTGTTTTCGACGTGTTTAACCCCCGTTAAGCCATTTTTAAGGCTCTACAAGGATGTCAAAGTGTAGGGGACTTGAAATATGTTTGGAAATTTCACGGATGTCGGTTCGTTAAAAGGTCACTATATGGTGTAGTTTCGCTAGTTGACGTTTTTAACCCCTCTAACTCGCAAACTTGCGCGTAACTTCACTTATTGGCATAAAAGCATTGAATGGCCAATATTAGGCATTCCTAAGAATATAGTCAAACATTATGAAGTTATCGATTTGTTAAAAGATCACTCAGAGGTAAGAATTAACATGTTGACACTTTTAACCGTTCGACGCGCAAACTTTCACATAATTACGCAAACGGCTCCTCTCGTCCAACAAGTGGTTCATTTGAGAATACGGACACCATATAAGGTCACTCAGAGGCCTAGTTTAAGCATGTTGACACTTTCAGTCCTTCTATATTCAAAATTTTCGATTTTTGACGAAATTAGTCCTTCACAGTCAACGTTTGACTTTATTAGGGTTTATTACACGTGTCAACACATCGTTGGACACGATTTTTCGAGGTGGTACATCCTCACCCCCTTAAAAGAAATCTCAACCCCAAGATTTGCTCAACAAGATGGAAGTACTGTCTATCGTATAATGGACTTAACTTCCACAGTATATTAGGGGCCTCTACGGGCATCCCAATTGACCTATACAATAGGTACATGATTTCTTCGGTGCTTTTTAACCTGTCGATCCTTGATCGATATAGATTTTTCAATAAACCTTAGGCTTTCATCAATCTGTACATCTTTATGAGACATTGCTAGTAATTCAACAACTAGACATCTCTTTAAGTTTCAGATGTGGAACACATTGAGAATTCCACTAAGCTCCTTAGGCAAGTTTGCTTATATGCTATACTGCCGGCACATTCGATGATCTTGAATGGTCCTAAATATCCAGGGCTTGACTCGCCCTTTATACTAAAAGGTATCACCCCTACCATGTTGGTAATTTCAATAGAGTTTTGTCCCTTACGTGGAACTTTAAGAGATTTGTGTGGGGAGGGGGTTAACTTTGTTAACTTTGTTTGTCCTCACTAGTTGAAAAAAAAAAATTCAGAAAATCAGAAAAATCTTTTAAAAATACCTGTATTTTGTATATATTTTAGTAAATAAACCGGTTGGTTGTGTTTTAGAAAGCTTCGGACTTGATAAAAACTCGACAAGCAAAATATTTTTGAAAAAGGAAACCGGAAAGCGTGACGAGCTTGAAGTTTGTGGAAAAACCTTTGTCGGTTGAAGATCGACAGGTAAAGAAGCTTCGAAGGAAGCATGTACCTATTGTAAAGGTCAAATGGGATGCCCGTAGAGGTCCCGAATACACGTGGGAGGTTGAATCCACGATGAAAGAAAAGTACCCTTACTTATTTCAGTAAATCTCGGGTCGAGATTTATTTTAAGGGGGTGAGGATGTAACACCTCGAAAATTCACGTCCTATAATGTGTAGACACGTGTCATATGTTTAAACGTGTGAAAGAATATTATGAAAGGACTAAAGTTGACAAACATGGAAAGTATGTGAATATACGTATTCTAAGTGTCAACAGTGAATAAATATATTGTACATTAACCCTACATGATGTTTATAACGTCAAACGAATAAATCAGGGATCATGCGAAGCTAAAAGTGAGAGATTACAAACTACAGGGGTTAAATGTGTCAACATGTTTAAATTTTACCTCTGAGTGACCTTTTGACAAACCCGAAGCTTTGTAACTGTTAATTATGCTCACTAGAATACACGATTTAAATTTCGTAAAGTTTCGTTATCGTATGAGAAAGTTATGATCAAATTCGTGTGTGAAGGGTTAAAGCGTAAACGTTGAAAGTTAGGACTTTTCGGGTAACAATAAAGTTAACCGGGGACTTAGCAAAGTGGGTATATGTTTTAAAGCCCTTATAGATCAATTATGAGGGTTCATAATGCAAGAAACAAGTGTCTAAACGAAGTTTGAAGAGCCAAGGATCAAATAGCAAAAATAAAAAAATGCAGATTTTCTACAGAAGACCGTCGCGCCACGCGAGGGACTCCCAGCCCCGAAAACCTTGGGCTGTTGTCTGCCATGGCCTTTATGCGCGACTTTAACCGATTTTTCACATCTTGTGCGACCCCTAGGCACCCCCTAAACACTTACGGACATGTGTTAATCAGTTGTGGTGGGTTGTAGACTCATGTGTCAAAGATTTGTGGTGATTAATTCACTATAAAAGGCCATGATATGCAACCATTGTTCTTCACACCTTCCTCTTGCAATCTGATCATTTCTGGAGCTCCAAGACACTCTCAAGTGATCACTAATCAAGCTTAGGACTTTTGTAAGTTTGCTTAACCTTCTTTAGTTGAGTTTAGCTTAGTTATTTAGCTAAAAGTCAAACCGTCGTAATTACGGTTTGACTTCGAGATTAATTAATAATGGCTCAGTCAAATCTCGAATTAAAAGTAGTTATAAGTTGGTAATTATGTGGGTAATAAACCCTCAAAAGGGTTCCCCCTGATTCCCACTCTAACTAGGTCTAATGTCGGGTCAAACGTGTTACTAAAAAGTCAACAGAATGTTTAAATTGCAATTTATGCATGATTAGCAATGTAGAGCACATACAACCTGTTTGATCATTAATATAACTTGGTAATTAGTGTAAGAACATGTCTAAACATGTTCAACCCGACAATTTCCTGTTTAGACCCGGTTCGGAACCGAAAGTCGCATAGTTTGACTTATACTTTGACTTTCAGTTCTGACCCGTTATGGTATGTTTTAGAAATACCTTAGAGCTTTATTTGGACCAGGTTACATGCTAGTATAACCCTCTGTGATTATACACCTCGGATCATTAGTTACCCACTTAATATGCATGATCCCGTTAATTGCTCATATGTGACCATTATGCCCTTATTACCTTAAAACGTGATTCTTGGAAATGTAAAAGAGTAGAAACCTTAATTACTGATATATAAACTTGCATACAAAGTTTGACATCAGTTTGAGGTGTAGGTTAAGAGTTATGCTCGTTAGCGTAAAATTAAAGCTTTATGTTAATTAAAAGGCGTATTTAGCGTATAGCCTACTTAAACATACTTTTTGATATCAAATCTTTTACCCACTGATGTAATATATTATTTTGGGATTTTTAAAGATTTTTAATTAATTTTAGGCTGAGCATAACTTATAGTCGTAGGCTTAATCCGGTAATTGTCGGTTTTGCCCTTACGGGCTATAAAATGAGTTTTACATATCTAAACGACTCCAAACCTTTTGCTACTGATCACATATGATAAATAAATTATTTTAAGCCTTCTGGAATAATAAAAATATCAGCTTTATGTATCAAACCCGGAAATGGCTTTTAATCGCCTTTTTAAGCGTTTTTAACGCATAGTATGTGCTATAACCATATTAAACATACAAGGGTTGATACCTACTGATATTTGAGGCAAATTATAGTATTTTAACAGTAAGCAAAGGTTGTTAAACTGAGACTTCAGTTTTGAGCTTTTCGGCTTATGTGAAATTACCAAAATACCCCTACGGGGCATAGTTTTGTTAAAATTGATAAATTTCACATATATGCTTTAACCTAGTGATATAACTTAGCAAATTGAGTATATTTTCTGATTACATCAGGCCTGTAACTCAGGTTAACATTTACACTCTTTTACAACCTTTAAAATGACCAAACTACCCTTACGGGGCATAGTTTGTGTTTAAATTCATTTCGGGCATAATAAATGATATCTTACTGATGTCACAACATATTTGGAGCATATTAACTTAGGAAACCTGTAAATGGCTCTCATTATTACCCGTTACGCTTATCACGCGTTCGGTTCAGTTTATGTAACAAGTTTACATAAATTAGCCGAAACGGGTCAAACCTTATCGGTTTTATCTCAAAATCCAGAATGTGCATAAAGGACCCATAATAAACTCCCAAATAAACTATTGTCCTTGTTTTCTGTAACAGTTCAATTAAAATGGCTAACTCAGACGAGATAAATAGTCATCCAGTGGAGAACATTGATAACTCCCGGATTAATTTAACGGGTGCGGAATTAAAAGCGTTGGTCGACGACGCAGTTACAAAGGCATTGGAAAGGCAGTACGAAGAGTATAGTGGGACTCGTAGTAGGACCCTATCTACACAGCCTTCAAAGCCACCGTCCAAGAAGGACGAACCGAAGAAAGATGATGATCGGCACTCCTCGAACCACCACAGTGCCCCATCTCAGCAGGTTGTACTAAACCAGGGACCCCGAGACAAGGGTTGCTCGTATAAATATTTTGTTTCCTGCAAACCCCGTGATTTTACTGGGGAGAAAGGAGCCATCGACTGTATGACATGGCTGGATGAGATGGACACAGTTGTGGATATCAGCGGATGCGCTGAAAGGGATATAGTCAAGTTTGTGTCGCAGTCTTTCAAGGGTGAAGCTTTAGCATGGTGGAGATCTCTTATTCAAGCCACCGGGAAGATCCCATTGTACAACATGTCGTGGGATCAATTTGTTGCCCTTATCAGGGAAAATTACTGCCCTCAGCATGAGGTGGAGAAGATAGAATCTGATTTTCTATCATTGGTGATGACAAACCTTGACTGTTAAGCTTACCTAACGAGCTTCAACACGATGTCCCGGTTGGTTCCATATCTGGTAACCCCGGAGCCAAAAAGAATAGCTCGTTTTATCGGTGGTTTAGCCCCGGAAATCAAGGCAAGCGTGAAGGCTTCTCGGCCAGCTACTTTTAGATCAGTAGCTGACATATCCTTGTCCCTCACTTTGGATGCGGTCAGACAAAGATCGCTGAGGAATAAGGAGGCTGAGAAGAGAAAACGTGAAGATGATGGTTCACGGAGATCGAACAAGAAACACCGTGGGAACGGTGACAACAAGAAAGGATCGTAGTCAAGGAAGGATGGGCATCACTCTGGTGAGAAGCCCAAATGCAAAATTTGCAAGAAACAGCACTACGGAAAGTGTAGACTCGAGTCGAACTCACAGACTCAGTCAAAAACCTATGCATGTGGAATATGCAAGTCCACGGGTCACAAAACCCTGGATTGCAAGAAGATGAAAGACGCAACGTGCTACCGTTGCAATGAAAAGGTCCACATTAAAACCAACTGCCCTAAATACACCAAGAAGCCTGAAGAGGCCAAGAAGACTAATGCTAGAGTCTTAAGAATGGACGCAAAGGAAGCGATTCTAGACGACAACGTTATTACAGGTACTTTCCTTGTAAATGATGTCTATGCAAGGGTACTATTTGATTCAGGCGCTGATAAGTCGTTTGTAGATCATAAATTTTGCAAATTGCTGAAATTACCTGTCAAAACCTTAAGTGTAAACTATGAGGTGGAATTAGCAGATGGCACCATAGAAACCGTCTCAACTGTGTTAGAGGGATGTGTTATGTCCATTAAGAACCATTCTTTTCCTCTGTCTCTACTTCCATTTAAATTAGCCAGTTTTGACATAGTCTTGGGCATGGACTGGTTATCTCATAACCAGGCCCAAATTGTCTGCAACAGAAAGCAAGTGGCGATTAAGACTCCGTCTGGTGAATCACTTACCATTCGGGGAGATACCCAGTATGGATTGCCTGAGCAAGTGACTATGCTCAAGGCTTCCAAGTGTTTAAAGAAGGGTTGTGTCATCTACATGGCACAGGTGATTATTGATGAGCCTAAACCAAAGATAGAAGACATCCCTGTCATTTCTGAATACCCAGAAGTTTTTCCGGAAGAACTACCTGGTTTGCCACCAGATAGGCAAGTGGAATTTAGGATTGATATCATCCATGGAGCAGCACCAGTCGCTAGAGCACCTTATAGGTTGGCGCCCACAGAAATGAAGGAATTGAGGACACAACTGGACGAACTGCTAGCTAAAGGTTTCATTAAACCTAGTTCGTCTCCATGGGGAGCGCCAGTCCTATTTGTGAAGAAGAAGGATGGATCGATGCGTCTGTGCATCGATTATCGTGAACTTAATAAAGTCACGATAAAGAATAGGTATCCTCTGCCCAGAATCGACGATTTGTTTGATCAATTGCAAGGAGCAAGTTATTTCTCGAAGATTGATTTGAGGTCAGGCTACCATCAGCTGAAGGTCAGAGATGAAGACGTACACAAAACTGTATTTAGGACTCGTTATGGTCATTACGAGTTCCTAGTGATGCCTTTTGGGCTCACTAATGCACCGGCCGCGTTCATGGATCTCATGAATCGCGTTTGCATGCCGTACTTAGATAAATTCGTCATTGTTTTCATCGAAGACATTCTCATTTATTCTAAGAATCAAGCTGACCATGAGAAACACCTTCGTTGTATTCTCAAACTTCTACATCAGGAGAAGCTCGAAGCCAAATTCTCTAAGTGTGAATTTTGGCTACGAGAAGTCCAATTTCTTGGACATGTGGTCAGTGAGCGTGGTATCCAAGTGGATCCCGCTAAGGTTGAAGCAGTTATGAACTGGCAAGAGCCAAAGACGCCTACAGAGATTCGTAGCTTCCTGGGATTGGCAGGATATTACAGGCGTTTCATTGAAAACTTTTCAAGGATTGCTGCACCCCTAACTTCCTTGACTAAGAAGAAAGTAAAGTTTATTTGGGGCCCTAAGCAGCAAGAGTCCTTTGATATTCTGAAGCAAAAGTTGAGCAACGCCCCAGTTCTGACATTGCCAGATGGAATAGAAGAATTCGTGGTTTACTGCGATGCATCGCACACTGGCATGGGGTGTGTGCTTATGCAGAAAGGCAAGGTTATTGCCTATGCTTCAAGACAGTTAAAGGTGCATGAAAAGAATTACACCACTCACGACTTGGAGTTGGGTGCCGTTGTATTCGCACTAAAACTGTGGAGGCATTATCTATATGGGATCAAGTGTGTGATCTATTCTGATCACAAGAGCCTTCAACATCTGTTTAATCAGAAGGAATTAAACATGAGGCAACGCCGTTGGATGGAAACTTTAAATGATTATGATTGTGAAATCAGATACCATCCCGGCAAGGCGAATGTAGTCGCCGATGCCTTGAGTCGAAAGGAGAGGGTGAAACCCATCCGAATCAATGCCAAGCGCATGGAGATAAAGAATAATTTGATTGAAAGGTTGTTAGCTGCATAGAAGGAAGCTGTGTTGGAAGCTAACTATCCTAATGAAAAGTTAGGAGTAACTGAGGAGCAGTTAACTCTTAGCAAGGACGGAATTCTAAGATTAAATGGACGAATATGGGTTCCAATTTTTGGAGGACTTCGAGATGTCATCCTCCAGGAAGCCCATAGTTCCAAATACTCCGTTCATCCTGGAGCTGATAAGATGTACCAGGATCTAAAGGCAAATTATTGGTGGATAGGCTTGAAGAAGTCTGTGGCCACTCATGTAGCTAAATGCTTGACATGTGCGCAAGTCAAAGCCGAGCATCAGAAACCGTCAGGTTTGCTACAACAGCCTGAACTTCCTACTTGGAAGTGGGAAATGGTAACTATGGATTTTATTACCAAGTTACCCAAGACAAGGAAAGGAAATGATACAATATGGGTTATAGTTGACAGACTGACTAAGTCAGCACATTTCTTACCCATCAAGGAGACTTATAGCTCCGATATGTTAGCCCAGTTATACGTTGATAAGATTGTAGCTTTACATGGCATACCTGTGTCTATTATCTCTGACAGGGATACTAGATACACGTCCCATTTTTGGAAAAGCTTCCAACAATCTTTGGGCACACGTTTGAACTTTAGTACGGCTTACCATCCTCAGACAGACGGTCAGAGTGAGCGTACTATTCAAACATTGGAAGACATGCTACGTGCATGTGCGATTGATTTGGGTGGTAGTTGGGATAAGCACCTACCATTAGTCGAATTCTCCTACAACAATAGCTACCATACCAGCATTAAGGTTGCGCCTTTTGAGGCATTATACGGTAGAAAGTGTAGATCGCCTATTTGTTGGGCGGAAGTTGGAGATGTCCAATTATCAGGACCAGAGATAGTCTTTGAAACGACGGACAAGATTGTCCAGATTCGTGACCGTCTCAAAGCTGCCCGTGATAGGCAGAAGAGTTACGCAGATCCAAAGCGTAAAGCTTTTCACTTCGAAGTAGGTGACAAAGTATTACTAAAAGTATCACCCTGGAAGGGAGTGATGCAATTTGGTAAGAAAGGCAAGCTAAGCCCGAGATACATAGGACCTATCAAGGTTATCGAACGTGTCGGGTCAGTTGCCTATAAGTTAAACTTACCAGAAGAGCTCAGTGGAATTCACAATGTGTTCCACATTTGTAATCTGAAGAAGTGCTTCGCTGATGAATCACTGGTTATACCACATACAGATGTGCATATAGATGAGAGCTTGAAGTTTGTGGAAAAACCTTTGTCGGTTGAAGATCGACAGGTAAAGAAGCTTCTAAGGAAGCATGTACCTATTGTAAAGGTCAAATGGGATGCCCGTAGAGGTCCCGAATACACGTGGGAGGTTGAATCCATGATGAAAGAAAAGTACCCTTACTTATTTCAGTAAATCTCGGGTCGAGATTTATTTTAAGGGGGTGAGGATGTAACACCTCGAAAATTCACGTCCTATAATGTGTAGACACGTGTCATATGTTTAAACGTGTGAAAGAATATTATGAAAGGACTAAAGTTGACAAACATGGAAAGTATGTGAATATACGTATTCTAAGTGTCAACAGTGAATAAATATATTGTACATTAACCCTACATGCTGTTTTTAACGTCAAACGAATAAATCATGGATCATGCGAAGCTAAAAGTGAGAGATTACAAACTACCGGGGTTAAATGTGTCAACATGTTTAAATTTTACCTCTGAGTGACCTTTTGACAAACCCGAAGCTTTGTAACTGTTAATTATGCTCACTAGAATACACGATTTAAATTTTGTAAAGTTTCGTTATCGTATGAGAAAGTTATGATCAAATTCGTGTGCGAAGGGTTAAAGCGTAAACGTTGAAAGTTAGGACTTTTCGGGTAACAATAAAGTTAACCGGGGACTTAGCAAAGTGGGTATATGTTTTAAAGCCCTTATAGATCAATTATGAGGGTTCATAATGCAAGAAACAAGTGTCTAAACGAAGTTTGAAGAGCCAAGGATCAAATAGCAAAAATAAAAAAATGCAGATTTTCTGCAGAAGACCGTCGCGCCACGCGAGGGGCCCTCGCGCCACGCGAGGGACTCCCAGCTCCGAAAACCTTGGGCTGTTGTCTGCCATGGCCTTTATGCGTGACTTTAACCGATTTTTCACATCTTGTGCGACCCCTAGGCACCCCCTAAACACTTAGGGACATGTGTTAATCAGTTGTGGTGGGTTGTAGACTCATGTGTCAAAGATTTGTGGTGATTAATTCACTATAAAAGGCCATGATATGCAACCATTGTTCTTCACACCTTCCTCTTGCAATCTGATCATTTCTGGAGCTCCAAGAAACTCTCAAGTGATCACTAATCAAGCTTAGGACTTTTGTAAGTTTGCTTAACCTTCTTTAGTTGAGTTTAGCTTAGTTATTTAGCTAAAAGTCAAACCGTCGTAATTACGGTTTGACTTCGAGATTAATTAATAATGGCCCAATCAAATCTCGAATTAAAAGTAGTTATAAGTTGGTAATTATGTGGGTAATAAACCCACAAAAGGGTTCCCCCTGATTCCTACTCTAACTAGGTCTAATGTCGGGTCAAACGTGTAATTAAAAAGTCAACAAAATGTTTAAATTGCAATTTATGCATGATTAGCAATGTAGAGCACATACAACCTGTTTGATCATTAATATAACTTTGTAATTAGTGTAAGAACATGTCTAAACATGTTCAACCCGACAATTTCCTGTTTAGACCCGGTTCGGAACCGAAAGTCGCATAGTTTGACTTATACTTTGACTTTCAGTTCTGACCCGTTATGGTATGTTTTAGAAATACCTTAGAGCTTTATTTGGACCAGGTTACATGCTAGTATAACCCTCTGTGATTATACACCTCGGATCATTAGTTATACACTTAATATGCATGATCCCGTTAATTGCTCATATGTGACCATTATGCCCTTATTACCTTAAAACGTGATTCTTGGAAATGTAAAAGAGTAGAAACCTTAATTACTGATATATAAACTTGCATACAAAGTTTGACATCAGTTTGAGTTGTAGGTTAAGAGTTATGCTCGTTAGCGTAAAATTAAAGCTTTATGTTAATTAAACGGCGTATTTAGCGTATAGCCTACTTAAACATACTTTTTGATATCAAATATTTTACCCACTGATGTAATATATTATTTTGGGATTTTTAAAGATTTTTAATTAATTTTAGGCTGAGCATAACTTATAGTCGTAGGCTTAATCCGGTAATTGTCGGTTTTGCCCTTACGGGCTATAAAATGAGTTTTACATATCTAAACGACTCCAAACCTTTTGCTACTGATCACATATGATAAATAAATTATTTTAAGCCTTCTGGAATAATAAAAATATCAGCTTTATGTATCAAACCCGGAAATGGCTTTTAATCGCCTTTTTAAGCGTTTTTAACGCATAGTATGTGCTATAACCATATTAAACATACAAGGGTTGATACCTACTGATATTTGAGGCAAATTATAGTATTTTAACAGTAAGCAGAGGTTGTTAAACTCAGACTTCAGTTTTGAGCTTTTCGGCTTATGTGAAATTACCAAAATACCCCTACGGGGCATAGTTTGGTTAAAATTGATAAATTTCGCATATATGCTTTAACCTACTGATATAACTTAGAAAATTGAGTATATTTGCTGATTACATCAGGCCTGTAACTCAGGTTAACATTTACACTCTTTTACAACCTTTAAAATGACCAAACTACCCCTACGGGGCATAGTTTGTGTTTAAATTCATTTCGGGCATAATAAATGATATCTTACTGATGTCACAACATATTTGGAGCATATTAACTTAGGAAACATGTAAATGGTTCTCATTATTACCCGTTACGCTTATCACGCGTTCGGTTCGGTTTATGTAACAAGTTTACATAAATTAGCCGAAACGGGTCAAACCTTATCGGTTTTATCTCAAAATCCAGAATGTGCATGAAGGACCCATATTAAACAAGTCTCTGAACTTGTCGGGTCTAAATCACATTCTATCCGGTCTTCGCTTAATCGTGCGTACGAACCGTATCTTCGAAACTAACCGGTCTAAGCTTAAGCTGAACTAAAGACCCGTTAGGATTCTAATAGGTTATTATAAACCTTCGTTCCAGATTAGGAGAACCAGTAAAAGCTACTTGCAATTTGCTTATTGTGATTTATACATTGCTCAGGTAAATACTTTTAACTTATTTTCCCTATACGGGCTTGGGTTACGGTATATAGCATACCGCTTGATCGGGCATCAAATCTTCCATCGTTGGGTGGTTAATTGTATAATTTGATCGGCTCGTTTAAACAACCTTGTTACTTAAAGCCTTTGGGGGGTTAATGACCGTGTCCCGGATATCCCTGGCATCATTTTACGAAATGGCCACGACTTAAGCGCGGGGTGTAGGCGTACACCCGTTAGTGCACAAAAGAATATTGTGGTGTGTCTATTGATCTTTAACCCGGACAAGATCCGGGCTACTGAACGCACAAGGAACATGTAATTCGTTCACAAGATTATAATATTAAATAATTCTCCCAAGTTAAATAAAAATGTTTATGCCACGTGCATCCAAACAAATTTTCAATCATTTTCCAAAATGAGTCAGTTGATTGTATTTACCAGTGTAAACTGACGTATTTTCCAAAAAGATTAAATGCAGGTACTAAGCGTAATTGGCTGGGATTTCTCCTTAGCATCACTAGAAGTCTCGCAAGCTTAAGATGCCTGAAGTCTGTTGAACCATTAATACTATTTTTATTTGCGATCCATCTGTGGATAAACTTCCAAATATTGTGACATTTGATATTACAATATTAAATTCGGTTGTATTATATCTTTTAAATTTGCTTCCGCTGTGCATATTGATTACTGTGTTATTTGACTATTATGTTACCAACCACGTCACGATACTCCCCCACCGGGGATGTAACACCTTGAAAATTCACGTCCTATAATGTGTAGACACGTGTCATATGTTTAAACGTGTGAAAGAATATTATGAAAGGACTAAAATTGACAAACATGGAAAGTATGTGAATATACGTATTCTAAGTGTCAACAGTGAATAAATATATTGTACATTAACCCTACATGATGTTTATAACGTCAAACGAATAAATCATGGATCATGCGAAGCTAAAAGTGAGAGATTACAAACTACAGGGGTTAAATGTGTCAACATGTTTAAATTTTACCTCCGAGTGACCTTTTGACAAACCCGAAGCTTTGTAACTGTTAATTATGTTCACTAGAATACACGATTTAAATTTCGTAAAGTTTCGTTATCGTATGAGAAAGTTATGATTAAATTCGTGTGCGAAGGGTTAAAGCGTAAACGTTGAAAGTTAGGACTTTTCGGGTAACAATAAAGTTAACCGGGGACTTAGCAAAGTGGGTATATGTTTTAAAGCCCTTATAGATCAATTATGAGGGTTCATAATGCAAGAAACAAGTGTCTAAACGAAGTTTGAAGAGCCAAGGATCAAATAGCAAAAATAAAAAAATGCAGATTTTCTGCAGAAGACCGTCGCGACACGCGAGGGGCCCTCGCGCCACGCGAGGGACTCCCAGCTCCGAAAACCTTGGGCTGTTGTCTGCCATGGCCTTTATGCGCGACTTTAACCGATTATTCACATCTTGTGCGACCCCTAGGCACCCCCTAAACACTTAGGGACATGTGTTAATCAGTTGTGGTGGGTTGTAGACTCATGTGTCAAAGAATTGTGGTGATTAATTCACTATAAAAGGCCATGATATGCAACCATTGTTCTTCATACCTTCCTCTTGCAATCTGATCATTTCTGGAGCTCCAAGACACTCTCAAGTGATCACTAATCAAGCTTAGGACTTTTGTAAGTTTGCTTAACCTTCTTTAGTTGAGTTTAGCTTAGTTATTTAGCTAAAAGTCAAACCGTCGTAATTACGGTTTGACTTCGAGATTAATTAATAATGGCTCAGTCAAATCTCGAATTAAAAGTAGTTATAAGTTGGTAATTATGTGGGTAATAAACCCTCAAAAGGGTTCCCCCTGATTCCCACTCTAACTAGGTCTAATGTCGGGTCAAACGTGTAATTAAAAAGTCAACAGAATGTTTAAATTGCGATTTATGCATGATTAGCAATGTAGAGCACATACAACCTGTTTGATCATTAATATAACTTGGTAATTAGTGTAAGAACATGTCTAAACATGTTCAACCCGACAATTTCCTGTTTAGACCCGGTTCGGAACCGAAAGTCGCATAGTTTGACTTATACTTTGACTTTCAGTTCTGACCCGTTATGGTATGTTTTAGAAATACCTTAGAGCTTTATTTGGACCAGGTTACATGCTAGTATAACCCTCTGTGATTATACACATCGGATCATTAGTTATCCACTTAATATGCATGATCCCGTTAATTGCTCATATGTTGACCATTATGCCCTTATTACCTTAAAACGTGATTCTTGGAAATGTAAAAGAGTAGAAACCTTAATTACTGATATATAAACTTGCATACAAAATTTGACATCAGTTTGAGTGTAGGTTAAGAGTTATGCTCGTTAGCGTAAAATTAAAGCTTTTTGTTAATTAAACGGCGTATTTAGCGTATAGCCTACTTAAACATACTTTTTGATATCAAATCTTTTACCCACTGATGTAATATATTATTTTGGGATTTTTAAGATTTTTAATTAATTTTAGGCTGAGCATAACTTATAGTCGTAGGCTTAATCCGGTAATTGTCGGTTTTGCCCTTACGGGCTATAAAATGAGTTTTACATATCTAAACGACTCCAAACCTTTTGCTACTGATCACATATGATAAATAAATTATTTTAAGCCTTCTGGAATAATAAAAATATCAGCTTTATGTATCAAACCCGGAAATGGCTTTTAATCGCCTTTTTAAGCGTTTTTAACGCATAGTATGTGCTATAACCATATTAAACATACAAGGGTTGATACCTTCTGATATTTGAGGCAAATTATAGTATTTTAACAGTAAGCAAAGGTTGTTAAACTCAGACTTCAGTTTTGAGCTTTTCGGCTTATGTGAAATTACCAAAATACCCCTACGGGGCATAATTTGGTTAAAATTGATAAATTTCACATATATGCTTTAACCTACTGATATAACTTAGCAAATTGAGTATATTTGCTGATTACATCAGGCCTGTAACTCAGGTTAACATTTACACTCTTTTACAACCTTTAAAATGACCAAACTACCCCTACGGGGCATAGTTTGTGTTTAAATTCATTTCGGGCATAATAAATGATATCTTACTGATGTCACAACATATTTGGAGCATATTAACTTAGGAAACCTGTAAATGGCTCTCATTATTACCCGTTACGCTTATCACGCGTTCGGTTCGGTTTATGTAACAAGTTTACATAAATTAGCCGAAACGGGTCAAACCTTATCGGTTTTATCTCAAAATCCAGAATGTGCATGAAGGACCCATATTAAACAAGTCTCTGAACTTGTCGGGTCTAAATCACATTCTATCCGGTCTTCGCTTAATCGTGCGTACGAACCGTATCTTCGAAACTAACCGGTTTAAGCTTAAGCTTAACTAAAGACCCGTTAGGATTCTAATAGGTTATTATAAACCTTTGTTCCAGATTAGGAGAACCAGTAAAAGCTACTTGCAATTTTCTTATTGTGATTTATACATTGCTCAGGTAAATACTTTTAACTTATTTTCCCTATACGGGCTTGGGTTACGGTATATAGCATACCGCTTGATCGGGCATCAAATCTTCCATCGTTGGGTGGTTAATTGAATAATTTAATCGGCTCGTTTAAACAGTCCTGTTACTTAAAGCCTTTGGGGGGTTAATGACCGTGTCCCGGATATCCTTGGCATCATTTTACGAAATGGCCACGACTTAAGCGCGGGGTGTAGGCGTACACCCGTCAGTGCACAAAAGAATATTGTGGTGTGTCTATTGATCTTTAACCCGGACAAGATCCGGGCTACTGAACGCACAAGGAACATGTAATTCGTTCACAAGATTATAATATTAAATAATTCTCCCAAGTTAAATAAAAATGTTTATGCCACGTGCATCCAAACCAATTTTCAATCATTTTCCAAAATGAGTCAGTTGATTGTATTTACCAGTGTAAACTGACGTATTTTTCCCAAAAAGATTAAATACAGGTACTAAGCGTAATTGGCTGGGATTTCTCCTTAGCATCACTAGAAGTCTCGCAAGCTTAAGATGCCTGAAGTCTGTTGAACCATTAATACTATTTTTTATTTGCGATCCATCTGTGGATAAACTTCCAAATATTGTGACATTTGATATTACAATATTAAATTCGGTTGTATTATATCTTTTAAATTTGCTTCCGCTGTGCATATTGATTACTGTGTTGTTTGACTATTATGTTGCCAACCACGTCACGATACTCCCCCACCGGGCCCATCGGTGACACGTGGAAATCGGGGTGTGACAGGTTGGTATCAGAGCCAACACTGAGTGAATTAAACACTAGCCTTTTGTGTTTAATCTCAGTTACACAATTGCACATATCTAAACTTTCGAGTCTAGACAAATACCATAGGACGAATTCTACCTTGTCTAGTTTTTGTTTTGTCCTTTACTTTATATATATTCTTGTCGTTATCTCATATTGTATTGTATTGACAGGATTAAGAAAAATGCCGCCAAGATTCTTCAGGAGAAGAGGACGCGGAAAGGGGCCAATCACCGCCCCCAATGACAACGAGGCAGGACCCTCAAATGTGCGAGCTCCTTCAACCACAGAGAGTGACGACCCCCGGCAGAACTGGAGGAACCTCTTTGAACCGGCTAGACGGTCGGTCTCACACAGCTCCACACCTCCTGTCCATAACCCTTATGGGCCACAACCGGAGTACGAGCCCAACAACCCGCAACCTTCCTACATACCGTTGCAGCGATCTTTATCGCATAATTCTTTTGGTGACCCTACACCAGTTTTTAGGGGCCGGTTTAACCCGGCAAACTACATAGCAGAACCAGTGGGTTTTAACCCATTGGGGCCGGAGGATCATTTCTCGGGAGATCACGCGGACGATATGGACGAGGATACGGACCCCGTCGAACCTGCCAGTGGTACACCAAACCACCCGATAGAGATCTCTGACGGATCTTCTTTTCACGGATCACCCTATGTTGGTCCAGATAGCTTTCAAGCTATGTTTACCATGCACGAATGGTACTATACACCTCCTCACCATTCATCACCTCAGCAGCAGCATCCCTCTGTGGATTCAAGATTTGTGGCAGTCACGCCACCGCCTCCACCGCCGCCAGTTCAACCAGCACCTCCGCAACTGCCAAGGCGTAGGAGATCTGGGCCACGTATGTCTACACGGGGAGGAGACTTTCATTTCAACTCTCCTCGTCAATCCAGTGGCAGCCACTATCCGCCACATCAGGAGGACCCACAAATGGGTGGACCTTCTAACCCAGCTGTACCATAGCCACCGCCGATGGGTTTTGATAACCCAATTCTAGCATATACGGGTTCCATGGCGTATAACCCGTTTGAACCGCCGACTCACCACAATTATGGTTACGCAGAGGCCGACCCCTACACGGTAGCGGCGAACTACAACACCCAAGGACCCTATGGAGATCCATGGGGAGTAGGGTACCCAACACACGGGTACCAAATTCCTCCAAGACCTATTATCAGGCAACAATCGCAACCACCAAGGTTCTCCCCACCAGAGCGCGAAGAAATTCTGCAAAGGTTGGACCATGTAGAGCGAGAGTTTCACAGGGAACGAAGGGAGCGACAAACGTTCTTCCAAGGATTAACGAGCCTGATTAAAGGGAAGAGCAAGAAGGACCACTAAATCCTTCCATTTGTTGTTGAGCCCCTACGTGGGCCAATCTTGCTGTATAAGCCCCTGCGTGGGTATGCTTGTTTGTTTTGACCCCTGCGTGGGTCTATCTTTCTGTAAACCCCTACGAGGGTATATTATTTGTGTAAGTCCCTGCGTGGACTCTTATGTTATTTGTTTAAGCCCCTGCGTGGGTATGTATGTTATCAAGCCCCTGCGTGGGTATTTGTGTTATTAAGCCCCTGCGTGGGTAAGTACTTGTTTAAACCCCTGCGTGGGTAAGTTGTTTGTTGAAAAGTCCCATTTAGGGCAACATGTAATCTTTGATAATTAATGGAATGTTATGTTTATAAATTTCATCTTGCTATTATATGCATAAATATTATATATGAAATAAATAAATCAAAATCATTCCTTTTATTAATAATCTGCCTATTTAAATATTGAATAAGAATCTTAAGTGTGAAACCTAGCCTAAGTGTCATTAAAGACCTGGCCATGATGGTAAGACCTGTTTAAAAGATTCAAATCCCTGTTAACATCTGAAAACATGTTAACACTCCTGGCAGACGTGATTCATTTAAAATCACACCCGTCATTTTTATATAAGGATCTTTTCAAAGATTCCAAACCCAACTAAATGATCTCCGAATCATGGGTTAAATCATCAATTTAGATGATCATATTTTTACCATACGTGGTAATATAGTGCATTCGGGCCCTGCTCATTTCCATATGAGCCAAAAGACAGTGGTAGCGATGACTCCCTGTCAGATAAAGGTAATGAACTAGGTTCAAACCTTCATGCCTTGATTCTCTGAAATCGTGGCTTATATCATCCTATAAGATGATCATATTATAAACATCCCTTAGAAGGGAAGTGCCTACGGGCTATAATTAATGTCCTTGTGACTAGGCCTGTTGTGCCAATATACCTTAAAAGCCTTGATTCTCTGAAATCATAGCTTATAATTTAAATTGTCCATGTGACTAAGCCTTATGTGCTAATATATATTGTTATTGTTATAATTAGGACAAAATTTTAATTGAAATCCTAATTGAATACGATTAATAAATTAACCAAATATGGTCTCTGTTTACCATGGTTAATGAATTACCCTAAGGGGCGATTCCATAATAAACTCCCAAATAAACTATTGTCCTTGTTTTCTGTAACAGTTCAATTAAAATGGCTAACTCAGACGAGATAAATAGTCATCCAGTGGAGAACATTGATAACGCCCGGATTAATTTAACGGGTGTGGAATTAAAAGCGTTGGTCGACGACGCAGTTACAAAGGCATTGGAAAGGCAGTACGAAGAGTATAGTGGGACTCGTAGTAGGACCCTATCTACACAGCCTTCAAAGCCACCGTCCAAGAAGGACGAACCGAAGAAAGATGATGATCGGCACTCCTCGAACCACCACAGTGCCCCATCTCAGCAGGTTGTACTAAATCAGGGACCTCGAGACAAGGGTTACTCGTATAAATATTTTGTTTCCTGCAAACCCCGTGATTTTACGGGGGAGAAAGGAGCCATCGACTGTATGACATGGCTGGACGAGATGGACACAGTTGTGGATATCAGCGGATGCGCTGAGAGGGATATAGTCAAGTATGTGTCGCAGTCTTTTAAGGGTGAAGCTTTAGCATGGTGGAGATCTCTGATTCAAGCCACCGGGAAAATCCCATTGTACAACATGTTGTGGGATCAATTTGTTGCCCTCATCAGGGAAAATTTCTGCCCTCAGCATGAGGTGGAGAAGATAGAATCTGATTTTCTATCATTGGTGATGACAAACCTTGACTGTCAAGCTTACCTAACGAGGTTCAACACGATGTCCCGGTTGGTTCCATATCTGGTAACCCCGGAGCCAAAAAGAATAGCTCGTTTTATCGGTGGTTTAGCCCCGGAAATCAAGGCAAGCGTGAAGGCTTCTCGGCCAGCTACTTTTAGATCAGTAGCTGACATATCCTTGTCCCTCACTTTGGATGCGGTCAAACAAAGATCGCTGAGGAATAAGGAGGCTGAGAAGAGAAAACGTGAAGATGATGGTTCACGGAGATCGAACAAGAAACACCGTGGGAATGGTGACAACAAGAAAGGATCGGAGTCAAGGAAGGATGGGCATCACTCTGGTGAGAAGCCTAAATGCAAAATTTGCAAGAAACAGCACTACGGAAAGTGCAGACTCGAGTCGAACTCACAGACTCAGTCAAAAACCTATGCATGTGGAATATGCAAGTCCACGGGTCACAAAACCCTGGATTGCAAGAAGATGAAAGACGCAACGTGCTACCGTTGCAATGAAAAGGGCCACATTAAAACCAACTGCCCTAAATACACCAAGAAGCCTGAAGAGGCCAAGAAGACTAATGCTAAAGTCTTCAGAATGGACGCAAAGGAAGCAATTCTAGACGACAACGTTATTACAGGTACTTTCCTTGTAAATGATGTCTATGCAAGGGTACTATTTGATTCAGGCGCTGATAAGTCGTTTGTAGATCATAAATTTTGCAAATTGCTGAAATTACCTGTCAAAACCTTAAGTGTAAACTATGAGGTGGAATTAGCAGATGGCACCATAGAAACCGTCTCAACTGTGTTAGAGGGATGTGTTATGTCCATTAAGAACCATTCTTTTCCTCTGTCTCTACTTCCATTTAAATTAGCCGGTTTTGACATAGTCTTGGGCATGGACTGGTTATCTCATAACCAGGTCCAAATTGTCTGCAACAGAAAGCAAGTGGCGATTAAGACTCCGTCTGGTGAATCACTTACCATTCGGGGAGATACCCAGTATGGATTGCCTGAGCAAGTGACTATGCTCAAGGCTTCCAAGTGTTTAAAGAAGGGTTGTGTCATCTACATGGCACAGGTGACTATTGATGAGCCTAAACCAAAGATAGAAGACATCCCTGTCATTTCTGAATACCCAGAAGTTTTTCCGGAAGAACTACCTGGTTTGCCACCAGATAGGCAAGTGGAATTCAGGATTGATATCATCCCTGGAGCACCACCGGTCGCTAGAGCACCTTATAGGTTGGTGCCCACAGAAATGAAGGAATTGAGGACACAACTGGACGAACTGCTAGCTAAAGGTTTCATTAAACCTAGTTCGTCTCCATGGGGAGCGCCAGTCCTATTTGTGAAGAAGAAGGATGGATCGATGCGTCTGTGCATCGATTAAAGGTGCATGAAAAGAATTACACCACCCACGACTTGGAGTTGGGTGCCGTTGTATTCGCACTAAAACTGTGGAGGCATTATCTATATGGGATCAAGTGTGTGATCTATTCTGATCACAAGAGCCTTCAACATCTGTTTAATCAGAAGGAATTAAACATGAGGCAACGCCGTTGGATGGAAACTTTAAATGATTATGATTGTGAAATCAGATACCATCCCGGCAAGGAGAATGTAGTCGCCGATGCCTTGAGTCGAAAGGAGAGGGTGAAACCTATCCGAATCAATGCCAAGCGCATGGAGATAAAGAATAATTTGATTGAAAGGTTGTTAGCTGCACAGAAGGAAGCTGTGTTGGAAGCTAACTATCCTAATGAAGAGTTAGGAGTAACTGAGGAGCAGTTAACTCTTAGCAATGACGGAATTCTAAGATTAAATGGACGAATATGGGTTCCAATTTTTGGAGGACTTCGAGATGTCATCCTCCAGGAAGCCCATAGTTCCAAATACTCCGTTCATCCTGGAGCTGATAAGATGTACCAGGATCTAAAGGCAAATTATTGGTGGATAGGCTTGAAGAAGTCTGTAGCCACTCATGTAGCTAAATGCATGACATGTGCGCAAGTCAAAGCCGAGCATCAGAAACCGTCAGGTTTGCTACAACAGCCTGAACTTCCTACTTGGAAGTGGGAAATGGTAACTATGGATTTTATTACCAAGTTACCCAAGACAAGGAAAGGAAATAATACAATATGGGTTATAGTTGACAGACTGACTAAGTCAGCACATTTCTTACCCATTAAGGAGACTTATAGCTCCGATATGTTAGCCCAGTTATACGTTGATAAGATTGTAGCTTTACATGGCATACCTGTGTCTATTATCTCTGACAGGGATACTAGATACACGTCCCATTTTTGGAAAAGCTTCCAACAATCTTTGGGCACACGTTTGAACTTTAGTACGGCTTACCATCCTCAGACAGACGGTCAGAGTGAGCATACTATTCAAACGTTGGAAGACATGCTACGTGCATGTGCGATTGATTTGGGTGGTAGTTGGGATAAGCACCTACCATTAGTCGAATTCTCCTACAACAATAGCTACCATACCAGCATTAAGGTTGCGCCTTTTGAGGCATTATACGGTAGAAAGTGTAGATCGCCTATTTGTTGGGCGGAAGTTGGAGATGTCCAATTATCAGGACCAGAGATAGTCTTTGAAACGACGGACAAGATTGTCCAGATTCGTGACCG
This sequence comes from Helianthus tuberosus, assembly GCA_030545235.1. NCBI lineage: Eukaryota > Viridiplantae > Streptophyta > Magnoliopsida > Asterales > Asteraceae > Helianthus > Helianthus tuberosus. The sequence goes on along the minus strand of CM060414.1, from coordinate 145,838,790 downwards.
TCTCAAAGCTGCCCGTGATAGGCAGAAGAGTTACGCAGATCCAAAGCGTAAAGCTTTTCACTTCGAAGTAGGTGACAAAGTATTACTAAAAGTATCACCCTGGAAGGGAGTGATGCGATTTGGTAAGAAAGGCAAGCTAAGCCCGAGATACATAGGACCTTTCGAGGTTATCGAACGTGTCGGGTCAGTTGCGTATAAGTTAAACTTACCAGAAGAGCTCAGTGGAATTCACAATGTGTTCGACATCTGCAATCTGAAGAAGTGCTTCGCTGATGAATCACTGGTTATACCACATACAGATGTGCATATAGATGAGAGCTTGAAGTTTATGGAAAAACCTTTATCGGTTGAAGATCGACAGGTAAAGAAGCTTCGAAGGAAGCATGTACCTATTGTAAAGGTCAAATGGGATGCCCGTAGAGGTCCCGAATACACGTGGGAGGTTGAATCCACGATGAAAGAAAAGTACCCTTACTTATTTCAGTAAATCTCGTGTCAAGATTTATTTTAAGGGGGTGAGGATGTAACACCTCGAAAATTCACGTCCTATAATGTGTAGACACGTGTCATATGTTTAAACGTGTGAAAGAATATTATGAAAGGACTAAAGTTGACAAACATGGAAAGTATGTGAATATACGTATTCTAAGTGTCAACAGTGAATAAATATATTGTACATTAACCCTACATGATGTTTATAACGTCAAACGAATAAATCATGGATCATGCGAAGCTAAAAGTGAGAGATTACAAACTACAGGGGTTAAATGTGTCAACATGTTTAAATTTTACCTCTGAGTGACCTTTTGACAAACCCGAAGCTTTATAACTGTTAATTATGCTCACTAGAATACACGATTTAAATTTCGTAAAGTTTCGTTATCGTATGAGAAAGTTATGATCAAATTCGTGTGCGAAGGGTTAAAGCGTAAACGTTGAAAGTTAGGACTTTTCGGGTAACAATAAAGTTAACCGGGGACTTAGCAAAGTGGGTATATGTTTTAAAGCCCATATAGATCAATTATGAGGGTTCATAATGTAAGAAACAAGTGTCTAAACGAAGTTTGAAGAGCCAAGGATCAAATAGCAAAAATAAAAAAATGCAGATTTTCTGCAGAAGACCGTCGCGCCACGCGAGGGGCCCTCGCGCCACGCGAGGGACTCCCAGCTCCGAAAACCTTGGGCTGTTGTCTACCATGGCCTTTATGCGCGACTTTAACCGATTTTTCACATCTTGTGCGACCCCTAGGCACCCCCTAAACACTTAGGGACATGTGTTAATCAGTTGTGGTGGGTTGTAGACTCATGTGTCAAAGAATTGTGGTGATTAATTCACTATAAAAGGCCATGATATGCAACCATTGTCCTTCACACCTTCCTCTTGCAATCTGATCATTTCTGGAGCTCCAAGACACTCTCAAGTGATCACTAATCAAGCTTAGGACTTTTGTAAGTTTGCTTAACCTTCTTTAGTTGAGTTTAGCTTAGTTATTTAGCTAAAAGTCAAACCGTCGTAATTACGGTTTGACTTCGAGATTAATTATTAATGGCTCAGTCAAATCTAGAATTAAAAGTAGTTATAAGTTGGTAATTATGTGGGTAATAAACCCTCAAAAGGGTTCCCCCTGATTCCCACTCTAACTAGGTCTAATGTCGGGTCAAACGTATAATTAAAAAGTCAACAGAATGTTTAAATTGCAATTTATGCATGATTAGCAATGTAGAGCACATACAACCTGTTTGATCATTAATATAACTTGGTAATTAGTGTAAGAACATGTCTAAACATGTTCAACCCGACAATTTCCTGTTTAGACCCGGTTCGGAACCGAAAGTCGCATAGTTTGACTTATACTTTGACTTTCAGTTCTGACCCGTTATGGTATGTTTTAGAAATACCTTAGAGCTTTATTTGGACCAGGTTACATGCTAGTATAACCCTCTGTGATTATACACCTCGGATCATTAGTTATCCACTTAATATGCATGATCCCGTTAATTGCTCATATGTTGACCATTATGCCCTTATTACCTTAAAACGTGATTCTTGGAAATGTAAAAGAGTAGAAACCTTAATTACTGATATATAAACTTGCATACAAAGTTTGACATCAGTTTGAGGTGTAGGTTAAGAGTTATGCTCGTTAGCGTAAAATTAAAGCTTTATGTTAATTAAACGGCGTATTTAGCGTATAGCCTACTTAAACATAATTTTTGATATCAAATCTTTTACCCACTGATGTAATATATTATTTTGGGATTTTTAAAGATTTTTAATTAATTTTAGGCTGAGCATAACTTATAGTCGTAGGCTTAATCCGGTAATTGTCGGTTTTGCCCTTACGGGCTATAAAATGAGTTTTACATATCTAAACGACTCCAAACCTTTTGCTACAGATCACATATGATAAATAAATTATTTTAAGCCTTCTGGAATAATAAAAATATCAGCTTTATGTATCAAACCCGGAAATGGCTTTTAATCGCCTTTTTAAGCGTTTTTAACGCATAGTATGTGCTATAACCATATTAAACATACAAGGGTTGATACCTACTGATATTTGAGGCAAATTATAGTATTTTAACAGTAAGCAAAGGTTGTTAAACTGAGACTTCAGTTTTGAGCTTTTCGGCTTATGTGAAATTACCAAAATACCCCTACGGGGCATAGTTTTGTTAAAATTGATAAATTTCACATATATGCTTTAACCTACTGATATAACTTAGAAAATTGAGTATATTTGCTGATTACATCAGGCCTGTAACTCAGGTTAACATTTACACTCTTTTACAACCTTTAAGATGACCAAACTACCCTTACGAGGCATAGTTTGTGTTTAAATTCATTTCGGGCATAATAAATGATATCTTACTGATGTCACAACATATTTGGAGCATATTAACTTAGGAAACTTGTAAATGGCTCTCATTATTACCCGTTACGCTTATCACGCGTTCGGTTCGGTTTATGTAACAAGTTTACATAAATTAGCCGAAACGGGTCAAACCTTATCGGTTTTATCTCAAAATCCAGAATGTGCATGAAGGACCCATATTAAACAAGTCTCTGAACTTGTCGGGTCTAAATCACATTCTATCCGGTCTTCGCTTAATCGTGCGTACGAACCGTATCTTCGAAACTAACCGGTTTAAGCTTAAGCTTAACTAAAGACCCGTTAGGATTCTAATAGGTTATTATAAACCTTTGTTCCAGATTAGGAGAACCAGTAAAAGCTACTTGCAATTTGCTTATTGTGATTTATACATTGCTCAGGTAAATACTTTTAACTTATTTTCCCTATACGGGCTTGGGTTACGGTATATAGCATACCGCTTGATCGGGCATCAAATCTTCCATCGTTGGGTGGTTAATTGAATAATTTAATCGGCTCGTTTAAACAGTCTTGTTACTTAAAGCCTTTGGGGGGTTAATGACCGTGTCCCGGATATCCTTGGCATCATTTTACGAAATGGCCACGACTTAAGCGCGGGGTGTAGGCGTACACCCGTCAGTGCACAAAAGAATATTGTGGTGTGTCTATTGATCTTTAACCCGGACAAGATCCGGGCTACTGAACGCACAAGGAACATGTAATTCGTTCACAAGATTATAATATTAAATAATTCTCCCAAGTTAAATAAAAATGTTTATGCCACGTGCATCCAAACCAATTTTCAATCATTTTCCAAAATGAGTCAGTTGATTGTATTTACCAGTGTAAACTGACGTATTTTTCCCAAAAAGATTAAATGCAGGTACTAAGCGTAATTGGCTGGGATTTCTCCTTAGCATCACTAGAAGTCTCGCAAGCTTAAGATGCCTGAAGTCTGTTGAACCATTAATACTATTTTTTATTTGCGATCCATCTGTGGATAAACTTCCGAATATTGTGACATTTGATATTACAATATTAAATTCGGTTGTATTATATCTTTTAAATTTGCTTCCGCTGTGCATATTGATTACTGTGTTGTTTGACTATTATGTTGCCAACCACGTCACGATACTCCCCCACCGGGCCCACCGGTGACACGTGGAAATCGGGGTGTGACAGGTTGGTATCAGAGCCAACACTGAGTGAATTAAACCACAGAGAGTGACGACCCCCGGCAGAACCGGAGGAACCTCTTTGAACCGGCTAGACGGTCGGTCTCACACAGCTCCACACCTCCTGTCCATAACCCTTATGGGCCACAACCGGAGTACGAGCCCAACAACCCGTAACCTTCCTACATACCGTTGCAGCGATCTTTATCGCATAATTCTTTTGGTGACCCTACACCAGTTTTTAGGGGCCGGTTTAACCCGACAAACTACATAGCAGAACCAGTGGGTTTTAACCCATTGGGGCCGGAGGATCATTTCTCGGGAGATCACGCGGACGATATGGACGAGGATACGGACCCCGTCGAACCTGCCAGTGGTACACCAAACCACCCGATAGAGATCTCTGACGGATCTTCTTTTCACGGATCACCCTATGTTGGTCCAGATAGCTTTCAAGCTATGTTTACCAGGCACGAATGGTACTATACACCTCCTCACCATTCATCACCTCAGCAGCAGCAGCAGCAGCAACAGCAGGATCCCTCTGTGGATTCAAGATTTGTGGCAGTCACGCCACCGCCTCCACCGCCGCCAGTTCAGCCAGCACCTCCGCAACTGCCAAGGCGTAGGAGATCTGGGCCACGTATGTCTACACGGGGAGGAGACTTTCATTTCAACTCTCCTCGTCAATCCAGTGGCAGCCACTATCCGCCACATCAGGAGGACCCACAAATGGGTGGACCTTCTAACCCAGCTGTACCATAGCCACCGCCGATGGGTTTAGATAACCCAATTCCAGCATATACGGGTTCCATGGCGTATAACCCGTTTGAACCGCCGACTCACCACAATTATGGTTACGCAGAGGCCGACCCCTACACGGTAGCGGCGAACTACAACACCCAAGGACCCTATGGAGATCCATGGGGAGTAGGGTACCCAACACACGGGTACCAAATTCCTCCAAGACCTATTATCAGGCAATAATCGCAACCACCAAGGTTCTCCCCACCAGAGCACGAAGAAATTCTGCAAAGGTTGGACCATGTAGAGCGAGAGTTTCACAGGGAACGAAGGGAGCGACAAACGTTCTTCCAAGGATTAACGAGCCTGATTAAAGGGAAGAGCAAGAAGGACCACTAAATCCTTCCATTTGTTGTTGAGCCCCTACCTGGGCCAATCTTGCTGTATAAGCCCCTGCGTGGGTATGCTTGTTTGTTTTGACCCCTGCGTGGGTCTATCTTTCTGTAAACCCCTACGAGGGTATATTATTTGTGTAAGTCCCTGCGTGGACTCTTATGTTATTTGTTTAAGCCCCTGTGTGGGTATGTATGTTATCAAGCCCCTGCGTGGGTATTTGTGTTATTAAGCCCCTGCGTGTGTAAGTACTTGTTTAAACCCCTGCGTGGGTAAGTTGTTTGTTGAAAAGTCCCATTTAGGGCAACATGTAATCTTTGATAATTAATGGAATGTTATGTTTATAAATTTCATCTTGCTATTATATGCATAAATATTATATATGAAATAAATAAATCAAAATCATTCCTTTTATTAATAATCTGCTTATTTAAATATTGAATAAGAATCTTAAGTGTGAAACCTAGCCTAAGTGTCATTAAAGACCTGGCCATGATGGTAAGACCTGTTTAAAAGATTCAAATCCCTGTTAACATCTGAAAACATGTTAACACTCCTGGCAGACGTGATTCATTTAAAATCACACCCGTCATTTTTATATAAGGATCTTTTCAAAGATTCCAAACCCAACTAAATGATCTCCGAATCATGGGTTAAATCATCAATTTAGATGATCATATTTTTACCATACGTGGTAATATAGTGCATTCGGGCCCTGCTCATTTCCATATGAGCCAAAAGACAGTGGTAGCGATGACTCCCAGTCAGATAAAGGTAATGAACTATGTTCAAACCTTCATGCCTTGATTCTCTGAAATCGTGGCTTATATCATCCTATAAGATGATCATATTATAAACATCCCTTAGAAGGGAAGTGCCTACGGGCTATAATTAATGTCCTTGTGACAAGGCCTGTTGTGCCAATATACCTTAAAAGCCTTGATTCTCTGAAATCATAGCTTAAAATTTAAATTGTCCATGTGACTAAGCCTTATGTGCTAATATATATTGTTATTGTTTATAATTAGGATAAAATTTTAATTGAAATCCTAATTGAATACGATTAATAAATTAACCAAATATGGTCTCTGTTTACCATGGTTAATGAATTACCCTAAGGGGCGATTCCATAATAAACTCCCAAATAAACTATTGTCCTTGTTTTCTGTAACAGTTCAATTAAAATGGCTAACTCAGACGAGATAAATAGTCATCCAGTGGAGAACATTGATAACGCCCGGATTAATTTAACGGGTGCGGAATTAAAAGCGTTGGTCGACGACGCAGTTAGAAAGGCATTGGAAAGGCAGTACGAAGAGTATAGTGGGACTCGTAGTAGGACCCTATCTACACAGCCTTCAAAGCCACCGTCCAAGAAGGACGAACCGAAGAAAGATGATGATCGGTACTCCTCGAATCACCACAGTGCTCCATCTCAGCAGATTGTACTAAACCAAGGACCCCGTGACAAGGGTTGCGCGTATAAATATTTTGTGTCCTGCAAACCCCGTGATTTTACGGGGGAGAAAGGAGCCATCGACTGTATGACATGGCTGGACGAGATGGACACAGTTGTGGATATCAGCGGATGTGCTGAGAGGGATATAGTCAAGTATGTGTCGCAGTCTTTTAAGGGTGAAGCTTTAGCATGGTGGAGATCTCTGATTCAAGCCACCGGGAAAATCCCATTGTACAACATGTCATGGGATCAATTTGTTGCCCTCATCAGGGAAAATTTCTGCCCTCAGCATGAGGTGGAGAAGATAGAATCTGATTTTCTATCATTGGTGATGACAAACCTTGACTGTCAAGCTTACCTAACGAGCTTCAACACGATGTCCCGGTTGGTTCCATATCTGGTAACCCCGGAGCCAAAAAGAATAGCTCGTTTTATCGGTGGTTTAGCCCCGGAAATCAAGGCAAGCGTGAAGGCTTCTCGGCCAGCTACTTTTAGATCAGTAGCTGACATATCCTTGTCCCTCACTTTGGATACGGCCAGACAAAGATCGCTGAGGAATAAGGAGGCTGAGAAGAGAAAACGTGAAGATGATGGTTCACGGAGATCGAACAAGAAACACCGTGGGAACGGTGACAACAAGAAAGGATCGGAGTCAAGGAAGGATGGGCATCACTCTGGTGAGAAGCCCAAATGCAAAATTTGCAAGAAACAGCACTACGGAAAGTGCAGACTCGAGTCGAACTCACAGACTCAGTCAAAAACCTATGCATGTGGAATATGCAAGTCCACGGGTCACAAAACCCTGGATTGCAAGAAGATGAAAGACGCAACGTGCTACCGTTGCAATGAAAAGGGCCACATTAAAACCAACTGCCCTAAATACACCAAGAAGCCTGAAGAGGCCAAGAAGACTAATGCTAGTGTCTTCAGAATGGACGCAAAGGAAGCGATTCTAGACGACAACGTTATTACAGGTACTTTCCTTGTAAATGATGTCTATGCAAGGGTACTATTTGATTCAGGTGCTGATAAGTCGTTTGTAGATCATAAATTTTGCAAATTGCTGAAATTACCTGTCAAAACCTTAAGTGTAAACTATGAGGTGGAATTTGCAGATGGCACCATAGAAACCGTCTCAACTGTGTTAGAGGGATGTGTTATGTCCATTAAGAACCATTCTTTTCCTCTGTCTCTACTTCCATTTAAATTAGCCGGTTTTGACATAGTCTTGGGCATGGACTGGTTATCTCATAACCAGGCCCAAATTGTCTGCAACAGAAAGCAAGTGGTGATTAAGACTCCTTCTGGTGAATCACTTACCATTCGGGGAGATACCCAGTATGGATTGCCTGAGCAAGTGACTATGCTCAAGGCTTCCAAGTGTTTAAAGAAGGGTTGTGTCATCTACATGGCACAGGTGATTATTGATGAGCCTAAACCAAAGATAGAAGACATCCCTGTCATTTCTGAATACCCAGAAGTTTTTCCGGAAGAACTACCTGGTTTGCCACCAGATAGGCTAGTGGAATTCAGGATTGATATCATCCCTGGAGCAGCACCGGTCGCTAGAGCACCTTATAGGTTGGCACCCACAGAAATGAAGGAATTGAGGACACAACTGGACGAACTGCTAGCTAAAGGTTTCATTAAACCTAGTTCGTCTCCATGGGGAGCGCCAGTCCTATTTGTGAAGAAGAAGGATGGATCGATGCGTCTGTGCATCGATTATCATGAACTTAATAAAGTCACGATAAAGAATCGGTATCCTCTGCCCAGAATCGACGATTTGTTAGATCAATTGCAAGGGGCAAGTTATTTCTCGAAGATTGATTTGAGGTCAGGCTACCATCAGCTGAAGGTCAGAGATGAAGACGTACACAAAACTGCATTTAGGACTCGTTATGGTCATTACGAGTTCCTAGTGATGCCTTTTGGGCTCACTAATGCACCGGCCGCGTTCATGGATCTCATGAATCGCGTTTGCAAGCCGTACTTAGATAAATTCGTCATCGTTTTCATCGACGACATTCTCATTTATTCTAAGAATCAAGCTGACCATGAGAAACACCTTCGTTGTATTCTCAAACTTCTATATCAGGAGAAGCTCTATGCCAAATTCTCTAAGTGTGAATTTTGGCTACGAGAAGTCCAATTTCTTGGACATGTGGTCAGTGAGCGTGGTATCCAAGTGGATCCCGCTAAGGTTGAAGCAGTTATGAACTGGCAAGAGCCAAGGACGCCTACAGAGATTCGTAGCTTCCTGGGATTGGCAGGATATTACAGGCGTTTCATTGAAAACTTTTCAAGGATTGCTGCACCCCTAACTTCCTTGACTAAGAAGAAAGTAAAGTTCATTTGGGGCCCTAAGCAGCAAGAGTCCTTTGATATTCTGAAGCAAAAGTTGAGCAACGCCCCAGTTCTGACATTTCCAGATGGAATAGAAGAATTCGTGGTTTACTGTGATGCATCGCGCACTGGCATGGGGTGTGTGCTTATGCAGAAAGGCAAGGTTATTGCCTATGCTTCAAGACAGTTAAAGGTGCATGAAAAGAATTACACCACCCACGACTTGGAGTTGGGTGCCGTTGTATTCGCACTAAAACTGTGGAGGCATTATCTATATGGGATCAAGTGTGTGATCTATTCTGATCACAAGAGCCTTCAACATCTGTTTAATCAGAAGGAATTAAACATGAGGCAACGCCGTTGGATGGAAACTTTAAATGATTATGATTGTGAAATCAGATACCATCCCGGCAAGGCGAATGTAGTCGCCGATGCCTTGAGTCGAAAGGAGAGGGTGAAACCCATCCGAATCAATGCCAAGCGCATGGAGATAAAGAATAATTTGATTGAAAGATTGTTAGCTGCACAGAAGGAAGCTGTGTTGGAAGCTAACTATCCTAATGAAAAGTTAGGAGTAACTGAGGAGCAGTTAACTCTTAGCAAGGACGGAATTCTAAGATTAAATGGACGAATATGGGTTCCAATTTTTGGAGGACTTCGAGATGTCATCCTCCAGGAAGCCCATAGTTCCAAATACTCCGTTCATCCTGGAGCTGATAAGATGTACCAGGATCTAAAGGCAAATTATTGGTGGATAGGCTTGAAGAAGTCTGTAGCCACTCATGTAGCTAAATGCATGACATGTGCGCAAGTCAAAGCCGAGCATCAGAAACCGTCAGGTTTGCTACAACAGCCTGAACTTCCTACTTGGAAGTGGGAAATGGTAACTATGGATTTTATTACCAAGTTACCCAAGACAAGGAAAGGAAATGATACAATATGGGTTATAGTTGACAGACTGACTAAGTCAGCACATTTCTTACCCATCAAGGAGACTTATAGCTCCGATATGTTAGCCCAGTTATACGTTGATAAGATTGTAGCTTTACATGGCATACCTGTGTCTATTATCTCTGACAGGGATACTAGATACACGTCCCATTTTTTGAAAAGCTTCCAACAATCTTTGGGCACACGTTTGAACTTAAGTAAGGCTTACCATCCTCAGACAGACGGCCAGAGTGAGCGTACTATTCAAACGTTGGAAGACATGCTACTTGCATGTGCGATTGATTTGGGTGGTAGTTGGGATAAGCACCTACCATTAGTCGAATTCTCCTACAACAATAGCTACCATACCAGCATTAAGGCTGCGCCTTTTGAGGCAATATACGGTAGAAAGTGTAGATCACAAATTATAGTATTTTAACAGTAAGCAAAGGTTGTTAAACTCATACTTCAGTTTTGAGCTTTTCGGCTTATGTGAAATTACCAAAATACCCCTACGGGGCATAGTTTGGTTAAAATTGATAAATTTCACATAAATGCTTTAACCTACTGATATAACTTAGCAAATTGAGTATATTTGCTGATTACATCAGGCCTGTAACTCAGGTTAACAATTACACTCTTTTACAACCTTTAAAATGACCAAACTACCCCTACGGGGCATAGTTTGTGTTTAAATTCATTTCGGGCATAATAAATGATATCTTACTGATGTCACAACATATTTGGAGCATATTAACTTAGGAAACCTGTAAATGGCTCTCATTATTACTCGTTACGCTTATCACGCGTTCAGTTCGGTTTATGTAACAAGTTTACATAAATTAGCCGAAACGGGTCAAACCTTATCGGTTTTATCTCAAAATCCAGAATGTGCATGAAGGACCCATATTAAACAAGTCTCTGAACTTGTCGGGTCTAAATCACATTCTATCCGGTCTTCGCTTAATCGTGCGTACGAACCGTATCTTCGAAACTAACCGGTCTAAGCTTAAGCTTAACTAAAGACCCGTTAGGATTCTAATAGGTTATTATAAACCTTCGTTCCAGATTAGGAGAACCAGTAAAAGCTACTTGCAATTTGCTTATTGTGATTTATACATTACTCAGGTAAATACTTTTAACTTATTTTCCCTATACGGGCTTGGGTTACGGTATATAGCATACCGCTTGATCGGGCATCAAATCTTCCATCGTTGGGTGGTTAATTGAATAATTTGATCGGCTCGTTTAAACAGTCTTGTTACTTAAAGCCTTTGGGGGGTTAATGACCGTGTCCCGGATATCCTTGGCATCATTTTACGAAATGGCCACGACTTAAGCGCGGGGTGTAGGCGTACACCCGTCAGTGCACAAAAGAATATTGTGGTGTGTCTATTGATCTTTAACCCGGACAAGATCCGGGCTACTGAACGCACAAGGAACATGTAATTCGTTCACAAGATTATAATATTAAATAATTCTCCCAAGTTAAATAAAAATGTTTATGCCACGTGCATCCAAACCAATTTTCAATCATTTTCCAAAATGAGTCAGTTGATTGTATTTACCAGTGTAAACTGACGTATTTTCCCAAAAAGATTAAATGCAGGTACTAAGCGTAATTGGCTGGGATTTCTCCTTAGCATCACTAGAAGTCTCGCAAGCTTAAGATGCCTGAAGTCTGTTGAACCATTAATACTATTTTTTATTTGCGATCCATCTGTGGATAAACTTCCGAATATTGTGACATTTGATATTACAATATTAAATTCGGTTGTATTATATCTTTTAAATTTGCTTCCGCTGTGCATATTGATTACTGTGTTTTTTGATTATTATGTTGCCAACCACGTCACGATACTCCCCCACCGGGCCCACCGGTGACACGTGGAAATCGGGGTGTGACAGGTTGGTATCAGAGCCAACACTGAGTGAATTAAACACTTCGATCAATTCTACAATTTAAGACAATTAGTATCCCTTTCGGGAATCCTAACATGACAATCATTCGGAAAGCTAAAACGATAAACACACTTTAACCACCTAAAATTGTTCTTTAACGTGCAATTGATAAATGTCTATGAAAATCTCTTAAAAATAAGTTAGTCATCCGTTAGAAGTTTTCTAACCTCACTTAAACAAGGAAAGCGACACCGATAAACACAATGCAACCACCGAGAAAAGCATAAACTAGATTAAATCACAACCGAGTTCATTTTACAAATCTTGCACAATAATTCACCAAGATAGCAATTTTGGCCTAAACTACTAACTAAGCTAACAAATCATGGCAAGAATTTATAACGACACCATCTAACCCGTTAAGGTCCTTACGTGACGACAAGCTCTCTTGATTAACAAAAATGTACAAAGAAAGACTTACATGATAGTTTTCACACTTTTACCCATTCCTTCCGTTACGTGAGCATATTTGAGCCTTGATATTGTTATATATTTGTTCATTTCGGATATAGGAGTGAGCCGGATGTTATGTGTAATTTAGAACTTGTCACTAGTATGCTTGTTAAGACCATGAACTTGCGGATTTGTGTAAAAGTGATAGAGGCACTTAGATTACCCCTTTGTTGTAAACCTTGTTCTTTGTGTTGTGCTTCCCGTTCACCTTATATTACCCTTTAGGATTAACCTTGTCGAGCCTTCCCGTTTACCTTTGTTTACCCACATTATCGCCCACTTAGCCAAATTTAGCCTTTTTATGTTTTAAACCCTTTTTAGTGTTGAAACTCGGACAAAATAATCGTTTAACTAGCGTTTGTTTCAGTTCATTGTATAAATTAGTTTGTTTGCAAAAAAAAAAAAAAAAAAAAAACAGAAAATAAAACACCCTAAAATAGGGTGAAGTTGATAAAAATCGAGCAATTTTGAATGCTTATATGTTAAAATTTCGTTGATAAGCTCGATTGCGCAATAGTCGCCTTTTTAAGGCGTTTGTATGTATAGTTGTATTGTTTGTTGCTAGTTAAACGCTACTACCGAGTTTTAACCATTTTCGCCACTTTAAATGTCCACTTCCATACCCTTCGCCCAAGCCTAACGTTACAACCCGTAAAGACCTCTTGATTTACACTTGTTTGCATGTTAGTTGGTGGAGACGAGATCTTATAACAAGCTTATGATATTGCACATTTCATTGACGAGGCATTGAGTGTTTGCACATACACATTTTATGTATGTTTCATAAATAAAACCTAGTGTGTGTGAACATTGTGAGTTGTGTGTAGATTATCATGTGAGTCAATTAAATGTGATGTCACGGCTTTTTGGTTGTCGCTTTATAATTGCATATGCTTGTTGGGTTTGAGTCTTTTGATGTTGTTCTTCGAAAAACCGGCTAACCGTTTATAGTAGTTTTCAATAAAATAGTGTGTAAATTATCGTTCTTGTTTGTTTCTATCTTTTATTGCTTTTTAGTTTAGCTTGCTTGAGGACAAGCAAGGTTCAAGTGTGGGGAGATTTGATATTCGCTAATTTACACATATTTTAGTCCCCCGTTTTACCCCTATTTTATGCGTTTTTGGCCGTAAAACCGTCATTCGGATACTTAATTATCTACACTTTTGTTTACAGGCCTAAAACAGCATACCAGACAAGATGATAGCAAAAAACGAGGACTTTCCGGACAAACGACGAAGCTGCGAATCTTCTGTTAGAAAACTGACCTGGGCGTGCGGAACGGTCGTGCGACCAGATGCACGACCGTGCGTCTCCGACAAAACCAACTTGGTCCGGCAATGAACGACCAGTGCGACTAGGCGTGCAAGGCACACAAGGCCAGCCTGGTGACGCACGGTCGTGCCATGATCTGCACCCCGTGCGGATCCGATGATCAGCCATAACCTCGGAGCTGAACGATCGGTGCGACCAAGTGTGCAACAAGAACCCGGCGAAGAACGACCGTGCCATATGAAGAACGGTCGTGCGATATCGAATCTGGTCAAAGATCTGATGACGTATGCAGTATGGTGCACCATACTCCAATAATTGCTTAAAGTGCACGGTCGTGCCACAGGAAGAACGACCGTGCGACATCGAAAAAATATAAAAACAGAACATAAACATTCTGTTCGAAATTCCGGAATTTTGGGAGCTTCACAGGCGATTTTACAGGCTCCGGAGGCTTTGCTTTTGACCCGGATTCAAGCCACATTGTGCCGTTTAGCTCCATTACTTTCTGGATTCTTAATCTTATGCTTGTTTATGGTTTGGTTTTCTAATCTTTCCATGATTTTGTTAATCTTTCAAGCATTTAGATTAAGGTTAATGTATTATTGTAGCCTTTGGGCAAAAACACAACAATGCCTTGCTTGATTATAACCATTAGTGTGTTAATCTTTGTTTGTAATGACATTTTGAAGTATTTTCTATGTTAATCTTTGATGATTAGTTTGCAACCTTGTTATTGATATTGATTTCTTGATTATAAGTAATTGTGTTAGATGATTGGTGCTTGGCTAGTTAGGATAGTTGAAAAATGAAGCTTAATTAATCTTGTATTAGTAAACTTTGAACTTGGTTAACTAGTTTAGCTTGGTTTAAATGTGTGCATCATGATACTAGAAATGGTTAGTGATTTAATAAAATGTAATTATTGTTAATCAAGAGAGCTTGCCGTCACGTAAGGACTTAACGGGTTAGATGGTGTCGTTATAAATTCTTGCCATGATTTGTTAGCTTAGTTAGTAGTTTAGGCCAAAATTGCTATCTTGGTGAATTATTGTGCAAGATTTGTAAAATGAACTCGGTTGTGATTTAATCTAGTTTATGCTTGTCTCGGTGGTTGCATTGTGTTTATCGGTGTTACTTTCCTTGATTAAGTGCGGTTAGAAAACTCCTAACGGATGACTAACTCATTTTTAAGAGATTTTCATAGACATTTATCAATTGCACGTTAAAGAACAATTTTAGGTGGTTAAAGTGTGTTTATCGTTTTAACTTTCCGAATGATTGTCATGTTAGGATTCCCGAAAGGGATACTAATTGTCTTAAAATGGAAAATTGACCGAATGCTTCTAGTGCCAAAACCGACTTAGTTGACATGCTTTGGTTGTGTATTAAGCAAGGCTATTTATCTATTTTCTACTATGTTTTTATATGTATTTGTTTATGCTTACTTTAATTTAATTAAAATTAGACAACTTATGTTTTTACCGGTAGTTTAGTGACAAAGGTCTAGTATTATTCCTCCGCCCATTTCCTTGGATCGATACTTGGTTCTTACCGATACTTTACTACATATATGACGGGGTACACTTGCCTCTTTCATGTGTGTTTTGATGTAAAAGTAAAAATCACTTTTATAAATTTAAAACCAAATGAAGCTCTAAGGTATTTCTAAAACATACCATAACGGGTCAGAACTGAAAGTCAAGGTATAAGTCAAACTATGCGACTTTTGGTTCCGAACCGGGTCTAAACAGGAAATTGTCGGGTTGAACATGTTTAGACATGTTCTTACACTAATTACCAAGTTATATTAATGATCAAACAGGTTGTATGTGCTCTACATTGCTAATCATGCATAAATTGCAATTTAAACATTCTGTTGACTTTTTAATTACACGTTTGACCCGACATTAGACCTAGTTCTCTGGTGGGGAGAACCTTGGTGGTTGCGATTGTTGCCTGATAATAGGTCTTGGAGGAATTTGGTACCAGTGTGTTGGGTACCCTACTCCCCATGGATCTCCATAGGGTCCTTGGGTGTTGTAGTTCGCCGCTACCATGTAGAGCGAGAGTTTCACAGGGAACGAAGGGAGCGACAAACGTTCTTCCAAGGATTAACAAGCCTGATTAAAGGGAAGAGCAAGAAGGACCACTAAATCCTTCCATTTGTTGTTGAGCCCCTGCGTGGGCCAATCTTGCTGTATAAGCCCCTGCGTGGGTATGCTTGTTTGTTTTGACCCCTGCGTGGGTCTATCTTTCTGTAAACCCCTACGAGGGTATATTATTTGTGTAAGTCCCTGCGTGGACTATTATGTTATTTGTTTAAGCCCCTGCATGGGTATGTATGTTATCAAGCCCCTGCGTGGGTATTTGTGTTATTAAGCCCCTGCGTGGGTAAGTACTTGTTTAAACCCCTGCGTGGGTAAGTTGTTTGTTGAAAAGTCCCATTTAGGGCAACATGTAATCTTTGATAATTAATGGAATGTTATGTTTATAAATTTCATCTTGCTATTATATGCATAAATATTATATATGAAATAAATAAATCAAAATCATTCCTTTTGATAATAATCTGCCTATTTAAATATTGAATAAGAGTCTTAAGAGTGAAACCTAGCCTGAGTGTCCTTATAAAGACCTGGCCATGATGGTAAGACCTGTTTAAAAGATTCAAATCCCTGTTAACATCTGTAAGCATGTTAACACTCCTGGCAGACGTGATTCATTTAAAATCACACACGTCATTATTATATAAGGATCTTTTCAAAGATTCAAAACCCAACTAAATGATCTCCGAATCATGGGTTAAATCATCAATTAAGATGATCATATTTTTACCATACGTGGTAATATAGTGCCTACGGGCCTTGCTCATTTCTACATGAGCCAAAAGACAGTGGTAGCAATGACTCCCTGTCAGATAAAGGTAATGAACTAGGTTCAAGCCTTCATGCTTTGATTCTCTAAAATCATAGCTTATAATTTAAAAATGTCCTTGTGACCAGGCCTATTGTGCCAATAAACCTTCATGCTTGATTCTCTGAAATCATAGCTTATAATTTATAAACGTCCTTGTGCCTAGGCCTATTGTGCCAGTATACCTTAAAAAAAGCCTTGATTCTCTGAAATCATAACTTATAATTTAGAATGTCCTTGTGACTAGGCCTGTTGTGCCAATATACCTTAAAGGCCTTGATTCTCTGAAATCATAGCTTATAATTTAAATTGTCCATGTGACTAAGCCTTATGTGCTAATATATATTGTTATTGTTATAATTAGGACAAAATTTTAATTGAAATCCTAATTGAATACGATTAATAAATTAACCAAATATGGTCTCTGTTTACCATGGTTAATGAATTACCCTAAGGGGCAATTCGATAATAAACTCCCAAATAAACTATTGTCCTTGTTTTCTGTAACAGTTCAATTAAAATGGCTAACTCAGACGAGATAAATAGTCATCCAGTGGAGAACATTGATAACGCCCGGATTAATTTAACGGGTGTGGAATTAAAAGCGTTGGTCGACGACGCAGTTACAAAGGCATTGGAAAGGCAGTACGAAGAGTATAGTGGGACTCGTAGTAGGACCCTATCTACACAGCCTTCAAAGCCACCGTCCAAGAAGGACGAACCGAAGAAAGATGATGATCGGCACTCCTCGAACCACCACAGTGCCCCATCTCAGCAGGTTGTACTAAATCAGGGACCCCGAGACAAGGGTTACTCGTATAAATATTTTGTTTCCTGCAAACCCCGTGATTTTACTGGGGAGAAAGGAGCCATCGACTGTATGACATGGCTGGACGAGATGGACACAGTTGTGGATATCAGCGGATGCGCTGAAAGGGATATAGTCAAGTTTGTGTCGCAGTCTTTCAAGGGTGAAGCTTTAGCATGGTGGAGATCTCTGATTCAAGCCACCGGGAAGATCCCATTGTACAACATGTTGTGGGATCAATTTGTTGCCCTTATCAGGGAAAATTACTGCCCTCAGCATGAGGTGGAGAAGATAGAATCTGATTTTCTATCATTGGTGATGACAAACCTTGACTGTCAAGCTTACCTAACGAGCTTCAACACGATGTCCCGGTTGGTTCCATATCTGGTAACCCCGGAGCCAAAAAGAATAGCTCATTTTATCGGTGGTTTAGCCCCGGAAATCAAGGCAAGCGTGAAGGCTTCTCGGCCAGCTACTTTTAGATCAGTAGCTGACATATCCTTGTCCCTCACTTTGGATGCGGTCACACAAAGATAGCTGAGGAATAAGGAGGCTGAGAAGAGAAAATGTGAAGATGATGGTTCACGGAGATCGAACAAGAAACACCGTGGGAACGGTGACAACAAGAAAGGATCGGAGTCAAGGAAGGATGGGCATCACTCTGGTGAGAAGCCCAAATGCAAAATTTGCAAGAAACAGCACTACGGAAAGTGCAGACTCGAGTCGAACTCACAGACTCAGTCAAAAACCTATGCATGTGGAATATGCAAGTCCACGGGTCACAAAACCCTGGATTGCAAGAAGATGAAAGACGCAACGTGCTACCGTTGCAATGAAAAGGGCCACATTAAAACCAACTGCCCTAAATACACCAAGAAGCCTGAAGAGGCCAAGAAGACTAATGCTAGAGTCTTCAGAATGGACGCAAAGGAAGCGATTCTAGACGACAACGTTATTACAGGTACTTTCCTTGTAAATGATGTCTATGCAAGGGTACTATTTGATTCAGGCGCTGATAAGTCGTTTGTAGATCATAAATTTTGCAAATTGCTGAAATTACCTGTCAAAACCTTAAGTGTAAACTATGAGGTGGAATAAGCAGATGGCACCATAGAAACCGTCTCAACTGTGTTAGAGGGATGTGTTATGTCCATTAAGAACCATTCTTTTCCTCTGTCTCTACTTCCATTTAAATTAGCCGGTTTTGACATAGTCTTGGGCATGGACTGGTTATCTCATAACCAGGCCCAAATTGTCTGCAACAGAAAGCAAGTGGCGATTAAGACTCCGTCTGGTGAATCACTTACCATTCGGGGAGATACCCAGTATGGATTGCCTGAGCAAGTGACTATGCTCAAGGCTTCGAAGTGTTTAAAGAAGGGTTGTGTCATCTACATGGCACAGGTGATTATTGATGAGCCTAAACCAAAGATAGAAGACATCCCTGTCATTTCTGAATACCCAGAAGTTTTTCCGGAAGAACTACCTGGTTTGCCACCAGATAGGCAAGTGGAATTCAGGATTGATATCATCCCTGGAGCAGCACCGGTCGCTAGAGCACCATATAGGTTGGTGCCCACAGAAATGAAGGAATTGAGGACACAACTGGACGAACTGCTAGCTAAAGGTCTGTGCATCGATTATCGTGAACTTAATAAAGTCACGATAAAGAATCGGTATCCTCTGCCCAGAATCGACGATTTGTTCGATCAATTGCAAGGGGCAAGTTATTTCTCGAAGATTGATTTGAGGTCAGGCTACCATCAGCTGAAGGTCAGAGATGAAGACGTACACAAAACTGCATTTAGGACTCGTTATGGTCATTACGAGTTCCTAGTGATGCCTTTTGGGCTCACTAATGCACCGGCCGCGTTCATGGATCTCATGAATCGCGTTTGTAAGCCGTACTTAGATAAATTCGTCATCGTTTTCTTCGACGACATTCTCATTTATTCTAAGAATCAAGCTGACCATGAGAAACACCTTCGTTGTATTCTCAAACTTCTACATCAGGAGAAGCTCTATGCCAAATTCTCTAAGTGTGAATTTTGGCTACAAGAAGTCTAATTTCTTGGACATGTGGTCAGTGAGCGTGGTATCCAAGTGGATCCCGCTAAGGTTGAAGCAGTTATGAACTGGCAAGAGCCAAGGACGCCTACAGAGATTCGTAGCTTCCTGGGATTGGCAGGATATTACAGGCGTTTCATTGAAAAATTTTCAAGGATTGCTGCACCCCTAACTTCCTTGACTAAGAAGAAAGTAAAGTTCATTTGGGGCCCTAAGCAGCAAGAGTCCTTTGATATTCTGAAGCAAAAGTTGAGCAACGCCCCAGTTCTGACATTGCCAGATGGAATAGAAGAATTCGTGGTTTACTGCGATGCATCGCACACTGGCATGGGGTGTGTGCTTATGCAGAAAGGCAAGGTTATTGCCTATGCTTCAAGACAGTTAAAGGTGCATGAAAAGAATTACACCACCCACGACTTGGAGTTGGGTGCCGTTGTATTCGCACTAAAACTGTGGAGGCATTATCTATATGGGATCAAGTGTGTGATCTATTCTGATCACAAGAGCCTTCAACATCTGTTTAATCAGAAGGAATTAAACATGAGGCAACGCCGTTGGATGGAAACTTTAAATGATTATGATTGTGAAATCAGATACCATCCCGGCAAGGCGAATGTAGTCGCCGATGCCTTGAGTCGAAAGGAGAGGGTGAAACCTATCCGAATCAATGCCAAGCGCATGGAGATAAAGAATAATTTGATTGAAAGGTTGTTAGCTGCACAGAAGGAAGCTGTGTTGGAAGCTAACTATCCTAATGAAGAGTTAGGAGTAACTGAGGAGCAGTTAACTCTTAGCAAGGATGGAATTCTAAGATTAAATGGACGAATATGGGTTCCAATTTTTGGAGGACTTCGAGATGTCATCCTCCAGGAAGCCCATAGTTCCAAATACTCCGTTCATCCTGGAGCTGATAAGATGTACCAGGATCTAAAGGCAAATTATTGGTGGATAGGCTTGAAGAAGTCTGTAGCCACTCATGTAGCTAAATGCATGACATGTGCGCAAGTCAAAGCCGAGCATCAGAAACCGTCAGGTTTGCTACAACAGCCTGAACTTCCTACTTGGAAGTGGGAAATGGTAACTATGGATTTTATTACCAAGTTACCCAAGACAAGGAAAGGAAATGATACAATATGGGTTATAGTTGACAGACTGACTAAGTCAGCACATTTCTTACCCATCAAGGAGACTTATAGCTCCGATATGTTAGCCCAGTTATACGTTGATAAGATTGTAGCTTTACATGGCATACCTGTGTCTATTATCTCTGACAGGGATACTAGATACACGTCCCATTTTTGGAAAAGCTTCCAACAATCTTTGGGCACACGTTTGAAATTTAGTACGGCTTACCATCCTCAGACAGACGGTCAGAGTGAGCATACTATTCAAACGTTGGAAGACATGCTACGTGCATGTGCGATTGATTTGGGTGGTAGTTGGGATAAGCACCTACCATTAGTCGAATTCTCCTACAACAATAGCTACCATACCAGCATTAAGGCTGCGCCTTTTGAGGCATTATACGGTAGAATGTGTAGATCGCCTATTTGTTGGGCGGAAGTTGGAGATGTCCAATTATCAGGACCAGAGAGTCTTTGAAACGACGGACAAGATTGTCCAGATTCGTGACCGTCTCAAAGCTGCCCGTGATAGGCAGAAGAGTTACGCAGATCCAAAGCGTAAAGCTTTTCACTTCGAAGTAGGTGACAAAATATTACTAAAAGTATCACCCTGGAAGGGAGTGATGCGATTTGGTAAGAAAGGCAAGCTAAGCCCGAGATACATAGGACCTTTCGAGGTTATCGAACGTGTCGGGTCAGTTGCGTATAAGTTAAACTTACCAGAAGAGCTCAGTGGAATTCACAATGTGTTCCACATCTGCAATCTGAAGAAGTGCTTCGCTGATGAATCACTGGTTATACCACATACAGATGTGCATATAGATGAGAGCTTGAAGTTTATGGAAAAACCTTTGTCGGTTGAAGATCGACAGGTAAAGAAGCTTCGAAGGAAGCATGTACCTATTGTAAAGGTCAAATGGGATGCCCGTAGAGGTCCCGAATATACGTGGGAGGTTGAATCCACGATGAAAGAAAAGTACCCTTACTTATTTCAGTAAATCTTGGGTCAAGATTTATTTTAAGGGGGTGAGGATGTAACACCTCGAAAATTCACGTCCTATAATGTGTAGACACGTGTCATATGTTTAAACGTGTGAAAGAATATTATGAAAAGACTAAAGTTGACAAACATGGAAAGTATGTGAATATACGTATTCTAAGTGTCAACAGTGAATAAATATATTGTACATTAACCCTACATGATGTTTATAACGTCAAACGAATAAATCATGGATCATGCGAAGCTAAAAGTGAGAGATTACAAACTACAGGGGTTAAATGTGTCAACATGTTTAAATTTTACCTCTGAGGGACCTTTTGACAAACCCAAAGCTTTGTAACTGTTAATTATGCTCACTAGAATACACGATTTAAATTTCGTAAAGTTTCGTTATCGTATGAGAAAGTTATGATCAAATTCGTGTGCGAAGGGTTAAAGCGTAAACGTTGAAAGTTAGGACTTTTCGGGTAACAATAAAGTTAACCGGGGACTTAGAAAAGTGGGTATATGTTTTAAAGCCCATATAGATCAATTATGAGGGTTCATAATGCAAGAAACAAGTGTCTAAACGAAGTTTGAAGAGCCAAGGATCAAATAGAAAAAATCAAAAAATGCAGATTTTCTGCAGAAGACCGTCGCGCCACGCGAGGGGCCCTCGCGCCACGCGAGGGACTCCCAGCTCCGAAAACCTTGGGCTGTTGTCTGCCATGGCCTTTATGCGCGACTTTAACCGATTTTTCACATCTTGTGCGACCCCTAGGCACCCCCTAAACACTTAGGGACATGTGTTAATCGGTTGTGGTGGGTTGTAGACTCATGTGTCAAAGAATTGTGGTGATTAATTCACTATAAAAGGCCATGATATGCAACCATTGTTCTTCACACCTTCCTCTTGCAATCTGATCATTTCTGGAGCTCCAAGACACTCTCAAGTGATCACTAATCAAGCTTAGGTCTTTTGTAAGTTTGCTTAACCTTCTTTAGTTGAGTTTAGCTTAGTTATTTAGCTAAAAGTCAAACCGTCGTAATTACGGTTTGACTTCGAGATTAATTAATAATGGCTCAGTCAAATCTCGAATTAAAAGTAGTTATAAGTTGGTAATTATGTGGGTAATAAACCCTCAAAAGGGTTCCCCCTGATTCCCACTCTAACTAGGTCTAATGTCGGGTCAAACGTATAATTAAAAAGTCAACAGAATGTTTAAATTGCAATTTATGCATGATTAGCAATGTAGAGCACATACAACCTGTTTGATCATTAATATAACTTGGTAATTAGTGTAAGAACATGTCTAAACATGTTCAACCCGACAATTTCCTGTTTAGACCCGGTTCGGAACCGAAAGTCGCATAGTTTGACTTATACTTTGACTTTCAGGTCTGACCCGTTATGGTATGTTTTAGAAATACCTTAGAGCTTTATTTGGACCAGGTTACATGCTAGTATAACCCTCTGTGATTATACACCTCGGATCATTAGTTATCCACTTAATATGCATGATCCCGTTAATTGCTCATATGTTGACCATTATGCCCTTATTACCTTAAAACGTGATTCTTGGAAATGTAAAAGAGTAGAAACCTTAATTACTGATATATAAACTTGCATACAAAGTTTGACATCAGTTTGAGGTGTAGGTTAAGAGTTATGCTCGTTAGCGTAAAATTAAAGCTTTATGTTAATTAAACGGCGTATTTAGCGTATAGCCTACTTAAACATACTTTTTGATATCAAATATTTTACCCACTGATGTAATATATTATTTTGGGATTTTTAAAGATTTTTAATTAATTTTAGGCTGAGCATAACTTATAGTCGTAGGCTTAATCCGGTAATTGTCGGTTTTGCCCTTACGGGCTATAAAATGAGTTTTACATATCTAAACGACTCCAAACCTTTTGCTACTGATCACATATGATAAATAAATTATTTTAAGCCTTCTGGAATAATAAAAATATCAGCTTTATGTATCAAACCCGGAAATGGCTTTTAATCGCCTTTTTAAGCGTTTTTAACGCATAGTATGTGCTATAACCATATTAAACATACAAGGGTTGATACCTACTGATATTTGAGGCAAATTATAGTATTTTAACAGTAAGCAAAGGTTGATAAACTCAGACTTCAGTTTTGAGCTTTTCGGCTTTTGTGAAATTACCAAAATACCCCTACGGGGCATAGTTTTGTTAAAATTGATAAATTTCACATATATGCTTTAACCTACTGATATAACTTAGAAAATTGAGTATATTTGCTGATTACATCAGGCCTGTAACTCAGGTTAACATTTACACTCTTTTACAACCTTTAAGATGACCAAACTACCCTTACGAGGCATAGTTTGTGTTTAAATTCATTTCGGGCATAATAAATGATATCTTACTGATGTCACAACATATTTGGAGCATATTAACTTAGGAAACCTGTAAATGGCTCTCATTATTACCCGTTACGCTTATCACGCGTTCGGTTCGGTTTATGTAACAAGTTTACATAAATTAGCCGAAACGGGTCATACCTTATCGGTTTTATCTCAAAATCCAGAATGTGCATGAAGGACCCATATTAAACAAGTCTATGAACTTGTTGGGTCTAAATCACATTCTATCCGGTCTTCGCTTAATCGTGCGTACGAACCGTATCTTGGAAACTAACCGGTCTAAGCTTAAGCTTAACTAAAGACCCGTTAGGATTCTAATAGGTTATTATAAACCTTCGTTCCAGATTAGGAGAACCAGTAAAAGCTACTTGCAATTTGCTTATTGTGATTTATACATTGCTCAGGTAAATACTTTTAACTTATTTTCCCTATACGGGCTTGGGTTACGGTATATAGCATACCGCTTGATCGGGCATCAAATCTTCCATCGTTGGGTGGTTAATTGAATAATTTGATCGGCTCGTTTAAACAGTCTTGTTACTTAAAGCCTTTGGGGGGTTAATGACCGTGTCCCGGATATCCTTGGCATCATTTTACGAAATGGCGACGACTTAAGCGCGGGGTGTAGGCGTACACCCGTCAGTGCACAAAAGAATATTGTGGTGTGTCTATTGATCTTTAACCCGGACAAGATCCGGGCTACTGAACGCACAAGGAACATGTAATTCGTTCACAAGATTATAATATTAAATAATTCTCCCAAGTTAAATAAAAAATGTTTATGCCACGTGCATCCAAACCAATTTTCAATCATTTTCCAAAATGAGTCAGTTGATTGTATTTACCAGTGTAAACTGACGTATTTTCCCAAAAAGATTAAATGCAGGTACTAAGCGTAATTGGCTGGGATTTCTCTTTAGCATCACTAGAAGTCTCGCAAGCTTAAGATGCCTGAAGTCTGTTGAACCATTAATACTATTTTTATTTGCGATCCATCTGTGGATAAACTTCCGAATATTGTGACATTTGATATTACAATATTAAATTCGGTTGTATTATATCTTTTAAATTTGCTTCCGCTGTGCATATTGATTACTATGTTGTTTGACTTTTATGTTGCCAACCACGTCACGATACTCCCCCACCGGTGACACGTGGAAATCGGGGTGTGACAATACTAAAAGGTATCACCCCTACCATGTTGGTAATTTTAATAGAGTTTTGTCCCTTACGTGGAACTTTAAGAGATTTGTGCTTCTTGTTCGCATTGCTCTTCTGCCGATTACTGGCAGCTTTCAGACGATTACGGATTCGTATTATCTTATTCGTCGTCTTTAAGATAATGTCAGATTCTGATAATTGGGTTTTTCCCAACTCCTGCCCCACAAACGGGCGTTTGTCACTCTCTCCTATACAAGGTCTCCAAAGGAGCAACCTTGATGCTTATATAAGGCTATTGGTTATAGGAGAACTTAATTAGGGTGAGATAGTCATTCCAACTACTACCCAAATCCATCTTAAGGAATTAACTACCCTCATGGTTAGTCGAATAAATCGATGATCGTGGGCAGCTAATAACGATTCTTAATCGTCTCCTGGTTAGGTTTCAGTAACCAATGCACAAGCGTATTGCATCGTGCTTTCCTTTATCAACAATAATCGAAGCTCCTAAGATGATGAGCTAGGCTGTACAAGCCTTTCATTGTAACTCATCTGGTTGTCTCTCAATTCTCCCACTTAGTGCTAACCGATATTGAGCTTCGATAACAGATACCTCTCCTAATAGGATGTCAATCCAAATTCCACTTTGCCTCTTAAGAGGTAAATAGGGTAGTTCTACAGAGAAGAAATCAAGTTATCCAAATATGATATAGGTAACTTCAATCTCCGACCTTGGTTCACTTACTGCCACTTGTGCCATGTAAATGACACATCTTTTTTTACGAGTGCATGGATGCCTTAAGTAGTGACGCCTACTTAGGCATTTCTATGATGGATATCTTCTTTGAATACTACTAGCTGACTTTAGTGCAATATGACCATTGGAATATCTTAGTGGTTCCATGCATTAAACCTCCATACTGATCAGGCATGGAAGCAATCTATGGGACACACTAGGTTACGCCAATCCTCATATGGTGCTTTTGTCAAACATAGTTGGCACTCGCAGTTGATAGAAATCAATGAGGAAATAATTAAAATAACATATATTGTCGTACTCTATTCAAAGAAAGAGTATTCTTAGATTTTACAGAAGGATCATTGATGAAAATAGAATAAGCGGTCTCTATGGTTTCATTGGTAAGTTCTACCTTATGGGTAATATAAAAGTTTGCTAAGCTTATGGTCTATGAAAGACTTATTATTGTCTGTATTAAAAACAGGACACTTAGCAGAAATTATCATTGATAAATGATAAGGAATGTACCTGATGATATTATTAATATGCACTGCCTCTGGCATTCATCAGGTAGTTCAGGCATTTCCCTTCTTAGCCTCTCCAGGCTTAGCTGTACCTTCTTTGGCAGCTTTATGGCATCTAGTTCTGATGTGGCCTATCTCCCCACAGCCGTAACAGACTGCATTCTTTATGTCCCTACATTCATGGGACTGATGACCAATTCCTTTGCAGATGACACACTGCTTTGGTCTTCGTTCTATTCGACACTGTCCCCAGTGTCTCTTATAGCAGTGTTTACATACAGGCTTCTTACTAAACTTTTGTTGGTTCTTATTAAGCCCGTACTTGTTCTTTTTCTTAGATTTTTGGGAGTTATCCTCCTCCTTTGGTTCATCCTTCACATTCGAAGTGTGAACAAAGCTCTTTTTCATGAGCAAATGAATGTGGTTTTGAATGGGATTTGGAGCGAGTAGCACTCGGCTCTTTGAGCTGTTTCATGACCTTTTTCATGGCCTTTCCTACAGCTGCGTCAATCACAGCTTGGAGATTAACTCCATTAATATTGTGGTTTATTTTTGTAGCATCATTAGCTGTTGTCACATCATTAGTATCGCGACTGTTGTCTACCTCATTCGAGTTTGCCATACACGAAGCTTGGTACTAATCACCAAATTAAACAATTGTTAGTCATCATCCTGGTGACCTGACATAGATTAGCCACGACATCCATAAACCGTATAAGCTATTATGTTCCGAACATTCCTAGTTATTTGAAGGAATATCAAATATTGTTTTTGCCAAGGTCACAAGAGAACCATCAATGGCATTTAAGGTTTGGACCGAGTCCATTACCTGTTTGACAGGGGATCACAACGTCACGATTGTCTTTGTCATATAGACGATTATTAATAGCTCGAAGGCTAGCCTTAAAGGACTTTTAATATATATATGGCACAGAGTCCCGTCACTAGGGACATAAGACGATATGGCATAGAGCCTAGGCATAAATGATTATACGGCACAAGGCCTTGTCGCAAAGGACATTTAGATATGGCACAAATGGCCTCGTTATCAGGACGTTATAAGATATGGCACTAAGGCCTGTCACGGAGGACATTTATCAAATCTGGCACACAAGGCCTGTTACAAAGGATGTTAACACTTAGTATGTTAACTTGTCACGAATGACAAAATTATAGCACATTGGCTTGTCATGAATGACTTTAAAAATGTAACTAGTTGGTTTGTCACGAAGGACATTTATTTATAAGCCACAATCTTATTGGATTAGGGGCTTCAAGGTTTGAACATAGTTCTTCACCTTTGGACAGGGAGTCATAGACTACAACTGTCATCGTCTTGAAAGACGATTCATTTGGTACAAAGGTAAACCAATTGACATCACTAATGGATGTTCATATATAATCATCGTATTTGATGATATTAGTCATGATCACACTGATCATATAGAATGCAAAACTTGGGCATAGCTTTGTACTTTAGACGGGGAACCATAATGGTCACAACTGTCATTGTCTCACATGGACGATAGAATGTAGCCCATAGACGAGACATTACTAGGAATGTTTAGTATGATTAAGATGTTGATGAGATTAGTCATGATCGCATGGATCATATAGACTATTAGGTTTGGGTATAACCCATCATTTTGAACAAGGGATCACAAAGACCACCACTATCTTTGTCTTATTGACAATAGAGTAAAGTTTAGCCCGTAGGTATTTCATCACTAGGGATGTTAATATTATGATCATCATACTGATGATATTAGCCAGGATCGCAATGATCATATAGACTATGAGATTTGAGCATAGCTCACCCCCTTATGCAAGGAATCATAAAAAATTACAATTGTCTTGTCACAATTAGACAATATAATATAGCCCGTAGGCAAACATCACTAAGATGTTATATAATATGATCATCGTATTAGATGATATTAGTCATGATCGCATTGATCATATAGACTATTAGGCTTGAGCATAGCTCACTACCTTGGACAGGGGATCATAAAGACCACAATGTCAATGTCTCAAATGGATAATATACTATAGCCCGTAGGCAAAACATCACTAAAGGATGTTAAATAACCTGATCATCATATTAGATGATATTAGTCATGATCGCATTGATCATATAGACTATTAGGCTTGAGCATAGCTCACCACCTTAGACAAGGAATCATAAAGATCACAATGTCAATGTGTCACACCCCGATATTTCCACGTATTACCGGTGGGCCCGGTGGGGAGTATCGTGACGTAGTTGATATCATCATAGACAATTTATCACAGATTATATACACAACGGAAGTCAAAAGATATAAACATTACAAACCGAATGGAAGTAATATCATTTATTACAAAAACGGTTGTAAAGGATCCACAGGCGGATCAAAATTAAAAGAAACACTGTTCAGCAGATTTATAAACATCTAAGCTTGCAAGACTCTTTATTGATGCTAGGAGTAGCCAGCCTATTCCGATTAGTACCTGCACTTAGCCTTTTTGGAAAATACGTCAGTTTTCACTGGTAAATACAATTAACCGACTCATTTTGAAAATGTTTAAAAAAAATTGATTTGAATGCACAAGGCAAAAAATAATCTTTTATAACTTGGGATAATTATTTATATATAAACTTGTAAAAGAATTACATGTTCGTTATACGTTCAGTAGCCCAGGCTGAATACCGGGTTAAAGATTAATAGACACACCACATGATATAGTCCCGCGTCGAGTTATTTTCGAACAAGCGGTTATACCTTTTTATATATATATGCACCGTCAGGTGTATGCCTACACCCCGTGCTTAGGTCGTGGCCATTTCAATGAATGATGCCAAGGATATCCGGGACATGGTCATTAACCCCCCAAAGGCTTTAAGCAAACAAAACAATTTAAATGGGTCATCTCAATAAATTAACCTTCATATGATTAACAATTCAATGCCCGACCAAGCGGTAATTTATATACCGTACCCCAAGCCCGTATAAGGGAAAATAAGTTAAAAGTATTTACCTGAGCAAATTATATAAATTTATCCCAGCCGTACAAATCAGCAAGTGCAAGTATTTACCTATTAGATTCCTAACGGGTCTTACTTAAGTTAAACTTAGACCGGTTAGTTTTAAAGAAAGGTATACGGTTCAAACGCAAGATTAAGCGAAGACCGGATTAGAGTGTGGTTTAGACCCGACAAGTTTGAAGACTTGTATAATATGGGTAAACTAAACACATTCTGGATTTTGAAGTAAAAATGATAAGGTTTGACCCGTTTCGGTTAATTTATGCAAACTAGTTACATAACCCGTACCGAATGCGATAAATGCATAACGGGTAACCAAATGAGTCATGAACAGGTTTCCTAATTTAATATGCCTTAAATATGTTGTGATATCAGTAGGATACCTTCCAATATGCCCAAAACGAATTTAAACTCAAATTAAGCCCCGTAGGGGTATTTTGGTCATTTACCTAAGGCATATAAAACTAACTAAACGAAGTGACCATAAGGTATAACCTTGGAAGGTTATTCCCTATACAACTATTGTCACCTATTATGTTTGGTTAGATCCTAATGATCGACCAAACGGGTCTAGTTTGAAAGTCTAAGCGGTTGTTTAGACCGCTTATCTTACGACCCTACATAAGCACTAAACCTAAAGTGACGAGTTAAACAGGTTAAAACATGTTTAACGAAGTTAGAAAACAAGTTTGATATCAAGACAAAGGGTCTTGATACCCAAAAATAGTTTGGTTGCAAAATACGCATAAACACGCATTTTGACCGAAACTATGACTCGTCACTAAGCCTAAATAACGTGGTAATCAGTAGGTATAGTCACAAGAGACTATAACCATCGTGATTACGCTCACGTTATGAAGTTCAAACGAACTTCGTGTTGACCATTGACTGGTCAAAGCAGAAAGTCAAACACTGTTTGACTTTCCCGCTTAAAAACGCATAAAAGAACAAAAGAAGCTTACAAAGGGTCCAAGCTAGGAAGATCTTGATTCAAATTGCTCAGCTATGAAGTGTTAAACCCCAACTTAGAGCTATTTGAATCAGATTGTGAGGAATGAGAATGAAGGTGTTGGGTTTATATAGATTTCGGTAAACCGTTAGGATCGTTCCTTGTAAACCGTGCTTGAATCATGACCTTACACTTGGGCTCAAGGTTTTAGAATACCATGGGAACAAGTAAAACCATCAAATACCAGCCCATAGGGTGCAAAACCATGGGTTAAAACCATCAAAACCTCAAAAATGGATAATGTTCAATGTATCTGCCAGAAATTTCAAAAATGGTCCCTGCACTTGTAAAACTTG
This sequence comes from Helianthus tuberosus, assembly GCA_030545235.1. Classification (NCBI taxonomy): domain Eukaryota; kingdom Viridiplantae; phylum Streptophyta; class Magnoliopsida; order Asterales; family Asteraceae; genus Helianthus; species Helianthus tuberosus. Next base: position 145,808,136 of record CM060414.1, on the reverse strand, counting down.
ATTTTTTGCACTTTTTAGCCCCGTTAACCCTATTTCAAGGCTCTAATATAAAGTTAAAGTATAGGGAACTTAAAATATGCTCAAAAACATCTTGAATGTTGGCTCGTTTGCTCGTATGGTTGCGTTGTTCGGTTAATTACGACGGAAGTCGTAACGAACGCAAAAACGATCCAAATTAAGCGATGAATGGAATTTTATCATTCCAATCACTAAAATAAAATATTTTAATGATTATATAAATTTTTGGATGTCCGGATATATATTCAGAACGTAAGATATGCGCGAAAATGCAAACTTATGCACTTTTTGACGCTTTTAGTCCCTGTTGATCAAATAAGTTTATTTTTGCGCACCAAACACCTCTAAGCCTATTTCTAAGCTATGTAAAGGATATTTAGGGCATGTTTAACTTATGATCATATTCCGGAAGGTTCGATACCATACGAATCGGTATACTTTTGCAGTTTGACGTAAATAGTCCCTTAAATCGCACAAAGTAGCGCGAAATGTCATTTGATGATACCCAAGCCTTCCATGGCCCATAATGGGTATTCCCAAGCATGTGTTTAAATATTACTACGCTCTTGTTTGCTTAAATGGTCACCAAAAGGCGTAGATTCAAAAGTTGACGCTTTTGGGTCCCTCTAATGCGCAAACTTGCGTATATCATCGTTTAATAACATCGAAGCCTTATCTAATCCATGTTAGGCACTCTTGAGAGTATTATTAAACATCATGATGCTTCGGGTTTGTAAAAAGGTCATTCAGAGGTATAATTAAACATATTGACACTTTTAGTCCCTCTAACTTGCAAAGTTGCGCGTAACTTTACTTATAGGCATAAAAGCCCTTAATGGCCAATATTAGGCATTCCCGAGAGTATAATCAATTATCATGAAGCTCTCGGTTTGTTAAAAGGTCACTCAGAGGTAAGAATTAACATGTTGACGCTTTTAACCCTTCATCGCACAAACTTTCAATTAATTACGCAAACGGCTACTCTTGATCAACAAGTGGCTCATTTGTGAACATGATTACCGTGTAACGTTATTCAGAGGCTTATAATAAGCATGTTAACATTTCCAGTCCTTCTATAATCAAAGTTTTTGATTTTTCGCAAAATTAGTCCCTCAAATTCAACGTTTGACTTTATTAGGGTTTATTACACGTGTCAATACATTATTGGACGTGATTTTACGAGGTGTTACATCCTCACCCCCTTAAAAGAAATCTCGACCTCGAGATTTGCTAAAATAATGGAAGTAATTTCTGACGTATTATGGACTTAACCTCTATAGCATATTTGGGGCCTCTCCAAGCACCCAAGGTGACCTTTATATTAGGTACATGTATCCTTTTGGAGCTTCTTAACCTGTCGATCCTTAATCGATACGGGTTTCTCATCAAATCATAAATCTGCATATCATTATGTGACAATGCTCTCATCTTGTTGACGAAACATATCCTTAAATCACTAGTGTGGGATACATTGATTTCCATCAAGTTCCTCGGGTAAGTTTTAGCTTATAGGTTACCAAATCTTGATATATTCGATTTCCTCGAATGATTCTATATATCAGAACTTAACTAGCCCGATAAATTAAAAATTTAGCACACCTTTCTTAGGGTGATACCTTCAATTGAACCTTATTCCTTATTAAGGACTCAAGAGGGTTGCGACTTTCATCAATCCTTGATTTTCCGTCGATTACTGGAAACTTTCAGATGGTTACGAATTTGTATGATCTTATTCGTTATTTCCAAGGTAATTTCAGGTCCTGCTAATTTGGATTTACCAAACTCCCGTCCATCAAACGGACGTTTGACATTCCATCTATACAAGGTCTCCAAAGGAGCAGCCTTGATACTTACTTATATAACAATTATTATAGAAAAGCTCATTTAAGGTGAGATGGTCAATCCAACCACTGCTTAAAATCAATCTTAAGGAATAGCTAATCCTTACAGTTAATCGAACAAACTGACGATCCTGGGCAGCTGATGGCGATTCTTACTTGTTGCCTAAATAGGGTTGCGGTCATCAATGCATATGCAAAATGAACCGTCTTTCTTAATTAATAATACCGAAACTTTCAGAATTTGAATTAGGCTTTAAGAACCTTTATCTTAAATTCATCTAATTAGGGTTTTGATTCTTCCAATAATGATGGCACTAATCGTCATGGAGATTTCACGATAATGCAGCCCTATGCGGGATGTAAATCTTAACTCTACTTGTCTTCGGAGGTAAACAGGGTACTTCTTTGGAGAAGATAGTCAAGACGCAAGGAGATTACAGAGATTTCCCAAATCTCAAGCCCTCGGTTCTACTATCATTGTCTGTGCCAGATAAATGATACATTTTCTTTATAAGTCCACGGATTCCTTAATCAGAGACACGTACTTGGACAATTCCTACATTGGATATCTTCTTTGAATACCACTAGCCGACTCTAGTACCATATGATTATCAGGATATCTCAGTGGTTCCATACATTAAACCTCCATACTGATCAGGCATGGAAGCAATCTATGGGACGCACTAGGATACGCCAATCCTCATATGGCGCCTTTATCGAGCATAGTCTAGCATTCGCAGTTGATAGAAATCAATGATATAACAAAATAAAATAACATATATCATCGTACTCGATCTGGAGAAAGAGTACTTTAGATTTTAATGAATGAAGATTATAGGACGAAAATAGAAGTAAGGGTCTCTTATGATTCTTGTTGGTAAGTTTTACCTTACACTTAATGTCTGGAGTGCTTATGCGGGATTTCTAAGAGTTTGCTAAGCTTATGGTCTTATGAGAGACTCAGTAGCACCTGAATCCAAATGTAATTCTTAGCAATAAGATCACAATAAGGGGTTTATCTGGTGTCATCCTTGATATGAACTGCCTCTAACATTCATCAAGATGGTTTAGGCGCCTCCATTCTTAATTCTTCTATACTTAGCTATAAAATCTTTGACAGTTTTAGGGCAGTTAGCTCTGATGTGGCCCTTAATGCCACAGCCGAAACAGACTGCATTCCTTTTGTTTCTATATTCAGGGAACTACAGATGCCACACTGCTTTGACCTTTAGTCTGTTAGACACTGTCCCAGTGCCTTTTTTTGCAGGTCATGCATACAGGCTCCTCAGATCTCTGGGAGTTATCCTTCTCCCTTTTTCCTTTCTTTGGTAGTCTCAGATTTGACTGATTTACTTCCTAACCCATCTAATGTGAGTGGCAGAGATAGATCCATAATGGATTTATAAGAAGCAGACTTTGACGTCTTAACATGCCCTCTTATTTCTGATGCTAAACCACCAACATATATAGTGCATTATGCTTAGACTCTGGGTTTACTGAATAGGGTACTATCCCAGACAATTAGCCAAAGTCTATAACGTTCTGTTTACAATCTAGATCCATCATGGTGAGAATAAAAAAATTCTTATTCCACCTTTTCCATTCCGTGTTGCAGACAACCGGTTTTTTTTTCTAATTAGTCCATGAACCTGGATCATCCCAATTTGTGTAAGAGTATTCTTCCTGTAATCTTATTAAAGTCTTCCACCAATTAAGGGCACTGCCCTTGAATGACTGTGATACATATCTCATAATGTCTCTCTCAGCACAACCGCTGATGTCCATAATGGTTTCTATTTCATCCAACAATTTCATGCAATCAATGGCCCCTTTTTCGCCATTGAAGTCTCTTGATTTGCAAGAGACGAAGTACTTTTAAGTACATCCTTTAGAGGAAGGAGGCTCCTCACTATATATCATCTTATTTAGTTCATTTTTTGCATTCGAAGTATGCACAAAGCTCTTTTTCATGATCAGAGGGAATATGATTTAGAGCGAGTAACATTCTGCTCTTTGAACCTTTTCATGACCTTTCTCATAGCCTTTCTAACAGCTGCGTCAGTCACATTAACCTTGAGGTTCACATTTGTTGCATCATTAGCATTTGTCGCATCATCAGTATCGCAACTGTTATTTGTCTCATTCAAGTTTGCCATACTTGAAGCTTGGCACTAAACGCCAAAATTAAACAATTACTTAATTGCATTTCTATAGCGAGTCATCACCCTGACGACCTAACATACATTAACCATGGTATTATTAAACCATATAAGCTAATAGGGTATGAACTTTCCTAATGAATGTTATTTGAATGTAAATTAATTACATTCAGCCTAGGTCACAAAAGGACCATCAATGGCCTTTAGGGTTTAGACCGAGTCCATTACCCTTTTGACAGGGGATCAAAATGTCACAACCGTCTTTGTCATATTGATGATTTTAGATAGCTCGAAGGCTTGCCATAATGGCTTTCTAAAATAGGAAACATGAGTCCGTCAGGAAGGACATAAATAATCATATGGCACGAAGGCCTTGTCGCAAAGGACGTTATAAGATATGGTAACAAACGCCTATCACGGAGGACATTAATTTATAAGCCGCAATCTTATTAGATTAGGGGTTTTAAGATTTGAACCTAGTTCTTCATCGTTGGACAGGGAGTCATAGACTACCATTGTCATCGTCTTGAAAGACGATTTATTTTGGCACATAGGCAAATCATAGGACATCATTAATGGATGCTTACATATATACATGTATGTATATATATATATATATATATAATTATTGTCATTGAGTATATTAGTCATGATCTTATCGATCTTATAGACCATAAGGCTTGGGCATTGCCCATTACCTTCGATGATGTACCATAACGGTCACATTAGACAATGTCTCTAATGGACAATATAGTATATAACCCGTAGGCGAGATAGATCCTATTGGTGATTCAGGATAATGCCACGAAGGGTAATACAATAAACACACTTATATATAGGAAGTACCAGCGGCGTATCCACCATGTGTTTATTGTATTACTCTAGTTTCGTTATCTAAATCACCGTCAAGATACACATAAATCATAATCATCGAGTTGGAAAGTACTTCTTGAAATCTCACTATGAAGATAGGAAGACCTAAGACTGTACTTCAAATATCTTATAAAATAATATGATCATCGTATCAGATGATATTAGTCATGATCGCACTGATCATATAGACTGTTAGGGTTGGTTATAACCCACCACTTTGAACAGGGGATTATAAAGACCACCACTAACTTTGTCTTATCTCTAACAGAATAAAGTATAGCCCGTAGGTATTTCATCACTAGGGATGTTAATATTATGATCATCATACTGATGATACTAGTCAGGATCGCATTGATCATATAGACTATGGGATTTGAGCATAGCTCACCCCCCTTGGGCAAGGAATTAAAAAAATTTCCAAATGCCTTGTCACGATTGGACAATATAATATAGCCCGTAGGCAAAACATTATTAAGGATGTTAAATTTAATCATCATATTGATGATTTTTAGTCATGATCTCATTGATCATATAGACTATTAGGCTTGAGCATAGCTCACTACCTTGAACAGGGGATCATAAGGATCACAATGTCAATGTCACCAATGGACAATATATTATAGCCCGTAGGAAAAACATCACTAAGGGATGTTAAATAACATGAGCATCATATTAGATGATATTAGTCATGATCGCATTGATCATATAGACTATTATGTTTGGACCTAGTCCAATATTTTTAGACAGGGAGTCGTAGACCACAACTGTCGTGTTGTCTTATTGGACAACAAGTTTAGCCCGTAGGCACTTCATCACAAATGGATGTTTATATTTTGATCATCACATTGATGATACTTTCCATGATCAAATTCGATCATATAGGCTTTAAGGCTTGGACGCAGTCCAATTACCTTGACGGCTGGTGTGGTTTCTCAAGTCACACTGCCAGGAGTGTTAACACGTTCTCAGATGTTAACAAGGATTAATTTGTCTTAATGGTTACACAATATTACCATGATCGCATTGATCATATAGGTTTGGAGGCTTGAACATAGTTCACCACCTCTGGATAGAAGGGGTATCTCCCTTAACTATCATGGTAGAAGGAATAATTATCCTTTATTACCGAAGGTTTTGGCCAATTTATGTGGACTTGCCACTTGGCAGGGGTAAACCATTAAGAAGATCTTTTGAATAGCAGATCGATAAGGTTCGAATAAAATTCATACTAATGATTGATAAAGGACGATATGAGTACCTATATAATTTTTTTTTCAAAACTCCCAATAAATCATTAGGAAATTTTACCATAGTGCCTCAAACAGGACTTTTAATATCATACTTGTCCATAGAGGACTTAAAAGGAAATTATAAGTCCGGATAGGGACTATAAAAATATCATATGTCCGTATAGGGACAATATTAAAATAGTTTGCCCATGAAAGGACTATAATAAAATATCAGGTCTACAAAGGTTGTGATGAAATATCATGTCCACTAAGGGACTATAATGAAATCTCATGTCCACGTATGGAATATAATAGGGTATAATGTCCATGAAAAGACTATTTGAAGTATAATGTCCATGAAAAGACTATTTGAAGTATAATGTCCTCGAATGGACTATTATTAAAAGATAATATCCTCAAAGGGATTTTCAATAGGTAGACGTATATATTTATGGGGTCTTATCAACAGAGGTAAGTCTATAAGGACTTTGAAGAATTAATATGTCCACGAAGGACTACAATAATTAAATGCCCAAACAGGGACTTAAATGAAAAGAAGTATGATGGAAGGAGGGTCTTCTAATGTCTTCTTTCCCTTATTCTGATTGTTTCTTCATCTTTATTTGTCGTACGCAGTAGCGACTCTGAAGATTTTAGTGAATAAATAATATTTCAAATCAGGACCCATTGCAGAAGTAGAATCCAAGGATTCAATGATTAAAGGAATGACATAGATTACAGATTAGGTTTTGACTAGTATAGTCTAAGTTTGAAATTTGAAAACTCGGAGGTAAGAAATAGGGTTTAATGACACCCACATGTATCATCTTCAATATGGGAGCCTCAGGGACCTTCTAGTATGGACTCCGTAGTCTGGATAAGGGTTTAAACAAGTCTGTTTTTTGGGAATAGATTCATAAAGGTCTTTCCTCCAACTGGTTGTACGCTTATCCTAGCCGTGGTACGAAGCTTGGCCTTTCTAGGCTTCGGATGTGGAGAATTTCCATCAACAGCTTCCTTGCCTGGCGATATATTCATAATACATAAAAGCGAAAGCAATGTTTACTTAATAGGGATGAGAGCATTCCAATGTTTAGTCTAGACTCAGAAGATCTAAGGAATGTGCTACTGTGTCATTTGAGATTAAACACTAAGGGCTAGTGTTTAATTTACTCAAACGTTGGCTCTGATACCAACCTGTCACACCCCGATATTTCCACGTATTACCGGTGGGCCCGGTGGGGAGTATCGTGACGTAGTTGATATCATCATAGACAATTTATCATAGATTATATACACAGCGGAAGTCGAAAGATATAAACATTACAAACCGAATGGAAGTAATATCATTTATTACAAAAACGGTTGTAAAGGATCCACAGGCGGATCAAAATTAAAAGAAACACTGTTCAGCAGATTTATAAACATCTAAGCTTGCAAGACTCTTTATTGATGCTAGGAGTAGCCAGCCGATTCCGATTAGTACCTGCACTTAACCTTTTTGGAAAATACGTCAGTTTTCACTGGTAAATACAATTAACCGACTCATTTTGAAAATGTTTAAAAAAAATTGATTTGAATGCACAAGGCACAAAATAATCTTTTATAACTTGGGATAATTATTTATATATAAACTTGTAAAAGAATTACATGTTCGTTATACGTTTAGTAGCCCGTGCTGAATACCGGGTTAAAGATTAATAGACACACCACATGATATAGTCCCACGTCGAGTTATTCTCGAACAAGCGGTTATACCTTTTTATATATATATATATATGCACCGTCAGGTGTATGCCTACACCCCGTGCTTAGGTCGTGGCCATTTCAATGAATGATGCCAAGGATATCCGGGACATGGTCATTAACCCCCCAAAGGCTTTAAGCAAACAAAACAATTTAAACGGGTCATCTCAATAAATTAACCTTCATATGATTAACAATTCAATGCCCGACCAAGCGGTAATTTATATACCGTACCCCAAGCCCGTATAAGGGAAAATAAGTTAAAAGTATTTACCTGAGCAAATTATATAAATTTATCCCAGCCGTACAAATCAGCAAGTGCAAGTATTTACCTATTAGATTCCTAACGGGTCTTACTTAAGTTAAACTTAGACCGGTTAGTTTTAAAGAAAGGTATACGGTTCAAACGCAAGATTAAGCGAAGACCGGATTAGAGTGTGGTTTAGACCCGACAAGTTTGAAGACTTGTATAATATGGGTAAACTAAACACATTCTGGATTTTGAAGTAAAAATGATAAGGTTTGACCCGTTTCGGTTAATTTATGCAAACTAGTTACATAACCCGTACCGAATGCGATAAATGCATAACGGGTAACCAAATGAGTCATGAACAGGTTTCCTAATTTAATATTCCTTAAATATGTTGTGATATCAGTAGGATACCTTCCAATATGCCCAAAACGAATTTAAACTCAAATTAAGCCGCGTAGGGGTATTTTGGTCATTTACCTAAGGCATATAAACTACCTATCATACAACTAACTAAACGAAGTGACCATAAGGTATAACCTCAGAAGGTTATTCCCTATACAACTATGGTCGCCTATTGTGTTTAGTCGGATCCTAATGATCGACCAAACGGGTCTAGTTCGAAAGTCTAAGCGGTTGTTTAGACCGCTTATCTTACGACCCTACATAAGCACTAAACCTAAAGTGACGAGTTAAACATGTTAAAACATGTTTAACGAAGTTAGAAAACAAGTTTGATATCAAGACAAAGGGTCTTGATACCCAAAAATAGTTTGGTTGCAAAATAAGCATAAACGCGCATTTTGACCGAAACTATGACTCGTCACTAAGCCTAAATAACGTGGTAATCAGTAGGTATAGTCACAAGAGACTATAAACATCGTGATTACGCTCATGTTATGAAGTTCAAACGAACTTCGTGTTGACCATTGACTGGTCAAAGCAGAAAGTCAAACACTGTTTGACTTTCCCGCTTAAAAACGCATAAAAGAACGAAAGAAGCTTACAAAGGGTCCAAGCTAGGAAGATCTTGATTCAAATTGCTCATCTATGAAGTGTTAAACCCCAACTTAGAGCTATTTGAATCAGATTGTGAGGAATGAGAATGAAGGTGTTGGGTTTATATAGATTTCGGTAGACCGTTAGGATCGTTCCTTGTAAACCGTGCTTGAATCATGACCTTACACTTGGGCCCAAGGTTTTAGAATACCAAGGGAACAAGTAAAACCATCAAATACCAGCCCATAGGGTGCAAAACCATGGGTTAAAACCATCAAAACCTCAAAAATGGATAATGTTCAATGTATCTGCCAGAAATTTCAAAAATGGTCCCTGCACTTGTAAAACTTGATTTTTGGCACTTTTAAGCCCCGTTAACCCTATTTCAAGGCTCTAATATAAATTTAAAGTATAGGGAACTTAAAATATGCTGAAAAACATCTTGGATGTCGGCTCGTTTGGTCGTACGGTTGCGTTGTTCGGTTACTTACGACGGAAGTCGTAACGAACGCAAAAACGATCCAAATTAAGCGACGAATGGAATTTTATCATTCCAATCACTAAAATAAAATATTTTATTGATTATATAAATTTTTGTATGTCCGGATATATATTCAGAACGTAAGATATATGCGAAAATGCAAACTTATGCACTTTTTGACGCTTTTAGTCCCTGTTGATCAAATAAGTTTATTTTTGCGCACCAAACACCTCTAAGCCTATTTCTAAGCTATGTAAAGAATATTTAGGGCATTTTTAACTTTTGATCATATTCCAAAAGGTTCGATACCATACGAATCGGTATAATTTTGCAGTTTGACGTAAATAGTCCCTTAAATCGCACAAAGTAGCGCGAAATGTCATTTGATGATATCCAAGCCTTCCATGGCCCATAATGGGTATTCCCAAGCATGTGTTTAAATATTACTACGCTCTCGTTTGCTTAAATGGTCACCAAAAGGTGTAGATTCAAAAGTTGACGCTTTTGGGTCCCTCTAATGCGCAAACTTGCGTATATCATCGTTTAATAGCATCGAAGCCTTATCTAATCCATGTTAGGCACTCTTGAGAGTATTATTAAACATTGTGATGCTTCGGGTTTGTAAAAAGGTCATTCAGAGGTATAATTAAACATATTGACACTTTTAGTCCCTCTAACTTGCAAAGTTGCGCGTAACTTTACTTATAGGCATAAAAGCCCTTAATGGCCAATATTAGGCATTCCCAAGAGTATAATCAATTATCATGAAGCTCTCGGTTTGTTAAAAGGTCACTCAGAGGTAAGAATTAACATGTTGACGCTTTTAACCCTTCATCGCACAAACTTTCAATTAATTACGCAAACGGCTACTCTTGATCAACAAGTGGCTCATTTGTGAACATGATTACTGTGTAACATTATTCAGAGGCTTATAATAAGCATGTTAACATTTCCAGTCCTTCTATAATCAAAGTTTTTTATTTTTCGCAAAATTAGTCCCTCAAATTCAACGTTTGACTTTATTAGGGTTTATTACACGTGTCAATACATTATTGGACGTGATTTTACGAGGTGTTACACAATGTCTCAAATGGACAATATGTTATAGCCCGTAGGAAAAACATCACTAGGATGTTATATAATATGATCGTCACACTGACGACACTTGCCATGATCTACTTTGATCATATAGGCTTTAAGGCCTGGACGTAATCCAATACCTTGACGGCTGGTGTGGTTTCTCAAGCCACACTGCCAGGAGTGTTAACATGTTCTTAGATGTTAATAAAGATTAACTATCTTAAGAGGGTTTTACCATCATTGCCATGTTCATAGACATATAGGCTAGGTTATACCATTAAGAGGATCTTTTGAAATTTTTAGCTGATCGATAAAGTTCGAGTAAATTCGGAACTATTGATGGATAAAGGACGAAATGAATACATATTTAAAATTTTCAAAACTTTCCATGAATTGTTAGGAATTTACAACAGTGCCTTTATCAGGACTTTTAGTATCTTATTTGTCCACAGAGGACTAAGAGGAAAAATATAAGTCCGTATAAGGACTATAAAATATTATAAGTCCATATAGGGTCTATAATGAATTGTCATGTCTGAAAAGGGGTTATAATGAAATATCATGCCCTGAAAGGGACCATTTCGAAATAGCATATCCCCAAATGGATTTTAATGAAATAACATGTCTATAAAAGGACTATATTGGTACCGCGTGCGCACAAAAGGAGCTTTGCTGTACAAATGTCCTCTCAGGGACTTTAAGCAACTCTAGTCCACGCAGGGACTAAAAGGAAATATAAGTCCGTATGGGGACTGTAAGATATGTCCATGAAGGGACGTTATTAACAATTGTCCTCACGTGGACTTTAATTCGAAAGATACGTCCTCATAGGGACTTATTAATGAAACAATATGTCCTAGAAGGGACTATAATGAAATATTATATCCACAAGGGATTTTTAATGGAATAATATGTCCAAAAAGGGACTTTGATGAATGAACATGTCCACGAAGGGACTACGATGAGATATTATGTCCTCAAAAGGACTATAATGAATGATTATGTCCGCCAGGGAACTTTAATGAAATAATATGTCCACGAAAGGACATATTGGAGTATAATGTCCATGAAAGGACTATTTTGAAGTATGATGTCCCTGGAAGGACTATATTGAAAATACCAAGTCCACGAAGGGACTATTTTAAAATAGTGTATCACAAAGAGATTTTTAATGAAATTACACATCCATGAAAGGACTATATTGAAATAGCATGCCCACTGAGGGACTTTATTGAAATATAATGTCCATGAAGGGACTAAATAGCATATACCCATACAGGGTCTTAAGTTGTAAGGTATGTCCACATAGGGACCATATAGAAGAGATATGTCACACCCCCAAAATCCACCATGCGGAGTATCACCGCTTGGAGGCGTGACATGACCAGGATCAAGCCACCAATCATATTGAACAATATAATAAAGTAAATAAAAGTTCAACCACACAATATAATAGGTGTTCACAAACAAGTTAACCAAGTTCAAATTAAACAGCGGAAGCATAAAACGTGAAACCCAAACATAAGTAATAAGTTCATAAAGTTCAAATGTTAAGCACGGAACATAACAGTCCATATCCCACAACGACTTCCTCCTCGTACAAGCTCCATAAGCATCTAACGACCTGTAAGGCATGTAACAACGAGTCAACAACAAAGTTGAGCGAGTTCACAGTTGGTTGTTTAGTTTTGCAAGTTTGTTTTGAAAACCGTAAGTTGTTTCGTAAACCACGAGTTAACCAGTATCCCAAACCATATTCATAATTAGTGGAGGTTTCTCCATGTGAACCACTAGACCTTTACCATATCGACTACTGACGAAAGTAAGTTGTGCCCTACGTCAATGTCTATCATCATTGACAGTTTGCCATAGTCCATTAGTACACGCCCGTCCGACTGGCACGGTGTGAGGTTTGTTAAACCTAATAGCGCAATTAACTAATGAACCGCTCGCCATTGGCCCCGGCGATTAAGTCGATATAAAATGAGGGACTTAATGATAGAGTTTTGTCTAGTAAGTTTTAAGGTTGTTGTCCTACCCAAGGAGGACGAACGTACGTATTCTACCCAAGGAGAATACGCAGGATTAATATTGGCATCCTACCCATGGAGGATGGCGGTACATATCCTACCCAAGGAGGATATGTAGGTTCCATTATAATTCTTTAACCCATTCCCAACCATCGGGAATCCCATGCCTTAGAAAGTGTGTGAACTCACCTTGTTTGCTCGGTTTGACTCTCAAAAATAGCTAACAGTCAAGGTCGGTCAATCACGTCCTAATATGATTACCAGTTAGTCATTTAGTGGTTTCAAATAGAGCATAAAGTTCCTACACGTATCTACTACACAACATGCAATCACTTGTTATATTAGCTTGAACATCCAAAACTGGACTGTTTTCGGGTATTTTAATAAAATAGTTAACTTACTCCAAAAATTCCCAAATTTTTACAGAATGTTTTAAACAATCCAAATATTACTGTGTAAAAATATCAGGATCCAGTTTATTACCAATATTTTATAAAAAATCATTTACCGGACTATAATCAGATTCGTCACTTTCTGACTGCAGTCCACGGAAAAATTCATTTAAAATTCATCGTAAGTTCGATTGATGAAATTCCAGTTGGAGTATTACAACGACATCAGTGGTCTTCTACAGTACAAATTTCATGAGTTAATTCTACACAGATTACAAGTTATGATGAAAAACATAACACACACTTTCTGCAGTAAAAATGCTGCTTTTGCTGCTGTACAAAACGACCCTTTAAAAATAGCAAACGAAGTCCAAAAATTATGATTCCAGTGCCATTAGAACCGTATTTCGAAATAACACGTTATAGACTCAAGAAAATCGATTTTTCGTTAAGTTATGACCCAGTTACAGCCGATTGAAGGCGGCTGTAACAGTTTGATAGCTTCCTGTTTTCAGCTTATAGTGCTCTAACGCAAGTTCTATTTGTTCCGTTAACATGCCTAGTGATCAACAATAACATTTAACATCACTTGCAGCAGGTTATCATTTATTTAACTTAGATTTATCATGTCAAGTACTATCGTTCATATCAGATTTCCAGAATACAAGTTTTCATCAAGTAACTAACATAAACAAGACAACATCATAATACATCCTTTAACTACTAAAAATAGGAAGTAACAAAGAGTTAACAAAAAGATTACAACTAGCTTAAAGCTAGGGAAGATCTATGGAGAAAAATGGGTGGATAAAAGCTTGTAATGGAGGTCCTTCAAGATCCGTGTGTTCCATACCTTCTAAATCACCTTGTAGCACCTTGAAGTACACTTGGATTGATTGAAATTGCAACAAAAAGAATGGTGGTAGTGGAAGTATGTTAGGCCGTGAGCTTTAATGTGGGAGGAGGAGTTTGTGTTGTGTGAAGAATATGGTAGTGGTTCTTATAATTACCAAATTCTAATATTCAAAGGGTTGTATGTCCCCTCAAGTACATGCAAGGTCCAACAAATCCCAAAGCAAGATATGGAAGGATTTAGTGGAGTTTGGTGTGTGGGGCTATACTCTTGTCCGTAAATCAGCCAAGGGAGTTGGTAAATTGCAAATTTTAAATGGTAAAGGGGATAGTTAGTGGAAGGTTAGTTGTAACCACTAGTGTCTTATGTGTATAATGTTTTATAATATGTTAGGGTGCTCGGGAACCATAACTAGCTCAGAAAAAGTAAAACAATGTTTCTAGCAATATTTTGGTGTTCCAGGTAATGTCCAGTTGTTCGGTTAGATACCGGTTCGTTAAAGTGTCAATTTTATTCCGTATAGTATCTTTTATGTAACTTTTTGTGACACTATAATTCCCAACACTTAGGAAAACATTCAGGACTATTTAGTAAATTTTCTGCACAATCATTAAACACAATTTTATATTAATTAATCGTACGGATACATGTAATTACGAGGGTTGTCACATTCTCCCCCTGTTAAGAAAATTTCGTCCCGAAATTTAGCACGTGGTTTCTGAGGAAGCTAGTTAAGTTGCGTGGTTTCCTGGTTTTTCCTGGGGTGTCACATTATCCCCCCGTTGGTTTGGAATTTCGTCCCGAAATTCTACAGTAGCTTCAGCCTCAGTAGTGGTTGCACTTTTCTTAAACAACTGGGGATACTTGAGTTTCATTTGATGTTCTCATTCCCAGGTATACTCTGGGCCACGACGGGAATTCCAACAAACTCGAACAAGAGGTATTCTGGTACGCTTGAGAATCTTAACGTCTCGGTCTGTGATTTCAACTGGTTCCTCGACGAATCGCAACTGGTCGTCGATTGTGAGTTCTTTTAAGGGAACTATGAGGGTCTCATCTGACAGACACTTCTTCAGATTCGACACATGGAACACATTGTGAACTCCGCTGAGTTCTTCAGGTAGATTCAACTTGTAAGCGACTTTGCCTATTTTCTCAATGATTTCGAACGGTCCGACATAACGCGGATTGAGTTTGCCTCGTTTGCGAAAACGAACTACACCTTTCCAAGGTGAGACTTTAAGTAGCACTCGATCCCCAACCTGGAACTCGAGTGGTTTCCTTCGCTTATCAGCATAGCTTTTCTGATGGTCACGAGCTGCCGCCATTCGTTGTCGTTTCTGAGCAATCCTCTCGGTTGTATCGACTATAAGTTCTGGGCCTGTGATTTGGCTGTCGCCAACCTCTGCCCAACAAAGAGGTGATCGGCACTTCCGTCCGTACAATGCCTCGAACGGAGCAGCCTGGATACTGGTGTGGTAACTGTTGTTATACGAAAACTCCACTAACGGGAGGTGTTTTTCCCAGCCATTACCAAAGTCGATTACACATGCCCTAAGCATGTCTTCAAGGGTTTGGATGGCGCGTTCAGATTGCCCATCCGTCTGTGGATGATATGCCGTGCTCATGTCTAATCGGGAGCCAAAGGACTTGTGCATAGCTTGCCACAATTCAGATGTAAAACGTGAGTCACGATCAGAAATGATGGAGGTTGGCACTCCGTGCCTTGATACTACTTCCTTTAGGTAGACGTCTGCTAGAGTAGAAAACTTGTCGGTTTCCTTGATAGCCAAGAAGTGTGCAGACTTAGTCAATCGATCCACTATCACCCAAATAGTGTCATTTCCGCGTTTAGATCTAGGCAGGCCAGTAACGAAATCCATGGAAATTTGCTCCCATTTCCATGTCGGGATCTCTGGTTGTTGGAGTAGGCCTGATGGTTTTTGATATTCAGTCTTGACTCTCGCACAAGTCAAACTTTTACTGACGTAGGTTGCTATGTTGGATTTCATACCAGGCCACCAATACGTAGTCTTGAGATCGTGTTACATCTTATCCGAACCAGGATGTACCGAATAACGAGACTTGTGCGCTTCATCCATCACAAGTTCGCGTAAGTTTCGGTAAAGTGGGACCCAGATGCGCCTTGTTACATAGTAGGCGCCGTCTTCCTTTTGTTCTAACCGCTTCCTCAATCCTCGTAAGGACTCAGCCCTGATGTTCTCTGCCTTCAATGCTTCAACCTGAGCATCTCGTATCTGGGCAGGAAGACTAGATTGGATGGTAAGTTGTAGCGCTCGCACACGTTTAGGTATTGTATCCTTTCGACTGAGGGCGTCGGCCACAACATTGGCTTTGCCCGAATGGTACTTGATTGCACATTCGTAATCATTCAAAAGTTCGAACCATCGATGTTGTCGCATGTTTAACTCCTTTTGCTTGAAAATATGCTCGAGACTCCTGTGATCGGTGTAAATGGTGCACTTGGTACCGTACAGGTAATGTCTCCATATCTTAAGTGCGAAAACAACTGCTCCTAATTCCAAGTCGTGCGTAGTGTAGTTCCATTCATCAACTTTAAGTTGGCGCGATGCGTAGGCAATGACCTTGTCACGTTGCATCAACACGCAACCAAGCCCTTGGATGGAAGCGTCGCAATAAACCACAAAATCATCTGTGCCTTCAGGCAATGAGAGGATAGGCGCGCTACAAAGTCTATCTTTTAAGTGCTGAAATGCGGACTCCTGTACATCACCCCAACGATAGGTGACACCCTTCTGAGTCAGTGAAGTGAGAGGTTGAGCAATCTTTGAGAAATCCTTGATAAACCTTCTGTAATATCCTGCCAAACCCAAGAATTGGCGGATTTCTGTTGGTGTACGGGGTGCAGGCCAGTTCTTGATCGAGTCAACCTTGGATGGATCAACATGAATCCCATCCTTGTTTACCACGTGGCCTAGAAAGTGGACTTCGCGAAGCCAGAAGTGACATTTCGAAAATTTGGCATACAACTGCTCTGTTCGAAGAAGTTCCAAAATAAGCCTCAGGTGTTGCTCGTGTTCTTCCTGACTCTTCGAATATATTAGGATATCGTCGATGAAAACTATGACAAACTTATCCAGGTAAGGTTTGCATACTCGGTTCATGAGATCCATGAAAACCGCAGGTGCATTCGTTAATCCAAAAGGCATAACCAGAAACTCGTAATGCCCATACCGAGTCCTGAATGCTGTCTTAGAGATATCCTCATCTCGGACTCTCAGTTGATGGTAGCCTGACCTCAGGTCAATCTTTGAGTAGCAACTCGACCCTTGCAATTGGTCGAATAAGTCATCAATGCGTGGGAGAGGATAACGATTCTTCACGGTCACCTTGTTGAGTTCGCGGTAGTCAATACACATTCTGAAGGTACCGTCTTTCTTCTTCACGAATAACACTGGAGCTCCCCAAGGTGAAGAGCTAGGACGTATGAAACCCTTTTCCAAGAGTTCTTGTAGTTGCGTGGACAGTTCTTCAAGTTCTGATGGAGCTAGACGATAAGGTGCACGAGCTATTGGTGCTGCTCCAGGAGCTAGCTCGATTTGAAACTCGACTTGTCGATGAGGCGGAAGACCAGGTAATTCCTCGGGGAATACCTCAGGAAAATCGCGTACAATAGGAATGTCTTCAATTCTCGTCTCTTCCATTGATGCGTCAGTAACGAGAACTAGAATGGCAGTGTGGCCCTTTCGCAAACACTTCTGGGCCTTAAGGAAAGAGATAATGCCCATCACAGTACTACTCTTGTCGCCACGAATTACGAGGGGTTCTTTACCAGAACGAGGGATGTGGACAATCTTCTCGTTGCAAAGAATTTCCGCTTGCTGATGAGATAACCAATCCATCCCAATAACAACGTCGAAACTACCCAGAACGATAGGAATAAGATCGATAGAGAAGGTCTGACCAGCTAAGACGAGGTTACAACCCTTAACTATGTGCGTGGCCTCGAGGCTTTTACCGTTTGCTAGTTCTACCATGTGTTTGATGGTCAAAAGTGTTGGAGTGCGCTTAAGCATTTGGCTAACTTTTATGGACACATAACTAGTATCGGCACCCGAATCAAATAATACAGTAACAAAGAAATCGTCCAGAAGAAACTTACCCATCACAACGTTGGGATCGTTCCTTGCATCACCCTGAGCAATCACGAAGGCATGACCTCAGGAGCCATTGCCATTATTGTTACTCCCATTGTTGCCTCCATTGTTGCCTCCATTGTTGTTCCCGTTTCCTTGGTTGTTGTTGTTCTGATTCTAGTTCAGTTGAGGACAAATCCTCTTAAAGTGGCCTTCAGCGCCACACTGAAAACATCTTTTATTGCCCTGCTGTTGCTGCTGCTGGTGGTTCTGTGGAGCTTGTTGTTGTTGTTGGCGATTCTGATTTGCTGGTCGTGCACTTCTGCAATCCTTGGCTTCATGACCAAACTTGTTACACCTCAGACAATGACCCTTGTTGCACTGCCCGCTATGATGCTTGTTGCACCGGTTGCACTTGGGGTGGTTCCCTCAGTATCCACCCTGTCCTTGATTACCAGAAGATTGCTGACCAGGACTCTGGTAGTCATCAGTCTTTCGCTGCTGAGACTGAACTGAAGTAGAACCCTTGCCCGAATTTCCATCCCATTTGCGCTTGTTATCACTGGGAGCATCAGTAGTAGTAGCGCTAATACGCTTGGGCAGCTTGTTCTGCTCAACTGCCTGATCAGTGAGACGATGAGCCAACTTGATGATTTGTTGAATGGTGCCAAGATTAGCTGAGGTCACGTGGCTTTGAATTTCTGGCACCAAACCCTTAAGGTACAGCTCGATACGCTTGATAGGAGGATCCACCATAGTGGGACACAAGATAGCTAATTCGTTCGATCTCTTTGTGTATGCCTCGATTTCAGACCCCGTCATTTTCAGATTGAAGAATTCCACCTCTAGCTTGTGGATGTCGTCACGACTACATTACTCTTCTTTGATTGATTCCTTGAAGTCATTCCATGCGGTGGCATTAGCAACCGCCAGCCCTAGCAGTTGGACCTGTGCTTTCCACCAGGTTAACGCAGCACCTTCGAGTGTTCCAGTAGCAAATTTCACCCTACGATCTTCAGGGCATTCACACATCTCAAAAACAGACTCAATCTTCTCGAACCAGTAGAGAAGACCTACAGCTCCTTCTGTGCCGCTAAAAGTACTAGGTCGACAATCCATGAATGTTTTGAACGTACATACGGGAGGCTGAGCATGTTGACCTGTTGCGCGAGAATAAAAGACCAGGTTAAACGCAAGAGTTGGTTCGCGAGAGTAGGATCTAAACGTCCTATGATGGGTTGATATGGCAGGTTATACCTCCTGCAGGGACAGCTGCGAGTGCCTCAGCCACTCGTTCGTTGATTAGAGCCGTCAGTTGGGCTTGCGTCATGTTGATACCACCACGTCCTCCGCGTCCGTTCATAATTCTTCACAATGAAGCGAACATAAGTGAGAAATGTGTGGCGAAAGTGTGTATGTGTGGGATGACAGAAGAGGGTAAGCACACGAGGATTCAATTTAACAGTTGCTTTAGTAACTAAGCATGCAATACACTATCAAACTAATAAGCAGGCAATGTAAGTATAAACCATATCACCTATAATGTTGAGTCTTGCACGTGAAGCGAAGCGTCGTTGTGGATCGTTGAGCACTGAACAGGTTATAGTCTGGTTTTATCAAAAAGCTTTTCCCCTTTTTAAAACCAAGTTCACTATAACCAATGGCTCTGATACCAATCTGTCACACCCCCAAAATCCACCATGCGGAGTATCACCGCTTGGAGGCGTGACATGACCAGGATCAAGCCACCAATCATATTGAACAATATAGTAAAGTAAATAAAAGTTCAACCACACAATATAATAGGTGTTCACAAACAAGTTAACCAAGTTCAAATTAAACAGCGGAAGCATAAAACGTGAAACCCAAACATAAGAAATAAGTTCATAAAGTTCAAATGTTAAGCACGGAACATAACAGTCCATATCCCACAACGACTTCCTCCTCGTGCAAGCTCCATAAGCATCTAACGACCTGTAAGGCATGTAACAACGAGTCAACAACAAAGTTGAGCGAGTTCACAGTTGGTTGTTTAGTTTTGCAAGTTTGTTTTGAAAACCGTAAGTTGTTTCGTAAACTACGAGTTAACCAGTAACCCAAACCATATTCATAATTAGTGGAGGTTTCTCCATGTGAACCACTAGACCTTTACCATATCGACTACTGACGAAAGTAAGTTGTGCCCTACGTCAATGTCTATCATCATTGACAGTTTGCCATAGTCCATTAGTACACGCCCGTCCGACTGGCACGGTGTGAGGTTTGTTAAACCTAATAGCGCTATTAACTAATGACCCACTCGCCATTGGCCCCGGCGATTAAGTCGATATAAAATGAGGGACTTAATGATAGAGTTTTGTCTAGTAAGTTTTAAGGTTGTTGTCCTACCCAAGGAGGACGAACGTATGTATTCTACCCAAGGAGAATACGCAGGATTAACATTGGCATCCTACCCATGGAGGATGGCGGTACATATCCTACCCAAGGAGGATATGTAGGTTCCATTATAATTCTTTAACCCATTCCGAACCACCGGGAATCCCATGCCTTAGAAAGTGTGTGAACTCACCTTAGTTTGCTCGGTTTGACTCTCAAAAATAGCTAATAGTCAAGGTCGGTCAATCACGTCCTAATATGATTACCAATTAGTCATTTAGTGGTTTCAAATAGAGCACAAAGTTCCTACACGTACCTACTACACAACATGCACTCACTTGTTATATTAGCTTGAATTTCCAAAACTTGACTGTTTTCGGGTATTTTAATAAAATAGTTAACTTACTCCAAAAATTCCCAAATTTTTACAAAATGTTTTAAACAATCCAGATATTACTGTGTAAAAATATCAGGATCCAGTTTATTACCAATATTTTATAAAAAATCATTTACCGGACTATAATCAGATTCATCACTTTCTGACTGCAGTCCACGGAAAAATTCATTTAAAATTCATCGTCAGTCCGATTGATGAAATTCCAGTTGGAGTATTACAAGGACATCAGTGGTCATCTACAGTACAAATTTCATGAGTTAATTCTACACAGATTACAAGTTATGACGAAAAACATAACACACACTTTCTGCAGTAAAAACGCAGCTTTTGCTGCTGTACAAAACGACCCTTTAAAAATAGCAAAGAAAGTCCAAAAATTATGATTCTAGTGCCATTAGAACCGTATTTCGAAATAACACGTTATAGACTCAAGAAAATCAATTTTTCGTTAAGTTATGACCCAGTTACAGCCGACTGAAGGCGGCTGTAACAGTTTGATAGCTTCCTGTTTTCAGCTTATAGTGCTCTAACGCAAGTTCTATTTGTTCCGTTAACATGCCTAGTGATCAACAATAACATTTAACATCACTTACAGTAGGTTATCATTTATTTAACTTAGATTTATCATGTCAAGTACCATCGTTCATATCAGATTTCCAGAATACAAGTTTTCATCAAGTAACTAACATAAACAAGACAACATCATAATACATCCTTTAACTACTAAAAATAGGAAGTAACCAAGAGTTAACAAAAAGCTTACAACTAGCTTAAAGCTAGGGAAGATCTATGGAGAAAAATGAGTGGATAAAAGCTTGTGATGGAGGTCCTTCAAGATCCGTGTGTTCCACACCTTCTAAATCACCTTGTAGCACCTTGTAGTACACTTGGATTGATTGAAATTGCAACAAAAAGAATGGTGGTAGTGGAAGTATGTTAGGCCGTGAGCTTTAATGTGGGAGGAGGAGTTTGTGTTGTGTGAAGAATATGGTAGTGGTTCTTATAATTACCAAATTCTAATATTCAAAGGGTTGTATGTCCCCTAAAGTACATGCAAGGTCCAACAAATCCCAAAGCAAGATATGGAAGGATTTAGTGGAGTTTGGTGTGTGGGGCTATACTCTTGTCCGTAAATCAGCCAAGGGAGTTGGTAAATTGCAAATTTTAAATGGTAAAGGGGATAGTTAGTGGAAGGTTAGTTGTAACCACTAGTGTCTTATGTGTATAATGTTTTATAATATGTTAGGGTGCTCGGGAACCATAACTAGCTCAGAAAAAGTAAAACAATGTTTCTAGCAATATTTTGGTGTTCCACGTAATGTCCAGTTGTTCGGTTAGATACCGGTTCGTTAAAGTGTCAATTTTATTCCGTATAGTATCTTTTATGTAACTTTTTGTGACACTATAATTCCCAACACTTAGGAAAACATTCAGGACTATTTAGTAAATTTTCTGCACAATCATTAAACACAATTTAATATTAATTAATCGTACGGATACATGTAATTACGAGGGTTGTCACAAGATAGGTCCTTATAGGAACTTAAAGGATAATGAATATTATGAAAGAAGGATTCTCTAGCGCCTTCCTTGCTTAATTTTAATTGTTTCTCTTCTTTGCTTATCGTATACGGTAGAGATACTGAAGACCTCAGCGAATAAGGTAAGTATTCCAATCAGGATCTGTTATAGAAATAGAATTCAAGAATTCCATGGTTAAAGAATGATATGGATCAAGGATTGGGTTCTGACTGATATAATCCAAATCAGGTATTCCAAAACTTGGAGGTAAGAAATAGGGATCATTAGTATTCACTGGTATTATTTTCAATACGGGAGCCTCAGGGACCTCTTGGTATGGACTCCAAAGTCTGATTAAAATTCAATGGGTTTGGTTTTTGGAATGAGTCCATGAAGGTCTTCCTCCAAACCGATCGCACACTTATCCTAGCCGTGATGCGAAGCTTAACATTCCTTGGCTTCGGATGAGGAGAATCTCCATCAACGGCTTCTTTGCTTGGCGACATATTCAAAATACATAAAATCGAAAACAATGTTTACTTAATAGGGATGAGAGCATTCCTATGTTAAGTCTAGACTCAAAGGTCTAAGGAATATGCTACTGTGTCATTTGAGATTAAACACTAAGGGCTAGTGTTTAATTCACTCAAACGTTGGCTCTGATACCAACCTGTCACACACCGATATTTCCACGTATTACCGATGGGCCCGGTGGGGAGTATCGTGACGTAAGATTGATATCGTCATAGTCAAACATACACATAATAGCACAGCGGAAGTCTTGGAATATAAAATATTATTACAAACTCAAATGTCTGAAAATATCAAAGTATTTATTATAGATGAGCCTGTAATATCAAATCCACAGGTGGATCTTTACAGAATGTATAAAATGAAGTTTAGTAGACTTTAAGGCATCTTTAAGGATTTGCAAGACCCTTTATTTCGACACCGAGCAGCTCCCAGCCTATTATGTGTAGTACCTGTCACTTAGTCTTTTGAAAATACGTCAGTTTTCACTAGTAAATACAATTAACCGACTCTTTTGAAAAGAGTTTATGAAAATTGATTTAAGCGCACAAGGCACAAACCTTTTATAACTTGGGACAATCTTTAATAAAATCTTGTATACAGTTTTACATGTTTGTCATACATATGGGCTCGGTATAGAAGTCGAAACATGATTAATCGACACACCACTTATAAAACCCACAGAGGAGTTATCCCCAACATGTGGGTATTTAGCATTTGCATCTGTTAGGTGTATGCCTACACCCCGTGCGTAGTTCGTGGCCATTTTCAAATGAAATGAGCCGAGGATATCCAGGACACGGTCATATTAACCACCAATGTTTATGTTATCAAACAATACAGATTAAAACGGGTTATGCAATTTATTAATCACAATCCGATTAAAAGATTCCATACCCGACCAAGCGGTATTATTATTATACCGTATCCCAAGCCCGTATAAGGGAAAATAAGTTAAAAGTATTTACCTGAGCTAATATTTGATTCACAGCAAAATAACTCAGTCGTATCCAATCTATCTAAATGCAGGTAGCTTTTACCGGGTGGCTCTAGTCTGGAGTGATGGTAATATATAACCAATTCAGAATGCTAACGGTCTTATTTAAGTCGTAGACTTAGACAAGCTAGCTTAAAGTATTTAAAGCGGTACGATACGCTAGATTAAGCGATGACCGGAATAGAATGTTATTTAGACCCAACAAGTATGAAGACTTGTATAATATGGGTAAACTAAGTACATTCTGGATTTTGAGGCAAAAACGATAAGGTTAAACCCGTTTCGGCAAACTTACGTAAACTAGTTACATAAACTGATCCGAACGCGTAAATGCATAACGGGCAACCAAATGAACCATATACAAGTCCCTTATGTTATTATGCATAAAATATGTTAATACATCAGTAGGATGTCAACATATATGCCCAAAAAGTATTTAAGACCAAATTAAGTCCCGCAAGGACATTTTGGTCATTTTAATATTTATAAAAGAGGTTTTTAAAATAAACTGATATTCTGGTCTAAAACATTCAGTAAAAATATTTATTTTATGATGTTAAAACAGTAGGATATCATTCATATGTGTAATTTGCCATTTATGGCCAAACTATGCCCCGGAAGGGTATTTTGGTCATTTCACATATGATTTTGAGGACATATTTGGAAATCTGAGTTCATGACTTATACCTACTGTAAAAATATAAAAATTTATTTATAAATTCAGTAGGTAACAAGTCTTAGGTGCTAATTATGGTTTTAAACCATACTATGCACCTAATTAGCGTAATTGTCGCTAACTGACGATATTTAAGATGTTTATGTGATTCTGAGATTTTGACCAGCCTTGAATGTTTAAAATATTTTATTTTTCATATCAAATCAGTAGGAAAAGGTTTGGCATGCTAATCACATGTAAATCTCATTTTATTAGTCAAAAGGGCATTATCGTCAATTAAGGAATTTATACAAGAACTCTATGTTATGGTCATTAACAAATCTGACCCAACATTCCAAAAATTCCTAAAAATGATATCATAACAGTAGGTAATGAGTTTTGGGTCAAAATCTATGTTAAAACATATATTATGCACGAAAGCGTAATTTAAATAATAAAAATTTCAATTTTACTATATCGTGCATAACATCGTTTTGAGACCAGAGAATCATGTCAAATTAATTTAGACATGCTGACATATCAGTACTTAACCTATTAGTATGCTCACATATGCAAAAATCTCAGTTTTAGATCAAAAGGGCAAAATGGGCATTTATAAGCATAACAACGGAAACTAGCATATAATTCAGGATATTAATGACCAGGTAATATAACCTTAGAGGGTTATACTACAACATAATATGGTCCTAATGGAAGCTTAAAACATAAAGAATTTAAGCTTAATCGGGTCAGAACTGAAAGTCAAAGCATAAGTCAAGCTTTTGCGACTTTCGGTTGCGAACCGACCCTAAACTCAGAATTGTCAGGTTGAACATGCTTAGACATGTTCTAATAATATTTACCAAATTATTTAAGTGATAAAATGTGATTTATATCCTCTACATTATCAGTTTATGCTTTTATTTAAAAAACTTGACTAGTTTGACTTTTTAATTAACTAGTTTGACCCGACAATTAACTAATCAAACGAGATAATTAGGAGGTTCCCTTTTAAGGGATTAACACCTACCTATTTATGGTCACATAGCCATATTCACCTCGAACAATGGCTGGACCATTTGAGTTTAAACCGAGAGTCAAAGGTATTTTGCGTAACTTTGACTTTTCGGTTTTTAATTAACAAAACTGAACTAAAGAGGGGGCTAAGACACTTACAAAGGGTCCTAGCAATCTTTTCTACTAAAATGAGTTTCCTTTTTGGTCAGGAACCTCCAGAATTTGAAAGAAGGAAGATAGAAATGAATTGGTGCAATTTGAAATGGATGAACTTATGGCCTTTATATAGTTTTTGTGAAGTGCTTGGATCATGACAAGTGTGTTGTGTAGCTTCCAAGGAATTATCTTAGCCTTACAAGTGTTTGGTTGAGGTTAAAAGCCATGCAAAGGTGTTAACTTGGTGCCCATAACAAAGGAAATAGAATGGAAGCCCCCAAGAAATAAGTTGGTTGCTAAAAAACAACCTGCTGTCGAAATGCTGAGGTCACGTGCCGCGACAGAAGGGCCTTCAGGCCGTCGCGCGACGCGAGCGCACATGCTGATGTTTCAGAATTGACAGGTTTAGTCCCTGCACACACTATAACTTGTTTTCGACGTGTTTAACCCCCGTTAAGCCATTTACAAGGCTCTACAAGGATGTCAAAGTGTAGGGGACTTGAAATATGTTTGGAAATATAACGGATGTCAGTTCGTTAAAAGGTCACTATATGGTGTAGTTTCGCTAGTTGACGTTTTTAACCCCTCTAACTCGCAAACTTGCGCGTAACTTCACTTATTGGCATAAAAGCCTTGAATGGCCAATATTAGGCATTCCTAAGAATATAATCAAATATTATGAAGCTCTCGATTTGTTAAAAGGTCACTCAGAGGTAAGAATTAACACGTTGACACTTTTAACCCTTCGGCGCGCAAACTTTCACATAATTACGCAAACGGCTCCTCTCGTCCAACAAGTGGTTCATTTGAGAATACGGACACCGTATAAGGTCACTCAGAGGCCTAGTTTAAGCATGTTGACACTTTCAGTCTTTCTATATTCAAAATTTTTGATTTTTGATGAAATTAGTCCTTCACAGTCAACGTTTGACTTTATTAGGGTTTATTACACGTGTCAACACATCGTTGGACACGATTTTACGAGGTGTCACAGTGCAGGCGCAGGCCTTTGACTGGTTAGCCAAGACAATCACGAGCTCACATACGCAATACGCCTAAATTTCAAAAGCACAAACAACAAGGCAGAATACGAAGCATTTCTTGCGGGCCTCCGTTTGGCACTTAAAATGGGAGCGAAAAACCTCGAGGCACACGTCGATTCCAAGCTAGTGGCGGAACAAGTCAATGGTCATTACGACGCTAAGGGCGAAGCTCTGGCCTTATATTTGGAACAAGCATGAATGCTTATCAGCCAATTCCAAACGTTCAAGATAATCCATATAAATAGAAGCGAAAATAAACATGCGGACGCACTGAGCAAATTGGCCGCCACCAGTTTCAAACATCTAGCAAAAGAAGTCCGCATTGAGGTATTATCTAACCCATCCGTTCCTTTAAGGCAAGTGAACATCATCGAGGTCGGCAATCCATCCTGGATGTCCCCGATCATCATGTACTTACAGCATGGCAAACTTCTAGAAGGAAAAGCGGAAGCTAGGAAAATCCAAAACAAAGCGCTGAACTACGAAATGGCGGACGGTATCTTATACCGAAAATCATTCATGGGTCCACTCCTACGATGTGTCGATAAAACGGATGCGCAATATTTAGTCAAAGAAATCCACGACGGATTATGTGGGATTCACACCGGACCACGCATGGTAGTGGCAAAGATAATGAATGCAGGCTATTATTGGCCAGGGATGCATGTGGACGCAGTGGAACTATTGCGCAAATGCGCAGCATGTCAGCGCCACGCGCCAAAACCCCTCCGTCTAAAAAATCCCCTAGTTCCGGTCACCTCGGCCTGGCCTTTTCAACAATGGGGTATCGACCTCATCGGTCCTTTCCCCGACGCGCCAGGCGCAGTTAAATTCATCGTAGTGGCAGTTGACTACTTCACTAAGTGGGTGGAAGCTAAGGCATTAGCATCAACCACATCAATGGTAATCCGCAAGTTCATTTGGGAACATATTATCTGTCGATTCGGGTTGCCATTACGCATCATTTCCGATAACGGCACAAACTTTGCCTTGGAAGACCTCCAGAACTGGTTTAAAGAAATGAAAATCGAGCACAACTTTGCCTCTGTGGCACATCCACAAGCAAACGGGCAGGTTGATAGCGTAAATAAAAAAATAGTTGATGGCATCAAGGCAAGATTGGGCACTGCGCGTAGAGGATGGGTAGATGAGCTCCCTAGCATCTTATGGGCCCATCGTACCATGTCAAAAACCAGTATAGGGGAAACTCCGTTTAGCCTCGTAAATGGTTCGGAAGCACTAATACCAGCAGAAATTCGCCTCCCATCACCGTGCAAGATCGCCATGGAAAAACAAGATAATGAAAAAGAACGAAGAATGGATCTGGACCTTCTCGAGGAAAGGCGCGAGAACGCAGCCATCGCAGAAGCAAGGTATAAATCCCAATTAGAAAAATACTACAACGCACGCGTACGCGTGTGCACCTTCGTTCCAGGAGATTTCGTCCTGCGCGAAAATGAAGCGTCTAACGCGGAAAAGCCAGGCAAATTAGCACCTAAATAGGAAGGGCCGTACATCATCCAGGAAGTCCTGGGCAAAGGGGCATACACCTTAAAGAGGCTCGACGGAACAGACGTTCCACGCACCTGGAACTTGCAGCAGCTGCGCAGGTGCTACATGTGACCAAGCCAAGCCATTTGCCATAGAAGGCCAGACTTATAGAGGCAATGTATTTATTCTAATTATTCACTTTGTATCCATCGGCCCCGCGCTTATTAATACAAAGATTATCCTTACATATTTTACTGTTTATTACAAATTGCATGTAATTCCTTTTGGTACACGCGAAAAGAATATGGTGAAACATTGTAAGCCTCATGAACGGTCTAACGGGCACAAGTCCCACGCACAGTCCTGACCTACGTTCACACATGAGCTCAATACCATTCTTATTCGCTTTACCTAAACAAAGTAATTATACACATGCAACATATTGTAATTCAAACACAACTTATATCACTAGCGCACCACGCACAATAACAAAAAAACATATATGCATAACAGTGCATCAAAAAGTTACTTGTGCAACAAAGCACATTAACAAAATTTACAAAACACGACAGTGTATCAAAACATTAGTTACAAACTAAACATACTAAACACATCCAACACACCCAACGAAGTGTGCAGTACTTCAACATACCAGGAAAAAGGAGGAGGGTGAACAATCCAAGGATTTACACCCTCCCCCATCACTCACAGCAGGAGCAACCACGTGCACACCGGTCGGAATCTCGGCCGGAAGGGATGAGCAGGAACCACGGCGACGCCGCCGGTACACAATCGAGCAACCGCCTCTCCAGTCAGCCGGAAATGCTACGGTTACGGCATATGCCGACAGCTTGGTGACCCCCTCATTATTATCATCTGTAGAGTGAGAGAGGGCAAGATTCCTTGAAGACTCAGGAAGAAATACTTCACGAACACCTCTATTTCCGGCAACAGCTCCAGTCGACAAACCGGAAAGAAGTAGCAGAGCATCAGCAGCGTCAAAGACCTTTAGAATTTCAGAGATTCTCCGGCATCGAAACCGTCGCCTAGTCTTCATTTTCCCCAAATTTGGAAAATATCTACACACTCAATGTGAATATATAAGCCGGAAAGACTAACGCCAGCTTTGAAAAGGGGGACTTGTGATGATTAAGTGTCAAATCACTCCCCTTAGAAACGGCGCTGCCAATGTAATCGTCATATCACATTAAATGATCTCTGACAGGCCCGCACATATTCCCAAGGCTGCAGTTCAGTTAGAAGCGAAGAGGCAATACAAAATACATTTTTACAATGACGTAAACAACAGTCAGCCCATGATTAAAAAAGCTCCTCGGTCAAGTGAACACTTCAGAGTAAAGAAAAAATACAAATATTTTCTCCACAAAAGATTTCCATTTTTCCCAAAGTCAGGATTTCCAAAATCAGAATCATGAGCAAGAGTATCTTCTACAAAAAGATTCTCTACTTCCGCGCCAAAAACTCTCCAGCAAAAAAAGCACCTACCTCTCATAGTCCAGTGTTCCACTTATTTGCATAAAGAGCAAGACTGGAATGGGGGGACTTGAAGGGGTAAGGTCCCCAAAACCCTGCTTCGAGTACTTGGGGCCATACCACAACCTCATCCTTCTAACCCTCTTTAGACCTTGCGCGGCCGCGCACTGGTCCTACAAAGAGAACTTAGAAGGAAAACAATGAGCAACACCTGCGCGCCAAAAGGAAACTAACAAATCTTTACGCCGACCTCCATAGCAGAAAGGATGAAAATCCTAGCAAACACTTGCGCATAATTAATATCTAGACTTGGATATTATAGACTTCTCTGATACCATACAATAAGGAGCCACATAGGATTACAGCTGTATTCTTCTAGAAGGCTCCATCGTGTACCATCAGTCGGTTATAACCGAATGGCCACGTGGCATCATCCCAGGCTCCCTTAAAGTCACGATGATGGCACGGAATTGAAGAGAGATCTTCACTTGCCCACTTTTCACGTGGCAAAACCCCAACCGTTGATCAAAATAGCGATCCGTGTGCATACTCAAATAGTTAGCGATTAATGGAGGGAAAATAACCGCTTACGGAAAAAAGCACTTTCCGTTAACTTTTCACCAACAGGTTTTCCCGCCCAAACTTCGGCTATAAATAGAAGGATAATTCAGGTATAATTCTCAAGTTACATTCACTTCACTTTCACTTCTTCTTCTTCTTCTTCTTCATAAAACCCTGTACTTATTCTCACGCCGGAGGGAGGTCACGGAGAGAACTCCCATTCTCCCCGTGGCGAGTCTAACGGTGGTTGTTTTGCAGTCATTGCGAGAAGAAGAGGATCACTCACCCACGAATCGGACGAGGAGATTTAACCCTTTTATGCAGAATCAAACCCCTTGGTTCAGTTGATTCCGGTCAATTAAACCAGTGTTTCTTTACTTTCCTTGGTGCTCCTTTGTGTCAATGGCGTGCAACCGCATCAAAACAAAAACCCCAACACATGTGGCAAATTACCAACTGGGCACCTGCACATAGTTGCTATTTAACGGTGGTACGCAACAGCAACAGATGCCTTAGATCAAAGGATATCGCTGCGCAAATCCTTCCACAAATTCGTACATACATTACATTGAAGGTGAAACAAATTAGGACGTTCGTAAAGCAAACGATGTCTATCGATGTTACGTATACAAAGGCATGGCGTGGTCGAAGAAAGGAAATTGAGAGGATATATGGAACTTGGGATAACAATTTTAAGGATCTCCCGAAGTACGTGTTACGGCTTCAGTCTCGAAACCCTGGTATGGTGGTTACATGGTTTCATCACCCACATTCGGCTCCAGGACATCCCACATTCAAATATGTTATTTGGGCATTTGGTCCCTCTGTTCATGCGTTTCATCTATGCCAGCCTGTAATCTCCGTGGACGCAACATATCTGAAAGGACCGTACCGAGGTAAGCTGTTGGTTACAGTAACCAAAAACACCAACAACTACATAATGCCAGTGGCGTACGCTCTTGTTGATGAAGAGACTGTTCACAGTTGGTGTTGGCTTTTCCAAAATTTGAAAGAATACATCACCACAAACTGTACTAGTAAAATATGTGTTCTATCCGACCGCCACGCTGGAATAAGTAATGCCATGGAGAACCTTGAAGATTGGAAGGAACCAAAGGCCTACCACCGTTATTGTCTTCGACATGTAAGAAGCAATTTTAGTGGAAGGTACAAGAGCAAAAGCCTCAGGAAGCTGTGTTGGATGATTAGGAGCACAAGTCAACCATGAAAGTATCGTTGGGCTGTAAGCAAAATGCGGATGTTAGATCAGGCAGCTTGGGACTACCTAAACAACATCGACAAAAGTAAGTGGACTATTGTTCATGACCGAAGAAATCGTCGTTGGGGTAACCTTACAACGAACATATCCGAGCCTATGAATAATGTCTTACGTGAAGCAAGACTACTGCCTATAAAAGCCTTAATTCATTATACGTTTACCAAAGACATATCTGAGTATGCCAGGCACTCGCAGATTGCCCAAACCTGCAACACCCCTCTACCCCCTCGCATTTGGTCCAGGTTTAACAAACTGTATTCGGTAGCAATGCAACATGAAGTGTCCATGTACGATATCATAGATGCTCGCTATTGTGTTGTTTCAAGGGATGAATCGAACGATCAAGGTGGAAATGAGTACACCGTTGAATACCGTCATAGGTGGTGCTCATGTGGGAAATGGAAAATGCTTAGATTTCCTTGTTCCCATACTATTGTTGTTTGTTCTTGTTGGGGTAAGGAACCACACGACGTGACCAATTCAAAGTTCCACATGACCACCTATCAAGAACAGTACAACGAGCATTTTTACACACTAGGACACAAGGAAGAGTGGGAAGAACCGCACTGGAGAATTCAAGGGGACCCTTCGAGGGTTACAACACATCGTGGAAGGGTTCGTTCAAGAAGAATTCACAATGATATGGATGTCAACTACCACGATGTACCCCAGGATCGTCGATGCGGCAGATGTGGAGAAGCAGGCCACAACAGGAAGACCTGTGGACGATAGTAATTTATTATGTTCTTGTGCTTTGTTTGTCGTTTTTATTCTTAATTGTTAGGTGTAATGCAGTGTTTTGTGTTTTTGTTTGAATTAGAAATTTGTTAAATTTAAAATTTAAATCAGTTGTTCCAAAATTGACTATGAAGCTTTAAACAAAACAAACTATCATTATTCAATTGAAATACATAGGACACCAGCTACATGAGAATATGGAATCAAAAGGATGAATTAGAATCGCTATCGATATTCTGATACTGCTCCCATGGATCATCACTAACGACAGCGTCATCTGATAATGCGTTTGAGTCACGATCGCTGTCGTATTGGTGGTCGCACAAACTTCTCTAGATGCATCCATACCTACATACGGGGCGGTGTGTTTGGAAAACATTTGTTGACGGACAGTTAGGGTTTTGCACAAATGAGGGATGTTGTGGTCCTTCCATGAAGGAAGTTCGATTTTGATTTTCACGACGAACAAGAGGTGGACAGTAACGATGTTGGTCTAGCGGTGAAGGTCCGGGATGGCTCCTTGCTATTTAGTGAAGGGCAACACATTGTTACGGTTTGGATGTGGAATAAGAGCGTTACGGTTGGGTTGTGGTTCAATAGGGTTACGGTTAGGTCATGGTTCAACAATTACAGGGTTTAGCTCCCCTTCATGTATATGCAAACGAAAGTGAAGGTGGATTTCGTTCTCACGATCTGTCATCTGAAATACTTGTGAGTTGAGGTGAGGTGAAGGTGGATTTCGTTCTCAACAAGTGAAGTGAAGATGTTAAAAAATATTGTGTGATAGGGGGTATTTATAGAGGGAGGAAATTCAGATGTAATGATTAGAAGTATAGCAGTGGAGACCGAATTCCACGGGGGTTCCAAGGGGGCAACGTCCCCTTGGCGGGGGTCCGGGGGCAACGCCCCTTGATATGAAAATAAAGTGATCATACAATAAAAGACAGTAAACAAGCAACTAAACACAAACTAGGGCTGGCAAAACGTGTCAACCTGATCTGTTAAGACACAAACATGATAAGACATGAACCCGAAATATGTAAACACGAACACGACACAAAATCTTATCATGTCAGATTTTCAAAACACGAACACGAACCTGTTAATAAACAGGTTACACGAAATGACCTGTTAAGACACGAAAAAATTACCAACGTATCATACGACCTGTTTAAGACACGAACACGACCTGTTTAAGACACGAACACTACCGAATTGGGGAACCTGTGAACCGAATTGGGAATGGTGGTGTTTGTGAGAGAGATTTAAATTAGGGTTGAATTGTGGAAAAAGAACCACATGTGCTTGTGTATAATTCATCCTAGGTCCCACAACTAATGACTCCATGTCCACACCCACATAAAATATTTTTTAAATTTTTAATTATTAACATGTACTTTACGGGTTTTAACCTGTTTAGACACGAAACTTGATAAGGTCTTATCCTGTTGACCTGTTTTAGATACGAAACCTTTTAAGGTCAAGCATGAAACATGATAACTTCGTGTAGGTTCATGTCGTGTTATCGTGTTCATGTCAGAATTGCCAGCCCTAACACAAACTACTTCAACAACATATTGCAACATAGTGAACGACCCTATTTCCAATGACAGTCTCCTCTCGATTATAGGTCTGAGTCTGAGTCTTCTCCTGAATATGGGTTGTGCCAAACATAAGACCAATCTTCTTTTTCTGATTCATAGGAATATGAACTTCCTTCACCGACAGCTTCCAATCTCTTCGATGTCTTTCGTACCCCCAAATTAGGTAGCTTTGAGTCAAGCTCTATTTCCAGACAAACTTGGATGTCTTTGTCATCCATTACCTTGTTTTGGTGGTAGGAGAAAGGAGGTAAATGTTTCTTTCCTCGGTGATCCATTTCCAACCTACAATGGTGTTGTAGATGTGTAAAATTTGAAAGAGTGATAGGGGGTATTTATAGTTGGTGTTGCAGATGTGTTAAATTTGAAAGAGTTATAGAGGGTATTTATAGTTGGAGTTGATATTTACCCGAAAAACAATAATACATTAAAAGGTAAAATCATTGATACATGGGTACAGAAAAGGAAAATACAAAATACAGAAATACTGAACATTACTAGATTAAAACATAATACATAAATAAAAATATTATTACATCATCACTAAAACACCATTAAGCAAAGTCCGACCAACTCGGATGAGTTCTCATGATTTTCCAGGCCTCAACATGCATAAACTGACGTCCGTAAATTCTGTTGTAAGCACGTAGCGCCACCCTCATCGCTTCCTCCTCCCTCCCCTAACTTTGTTTGAGTTCAATGCCTGTTGGTATAGAGGCTCCAAGTCGTTACCTGTTCGACAGACTTCCAACCACTTCAGATAAAGCTCGCCTACTGAACGAGTGTTGTCACCCCCAAACTGAAGAAAGACACCTTGGATTGAATCCCCCATTGCCTCCTGAATGCTACACCGACCCAACACCTTATCAGAGTTTCAACCTCTTCATTTGTCCAGTCAGACATGGTCTTTTGGTTGTGAAACTGTTGAGATAAATGTGGAATCCAAAGGAGGTTTTCATGGGTATTTATAGCAGAAAATGTGGAATAAAAAAATATATTCTTTTGGTAAAAGAATTGATTTTTCTGACCAAAGAAATATCTAGGTTTTCTTGTGGACCCGGTGTCATTTACTGATCACCGCTCCACTATAAATATTGACACATACCCCTATCTCAAATTGCACCAAACACACCCAAAAAGGTTTTACCACATAAAATGGGGGACCATGAACACTCGTTCTTGGAGCTTGAGGAAGTTCCCGACACTCTCCCTGAAAAGATCCCCAGAAAGAGACTCTGGTATTATCACCCAACAGAAGCGTCTAGGTCTTGGTTAAAAAATGTAATGGCCTTCTATGAATACAGGGATTGTTCTTTCTGTTATAGTGGATTCCTCGGAAGGAAACAACTCGAATCAGAATTTTGGGGTGCCCTACTTGGATACGAGAACTACGATTACTTGTCGCCACTAGTAAGTAGTTTAACTATAGCTTTTGCAAAATATTTTGTTTAATTTTTATGTTATATAATGTCCACCTTGTAGCATGTGTGTGGTTGGGTTACCAGAATGATGAGGTTCAGATGGATTTTAATAAAAAAATCTAGAAAACCAGAACAACTGTTTCCATAGATGATTCTTCCACCGCAATTCCTAGACCTTTTGGGTGATAATTCGAACCACTGTGCTTTACCTTTTGCCATTGGATTAAAGGAACATTACCCTCTGTTTTGGGACATTGATATGGTAACACTTAAATTTGACAAATCTTTTTAGAACCAATTATTAAATTTTATATATTTAAATTAAAAACTTTTTCTCTCAGGTTTATATTCCAATATGTGTTGAGCTAGGAGACTGGTTCATGGTTCGGTTGATATGCGGACACTTCACCTTACGTTGTACTTCACTGGATCGTGTGGTTCAAGCAGTTCTGATAGGTCAAACTTGATTCAAGTTAGGGTTTACCCAACCTTATTAAAATTTGAATCATTATTCAAATTGTTTTTGGACCAAATTTCGTACTGGGAACATTCTGGACGCTCATACGTGAAAAAAACAATGGTCACACATACTGAAGTTTGCCAGCATGCTAAGGAAAACCCAGGAGCTAATTCAGGGGTTTTAGTGTGTATGTTATTGACTAAACTAGTTAATGATGACCAACTCGGGATTGATAGAGATCTTGAAGAGACTTGCGCGAAATATAGACGAGAGATGGCGGGTGAGTTTTATGCAGTCCGTTTTTCACCGCCAAACGTGTAATAAAACAACAAATGCTTTCATCATATATGTATTATGTTTAAAATAACAAATAAAATAGGCTATTTGGCCCTTTTTGCAAAAATGTAAAAAATGACAGAAAAACGTTTTCGGGCCCCTCTAAAAGAGGGGAAAAACCTCCATCGAGACGAGGCCCGTGGTCTACGTCCTCATTCACATGTCTTTAAAACATGGAAAAAAGGGTGACGGTAACCGGCGCAGCACCGGTGAGATAAATGACCCAGAAAAAGGCCCTTTTGGCCTTTTTTGCAAAAATGACAGAAAAGCGTTTTTGGGCCCCTCCAAAAGAGGGAAAAAACCTCTAGCGAGACGAGACCCGTGGTCTACATCCTCATTCACCTGTCTTTAAAACATGAAAAAAACAGTGATGTTATCCGGCGCAGCACCGGTGAGATAATTGACCCAGAAATGGTCTTTTTGGCCCTTTTTGCAAAAATGTCAAAAATGACATAAAAGCGTTTTCGTGCCCCTCCAAAACAGGGAAAAAAACCTCCAGAGAGACGAGGCCCATGGTCTACGTCCTCATTCACCCGTCTTTAAAACATGGAAAAAACGGTGACGGTATCCGGCGCAGCACCGGTGAGATAAATGACCCAGAAAATTAAGGCCCTTTTGGCCCATTTTGCAAAAATGTCAAAAATGACAGAAAACCATTTTTGGGCCCCTCTAAAAGAGGGAAAAAAACCTCCAGCGAGACAAGGCCTGTGGTCTATGTCCTCATTCACCCGTCTTTAAACATGAAAACAATCGGTGACTGTATCCGGTGTAGCACCGATGTGATAATTAGCCCAGACAAGACCCTTTTGGCCCATTTTTCAAATATGTCAAATACAACAATAGGAAGAAAACATTTATTTTCGAATTAAAAACAGTACGAAAATACAACGATAACCTCAAAACATAGAGCCTACAGTCAACGCCATTTATACAGCTCGTTAGCCATGTGGCGCCGGTAGCTGATACAAGCCTCTTTTACGTCACTGTCTATACCGAGCGATTTGCCTCTTACAAGGTTCTCCATCATCATAGAAACAAGCACCCCTGAATTAGCAATGTTACCATTGTACTGAGGTACAACATCTTGAACTAAACCAAATGATACTTTTTTGTTTGTGTAGTATTTCGAGTTTCGCTAATAGTTAATTTGGTCAAGAAAATGCTTGAAGAAAATCGGAAAAATGTCTATAACGTGATCAACCAGCCGTCGTTTTTCATTTCTCCATCTTTTATCAGTCCAATATTGAGTTATTTCCATGTTAAATATATCAACATGGAATAGTAACCAGTCCTCTTGCTTAATCCATAACGGAATATACAAATAATCAACCTCCCAAAATGGGAGGACCGGGATTCAATTCATAACTCATTTTAAAGGTGATGAATTTCTTGTGTTTGCTTACAATAAGGTGAGGTTTTAGTGTTGATGGTTTGTTTGTAAGTTTTCTTAATACGATTTATGTTGTATTACAAAGCCATATTGTGTGCACATATATGGAGCATGAATTGTTTCTGCATTCCATTGATGATAAGACTACTTCTGCAAATTACTTTTAAACATGTACAAAAATATGTAAGGTTTGATTAGATGGATCTCTACACTACACTATTAGAAGATTCTGCATGCATACATATGGTTAAATGACTTCTCTGCAATATACATTTACAATTGAGAAGACATTACTCTGCAATACACTATTTTACTATTTCTTTTTGCCATTCTACACACACAACTCAATTTGAAACTTTCAAAGCTGCATGTAATGAAAAAAGTTGCATGTCATCACACCTTCTGCAAAGAATCACGTGAACTCACAACTTCTGCATTTTCAAAAAGGAATCACGTGGTGGCAGGATAACATGAGCGAACTTCTTTAAATTATTTGTTCAAATCGGCGGACTTGTTTAAAGTATTTGTTCAAATCAGCGGACTTGTTAAACTTAGTAGTTGAAATCAGCGAAGTTTACAAGAAACACAGTATTCAACAGCGAACTTGTTTAACATATTACTTATAAACAACGGACTTCACATACATATTACTTCTAAACAACGAATTTCTATAGGTTGTTGTTTGAAATAGAGGACTTGAAGTAAGTTTTCCATTAAAATCAGCGAGGTTCTTCAGGTTGTTGTTTAAAACAACAAAGTTCAGACAGTTTGCAGGAACATGTAAGATGGTTGCAGCTTTTGGCAGAAATCCTAAAGAAGTTCGCTGTTTCAGAGTGCAAACTACCTAATATCACTCAAAAATTTCAAAACCACCTAAAAGCACTCTTTTGGGGTTCAAACCCACTATTTCTGCAAAAAAATCATTGTTCCAACAGGTTTCATTTGTATTGTATATATATTTTGTTGAACGACAAATTTGGATCACTGACGGACCACTAGAGTACCATCATACCACCAGCGGAACCACACGATCATATCCATCTCCACTAGACATAATGCCTATACACCAATTCTGGAGAAACCCCAATAAATATCTGAAAAACCCCCCCTTGTGGGAATCGAACCTAGGACCTATTGGTCCCAAAGCCATATCCCACCCCCAATATGCCACTAGGCTATAAAGCCATGTGCTTTGTATATACCATGAAGATGTTTCTTCTTAATATCAAATGTAACTATTTAATAAGTGGTTATAATAAGGGTCGTATTATTGAGACACCTTGGAAAATTAAATCGACACCTGCAATACGCATCTTATAGGCCTATACGATGAGTATTAGATGAAATTCAAACTTCAAGGTCAGTCAAAGGCTGACAATGTCCCCGTCATGCGAAGTAATGGGCATCGTATAGGTCTATACGATGCGTATTAGTCATAGATTGTCCTTCAAAGCTGACATCTAGGGTTCACATGCAACCCCAATACGCATCGTATAGGCCTATACGATGCGTATTATAGTACGAGGTTACTTTCTGTCACTCAAAAGTGACAGAAAGTGATTGACGTCAGCCCTATACGGGTCGTATAGGCCTATACGACCCGTATTGAATTGTAAATTTGCATTCTACTTCCCCTATTTAAGCGACGAAGAAGATGATGATATATATCGTCTTCATTTTTTCTTTACATTCGCTAACAACATGTCTTGGCTCAACCACATTTTCAGCGAGTCGTCCAACACAAACATGAGCACGT
This sequence comes from Helianthus tuberosus, assembly GCA_030545235.1. Taxonomy (NCBI): domain Eukaryota; kingdom Viridiplantae; phylum Streptophyta; class Magnoliopsida; order Asterales; family Asteraceae; genus Helianthus; species Helianthus tuberosus. The sequence continues at coordinate 145,768,847 of CM060414.1, read as the reverse complement.
TTATTCCGGAAAGCAGTGTGGTATAGCATTTTTTAACTTGTTCTATTTTTTTTGTTTATGAAATACTTAGCACACTGTTTATATTAGGATGGGTCTGCTGTCCCTGATTCTTACTAAGGGAGAGGAAATGATGATCACGCGGAGGAGGTCGTGTTCGGCTTTCGTCCCCATCATAATAAATCGTTGTTGCAAGACCTCAACGAGGTAAGTATTTGTTTACTTTTCTCTATTTCGGCGTTAAACTTACCATTACCTTTTACCCGTTGGTTTTTTTTAGTTTGCTGTGCCCCGCCAACTGTTGTTGCCAGATCTGAACGAGGTAAAAATAAATTTACTTATTATTATGAAGGCTTTTAGATGTACCGTTATGATTTAATCGGTGTTTTTTTTTCAGTTAGTCATGCCTAACTATGATCATGGATATGGGTCTCCGTATTATGAAGCCGGTTACGGTGCCTCGTACGGACAATAAGAATATGGCAATAACATTTTCGTTAGTGGTGCCTCGGGAGTACAAGAAGACGTTGGTGAGCCTTCTTACGCACAAGAGTCATTGGGTGACGAGCAACCCAGTTACCCTGAAGTTTAGTACAAAACTGATTAGGTACGAATGAAATATATTTTTGTTAAATGTTATATTTTTCTGTTAAAAATTATTATAAAATTATTAATAAAAAAACACATTAAAAATTGTTATATTTTTTAATAGGATAAAAAATTAATTAAATTTTTTTATATTTTTTATAAACTTAATTAAAATTGTTATATTTTTTTTAAATATTATAAAAAATACATTAAAAATTGTTATATTTTTTTAAAATATTTGTTATTTTATTAGATTGATATGGATAACGTTGTTATATATTTTTTTAAAAAGAATTATAAATGTTATATTTTGTTGGTTAAAAAATTATATTTTTGTTAAATGGTAAATTATTATAAAATTGTAAATAAAAAATACATTCAAAATTGATACATTTTTTAAATAGGATAAAAAATTAATTAAAAAATGTTATATTTTTAGATTGATATGGATGACGTTGGTATATATTTTTGTTAATGAATTATAAATGTTATATATTTTTAGATTGCATACACGTCGTCGTTAGGGTCATGGTGTGCGAGTTCTTCTCGTCTTTCGACTTCGCTCCCAGGCCTGCAGATCAGCCGGAGGAGCTTGACAACCCCGACGACCCGTGGTTAGAGGTAGCCTTCCGTCTAGCCGGTGTGTGGAATGAGATGTCACCGAGAGAGTTTGCCGTGCACTACGACCTTTACACGATGGAGGAGACAAACACCCCCATCTACTCCGAGGGCATCCATATGGCCCCCCGTTCGACTCTCTGCAGGGTCTGGCAGGTGATCAGTGACCGTCACTTCGGCCCGAAGTCGAAGTTGAGGGTTTCCTGGATCAGAGATCCCCTGTACCGTTACCTACACATGCTTATTGCCACATCCATTGCACCACGCGAGCAGAGTCGCGAGTTGTGCAATCAGGGGGATCTCTTTTACCTGTACTGTCTTTTATGGGGGGGGGGGGGAGAGACGTGGTGGAGCAGATTAGCATTACCTCAAACCTCGTTGGGCCTTGTTCCCTAGTAGGACCCTTTATTCGGCGAGGGTGGCATGGTGGAGCCGGCCAGGTTGACACGACAGACCCTGATCGGCATGCACATGACGCGTGACTTCCTTAGGTCAGCAAGTCGAGTTACCAGAGTTGCTGCCAGAGCCGGCACAGGGTCAGCCGACAGATGGTGATGCCGCAGAGGACGACGACGACGACGATGACGACAATGGTGACCACGGTCACCCATCATTTCCGCCACCGCCACCGCCAGGTGGTCCGCCACTGGAGCCGCAGCCACAAGGGGGTGCCTCAGTACCCCTAGCACGTTTTGTACGACCAGCTCCATCCAGCTGTGGCGTTTGCGTTAGAGCGGATGGAGGAGCAGCTGCAGGCACGGATAGACGCCACTCACCGCCGTACTGAGCGTCTTCTCATGCGGGCGATCCAGGGCGGGGTGGTGATACACCATTGCCGATACCGCCGTTGTCGTCTTACCCTGGAGAGGATGCGGATCAGGGGCGGGGCTCTCAGGCACCACTCAGGATCCATAGGTTTAGGATCGTTGTACTTTTCTTGTATTTTGACAGTTTATGTATTTTGAACGATGTCTTGTATATATACAAACTTATTATGTAATTAAATTTGCAGTTTGAGTTTATTTTAACTGTTTTGATTGGTTTGCTTGGTTACGTACAATGTATAATATCACACGTCGTGAATATATCAACATAAAAAAATAATACAAAATTACACTACGATACGACACGATTCACTATAATACGATACTTAATGATAAAAAATAATAAAGATGTGATACGATACGCCACGATACATTTTAATACGATATTAAGTTAAAAATGTGATACGATACGCCACGATACGCTATAATACGATACGTAACGATATAAAAATAATAAAGATGTGATACGATACGCCACGAAACGCCATAATACGATACATAACGATACAAAAATAATAAAGATGTGATACAATATGCCACGATACACTATAATACGATACTTAACGATATAAAAATAATAAAGATGTGATACGATACGCTATAATACGATACTAAGTTAAAAATGTGATACGATACGACACGATACGCTATAATACGATACTTAACGAATGATGATCAGAGCTGTAGAGTGAGATCCTCCACTGTTGGGTTATCATCTTTCAACCCCATTTTCCCTAAATTTGATATGATCAAGTGCTTGAAATCGAAGATCCTTGCATTGGACACAAACCCATGGAATTTGTGGTGGATCCAAACAATATGAATGCACGCAATGAATTTGACAACTGTGACAGCTTATTAAAAGTTCCTCAGGCTCACGGCAACCGCACTGGTAAAAAACTGGTATTGGTGGTGGCTGTTCATTAAGAAGTAATGACTGCTGACTAATTACAAGACTGTTTGTCGGGTTTCTAATGCTCACACAGGGTGATAAACAATGCTAATATGGAATTGGAGAACCGTTGTGTATTTGTTTACTGATTGTTGAAAAGATTCGTTGAAATCAAAGAAAAAAGTAAAAAAGATGAAATGAGACGTGTTATGTTGGAAACTGAGGTTGAAAATTTGAAGTAAAACATTTAACATCTCATTTAATTCACCAAGATTACAGCTTAAAGCTAAACCAATCTAGATTTAAACCAACTTACTATTAATTCACCATCATTCAACTCAACATTCGCTTTCTTGATGATAATACATTAAGTTGTGTTAGGAGTTGTCTCCATCCAAAAAACTGATGCCGTTAACAGTCGTCATGATCAACTCCTGCAGAGTGATCTTTATGACTTGAAGTTGTACCCAAATCTTCGATCTGATTCTGAAGACGATAACTCGTTATATATATTTTTATGTATCAGCCTATGATTTCTTCTGGAAGGTTCAACGATACGTTATAATACGATATTAAATTAAAAATATGATACAATCAAATTTCTTCGTTTCCCATGATTATGAAACCTCGTTTCGTGAGGTGATCTTCTTTCATGTTTCCTAAAATAATTTGAAAACTCACAAATTTCAATATTATTTTGGTGATTTTCTGAGTGTTTGTAACATTCGTCTGATTCTGAAGACGATAACTCGTTATATATATTTTTATGTATCAATCCGCGATTTCTTCTGGAGGGTTCAACGATATGCTATAATACGATATTAAATTAAAAATGCGATACGATACGTCACGATACGCTATAATACGATACTTAACGACAAAAAAATAATAAAGATTTTAAAACTTATTAAAACAAAAATAACCACTCTATGGCACGATTTTCTCTTATATTCCCTTCCATGACTAAATTAAAAGAATTTCACTTGCAAATCTTGTTTTTAAAAGTTTCTTACCGTAACCTCTTCAACATCACACGCCATGTGTAATATGTGATTCACCTGATCCATTAGTTAACAGTAGTTAACAATAACAGAGTATGAGGTCCTGTAAAATTTTCATTAATGAATGAATGAATTATTATGTTTATCAAAGGAAAAAATTATAAAAAATAACAACCAGGTGGTAAATGTTACTATAGTACTCGGAAGTTGCGCGGTATTTCTGTCCTTTTTTAAGGTTGACACTTCTAAATAAATAACTTTCAGTAGGTGTCACCAGTTACACGGTATTCATATCACATATTTTACACCATTAATCCAATCACTTAATCCCACGTGCATGATAATTTTCCTCTCTTCTCGAAACCATTGGTCTTCACGCGATTATGTAAAAAAAAAAGAACACTAAAATATAGAAAAATTCTTTGGAGTGCTAGGCGTCATATAAACTCTCACACGCACAACAATATATTATATATATCCACACAAACAGATGTGTATAAATAAACATAAAAATATACCTAAACAAACATAAAAATATACAAATAAGTAAAGTCAACGAGGACGATCATGATGGAGAGGAAGCAATTCACAAGTGAAAATTCATACCTACGATCACCGGCAACCGTGGCGTGCACCGTGTGCATGGACAGTTTATCTGACGGCGAGAAGATCACACGACTACCGTGTCACCACTACTTCCACCGCGGATGCATCAAGGGATGGCTTTCCTGCAACAAAACGTGCCCAACTTGCCGCCGTGTGGTTTTGGTACAAAAGAAAAAACCGATGTCACGTGGTATGGGACACCAATTGGTGATGGGGCATATACGTGTGTCGTATGTGTGTTATCGACGACCGCGTGGGTTGTGGGTTTACCAGCTGATGGAACTCATTGTAGCCCTCTTTTTCAACGGTGATCGATGAATGGTGGTCGGTACTTGACATTGAACTAAAAGGTTTTGGGCCAAGCTCTTTCATTGTGGGTAACATGGTTGAGGAGACGAGTCCTTTGATTGAGGAGTGAAATAGAATTGTGAATAAATTAGATTGTTTTTAAAAAGAGAAAGTTAAAAATTGAAATTGAAATTTACGATATCGAATGTAAGTTGGGATTTTCTGGAAACATGGATAGTGGGATATGATATGATATGAAATGTACAGCAATTATCTCATTTGATGGGAGATGTAAAGATTGTGTTTGAATATTTTTTTGTTTAAATAGGTAGTTTAGTTTGTGAGTTTGATGAGAAATGTGAGCAAATATTAAATAAAACCAGGGTATTTGTCCTTGTGCAGTGTCTTTATTTATTTATTTATGTTTTGGAGCAAGTACTAAAAGTTGCAGAGGAAGAAAAAAGCATAAAAATGTTAGTTGTGAGAGATAGTGTGAATTCAATATGAGAGATGAAATAACGTACTTTGTTGTGTGGTAGTCGTGTCGTTTTTATCTTGTTTCATTTTCTTTTTATCTTTTGGGTTTTACAACCTTTAGTGACTAATTATGTAATTATAGAATCTTTTCGGTTCAAAATAAAAAAACTAAAGGTTACAAATTCTTGTAAGAAGTACTAAATACATGCAATATTTGTCTTCCAAGGCAGACAAGATTTCCATTTATATATTACTAGCCTAAGACCCCGCGAGCTTCGCGGGTGGCTAAACACCAACTAAACACATAAAATAATTTAAACGTAGAAGCGTTAAAGTGTGATTTGTTAAGCCTAATATTTTGAGACAGTTGAGCACGTCCTAATAGTACATCTACATAATGTTCGTTACAAATTAAGTTTTTGTCAACTAAACCTTCATGATGTCTTCTTTAACTCCACTATCGCATTCATCCTCTGACATTATCAATTCCAATCAGGACGAGTTAGAATTTAAAGCTCTATTGCTAGATTATTAAAAAGAGTTAATTACTGTTTTCGTCCCCATGGTTTGTCAAAAATCACTATTTCAGTCCATTAGTTTAAAAATTGCGATTTCAGTCCTTGTGGTTTCACTTTCGTAACCATTTCAGTCCACCTCATAACCATTTCAGTCCCTGTACTTCCAGAATAAATGGATTGAAATGGTTACGAAAGTGAAACCACAGGGACTGAAAATGGTCACGAAAGTGAAACCACACGGACTGAAATCGCAATTTTTAAACTAATGGACTGAAAATAGTGATTTTTAACAAACCACAGGACGAAACAGTAATTAACTCAAAAGAGTTAATTACTGTTTTATATACATGAAATTAATTTGAAAAAAATAGATTCTTACTTAAGTGTAAGAACAACTCAAACGGGTTCTTAGAGATATCAACTGGTTGGCTACCCTTCAACACTTGATTTGCTATAAATCCCTTTTACTGTTATAGAAAAAAATAAGGTTATAACCCGGAAATTTTCCGGGTAGGAAAATTTAATTTATAACAAATAAAAGTATAAAAATAACACTTTAACATCTAAAGTATCATCTTTTCCTTTTCTCCATCATAAATTTTTAATTGGTTTCTTAAACTTTTTCTTGTTGTAAAGAGCCATAAAAACATACAAAAGCAAGAATGTAAAGTAAACGTCTATATTTAGAGCATTTACATTGGAACCTCTATTCTATATTATATAGAGAAAATAATAGAGGAAACAACAAAAATACCATCACATTGGAATTTATATAATAGAAAAAAATTAAAGTAAAGTACACCTCTATATTTATAGGGTCACATACATTCAACCCTCAATATTATTATCCTGAGTGTGTAATATCTAATATGATTTTGAAAAGCTTCATTTATACCACAGCCTCACCAATTTTGAAAAGACCCATTTTTAAAAAAAGACTCATTTCATCACAACCTGTTTTAATCGAGTTAATCACAGGTTACCCTCTAAATATCTTTTGACATCTATACATAAAATAAATACAAACAAACTAATCATAAGTCTGTCTTTAAACAATTTTTCAAAGTTTACCTACTTGAGCAATTAGAGATAAATATAAAGCAAATCACCCGTTAGGTAAAAACGGTTGAAATTGCGTTTTTTTTTTCAGTAAACCAAACTTTATTAATCACCAAAAGAGGCATACAAACAACAATTAAGCTTCCAAAAAAACACACTAAGATACATCCAAAATACTCTTACCCCATTACACATCCAATCACTTTAAAAAAAATTATCTATACACACACACTAACCAAAGTCTAAACCAGAGAAAGTGGACCAGATTAAGAGATTGACGCCTATCGATCTGTTAATCATCCACCAGAGAGTAGCCTCCTTAATGTCTTGCACTATTTTAGTTTGAAAAGCATCGACCCCTTTGAAGATCTTATCATTTATCCTTAACCATAGCCTTCATACTGTCATGAGAAATACAATATAAATCGGTCTTTTTTTTTTCGTGGGCGTATCCAGACTAATTCTACATACACAAACCTTCCAACATATTGATTTAGCGAAGATACGTGAAGCGAACAAAAGACAGGAAGAGCAGCATTTATATTTTTTTATCATACCTGTAATCATTTTATAAATAATGCTATACAAAATTATAGGAAGAGAAACTGTTATAGTTGTTTTTTTATAATATCAATCATAATGCTATACACACCTTGTCGTAGCTTAAACATATTTCTTCAGATTATGGCCCAATTTGATCAGATTCTAAAAAACGAAGAAAGATTATCATGAGATACTGTAAAACTGGGGTTTAGGATGTAAACCATAAAAATAACAAATTAATTTAGATGATTAGCCTTGCAGAAAACCCAAATCGGGAAACTTTACCTGAATCGTTAACGAAAAAAATCAGACTCAGATTGGGTTACTCAAGCGGATATTAATCACTGGAATAAGATCGGGTATCAAACATAAGAGCACACATGAGTTGATTAATGGAACAAAATGGTGAGGAGAAGAATATACATCAGTGAATCGAATAGAGATCAATTTCCCATAGGATCCCATTTAAGATATATAGATATATAGATATAGATAAAGAACGGTGCAAGATATACCTTTCCTTCAACTTCTCATAGGATCTCATTCAAGAGTTCCTTGTAGGGGAAGTAGTCTGAAAGAAGCTCATCACCTAAAATTACAAAACACAATTTGAATTAGATATGCAACTCGAGTACAAAAACAATAGTCGAAGAAGACTCGAAGCATCCCTAAAATTACAAATAATATAGTCAAAGCATCTCATAAAAAAACATCAAGATTTCAAAGCGTTCAAAATTTAAAATCAAACACAATAATGGTTTACTTCAAAATTTAAATTTAAAATAATGATTGACTTCAAAATTTAAAATTTAAAATCTGAAAATCAAATCACTAATATCCAATCCCGTAAATCAAGCAAACTTATTAGGAAAGTCTAACTTTTCAAATTTAAATTCAATTTACATATTCGAAATTTAAAATCAAACACATTAATGGCAAACTTTCAAATTTAAATTTAAAATAATAATTGACTTCGAAATTGAAAATTTAAAATCAAACACAATAATGGTTTACTTCAAAGTTTAAATTTAAAATAATGATTGACTTCAAAATTTAAAATTTAAAATCTGAAAATCAAATCACTAATATCCAATCCCGTAAATCAAGCAAACTTATTAGGAAAGTCTAACCTTGCCAAGCAAAACCAACCGACATAGAAACAAACTCATAAGAGAGGGAAAAAATATAAAACAAACAAAAGGAGGGGTTTCAAAAAAACGTAAATGAATTTATTTATAGAAACACTACAATTTTTTTGGAAATTAATACAATACCAAATACAGCCAAAATTAAATGAGCATAAAGTATGAAACCAAACATTATACCGGATAAAAAATAGGAAAAAAAAACAATAAAACTAAAATTTTTGATTAACATGTCCGACGAAGTTTAATAGTCCGGCAATGGCATAAAATTTAGGGTTAACCATGAAAAAATAAAAAAACAAAACAAAAGAATCATTAATACATATTAATACAATACAAAATTTATCAGTAAAAAAACAAAGATTTTCAAATTTCAAAAAATATCATAGTTTGATTTGCCAAAAAAAAAAACAAAATAACTTAAAAATTATAGAGATTAGCAAAAATGATGAAAACTATCATTATACCGGATCAAAAAAACACAAAAAAAACGATAACATTAAACTTACCTCTTGTGTTCGAAGAAGATTCAGACTCCTGCAATTGCATAAAAATTAGGGTTTATCATGAAAAAACAAAAAATAAAATAAAAAAATCAGTAAGAGCATCACTCTTTCAAACACATCAAGAATAGATCCATTAATAAGATTAGATTCGAAAAATTTAAATCATCATCAGCAACACAAAAATACATAAAAATGATTAAAAAAAGTGCGATTAAGCATTTAAAATACATAACAATCTAATCTAGTTTACATACATGCAGAATAAGTGGAATGATCTACAAAAAAAAGAAGAACAACAAATTCTGAGAAACTTAAAAATTAATGTGATTGTCGAAAATTATGGAAACCAACACAAAATTTGGAAGCTATTAAAACTTTAATATAAGTTATCTTGATAAATTTGGAAATACGTTACAATTTAGACAGCTTTGATAAGTATCCATAATTGATATAAATTTCAAAAATTCAAATTTTGAAATAATCATTCAAAACAATTTACCTAAATAGTTAAATATTATTCAAACTTAAATTCAAAACCAATGAGGTTAATATATTCATAATATAATCAATATCTAAATGATTGTGAAAAAAAAATCAATCACAAAAAATACTGAAAAATGATTAAAAAAAAGTGCGATTAAGCATTTAAAATACATAACAATCTAATAGTTTACATACCTGCAGAATAAGTGGAATGATCTACAAAAAAAGAAGAAGAACAAATTCTGAGAAACTTGAAAATTAATGTGATTGTCGAAAATTATGGAAACTAACACAAAATTTGGAAGCAATTAAAAGTTTAATATAAATTATCTTAATAAATTTGGAATTACGTTACAATTTAGACAACTTTGATAAGTATCCATAATTGATATAAATTTCAAAAATTCAAATTTTGAAATAATCAGTCAAAACAATTTACCTAAATAGTTAAATATTATTCAAACTTAAATTCAAAACCAATGAGGTTAATATATTCATAATATAATCAATATCTAAATGATTGTGAAAAAAAATCAATCACAAAAAATACAGAAAAATGATTAAAAAAAGTGCGATTAAGCATTTAAAATACATAACAATCTAATCTAGTTTACATACATGCAGAATAAGTGGAATGGTCTACAAAAAAAGAAGAAGAACAAATTCTGAGAAACTTGAAAATTAATGTGATTGTTGAAAATTATGGAAACTAATACAAAATTTGGAAGCAATTAAAACTTTAATATAAGTTATCTTGATAAATTTGGAAATACGTTACAATTTAGACAACTTTGATAAGTATCCATAATTGATATAAATTTCAAAAATTCAAATTTTGAAATAATCAGTCAAAACAATTTACCTAAATAGTTAAATATTATTCAAACTTAAATTCAAAACCAATAAGGTTAATATATTCATAATATAATCAGTATCTAAATGATTATGAAAAAAAATCAATCACAAAAAATACAGAAAAATGATTAAAAAAAGTGCGATTAAGCATTTAAAATACATAACAATCTAATCTAGTTTACATACCTGCATAATAAGTGGAATGATCTACAAAAAAAGAAGAAGAACAAATTCTGAGAAACTTGAAAATTAATGTGATTGTCGAAAATTATGGAAACTAACACAAAATTTGGAAGCAATTGAAACTTTAATATAAGTTATCTTGATAAAATTGGAAATACGTTACAATTTAGACAACTTTGATAAGTATCCATAATTTATATAAATTTCAAAAATTCAAATTTTGAAATAATCAGTCAAAACAATTTACCTAAAGAACGATAAAGAAGACTCAAAATAACACCAAATCTATGGAAAACGAACATGCTTGCAATCGATTGGAAGAATGATCAGCTCTCTAAAGGACCTGTTGTCAACAAAGACATCACAATTTTAAGGATTTAAATAGAGAATGATGGATGAAACATTGCTTAAGCTTAAACAATAATTTGTACTATAACCTTTCTGGTATGCCAAATCATCACTCCCAATTGTTGAACTGTAATAGTGTCAGCAAACAACGTCACCTCTGACAATTGCTCAAAATCTACTTCAATACGTGAATTTAATCGGAAAACCTAAAGATGAACATATGATAGAGAACATCAAACAGGAAGCGACATTATCAAACATGAATCGATATTTGAAGAATTGTTACCTATTTGTTGAATCGTTTGGAGAAGACAGTGATGGATCCCATCTTTCAAAAAGCACCAAATCTTGAAAAATATCACAGAAGCACTCAAGAAATGAATATAGGTATTGATGAATGCATAAGTTAGAAATCACTAAAACCCTAAGAAGAGGCGGCGGCTAGGTCTTCCAGACACCAACAACGCCGCAAAAAGAAAATTGAAAACACGGATACATACCTTATACGCCGCATAATAAGGACTGGTTGCTTCCACTCGCGATTGAAGATGAAGAAATCTAGGGTTCAGGAGATTGCAAATAACATATTAAAGATCGATAGATGATATCTAGGGTTTAAGGAAGAAATAGATAGTGTTTAACAATGACAAAGAAAAATCAAAGAGGGAAAAGAAAAATAACATACCTATGTTTTTCGAAGATCAATCGATGAAGAAGGAAGAACCGGATGCAGGAGATGGGTATTAGGGTTTTGGAGTGAAGTGAAGCGTATTAAAGAAGCTAAGGAGGATGGTTTTGGCGGAAAAAGCAAAAAAAAAAGTGGTCTAAGCAAATGCCACGTGGCAAGTAATGGCTTAAGCTAATGCCATGTGGCTTAAGCTTGTTTTGCTTTATTAGAAGTAGTAGATATGAATTTAATTTACTTTAATCTACATCATTGATCTTTGTTCTTTATGCAATCTTATTCTTTATTATATATTGCATGTTTGTATATTTCTTTGTTCCGACTTGTAACATATGTATACATTTTCCTTGTTTGATATATGTTAGATAACCCTATTATGTACCACATTAAAAAATAAGTAGGTATAAATTAACTGAAGAAAAAACAATGCAGCATTTTAGAAAGCGTCAAAACCTAACAGAATATGTTTTCATCTTTTGCAATTTAACCCCTTTAATTTTTTTTTACTTTCAACCCAAAGTTTTTTATCTTTTGCAATTTAATCTCAACACTTTTTTTACTTTCCACTTTAGTCTCTTATATACTCTTCATCTTTCATAAGTTCTCCTTTAACGTGTCGTTCTAAATTTCCGAGTTAACACGCCGCAACGTGCGTGTGGGGTTCAATGTTTTTTCATCTATTTTTTTCCTGTTTGACATGTCCGTCGCAACGCGTCTATTTTTCCCGTTTGATAGGTCTGTCGCAACGTGCGAGTCAGAAATCGACTTAGTTATTTTTATCACGATTTTACACATAGGCTCGTGGTTATGTGAGAAACATTTACCTTTCATCTAACATGATATATAACTATTAAATTCACATATATAAAAACAAAATCTAAAAATCATAACCGGAGTTTTTGGAGATGCCGAAGGTTTAGCAATTTTTAAAGGTGCATAAGTTTGTCCCAACTTGATTTTGGTGTCTTAGCTTGTTCTAAACATTAATTGAAGAAAAAACAATGCAGCATTTTAGAAAGTGTCAAAACTTAACAGAATATGATAGAACCAACCCCGTAATTTTTATCTTATCTTATCTATATCTCTAATAAAGCAAACCATTGGGGGACACATGTCACCCAATGGTGCAAGACAACTAAGCATCCACATAGGCAATGAGGTGGCAAAGGTCAAATAATTGGACAAGTGGCATTGCTCATATGCCAGGATTGGTGAAGGCTTCTTGTGTACGCTTTCTGTATACTCCCTCTCTCTCATTCTCTCATACGCTGTCTCCTCTCTCTCTCCATTCTCACAAAATAACCGCAGAGATATCATCAAAACCCTAATCGGCGATTCCCTATCTTAGCAACCTTAACCGGCGATTCCTTTCTTCACCGTTTCAATCGATCGTTTGCGAAGAGGTATAATCATTCTTGAATACACAATAATTATCATCGACGGTATCGTTTCCAACTATATGCAGTGAATGATTCCTTGATCTTCTTCTTTTATGATTGATTGAATGAATCATCGGCGATTTCTTATATCTTTCATCGATGATTTCATTCAATTTCTTATGATTCTTCTATCATTCATCCATGATTCGTTCGGTTACATCTAATCTGAGTGTTAATCGAGTTTTTTTTTTTTTTGTGCTTGAAGCATTGTTTTGGGTTTTATCTCATCTGTGAGGTTTTTGTTTATAGATTTTAGTTTTTATTTTTATTTTAAATTGTTGAATCGTATAGGCTAATCTAAGGTGGATGAAGGCCGATTTTAGTCATTTAGGGTTTCGTTTTTGAATTTGATGCGAAACGCCTCAATTTTATTTAGGAATTAGGAATTGTAATCTAGAAACCCTAATTTGTTAATAATATAAAATATGTAACGCAATGTTGCATTTGAAGGTTTAATTCGTGTTTGGATGAACTGATAGATTAGTAATGATTGTTTTGGAAATTTTTTTTTTTTTTTTTGTTATTACAGGTTCGGTTGATTAGGATTGATATCAGATTGCCTGAATATGGCTGGACAACTCAAAAGGTTTTCCACCTTATGAATTTCATTGTAAATGGAGGTATGATCGAAAGAGTTTATCAAACTATTATCTTTACAGGTTATCAACTTTGTTGTGTGATATGTATTTCACTGTTATTTCTGCAGTGCGTGCGGTTGTTTTTGGATTTCATATGCAAGTGTTCCATTTGCATCCCAAGGTGAGCATCCTGAAAGTGGATCAACAAAAAGGTGTTTCGAAGCGCAAATCTGAGATCCCAAATAATAACATGTTATTCATAAATTTTTGTTGTTAGGTTTTCATTTGGGCGCTTCTAGAAGTTCCGGGGTTACTTTTCTTTTCAACGTATACTCAGGCAAGTGATAATGTGAAGCTTATATCATATTTTCATAATCTTGTATAATGTAATTTCTTGATTTGATTTTGCTATTTTGTTATTGTAAGCAGGCTAGAAGTTTGCCGACAGATAAGCTCAGGACTACTTATGTGTGTTAATGCCATGAGAAGTTGCGGCTCTTCTGGAAACAAAGGTATAATGCTTTTAGTTTTGTAAATATGTTTTGTTGTATAGGGGTTGCTGGACAACCATGTAAGGCTGTGAAGTACGCTATAATGGGCTGTAAATACGCTTTTACAAGCCTGAATGAAACCATCACTTGCTCTTACCCTAAATCTTATAGTATATGGATTCTAATCAAACCTTAAATTGTTTTGACATGATTTGTTTGCGACTGGTTTAAAAAGATCAACCCACTTGTGGCTTCAGGTTGCTTTTTCACTTTTTTTTATTATTATTTTATTTATTTCTATCACAAGTTGTATTACATAAGTACTTTTTGTATTTAAACGCGCAGGGTAGTGATTCTAATTAAACAATGATGGACTACCAAGACCAATGTATCCAAATTGTTGGAAAGGAGAAAATGAACTTTATTGTGTTGGGGCTTGCAAGAAGGGACCTGTATAGAGCTAGAATGGATGCCCAGAATACAGCGCAACACATTTTCAAGCTAATCTAAAAGAAAATCACCAACTTTGATCAAAACGTTACACTTTTATTGAATGGGAAGATGATGAAATGAATGAATGTTTCAAGATGGGCAAGAAAAGAAGAAGAGTGAGAAAAGTGCCATTGAGATTTCTTCAAAGAAAGCAAACGGTAATTGTGGCCCTTACCCTTATGTGTGATTTTTAATAATTCTGAAGTAAAGGCCTTTTAATGGATAAAGTCTCATGTGTGCCAAAATGGGTAGAGATATAATGGGTCAAAAAGGATAGGTTTTGTATGGTTTCGGTTGTCCCAAAGTTGTTTCCATTTTTATTTTATTTCTTGTAAATTAGTAGTGTGCCAACTACCAAATACGATTAAAGCTAAACTTTATCAATAATAATTTAAGTTTTGACTAACACAATTTAGTAGTTTATGCAATAATGTTACACTTTTGGCGACCTCTTTAGACCCATTTACTTTTAAGCTTTTTTTCTCTTCCTATTTTATCTATTTGACCCGTTTTATGGCATGGGGTTGCAACTTGTACAACTAGGAATTTGATGAAACTTACCAAAAATTATTGTGGCGGTAAGATAATCACCCAAATAATAGTAATTCTTGGTCAAATATAGGTGAAATTCATATAGATGCTTTATTTGCATTTTGGTTAGGTCTACAGAAAGTATTAACAAAGTGTGTTTCTAATGTTGCTCCAGTTTTGTATAATATTTTGAGCAAGTTTTTGTATAGAGTTATTTTTTTTAATGTGGCTCCAAGTAACTAACAAATATTTAAATGGATCATTTCATTTAACCCTTGCACTCGGTAACTCACATATATTAATATTTTGGTTTTCTTTTTAACTTTGCACATCTAGCCAGCATCATTGCGTGGGAGGTTGTTGAAATTTATTTTCTGATAATAGTTAGTCGTTAACTCAAGCATCACAATAATTTTGTGCTTTGTTCTCCTTCTGAGATAGGATTACCAAAATGCCTTTATATTTTTGAAATTATGATAACTATATTTAAATTAGTATATTATCTTACCCATCTGACCCATTAGTGATTAAAGGTAACTAAGTCAACCATTCAAGAAATGGGTCAATATTTTCGTTTTTCATTCATTATAATTGTGTATTATTCCATTTATAAGTTACATCATCTACTTTTGAATAAAAAATGTGCATTTTTGGTAGTTTCTTTTTGACACAATCAAGGCCACAACGATCATGGTTTGTGGGCATGCCATTCATCTGGATTGCTACATGAAGTTGATCGACCAGGAACAGTTATGTCACATTCCTTTTATGGATTTTCACTTTTTTCTAAAATGGTTTATTTTCTACCGGTATATAATTGTAGTTTATGGATGCTAATTTCTTTGTCTTGCAGATACCAGTGTCCCATGCTCAAGATCAGTGTCTAATACGTCCAAAACATGGCAAAGATTAGACCAAGAGGTATGTAATTGCTTATGGCATCTCTGGAAATTGATTTCATTAACAATTGCTATATGTTTTTGAAGCATTTTCTACCTATTATTACACTTTTGGGGAAAAAAAGTTATTTCAGAATGCATGGTTTGATATATTGGATTAAAAACAAAATTTTAATTAAGAAATAATTGTTAAGATGTTTTCCAATAAATAGCAAGAGACTATGCCTCAATTTCAACTTTTAGCTACCAACCAACAGAAGAAATCAAAGTATGTTGGTAATATTATACCCAATTTGCGACTTTAATTGTTAGAATGAGGAATTAGTGCAGGTGTCTTGCAATAAGAAAAAAAATCTTTATAAACCACATTGTTATCTATTTATCGAAAAATTTGAAAACATTGATGCTATCGATCATTTTTTTGTTGATTAGTGTCTATGGAAAGCGAGAAATAAGTTGGTGTTTAACAAGTTGAAGAAGTCCGCAGATTAAACAACATAGGGCTTCAAGCACAAGCTTTTAATTGGATTAAACATAACATGTCGATTTGGAAGGTCAAGAATGGTGCAAATGGTATGAAAATCCCGCATGTGCTTTGAATAAGTGTATCACCATTTGATTGGCGTCATGGGAGGCGCGATTCCAACGAGAACTTTTTGTTATGGAACATCACGTATTGTATGAATTTATAGGGCTTGCAAGAGATAAAAATGAAGAACATGGGAGGCTATTTTTAGAGCGATTTAGTTTTTTTTTTTCACGGAACAATGTATTTGTTTTCTTAAATTGTCTTCTTTTAAGTAATTTGATGTAACTTACAGTCTCTTTTATTGCCGAATGCACTTTCATATAAAACTTCTTTTTGTCTTTCAAATCTTTCAAATATGTGAACGCATAGTTCAAACAAGGTATAGCTTGTAGTCGTTCAAAACCTTGTCATGTCAAACAACACTATACAGTTTTAATTTAATTATCAATATCGGATGTTTTATTCGGATGTTGTTGCTTTTTATAGTGTTGAGGTTTTTTTTTTGTTTTATTGTAGTATGGAGTTTATATTGCCTTCATATACTGTTTGGAACATTTTTTATATGTTGAAGATGGTTTAAATGGGAATCGAACAGTTATGCAACTTATCTCTGTTATCCAATTTTAAGATGGAATTTTTATTTCTTTCATGTATTGTTCGGGCTTTAGATTCCTCAGGTTTATTCAGAGGAGAAATCATAACCGAATAACAATCTGTTGTAGCTTTCGGTTGATTGGCATTTTGATTATATGGATCAAGTGTAATCGGGTCAGTGGTAATCGGTAATTGCCGTTTTTAGATTTTTTATCATTCGGATGGGAAGTTACTATGAGGATCTTGATTAGTGATATGTACCTTAATTATCTAACTAGATATCCAACAAGCTAATATTATGCAGCTCAAGGGTTGGTTGGTGTTCATGTATATGTAAATCTTATAACTAGGTCTGGGTTCTTTTTTCCAGGAAAGATTTGATTACCAAACGGATATTAATAATAATTGGGTTCAGGTTCCTTGAGTTCCTTCAGGTTGCATTAGGTTAGGGTTGGTAATCTGGTCCGGTTAAAAAAAGGTAAAAATGCCTCATCTTTGGGATTATGGTGGGAAGCAAACTTTATGTTGCGTTATCAAGAGTTAAAAGCAGAGCCGGTGTGAAGTTGCTTATACTAGACAAAGATGGGAATGTAACGAGTAAAACAACAAATGTAGTTTACAAGGAAGTTTTTTCCGGCATTTGAATAGTTTTCTGTTTTTTTCTTCCAATGTATGTATTTGTACAGAACATTTCATTTCAAAGTAAATAATATGGTTTTGGTTGAAGCCCGCGTATTACGCGGGCATTAACCTAGTATGTAATATATCACGGTTTTCTGACCGACTCGAAGATAACTGAATGCTGACCCGTAGATTTTTAACTTAGAAAATATCAATCTATACATATTGCATTTGAATAACAAAATGAAAAAGAAAAAAATAAGTATGAATTCGATTAACTACTTCACTTTGTCTTCTAAATAATTATTAAACTATACGATACCTTTTCATGATCGATCTTGATTACCTCAAAACCCTATTTCAAATCTTAGCTTTTCCCGTTCCACTCAAACTAAAAATTCAGACATTGAATTCTGAGACATTCGACGACAAAAACACCGACCCCAAAGAAAAAAAATCATGGTCCGTCACTGACATTTCGATATGCATTTGCTCCTTCCCCCTATATTCACACGATGACAAATTTCTTTTTAATGTTGGATCAACTAGAAAACGTCACTTGTCCTCGGAAATTACGCGGTATTCTACCTTCTAAGAAGGTTGAAAAATCCAGAAAACGTCACTTGTTTTTTATAGGCTTCATCCACTCACTTAAGACCACATGTTGCTTCTTTAAATGTTTTGTTCTTCACAATTAATAAAAAATTATAACAACAAGAAAGAAGAAAATATCTTTGTAATTCTTCGTGTGGAAGCAAATATTGTATATTGAAATATTAACTCATACACACACGTCATGTAATATTTAAATATATATATATATACCCCGACAGATGTGTGTATATACAGACACACATAACACATGTACATACAACACAAACAAGTAAAGTCAACTACAACGATCACAATGGTGGAGGTGAAAAGGAAGCAATTCACAAGTGAAAGCTCACACCTCCGACCACCACCGGCAACCACCGCGTGCACCGTGTGCTTGGACAGCTTATCTAACGGCCACAAGGTCACAAAACTACCGTGTCACCACTACTTCCACCGTGGGTGTATCAAGGGATGGCTCACGTGCAACAAAACGTGCCCAATCTGTCGCCGCGAAGTTTTGGTAGCGAACAAGCCACACCCGTTAAGTGTTAGAGGACACCAAGTAGGGGTGGGGGATATACGTGTGTCGCACGTGCCTTATCGGCGACCACTTGGACTGTGGGTTTCTCAGCTGATGGAACTAATTGTAGCCCTCTTTTTCAAACGTCATGAATGGTGATCGGTACTTAAACCATTGAATGTGTTTTTGTATTTTGTAATGTCTTGTAAAGAAAGTGTTTTGAAAATTTGTGAGTTTGATGAGAAATGTGTGTAACTACCAAGTAAAAATAGGTGTTTGTCTGTGTTATAGGCGAAATCAAGGTTTTAAAAACCGGTTTAAACCGGCTGGTTGAACGCAGTTAAATCGGATGCCGGAAGCTTGCCCGACACGAATCATACCGGTAAACTGAGAGAACGGCAAAGAAGTTGTACCACCGGTATATTGGGCTATACCGGTACCGGGTTAAGGATAAAATTTGGACTTTTAATCTTTTAAAGGCCCAAAAGGGTGACGATTTACCTTCTTAGTAAAATTTTGCGTCCATAATCCACATCGATCAAACTTCATCCACAATCCACATCGATCATTGGATTATTTTTTTATTATGGATTAAAGAATATTTTTTTTTATTATGGAATGATGTAGTTTTTGATTATGAATTTTGAGTTGAAATTGTATTTTATGGATTTATAAGTTAATTAGTCAACTGGTTAAACCGGCCGGTATAGCCCGTTTCAATTAATTGAACCATTTCTAAGCCTAACCTGATACGATAAAAACCGATTTTTAAACATTGGCCGAAATCGAGTCTAAAAGATACAAATTTTGAGGCATGTACAAGATTTCTATTAGGGTTATATTTGATGGCGACTTCAATTGGGTTATTTTTGTAGTAATAGAAAAATAGATAATGTTAAACTTGACTTTTTTTTTATAGACATACTTTTTTAACTTTCTTAAAATAGACTTCGGCTAACCTGTTGGATATTTTAGTGTAATTTGAGATTGCGTGTGACATACAAATAAGAGTGCACACTTATTTGAATGTCATTGGGACTAACGGGGGATCCAAGGGGGCAGCGCCCCCGAGAGAAGCGGGGTCCAAGGGGCGGCAGCCCCTGGCGGGGTCCAAGGGGCAGAGCCCCTGGCTCTAAAGGTGTTTTTATTTTGGACAAAAGTCCTTTATCGAAAATGCATCAGAAATTAAATTTCGGGCTAAATATGCACTTTTGAAACATGAGGGACTAAAGGTGTTTTTGTTCAAAATGAAAACTGCAAGCAGTTGTGGAAAACTGCAAATACGCTCTCTCAAACGATTTTGGAAAACCCTAGACGAATTTGCAGTTCGTGAGAATCCCTCAAAATTCTCTCAACCAAATTCTCATACAGAAATCTAGAATCAATTCTGATTTTATCCGATCAAAGATTAGTAGCAACTCCAATTGTTTGATCTGAAAGTGATTACACGACTTCAGATTTATCCAAGCAATTTCGAATTTCCCCAACAAAGATCAAACAATTCAGTGAAGATGACAAGCGGTGGTGAATCTGCGAAGGCTATGACGAACAAATTTGCGAAATTGGACAAGTTTGAAGGGCAAGACTTCCATCGCTGGCAAAAGAAGATGCATTTCCTGTTGACGACTTTGAAAGTGGTGTACGTTCGGAGTACCCCGAGTCGCTGGAACTAACTAGGAAGCGTGAAAAGTGGCTGAATGATGATTACATCTGTCGTGGGCATATTCTGAATGGTATGTGTGACTCTCTCTTTGATATATATCAAAATGTTGAATCTGCAAAAGAACTGTGGGAATTACTAGAGGCCAAATACATGGCTGAAGACACATCTAGTAAGAAATTCTTAGTCAGTGATTTTATGAATTATAAAATGGTTGATGATAGATCCATCATGGAACAATATAATGAATGTCTAAGAATTCTGGGTCAATTCGAACAACATGGTTTAAAGATGGATGAAGCAATTTCTGTTCCATCTATCATTGATAAACTTCCTCCTTCTTGGAAAGATTTTAAACATACTTTAAAACATAAGAAGGAGGAAATGAATCTGGTTGAACTTGGAATTTGTTTTTGAATTGAGGAGTCTTGTCGGGCCATGGAAAATGTTAACAAAGATAAACACGTTGGTGGGTCTTCTGTTAACATGGTGGAAGAAAGTGGTCCTAGTTTCAAAACTTCTAACAAGGGAAACAACAAAAGGAAGTTTCAAAGTGGGCCTAACAAGAAGAACAAGGTTGCGAAGCATTCAAAACAGACTAAGGATGAAGGTTGTTGGAAGTGTGGTAAACCAGGACACTTCAAGAGAGATTGTCGTGTCGGTAAAGCCAAGAACGAAACTGGTACTAGTGGATCCTCTAAGGATCCAAAGCAACAAGGTCAGAAATTAAACTTTAATTATAATTCGGATGTGAATTATGTTTCACTAATTTCTGAAGCATTTTATGTGCAGGATGATTCTGTTGCTTGGTGGTATGACTCGGGAGCAACAAGTCACGTATATAAGGATCGAAGATGGTTCAAGGACCTTACATTAATTGAAGATGGATCTGTTTTAAAGATGGGAAATGTTGCAACCGAGCCAATCCACGGAATTGGAAGTGTAGTACTACTATTTACTTCTGGAAAAACTCTAAGTTTAAGTAATGTATTGTATGTACCTGGCATTCGGAAAACTTGTTATCCGGTATTGTATTAAATAATTGCGGGTACAAACAAGTGTTAGAATGTGACTAAGTATATCTTGTCAAGACATGGTTCTTTTATCGGATTTGGTTATTTTTGTAATGGTATGATTATGTTAAATCTAGAAGTGCCGTTTAGTGATGATTCTGTTTGTATGATTGATTCTGTATCTAGTGTAAATTCGTCTAAATCTGAATTATGGCATGCTAGATTAGGACATGTACACTATAAACGACTTATGGAAATGTCTAAAATGAGCTTAATTCCGGCAGTAAATTTAACAAATGAAAAATGCCATATCTGTAAGTTGAATAAAATAACTAGAAAACCCTTTATGCAACATGTTACTAGAGAAAGTAAACTGTTAGATTTGATACATAGTGATCTATGTGATTTTCATGGTACACCATCATTAGGTAACAAAAAGTATGTTGTAACCTTTATAGATGATGCTACTAGATTTTGTTATGTTTACTTGTTACATGCAAAAGACGAAGCTCTGGAAAAGTTTAAAATCTATAAACAAGAGGTAGAGCTTCATCAAAGTGAATTGATCAAAACTCTACATACCGATAGAGGTGGTGAGTATTTTGATCGGGTATATT
Organism: Helianthus tuberosus; assembly: GCA_030545235.1. Classification (NCBI taxonomy): domain Eukaryota; kingdom Viridiplantae; phylum Streptophyta; class Magnoliopsida; order Asterales; family Asteraceae; genus Helianthus; species Helianthus tuberosus. The sequence continues at coordinate 145,746,650 of CM060414.1, read as the reverse complement.
TCAAATCAACTGGAATAATACACCATACCACAGCTCCTTACACACCAGAACAAAATGGTGTGGCGGAAAGGATGAATAGGACACTAAAAGAGATGGTTAATACCATGTTGTCCCATTCGGGTCTAAATGGGTTTTGGGGAGAGGCTATGTTGACGACTTGCTACTTGTTAAACCGGGTTCCTAATAAAAGGAACAAAACAACCCCTTTTAAGCTTTGGTATAAAAAGCCACCCGAGTTGCAAAAACTGAGAGTTTGGGGTTGTAGAGCCGTGGTAAGGCTTAATGATCCTAAGATAAGAAACTTAGGGGAAAGAGGTATAGAATGCATTTTTATTGGATATGCGGAGCATTCATTTGCTCACAAGTTCTATGTAATAGAACCAAATGATCACGTGTCAGTACATACGGTCATTGAGGCAAGAAGTGGAAATGTAGAATATGATAAAGAGAGATTCTCATCTATACCTAGGCCAAATGATATGAATCCTTCTTTAAAGATTTCTAGTGGAAAAGAAATAATGCCTTCAACTAGCACTGAACCAAGAAGGAGTTCGAGAGAAAGAATGGCCAAGTCTTATGGTGACGATTTTCAATTGTACTTAGTTGAAGGATCTAGGGTTGATATTAATTTTCAATATCAATATTGTTTTAATGTCGATGAGGATCCAAAGACATATAGTGAAGCAATGGCTTCAAGGGATGTTTCTTTTTGGAAAGAAGCCATCCAAGATGAAATGGATTCTATCTTGCAAAATAACACTTGAAAATTGGTGGATTTACCTCCTGGTTGTAAACCATTGGGAAGTAAATGGATCTTCAAGAGGAAGATGAAGGTGGATGGTACTATTGATAAGTTCAAAGCCAAATTAGTAATCCAAGGGTTTAGACAAAATGAGGGTATTAACTTCTTTGATACATATGCTCCTGTAGCAAGGATATCTACCATTAGATTATTATTAGCACTTGCTGCTATACATAATCTTAAAATTCACCAAATGGATGTGAAAACTGCATTTTTAAATGGTGAATTAGATGAGGAGATTTACATGAAACAACCAGAAGGGTTTGTTATGTCTGGAAGTGAAAACAAGGTGTGTAAACTAATTAAATCTCTTTATGGCTTGAAGCAAGCACCTAAACAGTGGCATCAAAAGTTTGATGAGATTGTATTGTCTAATGGTTTTGTTTTAAACCAAGCAGATAAATGTGTTTATAGCAAGTTTGATACTTCTGGAAACGGAGTCATGATCTGTTTGTACGTAGATGATATGTTGATTTTTGGTACTAACCAAGATCAAGTTGATAGAACAAAGGAATTTTTATCATCTAAGTTTGCTATGAAGGATATGGGGGAGGCTGAGGTGATTTTAGGTATTAAAATCAAACGTGAGAACAAGGGCATTTCAATCTCTCAATCCCACTATATTGAGAAGATCTTGAACAAGTTTAATTTCAAGGATTGTTCTCCCGCAAGTACTCCTATTGATCCTAATTTGAAGCTATTACCTAATAAAGGTATTGCAGAATCTCCACTTGAGTACTCAAGAGCAATTGGATCACTTATGTACGCTATGATTAGTACCAGACCAGATATAGCGTATGCTGTTGGAAAGCTTAGTAGATTTACTAGCAATCCTAGTACTCATCACTGGCAAGCATTAGGTCGAGTATTCAAATACTTGAAAGGAACCATTGATTATGGTCTGACTTACATTGGATTTCCTTTAGTGATTGAAGGATATTCAGATGCAAGTTGGATTAACAATAAGGAAGATCATTCTTCCACAAGTGGTTGGGTATTCCTACTTGGGGGAGGTGCTATTTCTTGGGCTTCAAAGAAACAGACTTGCATAACTGACTCAACTATGGAATCTGAGTTTGTAGCCTTAGCGGCAGGTGGTAAGAAAGCTGAGTGGCTAAGAAACTTGATTTATGAGATTCCATTGTGGCCAAAACCAATATCTCCCATTTCTATAAGGTGTGATAGTGAAGCTACACTGGCTAAGGCATATAGTCAAGTGTATAATGGCAAGTCAAGACACTTAGGTGTGAGACACAACATGGTTCGTGAGCTCATCATGCATGGTGTGATTTCGGTTGAGTATGTGATAACTCAACAGAACTTAGCTGATCATTTAACCAAAGGGTTAACAAGAGATCTCGTGAAAGTATCAGCTGTGGGATCAGGGTTAAAGGTCCATCTGAAAACTCTCATGTTAAGATACCCAATTCCCACCTAATATGACGTTAGGTGCAGAATTCAATGTGGAAAGCTTAACATCTAGAGTTTGGAACACAACATTAAATTGTCCCAAAGGTATGTGTTTAGATCTGCAAGTTAAGGAAGGTTGAGGTATATCTTCTTAATAGCTCTTTTAAAAAATTGCATTTGCAGGTGCAAGAGTAAAAGAGCTACCTATATGAGCATGAAGTTTAGCTGCTTCAAGAAGCTTGGACTTGGCTTTGATATGCTTATGAAGGATAGGGACATAGGCTAGTAAAAGATAGTGTCAAGTTAGATCTATATATGTAAACTAATGTGTATATTATCTTCATGTATTCATTATGGATATTAAGGGTTCAATCCTTAGTGACATCCTTAAATTCAAATATTTGGAATGTGTAATATACTAATATGAGATTCAATCGTCACTACATTTCATTTATGCATTAGTTTGTTTGGTTGCTACGAACAAGTTAGTTAATCTATGATTACACTAAAATGGGGGAGGTATGTTGGATATTTTAGTGTAATTTGAGATTGCGTGTGACATACAAATAAGAGTGCACGCTTATTTGAATGTCATCAGGACTAACGGGGGATCCAAGGGGGCAGCGCCCCCTTGGCGGGGGTTCGGGGGTAGCGCCCCCGAGAGAAGCGGGGTCCAAGGGGCAGAGCCCCTGGCTCTAAAGGTGTTTTTATTTTAGACAAAAGTCCTTTATCGAAAATGCATCAAAAATTAAATTTCGGGCTAAATATGCACTTTTGAAACATGAGTGACTAAAGGTGTTTTTGTTCAAAATGAAAACTGCAAGCAGTTGTGGAAAACTGCAAATACGCTCTCTCAAACGATTTTGGAAAACCCTAGACAAATTTGCAGTTCATGAGAATCCCTCAAAATTCTCTCAACCAAATTCTCATACAGAAATCTAGAATCAATTCTGATTTTATCCGATCAAAGATTGGTAGCCACTCCAATTGTTTGATCTGAAAGTGATTACACGACTTCAGATTTATCCAAGCAATTTCGAATTTCCCCAACATAACCTTGTCGGCTAAACATGAATTTATGTGTCAAAAAATATGGGCCAAGACTTAAGTGTCACTTTTTGATTGGTCTAACACTTTAGAAAGTTGAAAAAATATGTCTATTTTGAAAAAATCTTCTTCAACATTATCTATTTTCCTAATTCTCCCATGACGTAATTGTAAGATCAACTTTTATTTTTTTGATTTTTTCTTATAGCTAGGTATGTATGTTGGAAACCATATATGGTGTTCGCCACTTTTTTTTAACTATTATGACATAAATATCGGATGTTTGATTATTGTTCTTTGATTCAGCATGTCATGTGCCTTTGTTGTGTTTGATCTTTGTTCTTTAGGACATAGATACCACATCGTTGATGTTTGTTCAATGTTTCGGGCCTTCCAGCTTGTTCGTTGTTATACACCACATGTTTGTTTTTTTCTTTGTTCCCTCTTGTAACATACACATACACTTTCTGTGTTTTTGGGTATGTTGGTTTCACTTTAATTTATAAAACTTGATCTTAGTATATGATGATGATGGTGAAGGTTGCCTTCTTCTCAAACATGTCTTCAGTTTCTTCATTTGAATGGTGTGTTCTAAATGAGGTGAGTTAGATGTAATGGTGGTGTCCGTGAATGATTTTATTTTCGTACTTGGATTGGAATTTTTAGAGAAGGTGTAGGCCTTTCCAATCATGCTTAAAAGTACTCTATGCCTCGTAGATGGGATTGAGTATTCATGGAGACTATGAAGTTGAACACTACGGTCGAGTCATGACAATGATGACATTAATGCAACTCTAGCTTGGTTCTCATATAGGAGAAGCAGGGAAATAAAGCAAGAGATCAGTCCACATAGAGATGTTACATGTATTCAAAGTTGTCCAAACCAGGCGACTTACCCAAAAGTAGGAGCAAAGGTGAAAGAGATACAATACGTATCGATGTAAATACGTGCCGATATCTTTTTGGCATATCACGACTTTATAGTTTTTTTTATATGAGGTAACTTTCGTATAATTAAACCAATGTAAATATTTTATCTTTTATTTTGCAGCGCACATATTTCCTGAGTTTTTTTTCCCAAACAAGTGTTGGTGGTAAAAGTATTTACCATTTTGGTGTTCCTTCAAAACTATTTACCAAGTTGGGTTTTCATTTATTGGTATTTGTCTTTTTCTTTTAACCAACATAATAGACTTATTCTTTTTTATTCAAACAATTCCCAATTCGCCGTGCGTATTTTTTTTTTATTATACCTTTTTTCAATCAAATTATTTATGTTTTATTTATTTTGTATTTACCTTTTCTTTTAATCAACATAAAGAACTTATTAATTTTTTTATATTAAATCAATATCATACCCTTTTCCATCTTGTTATAAAATTTTTTCAACCAACCCATGTCAAAGAAAAATTAATAAAATCATTCACAGTAAACTTAAACAATAAAATAAAAAACATAAAAAAAAAAAACCCTAATCAAACATTATAACTATAGTGAAACTTATACTAACATTCTTGGGTTGAGATACCAAGAAACATCAATTTAAAAAACAAAATGGTATGAATTTATGAACAACGAATTTGTTTTTTTAATATTAACTTAGTGATATGATAAAAAAAAAGATCATTACTTAATGGTTTGACTCTAGTAATGAGACTTAATAATTTTACCACATCTTTTCACTGATTTCTTAATTCCTAATGTAATTATAATATTACATTCACAGAATGAGGAATATACTTTGGAAAAAAAATTATTGTTTTGTAGAGGTTTAAGTTTTTAAAAGACGATATTAATATGTAAATAAAAAGAGTCAACAAGGAAAAAGAAAGAAACAGTTTTATTCTTTTCCATTTTTATGCTTTTATAAACGAATAAAAATGTTAACAGTGGATTGATTTAATAGAAAAAAAATTAGTAAGTTTTTTTTGTTGATTAAAAGAAAAGGCAAATACAAAATAAATAAAAACACTATTTTGGTAAATAGTTTTGAAGAAACATCAAAATGCTAAATACTTTTTCCACCACCACTACTTTAGGAAAAAAAACTCCATATTTCCCGCTACATCCCGTGAAGAATTTTCCGTTGTTTATGTTCAAATTACATCAGAATTAATACACCACATTACATTTTCACATCTTACCAATAAACTATATTACATTTCCATATTTTATAGTTAAACAACATTACATTTCTTCATCCTTCAAATAGACTAAGGGGCTGTTTGATTTGGGCTGACTGCGTCCAGTCAGATCTGATTGCTTACTCGGTCAGCCAGTCAGCGTGTTTGTTTTACAAATAAGGTGTGGCTGACCTAGTCAGTTATCTGACCCACCCTATAAATTATGCTGACCCAGTCAGTTTTTTATGAGCTTCTGACCAAGTCATCCAGTGGGATTTCATCAAACAGCCCCTAAGTTTAGATGTGTGCCCACAAGACCCGTTATCTCATCATGGGAACACAAAAAAAAAAGATATTTGTATGTATACCTAGGAGACACGATGACTGCACGCAAACAACACAAAAGATAAACTACATTATTTGTGTGCCCACGAGTCACAATGGCTAGACGTGGGCAACACCTACAAATAAACTTCTTTACATGTGTTAGAATCGTGTCGGATAAGAAAAAACTGCTTTGAGGATTGAAAAAAATATGCACACATGGAAACCAACTCTTGGTATAGGCTTCCGTATAATTCCAAGAGTTGAGGAATTCGATTAGCTTATCAAATCGATTACAACTCAGTTTTAGGATATCGTCCAAAGCCAGGGTAATGCGAGTGCCATCATAGATATAAATTCTGAGACCACCAATTATAACAAACCAGAACAATGCTTTTTTTCGAACGGCGAGGCTTCTATATAAATATAGAAAAACGGGCCAGCAAGAAGCTGTAACACCCGACAAATTACACAACCAAATCAGGAATATTAAAATCGCTCCACCTCTTCCAATTTAAATTACAGAATTTTGATCTACTTTTCACCAAATAAACAAGTTTTCCTTTACGGCCTCGACCGTTGTGAGCATTGGAACATGTCGGTTGTTGAAGACCGAATCATTCCTCGTTTTCCAAACTTCCTAGATAGTAGTTCAGAAAGCCGCTTCAATGAGATTCTTCCAATCTCTCGACCCCTTGATAGCCGCCATCACTTCCCATACGTTTTGTACCGAATTATCCTCACCAAAATCCGGTAACTTTAGCCACCTCATCACATGCCACCAAATAACTCTCGTTGTTAAACATTGAGTTAAGCAATGATCCACCGTTTCTGGGTAATTGCTGCATCTCTGACACATAACATTAACCGGAAAAATTCCACGTTTCGCCAACTCCACGTTAACTGGGATTTTTCCGAGCGTCACCCTCCACCCAAAGTGGCTCACCTTCGGAGGCACCCACTTGTTCCAGTGATCCCACCTGACCTCATCTCCTACTTTGTTTACCTCCGACATGTGGAGTCGTATAATTGCAGCCGTGAAAGAAAGATGTTTCCTATTGAACCAAGCCCATTTATCTAACCCTTTATTTAGTTTCACACCCTCTAGAAGTCACCTGAGGTTGCAGGGTTCCTCCTTAGCTAGCGGAGAAGTTGGTTCACGAGACCAAGTCCACGCCCAATGAGCCACACCATCCTCCAACTTCACGCAGTCCTCCATCGAAGCCCATTTGTGAAAGGCTATGGAAAACAGGTGAGGAAAGTGATCTTTTAGGTTGCCTTCCACAAACCATCTATCGACCCAAAACAAGATATTTTTTCCGGAACCAACAATAGCAACTAGGTGATGCTGAATCAGGATTTTTAAACCAAAGAAATCTCGTTCAATGGAGCCGATATCCTTCCACAAACCCGCGTAATTTTTAAACAGGATCGAGACAAAGGACCTCGGTTTGTTATGAATGGCTTTTATCACTTGAACCCAAAGCGTCGAAGGGTTCTCCTTAAACTTCCACCACCACTTGGCGAGTAGCGCCAAATTGGAGCTTTTTAACTCTCCAATCCCGAGCCCACCAAACCGCTTTGGAGCCATGAGCTTATTCCACGATATCCAGCGAACCTTGCCTTTGCCACCTTTATCCCCCCACACAAAACCACGTCTGATACGTTCAAGATCGTTAAGAACCTTTGTTGGGGCCTTGAATAGGGAGAGATAATAGATAGCTAAGGCGCCAAGAACGACCTTTACAAGCTTTACTTTACCTGCGAATGAAAGTTGTTTTGCCTTCCAACTTGAGATCTTGGCGGTGAACTTATCCACGATGGGCTTCCAATTTTTGACTCGTTTCATGTTTGCCCCGATAGGCAAGCCCAAAAGGAGAAAGGTAGAGTCCCGGGTTTACAATTAATACACTCCGCCATGTGTTCCACTTATTCGTCTTTGACCCTACTCCAAAGATGCTACTTTTAGCCAAATTCACCTTTAAACCCAAGAAACGGTAAAAACATCTAAGGATTCGGTTAAGATTCTTGATGTTTTCCTCATACCATTCCCCCATAAAGACAACGCCATCTGCATAAAAAAATGTGAAATAAGAGGACCTCCGTTAGGGAGCTTTACCCCTCGAAACATATCTAAGTTATCCGCCCTCTTCATGACGAGATCCAAAGATTCGAGAACCAAAAGGAAGAGAAAAGGTGAAAGAGGGTCTCCTTGCCTAAGGCCCCTCGAAAGGTGAAATTCGGAAGTGGGAGATCCATTTACTAAAACCGAAGACCAGCCCAATTTTAGACACGTTTCAATCCACCTTCTCCACAAAGGCGGAAAACCTATGTCTTTCATATTCGACAAGAGAAACCTCCAATTGACCAAGTGATGCTTTTTGGAAATCCATTTTGAAAATAAAAAGTTTACTTTTGTTTGCTTTAGCCCATGAGATCACTTCGCTAACCATTAAAGGCCCTTCAAGGATCGATCTTCCTTCCACAAAACCCGATTGGGTTGGTGAAACAACATCTCCCACCACAAGTTTTAACCGATTTGCCAGCAACTTAGCAATCACTTTATACACCGCCCCTATAAGCGAGATAGGTCTGAAGTCTTTCCCGGATTTTTGGAATAACTGAAATGAAAGAGGAGTTGCATCCCTTGGGGATCTTCAGGTTGTCATGAAACTGTGTCAACATCTCTAAAAAGAAGGGCTCCAACACGTCCCAGAACTGCTTAATAAACTTGAAAGTGAAACCGTTGGGACCCGGGGCTCTTTCTCTGCTACAATCCCAAATAGTGTGCTTAACCTCTTCTTTAGAGAAGCTTCTTATTAACTTCTCTGCATGGCGCCCCGAAATTTTATTGAAACCTCTCCCATTAAAACCAGAACAATGTGTATTGAGTTTTCTTACATACCACAAACAAGTAACAATCTTCCACATTTGAAATGCTGGGAGGTTGCCATTTTTACGCTTGACATGCATAATTATGGCAACAAATTGTCATAAAATGTTTTAGTGAGGATAATTCGTTGCAAATGGTCCCATGCTGACAAACAACTAAAAACACTGAGTGGGAATCCAATACAGTATCTTATTCTCTAAATTTGTCACTAAGATGACAACTGTCAATAATGGACCCCACACCTATAGACAATTGAAAAGTCTAGGTAGGAATTTACTCCAAAATCTTATCAACAAGTGGATTGCTGACAAATAGCCATCGGTAAAGTGTCGCCACCAAAAAAAAAAAAAACAGAAAAGTCCAGACATTCCCGTGCCATATGTTCATCACTAGTTGTTAATTTGAGGACCGACAAGGTTTTCGTTGGAAATTACTGTTCGTTTTATTTAATAAAATTTTAGTATTTTTTAGTGTTGTTGTGTTGCGTCTAACGTCAGCGATTACTGACATAAATAGTTTGTCAATAGTCATCATTCAGTGATACAAATTTATTTATGGGGTCTCTATGCTCACATACCTATTTTCTTATTTTCACATCCCTAGATGTATACGGTTCGTATAACCTTATATGGCCAATATAGAATGATGTAGCACATAAATAAATGCATTGGAATGTTTTTATTTTGTTTTACCTGTATGCGGCCCGTATAACATTATACGAGCCGTATACAATTGTATACGAGCAATATAATGTTATACGACCTGAGATGTTTTTTTGGTGAGATTTTCTGAGGTTTTTGGGTTATTAACATTTGTATACGGGCCGTATAACGTTATAGAGCTGTATATATGGTTTTTTTTTGTAAAACCGAACAACCGTTTAATAAGTTTTAGAAATTGTTTAGATAGTGTTTGTCGTATTATTTAGATAGATCGGATTATGTTACAATAGTATTTGTCGTATTATTTTTTATATATATCAGATAAGCAAAACATGTGTATATTAGCAAAACATGTGTATATGATAAACAATAACATAACAATTATTATGCAAAGAAGATAATAAACAATACGATAACAATTATTAAACAAACAAGATAAAATGTAAACATAAGATTAATATTTCCAATGTTTTACATGTAAAACAACAAAAGATAAATATTTACAGAGTTTCAAATGTAAAACAACAAAAGCAAAATAAAATAAGAAGCTACTGTGGTGGTGGTGGTGCAGCGCCAGCTCGTGGAGGTAGAGGCGTGGCAGAATGCATAGCAATAATCGCCTCCACCACCCACTGCATGTCGCTCTGCATACGGGATACGTCCACCCGTACAACAGCCACGTCCACCCGTACAACAGCTACATCTGACTTGACCTGAGCCAGTCTCTCTTCCACCCCCTGTGGAGGCATCACACATGGTCTCACGGTCCGACGCTCGTACCGGCGACCAGGCGGTGCATCCTGCACATCCTGCTACGATTTGTTGATCGTGGCATCAACTCCATCACCTCCCTCTCCCTCTCCCTCCTCACCCTCACCCTCATCTCCCTCGCCCCCGTGGCCCGCCGCCACCATATCCATCTGTAGTGGCTGGCCCCGTACCACTCGGTACGACCGTCGTCAAGCGACCAAAAAATGCGGCCCCTGTTCTGGTGGGCAATCCCCATCGAGCATGTTGTGTCCCTGCCTACCGGATCAACCTGACATATGATAGCCATATCTCGAGCCACCTGCGGGGAAAAGAGGCGACCAAAGTTCTTTGCTAGATGGGTGACGAAGCCGCCACAGCTGATGTGGCTCGATGTACGCTTATAAGCGTACTCGTCGAAGAATGTGGCTAACCTGTATGCCAAGTCCTCCCCCCCCCCCGCACCGCCGGTAAGTAGGTTGTGGAAGAAGAACAGATCATTTTGGGTGACCCACTCCCTGCTGTCGTGACGACCCGCAATCGTCACCGCGATACACCGATGTACGTATTGGTGCAACGGATCGTAAATGCGCGACACCCGCACCTTCGGGGATCGTGAACGCGGTGTTGCGAAGTCCCCGACACCAATAGTGCTCCACCACGGCCACAACACGTCAACGGATGTGGTAGTCAGCGCATCCAAAAATGCCTGGGATACTAACTCATCATGTGAGTACAATCCCATGGCAACAACAAACTGTGGGAGCGTCATCGAGTGAGACGCCCCGCAAAGAGTAGACGAGACCAAAGATGTGAAGTATCATTTGGTATTGGAATTGGAGATCAATGTATTAGTGTTGATTTCCAAAATATCTCAAGGTTCTATAACCTCACACTAGTTGTTGAGAAGGTATTTGACCTTTAAAGCGTATGAATGTGGAATGTGTTGCCAAGTTCATGGAAAAAATGGTTTTGTACGGCATTATGTCATACGATACCAATTTGTGTTAAGCAATTATCTTGCATGGAATCTAGGGTTCTATCTATTTGCATATAAAGACCCAACAAGGATTCCATGTAAAGTATAACTCTATCATTCCCCAGTGGATACTTACTCAAATAATGCATGAAGTGGGAATGATCGATTGATAAATGGATTATTCATTTTCTAGTGGATACTTCCTCAAGCAATATCGAAGTGGAAATGAAGGATTGATAAATGGATTATTCATTTCCCAATGGATACTTCCTCAAGCAATATCGGAAGTGGAAATGAAGGATTGATAAATGGATTATTCATTTCCCAGTGGATACTTCCTCAAGCAATATCGGAAGTGGAAATGAAGGATTGATAAATGGATTATTCATTTCCCAGTGGATACTTCCTCAGCAATATCGGAAGTGGAAATGAAGGATTGATAAATGGATTATTCATTTCCTAGTGGATACTTCTTCAAACAATATTGGAAGTGGAAATGAAGGATTGATAAATGGATTATTTATTTTCCAGTGGATACTTCCTCAAGCAATATCGGAAGTGGAAACGAAGGATTGATAAATGGATTATTCATTTCCCAATGGATACTTCCTCAAGCAATATCGGAAGTGGAAAATGAAGGATCGATAAATGGATTATTCATTTCCCAGTGGATACTTCTTCATACAATATCGGAAGTGGAAATGGAATATTGATAAATGGATTATTCATTTCCCAGTGGATACTTCCTCAATCAATATCGAAAGTGGAAATGAAGGATTGATAAATGGACTATTCATTTCCTAGTGGATACTTCCTCAATCAATATCGGGAGTGGAAACGAAGAATGGATGGTCTTGGATTCTTGGTTAATATAAACAAAAAGCAGTTATGTAACAATCCTAAAATTTTTATTATATAAAAACTTATGTTATTAAAAGAATATATCATTGTTAAGTTGACCAATGGAAATATGAAGTATTTTTGGGCAAGCATAGGAACCATTTAATAATTAAATTTGAACCTACTGTGTGTTTAGTGAAACTTGGTTCAAAATGTAGACAAAAATATTCTCATTCTAATGGTATATTTATTATTTTATAAAACATTATATTTTAGAAGTTATAAACGCCAAAAGAGTAAAGCAGTTAAATTAATTATAATATATATAATAATAATCATTAAATAAAAATATATATATTGAATATAAACCTTTAGAAGTATACGTAGCCTTTAATAATAATAATAAAAATAATTAAACATTTAAATCAATTCAATATTCACGTATTCATCATGTGGACATATGGAAATGAATGTTGTTGGTGGGAATACGTGGACAATTATAGGATTAGAATGAATCTTCTTTCGTAGCCTACAAGGAAAACTTCCATGTTACTCTGGTATAAATAAGAGAATAGATGAACCATTCTAAAGTGCTCATATCCTTGTGATACCTCCTGAACTCTCTCTCTCTAAAAATTTCTTAAAATTTAATAAATAATAAAGCCTTGCCTCGTTTTAAGTATTGTAGCCCCTGATCACAGATACCCTGTCTAAGTGACGTAGGGCCCCATAACGTATGTCAAGGCTCTGCCTAAATTCGTTGGGGTTCTGTCTTGTGACGTAGGGATAAAAGTAGAATTGGGTTACTATATTTAAGTGTGAGTGCATTATATATTTTATCAAATCACCCAGGAGTGATACCCAAAATATAACCACCCTCCTAACACACCTCGGACACCCTACACTTTCTAAAATACACCCCGTATGTAAAAACCGAGCCCGAATTATGTTATAGCTTATAAAATAAATCAAAAATCTGAAATAGTAAGCTGAGGCGGGCTGCGTAGGACCTCACCTCAAGCTTACGCGGGCCGTATCAGTGTTTAAACCTGATACCGTTTATTCCTTTAGTCCAGGCGGGCCGCGTAAGACCCTTCCTTAGTTCATGCGGGCCGCGAGTGCCCTGGATTGTGGCGCAGCCTGGTGCCGCCACGTGGCACAACACCCGTCAAGCCTACACATCGACTCAGCATAGCTATACGTTGACCTTGGGTCAACGCGGGCCGCGTAAGACCTGCTCTCATATTACACGGGCCGCGAGAGAGTCCAGTATCAGCAACTATAAATAGAGGCCATCGGATCTCATTTCAGTCGCTCACAATTTCATTCTCAATCTCACTTTCTGAATTAGAGGCATTATAGTCGGGTATTATACCCCCCTAATTAGCGAGGTTCTGCTCCGTTGTAAGTATTATAACCCCAGTTTCATAATAGATACGCTGCCCGATTGATTTAGGATTCCGTAACAACTGTCGTGGTTCTGCCCGACGTAGTTGTTGGAATGCCGTCTCGGGGAGGGTATCATTAATATTTTCAAAGGGTTATGATACTAACCAATGTACATTTGTATAAATTATAGATTATATCCAGGAAACCCTTACAAGAAGTCTAAGACAGCAAGGTGAGTTTATCCTCTTTTTGTTAATGTTTTTGGAATGTTTTACAAAACCTTAATTGTTTACAAATGTGATTAAGCGGTGATTGAGTCTTTGTAGTTCTTTAATTACTGCCGGTATTATGGGGTTTTGTATACAAAATTTACTACGAGTAGTAGTAAGTCTGAGTGACAGTGCATTACCATTGGAAGACGAGTTAGCCAATGGGTAATTTGACCATAGCCATAGATCCGGTCGAGTGGCAAATACTGATTGAGTAATTGTGTAGAAATAAACAATGTGATCGCTCTCAATACTGTTTTAATTGATAAAATGTTTCTTGATTAAACTGGGATTCACTCACCAGTATTCCCGACTGACAAATGTTTTTAAAACACGTTACAGGTAACACAATGTGAACAGCCAATTAGTGAAAAGCCAGCTGGAGAGCACTGAAGGCTTGGGAAAAATGTGGCTATAAAAGTTACCTAATAAACGATGTTTTAAATTCAATAAAATAGGGTTTGTCCCTATAAATTGTTATAAGAAACTTGGGTTTTGCCCATGTGATTATTAATATCAAATATGGTGGTTTTACTCTGATAAACATTTCCTAACTACGGTCCTGATGTAAATTCCGCTGCGAGACTAAACAAACTGATACCACCAAAAGCTGTGATCACGTCCGCCCGTTCCCGGGGATCAGGGATCGGGGGTTGTGACAGAAGGTGGTATCAGAGCCTAGCCACTGGTCCAAGCCAAAGAAGTGTTCTGCTGACACTTAAATTTTAAATTCTGTGTTAGGAAATAACTTATGTGATTATGTGTTTTATATTATTTGACTATTTGTTAGTCTACAGTATGGGTAAACAAAGAATTTCGGACATCTATCGTCAACTAGATAGTTCACCAAAAGATAAGGGAACCTCATTTCAACCAAATCCCTCAGGATACTCAGCAGATATCGAGGAAGGAATATTTGTTCGTAAGGCACAGTCTAAGAAACCATTTACCACTAAGAAAAGAAATTGGATTAGTAGCAAAAGTCGAGAGAAAATAAAGAAGTCACAATCGAAGGGAGCGATAATCAATCAGGAAATAAATGCACAAACTCAAGAAACAGGCAACAACCTACTAGGGGAAGATAAAATAGATGGGCAATGGGTAAATCTCCATATGTTAGCCACTACTACAGCAGTAAATGCTAACTTATATTAAATAGTCGAACGGCAAAACCAGTACCAGTACTCATGCCACCTATGAGCTAGAAACTTTGTTCATTAGATAACAACTTAGTGGAGACAGGAGATAGAATAAACCTTACATAGAGGCATGTTGAGCATAATACTTCTATAACATAGATAGACTAAAATAAGTTACGGATGCATAATCCCTAATTTATTTTGAATTCCAGTTGTAGTTTGTAATAAATACATATATATATGAGTCGCAATGTTCGCCATTTTTAATCAATCTATTTTATGATTGTACCCAAATGTTTGTACTAGAAATTGTCTGTGATAATTAATACCACTCACTCAAATAATATCATAATATACATCAAACTAAGTTGATTATTAACAAAGCAGTCATATTTATGACTCTCTTTTTGAACCAATTATTTACTTCGGTTTAAAATACATATTGAAATATATGGTATAAAACTTTACAACTTTGTGGTTTCAATAATATTGTTTCAAAATAATTTATATTTAAATAAATAAAACCAAAGCTATTGAATTAACTAAAAGGATTTTAAGAAATAGTAAGAATTTAAAAGATTGCTTTAGTGGATCTAGCCAAAGCAAGTTTTGAAACCCAGGTGTACCAATTTTACCACTCCATTTTATCCCTTCTGGTTTATAACTAGTTGACCATAAGACTTCATACTTTCATAGTTTTATGAAATAAGTGATGTTGGGATTACTTGTAAAAGTTTCTATTGAAATACTTAGTAATAAAATAGATGGTTAAATGAATATGATGGGTATTCATGATTTAATAAAATCATTTAAAGTTTTTAAAAGATTTGGGTTGGTTGGACTATGTCGAAAGGCCTAAAGCATTTCTACAAGATCTTTAATATTAAGATATATCCAGAATAGATCTTATGTTTGGAAATAATTAATTATAATATTAACCAGTCAAATTAGTTACAGGATTGCATATCCTAAACTATAAAGAAAAATATTCGAGTCAGCTGACTGATGTATAATAGTTAAATACTACAATATTAGTAAATGAGTGGAGTTGATAAATTGGATGTTAAACTTACCCTAAGTAGTTGCGAAGTTTTTGATTTTGGTTTGTATATTAGCACATGGTTTGTTGGTTTGCCTAAATTAATTATTTTATTAAGATGTTCTTTTTCAAAATAATTTATTAGTTTAAATTTAAATTAATTTTATAGTACATCTTTAGAGTATCTTTAATGAAACACTTGAGGGAAATATTCATTTTTCAAACAGGTGTTAAAGTTTGACCAAAATATAGAAATCCACTAGTACATATGGGTATCTATCCTACACGGTTTTCGGTTGGAAAAATAATTTGATATCTAAAATATAATATAAATTTTCTAATATTCGACTCGTACAGTAAGTCAAATACATTTTTATAACTCATAATATTTGAGCTCATCCGTACCTTTTATATTATTAGTATAATGATAAAACATTTTACAATGATATATGAATAGTATATTTTACTATGAGATAGTACAGTAAGTAAAAGATATATTTTATATCTAAAATTTTAATAAAATATCATGGTGTAATAAATTCTAATAAGTGTAATATAGTATATAGAATAGTATATGCACTTATGTTATAAGTCCATCGCGGGTTTATTAAAATGTAACAAGGCTATTAGATCTTTTTACTAGAATATGTATACAAATCCTATCTTGTCATAAGTATAAGTATATTATACTATACACTGTATATTTTTTCATTGCATATTTACTTATGGTAAAAGATTAGATAATTAAATTTTTAGAAATAAGGATATTGCAATAGTGAAAACATCTTTTCTTATCCTACTTAAATCAATAATTTAGTATCTATTTATTTATTTTACCTGGCACGTTAAAATGTTCCTAAACATTCATTTTTTTTAAACTATAATTTAAAATGGATGCCCCACATAAAAATATTTGAATCAAATATGTGTTTAGTACGTTTGTCCGTTATAAAGCTTTATTTAAAATTCAGATTTCAATTTTAATATTGTATAAATTATTATTTGGGATATACATACATATTCTAATACATGTATATTACTCAAATATATTTTGAATCAATTATAGAAACGTCAAATTTTGTATTACTTACTATGTTATGTGTTTTAAGTTTATATATATATTAATATTTAATCTTATATATATATCCGCTATATCGTTATGAATTACAGAAAGTAATTTAGGTATAGTATATATATATATCTCTTGGTAAACCATAAATACAATGTCATGGGTCACATATGCACATATTCTTCTAAATAATGCCTCTCAATCTTAAAGGTATATTATAATTGATTCTTATAAAGGAAAATGTAGGAATGTGATAATTGGAATAGATATATAGATGGTTACTTGAGGAGAAATTATTAAGGTAACATAAAGAGTGAGTCTGGTATAGTTTAAACCATTAGTTAAAAATGAAACTGTTCTTATGAGTCCAGAAAATTTATATTTTGAGTAATTTATTTCCCTAAACTTTTAAATTCCAAAATATTATATTTGATAGAAATTTATTTCAATATACTACCTTTATAAAAGGATAAAATCATGGAAATAAGCTCGATGATTGGTACCATCGAATGTATAGTTATTATTTTATATATGTGTGTATATATTCCGTAAGTTTAATATTAAGATTTGAAATTTTATACACATATATGCTTATACCCAATAGAAATTCTTGATGGTATACCCAATATAATATCCTCTGTAAGATAGACACAAGAGAAAATGTCATTGATAATCCATATGAAAATATGAAGTTATTATAAGAATAAACCATGGAACCTACTATGTTTTAAAAATGCCATTTGTCTCAATAAAATATTCCTTGTAACGGGATCTAAGATTTTATATGCATAAATAGAGTTAGCTGTAAGTATACTTATTACATTGAACCTAGCTATAGTATCAATGGAGACAATGATATATTTGAAACTCTATTTTCCAACCAAAAGAAAACCACAACCATAATAATATCTATGCTTAAATGAAAGAGTTGGGATATTGATATTCACTGGTAACAACCAGGACAGTATTTAGACTTGAACCTAAGAAGAATGCCTTAGTATAAAGCTTTGAGATAAGCCAATTACTTGCATAGATAAAGTGTGATGGTTATTGGGATTCCGTGAGGATAATGACTAGAACAGTGCATGTATGATAAATAAGTGATAACAACTGGCCACTGTTATTTCTTGTTTATTAGTACTACTCGGTCCTAGAATATGATCTATCATGAGAATACTGATTTCCTTGTTTCTTGATGCAAACTATAATAAACAATGTACTTTCAAAATCCTAATTTGAGAAAAGTCTATTTATGGGAAATATCATGAATATTTACCTCTCCGGTAAAACTGGGCATGGTGCGGTAGACCCTCCAGCTTGTCCGGGTGAGATGGGGTTACCTCTCTGGCGAGACCGGGTGAGATGGGGTTACCTCTCCGGCAAGACCGGGTGAGATGGGGTATATGTTATGATAATGGAATTCCCTAAATAGTACCATAACCTGATATCTGACCTGTTTTGGAATTATGAATCTGTTAAATACATTAACCTTATGAAGGGTGTGTATATTATCGTATGTGAGATATATGATTATATAGATAGGTACATCTATGAGGAAATCCAAAGACCATATTGATTGACAATTAGTGTGTCAATGATAATTTTAGACTTATTTATTAGAAATCTCTCGTATACGTCTCTAAATTCCGATATCAAACATTATTTCGTTTGATCATCCGTCTCGAAATTTGTGCGACAAGATAAACAACAGGAACTCTATAGGTTGAAACGCCATCAAAAATATAAGAATTTCCTTTGCAATTATTGACGCATTAGGAAACCTGTAACTAAAAGTTGTGCGAAGACACAACATAAACACTTACCCTAATAATTTTAATCTTGAGAAGATAAGAATCTCAAAAACATAGAAAATAGTTCTGGTCAAAGTAAAGTAGAATTCAAAACAAAGACCAGAATATACCTAGAAACTAAACTCACTAAATATTCATCCATATTTCAGGGAATCTCGAGGACGAGATTTAAAATAAAGTGGGGAGAATGTAACAATCCTAAAATTTTTATTATATAAAAACTTATGTTATTAAAAGAATATATCATTGGTAAGTTGACCAATGGAAATATGAGGTATTTTTGGGCAAGCATAGGAACCATTTAATAATTAAATTTGAACCTACTGTGTTTTTAGTGAAACTTGGTTCAAAATGTAGACAAAAATATTCTCATTCTAATGGTATATTTATTATTTTATAAAACATTATATTTTAGAGGTTATAAACGCCAAAAGAGTAAAGCAGTTAAATTAATTATAATATATATAATAATAATCATTAAATAAAAATATATATATTGAATATAAACCTTTAGAAGTATACGTAGCCTTTAATAATAATAATAAAAATAATTAAACATTTAAATCAATTCAATATTCACGTATTCATCATGTGGACATATGGAAATGAATGTTGTTGGTGGGAATACGTGGACAATTATAGGATTAGAATGAATCTTCTTTCGTAGCCTACAAGGAAAACTTCCATGTTACTCTAGTATAATTAAGAGAATAGATGAACCATTCTAAAGTGCTCATATCCTTGTGATACCTCCTGAACTCTCTCTCTCTAAAAATTTCTTAAAATTTAATAAATAATAAAGCCTTGCCTCGTTTTAAGTATTGTAGCCCCTGATCACAGATACCCTGTCTAAGTGACGTAGGGCCCCGTAACGTATGTCAAGGCTCTGCCTAATTCGTTGGGGTTCTGTCTTGTGACGTAGGGATAAAAGTAGAATTGGGTTACTATATTTAAGTGTGAGTGCATTATATATTTTATCAAATCACCCAGGAGTGATACCCAAAATATAACCACCATCCTAACACACCTCGGACACCCTACACTTTCTAAAATACACCCCGTATGTAAAAACCGAGCCCGAATTATGTTATAGTTTATAAAATAAATCAAAAATCTGAAATAGTAAGCTGAGGCGGGCCGCGTAGGACCTCACCTCAAGCTTACGCGGGCCGTATCAGTGTTTAAACCTGATACCATTTATTCCTTTAGTCCAGGCGGGCCGCGTAAGACCCTTCCTTAGTTCATGAGGGCCACGAGTGCCCTAGATTGTGGCGCAGCCTGGTGCCGCCACGTGGCACAACACCCGTCAAGCCTACACATCGACTCAGCATAGCTATACGTTGACCTTGGGTCAACGCGGGCCGCGTAAGACCTGCTCTCATATTACGCGGGCCGCGAGAGAGTCCAGTATCAGCAACTATAAATAGAGGCCACCGGATCTCATTTCAGTCGCTCACAATTTCATTCTCAATCTCACTTTCTGAATTAGAGGCATTATAGTCGGGTATTATACCCCCTAATTAGCGAGGTTCTGCTCCGTTGTAAGTATTATAACCCCAGTTTCATAATAGATACGCTGCCCGATTGATTTAGGGTTCCGTAACAACTGTCGTGGTTCTGCCCGACGTAGTTGTTGGAATGCCGTCTCGGTGAGGGTATCATTAATATTTTCAAAGGGTTATGATACTAACCAATGTACATTTGTATAAATTATAGATTATATCCAGGAAACCCTTACAAGAAGTCTAAGACAGCAAAGTGAGTTTATCCTCTTTTTGTTAATGTTTTTGGAATGTTTTACAAAACCTTAATTATTTACAAATGTGATTAAGCGGTGATTGAGTCTTTGTAGTTCTTCAATTACTGTCGGTATTATGGGGTTTTGTATACAAAATTTACTACGAGTAGTAGTAAGTCTGAATGACAGTGCATTACCATTGGACGACGAGTTAGCCAATGGGTAATTTGACCATAGCGATAGATCCGGTCGAGTGGCAAATACTGATTGAGTAATTGTGTAGAAATAAACAATGTGATCGCTCTCAATACTGTTTTAATTGATAAAATGTTTCTTGATTAAACTGGGATTCACTCACCAGTATTCCCGACTGACAAATGTTTTTAAAACACGTTACAGGTAACACAATGTGAACAGCCAATTAGTGAAAAGCCAGCTGGAGAGCACTGAAGGCTTGGGAAAAATGTGGCTATAAAAGTTACCTAATAAACGATGTTTTAAATTCAATAAAATAGGGTTTGTCCCTATAAATTGTTATAAGAAACTTGGGTTTTGCCCATGTGATTATTAATATCAAATATGGTGGTTTTACTTTGATAAACATTTCCTAACTACGGTCCTGATGTAAATTCCGCTGCGAGACTAAACAAACTGATACCACCAAAATCTGTGATCACGTCCGCCCGTTCCCGGGGATCAGGGATCGGGGGTTGTGACAAGTTAACACATATCGGTCTAAGATATCATATGTCACACCCCGATATTTCCACGTATTACCGGTGGGCCTGGTGGGGAGTATCGTGACGTAGTTGATATAATCATAGTCAAATAATCACAGTTCAATGCACAACGGAAGTCTAAAGTAAATATATTACAAACCGATTCAAAAGTAACATCAAATATTACAAATGGATTGTAAGATGGATCCACAGGTGGATCTTAAAACAGAATTATAAACACTGTTCAACAGACTTTAGACGTTTAGAACTTGCAAGATTCCTTATTAACGCCCTAAGCTCCCAGCCAATTACCTACAGTACCTGTCACTTAATCTTTTTGGAAAATACGTCAGTTTACACTGGTAAATACAATTAACTGACTCTTTTGAAAACATTTATGAAAATTGATTTAAATGCACAAGGCACAAATATGCTTTTATAACTTGGGACAATTACATAAAAATAATCTTGTATACAGATTTACATGTTCGTTATACATTCAGGGCCCGATGTAGAAACCGAGTCAAGATTAACAGACACACCACAAGTATAGGCCCACAAGAGAGTGAGATACCGTTTTTCCTACGCAACTGTCAGGTGTATGCCTACACCCTGTGCTTAAGATGTGGCCATTTCTTAATAATGATACCAAGGATATCCGGGACATGGTCATTAACCCCCAAAGGCTTTATTTCAAACAAGACAGATTAAAACGGGTTACCTCAATAATTTAATCACAATCCGATTAAACATTCAATACCTGACCAAGCGGTATTATTATAATACCGTATCCCAAGCCCGTATAACGGAAAATAAGTTAAAAGTATTTACCTGAGCTAAAATGTAATTTTATTCTCAGCCGTATATTCAAATCAGCAAGCACAAGTACCTCTACTTGGGTTCTCAATCTGGAATGAAGGTTTTATTAACCTATTAGATTCCTAACGGGTCTTATTTAAATTGTAACTTAGACCGGTTAGTTTTAAGGAAAGGTTTACGGTTCGAAACGCAAGATTAAGCGAAGACCGGATTAGAATGTGATTTAGACCCGACAAGTATGGAGACTTGTATAATATGGGTAAACTAAACACATTCTGAATTTTGAAGTGAAAATGATAAGGTTTGACCCGTTTCGGTTAATTCATGCAAACTAGTTACATAAACCGTACCAAACGCGTAAAATGCATAACGGGTAACCAATGAGTCATGAACATGTTTCACAAGTTAATATGCTTTAAATATGTTGTGATATCAGTAGGATACCTTCCATTATGCCCAAAACGGATTTAAAGTCAATTTAAGCCCCGTAGGGGTATTTTGGTCATTTTAAAGATTATAAAAGAGGTTAATGAAAATCTGAGGTTCTGGTCTAAAATGATCAGTAAAAATATTTATTTTAGTAGTTTATATCAGTAAGATATCATATATGTGTGAAATTTATCATTTATGGCCAAACTATGCACCATAGGGGCATTTTGGTCATTTCACATAAGCCTTAAAGGTCAAATTTGGAAATCTAAGTTCAAAAACTTTTACTTACTGTTAAAGTATAAAACTTTAACATCAGTAGGTAACAAGCTTTAGGTGCCAAATATGGTTTTAAACCATACTATGCGCCTAAATCGCATAAAAGTCGGTATTTGACGTTATTCGGGTTAAATAAGTAAATCTGAGATTTTGAACATCCTTTACTATTTAAAATAATTTATTTAATATATAAAATCAGTAGGAAAAGGTTTGATATGTAAAGCATGTGTAAAACTCATTTTATTAGCAAAAAGGGCATAACCGTCAATTACCGAGTCAGTGCAAGAACCCTATGTTATGATCAGTTTAAAATTCAACAAAAATATTCAAAAATCCCTAAATATTATATTACATCAGTGGGCAAAAGGTTTGGTGTCAAAATTTGGGTTAAATACGTTTTATGCCGAAAATGCCGTTTAATTAATAAAAAGGCTTCAATTTACGATATTGAGCATAACTCCTAATTTAGACCTCAAACGGATGTCAAATTTTTAGGACATGTTTATAAATCAGTAATAAAGGTTTTTGTCCTCTCATGTCACACCCCGACCACGTAAAACAACAAATCGTGGTGGAAACGTCGGGGAGTGTTGTAACAGAATCATTGTTTCATAACACATGGAAATTTGAAATGTTGTTTTATTGATTAAAAGAGTTACAATGTCTTAACAACAAGGAAGCATAACATAATTAACTAGTCTTGCATCTTTTATTGTCACTAAGGCCCGAGTCTGCCTAAGTGTATCTTGATCAATCCTACGCATCATTTCCTGAAACACATGTGAAAATAGGTACGTCAGCATAAAAATGCATGTGAGATACATAAGTTTTATTGATTTAGGATTCATGACTTATAAGTTTAGAAAAAGATGTTTAACAAAAGTAAGTCATGATCCTTGTAAAATGTTTTCTTTTATAATCATAGAAAAGTGATAAGAAATCAGATAATATAAAAGAACAATGCATAATGAAATGAATAACCAAGTAAAATGAGTTTGTTTAAAATATGTTGCTTGTAAAACAATGTTTCATGAAGATATGATATGAGTGTAAAAATGTATTATGTCTAACTTGAAATGGTTTAAATAACACTACGATATGTAATACTATAAAAGCACTTATATATAGGAAGTACCAGCGGCGTATCCACCATGCTTTTATCTTATTACACACGCCTCGTTATTTAAATCACTTACCAAAACAAACCACCAATGTAAAAATGTTCATGTATAACCAAATGTAATGTATAGTGAATAAAAGCATTTATTGATTAAAATCATTTACGCAACCATATAAGAAAGAAATGTACAAAACAATGCATTTGATAAATTATAATCAAAAGTTATGTTTTGTAAAATAATGCATGCTTTACTGATACAAACATCTATGCGGTAATGTTAAACGTCTACATCCAAGCCTTGAGACTGTAGGATAACCTTAGAGTAAAGGTTATCAAAAATGTTTTCGGATTCGGTTATTCCTTCCACCCAAACAAACCTAGGATTTCAGGAATGGGAGTTGTCAAGTCCTATGGTACCACTACCTACTACCGAGCGGCATGATCGGTGTTAATGAATGTATTAGTTTCGTTAAACAAACCAAATGTTATACCAAATGTAAGCATGTTTTATGAAAACAAAGTACCTAGTATGCTAAGTGAACATACAAGGTAGAAATGTAAAACAATGTGTCCATATGCTACGAGAACATATGCAACAGAAATGAATGTAAAACAATGTGCTAGCATGATAAGTAAACATACATAGCAAAAGGAATGCAATGTAAAACAATGTGCTAGCATGCTAAGTAAACATACATAGCAAAACATAATGAAATCATGTACTATATATGTACTAATGAACATAACAAGCATATGATATAAAATCATGAAAAACACGAAAGTAACAAGTAGGCACATGTGTTTCACCCCAAAATGTTTGAAAACAGTAAAAGAGGGGACTATGTACTCACTTGAGGGTGCTTAGAAGTCTTGAACAACAACCAAGCAAAGCTAGTGGGATCGCGGAATCAAACGGCACCTAATATAGGTAACTATGTAAATAACCGGACCTAAATCAGGAGATCGGATAGAATGAGGTTTTGTAAACAAAATGAGTATAGAAACTCATGTAATATGGTTTAACAAAGCCTATATTATAAAAGGAAACCTATCCTAAGTGCTTACGACCCGTTACGACCCGTTTAGGTAGCTTACGCTACTTTAATGCGTCGTTCGCGTAAAATGCGTTCGAACCGCCTAACTAGTCCTATGACAAGTAATATATGCCTTAACATGTCTAATATTGTTGCCTAATCAGTTTAGATGTCAAAATTTGGTTCACATATGCTTAAAATGAATTTTGGCGTAAAAAGGGCATTTTGGTCATTTACCTAAGGCATATAAGCTACTTATCATACAACTAACTAAACGTTGTGACCATAAGGTATAACCTCGGAAGGTTATTCCCTATACAACTATGGTCACCTAAAAGTAGTTTGGTTACAAAATACGCAAGAATACGCATTTTGGCCGAAACTACGACTCGTCACTATGCCTAAATAACGTGGTAATCAGTAGGTGTAGTCACAAGGGACTATAACCATCGTGATTACGCTCACGTTATGAAGTTCAAACGAACATCGTGTTGACCATAAACTGGTCAATGCAGAAAGTCAAACAAAGTTTGACTTTCACGCTAAAAACGCGTAAAAGAACAAAAGAATACTTACAACGGGTCCAAGAATGGAAGTTTTGATTCCAAATATTCTCAGGTATGAAGTGAAAATCACCTCAACTTAGAGAAATTTCAGAATTAAGTGTGAGTTGGGAGTGAAATGGGTGGGGGTATTTATAGAAACCCAAGAACCGTTAAGATCGTTCCTCGATAAACGAGCATCAATCTGGACCGTCCAAGTGGGCACAAGGTTTTGGAATACTAGGGGTGCCCCAAAACCATCAAATGGTATTGCAAATGTTACAAAATAGCCCCTAAACTTCAAGATAAATGCTGAAAATGGACCTGCAATTGCTGAAAATGAGTT
This sequence comes from Helianthus tuberosus, assembly GCA_030545235.1. Classification (NCBI taxonomy): domain Eukaryota; kingdom Viridiplantae; phylum Streptophyta; class Magnoliopsida; order Asterales; family Asteraceae; genus Helianthus; species Helianthus tuberosus. The sequence continues at coordinate 145,721,081 of CM060414.1, read as the reverse complement.
TCTGCCCAGATGAGGCCGTGGCGTCGCGCCACGGCAAAGCCTTATGGTGGTGGCGCAGCGCCACCATGTGCCAGCTCCAGAAACTTTGCCAAAATGGCAGAAATGGTCCCTGCAACACTTTTAAGCCGTTTTGATGCGTTTAAACCCCGTTAACCTCATTTCAAGGCTATAAAATGAATTTTAAGTATAGGGAACATGAAACATGCTCAAAAATATCCCGGATGTCGGTTCATTTGGCCGTACGGTTGCGTTATTCGGTTAATTACGACGAAACACGAACGAACGCGAAAAACGATCCAAATTACGCGACGAATGGATTTTTATCAAGCCAATCACTAAAATAAAATATTTTAATAATTACATAAATTTTTGGATGTCCGGATGTATTCAGAACGTAAGATATGCGCGAAAATGCAAACTTATGCACTTTTTGACGCTTTTAGTCCCTATTGATCAAGAAAGTTTATTTTAGCGCACCAAACACCTCAAAGCCTATTTCTAAGCTATGTAAAGGATATTTAGGGCATATATAACTTATTATCAAGTTCCGGAATGTTCGTTAGAGTACTAATCAGCGTACTTTCGCAGTTTGTCGAAATTAGTCCTTGTAAGCAAATAAACTTGATTTCGGCATACCAAACCTTCCAAAACTTATTTCTAAGTTATGTAAAGGTTATTTAAGGTATTTAAGCCTATGTCACTATTCCGGAGTGTTTGTTGCATTAAACTGGTTATATTTACGCATCAGTTCGCGTATAGCCTTCCAGAAAGCGATTTAAAGCTCGAAATCGAACAAGAATTGATATGTGCAAATGATACACATATTTATACAAACCCCAAGTATGAAATACAATATTTCATTAGTTTGGTATTTGTTTGATGGACGTGGAGGCACAGGTGTCACAGTCTCCCCTACTTTAGGAAATTTCGTCCCGAAATTTTATTTAGAGGAAACTTGTGAGAGTTTGAAACATGAAGTTGAAAAGATCAAACAACACTGGTTAGAGTCCTGAACTTCTAGTAACTTTAAATAACATCATGCTTGCAATGTGAGAGGGACACCTATATACAAGTATATAAAGCGTTATTGGTGTGTCCACCGTACCTCCATTACATTGTTCACGTTTCGTTATTGTTGTCACTATCAGTTCTTACACATGAAAAATCTTACTGGGTTCCTGTGCACTGAATTTCATAATTATGTACGTGTCCATAATTATGTAATTCCTTGCATAGTCCGCACAGTGCATTTTATAATGTGTAGGGAAAAACCAAATGAACAGACTTGTGATGAGCGTGACTAGACCACCATAGGGTCCTTTTAATTAAATCGATAAATGATTTAAATAGACTACCAAGGAGTCTTTTCAGCTATATCATCACATGCCATTCTTAACCAGATTCTGAATCAATCTTTTGACTTAGACCACTCAAGGGGTCTCTTTGAATTTTGGAATGGTACTATATAATCCTAGGGTCTTAATTATTACGTAGAAGCCCATTAAGGATTTAGGGTAGTACCTTTGGATATCCTACTGCGAATCTCTCATATGAAGATATGGAAGATTCTACGAGGATTTGGATAATGAAAACAAAAACACAAAAGAAAAATACATAACACATAATCACAAAATTGATTATCTTGATCTTTAATTTGTTATCATTTTGTTAATTTGTTTTGTTAATTGTGCACATGTATTTAAAGCACACCAGGTATCCAATCCGTGGATTTTGATTGGCACTTTAAATATTTCCAAGAATCTAACTACAAAGATAGGAAGATCTTAAAAAGAAAATTCGATTTCGATTATAAGGAATCGAAATGTTCGAATTAAGGCATACAAGGAATCCAATGAAGGACTCTGATTTGAATGATAATCATCCATAAGGATCTAATTGTGAAGGTAAGAAGGTCCTATATGGATTTTGGGATTTGAAAAGCGGGAGGCATTTCAAAACCTTGCACTAGACGTGCTTAAGTCGATACATGAGGTAAAATGCTCATGAAGTTGAGGTGCTAGATATGCCAAGGCGACATATGAAGTAGAGTTTGAAGGTTAAGTCAATGTATGGGCAAAATGTTTTTGAAAACTATGCATGGGGTTCTTTTAAAAATGTGTTTAATGTTCTTGAAATCTTACATAATGCTTTTGAAATCGTAAGGTAGGTGTATTAGATAAGTATATTTACAAAATGTTTTAAAAAAATCATGCGAGATGAATTTTGAAATTATGTATGAGGTTCTTTGAAAACATGAATGATACTTTTGAAATCATGCACTTGATATATTTAGTAAATATACTATGTTAAAAATGTTTTCAAACTATATGGAATATTTTGAAATTATGAAGGTTGTTTTGAAAACTTATACTATGTATGTTGTTATGAAAACCAGAATGTAATGATATGGGTATGAGATTGAGGAATACCCTTAGTTATCAAACCAAGGATTTAAAGGCACAGATGTGCAAAAAGCACGATTACTCGTAATGTCACTTTATTTTCTGTACTTTGCTTCTTAGAATGAAACGAGTACTTAAAATTTTCGAGGAAATCATGAGCGATCACTTGAAAGGGAGAATCACAAGAGTAGTTTGTTTAAAGAACATGGTTCTTTTATGTAGGTATCATAGGGAAATGCCATACACATATGTAACTACACTTGCACATCAGACTTGTGAACAACGATTTATTTGTAAACAAAACCAATTGTTTCAGAGTTCAACAAAAGAAACAAAAGCAACAGATACAAATTATTCAAAGTAGCAACATCTTATAATCAGCCAAATGCTCATCCGTGGGTCAGATTTGCATTAGCAAGCTTTGGGCATTTATTTACGAAATGACCCATCTCGCCACAGTTGTAGCATGATCCAGGTGGAAAGCGAGCTTGAGCAGGGTTGGCTCGGAGTTGAGTAGCAGCAAGATTTGCAACAGCTTTGTCTTGGATAGCAAAGCGGCATATGTCAACCAAATGTCCCCATCGTCCACAATGGGTACATTTGAAACATGGTGTTTGATCTGGATGATGACGGTTGCATCGATTGCACAAGGGAGCAGTTCCCTTTTACCGCTTCTTGGCTGGTGGTGCTGCCACCTGGCTAGGTCCCGCTTGATTTGGTGCAACTGCTGCAGGTTTCTTTAAAGCTTTACGCTTCCTTGACCTTTTCGAAGGCTTGGCTTCTGCTTCTTTCGATGCTTCTTGGGTGGCTTCATTATTGAGACGAGACATGGCGACACCTAAATCCACAGACTTTAGGATTACTTCGCCTATTCGCTGGGCAAATTTGGAAGTTTGCTCGGACATTTGAGTGTCGCTGCGATGAAGAGACATTCTGGAGGAAGTGAAAGACATAGGAGGAAACAAGTGAAATGTCATTGGAAAAATCAAAACGGAATGACAACGCATAAAAATTGCGATCATTTGTTTGTTACCTAAGGCAAACAAATGAGATGGTGACTAATCAAAGTAAGCGGGTCATATTAATGTATCGCGAAGACATGCTTTAGCCTATAAGTGGATACTTACCCCAAGAGTTCCCAGGTAAGAGTGACTGGTCCAATTATGTGGATTTGTATGAACACTCTAGCCTTAGACAGAAAACTCAGAGTACAGGCATCCACTCTTCCAGATTGCATGTGTTCACATTATAAGACCCAAACTTTGACGAGATTTTGAAATTTCATAAGGCACTAAGCCAAAATCAAATCATCCGGAAGGGTGGGTGATTATTTTCAAAATCATTTTGGAAACTTAGAGGGTTCAAAACCTAGTAATCAATCATCCTAGAACAGATGATTGCTTTTCAAAGCGGTTTTGAAATTTGTGTTCTTGTTGTGGTTGTCGACTAAGGATAGGTGACGGTATTGTTTTATGATCTAAACGCAAGTAAACTGCGTTAGGGTCCTAGGAAGGTTATAGTCTAGGTCAAGCATTACTAATAACCTAATTCCCTATAACCATGAGCTCTGATACCAACTCTTATGTCACACCTCGACCACGTAAAACAACAAATCGTGGCGGAAACGTCGGGGAGTGTTGTAACAGAATCATTGTTTCATAACACATGGAAATTTGAAATGTTGTTTTGTTGATTAAAAGAGTTACAATGTCTTAACAACAAGGAAGCATAACATAATTAACTAGTCTTGCATCTTTTATTGTCACTAAGGCCCGAGTCTGCCTAAGTGTATCTTGATCAATCCTATGCATCATTTCCTGAAACACATGTGAAAATAGGTACGTCAGCATAAAAATGCCTGTGAGATACATAGGTTTTATTGATTTAGGATTCATGACTTATAAGTTTAGAAAAAAGATGTTTAACAAAAATAAGGCATGATCCTTGTAAAATGTTTTCTTTTATAATCATAGAAAAGTGATAAGAAATCAGATAATATAAAAGAACAATGCATAATGAAATGAATAACCAAGTAAAATGAGTTTGTATAAAATATGTTGTTTGTAAAACAATGTTTCATGAAGATATGATATGAGTGTAAAAATGTATTATGTCTAACTTGAAATGGTTTAAATAACGCTACGATATGTAATACTATAAAAGCACTTATATATAGGAAGTACCAGCGGCGTATCCACCATGCTTTTATCTTATTACACACGCCTCGTTATTTAAATCACTTACCAAAACAAACCACCAATGTAAAAATGTCCATGTATAACCAAATGTAATGTATAGTGAATAAAAGCATTTATTGATTAAAAGCATTTACTCAACCATATAAGAAAGAAATGTACAAAACAATGCATTTGATAAATTATAATCAAAAGTTATGTTTTGTAAAATAATGCATGCTTTACTGATACAAACATCTATGCGGTAATGTTAAACGTCTACATCCAAGCCTTGAGACTATAGGATAACCTTAGAGTAAAGGTTATCAAAAATGTTTTCAGATTCGGTTTCCTTCCACCCAGACACACCTAGGATTTCAGGAATGGGAGTTCTCAAGTCCTATGGTACCACTACCTACTACCGAGCGGCATGATCGGTGTTAATGAATGTATTAGTTTCGTTAAACAAACCAAATGTTATACCAAATGTAAGCATGTTTTATGAAAACAAAGTACCTAGTATGCTAAGTGAACATACAAGGTAGAAATGTAAAACAATGTGTCCATATGCTACGAGAACATATGCAACAGAAATGAATGTAAAACAATGTGCTAGCATGCTAAGTAAACATATATAGCAAAAGGAATGCAATGTAAAACAATGTGCTAGCATGCTAAGTAAACATACATAGCAAAACATAATGAAATCATGTACTATATATGTACTAATGAACATAACAAGCATATGATATAAAATCAAGAAAAACACGAAAGTAACAAGTAGGCACATGTGTTTCACACCAAAATGTTTGAAAACAGTAAAAGACGGGACTATGTACTCACTTGAGGGTGCTTAGAAGTCTTGAATAACAACCAAGCAAAGCTAGAGGGATCACGGAATCAAACGGCACCTAATATAGGTAACTATGTAAATAACCGGACCTAAATCGGGAGATCGGATAGAATGAGGTTTTGTAAACAAAATGAGTATAGAAACTCATGTAATATGGTTTAACAAAGCCTATATTATAAAAGGAAACCCATCCTAAGTGCTTACGACCCGTTACGACCCGTTTAGGTAGCTTACGCTACTTTAACGTGTCGTTCGCGTAAAACACGTTCGAACCGCCTAACTAGTCCTATGACAAGTAATATATGCCTTAACATGTCTAATATTGTTGCCTAATCAGTTTAGATGTCAAAATTTAGGTTACATATGCTTAAAATGAATTTTAGCGTAAAAAGGGCATTTTGGTCATTTGCCTAAGGCATATAAGCTACCTATCATACAACTAACTAAACGTTGTGACCATAAGGTATAACCTCGGAAGGTTATTCCCTAAACAACTATGGTCACCTAATGTGTTTGGTCGGATCCTAATAATCGACCAAACGGGTCGGGTTTGAAAGTCTAAGCGATTGTTTAGATCGCTTACCTTACGAAATCCTAAAGTGACGAGTTAAACATGTTAAAACATGTTTAACGAAGTTTGAAAACAGGTTTGGTATCAAAACAAAGGGGCTTGATACCTAAAAGTAGTTTGGTTACAAAATACGCAAGAATACGCATTTTGGCCAAAACTACGACTCGTCACTATGCCTAAATAACGTGGTAATCAGTAGGTATAGTCACAAGGGACTATAACCATCGTGATTACGCTCACATTACGAAGTTCAAACGAACTTCGTGTTGACCATAAACTGGTCAATGCAGAAAGTCAAACAAAGTTTGACTTTCACGCTAAAAACGCGTAAAAGAACGAAAGAATACTTACAACGGGTCCAAGAATGGAAGTTTTGATTCCAAATATTCTCAGGTATGAAGTGAAAATCACCTCAACTTAGAGAAATTTCAGAATCAAGTGTGAGTTGGGAGTGAAATGGGTGGGGGTATTTATAGAAACCCGAGAACCGTTAAGATAGTTCCTCGATAAACGAGCATCAATCTGGACCGTCCAAGTGGGCACAAGGTTTTGGAATACTAGGGGTGCCCCAAAACCATCAAATGGTATTGCAAATGTTACAAAATAGCCCCTAAACTTCAAGATAAATGCTGAAAATGGACCTGCAATTGCTGAAAATGAGTTTCTGCCCAGATGAGGCCGTGGCGTCGGGCCACGGCAAAGCCTTATGGTGGTGGCGCAGCGCCACCATGTGCCAGCTCCAGAAACTTTGCCAAAATGGCAGAAATGGTCCCTGCAACACTTTTAAGCCGTTTTGATGCGTTTAAACCCCGTTAACCTCATTTCAAGGCTATAAAATGAATTTTAAGTATAGGGAACATGAAACATGCTCAAAAATATCCCGGATGTCACTTCGTTTGGCCGTACGGTTGCGTTATTCGGTTAATTATGACGAAACACGAACGAACGCGAAAAACGATCCAAATTACGAGACGAATGGATTTTTATCAAGCCAATCACTAAAATAAAATATTTTAATGATTACATAAATTTTTGGATGTCCGGATGTATTCAGAACGTAAGATATGCGCGAAAATGCAAACTTATGCACTTTTTGACGCTTTTAGTCCCTATTGATCAAGAAAGTTTATTTTAGCGCACCAAACACCTCAAAGCCTATTTCTAAGCTATGTAAAGGATATTTAGGGCATATATAACTTATGATCAAGTTCCGGAATGGTCGTTACAGTACGAATCGGCATACTTTCGTAGTTTGTCAAAATTAGTCCTTGTAAGCGAATAAACTTGATTTCGGCATACCAAACCTTCCAAAACTTATTTCTAAGTTATGTAAAGGTTATTTAAGGTATGTTAAGCGTATTTCACTATTCTAGAGTGTTTGTTGCATTAAACTGGTTATATTTACGGATCAGTTCGCGTATAACCTTCCTGAAAGCGATTTAAAGCTCGAAATCGAACAAGAATTGATATGTGCAAATGATACACATATTTATACAAATCCCAAGTATGTAATACAATATTTCATTGGTTTGGTATTTTTTTGATGGCCATGGAGGCACAGGTGTCACATCTCACATTTTCAAAAATCTCGTTTTAATATCAAAAGGGCATTTTGGTCAACATTTAAGCATTTAACGGAAACATGCAATGAACTAGGATTTCTATGGAACCATGTTGTATAACCTCAGAGGGTTATACTAACATATAATATGGTCCTAAAGGAATCCTAAGGCATAACTAAACTAAGCTAAATCGGGTCAGAACTGAAAGTCAAAGCAAAAGTCTATTTTTGCGACTTTCGGTTCCGAACCGAGCCTAAACTCAGAATTGTCGGGTTGAACATTCCTAGACATGTTCAATTAATATTTACCAAGTTATTAAAGTGACAAAACTGATTTTATTGCCATTACATCATTAGTTATGAATTTTATTTAAAACCGACTCGTTTGACTTTTATTTTGATTACTTTGACCCGACAATTAATTAAGCAACCGTGATAATTAGTAGGTGCCCTTTTAGGGGTTTAATACCTACCTAATTACGATCACGTAGCTATGTTCGTTGCGAACAATGGCTCGACCGTTTAAAAGTAAAAGCGTTTATCGCGAACGCTTGACTTTTCGGCTTTAAGAGCCAAACAATTGAACTAAGCACGAAAGGAACACTTACAAGAGGTCCAAGCTAGGAAGGTTTGATCTAAAATTCTCAGGTATGAAGTGTATAACTCCAACTTAGAGAATATGATCAGATCAAGTGTGAATTGCAAATGAAATCATAGGGGTATATATAGTTTTCGGGCCACCGTTAGGATCGTTCATTGATAAACGAGCTTCGATCTTGGCCTTACAAGTGTGCCTATAGTTTTATAATACCATGGGAGCCCCAAAACAGCCCCTAGATTGTTTAAAAACCATTTGCAAAACAAGAAAACCCAGCTGCTGATTATAATCAGCTGTTTTGCTGATCTGATGGGCTTACGCGCCCCGCGTAGACTCAGGAAGAGTCTTACGCGGCCCGCCATAACAGACCAGCTCAGCCACAACTTTCAGAAGTTGCAGTTTTAGTCCATGTAAGCTTGTAAGGCCCTTTTTGAGACGTATAAGGCCCGTTACCCTCATTTCAAGGCTCTACAATGATGCCTAAACATAGGGTACATAAAACATGCTCAAAAATATGTCGGATGTCGGTCCGTTTGGTCGTACGGTTGCGTTGTTCGGCTAACTACGACGAAACACGAACATACGCGAAAAACGATTCAAATTACACGACGAGTGGAATTTTATCATGCCAATCATTAAAATAAAATATTTTAATGATTGCATAAATTTTTAGATGTCCGGATATATTCAGAACGTAAGATATGCGCGAAAAAGCAAACTTATGCACTTTTTGATGCTTTTAGTCCCTGTCGATCAAATAAGTTTATTTTTGCGCACCAAACACCTCTAAGCCTATTTCTAAGCTATGTAAAGGATATTTAGGGCATGTTTAACTTATGATCATATTCCGGAAGGTTCGATACCATACGAATCGATGGACTTTTGCAGTTTGACGCAAATATTCCCTCTAATGCGCAAACTTGCGCATATCATCGTTTAATAGCATCGAAGCCTTATCTAATCCATATTAGGCATTCTTGAGAGTATTATTAAACATCACGATGCTTCGGGTTTGTAAAAATGTCATTCAGAGGTATAATTAAACATATTGACGCTTTTAACCCCTTAAACTTGCAAAGTTGCGCGTAACGTCACTTAAAGGCATAAAAACCTTAAACGGCCAATATTTAGCAACCCCGAGAGTATAATCAACCATCGTGAAGCTCTCAGTTTGTTAAAAGGTCACTCAGAGTGTAACACCACGTAAAATCATGTCCAATCATATGAAGACACGTGTCCTAAACCCTAACCAGGTGACGGAGTTATTCTGAAGGACTAAACTTGACAACATTTGATTTTGTATGCGAAGGGACTAAAAGTGTCAACATGCTAATTTAAGCCTGTGAGTGACCTTTTACTAAATCCGAGACCATATAGTATTGAAACACGCTCTCGGAAATAATTAAGAATGATTATAAAAGTTGAAGGATCAAAAGTGTCAAGATCAAAAGAAACCATGTTTCTGATCAACCTCTTACGAACCGCAAGGGCCAAGGCTTACGGTCCGTAAGATTGCTACCTGGGCGATACATTTCAATATCGGTTACGGACCGTAAGGGGTCAGGCTTACGGTCCGTAAAGCCTGTATCTGGGCAGCAAATTTTGGACAGCTGCATGTTATCATCTTTAACCGACTTAATCTCTTCCAATTCGATACCAGGGGCATGTTAACGGTTTTAGTATACCACTAGGACACCTGGAGTGATCCTAGATGTCTCCAAAACACCTGCCTTTATCTCCTTTCATGCCATATACCTATATAAAGGCACTTTGGTGCCATTATTCAAGTGCTCATTTCACTTGCAACATTCACTACACTCACTCCTGGAGATATCTAGCTTTAGAAGAGGAACAAGAAGTGTAGAAAAGATAGCTAGGACCTTATGTAAGTGTCTTAGCCCTTCCTTAGTTCAGTTTATTAGCTTAAAAACCGAAAAGTCAAAGTTATCGTAAATTGACTTTGACTTTCTGTTTAATCACTAATGGTCCAATAATTGACCGAATTAAAAGTGGTTATGTGACCATAATTAGGTAGGTGATTAACCCTAAAAAGGGCACCTCCTAATTACTTCGTTTGACTAGTTAATTGTCGGGTCAAACTAGTTAGTCAAAAAGTCAAACTGGACATAAATTAAAATAATGATTTAAACTAATAAAACAGAGGTTATAAATTATATTTTAACATTCTAATAACTTGTTAATTAGTATTAGAACATGTTTAAACATGTCTAACCTGACAATTATCAGTCTAAGGTCGGTTCATGACCGAAAGTCGCAAAAGCTTGACTTTTGTTTTGACTTTCAGTTCTGACCCGATTAAGCTTAATTCTCCCATGTTTTAAGCTTCCATTAGGACCACATTATACAGTAGTTAACCCCCTGGAGTTATATTACCTGGTCCTTAGTAGTTTGAATTATATACTCATGATCGTTATTATGCTTATAAATGCCATAATTGCCCTTTTAACACATAAATTAGATTTTTAGAAATGTGAGTGGATAAAAGCCTTTGCTACTGATATATAAGCATGTCCCAAAAATTTGACATCAGTTCTTAGTCTCAAACAGGAGTTATGCTCGATATCGTAAATAGAAGCTTTTTATTAATTAAAATGCGATATCTTGCATAAGACATGTTTAAACTTGGATTTTGACCCAAAACTCATTACCTACTGTTAAGATATTATTTTTAGGGATTTTTGGAATTTTTGATCAGATTATAATCTGATCATATCATGGGGTTCTTATGTAATTTGGTAAATGACGATAATACCCTTTTCATGCATAAAATGAGATTTACAAATGAATTGAATGCCAAACATTTTCCTACTGATTTCATACATTAAATAAATTATTTTGAGCATTTAAAACTGATCAAAATCTCAGATTTACATAAACATTCTTAATTATCGTCAATTAGCGATTTTTACGCCAATTAGGTGCATAGTATGGTTTAAAACCATATTTAACACCTAAGACTTGTTACCTACTGATTTTATAAATAAAATTTAATATTTTTACAGTAGGTATAAGTCATGAACTTAGACTTCCATATATATCCCTAAAAGCATATGTGAAATGACCAAAATGCCCTTTCGGGGCATAGTTTGGCCATAAATGGTAAACCTCACATATATATAATATCTTACTAATGTAATGTGATAAAATAAATATTTTTACTGATTACCAAAGACCAGAACCTCAGTTTATTATAAAATCTCTTTCATAATCACTAAAATGACCAAAATGCCCCTACGGGACTTAAATTGGTTTTAAATACTTTTTGGGCATATATGTTAACATCCTACTGATGTATTAACATATTTTAAGCATAATAACAATTGATACCTGTATATAATTCATTTGGTTACCCGATATGCATTTATGCATTCGGATCGGTTTGTGTGACTAGTTTACGTAAAATAGCCGAAACGGGTTTAACCTTATCATTAAATCCTCAAAATCCAGAATGTGTTTAGTTTACCCAAATTATACAAGTATCCAAACTTGTCGAGTCTAAACCATATTCTATTCCGGTCTCCGCTTAATCTAGCATTTAGAACCGTAAAGTTTCTTTCAAGCTAGCCGGTCTAAGTCTTTGACTTAAATAAAGACCCGTTAGCATCCTAATAGGTTATTAACCCTTCCATACAGATTGAGTAGCTTCAGTAGAAGGTATTTTCAATAAGGATTTAGGAATACACGGGTGAGTTACTTCTTTCATCTAGCTCAGGTAAATACTTTTAACTTATTTTCCCTTATACGGGCTTGGGATATGGTATTATAATAATACCACTTGGTCGGGTATGAAATCATTTAATCGGATTGTGATTAATAAATTACATAACCCGTTTTAATCTGTCTTATTTGATAACATAAACATTGGGGGTTAATTCGACCGTGTCCTGGATATCCTCGTCTCATTTCATTTGAAAATGGCCACGAGCTATGCACGGGGTGTAGGCATACACCTGACAGATGCAAATGCTAAAAATATAAACCCACATGTTGGGGATAACTCCTTTGTGGGTTCTATAAGTGGTGAGTCGGTTAATCATGACCGGCTTCCAACCGGCCCCAATTGTATGACAAACATATAAATCTGTATACAAGATTATCTTTAAATAATTGTCCCAAGTTATAAATGATTTGTGCCTTGTGCACCTAAATCAATTTTCATAAATACTTTTCAAAAGAGTCAGTTAATTTTACCAGTGTAAACTGACGTATTTTCTAAAGATTTATTAACAGGTACTTCTCGTAAATAGGCTGGAGCTACTAGGTGTCATATAAGAGGATCTTGCAAATCCCTAGATACCTGGAGTCTGTTATTTTCTGTTTCTTGTATTTATTTATGATCCGCCTGTGGATCTTATTACAACCCAGTCTGTATATTCTTTCGTCGAACACTCAGACATTATGGTTTGTAATAGTTTATTCACCAAGCCTTCCGATGTGCTATTATATTGTGTATAATGACTATGATGATATCAACTACGTCACGATACTCCCCGCCAGGCCCACCGGTAATATGTGGAAATATCGGGGTGTGATTGGTTGGTATCAGAGCCAACATTGAGTGAATTAAACACTAGCCTTTTGTGTTTAATCTCAATGACACAATAAGCACATTCCTTAGATTTCCGAGTCTAGGCATATAACCTAGGATTTATTCTTAACTTTTCTTTTATCGTTTATATTCGTTTTACTTGTTTTGACAGGTTTTATCAAAAAATTCCGCCACGTGTAAGAGGCAAAGGAAAGGGACCAATGAGAGGAGGGCCATCAGGCCATGCGAGACCTTCCCATCGACGTACCCCGTCAGCGACTTTCACTAGTTCCGACTCTTGGGACCATTGGAGTCATAACTTCGAGCCGGCGAGGCATTCTGTTTCAGTAGGATCCTCACCTTCGGATCCTCCATACTTTGGGCTACCCATCCCTGACGAGCCCCAACATTCCCATCACTCTCAGGAATCACACCATTCGAACCAATCTCACCACACTTTTCACTCCCATTCTTTCCATCACTCCGATTCCATTTATTCCCCAGCTCAGTTCAATCCCAACGATTATGTCAACAATCTTTTTGATTTCAATCCCTTAGGACCCGAAGATCACTTCTCCCAGGAGATGGAAATGGACGATGACCCTGATCCTGAGCTGCAAACCGGAACACCGGGTCACCCAATCAGCATCTCTAGTGGTTCACCGTATCAAGGATCGCCGTACCAGGGGCCCGATTCATTTGCCGAGAGGTGGGCCAAGTATGAGTGGGAATTCACCCCTTCGTATCATAACTCTCCTGCTTAACCTCCTTAGAATGAACCGTATCTTCAAGCGGTTACCCCACCATCTCTTCCAGTTGAGGAACCACCTCAACCACCTCCCGAGTCGCCTAGGCGAAGGAGGAATGCTCGAATGTCTGTGCGTGGGGGACAACGGTTCGCATCCCCTCATGGTTCAAGCTCATACCCTCCTATTCCCGAGGACCCCCAAATGGGTGGACCCTCGCATGCGGTGCCGGAAGACAATCCTCCGCCAGTTTCTTATGCACCACCACCACCGCCAGTGGGTTTTGACAACCCAATACCAACATACCCAGGTTCATCTGGGTATAACCCATCTGGATATCCAATGGATTATGGAACCCATGATCCATATCTTACTGCTGCACAGTATAATGCACTATATCCTTCTTCTTACCCACCAGTTTACCCAACTGGATATCCGGTGCAGGGGTATCAATACCCACCTTACCAGCAACCTCCTCCTCCTCAACAGGAGCAAACCCAAGAAATACTGCAGAGGTTAGACAGGGTTGAGCGTGAAGTAGATGAAACCAAAAAGAAACATAACAGCTTTCTCAAGGGCCTTGCGAATCTCATTAAAGGCAAGAAGAAGTAAGAAGTTGTTTATTTTATTTTGTATTGTCTTTTAATCAAGTCCCTGTGAGGATATTATTTTTATTTTCAGTACCAAGTCCCTGCGTGGACTTATTTTCTATTGCTGTAGCCCCTGCGTGGGCAGTGTGTTGTTTCAAGTCCCGTTTAGGGCATCCTTGTACTAGTTTTTATGCTTTAATGAAATTTATTTTTGATTTTTAAATATGTATTTTATTACATCATCATGCTATATCATTTCAAATTTAAATTGATCTGCCAAAGAAATTCTTAAGGGTATAACCTAGCCAAAATATTAATGGCTATGACGGTACAACCTTTTTAAGAAAATAACTCCCTGTTAACATCTGAGAACATGTTAACATTCCTAGTTATGTGGTGCGAGAAACCACACAAGCTTTCAAATGTACTTGGACCTTCCCAAGTCACTTCCATAGCCTATATGATCAGTATGAATCATGGCTAATAAGCATCAATATGATGTATATACCTAAAACATCCAATGGCGATGTATGCTTATAAGCAAAGGTATAATAATGACAATGATAGTTTTATTTTATAAACTTTTTGTCAAGAAGGTGACGAACCTTGTTCGACTTTAAAGGATCACCGATCCAAGAGATCATTGGTTATATTCTAATCGTCCCTGTGACATGGCCTTTTGCGCTATCTAAATGTCCTTCGAGACGAGCCTTATGCTAAATGAAATTGTCTTTTATGACTTTGACAGATGTGATTTATATTCCCCTGTCTAATAAATATAAAGAATTATATTCCATTAATTATTGTTACTTAAAATGGTCTATATGGTTTAATAATACCATGACCATCTACTCATCAATGTGGTGAATTATTTAAATGAATCATTATTGTTTGATATAGTACCCAAATCATGGCTGGATCTGATGAAGTAAACAGTCATCCGCGGGAAGAAAACAATAATGAGGCCAGAATAAATCTTACAAACGCTGAACTGCAAGCCATGATTGACACCGCGGTTGCTCAAGCGGTGGATAAGATATTCAAAGAACCGAGTAATGTTTGGTCCAAAACTCACTCAAAACCCTTATCACAGTCACATGCATAAAAGGGGATGAATCTCAACATTCATCCAACCAGAGATCTGAGTCTCAAAAAGTGGTGTTAAATCAGACTCCTAAGTACAAAAAGGGTTGTACCTATAAGTACTTCGTCTCCTGTAAACCGAGGGATTTTACAGGAGAAAAGGAAGCAATCGACTGCATGAAATGGTTAGACGAAATGGAGACTGTGATTGACATCAGTGGATTTGCTAAGGAGGACATAGTTATGTTTGTGTCTCAATCTTTCAAGGGCGATGCTCTCACTTGGTGGAAAGCGTTAGTACAGTCCACTGGAAAGGTTCATCTGTATAACCTTTCGTGAAGCAAGTTTGTTGATCTTGTGAAAGACACATATTGTCCTCAGCGTGAAGTTGAGAGGATTGAAACTGACTTCCTCACTTTGGTGATGAAGGATTTGGACTGTAGGTCCTATGTGACCAGTTTCAACTCGATGTCGAGGCTCGTACCATATTTAGTCACTCCTGAACCCAAACGCATTGCACGTTTCATCGGTGGTTTTAGCCCCTGAAGTGAAAGGAAACGTCAAGGCTTCTAAGCCTACTACGTATAGATCTGCTGTGGATCTATCTTTGTCCCTTACTCTTGATATTGTGAGGAGTAGGGCAAAGAAAACTACCGATGACGGGAAGAGGAAGAGGGAGGAAGACAAGTCCCCTCAATCAAACAAGAAGAGCAAAGGGAACTTTGGTTCTAAGAAAGGGCAGTCAAATGACAAGCCCAGGTGCAAGACTTGCAACAAAAGGCACTTTGGAAAGTGAAACCAAGACCCACAAGCTAAACCATGTGGGATTTGCAAAAAGAAGGGGCACAAGACTGTGGAGTGCTGGAACATTAAGGATGCAACCTGTTATGGTTGCAACGAGAAAGGGCACATCAAGACAAATTGCCCCAAGAATGCTAAGAAGCCCGAGGAGGCGAAGAAAACCAATGCAAGGGTTTTCCAAATGAATGCAAGGGAAGCGGTGAACGACGAGAACATCATAACAGGCACCTTCCTTATTAATAATAATTATGCTAGGGTCTTATTTGATTCAGGTGCTGATAAGTCTTTTGTAGACCATAAGTTTTGTAAGTTACTGAATCTGCCTATTAAGACTCTAGACATAAAATATGAAGTAGAGCTTGCCGATGGTACCTTAGAAACAGCTTCAACTCTTCTTGATGGATGTTTCATATCCATCAAGAATCATTCTATCCCGCTATCCCTCTTGCAAATGAAATTGGCTGGGTTTGATATAGTTTTGGGCATGGACTGGTTGTCGCATAACCAAGCCCAAATTGCCTGTGATAAAAAGCTAGTTATTATCAAAACCCCTTCTGGTGAATCCATCACTATTCAAGGAGATACACAGTATGGTTTGCCCAGCAATGTGTCTATTCTCAAAGTATCAAGGTGTTTGCAGAACGGATGCGTCATTTACATGGCACAAGTGTCAGTAAACGATCCGAAACCCAAGATAGAAGATATTCCAATTATCTCCGAGTATCCTGATGTTTTTCCTGATGAACTACCTGGATTACCTCCTGAGAGGCAAGTTGAATTCAGGATAGATATTCTCCCAAGATCTGCACCAATTGCACGAGCTCCTTATCGTCTAGCGCCTACTTAAATGAAAGAGCTCAGGACTCAATTGGACGACTTACTGGAAAAGGGTTTCATACAACCCAGCTCTTCGCCTTGGGGAGCTCCAATATTGTTTGTAAAGAAGAAGGATGGATCAATGCGCTTATGCATTGATTACCGTGAGCTAAACAAGGTAACGATCAAGAATTGTTATCCCTTACCCAGGATTGACGACTTATTTGATCAGCTCCAAGGGGCGAGCTTCTTCTCAAAGATTAATTTGAGATCCGGATATCATCAACTTAAGGTTCGAACTGAAGATGTGCCTAAGACGGCGTTCAGAACGAGGTATGGACATTTTGAATTCTTAGTGATGCCTTTCGGGCTCACTAATGCGCCAGCAGCATTCATGGACTTCATGAATAGAGTCTGCAAGCCATACTTAGATAAGTTTGTCATTGTCTTTATAGACGACATACTTATCTACTCTCGTAATCAATTTGATCACGAGAAGCACCTTCAAAGTATCTTGGGATTACTTCGACAAGAGAAGCTCTATGCTAAATTCTCCAAATGCGAGTTCTTGCTTCGTGAAGTCCAATTTCTTGGACACGTTGTTAGTGAGCGTGGTATCCAAGTCGATCCCGCCAAAATAGAAACCATCATGAACTGGGAAGCGCCGAAGACGCCTACAGAAATTCGCAGCTTTCTGGGATTAGCTTGTTACTACAGAAGATTCATTGAGAACTTGTCGAGGATAGCTGCACCATTGACTTCTTTGACCCGCAAGAATGTAAAATTTGATTGGGGTCCAAAACAACAAGAATCCTTTGAGATTCTTAAGCAGAAATTGAGCAATGCTCCGTTGTTGACATTGCCCGAAGGAATTGAAGAGTTTGTCGTGTACTGTGATGCTTCACACACCGGTATGGGTTGTGTACTTATGCAGAGAGGCAAGGTGATTGCCTATGCATCACGACAACTAAAAGTGCACGAAAAGAATTACACCACCCACGATTTGGAGTTGGGTGCCGTTGTATTTGCACTAAAATTATGGAGACACTATTTATATGGAACTAAATGTGTAATCTATTCGGATCACAAAAGTCTCCAGCACTTATTCAATCAAAAGGAGCTTAATATGAGACAACGCCGTTGGATGGAGACTCTAAATGACTATGATTGCAAAATACGCTACCATCCTGGCAAAGCGAATGTAGTCGCTGATGCTCTAAGCCGAAAGGAAAGAGTCAGACCTATAAGGATTAATGCCAAAAGCATCGAACTTAAGAATAGCCTGAATGAAAGGCTGTTAATTGCTCAAAAGGAAGCTATGTTGGAAGTTAATCTTCCAAATGAAAAGTTAGGTGTAACTGCTGAACAGTTAGCCTCTGGCAAGGATGGAATCCTCAGACTGAATGGAAGGATTTGGGTTCCTATTCATGGAAGGCTTCGAGACATAATCCTCCAGGAAGCTCACAATTCCAAATACTCAGTTCACCTTGGAGGTGACAAAATGTATCAAGATTTGAAAGCTAACTATTGGTGGATAGGCTTGAAAAAGTCTATTGCCACACATGTAGCCAAATGTCTGACGTGCACTCAGATTAAAGCTGAACATCAAAAGCCGTCAGGTTTGCTACAACAACCTGAACTTCCCACATGGAAGTGGGAAAGGGTAACCATGGATTTTATAACCAAGTTACCTAAAACAAGGCATGGAAATGACACTATATGGGTCATAGTAGATAGACTGACTAAGTCAGCACATTTCTTACCCATCAAGGAGACTCATAGCTCCGATAAGCTAGCTCAATTGTACGTGGATAAGATTGTATCTCTCCACGGAGTGCTGGTGTATATTATATCCGTAGAGATACTAGATACACCTCTCACTTTTGGAAAAGCTTCCAACAATCATTAGGCACTCGTTTGAATTTTAGTACTGCTTACCATCCTCAGACTGATGGACAAGGTGAGCGTACAATTCAAACCTTGGAAGACATGCTTCGTGCATGCGTCATTGATTTGGGTGGTAGCTGGGATGACCACCTGCCTTTAATCGAGTTTTCCTATAACAATAGTTACCATACCAGCATTCAGGCTGCGCCTTTTGAGGCTTTGTATGGAAGAAAATGCAGAATGCCTGTTTGTTGGGCGGAAGTAGGAGAAGCTCAGTTATCAGGACCTGATATAGTCCTTGAAACAACGGACAAGATTGTCCAAATTCGTGATCGCCTAAAAGTTGTCAGGGATAGGCAGAAAAGTTATGCTGATAAGAGGCGAAAACCTCTAAAGTTTGAGGTGGGTGATAAAGTCTTACTAAAAGTATCACCCTGGAAAGGAGTGATGCGTTTTGGTGAGAAGGGTAAGTTGAGCCCGAGATATATTGGACCATTCGAGATTATCGAATGTGTCGGCAGTGTAGCTTATAAGCTAAACTTTCCTGAGGAGCTAAGTGGAATTCACAATGTGTTCCACATCTGTAATTTAAAGAAATGTCTAGCTAATGAATCGCTAGCAATGTCTCATAAAGACGTACAGATTGATGAGAGCCTGAGGTTTGTTGAAAGACCTATATCGATCGAGGATCGACAGGTTAAAAAGCTCCGAAGGAAGCACGTACCTATAGTGAAAGTTAAGTGGGATGCCTGTAGAGGCCCTGAATATACGTGGGAAGTTGAGTCCACTATGCGACAGAAGTACCCTCACTTATTCCAGTAAATCTCGGGGTCAAGATTTATTTTAAGAGGGTGAGGATGTAACACCACGTAAAAACGTGTCCAATCATATGAAGACACGTGTCCTAAACCCTAACCAGGTGACGGAGTTATTCCGAAGGACTAAAGTTGACAACATTTGATTTTATATGCGAAGGGACTAAAAGTGTCAACATGCTAATTTAAGTCTCTGAGTGACCTTTTACTAAATCCGAGACCATATAGTATTGAAACACGCTCTAGGAAATAATTAAGAATGATTATAAAAGTTGAAGGATCAAAAGTGTCAAGATCAAAAGAAACCATGTTTCTAATCAACCTCTTACGGACCGCAAGGGCCAAGGCTTACGGTCCGTAAGATAGCTACATGGGCGATACATTTCAATATTGGTTATGGACCGTAAGGGGTCAGGCTTACAGTCTGTAAAGCCTGTATCTGGGCAGCAAATTTTGGACAGCTGCAGGTTATCATCTTTAACCGACTTAATCTCTTCCAATTCGATACCAGGGGCATGTTAACGGTTTTAGTATACCACTAGGACACCTGGAGTGATCCTAGATGTCTCCAAAACACCTGCCTTTATCTCCTTTCATGCCATATACCTATATAAAGGCACTTTGGTGCCATTATTCAAGTGCTCATTTCACTTGCAACATTCACTACACTCACTCCTGGAGATATCTAGCTTTAGAAGAGGAACAAGAAGTGTAGAAAAGATAGCTAGGACCTTATGTAAGTGTCTTAGCCCTTCCTTAGTTCAGTTTATTAGCTTAAAAACCGAAAAGTCAAAGTTATCGTAAATTGACTTTGACTTTCTGTTTAATCACTAATGGTCCAATAATTGACCGAATTAAAAGTGGTTATGTGACCATAATTAGGTAGGTGATTAACCCTAAAAAGGGCACCTCCTAATTACTTCGTTTGACTAGTTAATTGTCGGGTCAAACTAGTTAGTCAAAAAGTCAAACTGGACAGAAATTAAAATAATGATTTAAGCTAATAAAACAGAGGTTATAAATTATATTTTAACATTCTAATAACTTGGTAATTAGTATTATAACTTGTTTAAACATGTCTAACCCGACAATTATCAGTCTAAGGTCGGTTCATGACCGAAAGTCGCAAAAGCTTGAGTTATTAGTATTTTAAGCTTCCATTAGGACCACATTATACAGTAGTATAACCCCCTGGAATTATATTACCTGGTCCTTAGTAGTTTGAATTATATACTCATGATCGTTATTATGCTTATAAATGCCATAATTGCCCTTTTAACACATAAATGAGATTTTTAGAAATGTGAGTGGATAAAAGCCTTTGCTACTGATATATAAGCATGTCCCAAAAATTTGACATCAGTTCTTAGTCTCAAACAGGAGTTATGCTCGATATCGTAAATAGAAGCTTTTTATTAATTAAAATGCGATATCTTGCATAAGACATGTTTAAACTTGGATTTTGACCCAAAACTAATTACCTACTGTTAAGATATTATTTTTACAGATTTTTGGAATTTTTGATCAGATTATAATCTGATCATATCATATCATGGGGTTCTTATGTAATTCGGTAAATGACGATAATACCCTTTTCATACATAAAATGAGATTTACAAATGAATTGAATGCCAAACCTTTTCCTACTGATTTCATACATTAAATAAATTATTTTGTGCATTTAAAACTGATCAAAATCTCAGATTTACATAAACATTCTTAATTATCGTCAATTAGCGATTTTTACGCCAATTAGGTGCATAGTATGGTTTAAAACCATATTTAACACCTAAGACTTGTTACCTACTGATTTTATAAATAAAATTTAATATTTTTACAGTAGGTATAAGTCATGAACTCAGACTTCCAAATATATCCCGAAAAGCATATGTGAAATGACCAAAATGCCTTTTCGGGGCATAGTTTGGCCATAAATGGTAAACCTCACATATATATAATATCTTACTGATGTAATGTGATAAAATAAATATTTTTACTGATTAACAAAGACCAGAACCTCAGTTTATTATAAAATCTCTTTTATAATCACTAAAATGACCAAAATGCCCCTACGGGACTTAAATTGGTTTTAAATACTTTTTGGGCATATATGTTAACATCCTACTGATGTATTAACATATTTTAAGCATAATAACAATTGAGACCTATATATAATCCACTTGGTTACCCGTTATACATTTATGCATTCGGATCGGTTTATGTGAGTAGTTTACGTAAAATAGCCGAAACGGGTTTAACCTTATCATTAAATCCTCAAAATCCATAATGTGTTTAGTTTACCCATATTATACAAGTATCCAAGCTTGTCGGGTCTAAACCGTATTCTATTCCGGTCTCCGCTTAATCTAGCGTTTAGAACCGTAAAGTTTCTTTCAAGTTAGCCGGTCTAAGTCTTTGACTTAAATAAAGACCCGTTAGCATCCTAATAGGTTATTAAACCTTCCATACAGATTGAGTAGCTTCAGTAGAAGATATTTTCAAAAGGGCTTTAGGAATACACGGGTGAGTTACTTCTTTCATCTAGCTCAGGTAAATACTTTTAACTTATTTTCCCTTATACGGGCTTGGGATATGGTATTATAATAATACCACTTGGTCGGGTATGAAATCAATTAATCGGATTGTGATTAATAAATTACATAACCCGTTTTAATCTGTCTTGTTTGATAACATAAACATTGGGGGTTAATTCGACCGTGTCCTGGATATCCTCGGCTCATTTCATTTGAAAATGGCCACGACCTATGCACGGGGTGTAGGCATACACCTAACAGATGCAAATGCTAAAAATATAAACCCACATGTTGGGGATAACTCCTTTGTGGGTTCTATAAGTGGTGAGTCGGTTAATCATGACCGGCTTCCAACCGGCCCCAATTGTATGACAAACATATAAATCTGTATACAAGATTATCTTTAAATAAATGTCCCAAGTTATAAATGATTTGTGCCTTGTGCACCTAAATCAATTTTCATAAATACTTTTCAAATGAGTCAGTTAATTGTATTTACCAGTGTAAACTGACGTATTTTCTAAAGATTGATTGACAGGTACTTCTCGTAAATAGGCTGGAGCTACTAGGTGTCATATAAGAGGATCTTGCAAATCCCTAGATACCTGGAGTCTGTTATTTTCCGTTTCTTGTATTTATTTATGATCCGCCTGTGGATCTTATTACAACCCAGTCTGTATATTCTTTCGTCGAACACTCAGACATTATGGTTTGTAATAGTTTATTCACCAAGCCTTCCGCTGTGCTATTATATTGTGTATAATGACTATGATGATATCAACTACGTCACGATACTCCCCGCCAGGCCCACCGGTAATATGTGGAAATATCAGGGTGTGACACAGAGGTAAGAATTAACATGTTGACGCTTTTAACCCTTCATCGCGCAAACTTTCAATTAATTACGCAAACGGCTACTCTTGATCAACAAGTTGCCCATATGTGAATAGGAACACTGTGTAACGTTATTCAGAGGCTTATGTTAAGCATGTTAACATTTCCAGTCCTTCCATAATCAAAGTTTTTGATTTTTCACAAAATTAATCCTTCATAGTCAACGATTGACCTTATTAGGGTTTTGTACACGTGTCAACACATCATTGGACGTGATTTTACGAGGTGTTACATCATAAAACCTTCAGGTGATTTGAATAACATTACGATGGATAATACAATAAGAACACTTATATATAGGAAGTACCAGCGGCGTATCCACCATGTCCTTATTGTATCATACGCGTCCCGTTATCTAATCGCTCTAGATTTTATGTCATCATACCTAACAGGACTAACTATGACTTCCATGCGTCGAATTTCATAATTATGTGTGCACCCATAATTACTTATTTTGTTGCACAGTTCGCATAGCTTATCTTGTCAAGTAGGGAAGAACAAACATGGTCAAAGAAAAACGCTTAAAACAACAATTGGAGCAATGTGTGTTTCACATGTTTCACACTAGCCATATTGAAAGCACGTGTTTCATTGATAGATAAATTCATAGGTTTGGTAGAGAATGTGTGGCCGCATTAAGTGCGATAACAAATGGGAGAAATTACGAGAGTAGCTCAATTTGTAAGGAATAGAATCCTCGGTGTCGGTATTGTAGAGGTATATCACACATATGTGCAAACATACTAGATTTTGTAAATGAAATATGGATAATAAGATGGAGTGAGGAAAAATTTCTTGAAATAGATGCGTCATTACAAAAACAACCGAAAGATGTCTATGATTTTTGGATGATAAACGAAAATGTAAGTGTTTGAATAGTTGTAAGTGCGTTGTCATGAGCCTTGTTATCGCCGATGCTAAACATGCGTTCATGGGTTGAGTTGTCATTTGCATGTCTAGAATAATTGTGTTTGAAGTGTTTAGGATCACCACAATTGAAGCAGGTTTCATATGGTGTCGCAACCCCCGATCCCTGATTCCCGGGAACGGGCAGACGCGATCTCAGAGTTTTGGTGGTATCAGGTAATTTAGTCTTGCAGCGGAATTTACATCAGGACCGTAGTTAGGAAATGTTTATCAGAGTAAAACCACCATACTTGATATTAATAAATACATGGGCAAAACCCAAGTTTCTTATTACAATACATTTATAGGGACAAACCCTATTTTATCGAATTTAAAACATCGTTTATTAGGTAACTTTTATAGCCACATTTTTTTCCAAGCCATCAGTGCTCTCCAGCTGGCTTTCATTAATTGGCTGTTCACATGGTGTTACCTGTAACGCGTTTTAAAAACATTTGTCAGTCGGAAATACTGGTGAGTGAATCCCAGTTTAATCAAGAAACAATTTATCAATTAAAACAGTATTGAGAGCGATCACATTGTTTATTTCTACACAATTACTCATTCAGTACTGTCAATCCTGACTTGTGGGTCATGTTCCCCATTGGCTCACTCGTTGTCCAATGGTAACGTATTAATGTCGTCTTGACTTACTACACACAGTGTAGTACAAAATTTTGTATGCAAAACCCCAACATACCGGCAGTAATTGAAGAACTACAAAGACTCAATCACCGCTTAATCGCATTGTAAAACAATTAAGGTTTTGTAAAACATTCTAAAAAGATTATCAAAAAGAGGATAAACTCACATTGCCGTCTTAGGCTTTTCGTAAGGGTTTCCTGGATATAATCTATAATTTATACAAATGTACATTGGTTAGTACCATAACCCTTTGAAAATATTAATGATACCCTCCCCGAGACGGCATTCCAACAACTACGTCGGGCATAACCACGACAGTTGTTACGGAACCCTAAATCAATCGGGCAGCGTAACTATTATGAAACTAGGGTTATAATACTTACAACGGAGCAAAACCTTGAAAATTAGGGGTATAATACCCGAGTACTATAACTTTCCTACAGAAATTGTGATTCGAGATTGAAATGTGAGCGACGGAAAACGAAAACTGATGCGTTCTATTTATAGTGCTGGATTCTGACTTTCAGGCGGCCCGCGTAAGGTAAGGCTAAGCCTTACGCGGCCCGCGTCAACACATGGTCAACCTATAGCTCATCCGGATCACCACTAGACTTGACACGATGTCGACACATGTCAGCTCAGGATGCATCCGCGTTTGATGATCTCTAGCGGCCCGCGTAAGTGTAAGCTTAAGCTTACGCAGCCCGTATCAACTTAAGAAGTCAACGAAGTCCGGTCTACACCCTTATACCGCCCCGCGTGAATTGTTGGGGTGGGTCTACGCGGCCCGCCTCAACTTAACATTTTCATATTTTTATTTATTTTAAATGTTATAACATATCTCGGGCTTGATTTTCACATACGGGATGTATTATAAGACATAAGGGAATATTTTAAGATATACTGGGGTGTCGAAAGTATTATGAGGGTGTTGGTTTTACCGAGGGTTGTTACATTCTCCACACCTTGTTTTAGAGCTCGTCCTCGAGATCTACTGGAATAAATACGGATATTTCTTTTTCATTTCTGATTCAAGTTCCCATGTGTACTCAGGTCCTCTTTTGGAGTCCCACTTCACTTTGACTAGAACCAGTCTCTTATGTTTGAGATTCTTAACTTTCCTGTCTTCAATCTGTAGAGGCCTTTCTACAAACTTGAGTTGTTTATTTACCTCTATATCCTTAAGAGGTACTATCAATGATTCATCAGCTAAACAATTTTTAAGATTAGATACATGAAACACATCATGTATTCCTGCCATTTCCTCTGGCAGTTGTAGCTGATAAGCTACAGGTCCTATTCTTCTAATAATCTTAAAAGGTCCAACATACCTGGGACTTAGCTTTCCCCGTTTGATGAATCTCACCACTCCTTTCCAAGGAGAGACTTTCAATAATACTTTATCTCCTACTTGAAATTCCAACGGTTTGCGTCGGTTATTAGCATAACTCTTCTGTCGATCACGTGCTGCTTTCAGTCGTTCCTTGACTTGAATAATCTTGTCAGTTGTTTCTTGTACTATCTCAGGTCCAGATAGTTGCTTTTCCCCAATTTCTGCCCAACAGACTGGGGTTCGGCACTTTCGTCCATAAAGTGCTTCGAATGGTGCAGCATTGATACTTGTGTGATAACTATTATTATATGAAAATTCTATTAAAGGTAAGTGATCATTCCAATTACCTCCAAAATCAATTACACAAGCTCTAAGAATGTCTTCCATTGTCTGAATTGTCCTTTCGCTTTGTCCATCCGTTTGTGGATGATAAGCCGTACTTAGTTTTAACTTGGTTCCCATTGCCTTTTGGAAACTTGACCAAAAATGAGATGTAAAGCGGCTATCCCTATCAGAAACAATTGATAAAGGAATGCCATGTAAAGAAACAATTTCATTTACATATAGTTTAGATAATTGTTCCATACTAATTGTTTCCTTCATTGGTAGGAAATGAGCTGACTTGGTTAGCCTATCTACAATCACCCAGATTGTATCATTACCTTTCTTTGTTTTGGGTAATTTAGTAACAAAATCCATTGTTTTAAATTCCCATTTCCAAATTGGCATTTCTAATTGCTGTAACAAACCTGAGGGTTTCTGGTGTTCAGCTTTGACTTGTAAACAAGTTAAACATTTAGAAACATAGGTTGCTATGTCCCTTTTCATTCCTATCCACCAAAAATTTTTTCTTAAATCCTGGTACATTTTATCACTTCCTGGATGCATTGTATACTTAGACTTATGGGCCTCTTCTAGTATACGATGACGTAGGTTTCCTAATTTAGGTATCCACATTCTCTTTTCATGGAATCTCCAATTTCCATCTGTTCCTTGTTCCAATTCTTTTAGCATACCTTTTAATTTTTCAGAATCCTCCTTGATTACTGATTCTTGTGCTTCTCTTATCTGATCATTTAAATCTACTTGCAGATTTAATTTAAGAGAACATACTCTTTTTGGCTTTTCATGATACTTTCGGCTTAAAGCATCTGCCACTATATTTGCTTTTCCTTCATGATACTGGATATCACAATCATAGTCACTAAGAAATTCCATCCAACGCCTTTGTCTCATATTCAACTCTTTCTGTCCAAAAACATACCTTAAACTTTTGTGATCAGTAAATATGGTAAACTTACTACCATAAAGGTAATGTCTCTAAATCTTAAGAGCAAAAATTATAGCTCCTAATTCTAAATCATGAGTTGAATAATTCTCTTCATGATTCTTAAGTTGTCTATATGCGTAAGCTATAACCTTTTGGCGTTGCATCAACACACATCCATAACCTAATTTAGAAGCATCACAATAGACTACAAAGTCTTTAGTTCCTTCTGGTAACGCTAGTATGGGTGTATGGGTTAATCTTTGTTTAAGAATTCTAAAGGCTTCTTCTTGTTTTAATCCCCATTCAAACTTAACAGATTTACAGGTTAGCTTAGTTAAGGGAATGGCTATTCTAGAGAAATTCTTAATAAATCTTCTATAATAACTGGCCAATCCTAAGAAACTTCTAACCTCGGTTGGTGACTCAGGGGTTTTCCATTTAGTAATCGCCTCGATCTTTATTGGATCCACATGAATTCCTTCATGATTAATTAAATGTCCAAGGAATTGTACCTGTTCTAACCAAAATTCGCACTTAGAGAATTTAGCATAAAGCTTTTCCTTTCTTAACAAACTTAAAAGTGCGTGCAAATGCTTTGCATGATCTTCTTTATTCTTAGAATAAATTAGAATATCATCTATGAAAACAATTATGAATTTATCCAAATATGGCTTACATATTCGGTTCATCATGTCCATAAATGCAGCTGGGGCATTGGGTAAACCAAATGGCATGACAGTAAATTCATAATGGCCATACCTCGTTCTAAATGCGGTCTTAGGAATGTCCTCTTCCTGTACCTTTAATTGATGATATCCTGACCTTAAATCGATTTTAGAGAAAAATCGAGCTCCTTGCAGTTGATCAAACAAATCATCGATTCTCGGTAATGGGTACCGATTTTTAATCGTGACTTTGTTCAGTTCACGGTAGTCAATGCACATACGCATTGATCCGTCCTTCTTTTTAACAAACAGTATCGGCGCTCCCCATGGCGACGAACTTGGTTGTATGAATCCTTTCTCTAACAATTCATTTAATTGTTTCTTCAATTCTTGCATTTCTGCAGGTGCCAACCGATAAGGTGCTTTGGAAATCGGTGATGTTCCTGGTATTAAATGGATTCTGAATTCAACTTCTCTATCCAGATGTAGTCCTAGTAATTCTTCTGGAAATACATCTGAAAACTACGATACTACTGGTATATCTTTTAAATCCTTTCCTTTAGTGTTAGTGATTATAGAAATCAAATACACTATAGAATCTTTTCTCATACAACTTGCAGTTTTCATCACAGAAATAAACTTAGTGGACCTAGAGATTTTATCTCCTTTAATTGTGACCATTTTACCTTTTGGTGAATTTACTTGAATTGACTTTTGATCACATAAAATACTAGCTTTATTGGCTATTAACCAATCCATTCCTAAAACAACATCGAATCCTGCCAGATTCATGGGATAAAGATTTGCAATAAACTTTTGATTTAAAATTTCTATGCTTGCTCCCTGCAAGATTTCAAAAATTCTAACGGTTTCTCCATTGGCTGTCTCTACTAAGCATTCTAGTGGTAGTTTAGTTAATGACTGATTTAAAATTTTGCAAAACGATGTATTAATAAAACTGTGGTTTGCACCAGAGTCAAATAATACTTTAGTAAAAACATCATTAACTAAAAACGTACCAGCTATGACCTCTGGAATCATCTTGGCTTCTTCTGCAGTCAGAACAAATGCTCTAGCATTTTTAATATTCTTGTTGTCTGGAGCTGGAGCTAATTTTGGACAATTTAGCTTGAAATGACCTTGTTCTCCGCAATTGTAACATACCTTGCTGTTAGCTTTCTTCCTGCAGTTTTCTTCCTTGTGTCCCGATATTTTGCAAAAGTTACAATATATGGAGCATCTTCCGGAATGCTTTCTTTTGCAATACCTACAGTAGGGTGCAGAGGTAGAACCTATATTTTTCCCACGGTTAGAATTTCCAGAACGAAATTCTTGGGTCAACTTCTGGGTTAGGTTCCTCCTTTGATCCTCTTCTCGGGTACGGACTAATTCATCAGTCAAGGTATTGGCTAGTTCTACAGCTTCTTCTATTATTTGAGGTCTAGCTGCCTTGACTACGTGTCTTATTTCCCCAATTAATCCCTAAATATAACGAGAGATTAATACTGGTTCTGGTGAAGCAAGATTTGGCACTATCCTAGCATATTCGAAGAATAACTTAGTGTACCCCTTGCTATCCACACCAGTCATCCTAAGGTTTAGGAATTTGTTTGCTATCTGTTCTTTTTCATTAGGTGGACAAAATTTCCTTTCTACCTTGTTCTTAAATTCTTCCCATTCCATATTGTAGGTTCTATCACTTCCTCTTGATTGAAGGATAGTATTCCACCATTCTAGTGCTGCATTCTTAAACAGATTAGAAGCAAACAGTATTTTATCTTCTTCAGCACACTTACTTATCCTTAAGACTGCCTCAGTCTTTTCTATCCAGCGTAGGGTTGCAATGGCCCCTTCGTTGCCCGAGAATTCCATTGGTTTACAAGACCAGAATTCCTTATAAGAACAACCATAATGCATGGTTCTTCTTCTTTTGGGAATGGGCATTTGAAGTACAGGTCCATTGTTCACACTGTTTTCTGGTTCGCTTGGTCGCTTACTGCTATGCTTACTTTTATTATCAGCATCCTTAACAGTTTGAAGAATAAATGGCATTGCATCTATAATTCCTTGTGCTACTATGTGTTGTATAGCACTATTGTCCACTTGATTGTTATTGTTATTGATGCTTGGATTCTCATTAACCATGTTAATGTTACTCTGGTTATCATTATTCAGATTTCCTTGATTTCCTTCGTCGGCCATCTGAATTTTAAACATTTATCCCATATTAATATCACAAATAATAGGTAATATAGTTAATCACATGACACGCAATTTAGCCAAAACCGTCGATCATTGCGACTTGTACTCTATTTTCATATACTATGCGTCTATTACACACTAGTACAGAAATAAAGATTACAATACCAACAGAAAGAAAATTACACTAATAGTAATATGCATCCATACACACATATTTTTATTTTATTTTTATTTTATTATATTATTATTATAATATTATTACTACCATCATTTCACCATCTCATTCACAGATATGGATTTATCCAAAAATCCATATTGCGCTCATCGTATTTCCATACGAGACGCTCTCCCACCTGACGCATTCTCTCACTACTTTCTAAAATTTCCTCCCCAAAAGTCCTAAGTTCTTGAACGTTTTCTGCACTCATTGGGGGTGCAGGTTCTCGGACTGGGTTTGGAATCTGGGGTGCGGGTTCCTGATATGGGGGTGAAAGTTCCTGAAATCGGTAAGGATCCTCTAAAATTTCCCTAATATATTCATCTTGATAATAGGGATCTAAAGGGTCCATACCTGGGTAGGCTTCTATGTTCTGTATGGGTGGGTATTCTTGGATAGGGTAACGTTGCACAAAGTCCCTATTGTCGTCCCACAATGGGTCATAATTTGGATCTAGGGGGTTTGGTGCGGGTACCCTAGGAATTTCTTCTGGGTTAAAGTCATGCATCTCCACCTGGTTTTCCTGGTTTTCTATCTCCATGGGTTGATCTGGGTTTTGTGGTTGTGGGGCTACTAGTTGTTCCAGACTTGGGTCAGCAGCAGTTGTAGCTAGGATATGGAAATTAGCTAGGCTTCTATTAAGCATATCCTGTGTATGGTCATCGGTTCTACGCTTAGCAGCTGCTAGAACTCTTTGCTGTTGCAACTTTCGCATTCTCTTCCTACGAGCAAAAGCTTCCTTACTGAACCATCCTCGTTTCTTATTAGGGAATGGCTCTTCTGACTGAGCTCTAAAAGCAAACACTCCTTCTTCCTGATCAGCAGAATACCCAGAAAGGGCAGGCTGTGACGAGGTACCCTCACTCTTAGGTGATTCAGACAACAGACAACAGACGACTCATGTCTGAGGGTCCTTGATCACTCATACTGTAAACTAACAATTAGTCAAATAACACATAACAAATAAATACAGTTATGCACGTATAATCTATTTCCTAAAATTTATAATTTAAGTGTCAGCAGAACACTTCTTTGGCTCAGACCAGTGGCTAGGCTCTGATACCACCTTCTGTCGCAACCCCCGATCCCTGATTCCCGGGAACGGGCAGACGCGATCTCAGAGTTTTGGTGGTATCAGGTAATTTAATCTTGTAGCGGAATTTACATCAGGACCGTAGTTAGGAAATGTTTATCAGAGTAAAACCACCATACTTGATATTAATAAATACATGGGCAAAACCCAAGTTTCTTATTACAATACATTTATAGGGACAAACCCTATTTTATCGAATTTAAAACATCGTTTATTAGGTAACTTTTATAGCCACATTTTTTTCCAAGCCTTCAGTGCTCTCCAGCTGGCTTTCATTAATTGGTTGTTCACATTGTGTTACCTGTAACGCGTTTTAAAAACATTTGTCAGTCGGAAATACTGGTGAGTGAATCCCAGTTTAATCAAGAAACAATTTATCAATTAAAACAGTATTGAGAGCAATCACATTGTTTATTTCTACACAATTACTCATTCAGTACTGTCAATCCTGACTTGTGGGTCATGTTCCCCATTGGCTCACTCGTTGTCCAATGGTAACGTATTAATGTCGTCTTGACTTACTACACACAGTGTAGTACAAAATTTTGTATACAAAACCCCAACATACCGGCAGTAATTGAAGAACTACAAAGACTCAATCACCACTTAATCGCATTGTAAAACAATTAAAGTTTTGTAAAACATTCTAAAAAGATTATCAAAAAGAGGATAAACTCCCATTGCTGTCTTAGGCTTTTCGTAAGGGTTTCCTGGATATAATCTATAATTTATACAAATGTACATTGGTTAGTACCATAACCCTTTGAAAATATTAATGATACCCTCCCCGAGACGGCATTCCAACAACTACGTCGGGCATAACCACGACAGTTGTTACGGAACCCTAAATCAATCGGGCAGCGTAACTATTATGAAACTAGGGTTATAATACTTACAACGGAGCAGAACCTTGCTAATTAGGGGTATAATACCCGAGTATTATAACTTTCCTACAGAAATTGTGATTCGAGATTGAAATGTGAGCGACGGAAAACGAAAACTGATGCGTTCTATTTATAGTGCTGGATTCTGACTTTCAGGCGGCCCGCGTAAGGTAAGGCTAAGCCTTACGCGGCCCGCGTCAACACATGGTTAACCTATAGCTCATCCGGATCACCACTAGACTTGACACGATGTCGACACGTGTCAGCTCAGGATGCATCCGTGTTTGATGATCTCTAGCGGCCCGCGTAAGTGTAAGCTTAAGCTTACGCGGCCCGTATCAACTTAAGAAGTCAACGAAGTCCGGTCTACACCCTTATACCGCCCGCGTGAATTGTTGGGGTGGGTCTACGCGGCCCGCCTCAACTTAACATTTTTAGATTTTTATTTATTTTAAATGTTATAACATATCTCGGGCTCGATTTTCACATACGGGATGTATTATAAGACATAAGGGAATATTTTAAGATATACTGGGGTGTCGGAAGTATTATGAGGGTGTTGGTTTTACCGAGGGTTGTTACATATGGATAGAAGGGAAGGATAGGTTTTCATAATGTTTTGGGAAGACATGCTTTAGCCTATAAGTAGACACTCACCCCAAGAGTTCCCAGGTAAGAGTGACTGGTCCGACAATGTGGATTTGTACAGACACTCTAGCCTTAGACAAAAAACTCAGAGTACAGACGTCCACCCTTCCGGATTGCATGTGTTCACATTATTATAACCCAAGATTTCGACTATATTTTTGAGAAACACCTTAAGGCATAAAGCCTAAGGATTTAAGATAAACCATCTAAGGCTAGATGATTTGTAAATTATAGAACAGTTTTTGGCAAGAATAAGGATGAGGATGGGGATTAGGATAGAGATCCTAAGATACCTCATGTTTGGGTCCCTAGAAGGTTATAGTCTAGGTTATATAAGCAATCTAATAACCTAATTCTCTATAACCATGGCTTTTATACCAATCTGTAACACACCAACCGCGTAATTACAACTCGCGGCGGAATCGTCGGGGAGTCACGTTACAAATTGCTCACAACACATGGTACTAAAAGTTTCATTATATTAATAATATTGTTTTACAACACAAAGAATACAAGTAATTTTTTTCAAATTTAGAAGCAATCTAAGGCCCGAGTGCATTCCTATGTGTAGCATACCTGAATGTCAATACCTGAAATATATGTGAAAATATCGTCAACAATGAATGTTGGTGAGTTACATACGTTGTGTTATCAAGTTCATGGCTTTGAGTTTGTATTGCAATACCTTGTCCGACTACGAGAGTCGATGAGTGAAAATTTTGTATTAAATGTGTTTAGTACTGCAACATGATTTACCAACTACAAAAGTTGGTATATTTAAAAGAAAACCTTGTAGCCATGAGACTCGACAAAATGTTTCTTTGTGAAAATGGATAGTTAACCCAAAATGTTTTCTTGTAAATTGTATGGTTTATATATATATATATATATACACACACTTGAAAACCCATTGTCATGTTTAGTATAAAACAATCATCATGTTTAAAACCAATTGTCAAGTATGTGTAAACCAATCATCATGTATGTGTAAACCATTCATCATGTATAGTCGGTCGGTCAAACCACTAAAGGGTTTGTCCATAGTTTCATAGGTTCTATCATTCCCTAGAGAGTGCTTCCAAATAATATTGAAAGTGGGAATGGGTTGTTAAAGCTATAGCGCTCATCCCCGTGTGGGTTCTTCCTAAAATAAAATCGGAAGTGGGATCGGGTTATTACACCTAGAGCGCTATAATATACTACCGATCGGCTAGTCAAATGTTAATGAATGTTCTCATATCACAGATAATGCACAACAAGTTTTGTACAACGTAAGCATGTTGTCTTATGTATATTGTTATACATATAAACCATATATAATAGTATTTCGTAAACTTAAAAAAGTGATAGTAGGCACATATGAATCACCCCAAAACATTTAGGGGGGACGGAGTCCTATCGGGGAGTGGATGCGGGGAGCAAGTTTGCCGATCGGGATATTGCCGCCACTCCCCATTCGGTGTTCGGTGAATGATTAAAACGGTGACTACTCACCAATGCGGGAAGAGAAGGGGTAGAGGAGAGAGAGGGGGTTAATAGTGGGCCCCACCCTTTTTAAACCAATCACATTTTTTTAAATTGTTTACCACTCTCCATGTGTTTGACCATTGCTAGTGATTGAGTGCAAAATGGGGAGTGGAGTGGGGACTTGACATGGCATGATATTATTGGCTAGAAAATTGTTTAAACACTCCCCCTTGGGTGACCACTCCCTCCACCCTTAGAAAACGTAAAAGAGGGGAACTATGTACTCACATTGAAAATTATTTTGTATATATAAACCATATATATTGTTTTGAAATCTTGAAAATAGTAATAGGCACATATGAATCACCCCAAAACATTTAAAAAACGTAAAAGAGGGAAATTATGTACTCACATTGAAAATCATTTTGTATATATAAACCATATATATTGTTTTGAAATCTTGAAAATAGTAATAGTCACATATGAATCACCCCAAAACATTTAGAAAATGTAAAAGAGGGGAACTATGTACTCACATTGAAAATCATTTTGTATATATAAACCATATATATTGTTTTGAAATCTAGAAAATAGTAATAGGCATATATGAATCACCCCAAAACATTTAGAAAATGTAAAAGAAGGGAACTATATACTCACAGGTTGCATAGAAGTCTTGTCCAAACGTGTATGCAAAGCTCAAGTGTGTGTCCTAATTATGTTGATTTGTTATATAGTTAGTATGTATCGAGGCTTAAACGAAAGATTGGATAGAATGTAGTTTATTAACCAAACGAGCGAAGGATCTCGTATAATATGGTTTATAAAGCCTTACATTCTGATTAGAAAGTGTCTAGGAGTGTTTTGACCTGTTACGACTTGTTAAAGTGGTTTAAGCCACTTAACGGGGCGTATGCGTATCTACGGGTTCGGATGGTCAAATAAGTCCTATGACGAGTCTAACATGTAAAACAAGTTTGTTTCCATTATATGATCATTCTTGAAGTAAGAAGATGGATCATATGTGTTTTAAAACCATGTTTGTCTCAAAAGGGCATTTTCGACATTTTAAAAGTATATATAGTTGACTCCTCATTTGACTAATCAAACGTTATGACCATAAGGTATAACCTCATAGGGTTATTCCCTATAATACCATGGTCATAAATATGGGTTTGGTACTTTGGTCGGATCCTAAGGTTGACCAAACAAGTCAGATTCGAAAGTCAAAACGGAAGTCAAACCGCTCGACTTTCGACTAAGGAATAAGCACTAACTAGAAATGACGAGCTAGACATGTTAAAACATGTCAAATAATGTTACAAAACCGATTTGGTGTCAAAACTTTAAGTTTTAATACCCGAAAACACTTTCGTCGTAAAATGCATTTTATGCATTTGTTACTTTTATTTCGTAAAAGTTTGACTCGTCATTTCTCCTACTAAACGTGATGATTAGAGGGTGTAATCGCAAGGGATTTACACCTTCATTATTACAATCATGTTGCAAAGTTCAATTTAAACTTTGACTTGACCAAAATGGTCAGAACCGAAAGTCAAAGCAAAAGTCAATTTGCTTGTCTTTTGGCTCATAACTAGCCAAAATAATGAAAAAGAACTAGGAAGAACACTTACAAGTGTTGAAGGGGAAGATTAAACTTTAGTAGGAGGCCTCTATAAGCAGAAGCAAGCTCCAATAGAAGAGAGAATGAGAGAGATTGAAGGTGCAAGTTTGCAAGGTTCATGATCATGGCTATTTATACTTG
This sequence comes from Helianthus tuberosus, assembly GCA_030545235.1. NCBI lineage: Eukaryota > Viridiplantae > Streptophyta > Magnoliopsida > Asterales > Asteraceae > Helianthus > Helianthus tuberosus. The sequence continues at coordinate 145,685,112 of CM060414.1, read as the reverse complement.
CACAATGATCATGAGATGATGCTAAGTGTTCACAAGGCTTCTTAGGAGTTGCTAAGTGTCCATTGACGTGGAAGAAGCAGAAAAAGTGTGGGAAATTCGGTGCTAGGTGGCAAACAATATGCATAGATGGCAGAACTTGGTGAACAAGCAAAATTCTACTACTGACCCCTTACGGATCGTATGGCTTTAGATCTTATGGTCCGTAAGGTCTTCTGATAAATAAGTTTCTATTTTTGGAAGTTTTGGCCCCCCCGGACTTGCGTTTTCACTTGTTTGCCATTTTTATCCCTTCTAACTTGTTATTTAAGCTATATGAAGGGTATAAAGGCATATGTAACTGGGATTTTGTTCCGAATATGTTGTGATATTGTTTCGCTCGATCATACGATTACGTATTTCGTAATAAATCATAAAATTTTATTAAATATGAAAACGACCGCAAGTGTACAACGGTTGAAATTTTGCAAATGTTAAAGTCTCCCCTTCTTTAGGAAATTTCGTCCCGAAATTTATCCGTATGAGACTTTTTTTTTTTGCATAAAGTTGGAATGATTGATAAATATGTTGTGGCTTTAGATTCCATAGATGCGAAGCGTTATTTGGAATTGTAATTGGAGATCAATGTATTAGTCTTCTCAAACAGGAAGAATGATCATGCATCTAGTTGTTCGTCTTTTAAAAAGGGTACCTGAGAAATGCTTTCTTACCCTACAAAACATAACTTAGTCCATAACATGATGCTATTAAGATGGAATTGTCAGTAGCTTATAGATATAATAATCATGTCCAAATAGTTCTACCAAATATTTAGCTTCATTATAAATAACATCATTCTTAGTGTTGAGTAGTGTTGAGTTTAGGTTTTCAAATATAATGGGTAAAGTGCATGAATATAATACTCAAAGAAGACTTGAATGTGAAAATTGAATACTCACCATGACATAGTTGTAGTTCTGTTTGTTGTATTTGTGTTTGTTGTATTCTGTTTGTTATACCTGTTTGTTCTTTCTCGTATTTATGTTTGTGTTTGTGTTTGTTGTTTTTTAGTTGTTGTTTGTGTTTGTTTATTTACACTCTTTGTTTATATTGTGGTTTATGTTTGCTGCTTCAGTTGGTATGGCTATAGATTTATCTTCATCTGGTGACCTGGCAAGAAAGTATGGAACCCAAGACCCTAATATTCGGAATAATATCACTTGTAATTTTTGTGGGAAAGTGGTCAAGGGGGAGTTTCTCGTTTGAAACAACATTTTGTAGGAGGTTTTGGGGATGTTGTTGACTACCCGAATGGGGAATCTCATGTACAAGAGGATATAAAAACATTTATGGAGAAGAAAGAAATCGAAAAGGTGGAAAATATTATAAACTCAACTATCCACCTTGATGGCTATGATCTTGATGATGAGCAAGAGTGTGAAGAAGTAGGCGGTAGGAATGTGACTCAACTTCAACGCAAAAGATCGCGGGAAAAAGGTGTTGTGGACCTACTCTTCTCTCGATATAAGGATAAGGATGCAAGTGGTGGGAGTGGGTGACAAAAAAACTATCAATGAATTTTGAATCCAACGAACAATTTGTCCCGAGGATGAAACCGCCTAGCATGTGTGAGTTAAGCGTCCCTTTACTTCTTAAGGAAGTAAAAGATGTTGACAATCAAGTTGATGAGCACAAGAAGGAGTGGACAAGTAAAGGGTGATCAATTTCATCTGATGGATGGCGAGATTTGGTGGTTCAAGAGGATATTATCAATTTTATGGTCAATTCTAGAAAGGGATCCATGTTTTTGAGATCAATGGATGTTTCCGACGTCTCCAAAGATGCAACTTTGTTGTTCAAGATTTGTGATGCAATGGTGGAGGAAGTTGGAGAAGAGAATGTGATCCAAGTTATAACCGATAATGCATTGGCTTACAAACTAGCGGATACAATGTTAGAAGAGAAGTAGAACTGTCTTTATTGGACTCCATGTGCGGCGCATTGCATAGATCTTAAGTTGGAGGATACCGGGAAACAAATACCGAGAGTGAAGAGTTGCTTAAAGAGTGCAATGTTTGTAAATGGATACATTTACAACTTTGTTGGTCTTGTAAACTTAATGATAAAGTTCACAAACCAAAGGAACTTGCATAGGCCTGCAATCACTAGGTTTGCGACATCGTTCATAACGCTTCTCCAATTTCACAAGCAAAGAAATAATTTGAGAAAAATGATCACATCTTAAGAATGGTTAGATTCCAAGTGGTCGGATGATCCAAAGGGAAAAAAGGTTGCACGTATCTTTTTAGATGATGTGTTTTGGAGGAATATTTTGTATACTTTAAAGTTAACAATTCCTCTTGTTAGTGTCCTCAGAATGGTTGATGGTGAAAGAAATCCAACAATGGGTTACATCTATGTGGCCATGGCGAGTGCTAAATCGTCTATTAAAAAGTCTTTTAATTGGAAAAAATGAACTTTATGATAAAACTTTTGATATTATAGATACAAGATTGGATTGTCAACTTCACAAGCCATTGCATGCCGTGGGATACTACTTAAACCCGTCTATCTTCTACGAGAATAAAGCAAGGTTGGAGAACTCTCTAGTCGCCCGATGAGGTGGGGACTAGCGACTACTAGGAATTAATCGGATCGGGTTTTTTATATGTAATTTTTAGTTTTATGTATACATATACACATTTTATAGGTAAATATTTTAAGTAGCTAGGTGTATACAAGATTAATTGTTGCAATTCACATGGTTTGGTTGGAAACTCATCAGAATTTAGAGGTTTTGCCTGGAATATATAGGTTTTTTGCTGGAATTGGTTTGGTTGGAAACTGGCCAGAATTTAGAGGTTTTCCTGGAATATTTAGGTTTTTTTGTTGTAATCTGGCCGGAATCGTCGATTTTGTGGGTGTGTGTGTGGGGGGGGGGAGGGGTAGGGTTTGTTGTGATATGAAAATATCATTTTGCTCTTGCTACGCTTAATTCTGTTAGTCAGTGTCGCAACCCCCGACCCCTGCCCCGGGAGGCGGGCGGCCGCGAGCTCACAGTGCTGGTGGTATCAGTGTTTATTAATTTGGCAGCGGAAATTTACATCAGAACCGTAGTTAGGAAATATTTTATCAGAGTAAAAGACTACATTTTATAAATAATAAATACATGGGAAAAACCCAAGTTTTCATTTATAATATGTTTGTAGGGATAAACCCTAATTTATTGAAATAAAACTTTTTTATTGTTTAGGTAACTTTTATAGACACTTTTCCAAGCCTTCAGTGCTCTCCAGCTGGTTTCTATTTGGCTTTCACATTTTGTTACTTGAAACGCGTTTTAAAAGTTTTATCAGCAAGAAATACTGGCGAGTGCATCCCAGTTTAATTAAAACAACTTTTATCACTTTACAGTATTGAGGGCATCCGCAATTACATTTGTTTATATCTACCAAATTACCAACCACGGTACTGTCAATCCTGACTTGTGGTCATGTTACTATTCACAGTATTAGTAACAAGTAATGTATACAAAACCCCAACACACCGACAGTAATTATAGAATCACAAATACTCAATCACTATTAATTATAGTTTAAAACAATTGAGATTTTGTAAAAACAGTTTATGAAAAGCAGATGTACCACAAATAGTGAGAAAAAGTGAATGTACTCACAAATAGTGAGAAAAAGTGAATGTACTCACATTGCTATTTTAGATAATCCTACTGCTTTCTGGTAACTTCCTGGTTATAATCTATTAAAATTCAACAATGGACACGTATTAGTAAGATAACCCAATTTACATTAGCTATACCCCGACAGAACTCCAACGACTGAGTCAGGCAGAGCCTCGACATGCATTACGGAGCTCTAGATCAATCGGGCAGAGTAACTAATACGGAACCGGGGGTTATAATACTTACAACGAGGCAGAGCTTCGCTTTTTAGTGGGTATAATTCCCGATAATATTATCTTACTAGAGATTTGAGAGAGAAAGATTTGATGAACGAGAATAAACTGAGCTCGAACACTCAATATATAGGCTTCGGACACCTTGTCGCGCCCCGTGAAGCCCTAGGCTAAGCCTGTCGTGGGCCACGAGGAACCGCGTGTTAACTATAGCCTTGACCAGTCACCAGCCTAGCCTTGGTGAGTCACGTGCCACGTGGCACTGTTCAGTGTCAACCAAGTAAAGGTTGTCACGCCCCGCGAAGGAATAGCCTTCGTCTGTCGCGGGCCGCGAGCGACACCTGAATTTTGTTTTATTTGATTTTCTATTAAAATAAAGGTATTTTAAGCTCGTTTTTCGTATACGGGGTGTATTTTAGGACGTATAGGAGTATTTTGAAGGGTTTTGGGAGAGTTGTTATATCCTCCCCACCTTGTTTTAGATCTCGTCCTCGAGGTCTACTGGAACAGGTGTGGATATTTCTTTTGCATCTCGGATTCGAGCTCCCAAGTGTATTCTGGCCCTCTTTTGGAATCTCATTTCAGTTTGACCAGAACTAATCTCTTGTGCTTGAGATTCTTGATCTTTCTATCTTCAATCTATAGCGGTTTCTCTACAAACTTAAGTTTCTCATTTGCCTCTATGTCCTTAAGAGGTACTACTAATGTTTCATCTGCTAAGCACTTCTTGAGATTACATACATGAAATACATCATGTATTCCTGCTATTTCCTCTGGCAGTTGTAGCTGATAAGCTACTGGTCCTATTTTCTTAATAATCTCAAAAGGTCCAACATACCTGGGGCTTAGCTTTCCCCTCTTGATAAATCTAACCACTCCTTTCCATGGAGAAACTTTTAACAATACCTTGTCTCCTACCTGAAATTCCAAGGGTTTTCGTCTGTTATCTGCATAACTCTTCTAACGATCGCAGGTTGTTTTGAGTCTTTCCTTGACTTGAATAATCTTGTCCGTTGTTTCTTGCACTATCTCTGGTCCAGACAGTTGTTTTTCTCCAATTTCTGCCCAACAGACAAGAGTTCGGCACTTCCGTCCATAAAGTGCTTCAAATGGTGCAGCATTGATACTGGTATGATAGCTGTTGTTGTAGGAAAATTCTATTAATGGTAAATGATCGTCTCAATTTCCTCCGAATTCAATTACACAAGCTCTAAGCATATCCTCCATTGTCTGAATTGTTCTTTCGCTTTGTCCGTCCGTTTGAGGATGATAGGTTGTGCTTAGTTTTAACTTGGTTCCCATTGCTTTCTGGAAAGTAGTCCAAAAATGAGAAGTAAAACGGCTATCTCTATCAGAAACAATAGACAAAGGAATTCCATGTAATGAAACTATTTCATTTACATACAACTTGGCTAATTGTTCCATACTGAAGGTTTCCTTCATAGGTAAGAAATGAGCAGATTTGGTTAATCTGTCTACAATCACCCAGATTGTATCATTACCTTTTCGTGTCTTGGGTAATTTAGTAACAAAATCCATTGTTATCAATTGCTATTTCCATATTGGCATTTCTAGTTGCTGCAATAAACCAGAGGGTTTCTGATGTTCAGCTTTAACCTGTGAACAGGTTAGACACTTAGCAACATAGGTTGCTATATCCTTTTTCATTCCTATCCACCAGAAATTCTTTCTTAGGTCTTGATACATTTTATCATTACCAGGATGTATCGTATACTTAGACTTATGGGCTTCTTCTAAAATTCGGTGGCGTAGGTTTCCTTGTTTGGGTATCCAAATTCTTTTCTTATGGAATCTCCAAATTCCATCTGTTCCTTGTTCTAATTCCTTAATCATTCCTTTTAATTTTTCAGTATCGTCCTTGATTACTGTTTCTTGTATTTCTCTAATTTGCTCGTTTAAATCTATCTGCAAATTTAATTCAAGAGAACGTACTCGTCTTGGATTTTCATGATACTTTCAACTTAAAGCATCATCTACTACATTAGCTTTTCCTGCATGATACTTGATATTACAATCATAATCACTAAGAATCTCCATCCAGCGTCTCTGTCTCATATTTAAATCTTTGTGCCCCAAAACATATCTTAAACTCTTATGATCGGTGAAAACAGTAAACTTACTACCATAAAAATAGTGTCTCCAAATCTTAAGGGCAAAAATTATAGCTCCTAACTCTAGATCATGAGTCGTATAATTCTCTTCATGATTCTTAAGTTGTCTAGAGGCATAGGCTATAACCTTTTGACGCTGCATCAACACACATCCATAACCTAACTTAGAAGCATCACAATAGATTACTAAGTCTTCAGTTCCTTCTGGTAATGCTAGTCTGGGTGTGTTGGTTAACTTTTGCTTTAAAATCCTAAAAGCTTCCTTCTGTTTTGGTCCACATTCAAACTTAATTGATTTGCAAGTCAATTTCGTTAAGGGAATGACTATTCTAGAAAAATCTTGAATAAAACGTCTATAATAACCTGCTAGTCCGAGAAAACTCCTCACCTCCGTTGGTGATTCAGGGACTTTCCACTTAGTAATCGCCTCGATTTTGGTGTGATCCACATGAATTCCTTCATGATTAACCAGATGTCCAAGGAATTGTACTTCTTGTAACCAAAATTTTCATTTTGAAAATTTTGCATAAAGCTTTTCTTTTCTCAGCAAATTTAAAAGTATAAACAAATGCTCTGCATGATCCTCTTTACTCTTATAGTAAATAAGAATATCATCTATAAAGATAATTATGAATTTATCCAGATATCGTTTACATATTTTGTTCATCATGTCCATAAATGCGGCTGGGGCATTGATTAAACCAAATGGCATGACTGTAAATTCATAATGACCATACCTTGTTCTAAAAGCAGTCTTAGGAATGTCCTCTTCCTGTACTTTCAGTTGATGATTTCCTGAGCGTAAATCGATCTTAGAGAAGAATCGAGCTCCTTGCAGTTGATCGAATAGATCATCGATTCTCGGTAACGGGTACCGATTTTTAATCATAACCTTGTTTAATTCGCGGTAATCAATGCACATACGCATCGATCCGTCCTTCTTCTTTACAAACAAGATTGGTGCTCCCCATGGCGATGAACTAGGCTGTATGAAACCTTTCTCCAGAAGTTCGTCCAACTGTTTCTTCAGTTCTTGCATCTCTGTTGGTGCCAAGCGATAAGGTGTCTTAGCAATCGGTGTTGTCCCTAGTAGTAGGTGAATTCTAAATTCAACCTCCCTATCTGGTGGTAATCCAGGTAATTCTTCTGAAAAACATCTGAGAATTTAGATACTACGGGAATACCTTTTAATTCTTTTCCTTTAGTGTTAATAATTATAGAAATCATATACACTAATGATCCTTTCCTTGCATAACTTGTTGTATTCATCACAGAGATGAATTTTGTAAACCTAGTTGGCTTATCTCCTTTAATTGTGATCTTTTCACCCTTTGGTAAATTTACTTGTACTGACTTTTGATCACATAAAATACTGGCATGATTGGCTACCAACCAATCCATTCCTAATACAATATCAAATCCAGCCAGATTCATTGGATAAAGGTTAGCAATAAAATTATGGTTTAAAATTTCTATTCTTGCTCCCTGCAAGATTTCGGAAATTTTAATGGATTCTCCATTTGCCATTTCTACCAAACATTCTTGTGAAAGTTTAGTTAATGGTTGATTGAGAAGCTTGCAGAACGAAGTATTAATAAAACTTTGGTTTGCACCAGAGTCAAATAATACTTTAGCAAAAATATCATTAACTAAAAACGTACCGGAAATCACATCCGGAATCATCTTGGCTTCTTCGGTTGTTAAAACAAAATGCTCTGGCATTCTTGGTAGTTTTGCTGTTTATTGCTGGAGCTAGTTTTGGACAATTCGGTTTGATATGCCCCGTCTCTCCATAGTTGAAGCATAGCTTGTTGATGGGTTTCCTCTTGCAGTCTTCTTCCTTATGTCCAGACATTTTGCAGAAGTTGCAGTATATCGAGCATTTTCCTGAATGCTTCTTTTTGCAGGACTTACAGTAAGGTTCAGAGGTAGAACCTGTACTTTTCCCACGGTAGTTATTTCCATAATTAAATTCTTGGGTAAGTCTTTGGGATAGGTTCTTTCTCTGGTTCTCTTCTTGTGTATGTACTAATTCATCAGTCAAGGTATTGGCTAATTCTACTGCTTCTTCTATGGTTTATGGCCTAGATGCCTTGACTGCATGTCTGATCTCACTAATTAATCCCCAGATATAACGTGTGGTACCTGAGGAAAATCCGCAATAATCTTGATTTACCACTTCATTTCTCTGTGCTTACTTGACGAAATTTCTTTCAAGTTGGGGATGATGTGACAACCCGAACTTTCAAGGTCAGTATCTTATCGTCATGTGATCCTGTTTCTTGTTATTCCTCTTTCATATCCCTTACGACGATAGAAATTAGTAAATACTTGTGACGGTAATATAATTGCTAAGCGTTTAATACGTATGTTTGTGTGAATTGGGCCGAAATTTGTGTCGTGTATATGGTTGGGCCGCACTCCAGACTATTGAAGCCCACCCTTTAATCTCTAATGTATTTCGGCTGAATTGGGCTCAAGTCTATTATCACGGCCCAAAGTAGGAACCGCCCAACATGTATTAACTATGTATACGTAACATGTTGATAATTAAACCAAAACTCAAACAAACCCTATTTCTCTTTCATACTTTACGAACGGCAATAGGAGACCCCCCCCCCCCCCCCTTCATCGAAGCCTTTCAATCTGTATTCTTGACTTCGGTTAGTAATCTTTATGGTTAACCTGTTTGTTGTTCTTGATGTTGACATGAATCATGCTCATATGTGATATTATGTGTATTCGTATTTTCATGAACATATGATAATAAACCTTAGATATACTTGTGTAATATAAAAAAAATAATTAGAATATGTTATTTGTTTACATGATGATCGATGCTTAGAATTGTAGACGATTTATGTATGGTTGTGAGGCATGTTATGGGTTCTATATTGATGATATTGTCATGTGTGATCTTGACTAACAGAAGTAATTGTGTGTGTATTAAGAAGACATAAAGTGATGATATGAATCGTATAAGTGTAATCGAATATGTGATTGAATTAGTCGTTGTGATATGTGATAGAGAATGGTTGATAGTTATGATGTTAATATATGATCGATTTGCATGAAATAGATATGATGGTTATGATTTGTTAATTATGATTATTAAATAATGGGTTGCCAATTTGTGTTACTGATAGACGAATTACTGTCATATGAAACTTAGACAAATGGGTAAATGGTGGATGGAAATACAAACTAAAGTTATACGATAAAAGGGGTTAAGAATAAGGCTTGGACCGAGGGTTGGGTAACTGGAATGGAGTTTGGGTTCGGTTGGTTTGATCTTGACTACTGGGCCGCATGAAGGATTAGAGGTCCACGAGTAATATAAATTTGGTTTGGGGTTAATGAGTAAACTGTTGTCATATAAACTCAATTGGGCGTTAATGGGTCACACACACACACTAAATTAATTGCATTGGGTCGGCCTGGGTGGACCATGAGCTGAAACAGGAACCGCATAAGGGTTGCGGGCCGGGACAGGTTTGGGCCTGGGTTTCGTATGTCGGGTTTAAGGGCCTCGTATAGTACATGAAGTCACACATTATTTGTATGATTGACATGAGATGTTAGATGAATAATTGGAATAATGTAACGAGCTGTCAAGTGTTATTAGTCGGTTAAGGTTGCGATACGTAATTACTTGTGATTTGAATACTTATTATGCATTACGTGGACTACATGTGATATGAACTTACGTGAATTGTTACGCCATACGTGCCACGAGATGATCAATCTATGTTTACAACTTGTTTTAATAAGTGGATGTTGGTGCATGAGTCTGATCGATATCGGTAACTATGTTCGGATTGTTTTGAGCAACTGAACACGTTAACATTACCGAGCAAATCTAAGGTGAGTTCACTACTCTTGAGCATGCGTCCTGGTGGTTGGGACAGTCAGTGGGTATCCCGGGGAGGGATAAGTCTTTTGGGTAAAACTGGAATATTGGATAATAATCTCACTCTATCACTCTTAAGTCCCATCTTTTGTTACCGGGGAGGTAGCGGGGTATTAGTTGGTAGCGCTACTTAGGTTTGGGACCCTCACCCCGTACCAGAGAGGACGGGTGTGAACTAATGACCCAGTCATGCCCAGTGTTTTAATAGGAGCACTGAGGAACGGGCAAAACATACATCAGGAGCCGTCTTGTTCAGTATCGAGATATTATCAATATTACTTTTGCATTTGTTAATGAACTGGAATAAACACTTGGTAACTAACGTTTTCAAAAAGCTGTGAACTCACCAGCGTTGTCTGATACACTTGTTGCATGCTCGCAGGTCCTTAGTTGTTTTGGAATTGGAACTTGCTGTTTGGAGTAGCTGGAGTGGTCATGGGTCGACTGGAGGGATTCATGTGATTGAACTATTGATATCATACATTGGTTTTTGAAACAGTTTAACATTGGTTTACTACTTGCTTCCGCTGAACATGTTGGTTTTCATTTAAACTCGTTGATGGTATTTTTCATTAATAATTAAGGATTTTATTTTGGAACTTGTACGCGTTCAATGTAATTAGTGGCTCGTTGTTGGTATGTCACACGCCTAACAGGGACATTCCCTAGGTGGTATTTTGGGGGTGTGACAGTTTGGTATCAGAGCCACTGGTTATAGTGAACTTGGTTTTAAAACGTTTTTTTGTAAAACCAGGCTATAACCGAACAATTCTGAATACGTGAATACGACCATGACACTCAGCTCCAGACTGCAAGGTTCGTCTCGCGTATACTCATTGTACTGCATAACTAGTGAACACTTACATATGATATTGCATGTGATTGCACGTTTAGCACAACAGTATGAATTCATGTATTACTTGCATGTGTTATGTGACTGATAGGGTGGTATTTCCCTAAACATTCATGACATACGTTTCGTGATGCTCTTTGTTTGCTACTCGAGGTTTAGGAACCATTTGACATGAGTTAGGAGGAGCTGAGATGAGCATGCAAATCACCATATTATTGTGGGTGCACACATAATAATAAGAGTAAATTACAAGTTTTGTCCTTTATGTATGTCCCAAATTGCAGGCGCTGTCCTTTGTCTTTAAAATTGATGAGTTTTGTCCTTAATGTTTGCAAATCTTGCACGTTATGTCCTTTAGGCCAAACCCAGTTAATTTTTTCAGTTAAATAAGAGCATGTGCAGGTCACATGAGAGTAAATATGTCATTTTACCATATTGTTTAAAAACCCATTTTAAAGAAAGGAAAAAAATTATATAATCAGTCATCTCTTTCTCTCTCTCTAAACAATAAAAACTCTTCCTCTCTACTCCATCTCTCTCAAAAACAATCACCACCGGTCCACCACCTTCTTCCACCGCCACCACCTCCACCTCCACCACCTCCACCACCATGCTTCCTCTCTCTACCTCACTCTACAGTATGCTTGCCCCACAACCGGATCTAGATCCGAATCTGGATCGGAGTAAAACGTCACTCTTCCTCTCTCTACCTCTCTCTTTCCACCATCTCTCTCTCTCTTTCTCTCTCCAGGAACCGGATCTGCGATGGTGGTTACAGATCTACTGGAAGTTGATGAAGGAGATCAAAAATGGGGTTTTCATGTGCGAAACGTGTTAGGTCTAATTGAGGGTTGGAGGTTGATGAAGGAGATGAGATCAGGTGGGGTTGATGCAGGATGGTGGCAGATCCGGTGGTGAAGAAGACGTGTGATGCTGGCGGTGGGGTTGATGCTAGCGGCTATTGATGGTTTTGGGGGTTTTTGATCAGGCGGTGAAGAAGACGTGTATGTGCTCGCCTACAACACGTAGATCGATATCTTCTTTGGGGTTTTTTGATATTTTTGGTTTTGGGGGTTTTTGATTTGGTATTTAGGTTTTTGATTTTTTGGGGGTTTCTGATGCCGGAATTGATTTTTGGGGATTTTTTATTTGGTTTTGGGGTGGTGGTGAAGGGTGGTGGTGGTGGTGGTCAAACACACCTCTGGTCTTTCACGATCAGCCCCACTGTGTGAATCCAAATTGCTAGAAATCCAAATTCTAGGGTTCCGATCCCGGTGGTGGGCGTTTCTCCAGTGGTTGTGAACGGTGGTGGTCTCCGGTGGTTGTAACTGGCGGCTGGTAGTTTTCTCCAGTGGTGAAGGATTCAGATTAATGATTTCATATATATCTCTATATATAAATAATAGTAATAATAATAGTATTTTTAATATTAATATTAAATATATAGATAAAAAGACAAAAATACCCTTGGATGACCATTTTTAACAAAAAAAATCTAACTGGGTTTGGCCTAAAGGACATAACGTGCAAGATTTGCAAACATTAAGGACAAAACTCATCAATATTAAAGACAAAGGATAACGCCTGCAATTTGGGACATACATAAAGGACAAAACTTGTAATTTACTCTAATAATAATGTGGGGTGCATGCGAGTCCCAGTGAGGCTTAACAAGTGAAAAAGGGGTTCTGTTCCGTTATTTGATCGATGTGAAATACAACAGTCTATAGGAGTCGTGGTAGTGATTGTCTCCTACTTGAACGTGATCTTTTCACTCCTCTCTGAATCCTTTCGAACCTCGATGCTATCGACTAGTACCTGAACACCCATCTAAACGCCTAGCGAACTGTGTAGAATGTTAGGTGCTTGTACGAACATCCTTGAGTTGGATGTTGCAACGATAATGATTGGTCTATACCTTTCTCACTTTTCTTCGTTTGCTGGAACTTAACGTATTGACGTCTTAAATCCCGAAGTGCGATCAATTCTGCAACACTCTCGCGACATACCGTGTATTACCCAGTCAACTTACAAGAATGATGGACAAGAGGGTAAACGTAGCACCTTACCGATATCAGCATTTGAACGACCCTAGTTACCGGCAATGAACAACAGCGATTTGACTCCAATCGAATCATTAACCCCAGCCAGTGACTCATGGGAGTCGACTCTTACGAACCAATCGGGACAAAATCGATGATGATTGACTGTAGAGCAGAATGTGTAACCGCCCGCACCATGAGTAGTGCCTTAGGACGTGGCACGGAATGTGAAAAGATGGGCCTTATTGGTGAAAGGACGCAGGACACCGTTACAGGCAACAATATTAGAGGCAATAGACGCGGTAATATCAAGGTACTCATGATCGTAGCTTACAGTATGGAAACGAAGGTGACCTCGACAAGGATTGACTGTGTTAAATCAAGGTGACAACAACCAAGGGAACGACGGCGGTACTGGAAATTCTCGTGACGAAAACAACACTGGAAATGAAGCTCATGGAAGGACATTTAATATTGGCATAGGCTATACCAGGTGTAATAGCAACACGATAGCTTGGATGGGTAGCTATTCGCTTCATCTCCGATCTGTTTGCCCTGATGTTTCTTGAAACCGAACTTGTTGTGGCAGCAACGGATGGCAAGTCAAATGAAACCTCATATGTCCGCTGGGATGTAAACTCGACCTTGTGGGACAAGTGTTCGACGTCAACCTTCCTTCTACTACCCTTGATGGTTGCAATACAGTAGTTAGTGTGGATTGGTTATCCAGAGATCGCGCAGATACACCAGTGAGAAGAAAATTTTGTGTGGAGAATCGTTAATTGTTCTAAAGCATCAGAGTGGTGCAAAGGTTAGCGCCATTTCAGCTATGAAGGCCAGAAGTGTCTACAGAGGGATTACTCCGCTATACTAGCAACCGTTACTGATGTTAGGGCTAAGGAAACAGAGGATCGAGGATCCACCAATCATTCGTGATTCCTTTCGGTGTGCTATCCAAGGAACTTTCGGGTTTACTTCCACAACTGTTAGGCGAAATCTCAGTCTGATCTCGCTCCAGAGGTAGCCCTGACTACACGCACTCCTACCGTCTTTTATCAGGAGGGTTGCAAGAGCTGTCTAATCAACTGCAGGAATTGTTGAACAGGAGTTTTGTCGGACCTAGTTTTTCGCGTTGGGGAGCCCAGGTTATATCCGTGAAGATAAGCCTTTTCGTATGTGTACTGATTTTCAAGAACTCAATAAGGCGACAGTTGAGAACCGTTTGCCACGATCGTATATTGACAACCTGACGACCAGTTGCGGGGGTCGAGCTTCCATTCGAGGATTGAATAATAAACGAGCTATTGTCAGAAGGTAGTCTAAGGGGAGAATGTGCCTGCAACGGCATACCAAGCACAGTGCGGCCATTTCAACGTTGTATTCCAAGACCTTCGAGCTAATCATCACACCAGCAGCTGTATGGATCACATGAATCGACCATGCTTATTGACGACATGCTGAATCATTTCCAGGAGAAAGGAACATCATGGGCAGCTTTGTATCTTATTTGAGAGCTCCTGAAGGAGGGGCCACACCGCGCGAAGTCTTGATAAATGTAGCTTCTGGATGCGAGGGATACCTTTTTGGTCATATAATCAACGAAGTGGGAATACACGTGGATCTCGCTAAGACCCGTTTTGGTTAGAAACTGGTCGACACCAAAGATCCCTTCGAGGATACAGTAATTTCTTGGTCTCACTAGATGTTATCGCAGACTCATCACAGGATTTTCGAAGATCGCGCAACTTAAATCTCTTTAGCACAGCAGGGTACTGTGTTCGTGGGAGACAAAACAGGAGGACGTCTTTTCAGCTTTCGAATCCCAACTCTGCAATACACTGAGCATCGTCTCTACCCGAGGGTGCGGGTGATTTAGTTGTATATCATGATGGTTCGAATCAGAGTCCCAGTTACACGCCGATGCAACACGAGAAGGTGATATCTTACGTAATAGACTTACAAGGAGAATTGCACGACACACAATTTGCGGTGGAAACCATGGTCTTTGGATGTAAGTTGGAGGCATTACTTGGATGATACCGAATGCACTGCTTAGACCGATCACAAGGGCCTCCCGTGTACCCTGGTTACGAAAGAGCTAAATCAGTTAATGGCATTGCTGGATGGAATTTTTGGATGATTACGACTGCGAAACTTGAATGTACACGAGCTCTGCATCTCATTGTCGACTCTAACCTACCTAATCAAACTCGCTCTGCTCAGACGGGAGAACTGAAGGAAGAGGATTTTCAAGTAGAACCCATGCGGGGCATGGAAAAGTAACCTTTGGCAGGTCGGACGATATGCGCTACCTCATGGAACAAATGTGGATCTTATTATACGAAAACTGTAGGGAACTCGTGTCGAGCAAAGCACGCCGACCTCGATATTCTAGTCGTCTGGATTTTGATGAGAGATATTAGAATCTCTAAATCTTGTACTAATGATCGG
Source organism: Helianthus tuberosus (assembly GCA_030545235.1). Lineage (NCBI taxonomy): Eukaryota > Viridiplantae > Streptophyta > Magnoliopsida > Asterales > Asteraceae > Helianthus > Helianthus tuberosus. The sequence continues at coordinate 145,669,836 of CM060414.1, read as the reverse complement.
GCATGAAGACTCACCTGGCAATGTATGTTAGTGATGCTTAACCTGTAAGAAAAGTCAAGGTGGAGTATCAGCAACCAGAAACACCCATATGAAAATGAGAACATACTGCCATGGATTTTGTCGCTAGTCTACCTAAAACTCGAAACGGAAACATTATCGTTATCACCTGGGTGATCGTCGATTGCCTCACGTAACCAGCACACTTTCTTGCAATCAAGGAAACTGACGAGTCTTCACAGCTTGTGAATATCCCTCTGGGAGAGGCGGTTGTTAGGCACGAGGTGCCAACTCCTGTTACCTTTGAGTTTGATCCATACCTGACTTATGACAGGCAGTATACAACACTCTTGGCTCACGTATAGACATGAGCATTACTCAGCATCATAGGACAACGGTTGGAGTCAGCGAACCTCTGAAGACATGCTGCGAGCATGTATGTGAATGACTTAGTAAAAATTTGAAAAGGACACCTACCTATGGTTGGCTTTACTGCAACATCTATCATTCTAGTATTCAGGCAGCTCTGGCTGAAGCATCGCATGGATGATAATGCCAATCTTATTGTTGGACCAAGGAGGGTGACAACCTAATCGCAGATCCAGGATTTGTACTCGAACCCCTTGGGAAGCTGTTAAGTTTAGGAAACACTGGGAGTTCGCTGTGGGCGAACATATCATAATCAAAAGTCTCACCCTGGGAGGGTGCGGTACGCTATGGGAAACGTGGCCAGCTTAGTTTGCGGTACACTGGGACATTTGGATTCTGGAACGGATTGATGATATGGCTCACAAACTCGAGTTACTGACGAATTAGGTAACGTACACGATGTCATTTAAATCTCGAACCTAAAGAAGCGTCTGTTTGACGCAACACTTGTGATACCCTTGTTGAGGAACCCACTGTTAACATAGTCGAATTTCAATCGTGAGAGTTCGTTGGAACTCAAGACGCGGACCGGAGTTCACGTGGGAGCGTGAAGATCAGATGAAACTCAAGTATCCTCAACTCTTTCCTGTTGACCAATCTAATACTGGTAAAACTGGTGAATTTTGGGATGAAATTCCTCTTCAAGTAGGGGATGATGTGGTACCTGAGGAAAATCCGCAACAATCTTGATTTACCACTTCATTTCTCTGTGCTTACTTGACGAAATTTCTTTCAAGTTGGGGATGATCTGACAACCCGAACTTTCAAGGTCAGTATCTTATCGTCATGTGATCCTGTTTCTTATTATTCCTCTTTCATATCCCTTACGACGATAGAACTTAGTAAATACTTGTGACGGTAATATAATTGCTAAGCGTTTAATATGTATGTTTATGTGAATTGGGCCGAACTTTTTGTCGTGTATATGGTTGGGCCGCACTCCAGACTATTGAAGCCCACCCTTTAATCTCTAATGTATTTCGGCTGAATTGGGCTCAAGTCTATTATCACGGCCCAAAGTAGGAACCGCCCAACATGTATTAACTATGTATACGTAACATGTTGATAATTAAACCAAAACTCAAACAAACCCTATTTCTCCTTCATACTTTACGAACGGCAATAGGAGACCCCCCTCTTCGATTAGTAATCTTTATGGTTAACCTGTTTGTTGTTCTTGATGTTGACATGAATCATGCTCATATGTGATATTATGTGTATTCGTATTTTCATGAACATATGATAATAAACCTTAGATATACTTGTGTAATATAAACAAAATAATTAGAATATGTTATTTGTGTACATGATGATCGATGCTTAGAATTGTAGACGATTTATGTATGGTTGGGAGGCATATTATGGGTTCTATATTGATGATATTGTCATGTGTGATCTTGACTAACAGAAGTAATTGTGTGTGTATTAAGAAGACATAAAGTGATGCTATGAATCGTATAAGTGTAATCGAATATGTGATTGAATTAGTCGTTGTGATATGTGATAGAGAATGGTTGATAGTTAAGATATGATCGATTTGCATGAAATAGATATGATGGTTATGATTTGTTAATTATGATTATTAAATAATGGGTTGCCAATTTGTGTTACTGATAGACGAATTACTATCATATGAAACTTAGACAAATGGGTAAATGGTGGATGGAAATACAAACTAAAGTTATACGATAAAAGGGGTTAAGAATAAGGCTTGGACCGAGGGTTGGGTAACTGGAATGGAGTTTGGGCTCGGTTGGTTTGATCTTGACTACTGGGCCGCATGAAGGATTAGAGGTCCACGATTAATATAAATTTGGTTTGGGGTTAATGAGTAAACTGTTGTCATATAAACTCAATTAGGCGTTAATGGGTCACACGCACACACTAAATTAATTGCATTGGGCCGGCCTGGGTGGACCATGAGCTGAAACAGGAACCACATAAGGGTTGCAGGCCGGGACAGGTTTGGGCCTGGGTTTCGTATGTCGGGTTTAAGGGCCTCGTATAGTACATGAAGTCACACATTATTTGTATGATTGACATGAGATGTTAGATAAATAATTGGGAATAATGTAACGAGCTGTCAAGTGTTATTAGTTGGTTAAGGTTGCGATACGTAATTACTTGTGATTTGAATACTTATTATGCATTACGTGAACTACATGTGATATGAACTTACGTGAATTGTTACGCCATACGTGCCACGAGATGATCAATCTATGTTTACAACTTGTTTTAATAAGTGGATGTTGGTGCATGAGTCTGATCGATATCGGTAACTATGTTAGGATTGTTTTGAGCAACTGAACACGTTAACATTACCGAGTAAACCTAAGGTGAGTTCACTACTCTTGAGCATGCGTCCCGGTGGTTAGGACAGTCAGTGGGTATCCCGGGGAGGGATAAGTCTTTTGGGTAAAACTGGAATATTGGATAATAATCTCACTCTATCACTCTTAAGTCCCATCTTTTGTTACCGGGGAGGTAGTGGGGTATTAGTTGGTAGCGCTACTTAGGTTTTGCACCCTCACCCCGTACCGGAGAGGACGGGTGTGAACTAATGACCCAGTCATGCCCAGTGTTTTGATAGGAGCACTAGGGAACGGGCAAAACATACATCAGGAGCCGTCTTGTTCAGTATCGAGATATTATCAATATTACTTTTACATTTGTCAATGAACTGGAATAAACACTTGGTAACTAACGTTCTCAAAAAGCTGTGAACTCACCAGCGTTGTCTGATACACTTGTTGCATGCTCGCAGGTCCTTAGATGTTTTGGAATTGGAACTTGCTGTTTGGAGTAGCTGGAGTGGTCATGGGTCGACTGGAGGGATTCATGTGATTGAACTATTGATATCATACATTGGTTTTTGAAACAGTTTAACATTGGTTTACTACTTGCTTCCGCTGAACATGTTGGTTTTCATTTAAACTCGTTGATGGTATTTTTCATTAATAATTAAGGATTTTATTTTGGAACTTGTACGCGTTCAATGTAATTAGTGGCTCGTTGTTGGTATGTCACATGCCTAACAGGGACATTCCCTAGGTGGTATTTTGGGGGTGTGACATAACGGGAGATTAATATTGGTTCTGGTGAGGCTAAGGTTGGCACTATCCTAGCATATTCGAAGAATATGGTAGTGTAACCTTTGCAGTATATTCCAGTCATTCTAAGATTTAAGAACTTATTAGCATTTTGTTCTTTTTCATTGGGAGGACAAAATTTTCTTTCAACCATTTTCTTAAAGTTGATCCATTCCATAATATAAACTTTGTCACCTCCTTTAGACTGGAGAATAGTATTCCACAATTCTAAGCTTGCATTCTTAAAAAGATTAGAAGTAAACAAAATCTTATCTTTATATGCACATTTGCTTATTTTTAAAACTGTCTCTGTCTTTTTTATCCAACGTAAAGCTGCAATGGCTCCTTCATTGCCAAAGAATTCTATTGGTTTGCAGGACCAGAATTCTTTGTAAGAATACCCATATGACATGGTTCTTCTTCTTTTTGGAATAGGTAATTGGAGTAGCGGTCCATTGTTCACGCTGTGACTAGGTTCACTAGGTGGTCGCTTACTTCCACTTTTATTATTTTCTGCTTCTTTAACAGACTTAATAATATATGGTATAGAATCTATAATTCCTTGTGCTACTATGTGTTGAATGGCACTGTTATCTATTTGGTTTCTATTATTATCATTATTCTGGTTTTCCTGATTTTCTTCGTTGTCCATCTGGATTTACAAACATTTATAGGTATTAATATCACAGAATAAGATTTAATGCAAACAATCAGACAAACAAATTGATCAAAATCGTCGAGCATTGCGACATTTACTCTTTTTCATATATATATATTTGTTACAATCTAAAACTAAAATGTAAACACACTACTAGTTATGCATCAATAGGTATTAGGTTATCTATTTTAGTTGATTTGATTTTTTTTCAAACTACACGTATTTATATACATATATATATATACATATTATTACTATGGGTTATTCATTCCAAACTGCATATCTCGCTCGTCATATTTCCACACGAGCTTTTCTCCTATCTGTCTCATCCTCTCTCCTACTTCTATCAACTCCTCACCATAAGTGCGGAGTTCCGGCACATTCTCGTCACTCATGGGTGGTTGTGGTGCAGGTACTAGGTCAGGGTACAAAGGTAACGGTTCTCTATATGGGTACGGGTTGTTTAATATCTCCTATACATACGGATCGTTATTCCAGTAGGGATCTAAAGGATTAAGGTTGGTGTATTGTGCTATAGGGTTTGGAATTGGTTCTTCCTGCGGATAAAGTTCCTGGTATTCCCTATGGTCATTATTCCATGGATCATACACTAGAGGATTGGGTGCTGGAATTCTAGGTATCTCGTTAGGGTCAAAGACTGGTATGGAAAATTGGTTTCCTGGGTTAGGTTCTATTTCCATTGGTTGGGTTGGAAACAGTGGCAGTGGTTGTGGTGCGATGATTTGGTCAAGGTTTGGATCTGCTGCAGTCGTGGCTAGTATATGGAAGTTTGCCAAACGTCTATTAACTAAGTCTTGTGTCTGGGCATTGACTTCCCTATTGGCTGCTGCTAACGCTCTTTGTTGCTGCAACTTTCTCATTTGCTTTCTCCTCTCGTGTGCTCCCCGACTAAACCATCCTCTTTTTTTCGAAGGGAATGGTTCCTCGGATTGCGCCTTAAATATGAAAATCCCCTCTTCTGTATCAGCAGAATACCCCAAAGGAGTAGGCTGTGACGAGGTTCCTTCACTTTTGGGAGAACTATCTAGATGACGGTAGGCGTCAGACATACCTTACTCACTCATACTTTAACTAACGGATTGTCAAATAACACAAAACAATAATATACATATATACACATAATCACATAGATTATTTCCTAACATAATTGATAAAATTTTGGTGTCAGCAGAACACTTATGTGGCTCAAATCAGTGGTTGTAGCTCTGATACCACCTCCAGTCGCAACCCCCGACCCCTGCCCCGGGAGGCGGGCGGCCGCGAGCTCGCAGTGCTGGTGGTATCGGTGTTTATTAATTTGGCAGCAAAAATTTACACCAGGACCGTAGTTAGAAAATATTTTATCAGAGTAAAACACCACATTTTACAAATAATAAATACATGGGAAAAACCCAAGTTTCCATTTATACTATATTTGTAGGGATAAACCCTAATTTATTGAAATAAAACTTCTTTATTGTTTAGGTAACTTTTATAGCCACTTTTCCAAGCCTTCAGTGCTCTCCAGCTGGCTTCTATTTGGTTTTCACATTTTGTTACATGAAACGCGTTTTAAAAGTTTTATCAGCAAGAAATACTGGCTAGTGCATCCCAGTTTAACTAAAATAACTTTTATCACTTTACAGTATTGAGAGTATCCGCAATTACATTTGTTTATATCTACCAAATTACCACCCACGGTACTGTCAATCCTGACTTGTGGTTATGTTACTATTCATAGTATTAGTAACAAGTAATGTATACAAAATCCCAACATACCGACAGTAATTTTAGAATTACAAATACTCAATCACTGTTAATTATACTTTAAAACAATTGAGATTTTGTAAAAACAGTTTATGAAAAGCAGATGTACTCACAAATAGTGAGAAAAAGTGAATGTACTCACAAATAGTGAGAAAAAGTGAATGTACTCACATTGCTATTTTAGATAACCCTACTGCTTTCTGGTAACTTCCTGGTTATAATCTATTAGAATTAAACAATGCACACGTGTTAGTAAGATAACCCAATTTACGTTAGCTATACCTCTGAGACAGAACTCCAACGACTGAGTCAGGCAGAGCCTCGACATGCGTTACGGAGCTCTAGATCAATCGAGCAGAGTAACTAATACGTAATCGGGGGTTATAATACTTACAACGAGGCAGAGTTTCGCTTTTTAGTGGGTATAATTCCTGATAATATTAGCTTACTAGAGATTTGAGAGAGAAAGATTTGATGAACGGGAATAAACTGAGCTTGAACACTCAATATATAGGTTGATCGGACACCTTGTCGCGCCCCGCGAAGCCCTAGGCTAAGCCTGTCGCGGGCCGCGAGGAACCGCGTGTCAACTATAGCCTTGACCAGTCACCAGACTAGCCTTAGTGAGACATATGCCACGTGGCACTGTTCAGTGTCGACCAAGTAAAGGTTGTCGCGCCCCGCGAAGGAATAGCCTTCGTCGGTCGCGGGCCGCGAGCGACACCTGAATTTTGTTTTTTTTTTTTTTTATTAAAATAAAGGTAATTTAAGCTCGTTTTTCGTATACGGGGTGTATTTTAGGACGTATATGAGTATTTTAAGGGTTTTGGGAGAGTTGTTATAGTCAGTCAGTTAACGGATATTCTAATAGTAGTTAATCTGAAGGACTCAAAGTGTAGCGAAAGGAAAACTCTGATCATTCGATTTTCTATTATTTGAAAATAGGAACTCGAGATGATTCTGACGAACATATGATAGAACTTAGGGTGGACGGTATACTCTTGGTGAGTGGGGAGGGGATGGCAGTTTACCGAGGGGTGATGCTTTGCCAGCCCTTGTTCGCTGATCGGTGAGGGGCTAAGGTGGTGTATACTCACCGAGCGAGAAACCGAAAGAGAAGAGAAAGATAAGAGAAGATAAAAAGGAGAGAGAGGGGGTTAATGGTGGGCCCCAACTGTAACAACCTGACTTTTTGAAGTCAAAGTACAAGTCAAAGTCAGAGTCAAGGAAGAAAAGATTGCTAATTGCGATCTGTCACTCATTGCTCAATTACTGACAGTGCTTCTTGATTTGTAATCGATACTCTATTTTAATTTGTTTTAGTTGTATTATGTGGAGTACTTGTTAATAAATCGCTATTTAATCGCAGTTTAATCGCTAATCAACTTATCGCTAATCGCATCGCAACTTGAATTATAGGTTATGAATATTGTTTTACGTGTGTGTGCTATTATGTGTTACTTGTGCATGTTATGTTTATGTTGAGGTGTTTAATCGCAATCGCAACTATATCGCAACGCAATCTCGTCGCAAACTCGAGATTCAAGGTTTATATTTGTGGTATTCAGTAGTTAGGTTATTTGTGTAACTAATGGGTAATACTATCGCATCGCTCACTCGAAACGCATCGCAACGCTCAACGCACGAAACGAAACATCGGAAACCAACTCGCCGGATCACTTCGATCGAATGACCATTCGATCGGATGGCCATCCGATCGGTTTGCCATCCGATCCGACACTTGTGCACACCTTTCCTCTTTTGGAAACCTATAAATACCCCCTGTCACATCATGAACAGTGATGTGACAGCCCTCTCTCGTTCGACCAGCACATTCCAGCTCTCTTTCTCTTGATTTCTCGCGATTCTTGTAAGTTTTCAACTCAAATCTTGTACATCTATCATCTACACACACTTCTTCACCATTTTCACCTTTGAATCTTCACTTTTAACTGTGAAATCAGCGGATTTGAGGTGTACTAGGGTGATGTCATCATGGGGTTTCTATGAACTTCAAAGTGTGACATCATTTCACCAAGAACAACTCAGATCTAAAGGACTTCAACATGATTCACCACTGTTTTCGCATAGATCTAAACATTTTCATGGTTAGAAGGATTGAAAGATGGTTTCATAACTTTCTTTCAACTCTTTTACACTCAATGCACTCAAAACCGACAGAATCGGAACTCATTCAGGCCCTCTACTCTTTCTCTAGTGAAGTGTCGGTTAGAGATCTGATTCCTATCAAAGAGACAACCGATATCGAGTTGAACATGAACAAAACGTCACGAACAGTTAACTGATCGGACTGGGGTGATTCCCATCCGATCAGATAGTCTGGACTTGGTGGGGTTTCTGTTGTTTAAACACGTTGTCATACCGTCTCGATCAAATCACAAACTTTTCAAACTTAACAAAATATTCAAGTTTACAAAACGGTCAGATTGTTGGACGGATTGTCGTCCGATCGGATTACCATCCGATCAGATTGCCATCCGATAGAACGACAATCCGATCGGATTGCACATGGTCATCAACAATTAACACTTTTACAATTTTCAAAGATCATTAGTTTCTAACGGATTGCCATCCGATCGGAAGACCATCCGATCGAATGAGAATCCTGCTGTGAACTTGTTCTCTGAAGTGTCTCACTGGACGGATCGCCATCCGACCGAACAACCGTTCGACCGGACGACCTGAAAGGTAGAGATACTTCTCTGTTTTCAAAATGCTACAACGAAAACTTCAAAGCCATCATACACAAACACATCCATCCCAAATGAATGTCAATCCGACCGAATGGCCATCCGACCGGATGACCATCCGAACGGATTGACATCCAATCGAATGACCATCCGTTCAGATTGTCATCCGATCGGATGATCCTTCGTCACTTGCTCACTCACACCGTTTAACGCGCCGTTCATTACTTATGCTATCGTTAACTGTTCAGGCTAATCTCTCAGCGCTCCCTTCAATCCAAGAGAGTGTTTATTTACTAAACACGATCTGTGAGTATACTCGATCCCTTTTTTCTTTAAGCACTTTTGGGTGTTACATACGTTATCTATATCAAATCACATCGATTTATACGCTAACCGTTACTGCATGTTATACGTGTTACTCGATGAATGCTTGTGTGTTATGTTTACATAGTGATTGTTGCCTGACACCTTAGCAACGATAGTACTATAGTTTGGACTCAGCACCTGTCGTGGACAGGGGTTGTTAAGGGCTTTTCTCGCATGTCACAGTGGTGATATGTGTTGCGCATTCTACAACTCGCAGTCACGTCTGTGCATATTTCATTGTCGATAACCTACTTGCTTCACATTATACATGTTACATGCTGGTTACGCGTAAACTCGTTTTCGCAACTATTACTATTAAACTTGTATGCTCACCTTTACACTATGTGTGTTGACCTCTATTTTAAGGTATGTGACAGGTGTTTGAGATGCTAGGATGCTTGCTTTTGTGGAATCTACGTAGAGATATCTATATCTGTAATAACTACTTTATTGTGATGAGTTATGGTATGTGACATAATATTAACTATCTGGTAAATTAGTTGTTATGGATTTCTCCTGGACAATCTGTTTCGCTCAGTGCTGCGCCCCGATGTTTCCGCCATCAGTTGGGGTGTGACGCCAACCTCTTTCAACCAATCATAATTTTTTTTAAATTGTGTATCATTATCTATGTGTTTGACCATTGCTAGTGATTGAGTGTAAAATGAGAACTTGACATGGCATGACATTATTAGTTAGAAAAGTGTTTAAATATTCACTATTTGGTGACCACTCCCTCCACCCTTAAATTGCAGTTTATTTAAAGGTTTATATTTTTTTACTAATAGACAAGTGAGTAATGTCCGAACAGATTAATGTAATCTTGTCGTTGGAGATGGCGGAGTGAAGATACCTGGGTAGCCGTCACCCACGTGCACTTGAGCAAGTGAGAAATGACTTCCTGCTGTAAAACTTCTTTTTTTCTTTTTCATTAATAATTTTTCTTGCTTTCTTTTTTCAATCGGTGAAAACTGAAAACATAAATGCCATCTCTAATCACGTTAGAATCATTTTAGTTTGTAAATTGTACATATTTTTTGTTTTAACTAAAAGAAGTTTCAACTTATTTAATTTAATGTTATGTTATGCTTAAATTTTATATTTTGATGATACATATTTGTTATCTTGAGTGTTAAATATTAATAATTTTCATCTAAAAAATATCTTGTGTGCGACGGCTATTCGTTTGATATCGGTTCGGTTTTGTAGGATCGAGTAACGACCAAAACGAGTCTTTCAGAAGAGTTCTAGACCAAAACGAGAGGCGGAATCAGACGTTTCGGTGTCGGTTCAGCTTGATTTGCACTAGAACGTAGTTTAACCGTCTTGTTTATTGATATGACACGTTTACAGACCTGTAGACACTTCAGCAGAGCTTCGCTGCTGGAATGGGAGAAGTTACAAATGAAATGACTAAGCTCCCTATTTATAATGTTTCTAATTCCCCTTGAAAGTGCAACTTTCTAATTCCCCTTGAAAGTGCAACTTTCTAATTCGTGGGGAATAAGTCATTTCGTGGGAAATAGACTTTCATGTGAAATGGACAACTTTCTCTAAACTCTATTTTCTAGAACTTAATGACACGATCTAACAATCTTATTACAAGACTCGATACAAGACGAAGTCGACAGACGCATGCACCAACAGACTCCCCCTCGAATGTTGACGAGTCTTAAGTGTCGAGTCTTCACAGTCTTCAGTCTTGATCAGTCTTCTTGCTCTCACCAAAGTATCTAACACTGTAAGCATCATTATCAAACATTATCTTCTTCTCGTCTTCTTTTTCTTCTAAAACCGCAACCTGGCTTTATGTCATCAGACTCCCCCTTTCGACAAGCTGGGATCGCAGTCTGGAATTCGCTATCTGCAGCCTTTAAAATCAATTTTGGCTCTAATCTGCACATACTCTACCCAAAAGTAAAATTTCACATTTGTAAAAGATTTAACAAATTTAGAAACCGTTTGCAGATATCATTCACATCTCTTCTTAACCACTTGTAAATGTAACAAACAAATTTTGATCTCAAATTATCTCAAAAACATTTCTCATTTGAACACACACTCCCCCTCACTAAATACTCAACTCTCTTCCAAACCAGTTGTCATCATGTTTAGCACTCGGAATTTTGAAAATCAGTTCTCCAACACCAGTTGAACACACTTGTAAGCTCGGAAGTGTGTTCAACTGGTGTTGAACATCAGTTCTCCAACACCAGTTGAACACACACTCCCCCTCACTAAATACTCAACTCTCTTCCAAACCAGTTGTCATCATGTTTAGCACTCGGAATTTTGAAAATCAATTCTCCAACACCAGTTGTCGAAAATCTTTTTGACTTTTACAAAATTTATGCTAAAACACACCGAAAATCTTTTTGGATTTTGTAATGAAATGAAATGCAGTAAAGAAATATTTACAGACAATATTTTTGTGAGCTTGTGAAAGAGGATCATATCAGTTCATGAGACAAATCACTAGCACCATTAAGCTTTAAACATTTTAAGTTCTAAACGATTCACATAGATTGACGATATTGTTGTCCACTTAAACTCAATCTAAAAACTTTCGAAATGCTTACCGATATGTTAAGGTATATTAATTTTTCACTAAATTCTTATGGACCCCACGATCTCAGCATATCCCCTCATTATGCAATACACTGACTCAAGTAATGCCTTTAAACTTTTATCAACTGTGATTTGTGCGAAAACAACGCAGAATGTTTAAACATTAACAATCAGGTCGATCTTTCGATACGCAGAGAAAGTCCAATGTTTAAACAAAATAAGAAAAAATAAAAACAAGTTGAAGTTGTTTAGGCTTTAACCACCAGGTCGATACTTCCGTATACGCAGAGGTGATCCAAAGCTTAAACGAAACACCAAAGAAAATAAAGCAGAACGTTTAGGCAATAACATCCAGGTCGATACTCACGTATACGCAGAGGATGTCCAATGCTTAAACAAAATAAAGAAATCAAACAAGTTTAAATCTTTGCAACAAGAAATGCACAATCACAGCGACTTTTTCAGTAAGTTGTGAAAGTTCACAAACTGACCGGTTTTTATGCTCTTTAGCATTCAGCGATTACTGAGTAGGCACACAATCAAGAAGGACAAAACTAAGTACTATGCTTTCAACAGAGTTTCCCACTAGAACTAGGCTTTTACATTTAGGTTTGTATCGTTATCGCAAATCTACTAGTCTAGCTGAGCCTACCGTCACATCTTTAGTGAGATCGTTTATCACATTTGGCATTTCATTTCTTTAGCATGCTGTGATAGTCCACTGATTTACTATCATTTCCTCTTTTTTCAACAAAACTCATTTTGAATTTTATCATGTTTTTGTCTTTTTCAAATTTTCTAATGTTTTTGGATTTTCTGAAAAATTTCTACTCCCCCTAAAATGCAAACACATTAAAGAAAATTTGAAAACAAACTGTACAAGTAAGTTGACAACCGATATCGAATCGCTTCAATTCGCCATCCACTTGGCATAAACAATCAGAACTCCCCCTTTCAACAAACTATTTTCTCATTATGATTTCAAAACACTTAAGTTTGTTTTAACCAAAATGATTTTTCCGGAAAATAAGTTTTGTTGGGGTTACCACTTGTAGGTTACTGGTTCATCACATTGTTTCTCAATCATTTGTAGAAAATCAGATACAACTTAATGTCCCTGATTTACCACTTGTAAATAAAAACCTTTTCCAACCACTTGTAAGTCGAAATCACTTTCGTGAATTTCTCAAGAAAGATGCCGATTCCTGCTCCACTCTTACCAACCTGGGAGCTCCGGCAAGTCCAGATTTTTAGGTAAAGAAAATGTCCACCCAAGCCTGACCAGCCTTGGGTGATGCTAACTCTGATTCAGTCGGGTTACAAGTTGCTTTCTTTGTAGCATAAAAGTCTTTAACCCCTTTCACTTTACCTTCTACCATTTTCCCAAAAATCTTTTTCACATTTTCATTAAAAGCTTTCTCAACATCAAATTCTTTCTTCTCAGAATAGAATTGACCTGAGATCTCTACTTTTTCAACTTTTGATTTAAAATTCTCAGCCCTCAATGGTGGAAAATGAACATCATCCATTGGAGGTACTGAGTTTTCATCTTTAATCTCAACCTGTGGCTCCTCTGATTTTATGGAATCAGGTTCATCGCCGACTTTTTCATCAGACTTTTTAACAACCCACATTTGGTTGTCTTTTGCTCTCCTTTTGTAAAAAAATTTCTTTGAACATTCACCAACCTCATAAGTTGAATTTTCAAAAAATTTGAATTTTCCAGTTGGTTGTTCATCTTTCTCAACAACTTTTCCTTTAAGTTTTTCAGAAACTCCCTGTTTTGTCTTTGTAGCTTGAGAGCAATTCCATGCAATGTGACCAGCTTCATTGCATCTAAAACAAGTTCTAGTCTCTTTTCTATGAAAAACTCCAGTCCCCATTCTCTTCTTCTCAGCAAGAAACTCCTGGTTTGACTGTCTCCAAAAAGGTTTCTTCTGTTCTTCCTCAGCGCTTCCTCCTGAAACAAATTTCATTTTTGATTTAAAATCTCGAACATATTTTTCATTATTATAATTTTCTGGTGGAATAAAACCAAGACCTTTCTTTTTAAAATTACCGTTATGGTTTGGTTTCTTTTGAAAACCAGAACCAGAACAGTAACCTTTTTTTCTTGTTTAATCGTTGTTGAACTCTTGAAGTGTACTTTTTAGGTTTCTCAGTAAGATTTACATCTTTTATTTCAGAAATATTGATTTCTGTTAGTTTGAAAACCTTTTTGATTTTTTCAACTTGAACACTTCTTATTGGAAATTCCTCATCAGAATATAATTTGTCTGAATCAATCAATGAAAATGCCACTTTGATTGCTTCGTCATTCAAATTAGATTTTGATAACAGGAATTCTTTATTGTACTCCCGTTTAACCGACGACTTTGAACTGTTGACCAACGAACTCGAACTTTTGACGGACGAACTTGAACACCCAGACTCAGACTTTGATTCAGACTTTAACTCCGATTCCTCATCTGTATCCAACACCTGATCGACCACCTTTTTTATTAACTCGGACTCATGATCAGTGTCAGAGGATGTAAAAACAACGTCAATATTTTCTGGTAATTCATCAGTTATATCAGACTTTAACTTTATATTGACTGCTTTTTCGACTTGCTCCTCATTCGGTTTTCTAGGCGAATACCCTTCCCAAATCGGAGGCGGACACTTGTTATAACTAATACTCTGTTTCTTACCAGTATCCTTCTTGTCAGTCTTCTTATCATCTTTAAATGCTTCAAAACCTGCAACAGTTGGATAAATTGGATCAATAAGATAATCAGAACTAGAATAACTCTGTAATAAACGTCTGATCCTCTCATTCTCAATCTTTTCATTTTCCAACTCTCGCTGCAATTTTGCACATTCCTCAATGTAATGATTTATTGCCTTCTGTTTTGTCATCATCACAGCATTCATCATGGTCAACGCATCTTCTCTTTCTGAATTAGTCTTTTGTAGACCAGTTACCGTTCTATTTAACACATCGTAAGATTCTTTCACATAGTTGAGATTGAACAATAGTTGTTCTTTCATCTTTTCATGCTCACTCAGTTTCTCATCTTTTTCTGCACATTTCTTGCAAGATTCTGAACACTTTAAGCAAGGTTTTGGTTATTAGTTGTTACCTTCCCTCCAAGTTTTGCGAGATTTATAGCGTTTGATATGGATTGCGAGTTACAAAGTAATTATGTCCATATTTTAAATTATTTTTTCTCTGTTAGATATTCGTTCGGGCAATTCGTGTTAAAGAGCTGGCGTTTTTTATTTACCCGACTTATAATGATGTTTTTTTGTTATTTCATCAATAACTAGAATTACGACCCGCCGCAATGCGGCGGGGATTCTTTAGTTATAACTAAGTCGATTTAGGACGCGCACGTTATGTTGAACCTTTCAAACGGGAAAAAAATAGACGATGTAAAAACGTTCACCCACACACGTACGTTGCGTTGTGTTAACTCGCAAAATTTAGAACGAAACGTAAAAACGTTAAACCAAAGACGCACGTTTCGATGTGTTTAGTCACAAAATTTAGAACGAAGCATAAAGCAAAAAATTTGCGGAAAATGAAAATTATAAAGGACCAAAGTTGAAAGTAAAAAAAGTTGTGAGAATAGATAGCAAAAGATAAAAAGTTTTATGTTAAAAGTAAAAAACAAATAGTTTTGCGTTAAAGGTAATTTATGAAACACATTTGAGTGAAAAGTAAAAAAATCCTTTTTTTTTTTGAAAAACCCTCAAAACCAAGGTTACAACAACCATATGCATAACCATTTTTCTTTGAAAAACTCTCAAAGCCAAGATTACAACACATAAGTAAAAAAATCAAAGTGGTTAAATCGCAAAAAATGGAAACTTTTGAATTAGAAGTGAAAAATCAAATTAATCAAAGGGGTTAAATTGTATAAGATGAAAACTTTTGAATTAGAAGTGAAAAATCAAATTAATGAAGGGGTTAAATTAACAAAGATTAAAACTATAAACTTAAATTGTCAAAGATTAAAACCTTAAGGTTAAAAATGAAACAAAGATTAAAACTTTAAACTTAAATTGTTAAAGATTAAAACTTTAGGGTTAAAAAGGAAAATTTCAATTTTTTTTTGAAAAACTCCCAAAGCCAATTATACAAGTATCATATGCATAAGTTTGTTGCTTTTTAATAAGGTTATAATATAATATGAATATGAATATAAATATTAGTTTTGGAGTTTGTTATTTACTCATTTCTTTGATATGTTTCACGGCCTTTTAATTAATATAATTTTGCCGTTTTTCATATTTGCATTTGTTTTTGTTTTAATTTTTTGTGTTTTAAATATATATATATATATATATCTAACACTGAATTCTGTTAGATTTTTCGTTCAAGCAATTCATAAGTAATGATATGATGTTTTTTTATTATCTATTGTTACAATGGCATTTAGGTTTGTTATTTGTTATCGATGTTAGTTTTGGTGTTTGTCTTTTAAATTATCATTAACATGTTTAATGGCGTTTCAACTAATATAATTTGAACATTATTTCACTCTGTGTTTTATACATATGAAACTTTGAATTTATTCATGGCGTGTATAATTGAATGTTCGGGCATTTGAAAACATGTTGCGTTTTTTCTGAACTTCTTCTTCCATGTTCATTATGGCGTTTACCGTTTTCACCATCACCCTTCTTCTGGAGTCGAATTTGATAACGAACCTGTTGATTGAAGCGTTGATCCTCCAAGAGACGAATGTTTCCATTTTTCATGTATGTGTTTTCTTTGAAGTTTATGATGTTTGGCGTTTTGTAGAGAATGTCGTTTGTTTTCGAGTATGATCAATGAAAGAGATGATTTGTTCATTTATATAATTTTATATAATGATGTTTTAGGCGCGTGTTTTTGGCGGGAGTTTTCCACAATGAATGGAAAACAATATAGTCTTTGGCGTTTTAGAGGTTTTATCATTAATTTGTCAGCGAGTTGGCGTTTTTTGGCGATTCCTCTTTATTCAGTAAAAAGACTATTTTACCATTAATGAACCCTGCGTCATTACCAAAGTCATTGATATTTACAAAACCTCCCCCGTTTCATTGTAATCCATAAATTGTAGTCCATAATCTTGATGACTTAGTATTATATGGGTGGAGGGGACACCAAGCGGGTCGCATGGGGTTGGGAGTGGGGTTGATACCCTAAACGGGTTTACAGCCGCCTTCCCCTTGGTTAGGCTGGGCTGGTTGGTTTTAAGGGTAGAGGAAGCCACATGTTCAATGTTCTTTGTGACGGTTTGGAATGGTCAACATGAGCGTTTGGCATTGAAAACAAAAATAATAATTTAAAAGCAATATAAATATCCAACCATTTCACCATAATAATTCACCAATTACAATATCCATCTTTCACACACCTCTCATCCTCTCAATTTTATCAATTACCTAATAGCATGACTAATTTCTCAACATGATATTTCACAACATCCTAAAGGACGACATAAAAGTTTTCTCACCGATTCATATACAGGAATCTCCGATGCAGGCTATTTTAGACGACGATGCCATTGGTGAGTTGATGTATGTAGATACACATTTTCGACTTTGATTTGATCTTTTTGCACATCTTGCAACTCAAGATCTACCCCTACCTCCTTGAGTAGGATGAGGAATAGTTTTGTTTTATTTTATTTGTGTTTAATTGTTTGTTTGTTAGTTTGAATTATGTATTATTAAGTTTTAGTTATTTTAAATTTGTTGAATTTATTATTAATTTAAAAAAATAAGAGGTTCTAGGGTAGTTGAAAGGAGCGATGGTCAGTGTTTTGTGATTTTAGGGTAATTTATAGTAAAAATGACGTGATAGTATAGAATTGAAAGAGTCTAGGGTATATGAACGGAGTCTCGCTCCACCCTATATGATCATGTGAAGTCATATAATGTTCTTTAACACTTTTCACAACTTTTCAGATAGCTTTAATAACATAATATGCAGGAAACACAAAGGTATGTCTAAACTCAATGCACAAGGAGTGGATAAAGAGACTAATAGAAATATGCAACTTGAATACATATGGACATATATCTTGTATAGATACAAACTTGAACTTTCAAATGAATTACAAAACAACTTAATGATATTTACACTTTTGGAATGTGACTGTCCCTTTCAAATAGACCGTGGCTTCATCAAAATATTCTAGAGTTTTGACTGAGGATTTTAATTTACACTTTAGTCATTAAAAGCTACAGTGTTTTTTGTTTTTTCTTTTCTTTCTTTACCTTTTTAGGTTTCTGTTTTCTTTTCTAAGTTTCAATCGCACTTGGTATTATACAGGTAACAACGATACGAACAAGGCTAATACCGACTGAACAACATCGGTACCAGTATCGGTATTTATTTTATTGATTTCAATCGATGTAAAACACGTATCGATATCCTTTTAGCCGTATAACAACTTTTTCCCCTTTTTTGGTTATTATACCGAGTGTTGGTATCGTAATGAACTGAACTAATCCCAATTGAATTCCCGCTGCGTAGATTTACATATATTTAAAGTTTTACCTTTTTTTAAAACACGTGTCGACATCCTACATAGAGTGCTCGTATCATAATGATAACGTAATGAACTGAACCAATTTCGAACGAATTTATGCTATTAACATTACTAGGTTATCACCCGTGAATACTTACGGGTTCAGACATTTAAATTTTTACCATTGCGTCTACATTTCTACTTTTTCTTATTTTAAATTGGGCCGCCACTCTACGAAGTGCGGATGTAACCCACTGGTTTTAACAAATTTACAATATTCTGCTTTGATTTTCAACAAAATAAAATGGACGCACGTCAACACACCACCAACGGAAATTTACCATCATAATATAGAATTAAAAATTAGAATATTAGAATGTTACACAAAGAATATTAACAATACCAAGAAACCAACCATTAGGTTATTGGGTGTGGGGCAGGGTTGTCACACCCCAACCGATGGCGGAAATATCGAAGTGAGACGAAAACGAGATTACAGACTTCATAACACTACTTGTGGCAATATTTAATAAACGATATTTCATTTCATTTCTAAGATCAAGTACATCGTTTGAAGCAAATTACAACAACTTAAACAAAGAAGCAAAATATACAACAAAGTACTAAAATTTCAATGGGTTTCTAGTTCATTATACTAGATTCCGTTCCTCCTCATCATCATCAATATCCTTCCATACGTATTAAAGTAATGTCAACACATAAAATATTGGCGAGCATACAAGTTTAGTTTCAACATAAGTATAAAATCGGTAAAAACGAATCCACATGACATAAACGTAATCTAGAACATATCATAGCAACACTAGCATGCAACTCCTACTTGTCAACCCAAAGTTTTCCGCTAGCGTAATCTTGTCGTAACAACGACAAGACCGTTTTGTTTAACTTAACATGACCTCAAGAATATGGGCGGTGCGTTAATCCTATAACGCTATACATGTTAAGGGAGGCTTGATCGAAGTTAATGACAAAGTATATTGCAGATAAGTTTCTAGCATGTATGAAGTCTTAGCATACGTATAAAGCATGTATAACGGATTGTTTGTTTTGTGTTTAAGCATTAAGTATGTGATTGTGTGAGTTTGATAACATATACGCGTATTGTACCCAAAGTGACGAAAAGAAAAAGGGTCATGCACACTCACGGTTTTACAAAGCTTTCCTAGTAATCGTGAGTTTGACGAGCGTTGAGAGTGGAACACTGAAGTTACCCTACATTGGGGGTAACGAAGGTGTGTGAGAATTCAGATTTGGTGAAGGATTCGCATTTGGAATTTCAGTATAATAAAGTATATGTGTGCAAAAATATATCTTGTCTTAAACACTCATTTTGACACTATTTTTATATGATTTCATTGGTCCTAACTTGCCCATTAGAATCATAAATGAGGAACTGAGTACTAAGATAAAGTAACCTACATTCGTAACATCTAACCATAATCCGGTTAGTATTATAATTTCGGCTATATATATATATATATATATTTATGTAATAAGTCCATCATGAGTATCATAGAAGTGAAGCATGGATGTATGTATACCTCATTGTATGATTCACCAAAGCACAAAGTTATCAACATAGTTGATAACCCGGTTGGTCATGAATGAAAGCAAAATTACAACTAATCTACTAATATACTAAGTAGCCAAATAAGAACAACCCGAGCGTGTCATACCCAACATGACAAATGTTGGAGGCGAGGCGGGGTTAACTTACTTTGGGTCTAGGAAACTACTTAGTTGAACATGAACAAAAACATCAAGTGAGGTGGTGGAACAAGTTTGGAAAGCCAAGGCTTCCGTGGTTCACACCTTTACCAAAACATAAGTCTTGCCATATGAACTATGGTAGACTTGGATGGTCTCAACTAGGGATGAGCATTTGGTATCAAATACCGATCCTGATCCCGAAAATACCGAATTTTTTCGGTACTGAAACGGTATCCACTTTTTGGCATTTTCGGTATCGGTATTTTCGGGATAGGGACGGTACCAGTAAAATACCGAATTTTACCTTAATATACCGCTACCGTACCGATACCGTATCGTACCGACATATTTCGGTATCGGTACCCAGTTTTGGCGAAATTCGATAAACAAAGCCTTATCATCCAAAACACACTAATGTTAGTCAACATAAAACACACTAATGTTAGTCATTCGATAAACAAAGCCTTATCATCCAAAACACAACACCAAACCCACAAATATGGTGTTTTAGTAATCTTCACTATGTTATTTGTGAGTTTTGAGTGCGTTTTATGCTTGACATTATGGTGTTTTATGCCTTTTTACACTTTGTAATAAAAAATAGACTTTGTAACCAACTCCCACTCTTTATAAAATAACATGTTATGGTGCTACGGTACACATAATAACCTTCATTTTGTTTTCAATTACAAAAATGCCATTCACACTCATATGATTGACATTTGTTTTAATGGCATTTAGGTAATTTATTCATTTTTGAGTGGCAAGTGTAAGTATTACATAAGTCAAAATATTCTTTTTTTTTTTATGTTTTCACCACAAAAGTTTTGGTTCTTAGACTTTGCCCCCTCAAATCTTGTTAGTTTTCTTAACCAATTTTAATTATTACCCCTTGAATTCTAACAAGTTTATCAAGCGTCCCGCAACTCTAATAAAGTTATTTTTACCCCTTTTAAACCGCTTTACACTACAACCCCCGAGCTCTAATAAAGTTACCTATTTAAGTTTTAAACAAATTTTCCATTATGATGTCATGATTTTTTTTACATGTTTTTATCTTTTTATGCATAGTTTCAAATAATATTAACGGTGCACGTTAGTTATTTTTATTTACGTTTCCACATTAATTTTTGTAACATTACTTTTATAATGACTGTTTTTAAACGTTTGGCGCTTATGTTTTTACTTTACACAGTTAAACCAACCCAATGCAACACGTTATACAATATGTTAAAAAAAGCAACATTTGGGTGGTTGTTTGTTCGAAGGAAGTGGTGCTAACACTGGAGAAGCTTGAAATTAGAATTCCCAGGGGATGTGTGGCGGGAGGACAGTTAACGGTGGGAGGTCGTGACAGAGTTTGCAAGATTTAAGATGCTGCTATTGAGTTAAAACTCTAAAAGACCGAAAAGAAAAAAAGTAGTCGTCTTATTCGAATCCGGTTTAACTCTTAACTAGAAGAACTAATACATCCACATATTCGAATCCGGGTTAAATTGTAACATGATTTTGTTTCGTATTTCAATCAATGTTTAGTTTTTAAAGTAAAAGTGAGAAATCATGAGATTTATATTCTTCTGCATAAATTGACAACTACATATAAATATATGTTTACATATTAATGTTATTTAAACTAAATAAACAAAATATTCTAAGCCTTATAATCATATTTTTTCTACCATGTGAATCATCATCAATCTATAATGTGGGATTATCAATGGCATCACTTGGATATGTATGTATTTAGTTATGGGTTTTATAAATAGTTTATGTTATTGTACTAGGAATATTTAACTGAAACATATATATGTATGTATTTAGTTATGGGTTGTATAAATAGTTTATATTATTGTACTGGGAATATCTAACTAAAACAACCTTGTTACCAATAATAACAAGGTTCTTAATTTACTTTAGTTATTTTTTGCTTTCCAAAACATATTGGTTTCTCGTCGCAACGCGTGGGTAGAAACAATCTAGCTCAGATAAAAGTTCATCTTTAGGGACGGGGTTAACTTAAGTCCCTCGATAAAATTTTTGGAACTTGCGTCCATGTGGTTTGAAAATCCCTATACTTTGAGTCCATCCGTCAGGGATTTTCAAACCACAAGGACGCAACTTTGAAAAAAATTTCATCGGGGCCCTCAACTTAACTTCACCCTTATTTCATTAGATTCGGGATGTGATATGGTTCCAAAGGATGAACCAGATATGGACAATCCCAACAAGATTTCATTCTTAAAAAAATCCATATTTGATTTATTTCATCTATTTTATGACCGGAACATGGGAGAATACACGTTACACCATGATTTTGAATTAGAAGATAGATTTCAAGAAATGACAGATTTATTCACTCTATCAATAAGCGGGCCGGATCGGGTGTATCATAAGAGATTTGTCTTTTCTATTAATTCCTAAACCACATGGACACAAATTACACTTTGATTAATTTTTTTATAACCATATTCCAAACTCTAATAGTATAGTATCATGTTACATAAATATGATATTATACGGTTTTTTGAAACATCATCATAATAATGGTACAATAATGAGAAGAACATTGAAATATCACCATAATAGTGTTACATAAATTGGATTTTTTTTTTCCAATTTAACCGGCCCGTCGCAACGCGGGAGGATGGGTTCTAAGTCGAGTTACTTATTCTTTTCAATGGTTTACATTTCAATCTATTTTTTTTTTTGCGAAATAACACGCCATAATCCGTGCGTATGGTTCAACGTTCTTACGTTTTCTTTCTGTTTAGTTTTAACAGTTCTGTCGCAACGCGCTAACAATAACAATAATAATAATAATATATGAGTATTCACATTCGATCCTCGATATTTATGTGAGTAGGTTCTCTATATCGTATGGAATGATTGTGAGGGGATGAGAGAGAAACTGTTACAAATTTTGTAAGACAGTGTTCATCCTCTATAAATTTTTAACATTTTTTGAAAGTTGTTGTTAATGGTGAAGAGAAAAAAAAATAATGATAAAAGTATAAAAACTTATTATTCAATTGAAAAGAAGAAAAAGGTAATGATTTTCATTGTAATTATAGAGATGGAGAATCTCTCATAAGAGCACTTAATCCCATTCTATATTTTGATGTGAGTGAATTCTGCATATTTTAAGAAAAATGTTGTGAGTGGAAGTTAGTGAAAATGCATAGTTCATCTGTATTTCTGGTAGATACTGTTTACCCATATTAAAATTTTATGTGTTTTTAAAAGTGGTTGTGATTGGAGAAAATTTTTATGTGTTTTTAAAAGTGGTTGTGATTGGAGAAAAATAAAAATGTATTGATAAATGTATAAAAATATTATTTAATTATAAAAGAGAAAAAAAAAAGAATTTAATGATTTTTAACATAATAATAGGAAGAAAAAGAGATGTGAATGCAACAATAAATTCAATTTACACATTTAGGGTTTACATAATAACATGTTACAAAACAAAATAATAATAATATTATACAGACCGAGATGTCGACCCATTTTATAGTCTACTTGTTGGGTATAAACGGCTGTTTGTGAGCCTGAGAGAACAAATTCACAACCTTCACCTTCACCTTCACCCCTTTTCAATTCTCTCTCAAAAACCCATGTGGGTTTCGGCCCTCATCTTCACCCCCATCAAAAATGCTACTCACAGAACTTAATCTCACCCACAAAACTGATTAATATTCTAGACACAGAATCTTCTTTCAATACCCAACACAATGTCCAGTTCATACCCACCGAGGTAAATCGGTAATTGGTAATGATTAGTAAAACCAATCGGAAGATCATTTTGTTGGTTTTGTATTTTGCAACTTCATCTATCCCTCAAACCTCACAATTCTTTTGTTGTTTGATTCCCTTTCGAAAGGGATAGATAGTTGTGGAGGATTTTAAACTTTATTCGATTGGAAATTTGAAACTTTGCTATCTGGGCTTTATTTGGATTCTTAGTGGATTGATATTTAGGATATTATTGTGTGCTTTTGAGGGTTTTTTCTTGTCGGATCGGTTACTCAAGAGATTGCATTTTTGAGGGTTTTGAGAATTAGGGTTTGGATCAAGATTTGTGATTACTGCTGTAAACAATGATTGTAAGAAGTTATTGATCTTGTTTTGGCAGAATTAGAGCTTTCAGAGCTTAAATTTTATTTCTTTATGGAGATATTATTAGCAGATTGATGGTTGATCATATGCAGAGGTTGCAAGAGCATCTTTTGAGTAGCTTAGATTGAGCGAATTCCGCGTGTTAGTGTTAGTCGTACGGTTAATAATCGTATGGAAGAAGAATATTGAGTGTTGAAATGAGTGAAAGGACATGGTTAATGGAGATGAGAATAGTTCATGGTTCACTTTTATGTTGGGACAACTAATTTTTAAAGGGGTTATAAAGATTTTGTTTAGTGATAGCTCTGGTAGTTATTGTTTGTTCAGTTGGAGTGATGTCTCGGTGCTTTCCGTTTCCTCCACCGGGATATGAAAAGAAGCTCATAACGGATGATCCCGACTTGTTAAAGAAGGTAACTTTGCTAGTAGATAGTTGTGAATCTTTTTGAAAATGGTCATTTGTTTGTTATTTAGACCTATGCAGTTATAGCGGTCCAAAACAAATACCAGTCAAGGGCCGATATTTGAGATATAGGTTGTCGCAGTGGGATATCCGTAATTTTAATATCATGCAGAATTTATATATATACATATATAAAATGTAAAACATATATAATATTAATAATGATATCAAACTCAAAATTCAAAAGTGCCGGTATTTGAAACATGATCTAATCGTAAGCCATGAAATCTTCCTCTGAGTCCACATATCGGTCAATATTGTCGATAATATCGGAACTGATATTTGACACATATATTTTGTAGAGGGCTGATAACCAGTATCCCACTGATATTAACTGCATAGATTTAGACTGCCTATGGTTGAGGAATTTGGTACCTTTTTGACTGTTCTTGCCAATTTAATATATAATGATATATCGACCGAAATGTTGGATATGTCAAATTATCATCCATGAAAGTTGCTAGAGTTTAAGTTAAGTTATGTGATTGTGTTCGTAATGCCCTTTTGTCGTTGGTAATTTGGTTAGTGGTGATTGTAGACGATAGGAAATAATCGTTATGTGAATTGGTTTTAGCCTTTTGCGAGTGTTGTTTTTATGCAATTAAACTAGTTAATATATATCCGCAGTTACACAATTTGCACGTATAGAAACTATAACGGTGAATATAAGGTTTCATCATGTTATTATGATGTTCCCATATGGAAAGTGTGAGTTTACTTTACTCGCTAATGGCTAAACCGGAGCCTTGTATTGCTTTAGTACTTGTGTATGCGACACTTTAAAATCGTGGTTGATGTTAAGATGGATATTGACTTGTGTTGTGTTGTAAGTGTGAATGAAAAAAGATTTTTGGTTGTCGCCACTTTGTAGTTATTGATAATGATGTCATTACATGACACTGTATGATTCTTGATGATATCCTATTATCATCCTCATTGGAAAGTGAAGTTTGACTTTTTAATGACGGTAGACTCGCTTGAAATAATGATGAAACCTCTTTAAAAATGGAAATGTTGACTTCACCGTTTTCGTTCAACGTGACAACAAAGTTTCTCTTCATGTCTCTCCTATCAAACACACATAAATGAAGAAAAGATCGGTGCATATTCGTATGTATAGTGTCTCGCACTTGGACTTGTTCATACTGTCACAAAAAATTCAACTACTAGTTAATTCCCGAAATGCCCTTACATATTATAGTAGGATATCAATGAATGAAACCTTATGTGGTTAGATTATTAATGATGGATTTAGTAATGCAAGTTGACCTTTGGTGTTCACGATACGATCTTCTGTCTGGTTTAGTGGGGTCGTAGATGACAATTGATCCGAACAGTTTGAATCATTGACTTAAACTTGAGATTGAATTTTACAAATTAACTTCTTAATTGAACATTGTATGTGTTTATTGCATGTATCCCTTTTGTGATTTTCTTACTTATATTCCATCTTTCTTTAAATAATTTTGTTACTTCATTCATTTCAGGAAAAGCGAAGAGAGAAGAAACACAAGAAGGATAAAAAAGATAAAGAGAAAAAAGACGGTAAAGAAAAAAAGGAAAAAAACATAAGCGACGGGAAACACAAAGAGAAAAAAGATAAACACCGTGACAAGAAGAAAGACAAGGAAAAGAGCGAAACCAGTACCCCTGACAACACAAATACATACGCGCAATCCAAGGGGTATAACGGTCAAATACTTCATCCGAACAATTCCGCAAATGAGAAGAAACCGTCAACACCGTTTCCCCTCCAAAACGGAGAATCGTCTAAAAACAAGATTAAGGTCGGGGATACCAAAAATTATAATGTTAATAAATTTGAAACGCAAAAGACGGATGGGCGGCAAGTGGCGATGGATGTGGTGGGCTTTAGCGGCAATGTGGCGGTTCCGAATAGGATTAATGGTTCAACACCACCGCCTTTGGATTATAGACAGATCGAGAAAATGCAAGAGAAAGGAAGCGATGATAAACGGGTAGATAAACGGAAAATTGAAGATCGGGATAAACAAAAACAAGAGAAAAAGTTGGAGAAATTAAAGGAAAATAGTGAGCAGAAGAAAGCGGAGAGGGCTAAGAACAAACATATTATGAACAGTGATTTGGTTGCTGTTGCTAATAACTCGTCGACATATTCGTTGGATAACGGTTTTTCAAGTGTTGGTAGTGAAGGAAGTTTAAAGAAAAGGAAAGATATAGAGACAAATGGTGCTTCTCATGGTTAGTTTTCTTGCTTTCTTAACTTACGGTTTTTTGAAAAAAATGGACGGGTCGGGTAAAAACTCAAAATGGGCCCTTGTTGACACTTCATCGCGTTAACTGGTTGAGTCAACCCACAAACACTTTATTTTTTGTTTTTTTTTTAGATTTTTTTATGTGAAAGGTTTCATGCGACGGTACGCGACCAATATAACGTGCGCAATTATGCAAATAACGTGCGTAACTAGGGCTAACCCAACCCATGCGAAAATATGCAAATAACGTGCGTAATTAGGGTTTGACCCAACGCATGCGTAATTATACAAAGTTAATTCCTATTGTGCCACTGCGTTCAATTGAAGGCCTAGATTAGATCAGATGTGCGGTTGAGATGCTCACGTACGCATCGCACGATAAGGTGGTCTTGTACGTTAACCGGCCTCAGTTTATTTATTATTATTATTTTTTTGTAAATAATTTATGTTTCAATATTTTTACATAAAAATTTCTTACAATAATACTATAAATATTGAATATAGCGTCGTTGGAGGCTGTATGCATTATAGATGCACGTCGAGCAACTTCTGACCCGTTTGACCCGTTTCATTTCTTGCTAATGATTTTTTTTTGTTTCACCGATTTGACCTGCTTGAAATTAAAGATAACCCGAGTTTGAAATTGTCCCCTCTTTTTTGTGTGAATATCTATTATTTTATTCGAGTAGCGGATATATACAACGGTGCTCTATACCTTTTAACCTTGTATGATGTAACATTACCACTAATTCATAAAAAAATATTATTATTATTATTTATTTTTTCTGATGAGCCCCTTTGTGCACACTGGGATTTCATTTTATTTCCCTATTATGCAAAGCTAATATAAATCTATATAGTTTTATGCTATTCAAATCTTCATATTCTGGTAGTCTGGACTTGATTATTGAATTACGTTACAGAGAACAACGAACTCAGGCCCAACAAGATGGCCCGGCCCGCCTCTAATATCTCCCCAGAAAACAGAAGGAAATACTTTTCCCAAAGCCCGGGTCCACAGAGTAGTTCGAAGATTGGTAGTAACGGTGGTCAAAGAGTCAACGGCATGATAACTTCTCAACCGGTTTCACTTCCTGCTAAAAAGCCACCAAACCCCGTTGCTCATAACGTTCCGTCCAAACCCTCTCCGATAAAATTGCCACCTGTAATTACAAACCATGTTCCCGCCCAATCGCCGCTTGTCACTACAACCAAACCGCCACCTTCAATCCCAAATCCTATTACACCCCAACCTAAACCGCCGCCTGCGGTTGTTAACAAGGTGACATCGCCGCCGTTGCCTACCCCCAAAAAGAAACCGAAACCGCCGCACCCGGATACCAGATACTTGAACCAAATACTCTCGGTGCCAAAACCAGACCAGTGGTGCGGTCTTGATGACCAAGAATGGTTACTTAGCAGCAAAGCCGGGCCCACATCTAAGAAACTATCACTCGACGACCTCGAGGTCCAGGTATGGTCTGAAGCTAAGCACATAGAATCGGTTGATATTTGTGCTTTACCGTATGTTATTCCCTACTAATTGGTTTTATTGAGCAAAAACACAATGATAATGCGGGGTTGACTGTCAAGCTCCTGAGATGTGACCCTTTTAATGAGACACTTGACGCTATTGTGAAGCGGGGTTGATCAGATTTGGAGAAATTATGCGGACCCGAGTCGAATATAGCAACTAATTGTTCGAAAATGGAATATTTCCATAAAGGGTTTGAGTTAAAACGGGTTGAAGAAGATGCTGCAATGTTTAGGTGAATGCTGAGATGCAGTTTTCTAACTTGAGAGTGTAAAAGAAACTTGGTTTGAGGTGTTATAACTTCACCACCATTTTTGATTTGTGATATACAAACTGTTTACATGAAATGCAAAAGGGAAGGGGGGGTTAGGGGTGAAATCCATTTTCAAAGTGTTTGCTTGCATATATGAGTCTTATTGGGCTGCTTTTCAGCCGACACATGTTCTGTGTTTCATGTATAGGTGATGAAACAAACGGTCAGCTCAGGTCGAGTCACAAAGGTAATACTCGTAACAATTTGTATATTATTTATGTAATACTTGTTACTTTATGATATCTGGTCGGTATGTAAGTGCTATGCAAAAGTTGTTTGGCTGGAAAATCTTCATTGAAGTCGCCGTCAATGGTTAGTTATGAAGGAATTGATTACAAGCTACATCTGGGTTCATTTGTGAGCAAATAACTTGTGATTTTGGGACGCGATAACAACCATTTTCGTTAAAAAAACATACAAACCAATAACATAAATCAATAGTGTAGTAAACAAGCAACCAAAATACGTTATCCTAAGCAAGATTTATTATCACAAAACAAGACAATTAAAGCAAATGCATCCAATCATAACCGTGCCTATGCGATACACCAGTCTTTTTTAAGCACCGATTTAAGCTTAACCACTTGATTCTCCGGCAACGTCACGCTTACTATCCGTCCATCGGAACAGCCATTTGGTGTTGGAAGAACCAAAACGACTCCTTCATCCGCAATGTTATCGATAAAACAGTTGACATAAACGGGCTTTTGTCCCCTCACCTCCATATCATAAAATGGGGCGTCACTCAAATCAACAAAAGTCAAATTCGCTCCGTAAATGAGAAAATCTGGAAGTGCTTCATCTCTCCCCATCGATTCTTCAATCTTCAGTCGTTCATTGTCTACTTTGTTCATAAGTAGGGACCCCAGTTCCGTTGGTGTATGTTTACCTACAGATATGTCTGTTTTGACCAAACCGATGGTTTGACTCTCATTCGTGGTGATTCCATTATTTCGGTTTTTCAAGTCATTTCGACATATGGTCACGACTTTTGGCCCTGGCCCATCTTTAACTTTCGCCAAGCATTGCCAAAGTACAACACAAATACATTCAAACACCGGAATTTGTTCATTAGCTTTCTCTCCACTGATTTGTGCTTGTAACTGAGTCAACTCGGATGGTGAGATATAAAATGAAAATGGTTCCATCTTGGAGTTATTTGAAGTAGACCAAAGGTCTCCAACCGGGCCAACCCGTTTTGTGGAGAGTGGATCTGGGCTTGGGTTTGGGTTTGGGTTTGGGTTTTGGAAATCAAAGGTGTGGTTTTGTTGTTGGGGTTTAGTGAGTGGTTGGGCCGGGTAATGACCTGCAATGACTTGGGCCCATAAGTTGATGAAGCCCACAGCCGAAAAAGCGTCTCCAAGCACATGGGCCCAACTCATACCAACCGATTTGCCACCGCATTTAAAATCTGTTAACTGCACAAAACACCCTTCGAAATTTAAGAAGCGAGAAAAATGTAGTTGAAAGTAACAGATTTTCAAGATAAATGCATATGTTATTTAGTGCATAATTGAATTTCCTTTGTACACATTCTTGTTGTGATGTCAACATGTTATAAACCAAAAGAACAAATTCAAGTATGTACCTGATTTTATTTATGACAGTTGGACATGTTTTTGGCAAGGAATTAATATAATGAAACCAAATATGTATTGAGTGTAGAGAAAAAAAAAAGCCGGGTACGGATCTTGATACGACAAAAAACTTGAAACCGGGTTTTTTTATTTTTATTTTTAAAGCGTATAGCGTGCCTGGTCCCATACCCGACCCTACCTGCCGAGTATATATTTGTTCCATGCTATATGGTTTGAAACTGGTTCCAACCCGGTTAAGAACCTGTCAAAACCCGGAACCGGAACCAAAACCTAATTTCATAGCTGGTTTTTGACCTTGTTAACCACACCTGTAGTCTGTTTCGACACAAAACCGGGTATGGCCCGGTACCCGATTTGTGCATCTCTTACTGAATGGTCAAATAAAGTAGTTTATGTGGCATAATAATACAAAGAAGTATCTAGTTTCCAAAGAAATAAAAAAGATCGAATTATAAAAAAATACAAATTATAAAAAGACCTATTAGTAATGATGATCATCATCATACTCATTAAATCCCACCAATAGCAAAACTAAGATTGGGTCTGAGGAGGGTAAGGTGTAGACAATCTTATCTCTACCCTGTAGGAGTAGAGATGCTGCTTCCAGTGAGACCCTCAGCTCGAATCCATTACTAATGATCAAATTACAAAAAAGATCTATTCTATTCAAAGAAGTACAACACCTTTTCTTTTTGTGACTACAACAACATTAATGAGGCTACTAGTAGTACTCAAGAAATGTCTAATACTAGCTATATGATGCTTTCAATGTTGATTAGGTATAATCTAGTACTAAGAAAAGTACACAAACAATGTTAAAAAAAATAAGATTAGCAAGCAAACCTGTATCAAAACCAAAGGTGAGAAGGCCAAATCAGGGCCAAGAACTTGGTTAGGAACAAGAAGCTTGTGCCTTGAATCATTTCCAGATTCTAGCCATTCATCGAGGCTTAGACGACACTTAGCCTCGATGATGCGAACCCCACCATCATTGCATTTGATACATGACCGACCTGAATCCGCCCTCCTAAGCCGACCACAAGGGATGTATGCATGGTTTAGCCAATTGAACATAGTTTCTTTAATCTTCAAGATGGTAAAACCATCAAATGTTGGTGCCTTGAAGTAGTAGACAAACCGGAGATAGTGAAGCTTCATGGCTAGGTCCATTGCAGTTAGCTCCTGAATTGCGTTGTGACCGGATACAAATCCGGCTGAGACCGTGGAGATTTTGATGCCGTAAATGGAGTTTTGCTCTTCGGATGACACCATCTTTGTTTTTTTCTTCTTGAAAATAAACTTTGGGTGACTTGTTAGGGGGATATGGAGTGTTTTTATAATAGGGGTCTAAGTTTTTATCATTCAGTTCTATCATTAAGTGTATTCCATATTGTACGACATGACTAAAACTTAAATTCCATAAATAGTGTGCATGTGCCATGTGAGAGATGTAATTTGCTTATTCCAATTTTTCACATATAGCAAAGAAATAAAACTACTCGGTATGGTGACGGGATGAAGACGGGCGGGGGGGGGGGGGGGGGGGGCGTGGGAGGACGGGCGTCGCCGAGGGGGGGGGGCACCTGTTTGCTCCGTCGCAAACGGCGAAGAAAGGACGAAGAGGACGGGACGGGGGGGGGGGGGCGGCGTGGAGGGACGATGACACCGTGGCGGCGCCGGGGTGGAGGACGGGACCATACCCACCAGCCTAAGATTTTAGCAATATTTTATTATATTTTTCAATTTTTTTGAACGGCTAAATGTTACACTCTCCGCGTATTGAACCCATAATCCCATCTTATCTAAACACCACTAGGCCAAAGCCTCAATGGTAACAAGATTTTATTAACATTGTAAGAGTAAATTTGAATTCCAGCAATTTTCTCTCTCTCTAACATATTACCATGATTATTCTAATCTAAATGTATTAGCTTGTTGATCAAAGCATATCTTAATATACATCAAACAAGTTAGGAGAGTACGGAGTGAATGTTTGTTTGACTTTATTATAATTTTAGTATTTAGGAATCTTATTGGTCCTTAGGGGCGAACGATTTATTTATAACAGTTTCTTTTTGATAAGGAATTCATATAATGAAACCAAATATGTATCGAGTGTAGAGAAAAAAAAACCGAGTAAGCAAGGGGGTTCCAAGGGGGCAGGGATCCTAGGGGTAGCGCCCTTGGGAGTAGGGTCCAAGGGACATGGAATAACTGGATCCAATTCGAATAAATGAAAAAAACTGGAAATAAACAAGAACAACATAAATAACAATAACATAACTGAAGAGGTATGGCCCCAATTCTTTGCCTACATGGCAAGGACCACACCACATTTTCATCCTACATGGCGCCTACATCAGCAAGCGAATCCAGAAGCTTCTAGAAGCTTCTGGAAGACGTCAAGGTGGCATCAAAGATGCTCTATCCGACAGAAAGGACAACACGTGTCACCATTCATCAAGCGCCATGTGGACCTGCAGCAAATCCAGGAGCAGACCGACAACAGCGATACGATGTTTCCAGCATCCTCGAGTAACAAAGGAGATTGAACCCCACGAAAGAGATGACCAGGCTAGTTTCACCTTGGGTGTTAACCAATGTTTCATCATTGGCGCCATCCGCAGTTTTTGCAAACCATTTTCATCTCCTTTTTGTTCAAAACACTCTTCAAAATGACTAAAACAAACCCTTCCCACCGGGTGGACGGAGAAGTTTCTTCCTTTGAGCTCATTTCGGACACCGCGCACGTCCAAAGAGGCCAGAGGAACAAAACCATCCAAGAAGGGCAGATGAACAATGATTTCCCTGATATCTTTGGAAGTGCATCCAGAGTTGTCAGTCAAACCACAACTGGAGCCACTTTCCAACCTCCACCCAAGGTCATCACTTAAACTACAAACGGAGCCACTTTCCAACCACCATCCGGGGTAGTCCAACAAACACCCCCGGCAGTTCAAACACCAAACCATGGAGCTGGCCCTTCAGCTCCATCGGAACAGACACAACTGAATTTCTCTGCACTTTTAGGGCTACCCGAACGAAAAACTCTGGCTTCCTGGTATGCCGAACAAATGGCGTCTATAAACCTTGTTTATACACAACTCAGCGCTCAACAGGCTTTGCTCCAAGCACAAGCCAACCAGTCCGCATTTGTTACCCCACCGCAAAGGTCTCTGAGCACTCACATGCCTCAGCAGGCCAATGCATCGAACTTATGCCCTGAAAAAGCACCTGCACCAAACATCAGAAGGCCGAGTGCGCACGACACGCGCGATACTTATGGTGAGACCGAAAGCAATTATGTGCAGTATTCTCATCCACAAAGAAAACCAGTGCAAAGTCGTTTAGGTCCGCGCAATATAAACGACGAGTGGGATAGTTATAAGGAAGAGGACAATGAGACATACAAAGAAAGCACAGTGTTCAGTAGGTTACCACCAGAGCACGAGGCGTACGTACCCCGCAAGCGCGCGGGGTACAATCCGAAAGCAGAACATGACTACACACTGAGCTATCGCTCAGATGGCATAGCTGAAAACTCAAAGTTCACCAAAGAGATTGCAACAGCCGATATCGACAAGACAAAATTGCCACACAATGTAAGCAAGTACAACGGCTTAACAGATCCCGATGACCACCTCCAAGTCTTCAACGGCGCATGACTAACAGGTGGATGGAACTTACCAACTTGGTGTCATCTTTTTGCACAAACCTTTGTAGGCGCGGCACGCGTCTGGTTTGACAGCCTGCCAGCAGGAAAAATTAAGTCATGGATCGATTTTCGAGACAAGTTCCTCGCGCATTTCTCTCAACAGCGCAGGCACACTAGAGATCCGGCAGATTGTCTGAATATATGGAGGAAAGACCATGAAAGCGTGGAAGATTTCATCACCAGGTATAACAAAGAATGTCTAGAAATTGGCGACATAGGCGAAAATACGATGCGCGTACATTTTATGAGGGCAGTAAAGTGCGACGACCTGATCAAACGATTGAAACGTAGAGACGGAGGCCCCAAAGACTGGGAAACCTTCATTGAGGCAACAAAAACAATTGCGCGCACAGACAAACAATTGACCGGTGATGACAACCGTCAATACAATTACAGCCACAACGACCGGCGCAACAAGAAAGGCAAAGGCCAATCTTGGAAAACACCCGGTTATAGAGAAAGAACCCCGGTAAGAGAAGATGCACGCAATACAATCAACCAAATTGCTCATCGCAAAGAGGTCAAAAGGGAAAACAGAGAAAAACAGTGGACACCCTTGACAAAGACTCCTTCTAAAGTCTTGTCAACCGAAAATCACCAGTTCAAACCTCCTCTACAGATGCGAAACAAGAGGGGCCAAGACCCAAATCTTTTCTGTGAGTTTCATAAAGAAACAGGTCACCTGACCGACGACTGCTTTAGCTTAAAACAAGAGATAGAAAGAGCTCTGAGAGATGGGAGACTCACCCATCTGGTGAAAGGCGGAAAGCGCGATCACCGTCAAATTCAGCGAAGGGACGAAGGGCCAGACAACAAGAAGCTCCGAAAATTAGAAACTCACATGGTTTAAGGAGGCCCACGAAGGCCAAGAAAGAACTATAACAAGCGCACACAAGACGACTCTTGGCGCGAGAGACAAGTTGTTTTTCCCATAGTGAGAGGAGGTCCAAGAGAAAGAAGGCCCATAGTTATATCCGGCGTAATCGGGCTGGACTTCAAAAGCACGAATAATGAAGCTGAATACGAAGCTTTTCTTGCCGGTTTGAGATTGGTAATCAAGATGGGAGTCAAACACATTGAGGCGCATGTGGACTCCATGTTAGTAGCCGGGCAAATCAATGGCCAGTACGACGCCAAAGGAGACGTGATGGCTCTATACTTGAATCTAGCAAAAACATTGCTGCAAAACTTCTATTCCTACAAGGTGCACCACATCAACCGGAGCGAGAATAAACCAGCTGACGCGTTAAGTAAACTCGCATCTACAAGTTTTCAGCACCTGGCCAAGGATGTGCGCATTGAAGTTTTAAGCAACCCATCGGTACCACTAAGAGAAGTGAGCGTTATTCAATTGGGAACAACGTCGTGGATGACTCCGATAATTATGTATCTCCAATCTGGCATACTTCCGGAGAACAAAGCCGAGGCAAGAAAAGTGCAATACAAATCCGAACACTACCAGATGGTCGACGGAATATTGTATCGAAAATCCTACTTAAGACCGTTGTTAAGATGCGTCGACCTAGAAGATGCAAACTACCTGATCTGAGAAGTACACGAGGGTATCTGCGGCATCCATGCTGGCCCGAGGATGGTAGTAGCCTAAGTCATGAACGCCGGATATTACTGGCCTGGAATGCATCTAGACGCAGTGAAAATTCTGAGAAAATGCAGCGGCTGCCAGAGGCACGCCCCAAAAACGATACGCCCTAAAAACGAACTGGTCCCAGTAACAATGGCGTGGCCGTTTCAACAGTGTGGGATAGATATGGTTGGCCCTTTTCCGGAAGCCCCGGGCGCAGTAAAATTCATAATAGTCGCAGTCAACTATTTCACAAAATGGGTGGAAGCAAAATCACTCGCGTCAACCACATCTACCGTAGTTAGAAGGTTCATCTGGGAGCAAATCATATGCCGTTTCGGGTTGCCACTAAGAATTGTCACCGACAATGGGACAAATTTTGCTGCCGACGATCTCCAACGCTGGTTCAAAGAACTACACATAGAGCATGCCTTTTCTTCGGTTGCGCACCTGCAAGGGAACGGCCAAGTCGAAGCTGTTAACAAAAGCATAGTGGATGGTATCAAAGCATGGCTAGGAACGCAACGAAGAGGTTGGGTCGATGAACTACCAAGCATATTGTGGGCCCATAGAACAATGCCAAAGACAAGCAACGGAGAAACACCGTTCAGCTTAGTCTATGGGTCCGAAGCTGTGATACCAGCAGAGATCGGCCTACCATCCCCAAGAATGCTCTCCATGAACATGATTAACAATGAAGAAGAAAGAAGGTTGGATCTAGACTTTCTAGAAGAGAGAAGGGAGATGCCGGCAATCAACGAGGCGAAATACAAGACCAAGTTGGAAAAATATTACAACAGCAAGGTCCGCATCTGCACATTCAACCCCGGTGATTACGTCCTAAGGGACAATGAGGCGTCCAACGCCGAAAAACCGGGCAAATTAGCTCCCAAGTGGGAGGGGCCTTATGTTGTTGTTGAAGTTTTGGGAAAAGGAGCGTACAAGCTACGCACATTGGAAAACAAAGAAGTTCCAAGAACTTGGAATGCCCAGCAGTTAAGAAAGTGCTATATGTAAACGGTCGAAGTTTTTTACGTACATGTAACGGCCGCGCGCCAACACATTTAACAGGAATACAAGAAGTGTCTGGCTATCTTATCTAATGTGAATTTTTGTCACAACTGCATATATTACTTTGGGCATACACGAAATCATCAATGGCTCGACACTAGGAAACGTTGTAGACCTCCAAGGCTTGTCACAACCAAGTGCACAGCCGGGTCAAAAACACAACCAAAGCCTAAAAAACGCCAAGTAAATACTTCGTGCCCACATAAACACGAAAGCATCGATAACATGGTAAATAAACATTGTAGGACCCCCAAAGCTGAAAATAGATGGGTCAACACAATAACCTGTAACTCGATCACTTCGTACACACGAACCAAACGACGCGCACAAACGACAGAACAAACGTTGTAACCAACACAGCATAACCTGTCAGCGCCATCATTCATTCGTGATACCTAAATCAAAGTAATTACACATGCACATATTGTAACAATAGCAAAATTCACAACAAACAAAGAAACAAAGCCAA
Organism: Helianthus tuberosus; assembly: GCA_030545235.1. Taxonomy (NCBI): domain Eukaryota; kingdom Viridiplantae; phylum Streptophyta; class Magnoliopsida; order Asterales; family Asteraceae; genus Helianthus; species Helianthus tuberosus. Next base: position 145,632,913 of record CM060414.1, on the reverse strand, counting down.
AAATTAACATAGAATATATCAAATATATCATAGTTACTGTCAGACATAACAACTACGCGCAAATTGTTCACAAAGCATCTGGTGAAATAGTTTACGATATTGTCAGAAAGTTACAAGGCTACCAAGCCCATACACGGCGTGCAGGCCGGAATCCTTCAATCTTGATGACTAGGGCCAGCACCTCCAGTTCCCTGGCCTTCGTCACCAAGAGCCTTTTTCAAAACTTCAACAGCGTTAGCCCTCCGGGATAACTTGTCAACCGCTTTAACAATACCAAATTCAACAAACTTGTAGTCACGACGTTTCGCAGCATAAGCAGCACCACAATCCTCCTTGTACAACTCGAAATGATAATCTTTCTCATTATTAACAGCTGCAACCCTACCCTCGCCGTAACCATCTTTCCGCCCGCTATTATATGCCACTTGACCCAACTCAAACATGTAGTTGGCAAGCTCACGAGATTTCACAATACGTTCAGAAATCTACAAGAAGAATACAGAAACATAAGAAGAGCAATGCACACAAGTCGAAAGTAAGCATATAAAAAGGAAGTTACCAAGGGCACCGATCGGGAAGGGAGCCACTTGCAATCGGCAGATACCTCCTCAACAAGGAGTTCAGAAGCCTTGCACTCAGCTACCTTTTCCTCAGCAAAATTTTCCAACTTAGCTATGCGCTGGAGATAGTCTTCTTCCCTCTTCTGAGCCGCAACACGATCTTGCTCAGCTTCCTCACTAATCTTGCGTTTCTCAGCAGACATCCTGACAATCGCTTCACGCTATGATTGCAACTCTTTATTAGTCCGCTCACAAGCAACCTCCCAATCTTTTTGTTTGTTGGAGTTAATCTGTTTTTCCTGAGCAAGTTTTTGTTCAGCATCAGACACCCTCCACAACAAACCTTTCTTCTCGGCGTTAAACTTCTCCCTCTCTTCAACAAACGCCTTTTTCTCATTCTCAAACTCAAGAGTCTCCTCCCCCATCAGCTTCCATTCTCGAACAATCTCCTGAGAGGTAGCAAAATAATTGACCCCGGCATGGATATGGTCATCCAAAAGTTCAAACCGGTTGCGCCTTTTCTGAAATAACCTCTCAGCAGGAGGGAGAGACAAAGAGAAGAACTCCCGGCAGTTGTTATGATCATTCATCTGGGAGCCCTGAGTTAGATTCCACCGAGGAGCATGCGGTAGATCGTCACACGCTGGGTTGTGAATATCCCAAGACCCAGTTTGGACTTTTTCAAACTCATGACTCCGGGGTACCCCCGAAGTAGCACCACCACCAGAAGCCGGTGGACGCTTAGTATAGATGGTTTGCCGATGAGTAGCTTCACTAGACTCCGCATCAGTGTCAATACCTTTACCACGACCATCTCCACCATCTCCACCGGCACCATGACCATCAGCACCACCTGCGCCATCACCACCACCTTCGCCAACATGTTCAATATCCACATCATCTTGTTTACTCTTTTCACCCAAGTCATCACGGGGAGAGGACAAGTCAAATGTTCTAGACGGTGGAGAGGTGGGGGGGGGGGAGTAATCTTCGAAATATCAATCTTGCGCGACGCCTTACAAGACTTGACACCTGCCATGAGACAACCATGATAGTAAAAAACAATCCAAATGTCAAATAATAAGATTTACAAGAGCAAAGTCTCTACCTTGGGGATCGGAAGCAACATATATTTCCTCCAAAAGATTACCCTTCTTAGCAGCAAAAACTTCCAGTTCAATCTCAGATTCCGAAGGAGCAGGAGGAGTTTCTTTCTGAAGTTTGGCTTTTTTAGATGCAAGCATGGAAGCAGCCTGCTCATCAAGTTTCTGTTTCTTATCTTCAAGAGCTTTTTTCTTCATCATCTCCGTCAAGGTGGCCCCGTCGTCAGGATCGGACCCACCGCGTTTCTCTCCGGCCCCTAAACCAGACAATGTATCAGAAACGACAACATAATCTAGGATAGGAAGGGTAGAGGGTCGCTTACGAGGAGTTTCAGTGGCTTTTTCCTCAGCCCTCTTCTCCTTCCCCTCTGTCTTGCCCGCCTTTGTTTTTCTTCGAGTTTCCAACTGATCAGCAGTCTCAACCGGCACCTCAACATCAACATCAACCGGTTCATTAACGGGCTCATGCACAACCCCTTGTGCCGGACCTGCGTGCGGGGAATGCGAAGTTAGGTCTTCAAGAGATCGGTCAGAACCCTCACTCGAAAGGACAATAACTTCCTCCCGAGTGGGGTCAGTAGCATCATCAACATCATCTTCACCTAAAACAACATTGGCATAAGCAACAAAGCTCTCGTTAGTAGGATGCAAGAAACGGTTGCGGATCTGGTCCAACCATGTTGGTTTCCCATTCGCTTGAACTGCTTCAACCATCGCACCACCAGCTTTCGGGTCAAGAACATTCAACAAGCTGTATCCAACTGCGAAATGCAAACACATGAGGGAGAACACAACAAAACAAAGAGGAGAACATGAACAAATAACAAACATTACATACGTCTGCCTTGATAACCATAAACAGGAACACCCAGAGGGTTGTTTGGGACCCACAACATGCTCATACCGGCACTAACCAACGCTCTCTCCTCAATTTGAGAAATAAAAGTGGCTTTGTGCGTCACCTTCTTGTACCACTCCTCTTTAGCAAAATCCACGGTCACGTCAACCTTCGGGATCCCTTCACTCTGTGCTCGATAGTGCATGTCTACCGGAATAACACCACGACGAATGTAAAAGAACTTCTGTTTCCAATCATGTAGGCTCTTCGGAGGATTGGAACTACAAGGAATAACACCACTGGTCCGGGAGTTAAAAGAATAAAAACCGCCGGTGTAAGTCACGGTGTAAAAAACATTGATCATCTCAAAGGTCGGCTCAACACGGTTGGCCTTGCAAATAAACTCAAAATGGGTAACACGAGGAAGCCCAATCGCGTTGATTTGGGAAATATGGAGCCCATAATTCTTCAAGACATCGGCAGTAAACCTGGTCATCGGAAGCCGGAAATTACCCTCCCGGAAGAAGGCCGCATACAACGTAATGTAACCAGGAGGTGCATCTATGGCGGTAGAACCGGGAGTAGGAAACTGGGCACCCCACTCCGGAAGAAAGCCCATATCCCTAACCAGATTATGGAACTCTTCTTCTTTCCAATTTATCGTTGCTCGGTCAGGACTTGGAGGATTCCTAGCTTTGTACTTTCTCTTCTTCGTCGAAGGATTGCCTCCAGTAGACATTGTTGATGCATATTGTGTGGACACGGATCGTTCCGGGATCGTTCCAGTTCGACTCGGCTACGAAGTGAAGGCCGAAGTCAAGATATCCTCCTATCTTGACTCGGTACGTTGTTTACTTTGTAATGTACGATGTAAATGCAACTGTTTGTGTGCAGTATGCATATTAGTGTGTTAACTGTTAAGTTGTTTGCTGTTGTCAAAGTTTCCCATGGTGAAGTTTAAAGTTCCCCATGATGAATTTTAAAGTTCCCCATGATGAACTTTAAAGTTCCCCATGACGAAGTTTAAGGTTCACCATGATGAACTTTAAAGTTCCCCATGACGAAGTTTAAAGTTCCCCGTGATGAACTTTAAAGTTCCCACTGACTTAAGGTTCGTCAACCTGTCAGTATATATACAGCAACAGAAGGCAAACAGAGGCAGACAAGTCTGAATAGATTTGAGAGCGAACACATTGTAACACACACACACTGAGAGTTTACAGAGACCATTTGTAAACACCGCATTGTAACCGTTTCATAGCATTAATACATTGAGTGTTAATCGTTGAATCTTGTGTCTTACGTGTTCGTAACTTGGTTTAACTTACCCGTTTGGATTCCGCACTCTCGGGTTTGTCGGAAAATAGGAATAGAGGTTGACTCGATCCTCCGGGTGGACCTACATTTGGTATCAGAGCATTGGCTCGATTCCTTGTTAAAACCAAGTTTGTGTTCTTGATTTTCTTAGTTTTTAATGTGTTTTTCTTGAGTTTTGATCTTTAAAGTTCATACATTTTCTGGAAAAACGTTGTTAAAATCTTGAAAATCTTGGTAGTTTTGCTTCTAGTTCATATAAAACCTTGTTAAAACTCTTGTATACATTTTAGTATTGGGTTTTTATTGAACTTTATTGCGAAATTGTTGTTCGGAAAATTTTCAGGTTGCCGGAATCATCATACAGTTCATCAGATCTTCAACAAGTTCATATGTTTCTTCAAATATTGTTTATGTTTGATCTATATTGTGTTTGAATTAAGTGTTATTGTTATAATACTATTGTTTGACTTGTGTGTACAAAACCATGATGGTTTACTGAAAAAGAAGGAAAGCATGGTGTAAAGTTGAAAATTGGTGTAATGTGTCAGGACATGATAAGGCTTGTTTGAAATATCTCACCAAAGATCACTGTGATCTTATCTTTTTGTTTTCACCTCAACCTTCCTCACATACAATCAAACTTCGCCACTCACAACCTTCGTCACACTCACCTCAACCTTCCTCACTTCAACCTTCCTCACCTCAACCTTCCTCACCTCAACCTTCCTCACCTCAACCTTCCCCACCTCAACCTTCCTTACCTCAACCTTCCTCACCTCAACCTTCCTCACCTCAACCTTCCTCACATACAATCAAACTTCGCCACTCACAACCTTTATCACACTCACCTCAACCTTCCTTACTTCAACCTTCCTCACCTCAACCTTCCTCACTTCAACCTTCCTCACATTTAAACCTTCGTCACAACAAAACAACCTTCGCCAGTAAACAACCTTCGCCATACAATCAAACTTCGCCACTCATTACAACCTTCGTCAAACCCTTTTAACCTTCGTCGATCATACTTGGAGGTTTTAACAGAAGCTTTCTAACTGTTTGTTTTGTGTGATTTAATCAGGTTTTCATCAATAGACATTTAAAATGAATCCAATTTGGTGGGGTACTCCGTCTAATGCGGAAAGCAAGTATAGAAGTACGGGATTATCGCCATCATGGGCCGAATCTCCCGCACCCGCATCTAATACGGAAAGTAAGTATACAAACACGCGTTTGTTGCCATCATGGGCTGAATCTCCCGCACCCGCATCTTCGCAAGCGAATCCAATGTCGACAGGTCAATGGGCGTTTGTTTCAAATCAAACTCCAAGTATTCAAAGTATACTCCTAAGAGAAAGCGAGACCGGAAGTCTAAATCGCCCACCTAAACTAATGCACATAAACGAATATCCTGGATGGGTAGATAGATTCCATACGTATGTCAATGGGCAAAACACGAAATTGTGGTTATGTTTTACTACAGATTTCGATCAAGCTCTTGAGGTTGCCTCTTCAACTGCCGCTACATTTGCAGATCTTACTGAAGACGAGAAAAAGGCATATGATCTAGAAAAGAAAGCATATGTTATTCTGACTCAGGCGATGAGCAAGGAAATATATCATCAGTTCGTCAGCTTCAAGACGTCAAAGCGATTGTGGGATGCATTGAAGACAAGGGGTCTAGGAAATGAAAAGTCATGCCAATTGCGACATGATTTACTCAAGAAGGAGTTTGATGGTTTCACATGTATGGAAAGTGAATCTTTGGGAGATATGACAAGTCGATTCTATCACCTGCTGACTGAATTGAGTAATTATGGGGTAGTAACAACTCCAGCAGAGGTAGTCACAAAGTTTGACGATGCATTGCCACCTCAATGGAATAGTTTCTTGGAAATCCTGAAATACAATGGCGCATTGGCTACGACAAACATCAATGACTTCGTTCAGCTCTTGGAGAACAAAGATCAGGAAGAAACCCTAAAGGCAAAAAGGGTTCCAGTGCGACAAAATCCTGATATGTATTATGGAACTTCTAGCACTTCTGCAAGATCTGTTTCACATGCTCCACTTCAAACGGCGTTTGTCACAAGCACAGATTTATATGGCAATACGATACAAGTTCATGTAAAGCCAGCTCCAACCACAGACTTGTGTGGAAATCCTCTACAACCAGCTCCACAACAACAAAGCTATCGGCCATCTACCGTAGCAACTGATTTGTATGGGAATCCACTTTCTACTCAACAACAAGCTTGTTATGGAAGCACATCATCTGCTGGTCAACCATCAAAGTCAAATACAGTACGGCTTGACACGTCAAACTTCTCCAAAGGTAGCGTTGAAGTAGCTAAAGATCATATGGAGATACTAAACACATTGGTGAGCTCGTATTGTGGGTTGATTGCAGGGCAGATCGGAAACATCAATCTAACTCAAGAAGGTTATCAGCAGATCGATAAAGAAGAGATGGATATGATGGACATCAAATGGGCTTTCGCTAGTGTTGTTAGGCGAGCAAAGGAATTCATGGAACGGACTGGTCGAACCAGCTTGGAAAGCAAGAAAGATACCAAGTATGGGTTCGACAAGCAATCTGTTAAGTGCTTTAACTATGGAAAACGTGGTCATTTCAAGCGTGAATGCACAAAGCTAGCTCAGCATGGGAACCAAAATCCTTTCAGAGGTCAAGGCAACCAACAGAATCAGAATCAAACCAGGAATGACGATCGCACCTTGGTTCCTGCAAACAATCAAGCAGGACCATCGAACACCAATCAGGCTCTAGTAGTGCAAATAGATGAAGGTTGCTACTGGTCAATGCAATTAGGCATTGGTGATCAGGGAGGAGCAGCTTGTTTTGCTGAAACTGCTAAGGATTTGAAGCACGCCAGTGGTGGAGAATCTTCCGCCAGTGGTGGTGAATCTTCAGATGAAGAGAGTTCTGGTTATTCAAGGAGTTCAGATGAGGAAATCTCAACCTCAGGAGAAGATTATTCTGATGATGTATCTAGTGGGAGAATCGATGCAGATATCGATGAATTGTTAGGAGAAGCTGCAGTAGGGAATGATAGAAGATCTATTCTGGTTGATCAAGCTGCTTATTCTTCTTCTTCTTTTCATTAAGCCTTTATGGCTAATGGCAGCAGTTCATCAAGCCAGGTATGTGTCGATGAACCAACTGTTGTTAATTGTGATAATTGTGCTAGCTTAAGTGTTAAATGTGCTGATTTAGATGCTAATATGTCTGAGTTGCAAAGCAAACATGATGCTTTAAATGCTGAATTGTTTGACTTGCAAAACAAACATGTTTCTTTAAATGATAAGTGGTGTGATTTGCAAAGCAAACATGAGGCTTTACAAAACAAATATGAAGTGACAAATATCCACAATCAAAAGTTGATAGTGGATCTTTCGAAATGCAAAGAGGCTAACATGTTTTATGAAAACCATGAAAATGAGTTTAAAACGGTGGTTGCAAATTTAAGAAAAGATAAAACCGAACTGACAAAAATGGTTTCAAGAAAACAAACAGAAGTAAACTGTTATATCAATCGTCTTGAGATCATGCAAAAAGAGTTAGCATGTACAAAGTATGAAAGTGAGGCGATCCTACTTAAGCTAGACAATTATTCAAACTCTAGATATGTGCTGGATCACATCATTGACACACAAAAAGAGAAAAAGGATGTCACGTGCATTGGATACAAGAAATGTCCACCACCTGTTAGAAAAAATTATGATGCCATGCCTGATGAGGAAAATAGAACTTATTATGAGGAATCTGTTCCTTTAGACATTGAGGAATTTGCAACTGGACTAGGATACAAAAATGAAGTATCATCAGATTCGGATGTTTCAACAGTTTCAAGTGTGTCAACTGCTGAACAAAATCAGGATCTTCCAATCATTGTTGAGGATGCTGATTCTTCAGATGATGAATCCGATGATACTGACTCAGCACAGTCTGATGCGGTAATCAAAGAAGAGGACATACCTCTTGAGAATCATATTCTATGTGATCCCCCCGCAAAACCTGCTAAGACTGCTCTGGTCGAGTCCATGTTTGCAAAAGAGTCCGAGAGTGTGAATTTGCTGTACACTCTTGTTGGTGATGATAAAATCTACTCTGACAAAGATTTTCCTATTAAGAATGTTAATCAATCTTTAATTAGTAAATTTTTTGAGGATTCAACAAGTAAGTTCTTGGGAAAGACAGGATCACACGTTGTGGTAACACAGTGTCCTCCTATCCCAAAGGCAGAAGTTCGAAAACAATGTGGCAATCAGAAATTACCAACAGTGAAAAAGCAGCAAAATCATACCAAACCAAAAGGTAAATCAACGACTCAAGGTCGAAAGGAACCGAACCAAAAGAAGAACAAGAAAGTGAACTTTGTGAAGTCGAAGGGAACGGATAAACTTGAAACATTTGCCAATAAATCTAACTTAGATCATGTTAATCAAGTTAAAATGTTGAAAAGAAATGAACCAAACAGTTCAAAACCAAGTACCTCGGGATCACAAAGTTCATCATCGACAAGACAATCACATGATACTTCGGGGTTTGTAGAACAAAGATCATGTTTTTCATGTGGCACATTTGGACATATTATTCGCAATTGTCCATATCTTCATAAACAAAAAGCCAAAGTTGTTGATCCCCGTTACCAAAATGACCGAAAGCGATCTGTTTCATCAAAACCAGATCCCCGTCTTGTAAAAGAAAGGGAAAAGAAACAGAAACGCCAACAGGTCAAAAAAATTGAAAAAGCGATCAAAACCGATGTGGTTAACAAAACATCTGTTTCTGTCAAACCAGACAATTCAAAAACTTCAGACAATCATGAAGTTAAGATTTTAAAGAATAAAACTGGTAAAACAAAACAGACCTGGAAACCAAAAATGGTTACTGAATTAGGGGGAACATCACAATTTCCACAACATCGAGAAGTTCAAGTAACTTACGTTGATGAAAATGGAAGACCCAAGACCACAAAGGCTTGGGTCCCCATCTCCAACTAATAATGTGAGTACATGTGCAGGGTGTTCCAGGAGGAACTTTCAGCAGTCATTGGATTGTTGATAGTGGGGCATCCAGGCACATGACCGGCGACATGAAGCTTCTCTACGACGTTAAATCTATTAGAGGAGGTTATGTTGCTTTTGCTGGAGATAAAGGCGGATATATTACAGGAGAAGGAATGGTATCTAACGGGGTTGTAAGTTTTGACAAGATCAACTTTGTGCAACAACTTGATCACAATCTTCTCAGCGTTTCACAAATCTGTGATAAACAGTTTTCAGTACACTTTGATGCAAATGGATGTTACGTGCTGAAACCCGGCTTCAAGATTCCAAAAGAATGGATTCTCTTATCAGCTCCAAGGATAAACGATTTATATGTCCTTGATATGAGCCAAGCAATAACAACGACTGCACAAGCAACTTGTTTTATTTCAAAAGCCACTGAAAAAGACTTTATCTCTTGGCACAGACGTATGGGTCACATTCACTTACGGAAGATGAATCATTTGGTGTCGAATGAATTAGTGAATGGTGTTCTTCTTAAAAATTTCCATCTTCAAGACGTCTATGTTTCATGCCAAAAAGGAAAGCAAACCAAGAAGCGACATCTGACAAAGAAGATCAACACGGTGGCAGTTCCTCTTGAACGTTTGCACATGGATTTGTTTGGTCCTGTCAAGCACAAAAGCATCAGGAATGATCAATACTGCCTCGTAATAACTGATGGTTATTCAAGATTTTCTTGGGTGGCATTTATGGCTCACAAGAGTGAAACTTTCGGTGTTATCAAAAACTTGATCATTCAGATTGAGAATTTGTATAAGTTGAAGGTTAGACGGATACGCAGCGACAATGGTAGAGAATTTAAAAATCATGCCATGGCGGAGTTTTGCACATCAAAAGGTATTCTTCACGAATTTAGTGCGGCTTATACTCCTCAACAGAACGGCGTCGCTGAACGTAAAAACCGTACATTGATCGAGACTGCCAGGACGATGTTGGTAGAGTCACAATTGCCGATTCCCTTCTGGACTGAACCTGTGTCCTCTGCTTTTTATACATTGAATGGAGTCCTTACAGTCAAAAGACACAACAAGACCTGCTTTGAGCTTCTTCACAAACGAAAACCAGATTTGTCATATCTTGAACTGTTTGGAGCTCCTTGCACAATGATCGATCCTAATGGAAAGTTTGGGGCAAAAGCTATTGAAGGTCACTTTCTTGGTTATGCCACCCCGAATTTAAGAGTCTGGAATCTAGAGACTAAAAGGGTTGAAGAATGGTCTGAAGTCAGAGTACAAAGACACACTTTGCCAGTCAAAAATCTAGGTCAACCATGGATGTTTGAGTACGATGACTTTTTCAATTCGATCAATGTTGAAGCAGTTGAAGAAAATGCTGCGGCAAGGATGTTTTTCGAGAGTGACAACGCAACAGATTCACCGTTGGTTCGTCCAATTGTTGTCAATCAAGAACCATCTTCAGTGAACAATAATGCTCTCAACAATGAGGATTTTCATGATGCAACCGAACTGAATGAATCTTCAGAGGATGAAGAATTTCTAGATGCAGATCAAGAAGCTCCAACAACAGCTGTACAAGGTACTTCGGAAGCTACAGCTACAGTTGATAACCCTAAAACAGTTGAAGCTACTGCATCATCCTCTTCGTCAGTTCCGGGTATTGAATTGGTTGTTGATCTCAATTTCAACAATCTGGGTACAAATATTCCAGTTCAAGATAATCCAGAAACAAGGATTCACAATACCCATCCTCAGCAAAACATCATCGGGAATGTACAAAGTGGCATACAAACAAGAAACATGTTGCGAAACAACAACAATGCAGGCTTGTATGCGGCAATTCGAGAATCTGGTCAACAAAACGATTGGTCTTTCGCATGTTATGTCTCACAGGAAGAGCCAAGAACTTGGAAAGAAGCTTTGAAAGATAACTCTTGGGTTGAAGCAATGCAGGAAGAACTGCAACAATTCCAGAAACTTGGTGTCTGGAAGCTCGTAGAGAAACCTGCTGATTACAAGAAGATTGGTACCCGTTGGGTGTATAAATGCAAAAAGGACGACCGTGGAATCGTTATTCGAAACAAAGCAAGATTGGTGGTTCAAGGTTTTCGTCAGATTGAAGGTATAGACTACAACGAAGTGCATGCACCTGTTGCACGTCTGGAAGCAATTCGGATATTTCTGGCTTATGCCTCATTCAAAGGATTCAAGGTTTACCAGATGGACGTCAAAAGTGCATTCTTACATGGTCTAGTCGAAGAAGAGGTGTATGTTGAACAGCCTCCAGGTTTTGAAGATCATATCCATCCCGATCAGGTTTGGTTGCTGAACAAAGCTCTCTATGGTCTACATCAAGCACCACGAGCTTGGTACGCAACCTTATCTAATTATCTGCTGGAGAATGGATTTCGCAGAGGTCTTATCGATTGCACCATCTTCATAAAAGAACAAGATGGAGAACTTCTACTGGTACAGGTATATGTGGATGATATTATAATTGGTTCTACTAACAATGTTATGTGTAGGGATTTCGAGCGTGTAATGCAGGATAAATTCGAGATGAGCGCTATGGGGGAGATGACTTTCTTTTTGGGCTTGCAAGTGCAACAAACGAAGTCTGGGATTTTCATCCATCAGACTAAGTATGTCCAAGACATCTTGAGCCGATTCCAGATGTCCGACACATCGCCCATTGGTACCCCACTGCAGCAAAATCACGGAATCAATCCTGACTTGAAGGGTGAAGTTGTTAGCTCTTCATATTACCGCGCAATGATTGGATCCCTTATGTACCTCACAGCATCAAGACCAAATATAATGTATCCAACATGCCTGCTAGCCAGATATCAAGTGAACCCGAAGGCCTCACATCTTGCAGCTGTAAAAAGGTTTTTTCGTTATTTGAAGGGTTGCCCAGACACTGGTCTATGGTACCCTAAGGATGATAACTTTGATTTAGTCGCTTTCAGTGATTCTGATTTTGGCGGATGCAAAATCAACGGGAAATCGACAACGGCTGGATGCCAGTTTTTAGGAAATCGCCTCGTAACATGGCAGTGCAAGAAGCAGACTTGTGTCGCTACATCAACTTGTGAAGCTGAATACATTGCTGCCTCAAGTTGTTGCTCCCAAGTCCTGTGGATACAACAGCAAATGCGTGATTACGGTTTTGAATTCCTAACTACTCCTATTTTAGTCGATAATTCTGCTGCCTTATCTATCACTAGAAATCCTGTGCAGCATTCAAAGACCAAACACATCGAAATTAAGTATCACTTCATACGTGATTGCTTAGATAAAAGGCTTATCGATGTTGTTAAAGTCCATACTGATGACCAACGTGCCGACCTTTTTACCAAAGCATTTGATAAATCAAGATTTGACTTTTTATTATTGGTAAACAGCATTAAGGTCAAGCAAGAGTAATCCGCGTCGGAAAATCGTTTTTGTAAATAACTTTGTGTTTTTAAAATTATTGTAAGTTTGTTGATTTTAGGGGGAGTAATTCCAAAATTTGAAAATTCAAAAACATCGAAAAATTTCAAAACCCAAAAACAATAGAAAAACAAAAATGAGTTTCCTGGCGAGCAAAAGAGAAAATGATAGTACATCAGTGGTCTGTCTAAAACCTCTTTAAACTGAAATGCAAAATGAAAAATGTTAAGCAGCTCTATATAAGATGTATCGGTAGGCTCACAATCATCTTAAAGTGTACAGGGTGATATAAACTTAAATCGACTGAAGATTGTGTGGGAACCACTCATTGGCATATGGTCTTAGTACCGAAATTTCGTTTGAGAGATTGCCAAGGTTCTGAGATATGTGGTCTTTAGGCTGTTTATCATCTGGGTATCATGGTTGTTTCTTTTACCGAAACAAACGGAGACGAAGTCTAGATCTTCCATGATATCATACATACGTGTACATACTGCATTCGACCTCAATAAGTGATCAACAATCACATGTCCACAAAACAAGTGATAATATTTCACATTTATCCGGGAGTCAAGTTCGTCTCTTTGCTGTACGAAAGTACTGACCTGTTCACGGACTTGCTCCTGTGCCCTTCATGCATCTGAAAATCAAGTTCCTCAACAATAAGTGATTCTATCACATAGGGCTTGTTTTTAATCAAAATAAGTGAGTTTCTCACATTTTCATATACGGAAAAACAGATGATAAATGGTATACTCACCAGTAAGATGAGCTCTCGTGCATACCTTGATACGGGAATGTGTCATGATGTGGATGAACACCGGTCGGTAAGTATAAATCATACCTTAACGTATCCCCTCGCCATGATTACATCTAATAAGTTGAGCTTATGTGGATAACAATACCGATAATTGTTATAGGATGCTTATCTAAATGTTAACAAAAAGAACAACAAGAGCGTTTTGGCATGACCGTACACTGATATGATTCTCTTACCCTCGAAACTCGCAAAAAGAATGTTTATATATATTTACTTTTCTTAGTTTCTGCAACTTTGTATATATTTATTTACTGCTTTCAGTCTTTACATTTCAAATATTCAAAATACCAAAAAGATTTTAGGTGTGTTTTAATATAAACTTTATAAAAGCCAAAAAGATTTTATTTCTATCTTATTTTCGATTGAACGATGTTGGATATCGAGTCTTCGTTACCTGAAACCTGAACGAAAACCAAATCGACTAAATCTTTATAATCGATCGAAATTTGCAAGTTTTTGAAAGTTAAAGACTAAAATTGAACAATTTATTAAACTTTCAAACTGTCGGACGGTAGTTGAACATGGTCACATGTGTGCATTTGTTTAATGATAACTATATTCCAAGCGGTTGTTCTCATTACGCGTTTAGCTTTCTTGTATGTGCAGATGCGACATCCAATCTAGCTAAAGGCGAAGAGAACGTGTTAGATGAAAAGCTTCGGAATGAAGACACGGCATGGATGCACTCAAAAGATCAAGATAATCGAGTTGCCGCTGACCAATCAATCAACACCACAAGGATCTAAAGTGCTGAAAATCAAAAGTTCACAAGCATAAATCAAGGGGGAGTTTGTTAACACACTTCCTAAATAAAAGGGGGAGTTTGTTGATACACTTTCTACTTACTAAACGTGAAGACTTTGAAGATCCTACGACAAGAATGAACGAACCATCACGAGATGGATAACGAAACGAGTGGAAGAACGAGCAGCGTCCAAGGGGGAGTTTGTTGCTACAATTCCTATTTGTGATGTGTTCAAAATGATCAGCGTCCAAGGGGGAGTTTGTTGATGCATATTGTGTGGACACGGATCATTCCGGGATCATTCCAGTTCGACTCGGCTACGAAGTGAAGGCCGAAGTCAAGATATCCTCCTATCTTGACTCGGTACGTTGTTTACTTTGTAATGTACGATGTAAATGCAACTGTTTATGTGCAGTATGCATATTAGTGTGTTAACTGTTAAGTTGTTTGCTGTTGTCAAAGTTCCCCATGGTGAAGTTTAAAGTTCCCCATGATGAACTTTAAAGTTCCCCATGACGAAGTTTAAAGTTCCCCGTGATGAACTTTAAATTTACCACTAACTTAAGGTTCGTCAACCTGTCAGTATATATACAGCAACAGAAGGCAAACAGAGGCAGACAAGTCTGAATAGATTTGAGAGCGAACACATTGTAACACACACACACTGAGAGTTTATAGAGACCATTTGTAAACACCGCATTGTAACCGTTTCATAGCATTAATACATTGAGTGTTAATCGTTGAATCTTGTGTCTTACGTGTTCATAACTTGGTTTAACTTACCCGTTTGGATTCCGCACTCTTGAGTTTGTCGGAAAACAGGAATAGAGGTTTACTCGATCCTCCGGGTGGACCTACAGACATAATGAAGGAAGATAGAAAGAAAAGAAATATGAATGAACTTAGAAAAAAGAGAGAAGTAGAGAAATATGAGAAGAAATTGTTGTTAGAACTTTGAAAAGTGAAGAAGATGAAGGAACCGCCATATATATATACCCATCGCATTTAATGCGATGGGTAGTGGGCTGTCAGGAATTCAGAACGTCAGCCAACAGGGGCACGACATGTCAGCAGAGAGAGAAACCACCACCACCACCTTTTTCAGGAGCGTGGGCGGCACACGTCTGACAACATAATGGGAAGTAACTGACACCACTGAAAAGGCGCCTGTTCACCTCCGACAACACAGGGACATCAGACAGTCACATCAGTTGTCTTCATTCCAAGAAAGGAAACTTCTTCCAGAAGGAAGTACCATCACGCCATGCGCCATGCGTCCAGTTGGCTCAACTTTGTAAAGTCACCAACACGTGATGGATGGGTTTAGGAATGTGATTTATATGTGTTTAATGTCTAATCTTATGCATATTTGGTTGTTTATATGTGTGGAATTGGATAACTATGAGAAAATGATGTTTTGTAGGTTAAATACGAAGATTGGATGAGTTTTTGGGAATGTTAATGGATTGATAATGAAGATATTAGAAGATGGCATGATAGAGGGTTGAATTACGAAGACGTGGGCGAAAACGGTGCGTAAAACGGAGCTAAAACGAAGAAGTTATGAAGAAAACAATTTTGGAAGAATCTGCCGACCGTAAGCTACGGTTCAGCAACTGTAGCTTACGGTTTGGGTATGTTGTTTACCAGAATTTTTATTCTGTAAGCTACGAGTTCAGACTCGTAGCTTACGACCCGGAAAAGTGAAAAAACGTGAATTAAGGCCTTTAAGGTATAAATTAGGGTTTTCAAAGTGGGGAATCATCATCTATCAATCACGGTCGATCAAGGGCACTCAAAGACTCAATTTTCAAGGCTTCTTTCATCCAATTCCATCAAGATTCTTCATCCGATCATCGAAGCAATCATGAATTCATCATCAATTCAAGCTTTTGAAGATTCTTCGTGCGAGATGAGCGGCTAAACTTTTTGTGGTTTCCTCCGGATGGAGGGTTTTTGTAAGTTAATGAATATTATGTGTTGATATAATCGTTTTGATTTGGTGATCTAAGCATTCGATGCTTTTCACTATGGATTTGATTTTTTGATTGTAAACAATTGCATTTATTTAAACCTTAATTTCTAAGCATTCAGTTCCCGAGAGTTCTAGTAATTGGGATATATTTGACATGGGGTTAGGGTTTGTAAATTGTAATTGATAATCATTCGATAACCTCCCGTTATGTATTGACCGGAGTACTTAGTCGTTGATTATCACAATTGATGAATTAAGTTTAAACACCTATATCTATGTGAGTGTTTCGATTAAACACATAATTGAAGTTAACTGCAAAACCTGAAATCTGGAGGAACCATCTTCCTTCTCATTGATTTAGAACACAATTTTTATTCGTTAATTTAGCTATTTCTCAAAATCAAACAAATCTGATTTTCCATTCAGTAGTAGTTAATCAATACTTTTCATTACGACACTTTCCACAGTCCTCCCTTGGTTCGATACCCTGCTTATTCTATATTAATAGTTTAAATAGGTTTTTGCATGTCCATAACGACAGACATTAAAATGGCGCCGTTGCCGGGGAGGCGTGCGCAAAGTGCTTAGTGTTAAGTTCTAGGTTTAGTTAAATATACAAAAAAAAAAATAGTGTCTTTTTAGTTTGTTCTGTTTTGTTCGGATTTACGCGAGGTTTTCTGGTTTTTTGTTTGTGCAGGTGATCTAGGAAGTGTATGCGTCACACTCGGAATTCCGGGAACTCATCACCATTAGTGTTCGACCCGGAGATCGAGAGGACAGTGAAGCATACAAAGAGAGTACTACATCGCGAGAACAAGATTCTTCAATCTTCAACATCAACACTCAAGACAATGGAGAACTCAGCGACTCCGGAGAAACAACCGCAAAACCCACTTCCACAACAACAATTCTCACCAACACCTACCCAACCTTCACCAAACACTACCATACCACCACCACCACAGTCTACACAACCTACTTCTACATCTCCAGTACCATCATTCTCAACCTTTTTCCCAAACTTTGACAACACTCAACCAACTTCCACCCAAACAACATCCCTTCAATATCCAACTGCAACCCAGACGGTCAATTTACAACATTCGTCTCCTTATGTCAGAATCATTCCCGATGATGCTGCAGCACCAAGTCAGACTCAAGCACCTAATGCAACATCAATTCTGCCAGCCACCCGACCGGTTATTTCACAGCAAAGTCAGCCAATGCCACATCTTTATAGATCAGCCATTTATGATCAAGGAAATAATTCGGGGGATTTCGACGATGGCTTTGAGGAATATGATAACTATGCGGGTCAAAACGAGAGACAAGTGGTCAATATGGGTACCTACGAGAGGCAAACAGTTGGGGCGGGTGGATTCGAAAGAGTCAATCAAGGGAATTTTGGTTATCAAACGTCTGTGCAGCAATATAATCAACCTGAACCACTTAATCAGCAGCCTACTCCGAGAAGGCCGGTGGTGGACATTCCATTACCACCGCCGGTACCTCAGATGCAGGGTCAGGCAAGACCGCTGCCACGAAACTTACACCGACCAGTGATTTTACCGGAAGGAATTCCACGTCGAAATAATCAAGGTCCAGTTCGAGGTATAGAGAGCCATTTCAGGCCTGCTATAGTTAACAACCCATCACCGGTTGTGATCCCGCAACTACAAAGAGGGCGGTCATTCGAAGTACGAACACAATCAATATCCAGTCTGCCTAAGTTCCATGGTCACGCACATGAAGAACCATATCTACACATTGCTGCATATGATGCACGTTGCAACACAATCAGCAGCCAAGGTTTCTCAGTTGAAGATGTGAAATTGGTACTTTTCCAATTCACACTTGAAGACAAAGCACAACAATGGTTCCATTCACTACCGTCAGCTTCGATCTTCACATGGGATGAAATGCAGCAACAATTTCTAGATGAGTTCTATACGCATTTGCGTACTAACAATGCAAGAAAGGATATTCGAGGGTTTCGACAACAGCCCGGTGAGTTATTTCACGAAGCGTTCAATCGTTTCAAAATGATGCTCAAGAACTGTCCACATCATGAGATATATTTGTGGGAGCTTATTAATACATTCTACGAAGGCCTAACAGATGAAGATGTCAGGGATGTAAATTCAATATCCAATGGTACTTTTGGAATGAATTATGAAGAGGATGATTGGGAATATTTAGAAAGAACTGCAAGGGCGTCAAAACGCAAAGCTCAATCTTCTAGAAGTGCACGACATTCGACAGTGAAAGCTGCAGACCAGTTACCAGAGACTGGGGGACCATACCCGTTGCGTGGTCATTGTGGGGATATAGGGCACATTGCTGATCAGTGCTCTAACATTATCAGTAATCTGGATAAGGTGAATATGATGCAGGGTAGTGGGAACAGGTATTCGGGTTTCCAAGGAAATAACCAATATTATCAGCCCCGGAACCAAAATAATTATCAAGGGGGTAATAATTCGGGTTTCCAACGAAACTACCAGCAGAATAGTGGTCAGGGAAATAATGATATGATGGAGATGTTGAAAGCAATTCAGCTTGACTTACAAAATCAAAGGCTTGAATTGAAAAATCTTGCTCAAAAGGAGGAGATGCGAGAAAAAGCCATTCAATCATTAACCACACAAATGGCCCAACTTGCAACCGATGTGAAGGAGCTGAAGCAGCAAAACGGGAAGCTTCCCAGTGACACTCAAACGAACCCCAAGCACGGGAAGAATATACCAGTCAGCGGGGTAAGTTTCGTTCCTAAAAACAATTTGAATGATAAATTGTTAACTTCTTCTGTTTCCCATGTGATTGCAGGTTTAAGTGGCGCAAATGAGGATGGAGATGGGTGTGACTCAGGAGAGCCGGTCGTCCCAATTCGAGTGGGAAAGTTCAAAATCCACAAGGCATTGTTGGATTATGGAGCTGGGATGAGTGTTCTTCCCGGTAGCCTTTATGACCAGTACGACTTTGGTCCGTTACACGCAATTGATCAAATGGCCATGTTTGCGGATGCGAGTTTAAAGCAACCTCGAGGAGTTGTAAAGGATGTGGTAATTCAGCTCGGCGAGTTCTACTACTCGGTCGATTTTATGGTGGTTGATTATGCACCCGCACCGACCTACACACAACCGAAGGTAATTTTGGGTCGCCCGTTTCTGTATACAGCAAATGCACAAATCGACTGCAGAAATGGGATGGTAATTTTAAGTTACAAGAATCGTAAGCTGTATTTCAATGTATTTTTAAAATCTATTGCTTATGATCTTCTGAATGATGTGAGTCCCACAGGTGCTACTAATGAGATTGGTTCGAGTGGAGGTAATTTTTGCAGGTCTGAGTTAACAAATGATGGAAGGCAGGTGAACAAGATAGCTGTGAGAGGAAGAGCAATTGCAGGAAAACCACCCGATGGTGGGAGTGAGTGGGGCAACAAGGCTGAGGTTGAACTCAACTGGTGTGGAGCTGCGAACCTTCCACAAGATTGGACAATGATGTATGGAGATAAATGGGGAGGAAAACGTGCAGCTGAACCACCCTGAATGTCAGGTACGGTCTGGCTGAAGACCTAAAACTTAGCGCTCTCGGGAGGCAGCCCGAGGATGTAGAGTATTGTACTTTGGTTTGGTTCGTTTAGGTGTGGTTGTGTTTTGACAGGTTCTTGATTCAATCATCACGGATGCAACAATTCAAGTGTGGGGATGTTCTGCAACATCCCCGGTGAGATGTCAAAGAATCTACGGAATACGTCTATTCCGGTTAAAGCACAACAGTCGCATCACACAGACACATGATCAGGTGCATGTGTTTATCTATCTTAATTTGTCTTTGGTGTGTTTTGTTGTTTTTGGTGGTGTGAACCTTTGTTTTGTTTAGGGGGTGTGTTTTGTTTGTTTTGTTATGAGTTAGCCGCTCATTTAGATTAGTTGGTTTGTTTTCCCGGGCTTATAGTTTAAAAGCACCATACATTGGGGACAATGTATCCCAAGTGTGGGGATGGGGGAGCCCGGGAAGGGATTGGTGGATAAAGCTTTGAAGCGATTGAAAGTGGTTGAAATCGATGAAAATGAAAAAACTGAAAATTTTGAAAATTTTAAAATTTTTCATCGCCTTAAACAAGCTAATTGGATACGAAAACCTGAAGTTTCAATCACTAATAGGCTTCTTACCGGTAGTAGACTAGATTAGTCCCTTGTCATGGTTGTCCCTTTAAGTTTCATGAGAGTAGGTTTGACAAGTGTTTTATAGGAAATGAGTTGAAAAGAGATGTCTATCTAGGGGTAACATGTTTTAATTGCATATGCTACATGTCGTCAACCTTTTTACCTTTTCTTGGTGAGATCTTGAGCCTGTAGATGGGTAGGATACATTATATGATGAATTCATTTGTTGAGTGCAGGCTACGTGTTATTCTGTGTTAGAACTTGTGTGATTCGATGCATGCTGAGACTGTGGGTTTGACATGTGCACATAGATGATAAAGGCATTAGGATTTTCCTGTTACACCGTTGTGTTTGTGTTTCGTTTGTGTTATTCACCAATTTTCCTTAGTAGCCCTGTTGAGCCTAACTACCTTTCGTTTGTTCACCTATTGTCTATTGTGAAAAATCGACCGTGATAATGTTTCTAAGAAAAAAAAAAGAGAAAAAAAGGAAGAGAAAAATGGAAATATATGTGAAAAAAAAAAAGAGAAAAGAACAAAAATAGAAGTATTGTGAATATTGTCTATGTTCTTGGGTAGAGACCAACCCAAAAGTATAAGTTGTGTTGAATAAAGTCATCACGGTTTGGTTATTGTTTGTGAGCCAGTTAGAAAAGAAAAAAAAAACCTGAAAAATAATTTCCTACCTTTACCCTAAGCCCAAAACCCGAAAGTCCTTTTGATATGTGCCATGTTAGATGATACGGTGGAGGTGTGATTGTCATACAAGCCTATGATTGCAGGATTTCATGTTTGCTTTTTGGAGTGTTTATATACTAGCACATTACACGCTAGTCCAGATATTAACCCGAGAGGAGAGTACATTATGAGTGGTGTGTAGCATGTGTTTAATTATAAATATATATGTTAGTTTTAGATAGGCAAGTCTTAAGTTTTTGAAATTGCATCATTTACTTGTCAGACTGTCAATCTCGATTGTGTCAGTCTATGGGATGGGTATGACTTGGGACTTAACATGTTGAATCGGTTAAGGGATTTAGAAGTGTTGTTACTGTGGTGAGTAGTTCTAAGTTGGTTTGCTTGAGGACAATCAAATGTAAGTGTGGGGATGTGATGGATGGGTTTAGGAATGTGATTTATATGTGTTTAATGTCTAATCTTATGCATATTTGGTTGTTTATATGTGTGGAATTGGATAACTATGAGAAAATGATGTTTTGTAGGTTAAATACGAAGATTGGATGAGTTTTTGGGAATGTTAATGGATTGATAATGAAGATATTAGAATATGGCATGATAGAGGGTTGAATTACGAAGACGTGGGCGAAAACGGTGCGTAAAACGGAGCTAAAACGAAGAAGTTATGAAGAAAACAATTTTGGAAGAATCTGCCGACCGTAAGCTACGGTTCAGCAACTGTAGCTTACGGTTTGGGTATGTTGTTTACCAGAATTTTTATTCTGTAAGCTACGAGTTCAGACTCGTAGCTTACGACCCGGAAAAGTGAAAAAACGTGAATTAAGGCCTTTAAGGTATAAATTAGGGTTTTCAAAGTGGGGAATCATCATCTATCAATCACGGTCGATCAAGGGCACTCAAAGACTCAATTTTCAAGGCTTCTTTCATCCAATTCCATCAAGATTCTTCATCCGATCATCGAAGCAATCATGAATTCATCATCAATTCAAGCTTTTGAAGATTCTTCGTGCGAGATGAGCGGCTAAACTTTTTGTGGTTTCCTCCGGATGGAGGGTTTTTGTAAGTTAATGAATATTATGTGTTGATATAATCGTTTTGATTTGGTGATCTAAGCATTCGATGCTTTTCACTATGGATTTGATTTTTTGATTGTAAACAATTGCATTTATTTAAACCTTAATTTCTAAGCATTCAGTTCCCGAGAGTTCTAGTAATTGGGATATATTTGACATGGGGTTAGGGTTTGTAAATTGTAATTGATAATCATTCGATAACCTCCCGTTATGTATTGACCGGAGTACTTAGTCGTTGATTATCACAATTGATGAATTAAGTTTAAACACCTATGTCTATGTGAGTGTTTCGATTAAACACATAATTGAAGTTAACTGCAAAACCTGAAATCTGGAGGAACCATCTTCCTTCTCATTGATTTAGAACACAATTTTTATTCGTTAATTTAGCTATTTCTCAAAATCAAACAAATCTGATTTTCCATTCAGTAGTAGTTAATCAATACTTTTCATTACGACACTTTCCACAGTCCTCCCTTGGTTCGATGCCCTGCTTATTCTATATTAATAGTTTAAATAGGTTTTTGCATGTCCATAACGACAGACATCAAAATGAACACGCCATGCGCCATGCGTCCAATTGACTCAACTTTGTAAAGTCACCAACACGCCATGTGCCATGCGTCCAGTTGGCTCAACATTGTAAAGTTAGCAACACGCAGTGCGCCACGCGTCCAGATGGCTCAACTTTGCGAAGTTACCAACAAGCCATGCGCCACGCGTCCAGTTGGCTCAACTTTGCAAAGTCACCAACACGCCATGCGCCACGCGTCCACTTGGCTCATTTTTGCAGAATCACCACTGTACAACATGCGCCATGCGACTACTCGGCTCAACGATGCAAGGTAGCAAACATGTATTTCAAGAAGACCAACAACCACTGCCCTTATGAGTCCAGAATCCCTCCTAGATGATCAACTCAACTAGAAGGCACACTGGACTGGGGGGACTTGAAGAGGTATGGTCCCAATTCTTTGCCTACATGGCAAGGACCACACCACCTTTTCATCCTACATGGCGCCTACATCAGCAAGCGAATCTAGAAGCTTCTAGAAGCTTCTGGAAGACGTCAAGGTGGCATCAAAGATGCTCTCTCCTACAGAAAGGACAGCACGTGTCACCATTCATCAAGCGCCATGTGGACCTGCAGCAAATCCAGGAGCAGACCGACAACAGCGGTACGATGTTTCCAGCATCCTCGAATATAGGCGCGCCACGTGTACCACCTCCCTGACCGCAACAGAGGAGACCAAAAGGATATTCCCCTTGGTCGGACAGCTGGCGCCCTATAGCAGCTGGCAAGGTTGCTCCTCCCTCTTTCACCCTCTGGCTATAAATAGGACCCTTCATCATTCAGGTTAATTCTATTCGATTCCCCTCACCCTCACTCTTAACACACACTGTTTTATTCCTCAGAACAGTACTTATTCTCACGCCGGAGCCCGGTTAAGAGGGAAACCCCCATATTCCCCTCTTAACGAGCTAACGGTGTTGCTGTTTTGCAGGACCTGTCATTTGGCGAGTAACAAAGGAGATTGAACCCCACGAAAGAGACGACCAGGCTAGTTTCACCTTGGGTGTTAACCAGTGTTTCATCAATAACTAACTGACAATAAAACGAGAACGAAATCAAAACAGATAAAACTTACACCATGTTACAAATTAAAAGAGGTTGGAATCACTGTAGAAGAAGGTTAGACTAACCACATAAGAATAAGATTAATAATTTGTAAGAGACCGTATTGAAATGGCAAATAGTTTGAGTGATAATGAATTGAACGAGAATAATTGAAACAACATACAAATCAGTCTTAACAGGATTATATCACAAACAAATGCCAAACATTGAATATGTAACTTAACGTTGAAGTAGGAATTGAATAACAAATTTTTGAATTACTCTAACCGATTTTTTTAATATTTTTTTTATTTTTGCTTGAATTCGTATTCGATTCGATTAAAAACTGGCCAATTCGATTCGAATTTGTATTCCAATAAAAACTCCGAAGTGAATTATTAAAAATTTGAATTCGATTCAACTTTGGATAAACACAAATAAATTCGTTTTGATTCAAATTCATTAAAAATATGTAAAAAAATGTACCAAAATCATAACTTTAACACCAAATATAGATTTTAAAGTAGCCACAAATCACAATATCACATTAAAAAGTTCAAAACTGGTGTGGCGATGGGGATGGGGGATGGTGTCTGGTGCACTAATGGGGAATGCAGAATTGTGGCTAGTTTGGTGATGGGGATGGGTAATGGTGATGGGTGATGCATAATGGTGGCCGATGGGTGATGGTGGCATGGTGGTGAGTGATGCAAATAATTTAGGTTAGAATTGATATATTGAAGATAAGTTTAAGTTATATGCTATTTGGGCTTGTTAATAGGCTATTTTAAGACTTAGAATAAATTTATAGATTAATTTGTACTATATCCCAAATTAAAGTTATATGTGTGTATTATATATAATTATAATAAATAAATATGTATAATTTGAAGTCGAATTTCAATTGAATCGAATTTAAATTTAAAAATTCATATTTGATTGGTATTCGATTTATTGGACTCAAACTGAATCGAATTCGAATTCTTGATAATCAAAACAATTTCTTGATTATCAAATCGAATTAAGTCGAATTTTGAATTTTCCAAATCCGAATCGAATTCTTAACACCCCTATGTTAAAGTAACATGTTTCATCATCAACATAATAAGAGCGTAGTGTAGTCACCAATGCATACATCAGTATATTATCAGTACCATTTTGGACACATTTGGTGTATGCAACAATGTCTACACAAAAATATAATTTGAAACACGTAATGTAATCACTATATTAAAAATGCATACACTATATTCAACAATATACATGCAGTGTAAGCAATAATGGTAACACTTGCAACGTATAAAACAATGATCAAATAACACATGCAACGTAGGAAACAATGGTTACACTAAAGTATAACTAGTAACATATGTAGCGTAATCACCAAATGCATACACTAACTATTAATATTCTACTTATTTATGAAAATGACACCGCCTTACAAGTTCTATACCATATAGCCTAATCATCAATGCATAAAATACACTATTAAAGGTTCACACCTTTGCGATATTGTCGCAATGTCGTTTTTCTATATCTTCAACATTTAACTTCCACATGATCTTTTGGTATTACTTACCTCATTTCTTTGTAGTATCCTGCACAACGTCTGTTGATTATACGATAAGTAATTATATTAGTACAACATAATTTTGAGTATCCGACCATAACAAAAACACAAAAAATTACCATCCATGTCTGTACTTGCAGCATCGCCCTTTTTTTCCCGGTATACAGATCTGTTGAATTCAAAGCAAGGTTTATGATTTAAAACTTCAAAACAAAAATATAGTTGCACATCTGGGAGAATTAGCATTTTTGTTTGTTTACCATTGATGTTAGTAGACCCCCATACAGTATCCGTAGACATCACAAGATTGGTTGCACCTGACAAAGTAACCATTTAACAAAAAACATATTACATACAACACCCGACATATTCGTGATAAAAACCAACTAAAAAACTTATACAAACAATCATGGTGTAACGATCAATCTATTTACGTAGAAGCCTACTTTTTACTACATTGCAATTACAATCGTCCTCACTATTTGCTGTATCCGAATCGCTACATACGAGTAGTGTTTCATTGGTGTTTTTGAACTTCGATTTGTACATTTTTCCTTTTAGACGCTGGCTTGTCCTGACTATAGAAAACATTCAAACACTATATTTAAACCATTTTACATACTATATCCTATTTTAATACCAAGTACAAATATTCAAAACCATTTTCAACCCTTTTACAAAACCCTATGTTTTCAACACTAACAATACCATATAAGACCTTAACCACAATACATCCTATCACACACCCATTTATAACAACATACAACATCACAACTAAACCGGATGTTTTCAGCAATAACAACACCATATAAGACCGTAAACACAATCCATCATATCACAAACACATTTACCACCTTGTACAACACCATACAAGATCATATCATAAAGAGCTCTGTTTTTCTTATAAATTAACAAACCTAAAAACAACAATATAACACCATAAACACCATACATACTATACACTCCCATTTAAAACTAATATCATATTTTTAAACCTCGTATCCCCACATACAACACCATATGAGACCCCACCATCTACAACACCCTATCTATATCCCCATTACATACTAAAAACACCATTATCATCATCGCAATTTATAAAAACCCTCTCCGGCGGATGTTTCCAGTCGTCCGTAGTGTCGTTCGGAGCCATAGTTGAAGCTTCAGTTATTTTATTCATCCTGCTTTGCAATGTATCTTCAACAAATCAGAACAAAAGACAGAGCAAAAAACATAATGAATATTTAAGGAAATAACTACGAGTATAGAAGATTCTACTTTAGGGTTGATTGATTTCGAATTCATATCAAATCTTTTTGAAGAAACACCCTGATTTTTCGGGTGAAATGATCGCAATTGTGGAGGCTTTGGAGCTTATTAGATGCAGTTATTGATTTTGAATATTGGTGAAAACCCTATAATACCCCTAAATAGTCAAATCAATCATAAAATATCAGAACATTATTTACAAGATTACCATTAAGATATCAATCATTAGATTAAAGATCTAATGGTTTAGATTCTTTCTTACCCTTCTCATAAAACACACTTTTTTTACAATAACCCCACCCTATATATATATATATATATATATATGTATATAGAGGCATCTTAGCTTATAAGATCCACTAACGTACATTGCGTTTGCGATTCAGAATCAACATGCGAAAATGGTTTATAAACATGCGATTTTGGTAATTTTTACACCATGCGATTTTTGTTTTTAAAAAAACATGCGAAAATTGGTTTTTATACACACATGTGATTTCCCCATTTTAATTTGTAACATGCGATTTACAATTTCTTGGAACATGCAAATTCTATTTTTTAACATAACACGCGAAATTGATATTGCGTACAGTTCGTACGTTAAGGTATTTTGTACGATACACTTTATATATATTTATATATATAATATATATAGGGGCAGGATTTAGGGAAAACGCCTAAGAGTGTGAAAACGGTGAGAACGCCCTTCATCCATTGGATCAAAATAATCTATGGATTAGAATGACGCTGTGGCGTTTTCGTAAACAACATCAACTTTATTACTTGGACATGCTTCATTAAGGGTAAATGGTCTTTTTACTGCTCTAATACAAAACTCCAAACTAATAAGCAAAACGTCATTCAAAATTCCCGCCTTAACCTACATTCCATACACACCAGTCACTTCCAGATGAAACGACATATTTATCTATAACGCCATTAATACAAAAGCCAAAACTTGATGATAAAATGCGTTGCAGCTTTAACAGATAGATTTGAACAAACAGTAACTGAAAGTTAATTATTAACATTTATTATAAAAAAAATTCTCTCCAAAAACATCATTATATAAACGGCGTTACCATCACTTCCATTGATAATTAAAAACGCCATCTTTAACAAAAAGCCAAATTTAAAAAAAAACTCTGAAAGGAAGAAAAATGGCAACCATCGTTTCATGGAGATACACCTTCAGAATCAGAAGATTCGTAATCCGTTCTGACGACAGAAGAAGAGTGTTTGTTAAATCAATCAAAGCCATATTAAACTTGGAAGAAGAAGTACACAGGGGATCCTAGCACTTGGCGTCCCTCTTGAAAACAACTATGATAAAACACATACGGTTATAAGAAGATTAACCAGAAAATTTGGACCGAACAAGGCAAATGCAAAAATGGACCCAGTCATCACATCATGGCATTTTGATGAAGACACTGACATGGTCACCGTTATATGTGACAACGAGCAGCACGAAGACTACATGCTTGAAAACATCATGAACAAGCAGGTTCTTGGGTTCCTAGAGGAGTTACACAACGCAACATGTTTGAACACAGACATGAACGAAAAATGGGCATTGTTGCAGGACATGTTCAAATGGAGGCTTCAAAATCTTCAAGAACAAGAGGCTAATGAAAGTGAAAGTAATGACTTGGATGAGAAACTGAAAGAAGAATCCGAAGAAGAAGAAGAAGAAGAAGAAGATGAGGGGAGTGATGGATACTTCTCAGACAAAATCCCTTCTGACGAGGAGTTTTAATCTTTTTTCTTTTGTGTAATTTTTTCTGTGTTTGTTATGTACTTTTCAAATAATAAAATACTATATTTCTCTAATTAGTTATAAAACGACAAATGCCACAAACGCCAGACACCAAAAGTTAATTAGTTGTAATTTATCATCTTTATCTACAAAACGCCAAACTTAAAGATGAGACGTGTTACAACCTTAACAGATAAAGCTGAAAAAACGGTAACTACAAACAGTAACTGAAACGACATATATTTTATTACTAACATTTATTATAATAAAAT
Source organism: Helianthus tuberosus (assembly GCA_030545235.1). NCBI lineage: Eukaryota > Viridiplantae > Streptophyta > Magnoliopsida > Asterales > Asteraceae > Helianthus > Helianthus tuberosus. The sequence goes on along the minus strand of CM060414.1, from coordinate 145,604,641 downwards.
CCCGCCTAAACTACGCGCCTAAAACATCTTATATAAACAAATGTCTCAGGACCTTCCATTGATCACACCCAAACACAGACGCCATGTTTTCCTAAATACCATTCACTTTAAAACGCCAAAAAATAAAAAAGAAACACAGATGGCAAATGTCGTTTCTTGGAGATTCGGTATTATTCTACATGAAGTTTCACTGAATGAATTCTTAGGTGACGGGGGTAACTCAATAAGATTTTGCTGAATGAGATAGACAAATCTTCAAGAAAAAGAGACTGATGACAATGATATGTCATTTTGTGTGCTTTGTTCTTGAAGAAGGTTTGGATAAGAAGAAGAAACCAATGACAGTGTAAATGCGATTTTGGACTCCATTATTATTCATGAAGAATGGGATGAAGATAAAGATGAAGACTAAAGATCAACCAAGCGAAAACCCACTCACAATCACACCTAAAAATAGAATCCACACATACGACATTGATCTATGTCTCCAACCATCCACAAAACCACTTCAACAATCAACAACAATAGATCACACCTAAAACTAAAACACCATATTTTACTGAATGATCAGCTTCGTCTAGAGCCGGGCGTTTCAGCTGTGTAGGAAATCAGCATCTATCTAAGGAATTCAAAGGTTCAGGGGACAAAAACTTCAAGAAGAAGAGACTGATGATAGTGAAGATTTGGATGAGAAATTGGATTAGGATTTTTATTTTTTTTCTTTTATATCTTTTTGATGTCATTTTATGTGGTTTGTTATCTAAATTTCCACTAATAAAATAAATTATTTCTCTAATTACTTATAAAACGCCAAAATGCCACAAATTCCAAACACCAAAACTATAATAAAAAAACTCCAAAAATATTACTGAAATGTTTAAAACAAGGTGCAAGAGAATAGAACAAAAAGGAGTCTTACAAAAGTTGTATTTTGCTATCTTTATCTAAAACGCCATTAATATAAAACGCCAAACTTAATAATGGGACACGTTACAACCTTAACAGATAAAGCTGAACAAACAGTAACTACAAACAGTAACTGAAACGACGGAAACTTTATTATTAACATTTATTATAGAGTAAATTACAAGTTTTCTCCTTTATGTTTGTACCAAATTCTAGGCGGTGTCCTTTACCTTTAAATTTGACGAGTTTTGTCCTTAAGGTTTCAAAATCCTGCACGTCATGTCCTTTAGCCTTAACTCTGTCGGATTTTTTGTTAAATATGGCCATGTGCCTTGCACATGAGGGTATTCTTGTCATTTTACCTCTTTAGGGATTATTGAGTAAATAACTTAAATCAAGGGACTAAATGTGTAAAAATATTAAAGAATAAGATATAAATAAAAAACCTAATTAATATTTAAATTTTATGTGGGACCCACCACCCACCCTACCCACTTCATCTTCCCCACCCTAAACCACCCACCACCAACTCTACCTTTCACCACCACCACCACCATCATATCTACCCACCGCCTCTAGGAACACTATCTTCCCCACTGATTTTTTGTTTGCCGTACCTCCTATTTTTATATAAATGGGTGCTCAAAACTTGTGAGAAACACAACACCCATAGTCAATCCTACATTCACAGCACATCCTTACTAATTGTCTAATTCAAATACAAAATTGAGTAATATACCAAGCAGTTGGACCGCGAAGACGGTCGAGGCTTGTTTTCTTCAACATGAATTTCTTTTTTCTTAGCTTCTTCTTTCTGAATGCTTAACTAAACACTTAAAAACACAAATTTGGTAAGTATAAAAACAGAAGTGAAAAACAATTGTTTATTCAACAATAATATGTGAAAAACTATTTCCCTCACACCGATATAGTCTTAATGACCTATAAGTGATTTTCGTCCAACTATGTGATGGCATTTATCCCAATTCTCTAACTAATCCCGAATATGTGGAAGGAAAGGGATCCACATTAAATACGTTAACTGAAATATATCTCAAATCTCCAATTAATTCCCGACTATGTGGAAAGGAGAAAATTTTCGTCCAACTACGCGGCGATACTTGTTCCAAATCTCTAAATAAATCCCAAGTATGTGGAAGGAGAGGAACCTATATTATATATGTTGACTGAAATGTATTTCCAACTAATTCCGGACTATGTGGAAAGGAGAAAATTTTCATCCAACTATGTGACGATACTTGTTCCAAATCTCCAAATAATCCCAACTATGCGAAAGGAGTGGAATCTATATTAAATACATTGACTGAAACGTATCTCCAACTAATTCCCAACTATGTGGAAAGGAGAAAATTTTCGTCCAACTACGCGGAGATACTTTTTCTAAATCTCCAAATAAATCCCAACTATTTGGAAGGAGAGGAACGTATATTAAATACGTTGACTAAAATGCATCTCTAACTAATTCCCGACTATGTGGAAAGGAGAAAATTTCCGTCCAACTATGTGACGATACTTGTTCCAAATCTCTAAATAATCCTAACTGTGCGGAAGGATAGGGACTAAAAAATCTTTAGAGCTATATAGCTAATTATAAATGAAAGCCCATTACCAGCTGCCGTAAGTGAGGCTTGTAAATCTAATATGTATAGATCTGCAAGATCTAACGCAAATAAATTGATTTGCTATTAAATTCTCAAAATCTTACTGGTGGCTATATAGTTTTAAGCTAAACTAATGGCAAGTCTGAATATTGGTGATATGGCTAAGAAAAATGGCGGTGACGACACCAAAACCGTTTGGACGAAGAAAATAATCTTCGATCCTTGATTGCCGATGAAGTCGGTAAAGCCCTGGCTGGGTTTATAGCTACACTTAAAGGGCCAGAGCCATCAGTACAAAAACAAAAATTTGTTTCTAAATCTCACTCTACTACTCATAAGACTAAGAAGTCTCACTGCTCATCAGCTAAGAGTGAGTGAAATATCAAGAATACTTCTAGAACTGAGTCCCGTGACTCTAAGAAGGGGTGCACCTATAAGTACTTTGTTTCTTGTAAACCCCGTGCCTTTAAGCGTGAGAAAGGAGCCATTGATGCTCTAAAGTGGCTTGATAAAATGGAAACCGTTATTGATGTAAGCGGTTGTGCCACTAATGACACCACTAAATATGTGTCCCAATCCTTCAATGAGGATTCTCTAACTTGGTGGAAGGCACTGATCCAATCCACTGGTAATGTTGCACTGTATAACCTATGTTGGTCTAAATTCGTGGAACTGGTCCGCGAGACTTACTATCCACCTCATGAGGTGGAGAAAGTTGAATCTGACTTTCTGAAGCTGACTATGAAAGGCCTCAATTGTAGAGCCTATGTATCTGAATACAACTCTTTATTAAGACTCGTCACTTATTTAATTACTCCCGAGTACAAGCGCATTACGCAATTTATGGGAGGACTTGCTCCAGAAATTAAGGGGATGGTTAAATCCTCCAAACCCGCAACTTTTAGATCCGCTGTGGATCTAGCTTTATCTCTCACTGAAGATGAAATAAGAGTAAAAGCGGCCAAGGCCGAGAGTGATCACAAGCAGAAGCGTTATGACACCCCTAGTAGGGATTTTAAAAAGGGTAAGACTTGTTTGAGTTATCACTAGTCCAAGCCGAATGAGGCAAAACCCGAGTGCAAAACCTGCGGGAAGCGACATTTTGGAAGATGTTTCCATGAGTAACCCAAACGTTGTGGCATCTGTAAGCAGATGGACCACAAATCCCATGATTGCAAGGATCTAAAGAACACCACCTGCTATGGATGTGGCAAGAAAGGGCATATAAAGACCCACTGCCCGAAGTAGGCGACTGACGGGAAGAACAAGACCACTTATGGCAAGAAAGGCAATGCGTGAGCCTTTCAATTGACTGCGAGAGAAGCAGTTAAAGACACAATTATCACGGCAGATATGTTTCCCGTAAATGATTTATTTGTTAGAATCTTGTTTTTTCTAGAGCTAGTAAAAGCTTTGTTGACTCTATATTTAATAAATTTCTAACCCTACCCTTAAGAATCTTTAATATTAATTATAAGGTCAAAATGACCAATGGAAATAGCTTCCACAATTTTTGATAAATATAGTATATCCATCAAGAACTAATTTATCTTTGTTAATCTTTTATCTATAAATCTTGTGGGATTCAATATAGTTTTAGGCATGGATTGGTCTGTTCAAAAACCAAATCCGCATTGCCTGCAATAAGAAACTTATCGAAATTAAATCCCCATCTAGTGATATACTCATTATTCGTGGAAGATCGACACTATGGATTGCCCGAGAAAGCTTTTATGCTTAAGGCATCTAAGTGCTTAAAAGGAGAATGTGTCATCTACATGACACAAGTAACTATTGATGAACTAGAGCCGAAGGTGGAAGACCTTTTTGTGGATGGACATGAAGGTCCATAGCCACCTATGAAGCAAAATGCTTAATGATGTGTATTAGGTGTGATAAGTTTTTAATGTATATTTTAAGCCCTTTAACACTTGTTAGCCAAGTTTTAAATTTATAAAACATGATATTTACTAACACTAAACACACATATGGGCAAGTGCACCCATCGTGAGCGTAGTATAGTGTTGGTAAGATACCGAGGTCGTCCAAGGACACAAGAGCTTTTAGTACCGGTTTATCCTAAACGTCTAATCAAATCAAAAGTTTAGAAAAAGGTTTTTAAACAAGAAAAATAAAACTAACTAAAATGCTGAAAAAATAATAAAAATAGATAGACAAGATGAATCACTTGGATCCGATTTGTGTTTAGTGTAACCTTTGATTATTTCCGCACTTTTGCACTTTTTAAGAGATTATCTTAGTTATTGTAGTAGGCCCCTCTTCTGAAGGTGACATTACCCTCAACCCAGTAGTTTGAGTCAGCAAGGATACAATCCTAAAGGGTTGGATTATTGAAAGATAATTAATTAAGTTATTAATGCATATTGTGGTAGGCCCCTCTTTTGGAGGTGACGTTACCCTCGGCTAAGTAGTCTGAGTCAGCAGGAATACAGTCCTAAGTAGCCGGGTTAAAGTATTAATAGTAGTTTACATATGAGGGGATCAAGGAGTTCGGACCCCCGCCATCCAATACCAGTGGGTATTGTAGGAAGTCCTACTAAAGTTGACCCAGGTCCTTGCAGGATCTATACACTGAACAAGGCAAGACTCTTACCAAACCGTTCCCTTAACCCCCGACCAGGTAGCTAACATACCTCCATATAGACCGTGGAGATATGAATGGTGAAAATCTTCTATTTTATATAGACAGTAAAATAATGCCAAGACACCACGGACAAACGATAAGGAAGACTCACCTTCAACATAAGAAACTAGTTATTAAAGTCATTAATACAGAACCAAATAAAAAGTGCGAAAAGATTAAAAATAAAAAGTATTACACTAGACACTTGTCTTCACCAAGTGATGTAAGAGACTTAGGTAAACATGGCCTTTGATTGTCAAGAACTCTTACGATCAATCTTGGATCCCGAGACTACTCACACACTCTATGATGGATGATGGTGTGTGGTGGTGGTGGAGTGTGGGTGAAGTGTGAGAGAGGTGGTTTGCCAAGGGATGGTTTGCAAATGAGCCAAGCACCCCTATTTATAGCCTGCACAGAAGCCCGGACACGGCCCCGTGTCCACCCGTCTTCTCTTCCTTCATTAAATGCAGTTTGTCTGCATTAGTTGACCACGCCCTCGTGTCCGCTCGGCACGACCCTGTGTGCAGAAGCGTATCTGTACTATCAAGATTTCCTCAGATTCTGCGAATCTGCGAATCTTAGAGTTGACCACGGCCCCGTGTCCGCTGGGCACGCCCCCGTGGTGGGTGATAGAAGCTTCTATAGCTTTGTCTTTTCTGCAGACACTTGGGCACGCCCCCGTGCTCATTGAGCACGGGGCGTGTTCAGCCTCCTGTTCTCTTGTTTTGCTTTGCTTGGGAAGATGCTGTCGAGGGGTCGGGCATGCTACGTTTATCCCTTTTCTTGTATTTATGTTAGATTTAGCTGCCTTTTTGCTTCTTTTGTTCATTTGAGCTCATTTAATCCTGAAAATACAAAAGGAAGACAAAAACACACTTTTTCCAACATTAGTACTAAAAAAGGGTTAGTTTAATGCCACATTTGATGTAATTTATATGTTGCATTTTGCGCACATCACTTAACATGTTCGCAAGTAAGTTGAACATCATAAACCGTCTGGTCTACATCAATAAACTAGAAATTCCCACATAGATATGGGAAATGGTAACAATGGGACTGATTATCAAGTTACCTAAAACCAATTGTGGCAATGACCCGATGTGGATTATAGTCGACAAACTGACTAAATCGGAGCTTCTTGTCAATTAAGGAAAATTTATAATTCCGACAAGTTAAACTATATAATGACAATAATGACAACATTGAGTCTCCTTATGGAGTACCGTTGTCTATAGTATCAGATTGAGATACTAAATATACTAGGGGTGTTCAAAACCGGATATCCGAAGTTTCGGATATCCGAACATTTCGGATAGTAGATTTCACTATCCGAATCCGTATCCGAAATTTCGGAAATCCGACTTTCGGATATCCGAAATTTCGGATACGGATAATGAAACGGCTATCCGAAATTCTAAAACAAAAAAAAAATTCAAATAAAAATACCAACTTTGTCTTTTCCAACATAATAAAAAAGATCTGATGTTCAAAAGAAACAAACCAACACAATACAAAGTTCTAAAATAACGCATAACATGTCCAAAATAACACATAACACAATTCAAACCAACACAATTGAAAGTTTTAATAGACGAAATAAACACATAATCTTCCAAATCTAATCATCTGATTCTAATCCATCCTTCGAACTTCCAAGGCGCCATATGAAACCTGCGCAAGAATACAATGCGAAACGAGTCAACAATTGTTTTTTGCTTCATATGTATTAAAGTAATATAAAATAGAAATCAATAAAAGATGATGGAATAATTATATTAAATGCCAATGCAATTATGGAACCAACAGTGAGGTTTTTATGTGGCCTAAAACCAACAATTAACTTTCCAAAGCACATTAATGGTATAATGTAAATGGTATAGCTTAAAAATATATAGAATTAACAATGAACTTGCATATAAAGATACCTTAAGCAATTTAAAACAACATGTAACAAATCTGTAACAAATACAAAACAAAACCATAAGCAACAAATCTGTTCAAAGTTCAACTGAGACAAATATGTTTATGTCCAAAAATCAAAAATACAACGAATCTGTGAATAGATCTATGGAGCAAATTCATTGTTGGAACAAATCAAAATAAACTAATAAAAGTATTAAACTAATGTAACAAATCTACTGTTAACAAATCTGTAACAAAACCATAAGAAACGAAGTAGAAGTTCGATGTTTATTATACAAACAAATCATATATAAATAGCTTCTTCGATGATCGTATATTATAAACTGATGAACAAATCAGATTATAAACTATTGAAGGATTCTACATAAACTTAAAACTGAACCGTGAATCGTACATAAACTAAACTGGTTAACCTTTGATGTTCGTATATAAGTATAACCTGAAGGAACCTTTTGATGTTCGTATATTATAAACTGATGAACAAATCAGATTTGATAATCAATATATGGAAACAAACCTTGAATCTTCGACTTTCAGATCTCGATCTTTAATATTCGTATCTTGATTCTTCAGATCTCGATCTTCGATGCTCAGTTCGATTCGGATGGGGGCGTGGGGTGTGAGAGCGGCTAGAGTGGATAATGGATTAGGGTTAGGTTTTAACTTTTAAATGATATTTATATATATTATAAAAATATATTAAAAAAATGTTTCGGATATCGGATATCCAAAATATCCAAAATTTTCTGAAATCACTATCCGAATCTGAATCCGAAAATTCTGATTATCCGATTTTCGGATAATTCGGATTCGGATATTCGGATAATTCGGATCCGGATTCGGATGATTTTGAACACCCCTAAAATATACTCTTATTTCTGGAAAATTTACAGCAAAGCGCTTAGTACGCTCTTAAAATTTAGGACGACTTACTGCCCAGACTAATGGGTAGAGTGAGCGTACCATCCAAACTCTGGAAAATATGCTACGTGCATGCATAATACACAAGAAAGTTTAGAACACCCGTCTGTTGGGCTAAAGTTGGTAGAAACCAAGTCTCTGGACCTAAGATTATCCTTGAAACAACTAAAAGAATCTTACAAACTTGAGATAGACTCAAGGCTGCCCATGATAGGCAGAAGAGATATACTGATAAAAAAAGGCGTAAGCCTCTCAAATTCCAAATTGGAGAATAATATATTACTAAAAGTCTTGCTTTGGAAATATGTATTAAGGGCAAGTTGAGCCCTAGGAATATTAGACCATTCGAGATAACATAATGTGTCAGTTCAATAACATTCTAAAAAGTGGAATCCTTGATGTATTCCATATCTCTAATCTGAAAAGTGCTTAGCTGATAAAGCACTTGTCAAGTCTCATCATGACATTTCAATTAACGAGAGCTTAAGGTTTATTTAGAAACCTTGTCCATTAAGGACCATGAAATTTAAAGGCTCTATAAGAAATAAGTTTCCCTCGACAAAGTGAAATGGGATTCCCATTGTGGCCCAGAATAAACTTGAGAGGTTGAAATCTGAAATGAAACGGGACTAACCGTATTACTTTGAACAAATCTCATGGACGAGATTTCCTTTAAGGGGGTGAGGATGTAACACCCATAAAATTTTCGTCCAACTATGAGATGACACATGTCCCGAATCTCCAACAAAGGAGAGGGAATTTTCGTTCAACTATCTAACGAAACTTGTCCAATCCTCTAATTAATCTCGACTATGTGGAAGGAGGAACCTCCGATTAATCCCGACTATGTGGAAGGAGGAAGGACCTACATTCTACGTTCATTGAAACGCGTCCAGGATCTCCAACTAATCCTAACTTTGGGAACGAGAGGGACTATAATTGCCAAATGGCAAAAATAATTAAAATCCAAGGACTAGAGATGTAAAATCACAAAATATCATTTTCTAGCAACTCATATGGACCGTAAGCTATCTAAGCTTACAAACCGTAAGTTGTTTAAGAAACTGTTGCGATGAGGTCCTTAAGGATTGTAAGAGGTCAACCCTTACGGCCCGTAAGGGACCATGTTCATGCTGGCAGATTATGCTTGCTTTCCAAGGCTTTCTGCATTGTGTGACACCTAGCTCGATTTTTCCACTTTCTTCCTGGTCTTAACACACCACTAGACACTTGTTAACATAAGGAGAAGCTAGCTAACACTTGGCATGATCTAGATGATCTTGTTCAAGTATAAATAGCAATCACATTCAACATTTTTCTTTGCTCATTTCACTTCTTTCTCTCTATACACTCATTTATAGAGTTTGCTTCTTTATGGAGGCCTCCTACTGAGTTCAAGCTTCTCTTAGAACACTTGTAAGTGTTCTTTCATAGTCTATTTCATTTTATAGGCTAGTTATTAGCCAAAAGTCAAACAGTTTGACTTTCTGTTTGACTTTCGGTTATGACCATTATGGTCAAGCCAAAGTTTGATTTGAACATGGCTACGTGATCATAATAATGAAGGTTATAATCCCCTGGGATCATACATTTTAAAGATCACGTTAAGTAGGCGAAATGACGAGTCGACTTTATAATTAAATAAAAGGTCAAAAATGTAAACTTTGCAAATTACGCTAATCAAGTTTCTAACTATTAAAACTTGAAGTTTTAATGTCATATCAGTTTATAAAACATTTTAGGACATGTCTAAACATGTCCAACTCGTCATTTCTTGTTTAGATTTCAATTCTATATTGAAAGTCAAGTAGTTTGACTTTTGCTTTGACTTTCGATTCTGACCCGTTTGGTCAACGTTAGGACTTGTTTAGAACTGATATTTTGACCATGTTGTTGATACATGATTTGTGGACGCAACTCGGCTCGACGTGATTCGGATTAAGTCACGACATTCCTCCGTCGTGCACAACAACAAATCTGGGCCGATACAACAAAGGACTTTGAACCTTGTCCTTGGGCTGAAACAAAGTCGGCGAAACAAGACTTGGGCCTCAATGTTTTAAGCCCAAGCCCATATTGACGAAACAAGTATGGTGTCGACGAAACAAGTCTGTTTCGTCGACCATGACTTACTTCCTTCCTGTTTCGTCGTTTGTTCACTTGTTTCGTCGATAGACAGTTCTGTTTCGCCGGGTCCTCTTCTGTTTCGTCATACTGGTGCTATAAATAGATCCTTTCAGACAGAATAAAAAACAGGAGAGAGGACACAAGTGTGAGAGAACTAGAGAGAGTTTACAGAGAGAATTTGTAAACATTGTGCTGTAACTGTTTCAAGTATTAATACAAGGGTGTTAATCATTGAATCTCTGTGTTTTGCATCTTGTTTTTCCTTATCTCTATCTCGGTTTGCATCTCCGGTTGGATTCCGCACAATCGGGTGTGTTTGACAACAAGGATTAGGCGACTAGATCCTCCCCTAGCCGGACCTACAAGTGGTATCAGAGCCTTGGCTCTTCTCCTTGTTAAAACCGAGGTGTTTTCGGGTTGTTTTTCGGATTTTAGAAGCTTATGTTTTCTGGAAAAACATTTTAAATCTGGTTAAATCTTGTTGTTTTGCTGTGTGTTTTGTTAAAAACCTTGTTGAACACATGTCTCCATGTTAAATATTGGTTTTTATTAAACATTTCAAGCAAAATTGTGTTTCGGAAATTTGTCGGTTCATCGAAAAATTCATATTTTTACCGGAAAACCCTTTGTGTTCTTCACTTCTTCAACGTGTTCTTCATAAACTTAACTTTTTGATCCTTGGAAATTAAATTGTCAAGTTGTTTGTGTATTGGAAATTGGAATTGATTAAAATATTATAACACCTTACTGGGTTGGTCATTTGAGCATGGTGTATACTTGAAAAGTTGTGTGTCTGTGTCAGTAAGATAAGGTCAAGCCGAAAGTATCACCAACTTTTCACCAACTCTCTCTTTTACTTTTTCGACGAAACACAGCTGGGTTTCGTCACACCTGACTTGGGCTTAACCTGTTTCATCGTACAAATGGGCTTCTGTTTCGTCGTTTGAGTTTTGGGCCTATTTCGTCGCAAGAGTACTGGGCCGTTTCGTTGACTGGGAGCCCAAAAGAAAAATTATGTTTCGTCGATAATATTTCTAGTGGGCCTGTTTCGTTGACATATCTGATTACATAAGTGTTTCGCCAAGTTCAAAGAATCAAAGACTGTTTCGTGGAACGTGTTTCGTCGTGAGTGTTGTCAAGTTTTAACAGAAGGGTTGCAAAATTGTTTTAACTATCTGTTTCGTGTGATTTCAAGTGGAATTCTTCTCTGCATATACAAAATGAACCTGGATTGGTGGGGTAATCCATCTACTGCTGAAAGCAAGTATCGAAGCACGGGCTTGTCACCTTCGTGGGCCGAGTCTCCCGCACCGGTATCTTCGCAAGCTAATCCAATTTCTACCGGTCAATGGGCATTCGTATCAAATCAAACTCCCAGTATTCAAAGCATTCTCTTAAGCGAGAGCAAAACCGGAAGTCTAAATCGCCCACCAAAATTGATGCACATAAACGAATATCCGGGATGGGTTGATAGATTTCATACATACTTACTTGGGCAAAACACAGAATTGTGGTTACGTTTTACCACAGATTTCGATCAAGCTATCGAGACTGCCGCTTCAACTGCTGCTACATTTGCCGATCTTCCAGAAGATCAGAAAAAGGCATATGATTTAGAAAAGAAGGCATATGCTATTCTAACTCAGGCGTTGAGCAAGGATATCTATCATCAATTCGTCAGCTTCAAAACAACAAAGCGATTATGGGATGCGTTGAAGACAAGAGGGGTAGGAAATGAAGCGACACGCCAATTGCGACACGACTTACTCAAGAAAGAGTTTAATGGATTCACGTGTATGGAAAAGGAATCCTTGGGAGATATGACTAGTCGGTTTTATCACTTGCTGACTGAATTGGGTAATTATGGGGTAGTGACAACTCCAGCAGAGGTAGTGAAAAAATTTGCAGATGCTTTGACACCTCAATGGAATAGTTTCTTGGAAATTCTGAAGTATAATTGAGTTTTGGCTACGAAAAACATCAATGACTTTGTTCAGCTCTTGGAAAACAAAGATCAGGAAGAAACCCTAAAGGCGAAAAGAGTTCCAGTGCCACAAAATCCTGATATGTATTATGGAACTTCCAGCACTTCTTCTGCAAGACCAGTTTCACATGCTCCACTTCAAACAGCGTTTGTTACTAGCACAGATCTATATGGCAATCCGATACAAGTTCCTGTAAAGCCAGCTCCAACAACAGACTTGTATGGAAATCCTCTACCGCCAGTTCCACAACAGCAAGTCTATCGGCCATCTACCGTAGCAACTGATCTATATGGGAATCCACTTCCTATTCAACAACAAGCTTGTTACGGAAGCACATCATCTGCTGGTCAGCCATCAAAGTCAAATACAGTACGGCTCGACACTTCAAGCTTTTCAAAAGTAAGTGTTGAAGTAGCTAAAGAACATATGGAGCTACTGAACACTTTGGTGAGCGCGTATTGTGGATTAGTGGAAGGTCAGATTGGAAACATTAATCTGACACAAGAAGATTGTCAGCAGATCGATAAGGAGGAAATGGATTTGATGGACATCAAATGGGCTTTCGCAAGTGCTGTAAGGCGAGCAAAGGATTTCATGGAAAGAATTGGCAAAACCAGCTTGGAAAGCAAGAAAGACACCAAGTATGGGTTCGATAAACAGGCTGTCAAGTGCTTCAACTGTGGTGAACGGGGTCACTTCAAGAGAGAATGTACAAGGCCAACTCAGCATGGGAACCAGAATCCGTTCAGGAATCAAGGCAATCAAGGCAACCAACAGAATCAGAACAGGAATAACGAGCGTACGTTGATACCTGTTAACAACCCAAGTCAGGCAGGACCATCAAATGCCAACCAGGCACTTGTGGTTCAAGTAGATGAAGGTTGTGATTGGTCAATTCAGTTGGGAAATGATGCTCCGGATGGAACAACTTGTTTTGCTGAGGTTGTTAAGGATCTTAAACACGCCAGTGGTGGAGAATCTTCCACCAATGGTGATGAATCTTCTGAAGACGAAGACAGTTCTGGTTACAGTGGAAGCTCAGATGAAGAATCCTCAACTTCAGGCAATGATCATTTGGATGACTCGTCAAGTGTGTCAGTCGATGAGGAGGTTGATGAGCTATTGGGAGAAGCTGCAGCAGGAAATCATAGGAGATCTATATTGGTGGATCAAGCTGCTTATTCTTCTTCTTCTCTCCATTCATCCTTTATGGCTAATGTCGACAGTTCATCAAGTCAGGTATGTGTCGATGAACCTACTGTTGTTGATTGTGATAATTGTGCTAGCTTAAGTATTAAATGTGCTGATTTGGAGGCAAATATGTCTGAGTTGCAAGGCAAACATGATGCTTTAAAAGCTAATTTGTTTGACTTGCAAGACAAACATGATTCGTTGAATGCTAAGTGGTGTGACTTGCAAAGCAAACATGAGGCTTTGCAAAACAAGTATGATGTGACATTCATCCACAACCAAAAGTTGACAGTAGATCTTTCTAAATGCACAGAAGCCAACATGTTTTATGAAAACCATGAAAAGGAATTTAAATCGGTGATTGAAAAATTAAAGAAAGATAAAACCGAGTTGACAAAAATGGTTTCAAGAAAACAAACTGACATCAATTTGTATATCAATCGCCTTGAGACAATGCAAAAAGAGATGGCTTGTGTTAAAAATGAAAGTGAGGCGATCCAGCTCAAGTTAGACAGTTATTTAAGCTCTAGCTATGTGTTGGATCACATCATTGATGTTCAGAAAGAGAAAAAGGACATCACATGCATCGGATATAAGAAATGTCCACCACCTGTTAGACACAATTATGATGCCATGCCTGATGAGGAGGATAGAACTTACTTTGAACCATCTGTTCCTTTGGACGTTGAGGAATTTGCAACAGGACTCGGATTCAAGAAGGAAGTATCATCAGAATCGGATGTGTCAGCAGATACATGTGTGTCTTCTGCTGAACTGAATCAGGATCCTCCAGTTGTGATTGAGGATGCTGATTCTTCTGATGATGAATCTGATGATACTGATTCAGCAAAGTCTGATGCGGTAATCAAAGAAGAGGACATACCTCTTGAGAATCATATTCTATGTGATCCTCCCGCAAAACCTGCTAAGACTGTTCCGACCGAGTTCACGTCTGCAAAAGAATATGAAAGTGTGGATTTGCTGTACACTCTTGTTGGTGATGATAAAATTTATTCTGACAAAGATTTTCCAATTAAGAATGTAAATCAATCTTTAATCAGTAAAGTTTTTGAAAATTCGACAAGTAAGTTCTTGGGAAAGACAGGATCACACGTTGTGGTAACACAGTGCCCTCCTATCCCAAAAGCTGAAGTTCGAAGACAATATGGCAATCAGAAATTACCAACAATGAAAACGCAGCAAAATCATACCAAACCAAAAGGTAAATCAACAACTCAAGGTCAAAAGAAACAGAATCAGAAAAAGGACAAGAAGGTGAACTTTGTGAAATCAAAGGGAACGGGCAAAATTGAAACTTTTGAGAACAAATCTAACTTAGATTTTGTTAAGCAAGCAAAAGTGTTGAAAAGAAATGATCCAAACAGTTCAAAACCAAGTACCTCGGGATCACAAAGTTCATCATCGACAAGACAACCACATGCTACTTCGGGGTTTGTTGAACGAAGATCATGTTTTGAATGTGGTGAAATTGGGCATATTATTCGAAATTGTCCGTATCTTCATAAATTAAAAGCCAAAGTTGATGATCCCCGTGAACGAAATTACCAAAAGCGATCTGTTTCTGCGAAACAAGATCCCCGCCTTGTAAGAGAAAGGGAAAAGAAACAGAAACGCCAACAGGTCAAGGTAATTGAGAAAGCACTTAAAACTGAAGTGGTTCAAAAACAATCTGTTCCAGTTAAACCAGAAAGTTCAAAATTTTCAAAAACTTCAAACACTCACGAAGTTAAATTTTCAAACAATCAAGCTGGTAAAACTCAACAGACATGGAAACCTAAAATGACCACAAATTCAGAGGGATCATCATCATTTCCTAACCATCAGAAAGTGGAAGTTATTGTTGTTGATGAAAATGGAAGACCCAAGACCACAATGGCTTGGGTCCCCATCTCCAACTAATCATGTGAGTTCATGTGCAGGGTGTTCCGGGAGGAACTATTAGTAGTCATTGGATTGTTGATAGTGGGGCATCTAGGCACATGACAGGCGACATGAAGCTTCTCTACGACGTCAAATCTATTAGAGGAGGTTATGTTGCTTTTGCTGGAGATAAAGGCGGGTATATTACTGGTGAAGGAATGATATCCAACGGGGTTGTAAGCTTTGATAAGATCAACTTTGTACAACAACTTGATCACAATCTTCTCAGCGTTTCACAAATCTGTGATAAACAGTTTTCAGTACACTTTGATGCAAATGGATGTTATGTGCTGAAACCCGGCTTCAAGATTCCGAAAGAATGGATTCTCTTATCTGCTCCAAGGATAAATGATTTGTATGTCCTTGATATGAGCCAAGCTATTACAACGTCTGCACAAGCAACCTGTTTCGTTTCCAAAGCCACAGAAAAAGACTCAATCTCTTGGCACAGACGAATGGGTCACATTCACTTACGTAAAATGAATCATTTGGTGTCAAATGAATTGGTGAATGGTGTTCCTCTTAAAAACTTTCATCTTCAAGACGTCTGTGTTTTGTGCCAGAAAGGAAAACAAACGAAGAAGCGACACCCGACTAAGAAGATCAACACGGTGGCCGTTCCGCTCGAACGTTTGCACATGGATTTGTCCGGTCCTGTCAAGCATAAAAGCATTCGGAATGATCAATATTGCCTCGTGATAACTGATGATTATTCAAGATTTTCTTGGGTGGCGTTTATGGCACACAAGAGTGAAACTTTCGGTATTATCAAAAACTTAATCATTCAGATTGAGAACTTGTATAAGTTGAAGGTTAGACGGATACGCAGCGACAATGGTACAGAATTTAAAAATCATGCCATGGCGGAGTTTTGCACTTCAAAAGGTATTCTTCACGAATTTAGTGCGGCTTACACTCCTCAACAGAATGGCATCGCTGAACGTAAAAACCGTACATTGATCGAGACTGCTAGGACGATGTTAGTAGAGTCACAATTGTTGATTCCCTTCTGGACTGAAGCTGTGGCCTCTGCATGTTACACGTTGAACCGAGTCCTTACAGTCAAAAGGCACAACAAGACCTGCTTTGAGCTTCTTCACAAACGGAAACCAGATTTGTCATATCTTGAACCGTTTGGAGCTTCGTGCACAATAATCGATCCTAATGGAAAGTTTGGGGCAAAAGCAATTGAGGGATACTTTCTTGGGTATGCCACCCCGAACTTAAGAGTCTGGAATCTAGAGACTAAAAGGGTCGAGGAATGGTCTGAGGTTAGAGTACAAAGGCACACATTGCCAGTCAAATGTCCTGGTCAGCCTTGGATGTTTGAGTACGATGACTTTTTCAATTCGATCAATGTTGAAGCAGTTGAAGAAAATGTTGCGGCAAGGATGTTTTTCGAGAGTGACAACGCAACGGATTCACCGTTGGTTCGCCCAATTATTGTCAATCAAGAACCATCTTTAGTGAACAATAATGCTCTCAACAATGAGGATTTTCACGATGCTACCGAATTGAACGAATCTTCAGAGGATGATGAATTTTTCGATGCAGATCAAGAAGCTCCAACAACAGCAGTTCATGGTACTTCAGAGGGTACACCTCCAGTGGACGCACCTAGTACAGCTGAAGCTACTGCATCATCCTCTTCGTCAATTCCGGGCATTGAATTGGTTGTTGATCTCAATCTCAACAATCTGGGTACAAATATTCCAGTTCAAGATAATCCAGAAACAAGGATTCACAATACCCATCCTCAACAAAACATCATCGGAAATGTACAGAGTGGCGTTCAAACAAGAAACATGTTGTAGAACAACAACAATGCAGGCCTGTATGCAGCTATTAGAGAATCTGGTCAACAAAACGATTGGTCTTTCGCATGTTATGTCTCACAGGAAGAGACAAGAACTTGGAAAGAAGCTTTGAAAGATAACTCTTGGGTTGAAGCGATGCAGGAAGAACTGCAACAATTCCAGAAGCTTGGTGTCTGGAAACTCGTAGAGAAACCTGCTGGTTATAAGAAGATTGGTACCCGTTGGGTGTTTAAATGCAAAAAGGATGACCGTGGAGTCGTTATTCGGAACAAAGCAAGATTAGTCATTCAAGGTTTTCGTCAGATAGAAGGGATTGACTACAACGAAGTGTATGCACCTGTTGCACGTCTGGAAGCAATTCGGATCTTTCTGGCTTATGCCTCATTCAAAGGATTCAAGGTTTACCAGATGGATGTCAAAAGTGCATTCTTACATGGTGTGGTGGAAGAAGAGGTGTACGTTGAACAGCCTCCAGGTTTTGAAGATCCTATCCACCCCGACCGGGTTTGGTTGCTCAACAAAGCTCTCTATGGTCTACATCAAGCACCGTGAGCTTGGTACGCAACCTTATCTAATTATCTGCTGGAGAATGGATTTCGCAGAGGTCTTATCGATTGTACTCTTTTCATTAAAGAACAAGATGGAGATCTTCTACTAGTACAGGTATACGTTGATGATATTATATTTGGTTCTACTAATGATGTTTTGTGTAGGAATTTCGAGCGTATTATGCAGGATAAATTCGAGATGAGTGCTATGGGGGAAATGACCTTCTTTTTGGGCCTACAAGTGCAACAAACTGAGTCTAGGATATTCATCCATCAGACTAAATATGTTGGTGACATCTTGAGCCGGTTCCAGATGTCCGATGCAACGCCCATCGGTACCCCATTGCCGCAAAATCACGGAATTAATCCAGACCTGAAGGGTGAAGCTGTTAGCCCCTCATACTACCGCGCGATGATCGGATCTCTTATGTACCTCACAGCATCAAGACCAGATATAATGTACCCAACGTGCCTGCTTTCCCGATATCAAGTCAACCCGAAGGCCTCACATCTTGCAGCTGTAAAAAGGATTTTTCATTATTTGAAGGGTTGCCCTGACACCGGTCTATGGTACCCTAGGGATAATAACTTTGACTTGATCGCTTTCAGTGATTCTGATTTTGGCGGATGCAAAATCGACAGAAAATCCACAACGGCTGGATGTCAGTTTTTGGGAAATCGCCTAGTCACATGGCAGTGCAAGAAGCAGACTTGTGTCGCTACATCAACATGCGAAGCTGAATACATTGCTGCCTCAAGTTGTTGCTCCCAAGTCCTGTGGATCCAACAACAATTGCGCGACTACGGTTTTGAATTCCTAACTACTCCTATTTACGTTGATAATTCTGCTGCCTTACAGATCACTAGAAATCTTGTGCAGCATTCAAAGACCAAACACATCGAAATCAAATATCACTTCATACGTGATTGCTTTGATAAAAGGCTAATCGATGTTGTTAAGGTCCACACCGATGACCAACGTGCCGACCTTTTTACCAAAGCATTTGACAAATCAAGATTTGACTTTTTATTATTGGTAAACGGCATTAAGGTCAAGCAAGAGTAAAACCAACATCGGAAAATCATTTTTGTAAATACCTTTGTGTCTTTTAAATTTATCTTAGTTTGTTGGTTTTAGGGGGAGTAAATCCAAAATTTGAAAATCCAAAAACATCGAAAAATTTAAAAACACAAAAACAATAGAAAAACAAAAATGAGTTTCCTGGCGAGCAAAAGAGAAAATGATAGTACATCAGTGGTCTGTCCAAACCTCTTTAAACCTTAAATGAAAAACGATAAGCAGCTCTATATAAGATGTATCGGTAGGCTCACAATCATTTTAAAGTGTGCAGGGTGATATAAACTTAAATCGACTGAAGACCAGGTGGGAACCATTCATTGGCATATGGTCTTAGTACCGAAATTTCGTTTGAGAGATTGCCGATGTTCTGAGATATGTGGTCTTTATGCTGTTTATCATCTGGGTATCATGGTTGTATCTTTTTCCGAAAAATAACGGGGACGCAAGTCTAGATCTTCCATGATACTATACATACGTGTACATACTGCATACGACCTCAATAAGTGATCAACAATCACATGTCCACAAAATAAGTGATAATATATCACATTTATCCAGGAGTCAAGTTCGTCTCTTTGCTGTACGAAAGTACTGACCTGTTCACGGACTTGCTCCTGTGCCCTCATGCATCTGAAAATCAAGTTCCTCATCAATAAGTGATTCTATCACATAGGGCTTGTTTTCAATCAAAATAAGTGAGTTTCTCACATTTTCATATACGTCAAAACAGATGATAAATGGTATACTCACCAGTAAGATGAACTCTCGTGCATACCTTGATACGGGAATGTGTTGTGATGTGGATGAACACCGGTCGGTAAGTATAAATCATACCTTAACGTATCCCCTCGCCATGATTACATCTGATAAGTTGAGATTAGGTGGACAACAATACCGATAATCGTTATAGGATGCTTATCTTAATGTGAACTAATTGAACAACAAGAGTGTTTTGACATGACCGTACACTGATATGATTCTCTTACCCTCGAAACTCGCAAAAAGAATGTCTGTATATATTTACTTTTCTTAGTTTCTGCAACTCTGTAAATATTTATTTAATGCTTTCAGTTTCTGCATCTTGGTATATATTTATTTACTGCTTTCAGTCTTTACATTTGAAATATTCAAAATACCAAAAAGATTTTAGGTGTGTTTTAATTTAAACTTTATAAAAAGCCAAAAAGATTTTATTTCTATCTTATTTTCGATTGTACGATGTTGGAACTCGAGTCTTCGTTGCCTGAAACCTGATTGAAAACCAAATCGACTAAATCTTCATAAACGGTCGAAATTTGCAAGTTTTGAAAGTTAAAAACTAAAATTGAACAATTTGTTAAACTTTCAAACTGTCGGATGGTAGTTGATTGAAATATGGTCATACGTGTGTCATTTGTTTATGTTAACTACACTCCAAGGAGTTGTTCTCATTACGCGTTTAGATTTCTTGCATGTGCAGATTCTAAAGGCAAGGAGAACATGGTCGATGACAAGCTTTGGAATGAAGAAGACACGACGTGAAAGGCACTCAAAAGATAAAGATGATCGAGTTGCCGCTGACCATCATCAACACCACAAGGATCTCAAGTACTGATGATCAAAAGATTCACGAGCATAACTCAAGGGGGAGCTTATGTTAAGGGGGAGTTTGTTAACACACTTCCTAAATAAAATGGGGAGTTTGTTTATACACTTTCTGCTTACAAGATGTGAAGACTTTGAAGATCCTCCGACATAGAAGACATGGAAGACGAATCTCACGAGTAGCGTCCAAGGGGGAGTTTGTTGATACATGATTTGTGGACGCAACTTGGCTCGACGTGATTCGGATTAAGTCACGACATTCCCCCGTCGTGCACAACAACAAATCTGGGCCGAAACAACAAAGGACTTTGAACCTTGTCCTTGGGCTGAAACAAAGTCGGCGAAACAAGACTTGGGCCTCAATGTTTTAAGCCCAAGCCCATATTGACGAAACAAGTATGGTGTCGACGAAACAAGTCTGTTTCGTCGACCATGACTTAATTCCTTCCTGTTTCGTCGTTTGTTCACTTGTTTCGTCGATAGACAGTTCTGTTTCGCCGGGTCCTCTTCTGTTTCGTCATACTGGTGCTATAAATAGATCCTTTCAGACAGAATAAAAAACAGGACAGAGGACACAAGTGTGAGAGAACTAGAGAGAGTTTACAGAGAGAATTTGTAAACATTGTGCTGTAACTGTTTCAAGTATTAATACAAGGGTGTTAATCATTGAATCTCTGTGTTTTGCATCTTGTTTTTCCTTATCTCTATCTCGGTTTGCATCTCCGGTTGGATTCCGCACAACCGGGTGTGTTTGACAACAAGGATTAGGCGACTAGATCCTCCCCTAGCCGGACCTACACATGTTAGTATAAGGTATAACCCTTAGAAGTTATACCTCTTGGTCACGTTGTTTGATAGGTTATATGACAAGTCTAGAACTTATATCTTAAAAAGGACAATTATGTCCTTCTTGTCTTAAAAACTAAAGGAACGGTTTTCAAACCAATGTAGTAAACATTTTGACTTTCAAACAGAATGTGTAATATTATAAAATGTGTTTTGACACCTCGGACTTGTCATAAGCCCATTTAACCTTCCGAACCCGCTTTTACGCGCATAACTGGTTATATGAACCTAGTTCGTATAATTTAGGCGTAACGGGTCTAGATATTTCAAAACCACTCCAAATCACAATGTTTGGTTAATATAACCTTTATCCAATGAGTCATTGCACTCGGATAGGTATAAACCACATTTTATATGATCTACGCTTAATCTAGCGAGTCTATTCTTAAGTAACGAGTCATATCAAAAGGGACTAACCTTTGACCCATATACATTATAACAAATAATAATTATGTTCATTCCAGACTATAGAACCTCACATATAATCGGACTTCGGTCAATAATACTTTTACTTGCGGCTTTTGCTAAATTATAATCATATTGATTGGAAGCTAGCAAAAGGTAAATACTCTTAACTTATTTTGTTTTTAAACTTGGGGTATGGCGAATACGCCACTTGGAGTGGGTATTATATAAATGAGTCGCCTATGATTGCTCTTAAATATAAGAACTCGGTTTAATCCGTTTTACTTGATAACTGAAAAAATTGGGGGTTGTTGGTAACGTGTCCGGGCATCCTGACTCATTAACTATTATGGCCATACGGAATAGCGTACAGGGGTAGGCATATCAACTGGAAGACACGTTTTATTCAACTTTGGTGTGTACCTTAATCATTATAGCACTGTAAATGACCGACTCTGATCTCTGGTCCCATTGTATGACAAGTATGTAAATCCGGTGACAAGATAAAATCCCAAGAAATATTAGATGATTAACTACGAGTTTTCTCTATATATAAAACTCTTTTTGAAAAACTGTTTTCAAAATGAGTAAGTTAATCGTATTTACCAACGAAAGCTGACGTATTTTCAAATATTGAACCGCATGTACCGAACCTTACTATTAGGCTGGGAATTCGGGTCAGCTAGAATGAAAGCTAAGGAATTTGCAACTCCTCAACCTTAAGATCAATGATGTCTATTGCTCTGTTTATTAGATCCCACCTGTGGGTTTATACTGAAACCATTGTACAACTTTTTTATATATTCAGACTTTTATTAAATGAATATTTTTACTCTAATACTTCCACTGCATATTATTATATTGTGATACTGTTATCCAATCGTCACAACCCATCTAGGCCAACCAGGAATCGGGGTGTAACATTAAACGTTATCTAACTTTTATTTAACAATAGTTTCTGGATTTTCTTGGTTAAATACACCAATACCTACAAGCTTTAGTATTTGAATTTCTAAACTTTTAGTTGCGAATCACACAACCAAACCATAATGTTTTAACCGATTTATGACTTTACTAATAATAGGTGACCTTATCAATGGATTGTCAAGTAACTTTCATCTCCATATATTATATTAAAAGGCACTCAAGTTAAGCTTCGAATTAAATGAGGAAGATGGCCAACAATAGCAAGTACTAGTATACGACCTAACTCTTTAAGGCACTAGTGCACTACACAGTGCTAGGTCCTACTAGTGTTAGAACTTGCTATTTATAAAGAAAAAAATATGCTATTATTGTAACATGTAAGAAACTAATAAAAACTATGGGTTTAAAAAGCCTAGAAACTTCTAGTTCGTATGTGTTCATCGGCAGAAATGTTTGATAAAGAAACAGTTTAATAACATATTAGAACGTTTAATTACAATTTAAAAGCATTTTATTGCAAACTAATGAGTGTAGGTTTTTAGTTTGTAAATAGTTAGACAATGAGTACTAATTACTTTCATATTAATGTATTTAGGTGGTAATCTAAACTCTTTATCGGATAGTATAAAGAGAAATTAAGAATGAGTATGTTTTCTGTTATGCAAATCGTAACAGGCCTCCCTTATGCAGGTATCACCACGCTTTGTTGATATGTCATAACTCTTGGCAAAAAGCATGTAGTTGGTGGTAAATACGGTTGGCATTTATTCGGTTAGATCAGTGGTAACTTCTGTAGGTAGGAAAACCACCAGCATGAACTCGTTCAGAACATTTTAGTTATTATTGATCGCCCAAGTTGCTATTGGTAAGTGATTACCATTTATGGCCAATTACTATTGATGAACAAGTTGTTGATGATTAGGCACTGTCTACTGCTTCCAGTTGAGTGTTGCTGCTTATCCCACCAAGTTGCTCCTGATCTCAGTTACTACATTGAAGTTCTAACATATTTCAAATCTTTTTGAAAATATTTACCCTAGGGTAAATTTCTGTCTGACCAAACGCTCCTCTTATTGGTGAATCAAAGCATTCTCCACAATCATTTTTCAGGTAACTCGAGGTGTGGTAACTCCTAATAATAATATGACCACTCTTTTTTATTCTAACTAAACACTTTTTGAACGAATGTAACTTATTATGTATAATGTCAAGTCCCAGTCGATAATCAAACCGAAGAGTACGAACACGAATGTAATAATTCTCCAAGAACTTTTATTATAACCAAGATAATATAACTCAAAAAACTTGATTACAATAACTCCTAAACCATAACTCGGTTTATCTTCTCTTGACTCTTAATAATGTCTAATTAATCCTACCTTGGTTTATATAGGCTTACCCTAACTTGGTGATCAAGACATTACCAAATAACCTTAACTTGGTGACCAAGACATTTACCAGATATAATTATAATGTAATTAGGAAACTTAACCAATTATGACCAACTTGTCAACATTGATCCCTCAAGTTCACCGACTTGTGACTTGAACTCCTTTGTCACCCTTTTCCATCAGCGACTTGTGATGAGTCGGGAATTACCGCCAACAATTACTCCCTTGATTTCCGACTCGAAATAAGTAGGCTCCAACATGTCTTTTTTGTCTTGATTCTCATAGAACACATCTTAATCTCTAGTTGTGTTTTTCGACTCCTTCCTAGCTCGAACATTCTTGTGACTTTGTACTCGACTAGTCCTTCCACTACTAGTCCTTTGGTCATAAGAACTCGCACGACCATTGACTCGGCTGCGATCTTGAGCAAACACTCGCTTTCTTGGATCATTAAATGTACTTCCTTGGGTTTGAATCCCTTGCTTGATCTTTTCTTTGAATTCTTGAACATTTTTCTTTGGACTTTGAATTTTGAGTTTCTTCATTAAACATGGATCTTTAAGAAGATTCTGACTCGTACTTGCCGTATCATCTTTCAGTTCACCTCTTTGTAGATCCCTACCCACAAAATTCTTTTTTTCCAGTCATGTTATCTTATGTACCAGAACTTGCTATCTTGTGGTTGATCTTGTATAAACGGTTCTCGGTCCTTGTCACCTTCATCATAAGCTTTCATGTATCATCATGAATGCTTAGCAAATCACGTTTCATGTGAATGTCGCATCCACATTCCGTTGCATGACCAAGACTTATGATATTTCTTTGCAAACTCGGTATGTAGTAAACATCAGTTAACAGGCGCTTCTCCCCCGTTTTCCCTTCAAGTAATATCGATCCCTTTCCCCGTATATCAATACAAGATCTATCTCCGAATTTCACCTTTCCCGTGACACGCTCATTAAGTTCAAAGAAATAAGCTTGATTGCCCGTCATGTGATTCGATGCTCCGTTGTCGAGATACCAAGTGTCCTTCTCCATTGGCTCAGTCTCGAAATGCTTTAGATTCACCCATTCTTCATTTAGAAAAATCGTCTCTTGATCACATCTCATCATGAATAATGATGGATCAAAATCATCGTTTTTAGCTAAGTTAGCTTCATCTTGTTTCTTCATACGATCCAGACATCCTGACGCGAAGTGACCAAATTTATCACAACGGTAACACTGAACCTGTGATCTATCATTCCTTCCCCCTTTGGCGATCATTGGTTATTCTTTGACCCATCTGCTTTGACCCATGATCTTGACCATCTCAGCTTTGACTTCCATCTTGGTCCTCATCATCCCGGTCTCGACGTCTGCCTCGGTAACTTGAACCGCCTCGCCCACGCCCACGCGTATTTTCATAGGATTTGGATTTTGAGGACGACTCACCATTGGCAGACATTAGATTACCTTGTTTTTTTGCTAAAGACTCGATACCCTTAATCCTGTCTTCGAACGTCTTCAGTCTACCAATTGCTTCCTGAAACGTCATGGCCTTTAAATCTGCGAATTGTTCAATTGAAGCTACAATTGGAACATACTTTGTTGGAACATAGCCTAATAACTTTCTGGTTAGCTTTTTGTTTCCGTAAGTGGTTCCCAAACTGGCTGCTTTGGTGACCAACAGACTAATCCTCCATGCGAAAGAATCAATCGTCTCTGTTTCTTTCATCTTCAAGGATTCAAACTCATTTTCCAATTGCTCAATCTTTGCCTCTCGAACCCATTCAACCCCAACATACCGTGTCTTCAACACTTCCCAGATTTCCTTTGCAATCTGAAACTGAGCTACCTGACACACGAGCTCTTCGGGTATTGCTTGAAGTAGAAGTGCAACCGCCATGTCATCCTTTTTGGCTTCTACCTCTTCTTCACCTGGTTCTAAAGCCTTTTGAATTCCATAAACCTTGAATATCGCTTTGATACGAGTCGCCCAGATATTGTAATTAGTTTCTCTTAACATTGGACATTGTAAAGTTGTGGTACTCTAGTCCTTAACCACAACCGGTGGTGGTCTGTTCCCGTCCGTCATTGATTTTTAAACAACTTTTCAGAACCAAACGCGTTTGCTCGCAGAAACCCGGTCACAAATACCTCTCGAAAAACCCGGATAAAAAAATCCTGAATTAAACCCGCTTCTTCAACCCAGAGAACGTTTAATGGTTAAACCCAACTTGTTTGAACCAATAAAAAAAGATTTAAACCAAATTGTTTTCCTTTTGTTTTAATCTTTTTTTACAAAATCAATTAAATGTATTGGACCTTTTTTTCTTGTAAGTAGCTTTTGGCGCAAAACCAATTTCTATTTGACTTTTGTGGCCCCGTGAAACAAAACAAACCTCAAAAGTAGAAAAACAGAAAAACGAAAAATCAAAAAACTAGGGTGGAGATATGATAGGAAGTTTATTTGGCTAAGAAGGCTAGGAAGTGATCTTGACCATCCATTTAGTTAATCAAGGGCTAAGATTAAATCACGGAAATTGAAGGGAAGAAAAGAGGCGCGTGAGTTTGTTTAGAGGTATTCTAGTCAATCCAAGCCAATAGTTTCTCTCTCCTCCAATTCCCACCCCCATTTTTTAAACGTTAATAACTCTTTCATACGACATTATTTTTTTATAAAAATTTCACCAAAAAACGAGCGTTTTTTTATCTTTAAAACGAGTATACTATTGCTATATTTTCGAAATTTTTTTTTTCTAAAACCCAGTTGCGTAAAACGCAATGGAAAAAAAAAACCTAAAAAATGATATTTTTCTAAAACGCAATGCACCAAAAACACAAATAAATGTCTTATTTGTAAAACGCAATGGCCAGAAAACACAAAGAAATGTCTTATTTCTAAAACACAATAGCCTAAAAACTCAAAAGAAAATGTACTTTCTAAAACGCAATGGACTAAAAATACATAAAAATGTGTTTTACCTAAAACGCAATGCACCAAAAACACAAAGAAATGTCTTATTTGTAAAACGCAATGGCCAGAAAACACAAAAAAATGTCTTATTTCTAAAACGCAATAGCCTAAAAACTCAAAAGAAAATGTACTTTCTAAAACGCAGGGGACTAAAAACACATAAAAATGTGTTTTACCTAAAACGCAATGCACCAAAAACACAAACAAATGTCTTATTTCTAAAACGCCATGGCCAGAAAACACTTAAAATGTCTGTTTTCTAAAACGCAATGGACTGAAAGCACATCAAAAAGTGTTTTACCTAAAACGCAATGCACCAAAAACACAAAGAAATATCTTATTTGTAAAACGCAATGGCCAGAAAACACTTAAAAATGTCTTATTCTAAAACGCAATTACCTAAAAAAACAAAAGAAAGTGTTCTCTGTAAAACGCAATGGACTGAAAACACCTAAAAATGTGTTTTACCTAAAACGTAATGATTAAAAACACTTCAAGAATGTGTTTTTCTAAAACGCAATGGCCAGAAAACACATAAAAATGTTTTAGTTCTAAAACGCAATTGCCTAAAAACACCAAAGAAAGTGTTCTCTCTAAAACGCATTGAACCATGACAATAGTTTTGTTTGTGCTGTGAATTGTCTGAGCTGTGAAATGTCTGAACCAATGCAGTTTACGAATGCAGTTTTCCAGAGGCAATTTACAAAAAAATAATTTTTCTGATGCATTTTTATTACAGCAATTTAATCGAAAAAAAAAATTCCGAGCTCAACCCCAGCCAGGGGCTCTGCCCCTTGGACCCCGCCAGGGGCTGCTGTCCCTGGGACCCCGCTACCAGGGGCGCTGCCCCCGGACCCCTGCCAAGTTCGTAAAACGCAATGACTAAATCAAAAACTCAGATCGTAAAAATGAAATTAAAGAATTTCTTACATGGATCGAAATGATTTCTTCAACAATTGACGAATTTTGAATGATTGAAACACTTATCAGCTCTCGAATAGAACGGATCGAGTGATTATCTTCAAAATCACCGTAAAAAACGAGATTTTGTATGAAATTAAACTGGGTTTTCTTTAAAAAAAAATTGAAGAACACGTTGATCGGGTGTTTGAATCATTGATTGGTGAAGAAAATCGCACTATAATGTAGTGATTATTGAGATAGAAAGTGAAGAAATGGTTGAAGATGGTGGGTTTTGAAAATGGTGGGTTTTGAAAAGAAAGAAGAAAGGGTTTGATTGACTAAAATACCCTTTCTCTTTATTTTAAATGTTGCCACATGTCATAATCCTATTGCTTCTTAAACTTCCTAGCCAAAATAAACTTCCTATTTGATACCCACCCCAAAAAACTAATCAATTAAATCCTTTGTTCTTCCGATTGCTTTGCTGTCGTCGGACCAAAAAAAACACTACCGCAGGAATGAAGGTTTGACTGATCTAGATCATGCCAGTTCGTAACCTACCCGCAAGCGAGTTATTGATTAGTGACCGCTGATTACACTTGCTATCAGACCACCGACTCATAACTCCTTAGCCGCCAATCGCAAATACTCGTTTGATTTCGACGATTGAACTTGGCTCTGATACCAATTCAAGTCACAGTCGATAATCAAACCGAAGAGTACGAACACGAATAGAATAACCATCCAAGAACTTTTATTATAACCAAGAAAATATAACTCAAAAAACTTGATTATAATAACTCATAAACCATAACTCGATTTATCTTCTTTTGACTCTTAATAATGTCTAACCCTACCTTGGTTTATATATGCTTACCCTAACTTGGTGACCAAGACATTACTAAATAACCTTAACTTGGTGACCAAGACATTTGCCAAATATAATTATAATGTAATTAGGAAAATTAACCAATTATGACCAACTTGTCAACATTGATCCCTCAAGTTCACCGACTTGTGACTTGAACTCCTTTGTCACCCTTTTCCATCACCGACTTGTGATGAGTCAGGAATTACCGCCAACATAATGTGTTTCGATCTATTTTCCCACATTAGTGTCCTTTGCTTTCTGTCTTGTTGTGCATTTCGAGTGGTTTCTTGGGGGTTTTTGTGCATCATATCCGAGCAATATAAGGCCTCATCGTTGCCTTGTTCGTTAGAAGATATTTCATTATCTTTTTTTAATGGCAAATATTACTCTTACTTTACACCAAATACCTCTACCAAATGGGCAGCCTCACATTGGCATTATCATTATTCCTTAAATATTAACACAAAATTGGTCAAAGTTAAAACGTTATTCCCAACTTTATTGGTCATTGTTGTGGGTCTTAGATGTAGGTTTAGATTGATGAGGGTATGGTTGGATCAACTCCTTATCATGCTATTTAATAGCAATGTTGATAGTTATTCTTGTATGCATCCATCTCATTATCATTCTAACGCGTTAGACCATGTGTTGGGCCTTAACCCCACAATGCCAATGGCCACATCAACAACGCCATAGGTGCGAACACCACAACAGATCGGCATGGAGGGGGCGTGGGTCATGGGATCAGGGGCGAGTTGAAGATGTGAAGGGCACAATTTTCTTAATATATAACTAATCATATATACTCACCTCAACCTAATACCACTTTTTACATAAAGCCACTTTAGAGCCCCTTCTACCAAGTATATGTGTCATCAATGTCTACGTGTCATCAATGTATATATATAAACCTATGTATGTATGTGTGTATGTATGTAGGTGTGGGGTGTATTTTTGAGTAGATTTGTGTGTTACTGTTATATGGTACAATCATTTATTGATTGATTTGGCATGAATAAAACCAAACACGTAACTTGAGTAATAAATCTAAGCATTATCCTTCCACCTTCCATATTTAATCTAAGCATTATCCTTCCACCTCCCATATTTAAAGCTCGATTGTACCATATATTTGTACAAAACAAACGTTTGCTAGTGTCCTACCATGATTCTATTATATGTTCCTGCAAAATAAATTTAGATTTATTGTTTAAAAGTTAAGGTGTTTGTAAATGTATAAAGTACGCTTAACATACAAAGTGTAATTAACATACAAAGTGTAAGAAGTTAGACATTAAGTGTCCAAAATTTCGTATGAAGGATCCAAAATTACTCATGAAAGAAATAATTAACAATTCAAAATTACTCATTAAGAAATCCAAAATTACGCATGAGTAAGTCTCATAATTATGAACGTTTATGTTAATTATATTATGCACGTTTATGTTACTTATAATTACGCACGATTATATTTATGCATGTTATACGATGATAATCACGCACCCTATTAAAATCCTTTTTTACATTTTGTAACGAACAACTCTTTGTATCTAAACCTAACTTACACTAAAAATTAAAATCAACTAGTTGATTTTTCGCCCGCGCGTTGCGGCGGGGACCCAATGACTGCAAAACGCGTGTCAACAACGGCAAGCAAATACCGAATATCAAAACATAAATAGAAATGACGTGGTAAGGATAGTCACTCCGTCCTAAAAAAAACGATTCTAAATAACCTAATATATAATAATAGGACCCAAACCTCTTACACGTTGGAAATTCGTTTGTTTTCGGTTCAGTTATTACGGTGCTAACACGTTAAAATATGGATGAGCTCGGAACTCGTAACGGCACCGAAATTACTGATCCGAAAAATCTTGAAATTAGGTACCGGCACCGAAAATACTCGGTACAATACGGTATGGTATTTGAAGGGTAAGATCAATAAATACAGGTATGGTGCTAGACCGGTGTCGAACCGAAAGTAACGATTCTGAAAACGCCAAAAGGTGGATACCAAATTAGTACAAAAAATGATTTGGTATAGTAAACTTGGTACCGATACGATTTACCGGTTTGATTACTGGATTTGATACGATTTGCTCATCAATAATCTAAATATCCAAGTCAATTTTACATGCTACAATTAATTCATTAAAAAAAAAGACAACAAAGAAAAAAAAATAAGTTGTTGTGTATATAAATACTCATTCAAACGAAATACAGTTTACTTACTGTGTGTATGAAAAGTAATCTAAACGGTGTAATTACTTGCATTGCTACATGATTTGATGAGCTCGGTATCAACCTGTACCGAAAATATCGTTACCGAAATCCCCAAAAGTGGATACAGGTACCGAATATACCTAATACGGTACGGTTCGGTACCGGTCGGTACTGGTACGACACCGATATTTGAGGGTGAATACCGGTACCGAGAATACACCCGGTTTAATAAATTTAATACCGGTATCAGTACCCGATACCATTTACTCATCACTTAGTAATAGTATTCAATTCTATTTTTAATATGTTATTATATTTTACTGTTCATTGAACTCAATTTTTAATATATAGGGTAATTTTTAATATATAGGGTAATACTCTTTACTTTCAATCTTTCCGTGCCAATTTTTAAGATGATTGTTTTTTTGTTATTTTTATTTTTAAAATCTCTGCTTTCAATACTTTTAAGTATATGTTTGAATAACACATTGCGGATACTTTTTTCACCAAAACTAATTACAAATCTTTCTCGTTCAATAAAATTATTTACATCGAGCTCTAAAATGTTCTTAAAATGATCAATATTTAACCTATTTCAAATTTACACTTTTGTTCATTCAATCTTTAAGAAAAGATAAAACACAAGAGAAGAAAAAGATGAATACATGTGGTTGTTTTTTTAAAAAAGATTTGTGCATGCTCTTCTTTTTGCGCCGTACAGACCAAGTGCAGACTATTTTCGACGAGTTATCTTTATTTATCTGAAAAAGATTTGTGCATGCTCTTCTAACACCTTTTAATTATCTTTAGGAAAAACTACAAGTTTTGTCTTTATATTAATACCACTTATCAGGCGGTGTCCTTTTCGACGAATTTTGACAGTTTTTACCCTTTATAGGGAATATTGTTGCACGTCTTGTCATTTAGCCCTAACCCGGTTAGATTTTTTTGTTAAATCTGATCATGTGCAAGGCACATGAGGGCATTCTTGTAATTTCACCTTAAAGGACTAAATATGTAAATAACTTAAATTCTCAACCATTTTAAATAAATAAAAATGTTATCTCTCTATCACTTAGACCACCATCACCACCACCACCACCACCACCACATCTCGGTGTTTCCTTATCGACATACCTCCGCCACCGCCGAGAGATGACAGTCCAAAACAATCTTTAAATATAGTTACACTATACACTATACTATACAATACATAAAATATATACAATCTCCTACTCTCCTTCACCGCCATCATAAAGAAATATTCAAAATCACACACCAGACCTTCAAACCCTAACACAACAATGGATCCTCTAACAGCACTCCGAGAGATGACAATCCAAAACAAGCTCTACCAAATCGTTCGAGTCAACAACGAGTACCGATTCAACTCAACCTTTCATTCCCCTACACAATCGAAACAGCATACAGATCTAAACAAGGTAATCTCTACACACTCGAAACCCTCGTTTACTTCATCACAAACCTCCACATCAAGCACCACGATTACATCCGAAACGCCGGCACACACCGGATCCCCGCCGTCACTCTTCTCGATCGAAAACCCTTAATCGAGTATCTTCACGGCCGAATTTCCAACTCTGGCGCCATTGAATTTCATGATTATCGTGTTAATAATCTACCAATTTACCCCAATTTGAATCTTGCACCGGTTGATGATGTTAATTTTGATGATTTAGAATCTAGGGTTAGGGTTAGGGCTTAGAATAAAAAACCCAATTGAATCTTGCACCGGGAGTTTTTGGAGGATGGGGTGTTTATACCGACGGATGTGAAGATGAAGGGGATGAGTTCTAAAACAAGGTGGGGAGGATATAACAACCCTCCTAAAATATTTCCAACACCTCTAATATATTTAGAATAACCTTATACGTCCTAAAATACACCCCGTACGCGAGATTTGGCCCTAAATACCTTTAATTTCCCAAAAAAAATAAAAATAAAGATTTAATGGGCGCTCGCGGGCCGCGAAGACCACCTCTACGTCTTACGCGGGCCGCGACTGCTAGGCCACCAGGAGCCGCCCGGAGCTGCCACGTGTTGTGGACGTGTTGGGTCTAGGGTTTGAGTCAGCCAAGCTAGGGCCTACCCTAGTTGGCCTCGCGGGCCGCGTAGCCCCTTGCTGAATCCTTTGCGGTCCGCGACAAAGTGTCGAACATACACTATAAATAGATGGCTTCGGCTGTCAATTGGAATTCGTTCACAGATTTCATTCTCTCTCTCAATTTCTCTAAGTGATACTCGGGCATTATACCCCCTAATTAACGAAGTTCTGCCTCGTTGTAAGTATCATAACCCCCGGTTACGTATTAGATACGCTGCCCGATTGATCTAGTTGCTCTGTAATGGCTGTCGAGGTTCTGCCCGACGTAGTCGTTGGAGATCTGTCTCGGGGAGGGTATAACTAATGAAAATATTGGGTTATAATACTAACGCCTGTGCATTGTGTAATTAATAGATAATAACCAGAAAAATCACAAAGGAAAACCATAAATTAGCAATGTGAGTAATCTCTTTTTTGTGAACCTTTTTGCAAACTGTTTTTACAAAACCTCAAATGTTTTACATTATATTAAACAGTTATTGAGTATTTGTATTCTACAATTATCGTCGGTATGTTGGGGTTTTGTATACAAAATTTGTTACTACACTGTGAGTAGTAACATGACCACAAGTCGGGTTAACAGTACCGTGGGTGGTAATTAAAGTAGAAAAGTAAACAAATGTAATTGCGAGATCGCCCTCAATATTGTTAAACTGATAAAACCTGTCTTGATTAAATTATGATTCACTCACCAGTATTTTCCACTGACAAAATGTTTTTAAACGCGTTTAAGGTAACAAAATGTGAAAGCCAAATAGAAGTCAGCTGGACAGCACTGAAGGCTTGAAAAAGTGGCTATAAAAGTTACCTAAATAAAGAAGTTGTTTTATTTCAATAAAATAGGGTTTATCCCTATAAATCAGTTGTAATGAAAACTTGGGTTTATCTCAATATATTTACTAATATAAAATGTGGTCTTTTACTCTGATAAAATATTTACTAACTACGGTCCTGATGTAAATTCCGCTGCCAAATAATGATAAACACCGATACCACTGATACTGGCCGCGGCCGCCCGTTCCCGGGAGAATAGGGGACGGGGGTTGCGACATTGTGGAGGTGGTCCGATGGGGTTGGTTGTGGCGGGTTGTGGTGGCGGTGGAGGTGGTCTGGTGGTGGCTGGTGGACTTAACTACTTAGAGATAGAGAGAGAGTGAGAGAGAGAGATAGAGAGAGTATTGTGTATGTGTGTGTTTAGAGAGTGAGGAATTTTGTTTTATTTATTAAAAAGATTCACAAATAAATGGGTAGAAAGACTAAACTACCCATGTTTGACCAGATTTAACAAGTAATATTAACTAGGTTAGGTGTAAAGGACAATACGTGTAAGGAATTTTCATATTATGGGCAAAACCTGTCAAAATTCTTTAAAAAGGACAGTGCCTGAAAAATGTATTAAGATAAAGGACAAAACGTGTAATTTTTCTTATCTTTAATGATGATTCTAAGCTAACACAATAGGAAGCACTAATATATGCTTACAAACCCTAAAAGCAAGGAATTAGATTTAAGGGGTTTACCAAAAGTGTTCGAATACTTCTAACCACTCGAGAAGATTAGAAAGATATTTAGAAGCTGATTTGAAACTTCAAATTCGATCAAGAATCAATCATTCCTTTTAGTACGTATCTTTCTCACAAAGCATCCATACAACTTTGACTTTGGTTGTTCCAACATTAAAGAGCCACTTGACTTTGGTTGTTCCAACATTAAAGAGCCACTATTTCCATAAGTCCATTTGCCTTAAGTCTAACTTATTAGGCTAGAGGGTATGGTGATGGTCTTCCCTTGGAGAATGATCCGTCACGTAGGCGCCACATCATAGTCCTCCCAATGATGGTCCATCCCACAAAACTAGAGGGTATGGAGGATGATCCTACCCCACCACTTTTATGTTTTTTATTTTTTTAATCTTCTACTTTTTTTTTAACATTTAACAAATAAACTAACAAAATATTTTTATTAATATTAGAACACAATACATAAACTTAAAAAAAAATACATAAACTTAAATATTTTCATTAATTTCCAATTGGCATCCACCATTTTTTGTCTCCACGAGGCATTCGTTCATTGAAGGGAATAATTATATAATGTTAATAAAAATTAATAAACCTAAAACCAACGTCTGTCTATATGTTTCTTCGATTAAACCAACCCATCATAATTGGTTCACAACACCACCGTGCTCAGTCGTCTTCTCCATCGCCGACCACCGTATCACCGACGACCTGGAACTGAACTTCAATCTCCGGTCTCCTGTCACACCTTCGTTCATACACATTTAAACGGATACATTTGACTGGGGGCCTACCATAATTGGTTCGTCGCAAACGGCAAGATCTCAACGTTGAGGACGGGACGGGGGGGGGGACGGTTTAACCGCCGTCGCCGTTCCTCGACGGGGTGGGACGAACCCCATACCCCCTAGCCTTAGAGCATTCACATTTCCTTCTGTCTTTGTTGTTCCAACATTAAAGAGCCACTATTTCCATAATTCCATTGGCCTTAAGTCATTCCTTCCGTCTTTTTTACCCTATAATTTCACTAAAAACAACTAAATTTTCTCTTATCTTTCAATTAAATAATATTTTTTATACTTTTATCATTATCTTTTCTCTCCTCCACTTACAACCACTTTTAAAATACTTTCAAAATATATTAAAAAATTAGGGTTATTAGATTCTAATAATACTAAGTTTCACCTGTTGGCCAATAATAATCCCAACTTAGAAAATTTCCCCTAACAATCCCAACTTGTAAGCATTTAGCTCCCAATGATCCTTTGCTAAATGGGTTATAACCCAGTTAGTTTTTTGCTGATATGACTGATGATGTGGACACAACTTTGTTATTTGTTGACTTGGATACTTATGTGGCACCATCACCACCTACACCTCATCCACTGCCACCACCACCACCACCTCCAGCCACCACCATCACCTACCACCATCACCTCCGACCTCCGACCACCGCCACCCCATCCACCGTCTGCCTCCACCAATTCACCACCAGATAAACACTATCACCTTCGACCACCTCCATCATCTGCCATCGGAAACCTCTGTCACTATCACCGCCTCCACTCCATCATTTTTAAACTTTACCACTAATTTCTATTGATGAATTCTTCAATCCACCCATGGATTCTTTAAAACCCGATTCATTTAAAATAATGAATCGACTCGAATGACTGCGAACCAACCCATGGATACTGTTAACCCGATTCACATGGGTTTTGCTTTAGCTCAACTGGGTTCTTGCTATTCTATAATATATTGTGGATATCATGAATCTAATATTTCTTCATGTAACTTTAAAATTTATAGGAACTCAACAGGTTTTTTTACTGATAAAAGCTTTATTTTGACAATTGGTTATGTGTATTACAAAGAACATGATGATGGAATTGCTTCGGTTCACGGTTGATTGGGTCGGTTCATTAGTTGAGTGAATTGGGTTTTAAGGAACCTATGAATGGATTTATTATATTATTGAAGAATTCATTAGCAATTAGTGGAAAAGTTTAAAAATAATGGAGTAGAGGTGGTTATGGAGACAGAAGTTTCCAATGGCAGATGATAAAGGTGGTTGGAGGTAATAGTGTTTTTCCGGTGGTGAATTAGTGGCGGCAGACGGTGGATGGTGGTGGTAGTGGAGGTGGGTGGTGGCTGGAAGAGATGGTGGAGGCGGAGGTGGTGATGGTGCCACATAAGCAGCCAAGTCAACAAATAACAAAGTTGTGTCCACATCATCAGCTATGTCAGCAAAAAACTAACTGAGTTATAACCCAGTTAGCAAAGGATCATTGGGAGCCAAATGTTTACAAGTTGTGATTGTTGGAGGGAATTTTATAAGTTTGGATTATTATCGGCAAAAAATGTGAAACTTAGGATTATTAAAATTCAATAACCCAAAAACTTATAAATGGTGAACAGTATCTTCTCAAATTTACAGATGAACAGTAACGTTTTCTCTTTCCTCTACTCACAGCCACCTACAATCACTTTTCATAATATAAAAAGCTCACTTCTAAAATTTGAGAGATGGATTGTGAATCCTCTTAGAATTTTGCCACAAAAGTCAACTTTTATACTAGTGGCCCCTCTTTTTGACAATTTATGACATTATAGTCTAATTTTTTTTTTAAATATTTTAAAGGACGCATCTGGCATGTCACAAAAGAAATTCATTATTGTAATACGAAACTTGATATATCCAGTTCTGTTGCACCAAAAAAAGATGAGATGCTACAAAACAAAACCAACCAATTAGTTCTAGAAATCTGGAATGAATAGGAATCGTGAAACTGGAACGAGGGCTTATTTATGATTTCAATTTGTTGTTAGGCATTTAGGGCTTGTTTTATTATTTTAATTTGTTGTTTAGGGCTCATTGTTAATCTCTATAATAGATTTATATTTTAGCAATGTCGAATCGAATCCGAACTTTTAAATCCGGTTATGCAAAAAGGCAAAAAAAAAAAAAATGATTAACAGAAAGCTTTAATCGAATCACATTCATAAAGTTTATTTCAGTTATACTCTATTTTTAATAGTCTTTCATTAAACATGTGTTGGCTCAACTTTGAAGTAATCGAACATATTATTTCTTAAATATTAGTTTTTCAAACTTGAAACCACACCACACTCGTTATATATTTGTATAACTTTCAAAAAAAAATTAACTACGCCAATTATAAAGTTTTCAGTTTATAATTGACGGTCTCAAGCCCGGGTAAAGGAGGAGGGTTTTGTTATTAAATATGTTGAAAAGGAAAATTTTGTAAAAGGGCCTCCACTTCGTAGTTCGGTTAGGGCCTTCAAAAACGTAGGAACGGCTCTGTCTGGAATGAATAGGAATCGTGAAACTGGAATGAACAGGAATTGCAGGGAAATAACCGGATACTAGTTGAATAAAACTGGAATGAATAGGAACTGTGAACCAAATTGAAGTCACTGTAGGGAAATAAATGAAAACTCTTTGAACAAAAGCAAGTTAATAAAGTCTATCTCTGAACTTCACTCAATCTGGAGAGTCGAACATGCATATTCACTGTTCCCTTTCTCAATTCTAATCAGTTTGTACAAAAAACTATGGTGTTTGTACATGTGAATTAGTTATTTCCAACAACTTATTTTACTTATTGTTATTCTTCTTCTTTTATTTCTTCCAATCAGCTATCATATATATATTTTTTTAACCAACATGATTATACTTTCTTTTATTTTATTTTATTTCTTCAATCATTCAGTTATACTACTTTTTTATAGGAAAAATGAAATTTAATAATCTCAACTTTGATATATTGATCGGCAATAGTCTCAACTAATGAAGTATTTTATGACTAACTCAATTTTTAAACTTATTTTTCCTTGGCGATTCCATACGAACTAAAAATTAATCTAGTTAGTATTTGCTGACATGTGAGCTATTTATGTGGCAAAAAAAGTCAAAATTTTACTAACATGAACTGCTTATGTGAAAAATAAATCAAAGTTTAAATAACATGGACTATTTATGTCGCAAAGTTTTGATCACGTGGCTTGTTTATTTGGTATTCTACATTAGCAAAAACTAATTAGGTTAACTTTTAGTTAGTATGGAATTACTGAGTGAAAATAGGTTAAAAGTCGAGATTGTCACAAAACATTTTATATAGTTGAAACTGTTGTCGGCCAATATATTAAAGTTGGAATTATGAAAATTCAATTTTGCTTTTTGTTTTTATAACCAACTATTATCCTTTTTTCATTTTTTTTCCAGACTCATCGATTTGACATTTTCATAGCCTTGTTTAGCAGAGAAGAACTTTAACCATCAAGAACCCAAAATCCAAGTATTTTGTTGTTGTTGTTGTTGTTATCAACAATGTTTTAAAAACCGGTTTTAACTGGCGGGTTAAACCATTTAAACCGGATGCTGGAATCTTTTCCGGCATAAATCATACCGGTAAACTGAGAAAACGGCAAAGAAGTTGTATCGCCGGTGAATTGGGTTATACCGGTTTAAGCTGATATACCGGTACCGGGCAAGGTTAAAATTTGGACCTGAAATCTTTTATGAGGCCAAAAAGATACGATTTACCTTTTTATTAAAACCTAGCGTCCACAGTCAATATCGATCAATCTTCATACACAATCCACATCGATCATTGGGTTATTTTTTTATTATGGATTAACTTTTGGAATATTTTTTTTATTATGGAATGATGTAGTTTTATATTATTTGTTGAGTTGAAATTGTATTTTATGGATTTATAGAGTTAATTAGTTAAACCGGTTGAACTGTCCGGTACAACCGGTTGAACCATTTCTAAACCTAGCCCGATGTGATTTAAAAACCGGCTTTTAAAACATTGGTTATCAATATAATTATAATTATCATTATCATCTTAAACCTCGCAATTACATTAAACAAACAACATTATTCTTTTAGTAATAAAAAAATTATAAGCGAAATTTCGCAATATAATAAAATACTCCACGCATTATTTATATTTATTTATATTTATATTTATATTTATATAACTAACATTTATGAACTTTGATGCATAGTGCCAAGCAGTGTTTCAACTTTTTTTATTTGCCTTCTCTTTTATCTTTTTAAGTGTTTTTTCATTGATTTTTTTTATTTTTTTTATTTGTAGTTTTGTATTCTTTTACCTCTGAACTTTCAGCGTTAACACTTACAATCCTTTAAATTTATAGAAATTCTATAATCAAGTTTTAGTTGTTTATTTTTATTTACATGTTGGTATAAACTAAAATTGATTTGCGTTATTTTGTGTTTAGACGTAATTTTTTTTGCGAAAATGAGTTGGGTGAAATATAATATGTTCTTATCCGTATAATTATGTACATTTTCAGTTAATCTACGTTTTAACGTAATTTTTTCGAAAATGAGTCGGGTCAAATATCATACACTTTCGTGCTTATTTTTATTTACGTTTTCAATTGGTCTACGTTTTGACGTAAATTTTGTTCGGAAACGAGTCGAGTAAAATAAAGAGTAAATTACAAGTTTTGTCCTTTATGTCTACATCAAATTGCAGGCGCTGTCCTTTTGCCCAAAAGTTTACAGGCGGTGTCCTTAACCTTTCAAAATCTTGCACGTTTTGTCCTTTAGGCTAAACCTGGTTAGAAATCTCAGTTAAAAACTGTCATGTGCAATGCACATGAGGGTAAAATGGTAATTTCTCTCTCAAACCTTACACCTTCCCTTCTTCTTCAATGATTT
This sequence comes from Helianthus tuberosus, assembly GCA_030545235.1. Taxonomy (NCBI): domain Eukaryota; kingdom Viridiplantae; phylum Streptophyta; class Magnoliopsida; order Asterales; family Asteraceae; genus Helianthus; species Helianthus tuberosus. Next base: position 145,564,456 of record CM060414.1, on the reverse strand, counting down.
AAACCTGCAATTTAATTACAAAGTATATGATTTCCTAATTTCTTCTTGTGGGTATCTTCAAACATCCATTGCAACACCAAAAACTCATTTTATTCAACTTTATCTCATCAATCATCATCTCCCTGTAAACAAAATGATGGATAATCCAGACATGTTCGAATCAACCACCTCCACCACCACCCACCCGCACCATCTTCCGCCGCAATAACCCACCCCACCCCACACCACCTGCTACTGCAACCACCCACCACCACCATTCCGACAATCACAACCATCACTGTACCTTTGCCACTAAAAACCCTAGCCGCACCACCACCGTACCTCTCCCACACATCAGAACCACCATCACCACCCAATTCACCACCATCCACCCCTGTTCATCATCTTTCTGAGTTAAACCCCAAAATTAAACTCTAAAAAACCTAACACAACCTTTTCAGAACCTGTTCATCAATACACCTATTTCAGAATCAAACACCCAAAATTAAACTCTAAAAACCCCAACACATCAGAACCTGTTCATCAATACACCCATTTTAGAATCAAACACCCAAAATTAAACTCTAAAAAACCTAACACATCAGAACCTGTTCATCAATACACCCATTTCATAATCAAAATGGTGGCTATAAACACCAATACAACCACAAATTGAAGTCAAAATCCTCGAATTTTATGCTGCTATACCTTTCGGAATCAACATCTCCTTCTTGTCGAGATCTCTTTGATCCCAAATCGACATGTCTTTCGGGTGATGGCTGCTGGGGGTTGTTAACATTGACAATTTGGGCATCATCTAAACTCATACCGGAGTTAGATGATGAAGATGGATCAAAAGTGGTGGATTTGTGGTGATGATCTAAACATCACCCACCTCGATCTCCCTCCCTCCTTGGAAACAATCAATCTAAAAATTGCATATAAGTTATATATATATATATATTACACAATACTCCCTACATATAAGTTAGAGTTAATTGCCAAAACCGTCCCTGAGGTTTGGGCACGTTTGCCATTTTCGTCCAAAATGACACTTTTGTACCAAATTGCCCCCAACGTTTGTAACTTTTTGCCATTTTCATCCAAACCACTAACTTAGTTTATTTTTTCTGTTAAGTTGAGGATATTTGGATGAAACTGACAAATATAAAACCACAGGGACGATTTTGGCAATTTACTCAAACCCTTTTTAATTTATTTTATTTAATTATTTTTGTTACATATATAATAAAAAAGAATACTCCGTAGTTTTTAGAAAAAAAAATTAATAGTTTTGTCACATAATTTTTATAAATTTTCATCCAAATCACTAACTCAGTTTATTTTTTCTGTTAAGGTGAAGGATGTTTTAAATTTTATAAATTAAGACAGAAATTAATTTATAGCTTCTTTATATAAATCAGTTTTATAAAGAGAAAACGTCATTGGTGTGCAACACATAACAATCGATTACAACTTTTAGTATTTATCAGTTGTAGAGATAGAAAAAAATTGTAAAACGTTACATATTTTTTAAATGTGTTAAGCACCTAGAAAATGTGTTGGTAGAAATAAAATATATATTTAATTAAGATTATGAGGATAACTAACTAATACTTATTTTGAGTGGCTTGAGTAAAGAAACTTTTGGTTCATAGCATTATAATTAAAATTTGGTGGGTAATTTTAAGGTTTGGTAACGATACGTTGTTTGATAGAGTGGGGGGGGGGGGGGCACTAGCTTCTGTTTTTCCTTAGGAGCGAATTTTTCAATAAGGTCACCAACATTTTAGTTTTATAAAATTTAGAGGTTTAAGTAGATTTTATTTTTATAAAACTGATCTATATAAAAAATTAGAAATTAATTTCTTTCTTAGTTTATAAACATCCTTCGCCTTAATAGAAAAATTAACTAAGTTAGTGGTTGGATGAAAATTTATAAAAATTATGTGACAAAGCAATTATTTTTTTCATATAAAAATTGCATGTGTATTCTTTTTTATTATATATGTAACAAAATTAATTAAATAAAAGAGATTTAAAAGAGTTTGAGTAAATTGCCAAAATCGTCCATTTGGTTTTATATTTGTCAGTTTCATCAAAATATTCTCAACTTAACAGAAAAAATAAACTAAGTTTGTGTTTTGGATGAAAGTGGCAAAAAGTTACAAACGTTGGGGGCAATTTGGTACAAAAGTGTCATTTTGGACGAAAATGGCAAACCTGGCCAAACCTCAAGGACGATTTTGGCAATTAACTCTATAAGTTATTTACACAAAAAATAGTCCCTGAAAATGAAATGACAAAAATGCCCTCATGTGCAAGGCACATGACCAAACTTAACCAAAAATCTAATTGGGTTTGGCCTAAAAGACATAACGTGCAAGATTTTGGAACATTAAGTACAAAACTTGTCAACTTTTACGCTAAAGGAAAACGCCTGCAATTTGGTGTAAACATAAAGAACAAAACTTGTAAGTTACTCTAAAATAAAATACGTTTTCATTAGACGGTATAAATTTGAGTCACTTTGCGTTTTTAAATCGCCACAACGCATCGTAACTATTTTATCATGTGCTTAGTTTACTGTACGTGTTGGCGTAAATTCAAGTTGATTTACGTTTCGATGTCATTTTTTTCTTCGGAATATGTCCAGTCAAATATAACATGTTTCTATGTACTTTTTTTCTTTCTTGTTTTTTTGGACTTTATTATTTATATTTCTATACTTTTCTTTATGTTTAGTGTTTTAGTTTTATTTTTCTTTTGAGTTAAATGCTTGGTTGGTCCCAGTGGTTTTCAAAAATTGCAGACTTGGTCCCAGTGGTTTACAAATTACACGCGTGGTCCCCAAACTTGTCAAAAATGCACTCGGTTGGTCCCCAGCCCTAACATCAGTTAAATTTCTCAGTTAAGTCCATGTCAAATTACCAAACTACCCTTATTTATTAACTCTCTTTATAATTTTTGTTTAGTTTTAGTTTTGACTTGGTTAAACCCATCATCATCTTCATCAGTAGGACTAGACCAAGTCATCTTCATCACCATCATCTTCATCATCACCATCATCTTCATCACCATCATCATCTTCATCTTCATCACAAACCCACAACCCAGTTCTTCAAGAACAAATTTCAAATAAAACCCAGATCCTTATCAAGAACCTTCATCATAACACCATCTACATATCCCCATCATCTCTAGCCATCATCAACAATAAAACCACTTCTCACTTTCACTCCATCTTCAAACAACAAACAGAAAATCAAGAAAATGATAATAGTAATAATAATAATTTTGTCGACAGTAGGTTCCCTTGTTTAGCATATTATCAAACACTATTTAGAGACCCACTGTCACAACTCTCCACATCACTGCTGTGGTTGTTGATAACCACCGTAACCGCCGCCATTGACCACCGTAACCGCCGCCGTTCACCACCATAGAACACCACCACAACCGTCAGCCAACACTGCCAGATCCGCCGCCCTTAATCACCTCTGTTACCGACCGTCTTCACCACTAAACGAACCGAACCCCAGCGTGATTTTTCCGTCATCACAACACCAATAAACCTCCACCGTTGACCGTTCCCATCATCGTCTCCGGCGAACGGATACACCTGCACATCTTCATCTCCACTCGTTCTTTTCGCTCTTATCTCTTACGCAATACCCGCTCTCTTTCCTTCAATTTCTCCATGAGTATCGAGGATCATCAAATCACTGTTGGTGACCTTTGATTGCAGTCTTCTGCGCTGCTCATTCTTTTTCTTCAGTAAGTGTTGATGGTTTGTGTTGTTAGAAAAGAGTAGAAGTTTGATTTTTTTGTTTGTTTCTGAGATTGTAGAGATCTGGAAAGAGTTTGGGGAAAATTATTGGGGAAGCTTGGTTGAAGAAGATAAGTTTAAGAAGTAAACAAGGAGTGACGGCTGATACAACTTTTAGGGTTTTATATAAATAAGGGTAGTTTGGTAATTTGACATGGACTTAACTGAGAAACTTAACTGATGTTAGGGCTGGGGACCAACCGAGTGCATTTTTGACAAGTTTGGGGACCACGCGTGTAATTAGTAAACCAGTAGGACCAAGTCTGCAATTTTTGAAAACCACAGGGACCAACCAAGCATTTAACTCTTTTCTTTTTTATTGAAGTTATATTTAAGAGGAAAAATTACAATTTTTGTTCTTTATCTTTATACCACTTTTCAGGCGGTGTCATTTTTAACGAATGTTGACAGGCGGTGTCCTTTACTAGGTATTTTGTTGCAAGTTTAGTCCTTTACACCCAACCCAGTTAAAAAACCCTGTTAATTTTCTTTATACCACTTTTCAGGCGATGTTCTTTTTAACGAATGTTGACAGCCGGTGTCCTTTACTAGGCATATACACATGTGCAACACATACAGATTATGTGTTTATGACTATCATAAATATACACGTTCATGTATTTTCTTTTCAGATAACTATCATAAATATATACGTTTATATATATTTTCTTTTCACGAAACATCTAAGCGGCTGAGTTAAATTCATTTTAAGAAAGTAGGCCGATATTAGCGGGCTAGGATTATACCGGGCTGATATTTGAGCCTTGTATATGAGCCTATGGCTATGATTAACCATTAGGCCCATTCACACCCGTTTAATTTTTGAATTTTAAATTCCATGAGTTGTGTGGGAACTCACCTGGACCGGGCTGACCAGGTCTAACTCAATCTTTTTCTTTTTCTTTATCTTTCTTTTAAAGAAGGGAAAATACCATAAGAAATAACATAGTCTTTTAGGGGCAAACCTTACCACTACAACAATAATTAAATAAACTCTCTTCTGATCAGTGGAGGAATAGCATCGTGGTGCCTTTATACAAGAATAAAGGAGACGCTCAATGTTGTGGGAATTACAGAGGAATCAAACTGCTAAGCCACACTATGAAGCTTTGGGAGAGGGTAATTGAGACTAGAATTAGAAGAGAAACTCAGGTTTCAGTAAACCAATTTGGATTCATGAAAGGGAGGTCAACTACAGAAGCGATACATATTCTAAGGAGGCTGATGGAAAAATATAGAGCAAAGAAGCAAGATTTACATATGGTGTTTATCGACCTGGAAAAGGCATATGACACTGTCCCACGGAAACTGATTTGGGATAGTTTGGAGGGGCGAGGGCTACCGGGGAAGTATATAGACATAATTAAGGATACGTACGATAGAACGGAAACTAGTGTCCGCGCGCCTGTAGGAGATACAAACTTCTTTCTTGTGGAGGTAGGACTCCACCAGGGGTCTGCGTTGAGCCCTTTTCTTTTTGCGGTTGTCTTGGATGAGTTGTCCAAGTTGATTCAGGAGCCAGTCCCATGGTGCATGCTTTTTGCAGACGATATTGTGTTGATTGCAGAGACTAAACAGTGCCTAAACGCGAGGATAGAGGAGTGGCGAGTAGCTTTAGAAGGCAAGGGCCTTAGGTTTAGTCGATCTAAGACTGAATATCTACACTGTGATTTTAGCGGTGTAGCCATTGACGATGAAACCCAAATCACCATTGAGGATCAATTGGTCCCGCAGGTAACCAGATTTAAGTATCTGGGGTCGTTTGTACAAAGAGATGGTGACATAGATAGTGATGTAACTCATCGCATACAGGCCGGCTGGTGTAGATGGAGGGCAGCCAGTGGGGTATTGTGCGATAGGAGGTTCCCAACTAAACTAAAAGGGAAATTTTACAGGGTAGCAGTTAGGCCAGCTATGCTATATGGAACAGACTGTTGGGCTACCAAGAAGACACAAGCGCGCACGATGGAGGTAGCAGAAATGAGGATGCTGAGGTGGATGTGTGGACACACGAGGTTAGATCGGATAAGAAATGAGGTTTTTAGGGATAGACTAAGAGTGGCTAGTATATCGGAGAAGATTAAGGAGGGGAGATTGAGATGGTTTGGGCATGTAAAGCGGAGGGAAGCGACAGCACCGGTTAGAGTAGTGGAAACTCTTACTGTGGAGGGGAGGAGAGGAAGAGGCAGACCCAAACTGACATGGGATGAGCAGATTAGGCATGATTTACTAGAGTTGCATCTTTCTGAGGACATGGTCCACGATAGGACTTCGTGGAGGCGTAGGATTAAGGTTAAGGACTTCTAGAGGATATTGTAGAAAGGTTTTAGGTGTTTTTCATGGACGTAGGCTTTTCCTTTTCTTTAAGGGACTTCTTCGATGATTGCCCTCCTTGTGTCTATGATGTTGTATGCTATTATACATGATTTACATTATGTTTACGCTTAAAATGATGTTGCATGCCATTATACATGATTCACATTAGATTGTCCCACTCTTATCTTAGTATGGGCGACTTCATATTCATGCATTCTTTGACCTGATATGTTGGTTTGCTGTTCGCTTTCGAGCCGAGGGTCTCTCTGGAAGCAGCCTCTCTATCCCTATGGATAGAGGCAAGGTCTGTCTACATCCCACCCTCCCCAGACCCTATAAATAGCTCTGCTATCTGTGGGATATACTGGGTATGGTTGTTGTTGTTGTTGTTGTCAGGTTTGAATCTAAGACGTCCCTTTAAAAGACATAAGTTTTTATCAAATAGACTATCTCACATTAACATAAGAAATAACATACTTGTATTTCTTATAAAAGTTTCTTAGCGTTAGTAATTTTTTGCACATAAATACTAGCACACTTTCCTTTTGTTTTCTCATAAAAATCCACTAACATTTTCTTTTACACATTAGTGTTTGTTCACCTGTTAAATAGGAGAAATAAAATTGCATTTTGTTTTTATAAAATAATACTACGTGATAAAAGAATTTAGATAAATTAATGCAGTCCGTTGGATGTTGATCATTTCTTTTTCATTTTTTAATTCAATAACTTGAATTAGTTGATGATAACATTTCAAAAGAATACAATTAAAATATGTGACATCTGTGCCTCCACGGCCATCAAACAAATACCAAATCAACGAAATATTGTATTTCACACTTGGGATTTGTATAAATATGTTTTTTTTTAGAACGGTATCGATTTACCAGGCCTAAGGGGCCGGGCCGAGGCCCAACAAGTCCTTGTATAAATATGTGTATCATTTGCACATATCAATTCTCGTTCGATTTCGAGCTCTAAATCGCTTTCTGAAAAGTTATACGCGAACTGGTGCGTAAACTTAATCAGTTTAACGCGACAAACACTCCGGAATAGTGACATAGGCTTAAAATACCTTAAATAACCGTTACATAACTTAGAAATAAGTTTTGGAAGGTTTGGTGTGTCGAAATCAAGTTTATTCGCTTACAGGGACTAATTTTGACAAACTGCGAAAGTATGCCGATTTGTACTGTAATGAACATTCCAGAACATGACCATAAGTTAAACATACCCTAAATATCCTTTACATAGCTTAGAAATAGGCTTTGAGGGGTTCGGTGTGCTAAAATAAACTTTTTGGTCATTCAGGGACTAAAAGCGTCAAAAGTGCATAAGTTTGCATTTTAGCGCATATCTTACGTTCTGAATACATTCGTACATCCAAAACTTTATGTAATCATTAAAATATTTTATTTTAGTGATTGGCATGATAAAATTCCATTCGTCGCGTAATTTGGATCGTTTTTGCGTTCGTTACGACAACCGTCGTAATTAATCGAACAACGCAACCGTACGACCAAACGAACCGACATCCGAGATATTTTTGAGCATGTTTTGAGTTCCCTATACTTTAACTTCATTTTAGAGCCTTGAAATGAGGTTAACGGGGCTTAAACGTGTCAAAAATGAGCCGAAATGCAAGATTCTGAAGTTCAGGGACCAAAATTGTCATTCTGCCATAGTTATCTTAGGAAGGGACCAAAATGAAAAATCTAAATTCCAGCTTGTTCCAGCTGTTCCCCTCATTTGCACATGGTTTTAATGAAACTATGGGCTCCCATGGTTTCACAAAACCATGGGCACATGTGTACGGATGAGATCGAAGCTCGTTTTACCATGAACGATCCTAACGGTTCTAGTTTTCCTATATATACCCATCTCCTTTCACTTGCAAAACCCACAATGATCTGATTTTGGCTCTCTAAGTTGAAGTTTATGCTTCATACCTGAGAGTAAATCGGATCATAGCTTGCGGGGACCTTTTGTAAGTATTCTTTCGTTCTTTTATCGCTTTTCGAGTCTGAAAGTCAAACTGCATTTGACTTTCTGCATTGACCAGTTTATGGTCAATGCGAAGTTCGTTTGAACTTCATAACATGAGCGCAATCACGATGGTTATAGTCCCTAGTGACTATACCTACTGATTACCACGTTATCTAGGTGTAGTGACGAGTCGTAGTTTCGGCCAAAATGCGCATTCTTGCGTATTTTGTAACCAAACTACTTATAGGTATCAAAACCGTTTGTCTTGATACCAAATCTATTTTCTAAATTCATTAAACATGTTTTAACATGTTTAACTCGTCACTTTTTAGATTAGTGCTTGTGTAGAGTCGTAAGTCAAGCGGACTAAACACCCGCTTAGACTTTCGAACACGACCCGTTTGGTCGATCATTAGGATCCGACCAAACATGTTTAGTGACCATAGTTGCATAGGGAATAACCTTTCGAGGTTATACCTTATGGTCACTTAGGTTTAATTAGTTGTATGATAGGTAGTTTATATGCCTTAGGTAAATGACCAAAATGCCCTTTTCATGCATAATTGGTAATTAAGCATATGTAACACAAACTTTTGTCACTTAATTGATTATGCAACATATTTAATCATGTTTAGGCATATAATACTTGTCATAGGACTAGTTAGACGTCTCGAACGCGCTTTGCGCGCACGACGCGTTAAAGTAGCGTAAGCTACCTTAATGGGTCGCAATGGTTCGAAAGCACATAGGTTAGGTTTCGATTTAGAATGTAGGCTTTGTTAAACCATGTCATATGAGTTCCAATACTCATTTGGTTTACAAAACCTCATCCTATCCGATCTTCCGACTTAGGTCCGTGTTATTTATATAGTTATTAGGTTGCCGTTTGTTTCCGTGCTCCCTCTAGCTTTGCTTGGTTGTTGTTCAAGACTTCTAAGCATTCTCAGGTGAGTACATAGTTCCCCTATTTTACTGTTTTCAATTGTTTTGGGGTGATTCATATGTGCTAAATGTTTTCAAGGTTTTAACGATGGTTTTTTAAAACGATTTTCGATATTATAACAATGGTTTCAAAAACGATTAAAATGGTTTTTATTAAATAAATAACGATTTCGATATAGTAAACAAACTTGTTGGTTGTATTTACATAACGAATAATATCCATTAGTTTTGGCCGAACCGACCAGTATTAGGTTATGGTACCATAGGATCTGACAAATCCCGTTATCAGACTGCACCCATGGTTATGTGTGGTTTAGGTGGGTAACGACTGAATCTGTGATTGTTAATTTACCCTTTGGTGGTTTATTAATGCGAGAAGCGAGGTAGTCGAGTCGCGAAGGTTTGGATGTTATTAGCGAGACGATCAAAAGTAGTTTTCACGATTTAAAACGAGAATGATTTAAACGACTAAAGCGATTTTTAACGAATTAAACGATTTGGGTAAACGATTGGTTTTCGGTTAGTGTTTAGATAATGGGACGGGTGTAATGTGATGAAAGTATGGTGGATACGCCGCTGGGACTTCCTATATATAAGTATTTTCATCGTATTACATACCGTGGCGTTATTTAGTTCACTTGGGTAAACGATTTTGAAACGATGTCACACAAACGAGGTTTTCGAAATGATATAAACCATACGAGTTTTATTAACGAGATTTATTAACGGGTTTTATTAACGAGATTTATTAACGAGTTTTATTAACGAGTTTTATTAACGAGATTTATTAACGAGTTTTATTAACGAGTTTTATTAACAAGTTTTTACGAGATGTTTTACAATTTGATTTAATAAATGTTTTGGGTTAAGAATCATGGCTATGAGATTTTATAAATTATAACCAACTTGATTTGAGTTGGTTAATTATGTCGCAATACAATACTTTTCAAAACAAGGTTTTTTTTTATTTAAGTATTGTAACATGTAAACTAGCCATGAATCCGACACTCTCAAAAACCTATGTACTCGCCAGCATTTCTTTGCTGACTTTGTTTTCACATATGTTTCAGGTGTTGTTGAATGATGTTGATTGCTAGGATGCATGCTCACATAGGACCGGACGAGGCCTTAGTAACTTAATAACAATGATAGACTATGTTTAAATTGTTTATTTAGATTTCCAGACGATGTAAATATTTAATGTTTAATAAAACGAAACTTCAAATTTCCGTGTGTTTTAAAACAATGATTCTGTTACAACACTCCCCGACGATTCCACCGCAATTTGTTGTTTTGCGCGGTCGGGGTGTGACAGAAAAGTTGGTATCAGAGCTCATGGTTATAGGGAATTAGGTTATTAGTAATGCTTTGACCTAGTCTATAACCTTCCTAGGACCCTAACGCGAGTTTACTTGCGTTTAGTCATAAAACAATACCCTCACCTATCCTTAGGTGATAACCACAATGAGAACACAAAATTCGAATCCGCCTTGAAAACCAATCATCTGTTCTAGGATGATTGATTACTAGGTTTTGAAACCTCTGTTTTAAGGTTTTGAACCCTTTAAGTTTTTAAAATCTCGTCAAAGTTTGGGTCTTATAATGTGAACACGTGCAAACTGGAAGGGTGAATGCCTGTACTCTGAGTTTTCTGTCTAAGGCTAGAGTGTTCGTACAAATCCGCAGTATCGGACCAGTCACTCTTACCTGGGAACTCTTGGGGTGAGTGTTCACTTATAGGCGAGCATGTCTTCAGCGATACATTAATATGACCCGTTTACTTTGATTAATCACCGTCTCATTTGTTTGCCTTAGGTAACAAACAAATGATCGCAATTTCTATGAATTGTCGTTCTGTTTTAATTATCCGATAACATTTCATTTGTGTTCTCCTATGTCTTTCATTTCCTCTAGAATGTCTCTTCATCGCAACGACACTCAAATGTCCGAGCAAACCGCCAAATTTGCCCAGCGAATAGGCGAAGTAATCCTGAAGACTGTGGATTTAGGTATCGCCATGTCTCGTCTCAATAATGAAGCCACCCAAGAATCATCGAAAGAAGCAGAATCCGAGCCTTCGAAAAAGTCAAAGAAGCGTAAAGCTCCAAAGGGTCCCGCAGCCGTTACACCAAATCAAGCAAAACCTAGCCAGGTGGCAGCACCACCAGCCAAGAAGCCGTACTTAGGAACTGCTCCTTTGTGCAATCAGTGTAACCTCCACCACTATGCCAGTGTCAAATGTCAGAAATGTTTCAACTGTGGACTCATCGGTCATTTAGCACGAGACTGTCGTTCAGTCACTGTGCTAAACCAAGCTTTTCAGAACCCCGTTCAATTTCAAGCAGATCCAGCACAGGCTCATTTTCCTCCTGGTATTTGCAACACCTATGGCGAGACGGGTTATGTCAGGGACAGATACCCAAAGATTTCAATGCAAATCCGACCCACGGATGAGCATTTAGCCGATTAGAAGAAGCTGCAGCTTTGAATAATCCGAATCTTATGTTTATGTTTCTAGTGTTTTCCTTTGAACTCGGAAACAATCGATTTTTGTTTATAAATAAATCTTTATTTGCAATTCTGATGTACAAATATAGTGGCATGTGTGTATGGCATACCCCTACGATACCTACACCAAAGAACCGTATTTGTAGTTCTCTCGTTCATATGATCGCTCATGATTTCCTCGAAAATTCTAAGTGCTCGTTTCATTCTAAGAAACGAAGTGGCAATTTGAGTAATCATCTTTTTCCTTTTGACCTCACACCGATGCAACTTGGGAGTTTCGACATTATCATAGGGATGGATTGGTTAACCAAACATCATGCTGAGGTGATTTGTTTCGATAAGATTGTTCGCATTCCTCTTTTGTCTGGCGATGTTCTGGAAGTTCGTGGTGAGAAATCTTCTGGTGGATTGAAGCTCATGTCGTGTACGAAGGCCCAAAGTTATCTACGAAAATGATATGTTGCTTTTCTGGCACATGTCACCGAGGAGAAAGGCAAGATCAAGAGTATTCAGGATATTCCGATTGTTCGGGATTATCCAGAGGTGTTTCCTGATGAACTGCCTAGTTTGCCTCCAGTTCATCAAGTCAAGTTTCATTTTGACCTTGTACCCAATGCCAACCCGATTGCGAAAGCACCTTATCGTCTTGCACCGTCCGAGATGCAAGAGTTATCGAAACAACTTCAAGAGTTGTCTGATAAAGGATTCATCCGTCCGAGGTTTTTCGCCTTGGGGAGCTCCTGCCCTCTTCGTGAAAAAGAAAGATGGATCTTTTCGAATGTGTATCGATTATCGTGAGCTTAATAAGCTTACCATCAAGAATCGATATCCCCTACCTCGAATTGATGATCTCTTCGACCAGCTGCAAGGTGCTTCATGCTTTTCCAAGATCGATTTTCGTTCTGGGTATCATCAACTTCGTGTTCTCGAAGAAGATATTCCCAAAACTGCTTTCCGCACGAGATATGGGCATTATGAGTTCACTATCATGCCTTTTGGTTTGACTAATGCTCCAGCTATCTTCATGGACTTAATGAATAGGGTTTGTAAACCTTATTTAGACAAGTTCATCATTGTGTTCATCGACGATATTCTCATTTATTCAAAGTCTCGAGCCGATCACGAGCAACACCTCCGTTTGACCTTGGAACTCCTGAAGAAGGAACAACTTTTTGCTAAATTCTCCAAGTGTGAATTTTGGCTTAAAGAAGTTCAGTTTTTGGGTCATATAGTCAACAAGCAAGGTATTCATGTGGATCCATCCAAGTTTGCTGCAATTAAGGATTGGAATACACAAACGACACCTACAGAAATTCGTTCTTGGTCTCACTGGTTATTATCGTCGTTTTATTTCGAACTTCTTGAAGATTGCGGTTCCCCTCACTGCTTTGACTCGGAAGAATAACCCTTGTGAGTGGGGACCTAAGTAAGAAGAATCGTTCCAAACGCTGAAACGGAAGCTATGTGATGCTCCTGTTTTGTCCTTGCCCAATGGAAACGATGATTTCGTTGTCTTTTGTGACGCGTCGAATCTAGGCCTTAGTTGTGTTCTAATGCAATGAGGTAAAGTCATAGCATATGCGTCAAGACAGTTGAAAGTTCACGAGAAGAACTACACAACTCATGATCTTGAGTTAGGTGCTGTGGTATTTGCTCTCAAAATATTGAGACACTACCTTTATGGAACGAAGTGTGTGGTTTTCACAAGACCACAAAAGTCTCCAGCACATTCTTAATCAAAAGGAGCTGAACATGAAGCAGAGACAATGGGTTGAGCTCTTGAATGATTACGATTTCGAGATTCGCTACCTTCCTGGTAAGGCGAATGTTGTAGCCGATGCGCTTGGTCGAAAGGAGCGAGTCAAGCTTCATTCTGTTCAAACTCTATCTGATATTCAATCTCGTGTCCTTCAAGCACAACGATCTTATGTAAACGAAGGCTTATTGAAATATGAGCTACCACTTCAACTCGAGCTTAAACTCGAAACAAAAGGGCGATGGGTTGCTCTATTTTAAGAATCCTTGTGGATGATTACCGCCCAAATCGGAGCCCTGATTGGATTCCTTGTACACCTTAATATGTACATTACAATTCAATAAGGACAAAATCGAATTCCTAACAAGATCTTCCTATCTTCATAGTTAGATTCTTGAAATATTTAAAGTGCCAAATGAAATCCACGGATTAGATTCCTGGTGTGCTTTAAATACCCGTGTCCAAAGATAACAAATTAAAGGTCAAATCAAACAATTATGCGATTATGTGACTATGTGTTTATGTGTTCTCCTCTATGTTTTTGTGTGATCCGATTTTCGTTATCCAAATCCTCATAGAATCTTCCATATCTTCATATGAGGGATTCATAGTAGGATATTCAAAAGGTACTACCTTAACTCCTTAATGGGCTTCTATGTGGTAGTTAAGACCCTTGGGTTATATAGTACCATTCCATGTTTCACCCTTGAGTGGTCTAGTTAAAGATTGATTCAGAATCTGGTTAAGAATGGCATGTGATGATACAGCTGAAAGGACCCTATGGTGGTTCAGTTACACTCATCACAGGTTCATTCATTTGGTTTTCCCCTACACATTATCAAATGCACTGTGTGGACTATGCAAGAAATTACGTAATTATGGACGCGTACATAATTATGAAATTCAGTGCACAGGAACCCACTAAGATTTATCATGTGTAAGAACCGATAGTGACAACAATAACAAAACGTAAACAATGTAATGGAGGTACGGTGGACGCACCAATGGCGCTTCATATACTTGTATATAGGTGTCCCTCTTACATTACAAGCATGATGTAATTTAAAGTTACTAGAAGTTCAGAACTCTAACCAGTGTTGTTTTATCTTTTCGACTTCATGTTTCAAGCTCTCACAAGTTTCCTCTAAATAAATTTCGGGACGAAATTTCCTGAAGTAGGGGAGACTGTGACATCTGTGCCTCCACGGCCATCAAACAAATACCAAATAAACAAAATATTGCATTTCATACTTGGGATTTGTATAAATATGTGTATCATTTGCACATATCAATTCTCGTTCGATTTCGAGCTCTAAATCGCTTTCTGGAAAGTTATACGCGAACTGGTGCGTAAACGTAATCAGTTTAACGCGACAAACACTCTGGAATAGTTACATAGGCTTAAAATACCTTAAAAAACCTTTACATAACTTATAAATAAGTTTTGGAAGGTTTGGTGTGTCGAAATCAAGTTTATTCGCTTACAGGGACTAATTTCGACAAACTGCGAAAGTATGCCGATTTGTATTGTAATGAACATTCCGGAACATGACCATAAGATAAAAATACCCTAAATATCCTTTACATAGCATATAAATTGGCTTTGAGGGGTTCGGTGTGCTAAAATAAACTTTTTGGTCATTCAGGGACTAAAAGCGTCAAAAGTGCATAAGTTTGCATTTTCGCGCATATCTTACGTTCTGAATACATCCGGACATCCAAAACATTATGTAATCATTAAAATATTTTATTTTAGTGATTGGCATGATAAAATTCCATTCGTCGCGTAATTTGGATCGTTTTTGCGTTCGTTACGACTTCCGTCGTAATTAACCGAACAACGCAACCGTACGACCAAACGAACCGACATCCGAGATATTTTTGAGCATGTTTTGAGTTCCCTATACTTTAACTTCATTTTAGAGCCTTGAAATGAGGTTAACGAGGCTTAAACGTGTCAAAAATGAGCCGAAATGCAAGATTCTGAAGTTCAGGGACCAAAATTGTCATTCTGCCATAGTTATCTTAGGAAGGGACCAAAATGAAAAATCTAAATTTCAGCTTGTTCCAGCTGTTCCTCTCATTTGCACATGGTTTTAATGAAACTATGGGCTCCCATGGTTTCACAAAACCATGGGCACATGTGTACGGATGAGATCGAAGCTCGTTTTACGATGAACGATCCTAACGGTTCTAGTTTTCCTATATATACCCATCTCCTTTCACTTGAAAAACCCACAATGATTTGATTTTGGCTCTCTAAGTTGAAGTTTATGCTTCATACCTGAGATTAGCTTGCGGGGACCTTTTGTAAGTATTCTTTCGTTCTTTTATCGCTTTTCAAGTCTGAAAGTCAAATTGCATTTGACTTTCTGCATTGACCAGTTTATGGTCAATGCGAAGTTAGTTTGAACTTCATAACATGAACGTAATCACGATGGTTATAGTCCCTAGAGACTATACCTACTGGTTACCACGTTATCTAGGTGTAGTGACGAGTCGTAGTTTAGGCCAAAATGCGCATTCTTGCGTATTTTGTAACCAAACTACTTATAGGTATCAAAACCGTTTGTTTTGATACCAAATCTATTTTCTAAATTCATTAAACATGTTTTAACATGTTTAACTCGTCACTTTTTAGATTAGTGCTTGTGTAGAGTCGTAAGTCAAGCGGACTAAACACCCGCTTAGACTTTCGAACACGACCCGTTTGGTCGATCATTAGGATCCGACCAAACATGTTTAGTGACCATAGTTGCATAGGGAATAACCTTCCGAGGTTATACCTTATGGTCACTTAGGTTTAATTAGTTGTATGATAGGTAGTTTATATGCCTTAGGTAAATGACCAAAATGCCCTTTTCATGCATAATTGGTAATTAAGCATATTTAACACAAACTTTTGTCACTTAATTGATTATGCAACATATTTAATCATGTTTAGGCATATAATACTTGTCATAGGACTAGTTAGACGTCTCGAACGCGCTTTGCGCGCACGACGCGTTAAAGTAGCTTAAGCTACCTTAATGGGTCGCAATGGGTCGAAAGCACATAGGTTAGGTTTCGATTTAGAATGCAGGCTTTGTTAAACCATGTCATATGAGTTCCAATACTCATTTGGTTTACAAAACCTCATCCTATCCGATCTTCCGACTTAGGTCCGGGTTATTTATATAGTTATTAGGTTGCCGTTTGTTTCCGTGCTCCATCTAGCTTTGCTTGGTTGTTGTTCAAGACTTCTAAGCATTCTCAGGTGAGTACATAGTTCCCCTATTTTACTGTTTTCAATTGTTTTGGGGTGATTCATATGTGCTAAATGTTTTCAAGGTTTTAACGATGGTTTTTTTAAAACGATTTTCGATATTATAACAATGGTTTCAAAAACGATTAAAATGGTTTATATTAAATTAATAACGATTTCGATATAGTAAACAAACTTGTTGGTTGTATTTACATAACGAATAATATCCATTAGTTTTGGCCGAACCGACCAGTATTAGGTTATGGTACCATAGGATCTGACAAATCCCGTTATCAGACCGCACCCATGGTTATGTGTGGGTTAGGTGGGTAACGACTGAATCTGTGATTGTTAATTTACCCTTTGGTGGTTTATTAATGCGAGAAGCGAGGTAGTCGAGTCGCGAAGGTTTGGATGTTATTAGCGAGACGATCAAAAGTAGTTTT
The DNA here is from genome assembly GCA_030545235.1 of Helianthus tuberosus. Lineage (NCBI taxonomy): Eukaryota > Viridiplantae > Streptophyta > Magnoliopsida > Asterales > Asteraceae > Helianthus > Helianthus tuberosus. The sequence continues at coordinate 145,547,450 of CM060414.1, read as the reverse complement.
CACGATTTAAAACGAGAATGATTTAAACGACTAAAGCGATTTTTAACGAATTAAACGATTTGGGTAAACGATTGGTTTTCGGTTAGTGTTTATATAATGGGATGGGTGTAATGTGATGAAAGTATGGTGGATACGCCGCTGGTATTTCCTATATATAAGTGTTTTCATCGTATTACATACCGTGGCGTTATTTAGTTCACTTGGGTAAACGATTTTGAAACGATGTCACACAAACGAGGTTTTCGAAATGATATAAACCATACGAGTTTTATTAACGAGATTTATTAACGAGTTTTATTAACGAGATTTATTAACGAGTTTTATTAACGAGATTTATAAACGAGTTTTATTAACGAGTTTTATTAACGAGATTTATTAACAAGTTTTTACGAGATGTTTTACAATTTGATTTAATAAATGTTTTGGGTTAAGAATCATGGCTACGAGATTTTATAAATTATAACCAACTTGATTTGAGTTGGTTAATTATGTCGCAATACAATACTTTTCAAAACAAGGTTTTTTTTTAATTAAGTATTGCAACATGTAAACTAGCCATGAATCCGACACTCTCAAAGACCTATGTACTCGCCAGCATTTCTTTGCTGACTTTGTTTTCACATATGTTTCAGGTGTTGTTGAATGATGTTGATTGCTAGGATGCATGCTCACATAGGACTGGACGAGGCCTTAGTGACTTAATAACAATGATAGACTATGTTTAAATTGTTTATTTAGATTTCCAGACGATGTAAATATTTAATGTTTAATAAAACGAAACTTTAAATTTCCGTGTGTTTTGAAACAATGATTCTGTTACAACACTCCCCGACGATTCCGCCGCAATTTGTTGTTTTACGCGGTCGGGGTGTGACAAAATACATCTGTGTGAATGACATAATAATAAAACATAAAGAAACCAACACCATGTGTAGTTAGGGGTTGCTTGTTTCAGGTTTTAACGAGCTCTTAATTATTCAGACCTCTTACTTTTACTGGTTGAATACTTAATGGTTCAGAGCTTTTGTTTTGCGAGCATATGTCTAAATGGTTCAGAAATAACGTCTGCATCTGAATGGTTAAGCATTATATTGAGTCTGAATGGTTAAGATCTTTTATCTGAATTGATTAAACATTTGCGTCTAAACGGTTAATCATTATACTGACTCTTAGTTTTACAGATTCAGCGCTTACTCATTCATAAGTTGCCAAACAGCCCCTTAGACTCTAACCTGAGTAGACCGGATAAAATAGGGGCGGTGAAACCTCCAAACCAAAGCCAATTTTGGAGTTAACTGTCATTTTCCTCCTTGTGGTTTGTTCACTTTTAACATTTCAGGCAAATTTTCAAAAATGCACCAGTTTTTCCTTCCTGACATACTGGAAACGCGCCACTTCAGTCCAAAAATTAAAACCCAGTTAAGTCAGACAGGTTAAATGAATGGTATTATTGTCAATTAATTCGTTAAGGAAGACCAAGTCCAGTTGTAAGTGTTTTAACCCCTGATCACTGATTCGATACCCTGTCCAATCGATCTTGAACCCAACAACGGATGTCAAGGCGCTGCCTGATAAAGGCTATGCTTATTAAACTACGTTGGGGTTCTGATCTCGTGATATACTGATAAAGTTGAATTGAGTTATTATACTAATACGTGTGCATTGTATATTTTTATTAGGAACTCAGGAAAATCACCAGAAAATATTATCAGAAAGCTTATAGTAAAACCCTAAAACTTCAAAGTGAGTCATTCTCTATTTTTACCAAATTTCTTTACAAAACCCTAAATGTTTTTCAGTTATACTTACAGTAGTTAAGTCTTTGTATTCTCCAATTACTGCCGGTATGTGGGGTTTTGTATACACTACTAGTCAAGCATTGCTATTGGACGAAAGTTAGCCAATAGTAATATGACCATAGTCATTATAACTGCCAATGTGACAAATACTGATTGAGTTTTTGGTAGATATAAACATTGTAATATCCTTCTTAATACTGTAAAGTATAACAATATATTTTTGTAAAATGGAATGAACTCGCCAGTATTTCTTGCTGATAAAATGTTTTCAAAACGCGTTTCAGGTAACCTGATGTGAAGCTATTAGAAGCCAGCTATGGAGCACTCAAGGCTTAAATAAAGTGGCTATAGTTACCTGAATAAAAGAAGAAGTCTATGTTTTCAGCAATTAGGGTTTATCCCTATAAATACATTATTAATGGAATATGGTTTTTAACCCATTTGTTTAAATATAAAAGTTTGGTGTTTTACAAACTCTGAAAGGCTTTCCTAACTACGATCCTGATGATTAATTCTGCTGCAAATTTAATAAACATTGATACCACCAGTCAGTCTCGTAGCACCCGCTCCCAGTGTGGGGTAGGGGGTTGCGACATAAGGTGGTATCAGAGCCACTAGTTTAAGCCATTTAGGTGTTCTTTTAATACCTAAATTCTAAACAATTGTGTTAGGAAATTTATATGTCATTCTGTGTAAATAAATCTTAATAATTATATTATGATTTTTATGTTATTTTGACGATTTTGAGTTCATAGTATGAGTGATCAAAATACATCTGATGCCTATCGTCACATATCCAATTCTCCAATGGATAAAGGATCATCTGAGACAGCACCCGGATACGTGGCTGATACCGAAGAACCTTTTGTTTTTAGAGCAAAATCTGAGGAAGCCTTTCCACCTAAGAAAAAGGGATGGTTTAGTAAGGAGAAAAGGGAGAAGAGAAGAAAAAGGAAAACCCAACAAGCAACAATAACGTTAGTTGATGTAATTGCTCAGATTCAAGTAACTAGACCTCTGTGGGAAGAACTGGATAGGAGATTATGTGACACCCCAGGAAAAGCCAGTAAACACCGCAACTTAACTAGCTTCCTCAGTAACTATGCACTAAATTTCAGGACGAAATTTTCGTAACAGGGGGAGAATGTGACAACCCTCGTAATTCCATGTATCCGTACGATTTATTTGATGATAATTAAAGTGCATGATGACTGTGCTGAATCATTTAACTACTCTCTGATTACTGTGTTATATTTACATGTGCGTGTTAGCATACTAATAGTATACAGAAAAGTTACTAAATAGTCCCGGTATGTTTTCCTATGTGTTAGGAATAAATTACGTTACAAAAATATATGTATAAGACGCCTTACGGAACAATTAAACAATTTAACGGAACAGTATCCGGCCGAACAACCGGACATTACCCGGGACACCAAATATTTTTCAAAAACATTATTTAATTATTTTTGACTAGGCATGATCCCCGAACACCCTAACACCCACTAACTTCTCTAGTAAATAACACATATAAGTATACACTTGAGATCTAACTTGGAATTGCAACTTAGTTGAAAATGTTACACTAAACCCCCCTCCCCAACCTGATTTTCGGTCATAGGTGGACCCCACAAAGATCACCATGATTGCCCTATATATTTTGTTTAGATCTTCTTTGATTGTTGCTTGCAAGTATGAACAAAATAATTAGGGAATCTCTCATATGTATGGCCAACCCTCTTACAAGATCATTGACAATCTTTCACTCTCTCTCCTCACTTCTCTCTCTCCCATTTTCAGCTCCACCATAACCGAACCCACCACCCTCACTTCAACATCTTCATCTTCTCCAAACACCAAGTTCCATTAAAGCTTCAAAGAATCCATGGAGGTTGCAACTTGAAGGGATTTCAAATGAGCTTTGTTTTAGTCTTGTTCATCATCATTTCTTATAATCTTCTTCACTAAGAATCATCCCTAGCTTTAAGCTAGTAGTAAGTTCCTCATGTCACCTTTGTTCATCTTGTTTCTTGATTAAAAGATGTAATATGTTAAATCTACAAGAACACTAAAAAGGGTTTAAACAAGAAGATGTAACATGATGTATTTATGTTAGTATGATGTTATCTTGAGATGTTACTGATTTCTTGCGGATTACTTGTTAATATTGATTACTAGAAATGTTGTTGATCATTATGCATGTTAACGAAACCAATACAACTCGCTTTAGGATGTTAAAGCTGAAAAACAGAAAGCTGTTTGCTGATTACAGCCAACTTCAGTTGGCTGTAACTGAATCTTAATAAAGCGAAAAATGTGTTTTCTGAACTCTAGATTTATGTATTATGAAATACGGTTCTAATGGCACTGGAATCATAATTTTTGGACTTCGTTTACTATTTTTAAAGGGTCATTTTGTAACAGCAGCTCAAGCTGAATTTTTGCTGCTGAAAATAAGTGTTATATTTTTGGTCATAACTGGAAATCTATGATGAATTAGTTAGTGAAATTTGTACAGTATATGAAAACTGATGTATTTGTAATTACCCCACTGGAATTTCGTAAATTGGACTTACGATGAATTTTTAATGAATTGTTCCGTGGACTGTGGTCAGAAAAAGATAAATCTGAGTTCAGTCCGGAAAGTGAATTTTTATAAAATATTGGTAACGAACTGGACCCCGAGAGTTTTATACAATAATATTTGGATCGTTTAGGACCTTCTGTAAAAATTTGGGAATTTTTGAAACAAGTTAACTATTTTATTAAAATCCTCGAAAACAGCCCAGTTTTGAATATAAAAGCTGAAACGACATAAGTAGTGATTTGCATGTCTAAATGTCGGGTAGGTTATCCGAGAATGATATAACATGTTATATGTCAATAAAAGTGTTATGTGCTATGTTGTATGTTTGTCTATGAGTGGGGAATAGATGGGAAGGTTATATGGGCATGAACCGTTAAAGTGATGCATGTTACGTGATAGATACGTGTAGGAACTTTGTGTTCTATTTGAAATCACTAATAAACTAAGTGGTAATCATACTAGGGCGTGATTGACCGACCTTGACTATTAGCTATATTTGAGAGTCAAACCGAGCAACCGAGGTGAGTTCACACTCTTTCTAAGGCATGGGATTACCGGTGGGTTGGGAATGGGATTGAATGGCTACTCGAACTATCGTTACTATTAAACTACTTACTAATGTCCTCGGATTGAAGGGCACGTACGTAAAGCCTACGTACACGACCATAAGACCATCAACTCTATCAAATGAAGTCCCTCATTTATCGACTTAATCGCCGAGGCCTATGGCGAGCGGGTCATTAGTTAATAGCGCTATTAGGTTTAACAAACCTCACACAGTGCCAGTCGGACGGGCGTTTACTAATGGACTATGGGCAAAGGGTCAATGCTGATAGACATTGACTTAGGGCACCTCTTACATTTTCATAGCAGTCGATACGCGTGGTCTAATAACACATGGGAAGCCCCCACTAATCTTCGCAAACATGTCAGGAAGACCGCGATACGAATTTATATGATACATGGTTTACAAAACGAACAGATGATTTACGAAACGAATGCTATAACTAAACAACCAACTGTGAATTCCCTCAACTTTGTTGTTGACTCGTTGTTACATGCCTTACAGGTCGCTAAACGCTTGGAGCTTGCACGAGGAAGGAGTCGTTGTGGTGTACGGACTGTTATGTTCCGTGCTTACTATTTAAATCCTTATGAACTTATTAAACTTGCGTTTTGAACTTTAACTTATAAACTCTGGACTTATGCATTTGGATTTACTTTTACGCTTCCGCTGTTTAAATTAAACATGGTTAACTAGCTTTGGTCACCAATCGTATTATGGTTGGTCTTATTTACTTAATTACGATGCTCAATATGATTGGTGGCTCGATCCTGGTCATGTCACGCCTCCAAGCGGTGATACCCCGCATGGTGGATTTTGGGGGTGTGACAGATTGGTATCAGAGCCATTGGTTATAGTGAATTTGGTTTTAATAAGGGAAAAAGTTTTCATTAAAACTAGACTATAACCTGTACAGTGCTCAACGATCCACAACGACGCTTCGCTCCACGTGCAAGACTCAACATTCTAGGTGACATGATTTAAGTTTATATTTCTTACTTGCTAGGTTACGTTTGTCTGGTGTAGTGTTTACTGTGTGTTTATTTAGGGTAGAAGTATGCTGTCTATTAACCCTACTGCGTTCTTTATGATACACAATTGCTTACTTGAAATTTGACAAGTGGTGGTCAAATTCTTTTCTGATTTCTCGTCACCCCGCTACGACAACTGTTTATGCATTCTATCTATTTACACGCTTAACACGACATGACGTCACCATCTGACCCTCTGTACATTCGGTTTGTACGTCAACATTTACGAAGACCCGACCTGGCACAAACAAACGCGGGGTTAGGGGAACTATACCCACACATCCCTGTTGACGAACCTCGTCATCTCCACCGGTCGTCGTTACCAGAAACGAAGCAGCCACAGTTACACGCGTTTGTCGTTTTGCAACTCGCAACCCTACCAACCAAATTCTGTCTCGAACAAGTGATGTACTTCTGTGACCGTGATGCGACGAACTTCCCTTTTTGTGTCATGCCGCCACACCTCAGTACTAGAATTTCTTCTAAGCAACAAATTACTTGGTTGAATTCTTCTGTTATTGGTGGACCCCTGTTTTCGCTCGATTCTTCGCATGAATCTCATTAATTCCCTGTTTCTTCGATTGGTAACTGATTTAACGAAATGCCAACAACCATACCATGATTTTCACCGATCACAAGACTACCTTACCACCCTGTTGGATGGTTTATTAGCTCTCTCGTATACCCAACTCTGCGAATGAATACCATTACTGGTGAAATAGTCTTCAGGACATTTGGGGATGGAGATATGGATCACTCAACCCACCGGTGAACACGATAATTTATACGTTTACCTGACCCACCTTACACTACAACAGACGTACTTTAATTTTCATGATAATTTTTTTTAAATATGCGGGATCTTTGCGCTAGCTCTTGCACCGACACATGATTATTGATTAATGATACGTCCAATTTCCATCATTGGCTTAGATCAAACCATCACTCTCTTACCACAGTGACATTAAGTTCTCGCTACTCCATGTTGAGATACTGAAACGAACACGCACTCGCTTAGAGAATTTGGAAGGCTCAACCTTCGATCATTAGTGATCACTCCTTGAAACCTTGAGGGTGGTGATGTATTGTTGATACGATCATACTCTCTTGAACGCATTTTCGCGTCTTTCCTTTGGAACCTCACGACTACGCATACGTATTTTGGATTCATTCGCACAACCCAAGGAACTCCTCCTAACTTGGTTACTTACTTGATGAATCACAAACCCACCTAAGTTCATGGATTCAGGTGAATCGTTCCTCCATTCGCATGTGGGCGAGTCCGATGACTTTTGATGGAAGTCTCAGTGAATCTTAACACTACACACTTGTACGACAATCATGCTGCTATGATTCTTGTTCTGATTAAGTTAACCTCGTGACAACTACATTCGATCAACGGCATACTTTATCCTAACTATACCCAACTTGCGTACAACCAGCGGTACCTTCGACATCAGGTAAACCCCTGCTAGGGATTATTAAACGCTTATTCATCGATTGCGGCTACCCTTTCTCATGTTTCCCCACCCATACGCGTTACACTTTTGAACCCTACGATCTTAAAAGTGTTCCCCGCAGACACTCGCTTGGACAAGTTACGCTCTATGAACGTTACTCAATGAGCATTGGGCCATGAACATGTTGATACCCCAGATACTTTTCCTTGACATGGCCGATATGGATCCTCAGAAACGATAGATATGTCCCTTGTTTTCTTTGACGACGTCCGAACCCACTTGAAGAACTGTCCACGCAACTACAAGAACTCTTGGAAAAAGGTTTCATACGTCCTAGCTCTTCGCCCTGGGAACTCCAGTGTTATTCGTAAAAAAAAAGAAAGACGGTACTTTCACAATGTGTATTGACTACCGTGAACTCAACAAGGTGACCGTGAAGAATCGTTATCATCTTCCACGCATTGACGACTTATTCGACCAGTGCAAGGGTCGAGTTATTACTCTAAGATTGATTTGAGATCAGGATACCATCAGCTGAGAGTCCGAGAGGAGGACGTCTCCAAAACATAAATCTAGGCCATGGGGTAAACAAGGATGGGATTCACGTAGATCCATCCAAGGTTGACTCGATCAAGAACTGGCCTGCACCCCGCACACCAACAGAAATCCACCAATTCTTGGGTCTGGCGGGCTACTACAGACGATTTATCAAGGATTTCTCAAAGATTGCGCAACCTATCACTTCACTGACTCAGAAAGGTGTCACCTATCGTTGGGACGATGCACAGGAATCTGCGTTTCAGCACTTGAAAGACAGACTTTGTAGCGCGCTTATCCCCTCATTGCCTGAAGGCACAGATGATTTTGTGATTTATTGCGACACTTCCATCCAAGGACTTGGTTGCGTGTTGATGCAACATGACAAGGTCATTGCCTACGCATCGCGCCAACTTAAAGTTCATGAAAGGAACTACACTACGCACGACTTGGAATTAGGAGCAGCCGTTTTCGCACTTAAGATATGGAGACATTACCTGTACGGTACCAAGTGCACCATTTACACCGATCACGGGAGTCTCGAACATATCTTCAAGCAAAAGGAGTTAAACATGCGACAACGCCGATGGGTCGAGCTCTTGAATGATTACGAATGTGCAATCAAGTATTATCAGGGTAAAGCCAATGTTGTGGCAGACGCCCTCAGTCGAAAGGATACTATACCTAAGCGTGTACGTGCGTTACAGCTTACCATCTAATCTAGTCTTCCTGCTCAGATTCGCGATGCTCAGGTTGAAGCATTGAAACCAGAAAACGTCAGGGCTGAAGCCCTACGCGGTTCGAGGAAACGGTTAGAACAAAAGGAAGACGGCGCCTACTACGTAACAGGACGCATCTGGGTCCCACTCTATGGAAATTTACGCGACCTTGTGATGGATGAAGCACACAAGTCTCGTTATTCGGTACATCTTGGTTCGGATAAAATGTACCACGACCTCAAGACTACGTATTGGTGGCATGGCATGAAAGCCCACATAGCAACCTACGTCAGTAAGTGCTTGACTTGTGCGAGAGTCAAGACTGAATATCAGAAACCATCAGGCCTACTTCAACAACCAGAGATCCTGAAATGGAAATGGGAGCAAATTTCCATGGATTTCGTTACCGGCCTGCCGAGATCTCAACGCGGAAACGATACCATTTGGGTGATCGTAGATCGACTGACCAAGTCTGCACATTTTCTGGCTATCAAAGAAACGGATAAGTTTTCTACTCTTGCAGACATTTACCTAAAGGAAGTGGTATCAAGGCACGGAGTGCCAACCTCCATCATTTCTGATCGTGATGCGCGTTTTACTTCTGAACTGTGGCAAGCCATGCACAAGTCTTTTGGCTCACGTTTAGATATGAGCACCGCTTATCACCCACAGACGGATGGGCAATCTGAACGCACCATCCAGACCCTTGAAGACATGCTTAGGGCATGTGTAATCGATTTTGGTAATGGCTGGGAAAAGCACCTCCCGTTAGTGGAATTTTCGTATAACAACAGCTACCACACCAGCATCTAAGCCGCTCCGTTCGAGGCATTGTACGGACGCAAATGCCGATCACCTCTCTGTTGGGCAGAAGTTGGTGACAGCCAAATCACTGGCCCAGAACTTGTGGTAGATACCACCGAGAGAATTGCTCAGATACGACAACGAATGGCGGCAGCTCGTGACCGTCAGAAAAGCTATGCTGATATAGGAAGAAAATCACTCGAGTTCCAGGTTGGGGATTGAGTGCTACTCAAAGTCTCACCTTGGAAAGGTGTAGTCCGTTTTGGCAAACGAAGCAAACTCAATCCGCGTTATGTCGGACCATTCGAAATCATCAAGAAAATTGGCAAGGTCGCCTACTGGTTGAATCTACCTGAAGAACTCAGCGGAGTTCACAATGTTTTCCATGTGTCGAATCTGAAGAAGTGTCTGTCAGACGAGACCCTCATAGTTCCTCTCAAGGAACTCACAATCGATGACCAGTTGCGATTCGTCGAGGAACCAGTAGAGATTACGGATCGAGATGTTAAGATCCTCAAGCGTACCAGGATACCTCTGGTCCAAGTTCGTTGGAATGCTCGTCGTGGCCCAGAGTATACCTGGGAACGAGAAGACCAAATGAAACTCAAGTATCCCCAACTGTTTAAGAAAAATGCAACCACTACTGAGGCTGAAGCTACTGCAGAATTTCGGGACGAAATTCCAAATCAACGGGGGGATGATGTGACACCCCAGGAAAAGCCAGTAAACACCGCAACTTAACTAGCTTCCTCAGTAACTATGCACTAAATTTCGGGACGAAATTTTCTTAACAGGGGGAGAATGTTACAACCCTCGTAATTCCATGTATCCGTACGATTTCTTTGATGATAATTAAAGTGCTTGATGACTGTGCTGAATCATTTAAGTGCTCTCTGATTATTGTGTTATACTTACATGTGCGTGTTAGCATACTAATAGTATACAGAAAAGTTACTAAATAGTCCGGTATGTTTTCCTATGTGTTAGGAATAAATTGCGTTACAAAAATATATGTATAAGACGCCTTACGGAACAATTAAACAATTTAACGGAACAGTATCCGACCAAACAACTGGACATTACCCGGGACACCAAATATTTGTCAAACACATTATTTAATTATTTTTGACTAGGCATGATCCCCGAACACCCTAACACCCACTAACTTATCTAGTAAATAACACATATAAGTATACACTTGAGATCTAACTTGGAATTGCAACTTAGTTGAAAATGTTACACTAAAGCCCCCTCCCCAACCTGATTTTCAGTCATAGGTGGACCCCACAAAGATCAACATGATTGCCCTATATATTTTGTTTAGATCTTCTTTGATTGTTGCTTGCAAGTATGAACAAAATAATTAGGGAATCTCTCATATGTCTGGCCAACCCTCTTACAAGATCATTGACAATCTTTCACTCTCTCTCCTCACTTCTCTCTCTCCCATTTTCAGCTCCACCATAACCGAACCCACCACCCTCACTTCAACATCTTCATCTTCTCCAAACACCAAGTTCCATTAAAGCTTCAAAGAATCCATGGAGGTTGCAACTTGAAGGGATTTCAAATGAGCTTTGTTTTAGTCTTGTTCATCATCATTTCTTATAATCTTCTTCACTAAGAATCATCCCTAGCTTTAAGCTAGTAGTAAGTTCCTCATGTCACCTTTGTTCATCTTGTTTCTTGATTAAAAGATGTAATATGTTAAATCTACAAGAACACTAAAAAGGGTTTAAACAAGAAGATGTAACATGATGTATTTATGTTAGTATGATGTTATCTTGAGATGTTACAAATTTCTTGCGGATTACTTGTTAATATTGATTACTAGAAATGTTGTTGATCATTATGCATGTTAACGGAACCAATACAACTCGCTTTAGGATGTTAAAGCTGAAAAACAGAAAGCTGTTTGCTGATTACAGCCAACTTCAGTTGGCTGTAACTGAATCTTAATAAGGCGAAAAATGTGTTTTCTGAACTCTAGATTTATGTATTATGAAATACGGTTCTAATGGCACTGGAATCATAATTTTTGGACTTCGTTTATTATTTTTAAAGGGTCATTTTGTAAAAGCAGCTCAAGCTACATTTTTGCTGCTGAAAATAAGTGTTATATTTTTGGTCATAACTGGAAATCTATGATGAATTAGATCGTGAAATTTGTATAGTAGATGACAACTGATTTATTTGTAATTACCCCACAGGAATTTCTTAAAATGGACTTACGATGAATTTTTAATGAATTGTTCCGTGGACTGTGGTCAGAAAAAGATAAATCTGAGTTCAGTCCGGAAAATGAATTTTTATAAAATATTGGTAACGAACTGGACCCCGAGATTTTTATACAATAATATTTGGATCGTTTAAGACCTTCTGTAAAAATTTGGGAATTTTTGAAACAAGTTAACTATTTTATTAAAATCCCCGAAAACAGCCCAGTTTTGAATATAAAAGCTGAAACGACATAAGTAGTGATTTGCGTGTCTAAATGTCGGGTAGGTTATCCGAGAATGATATAACATGTTATATGTCAATAAAAGTGTTATGTGCTATGTTGTATGTTTGTCTATGAGTGGGGAATAGATGGGAAGGTTATATGGGCATGAACCGTTAAAGTGATGCATGTTACGTGATAGATACGTGTAGGAACTTTGTGTTCTATTTGAAATCACTAATAAACTAAGTGGTAATCATACTAGGGCGTGATTGACCGACCTTGACTATTAGCTATATTTGGGAGTCAAACCGAGCAACCGAGGTGAGTTCACACTCTTTCTAAGGCATGGGATTCCCGGTGGGTTGGGAATGGGATTGAATGGCTACTCGAACTATCATTACTATTAAACTACTTACTACTGTCCTCGGATTGAAGGGCACGTACGTAAAGCCTACGTACACGACCATAAGACCATCAACTCTATCAAATGAAGTCCCTCATTTATCGACTTAATCGCCGAGGCCTATGGCGAGCGGGTCATTAGTTAATAGCGCTATTAGGTTTAACAAACCTCACACCGTGCCTGTCGGACGGGCGTGTACTAATGGACTATGGGTAAAGGGTCAATGCTGATAGACATTGACTTAGGGCACCTCTTACATTTTCGTAGCAGTCGATACGCGTGGTTTAATAACACATGGGAAGCCCCCACTAATCTTCGCAAACATGTCAGGAAGACCGCGATACGAATTTATACGATACATGGTTTACAAAACGAACAGATGATTTACGAAACGAATGCTATAACTAAACAACCAACTGTGAATTCACTCAACTTTGTTGTTGACTCGTTGTTACATGCCTTACAGGTCGCTAAACGCTTGGAGCTTGCACGAGGAAGGAGTCGTTGTGGTGTACGGACTGTTATGTTCCGTGCTTACTATTTAAATCCTTATGAACTTATTAAACTTGCGTTTTGAACTTTAACTTATAAACTCTGGACTTATGCATTTGGATTTACTTTTACGCTTCCGCTGTTTAAATTAAACATGGTTAACTAGCTTTGGTCAGCAATCGTATTATGGTTGGTCTTATTTACTTAATTACGATGCTCAATATGATTGGTGACTCGATCCTGGTCATGTCACGCCTCCAAGCGGTGATACCCCGCATGGTGGATTTTGGGGGTGTGACAGATTAGCTAGTCTTGATATGTTCCGAACTACAGAAAATGAGCTCGACCTTAACGTGTAGCAGAACCGGAACCTCAGTTATTACCTTTATACCCAAAACAACCCATAGCACCAATACCAATGTATCCCGAACCAAATTAAGAAAACCCACTGCTAATACCAGCTTTTAACCCTAATGAAATACCCAGGTTACCAGCACCAAACCCACTAGAACAATGGTGGACTAATGACTGGGCATTTCAAGACCTGATGAACGACCCATATCCTTACATGCCATACAGAAAACCCATACCAGCTTACAACGAGCCCATACCTGTGACACTTCGGGTTTTCCTGCACATTTCTTTTATGTTGAAACTATGGGAATTTATTAAACGAGAATTAAATTGATAATTAACGGATTTATTATATGCTAGTTATGTGAAAATGTATAATATAAATATTCATGCTACTATGTGCTAATGTGTAAATATATATAAGTAAAGTCGAAACCCCTCGGTTTTGACTCGAGACCTCATGCTTTCGAGTCGGGACTTCTAGTTCCGAACACCCCTCACTGTTGGACAAATGGGTCATGTATTCATGGCCGGGCCCAGCTGATGCAAGCCCACTCGAAACCCTAGAGGTGCACGATTTTGGAAAGAGTATAAAACCTCCTTGTCAGCCGACAAAGGAATATTTTTGGGCAACAATCATTCATCATCAATCCCAAAACATTCTCTCATTCCCTCTCTCTCCTTATCCTCTTTCTCTCTCTAGAAAACCCTAAAAACAACACTAAGTTCTTCCCTTTCTTCGTGCATCCAACGGCTGAATCATCACCGAATTGACGGCAGCACCATCAACTCCGAGAGTAACTAGAAACTATTGATTAGGAGCTTCATTTCATCCTCACTCCTACGCAGCCTAGTTTCCGGTTAGTGTGTTTCCATTTTTGTTAAAAATGAATGATAAAGATGCTAATTTGATGAAGGATTCGTGTATTAAATGAAACGAATAGCATAACTTGTTTGTGTCTTGCTGTTGTGTGAAGATGATATGCTTGTTTGATTGACATAAATGAACTTGTTTGATCAATACTGTTTTGAGTTATGAGATGAATGATGTTGAGGATCTTGATTGTTTTTAATGGATGAAACAATGTAGATGATGTTGTGTTATAAGATTTAGGTTAGATCGGTTTAGGAGGATAGTGTCATGATGATTCATATGATAAAGGGGTTATATATGTTCCTGTTTAGTGAAATGGATGAAACTGTGTTAGAAGATATAGTGTTAGATCTATTTTGATGAATGATGAAACCCTGATGAACTGTTTGAATAGTTAAAAATATTTGAAATGTTGTGCTTTTGATCTGATTTAGGGTTTGTACGGATAGGATAAATGTTAGTAGATTTTGATTGGTTTATGATCAGATAGAATGCTTTGAGGTTTCGATTCAGATTTCGAGTCGAAACAAGACTCCTCACATCAAGGGACTCGAGACCAGCTTGGTTGTGAGTCGAAACCTGTCCAGTTCTGACTCAAGGCCTGACTCGAAACCTTGAGGTTTCGACTGATATCTTAGCAACTCGAGATCGCATTGTTGCGACTCGAGATCCTTTTAGTTCCGACTCGAGATCTCCTGATTTCGAGTCGAGACCTCATGGTTTCGACTGATGTCTTCTTATCAGGCCCCACTTGCAACATACATGCAATTTGGGCCGCACACTTAGTGATTTGGGCCATGCATACTGTTGGGTCACACACTTAGAACACCTCTGTTTTAATATCAGTCTGCTACTGTTCACAGAACTAAGTTGTATTCTCATGATTTGCTTTCTATTATGAAATGTGTTAGTGCATTCATCTGTCGACTTCGTCTTGTATCGAGTCTTGTATTAGAATTGTTAGTTCAGGGCTTAATTGTTAGAGTTTGTTTAAGATAATTTAGCTTGAATGAAGAGGTTTCCCTTGAAAGTGACACATGACAGTTTCAAGCTAAACCTACAAGAGAGGTTTCCCTTGAAAGTGGCGTGTGACAGTTTCAAGCTAAACCTGGTTTCCCTTGAAAGTGACATGACACTTTCAAGCTAAACCTCCTCACCTATAAATACCATTCAAGCTAAACCTATTGTAACTTTTGGAGAAGTCTTCCGGTTTGCAACGAAGTGCTGCCGAAGTGTTGTCAGGGTGTAAAACGTTATTAAATCAATCATACAACAGTTTTAAGTGGAAATCTCACTGAATTGACCTCTACACGTCTGTTTCCGCCTTTCGTTTAGAGATAAACTCTTCTGATCGACTCGTTCGGGTCCGAAACCGATCCTACAAGTGGTATCAGAGCTCAGGAGGAGGAGTTCTATAGATTACAGCTGATTTTCATTGAAATTTCTCGTTTCTACACCTTCTTTCTTCAATCGAACAGGATTTCACGGTCCAAATTGGTTCAAATTTTCACAGTGCACTCGGAATTGGACATAGACAAACCCTTGAAAGTTTCATGTTAAAATACGGATTAAAAATGGACAAAAACTAGGTTTCTATTGAACGAACACTACAGGTTTCGTTTGAAATTGACAGGTTTCGTTTGAAATTGTCAGGTTTCTATTGAAGGTTAAGCAGGTTTCTATTGAAGGTTAAGCAGGTTTCTATTGAAGGTTAATCAGGTTTCTATTGAAGGTGAATCAGGTTTCTATTGAAGGTTAATCAGGTATTTGTCAGGTGTTTTTGCCAACGTATATCAAATTTTCTGAAGACATGGAAGAGGAATTCTATAATGCTTTTGCCACACCAGTCGCTCCCGTTACTGCTGCAGAGAATTTATACAGTGAAAATGAAACGGGAACTCATCAAAAACCGCCAAAGTTGATGTATATTGAGGATTTTCAGGGTTGGAAAAACCGATTTGAGAACTGGGTTCAGGCTTACAGATTCGATGCTTGGTGTTCTTTACTGAAAGATTACGAGAAACCAAAGAATGAACGTGGGTTGGAAAAGGGTTTCAATGATTTTACTGAAGCTGATAAGTTGAAATACACTAGTGAGAAGATGATGATCAGCATTTTACAGCAAGCAGTTAAAGAAGATATTTTTTTTTCTTACTTCAACATAATGGAACTGCTAGATCAATCTGGGAAGCTTTACTTCAGAAATTCCGAGGGAGTGCTGATATGATCAAAAACAAAAAGGCCTTATTGAAGAAGTCGTTTGACATATTTACTGCATTTGATCATGAAACCGCAAAGGAAACAATAGATAGATACTGTCATCTGGTTCTAGAAATGAAAAGATTGGATATTCAGAAAGATGATGATGAGTGGGTTGATAAGTTAGCAGAGGCATTACCCCAACAGAAGTGGGGAACTTATCTGATGATTGTGAAACTCATGAGGAAGACTGAGAGTATGAACTTGGCACAGTTTATCCAGAAGATTGAGGAACAAGAGCTGGATATTCAAAAGACTGCTATAATGACGAATCCAAATGCCAAACAAGATGTCAGTTTGTATTACAGAGGGAACAAGTTTGAGGCTACTCCCAGTCCTAGTCCAAAGATTCAAACTGGTTATAGTGCTGACAGTTCGTCTGGAACAAAGAGTAGTAATGTGATTCAAAGTGGTGGATCTTCATCATTCTCAAGTTTTGATCCAAATAGCGCAACATCAACTTCTCAACGACAAAATTCAACACATCTTCAGTGCAATGTTACATTAAACATTCAAAATGGTCAGAATTTGTCTCCAGAAGTTGCCAAGCAGCACATGGCATCACTGGTTACTATGTTAGAATCTTATGAGAGTTTGATCGATGGGAAGATTGGCAATCCGATGCTTACCAAAGAAGATTACGACCAAATTGATGCTGAAGAACTTGAAGTGATGGATATTAAATTGTGTTTAGCAAGTGCTTGGAGGAGAGCTGAAAAGTTTCAAGAGATTACTGGTAGAGATGAATTTCGAGGAATGGCTACCTCTCAGTTGGGTTTTGACAAATCGAAAGTTACCTGTTTCCGTTGCAAAGGAAAAGGACACTTTAAAAGAGAGTGCAAAAGCAAAGAAGCAACCGAAAATCAAGAAAAGAACAACTATTATCAGAAATCAATTTTTCATCAGATTGCTCAACAACCACAAACTGCACATGGTCATGCTATTGAAGATGGAAAGAAGAAAGCTTTACTTATCCATCAAGATGATGAATTTGTTGCTGAAGGATTTAGTTGGGACAAATACATACCTGGTTCAGCTTGTGTTGCAAGAATTCAGGGTGAAGATGAGACTAATCAGAAAAGAATCCCTATTTTTCCAGATCTTGGTAGCGATGTAGATACTGATGATGAAGAAGAACATCTCAACAGAGCTAGAAAAGGCATTGATCCTACTAGTTTTAATTTGTTTTTTGCAGATAAAATGGAGATGCTTAATCAGAAGAAGATTGCCAGATTGAAGAAAGAGCTGGAAGCAGCAAAAATGCAAGCTGATAAAAAGACAAAGGCAGAAGCTGGAGAAGCAATTGTTGATCAAGTGATTGAGAAAGTTGTGGAGAAAATTGTTGAAGTAGAGAAAGTTGTTGACAAGATTGTCGAGATCGAAAAGATTGTTGAAGTTGAAAAGATTGTTGAGATCGAGAAAATTGTTGAAGTTGAAAAAATAGTTGAAGTTGAAAAATTAGTCGAAGTTGAGAAACTTGTAGAAATAGAGAAAATCGTCGAAGTAGAAAAGATCGTTGAGGTTGAAAAGATAGTTGAAAAAATGGTTGAAGTTGAAAAACCGTGTTCAAAGTGTTCAGAATCTTGTAAAGCTTGTGAAGAAAAAGACAAGAAGATTGTTGATTTAGAGAAGATGAAAGAAGATTTACTGTCTGATGTGAAGTATGTGAAGGAGTCGTACGATGTGCTGAATAGGACAGTTGATAGTTTGAAAAGAACAAATTCAGAAATTGAAAAAGCAAATGACAAAATGAGTGCAACATTAATGACAAAGCAGAGTGTTATCAATGAATATATTGAAGACTGTGCTAAGCTGAAGAAAGAAGTGGAGTTTGAAAAGATTGAAAGTGAAAGGATTAAACGATTACTGTTGAGTTATACTACTTGTGATTATTTGATTGATCGTGTTTATCCTACTGTTGCAGGTCTGGAAGCGTTCATGGATAAAAAGACTGAAGATACTGATACTGGTAAGAAACCAAGTGTCAAGTATAACAGATGTCCGCCCCCGATCCATGAAACTTATTCTCCCAGGAATCTTAACGAGGAGCGTCTAAAAAAGGCAGTCAACATCAAGTTAAAGTCTGAAATCATTGATGAATTACCAGATAATATTGATGTTACATTCACAGCGTCTGACACTGATCATGAGTCTGAGTTATTAAAGAAAGTTGTCGATCAGGTGTTAGATACGGATGAAGAGTCAAAACCGGAGTCTGAGTCTGAAAGTCTGAGTTTGTCAGAAAAGAGTCCGAGTTCATCGGTTAACAGGGTTTACAATAGAGAATTCATGTTATCAAAATCTAATTTGAATGACGGATTAATCAAAGTGGCATATACTTTGTTTGATTCAGACAAATTATATTCTGATGAGGAATTTCCAATAAGAAGTGTTAAAACTGAAATGATCAAACAGGTTTTCAAATTAACAGAAATTAATATTTCTGAAATAAAAGATTTAAATCTTCATGAAAAACCTAAAAAGTACACTTCAAGAGTTCAACAGAGATTGAACAAGAAAAAGGGTTACGGTTCTGGTTATGGTTTTCAAAAGAAATCAAACCATAATGGTAATCTAAAAAAGAAAGGTCTTGGTTTCAATTCTTCAGAAAATTATAAAAATAAGAAAACTTATAAACCAAAAACAAAATTTGTTTCAGGAGGAAGTTCAGAAGATGAACAGAAGAAACCGTTCTGGAAGCAGTCAAATCAAGAGTTTCTTGCTGAAGTAAAGAAGAATGTGAGAAGGTTTGCTGAAAGAGTTGACAGAAGAACCTGTTTCAAATGCCAAGAAGTTGTACATATAGCTTGGAATTGTCCCAAGACCAACTATCAAAAACAGGAAGTTTCTTCTAACTCTGTTTTGAGAAAAACTTGTGTTGATAAGAAAGAACAATCTGTGAAAAATGTTAAAAAGTTTGAAAATTTTACTTCTGAGGAAGGAGAAAGTTCAAAAAGATTTTACAAAAGAAAAGGTGATTTGAGTAAACAAAAGTGGGTGGTTAAATCTGAGAGTAATTCTGACAATGAATCTGATTCCATAAAATCAGAGGAGTCATGTGTTGAGAAAAAGGTTGATAATTCCGTTCCTGAGATGAACGAAGAAAACTTTCCGTCATTGACAAAAGATTATTTGAAATCAAAAGGTAGGGTTGAGATTTCAGATCAATTCTTTGCTGATAAGAAAGAATTTGATGCTGAAAAGGTGTTTAATGGAAATGTTAAACATATTTTTGGTAAGATGGTTGCAGGAAAAGTGAAAGGTGCTAAAGAATTCTACAAATCAAAGTGCTGGTGGGACAGATGTGTTCCAAAATCTCCCAAGGATGGTCAGCCTTGGGGGAAATTATTTCCAAACTAAAAATCTGACTTGCCGGAGCTCCCAGGTTGGTAAGAGTGGAGCAGGTATCGGCATCTTTCTTAGCAAATGATCCTACATGTGGTACAGTTGGTAAAGTATAGGTGGTATATTTAAATTGTTATATGTTGATTTACAAGTGGTTATCGTTGATGAAATGAACCTGTAAGTGATTGAAAGAGGTTTTCATTGACAAGTGGTTAATCAAGGTCATTAAGTTGAACTTGATTGGATCATGCTTACAAGTGATATTTTGGAGAACAATGTGATGAACCCCTAACCTACAAATGGTTTCTTAAAATCAACAAAACTTATTTTCCGGAAAAACCATTTTGATTAAAACAAACTTAAGTGTTTTGAGATCACAATGGGAAAATAGTTTGTTGTGAGGGGGAGTTCTGATTGTTTATGCCAAGTGGATGGCGAATTGAAGTGATTCGATATCAGTTGTCATGTTTCTTGTACAATTTGTTTTCAAATTTCCTAAAATGTGTTTGCATTTTAGGGGGAGTAAAAATTTTCAGAAAATCCAAAAACATTTGAAAATTTGAAAAAGCCAAAAACATGATAAAATGAAAAAGAGTTTTGTTGTGCAAAAAGAGGAAATGATAGTACATCAGTGGACTATCACAACATGCTAAAGAATTGGAAAGTCAAATGTGATAAACGATCTCACTGTGGATGTGTGAGTAGGTTTTTGCACATTTAGTAGATTGTGACGAGATATAAACCTAAATTTAAACTTGCTTATATCGTGGGGATACATCTCTCGGATATATGGGTAACCCCTGAAATCTCGTTTGAAAGGTCTCATAATCTGATATACTAGGTCTTTATACTCAATGATGTCTGGGGTATTATTCCGGGACTTCTGCTGAACGATGGTTCTGACCTAGTCCTTGGATAATACTTTCCACAAATGCTTGAAACATAGCATAAACCCTCAGCATGCTGATGAAACAATAAAATTGATAGTCGCTGCTGTTGTAGCTAAAAGATCCTCTAAAGGGGACATACCGAAAAGTCGAAGCTGATATCTCTCTGCGTATACGGAAGTATCGACCTGAGATCCCTCGGCCCTCGCATTACCTAATTTATGTACAGATATCATTGTAGTATACTCACCTGTAAGACTGAATATTGGGATCTGGATACGGGAGTATATTCTGAGGTGGGACACGCGATTAAGTTTAAGTGCTTAAGACATTAATATCGTATCTCGAAGCAGTTGAAGTTTGTGAGAAAATTTAAGTGGACCAGTATACTGACAATCTAAGTGAATCGTTTAGAACTTAAAATGTTTAAAGCTTAACGGTGTTGGTGATTTGTCTCAAAAACTGATATGATCCACTTACACAAACTCACAAAAATATTGTATGTAAATATTTCTTTGCTGCGTTTCATTTCAGTTATTTCAAAAATCCAAAAAGATTTTCGGTGTGTTTTAGCATAAATTTTGAAAAAGATCAAAAAGATTTTAGACAACTGATGTTGAAAAGCTGATCTTCAAAATTCCGAGTGCTAAACAGGACGAACAGGTTTGGGAAAGTTAGTTTGAAAATGTGTGAAATGAAAAATGATATATATTCAAGTGGTTCATCAGAAATTGACATGATAATTCATTTTTGTTTGATACTTGAAAATGATGCATTCAGGGTTGTGTCTTCAGGTGATTAGCAAAGTTTCTAAAATTGTTATATCTTATCTTTTATGAAACTTATGTTTTGGGTAGAGAATATGCAGGTAAGTCAGGTTACGATAACTGAACCTGTTAAAGCTAGACTACGATCCCAGTACAAGTTGAAGGGGAGTCTGTTTGAGAAAGAGAGTCTGAAGATGCAAGAGCTAGGAGCCAGAGATCCTGAAAGAGAATTGGAGATAGGATAGAGCCAGATAGAGATCATGAAGGAAGCCCAAAGTCTGATAAAGACTGAAGATTGAGAAGACTAGACACTTAAGACTCGTCAACATCTGAGGGGGAGTCTGTTAGTGCATTCATCTGTCGACTTCGTCTTGTATCGAGTCTTGTATTAGAATTGTTAGTTCAGGGCTTAATTGTTAGAGTTTGTTTAAGATAATTTAGCTTGAATGAAGAGGTTTCCCTTGAAAGTGACACATGACAGTTTCAAGCTAAACCTACAAGAGAGGTTTCCCTTGAAAGTGGCGTGTGACAGTTTCAAGCTAAACCTCCTCACCTATAAATACCATTCAAGCTAAACCTATTGTAACTCTTGGAGAAGTCTTCCGGTTTGCAACGAAGTGCTGCCGAAGTGTTGTCAGGGTGTAAAACGTTATTAAATCAATCATACAACAGTTTTAAGTGGAAATCTCGCTGAATTGACCTCTACACGTCTGTTTCCGCCTTTCGTTTAGAGATAAACTCTTCTGATCGACTCGTTCGGGTCCGAAACCGATCCTACAAAATGCATACTACTTATATACTACGTGCTGAATACATGTATAAGTGACAATATGAATACGAACCTAACTAGTTATGGTAACAATAATAGGACGTGATTAATCAAAGTTGTTTTAACAAGTAAACTATCTATAAAGCAAACCGAGGTGAGTTCACGCACACTAAAAGCATGCGTCCTCGGGGATACGGACGAACCACTATCCTTGAGAAGGATACTTTTAAACTACTATTCTCGGGGGGAATACGACTGAGCACTCTAAACTACTATTCCACGGGGGAATACATTTGGTTTGGATACTATTTATAAATCATGACTAGCAAACTAAACGAAACTCTATCATGGAAAGTCCCTACTTACAATACCGATTAATCGCTGGGGGCGAACAAGATATTAGTGGATAGCTCTATTAGGTTTGACAAACCTCACACCGTGACCGGGGGATCGGGCGTGAACTAGTAGTCCTTACAATTTGGTCAATGATGATAGACATTGACTTGGGGCACAACAACTCAACGTCACCAGTTTCGGTATCTACAGTTTAGTGAGCTTACAGATGGGGTAGCTCCTCATAACGTGATTATAAATATTTTATCTAAACAACTTACGTTTTTGAACTAAAACTGGACACCTAGTGAACTCGCCAACTTTATGTTGACACCCTACTGCATGCTTTGCAGGTAATCAGTGACGGCATGAGCTTGCAACTTAGGAAGTGTAGTGGTCGCCTTAACCCGTGTTGGGTTCTTTTAATAATTATAAACTGTGAACTAATGTTTGAACCGTTTTACCTGTGCTTCCGCTGTTATCTTAAAATGCTGTTTTGAACTTAAAAACTTTGGACTTGAACTTTAATTGTCACTAGTCATATTGGTTTGGTGGAACTATTTTACTATTATTATAATTGTTCAATATGATTGGTTGCTTGATCCTGGTCAGTCACACGCCTCGCGGTAGTACTCCGCATGTGGAAATTGAAGGTGTGACAATACCGGCCATATTACCATCCATGAGTCAGGAAAACGTAGCTGAACTTCGCCACTATGGTGAAGGTCTGATTGAGGAAGGAAATAGGATACGCCGCATAGGAGAAAATCTCGTCTGGAAATATGACGAGAGAGAAATGCAAATGCAGTACTGAAAAACCACAACCTAATACACTATACTATATATATATGTACTTTTATTTTAATTTGACAATATATATATATATATATATAATATAATATAAAATCTATACTACTAAAGATATATAATATACATGTATATATATATATATATATATATATATATATATATATATGTATCGACGCATAGAACTACTAACGTTTAGACTTTCAGTTGTATTTTGTATTGATGCATAATATATATGAAAAAGAGTAGAATGTCGCAATGCTCGACGATTTTGGTTCAATATGCTTGAATATCTGTTGTTTAATTTATTTTGTGATATTAATAACTGATAATGTTTGCAATTCAGATGTCAAACGAAGTAAATCAGGAAGTCCAGAATAATAACGATAACGAGAAGCAAGTGGATAAAAGTGTAATAGAACACATAGTAGCCCAAGGAATAATAGATTCCCTGCCATTTATTATCGACACTATTAATAAAAAGGCAGAAAACGATAATACCATAATAGGTAGTAAACGTACTCACAACGAGCCAAGTCACAGTGTGAATGGAGATAATGGAATTCTCATCAAAGCTACAATTCCAAAAAGAAAGAGAACCATCTCATATGGTTGTTCTTACAAAGAATTTTTATCATGCAAACCAATAGAATTCTCAGGCAACGAAGGAGCCATTTCAGCCTTACGCTGGATAGAAAAGACTGAAGCAGTCTTAAAGATAAGTAAATGTGCAGATGAGGACAAGATCATGTATGCTTCTAATCTTTTCAAAGATGAAGCATTAGAGTGGTGGAACACCAAGTTCCATTAAAGCTTCAAAGAATCCATGGAGGTTGCAACTTGAAGGGATTTCAAATGAGCTTTGTTTTAGTCTTGTTCATCATCATTTCTTATCATCTTCTTCACTAAGAATCATCCCTAGCTTTAAGCTAGTAGTAAGTTCCTCATGTCACCTTTGTTCATCTTGTTTCTTGATTAAAAGATGTAATATGTTAAATCTACAAGAACACTAAAAAGGGTTTAAACAAGAAGATGTAACATGATGTATTTATGTTAGTATGATGTTATCTTGAGATGTTACTGATTTCTTGCGGATTACTTGTTAATATTGATTACTAGAAATGTTTTTGATCATTATGCATGTTAACGGAACCAATACAACTCGCTTTAGGATGTTAAAGCTGAAAAACAGAAAGCTGTTTGCTGATTACAGCCAACTTCAGTTGGCTGTAACTGAATCTTAATAAAGCTAAAAATGTGTTTTCTGAACTCTAGATTTATGTATTATGAAATATGGTTCTAATGGCACTGGAATCATAATTTTTGGACTTCGTTTACTATTTTTAAAGGGTCATTTTGTAACAGCAGCTCAAGCTGCATTTTTGCTGCTGAAAATAAGTGTTATATTTTTGGTCATAACTGGAAATCTATGATGAATTAGATCGTGAAATTTGTATAGTAGATGACAACTGATGTATTTGTAATTACCCCACTGGAATTTCGTAAATTGGACTTACGATGAATTTTTAATGAATTGTTCCGTGGACTGTGGTCAGAAAAAGATAAATCTGAGTTCAGTCCGGAAAATGAATTTTTATAAAATATTGGTAACGAACTGGACCCCGAGATTTTTATACAATAATATTTGGATCGTTTAAGACCTTCTGTAAAAATTTGGGAATTTTTGAAACAAGTTAACTATTTTATTAAAATCCCCGAATACAGCCCAGTTTTGAATATAAAAGCTGAAACGACATAAGTAGTGATTTGCGTGTCTAAATGTCGGGTAGGTTATCCGAGAATGATATAACATGTTATATGTCAATAAAAGTGTTATGTGCTATGTTTTATGTTTGTCTATGAGTGGGGAATAGATGGGAAGGTTATATGGGCATGAACTGTTAAAGTGATGCATGTTACGTGATAGATACGTATAGGAACTTTGTGTTCTATTTGAAATCACTAATAAACTAAGTGGTAATCATACTAGGGCGTGATTGACCGACCTTGACTATTAGCTATATTTGAGAGTCAAACCAAGCAACCGAGGTGAGTTCACACTCTTTCTAAGGCATGGGATTCCCGGTGGGTTGAGAATGGGATTGAATGGCTACTCGAACTATCATTACTATTAAACTACTTACTATTGTCCTCGGATTGAAGGGCACGTACGTAAACCCTACGTACACGACCATAAGACCATCAACTCTATCAAATGAAGTCCCTCATTTATCGACTTAATCGCCGAGGCCTATGGCGAGCGGGTCATTAGTTAATAGCGCTATTAGGTTTAACAAACCTCACACCTTGCCAGTCGGACGGGCGTGTACTAATGAACTATGGGCAAAGGGTCAATGCTAATAGACATTGACTTAGGGCACCTCTTACATTTTCATAGCAGTCGATACGCGTGGTCTAATAACACATGGGAAGCCCCCACTAATCTTCGCAAACATGTCAGGAAGACCGCGATACGAATTTATACGATACATGGTTTACAAAACGAACAGATGATTTACGAAACGAATGCTATAACTAAACAACCAACTGTGAATTCACTCAACTTTGTTGTTGACTCGTTGTTACATGCCTTACAGGTCGCTAAACGCTTGGAGCTTGCACGAGGAAGGAGTCGTTGTGGTGTACGGACTGTTATGTTCCGTGCTTACTATTTAAATCCTTATGAACTTATTAAACTTGCGTTTTGAACTTTAACTTATAAACTCTGGACTTATGCATTTGGATTTACGTTTACGCTTCCGCTGTTTAATTAAACATGGTTAACTAGCTTTGGTCACCAATCGTATTATGGTTGGTCTTATTTACTTAATTACGATGCTCAATATGATTGGTGGCTCGATCCTGGTCATGTCACGCCTCCAAGCGGTGATACCCCGCATGGTGGATTTTGGGGGTGTGACAGATTAGCTAGTCTTGATATGTTCCAAACTACAGAAAATGAGCTCGACCTTAACGTGTAGCAGAACCGGAACCTCAGTTATTACCTTTATACCCAAAACAACCCATAGCACCAATACCAATGTATCCCGAACCAAATTAAGAAAACCCACTGCCAATACCAGCTTTTAACCCTAATGAAATACCCAGGTTACCAGCACCAAACCCACTAGAACAATGGTGGACTAATGACTGGGCATTTCAAGACCTGATGAACGACCCATATCCTTACATGCCATACAGAAAACCCATACCAGCTTACAACGAGCCCATACCTGTGACACTTCGGGTTTTCCTGCACATTTCTTTTATGTTGAAACTATGGGAATTTATTAAACGAGAATTAAATTGATAATTAACGGATTTATTATATGGTAGTTATGTGAAAATGTATAATATAAATATTCATCTTACTATGTACTAATGTGTAAATATATATAAGTGAAGTCGAAACCCCTCGGTTTTGACTCGAGACCTCATGCTTTCGAGTCGGGACTTCTAGTTCTGAACACCCCTCACTGTTGGACAAATGGGTCATGTATTCATGGCCAGGCCCAGCTGATGCAAGCCCACTCGAAACCCTAGAGGTGCACGATTTTGGAAAGAGTATAAAACCCTCCTTGTCAGCCGACAAAGGAATATTTTTGGGCAACAATCATTCATCATCAATCCAAAAACATTCTCTCATTCCCTCTCTCTCCTTATCCTCTTTCTCTCTCTAGAAAACCCTAAAAATAACACTAAGTTCTTCCCTTTCTTCGTGCATCCAACGGCTGAATCATCACCGAATTGACGGCAGCACCATCAACTCCGAGAGTAACTAGAAACTATTGATTAGGAGCTTCATTTCATCCTCACTCCTACGCAGCCTAGTTTCCGGTTAGTGTGTTTCCATTTTTGTTAAAAATGAATGATAAAGATGCTAATTTGATGAAGGATTCGTGTATTAAATGAAACGAATAGCATAACTTGTTTGTGTCTTGCTGTTGTGTGAAGATGATATGCTTGTTTGATTGACATAAATGAACTTGTTTGATCAATACTGTTTTGAGTTATGAGATGAATGATGTTGAGGATCTTGATTGTTTTTAATGGATGAAACAATGTAGATGATGTTGTGTTATAAGATTTAGGTTAGATCGGTTTAGGAGGATAGTGTCATGATGATTCATATGATAAAGGGGTTATATATGTTCCTGTTTAGTGAAATGGATGAAACTGTGTTAGAAGATATAGTGTTAGATCTATTTTGATGAATGATGAAACCCTGATGAACTGTTTGAATAGTTAAAAATATTTGAAATGTTGTGCTTTTGATCTGATTTAGGGTTTGTACGGATAGGATAAATGTTAGTAGATTTTGATTGGTTTATGATCAGATAGAATGCTTTGAGGTTTCGATTCAGATTTCGAGTCGAAACAAGACTCCTCACATCAAGGGACTCGAGACCAGCTTGGTTGTGAGTCGAAACCTGTCCAGTTCTGACTCAAGGCCTGACTCGAAACCTTGAGGTTTCGACTGATATCTTAGCAACTCGAGATCGCATTGTTGCGACTCGAGATCCTTTTAGTTCCGACTCGAGATCTCCTGATTTCGAGTCGAGACCTCATGGTTTCGACTGATGTCTTCTTATCAGGCCCCACTTGCAACATACATGCAATTTGGGCCGCACACTTAGTGATTTGGGCCATGCATACTGTTGGGTCACACACTTAGAACACCTCTGTTTTAATATCAGTCTGCTACTGTTCACAGAACTAAGTTGTATTCTCATGATTTGCTTTCTATTATGAAATGTGTTAGTGCATTCATCTGTCGACTTCGTCTTGTATCGAGTCTTGTATTAGAATTGTTAGTTCAGGGCTTAATTGTTAGAGTTTGTTTAAGATAATTTAGCTTGAATGAAGAGGTTTCCCTTGAAAGTGACACATGACAGTTTCAAGCTAAACCTACAAGAGAGGTTTCCCTTGAAAGTGGCGTGTGACAGTTTCAAGCTAAACCTGGTTTCCCTTGAAAGTGACATGACACTTTCAAGCTAAACCTCCTCACCTATAAATACCATTCAAGCTAAACCTATTGTAACTTTTGGAGAAGTCTTCCGGTTTGCAACGAAGTGCTGCCGAAGTGTTGTCAGGGTGTAAAACGTTATTAAATCAATCATACAACAGTTTTAAGTGGAAATCTCACTGAATTGACCTCTACACGTCTGTTTCCGCCTTTCGTTTAGAGATAAACTCTTCTGATCGACTCGTTCGGGTCCGAAACCGATCCTACAAGTGGTATCAGAGCTCAGGAGGAGGAGTTCTATAGATTACAGCTGATTTTCATTGAAATTTCTCGTTTCTACACCTTCTTTCTTCAATCGAACAGGATTTCACGGTCCAAATTGGTTCAAATTTTCACAGTGCACTCGGAATTGGACATAGACAAACCCTTGAAAGTTTCATGTTAAAATACGGATTAAAAATGGACAAAAACTAGGTTTCTATTGAACGAACACTACAGGTTTCGTTTGAAATTGACAGGTTTCGTTTGAAATTGTCAGGTTTCTATTGAAGGTTAAGCAGGTTTCTATTGAAGGTTAAGCAGGTTTCTATTGAAGGTTAATCAGGTTTCTATTGAAGGTGAATCAGGTTTCTATTGAAGGTTAATCAGGTATTTGTCAGGTGTTTTTGCCAACGTATATCAAATTTTCTGAAGACATGGAAGAGGAATTCTATAATGCTTTTGCCACACCAGTCGCTCCCGTTACTGTTGCAGAGAATTTATACAGTGAAAATGAAACGGGAACTCATCAAAAACCGCCAAAGTTGATGTATATTGAGGATTTTCAGGGTTGGAAAAACCGATTTGAGAACTGGGTTCAGGCTTACAGATTCGATGCTTGGTGTTCTTTACTGAAAGATTACGAGAAACCAAAGAATGAACGTGGGTTGGAAAAGGGTTTCAATGATTTTACTGAAGCTGATAAGTTGAAATACACTAGTGAGAAGATGATGATCAGCATTTTACAGCAAGCAGTTAAAGAAGATATTTTTTTTTCTTACTTCAACATAATGGAACTGCTAGATCAATCTGGGAAGCTTTACTTCAGAAATTCCGAGGGAGTGCTGATATGATCAAAAACAAAAAGGCCTTATTGAAGAAGTCGTTTGACATATTTACTGCATTTGATCATGAAACCGCAAAGGAAACAATAGATAGATACTGTCATCTGGTTCTAGAAATGAAAAGATTGGATATTCAGAAAGATGATGATGAGTGGGTTGATAAGTTAGCAGAGGCATTACCCCAACAGAAGTGGGGAACTTATCTGATGATTGTGAAACTCATGAGGAAGACTGAGAGTATGAACTTGGCACAGTTTATCCAGAAGATTGAGGAACAAGAGCTGGATATTCAAAAGACTGCTATAATGACGAATCCAAATGCCAAACAAGATGTCAGTTTGTATTACAGAGGGAACAAGTTTGAGGCTACTCCCAGTCCTAGTCCAAAGATTCAAACTGGTTATAGTGCTGACAGTTCGTCTGGAACAAAGAGTAGTAATGTGATTCAAAGTGGTGGATCTTC
This sequence comes from Helianthus tuberosus, assembly GCA_030545235.1. Classification (NCBI taxonomy): domain Eukaryota; kingdom Viridiplantae; phylum Streptophyta; class Magnoliopsida; order Asterales; family Asteraceae; genus Helianthus; species Helianthus tuberosus. The sequence goes on along the minus strand of CM060414.1, from coordinate 145,517,683 downwards.
ATCATTCTCAAGTTTTGATCCAAATAGCGCAACATCAACTTCTCAACGACAAAATTCAACACATCTTCAGTGCAATGTTACATTAAACATTCAAAATGGTCAGAATTTGTCTCCAGAAGTTGCCAAGCAGCACATGGCATCACTGGTTACTATGTTAGAATCTTATGAGAGTTTGATCGATGGGAAGATTGGCAATCCGATGCTTACCAAAGAAGATTACGACCAAATTGATGCTGAAGAACTTGAAGTGATGGATATTAAATTGTGTTTAGCAAGTGCTTGGAGGAGAGCTGAAAAGTTTCAAGAGATTACTGGTAGAGATGAATTTCGAGGAATGGCTACCTCTCAGTTGGGTTTTGACAAATCGAAAGTTACCTGTTTCCGTTGCAAAGGAAAAGGACACTTTAAAAGAGAGTGCAAAAGCAAAGAAGCAACCGAAAATCAAGAAAAGAACAACTATTATCAGAAATCAATTTTTCATCAGATTGCTCAACAACCACAAACTGCACATGGTCATGCTATTGAAGATGGAAAGAAGAAAGCTTTACTTATCCATCAAGATGATGAATTTGTTGCTGAAGGATTTAGTTGGGACAAATACATACCTGGTTCAGCTTGTGTTGCAAGAATTCAGGGTGAAGATGAGACTAATCAGAAAAGAATCCCTATTTTTCCAGATCTTGGTAGCGATGTAGATACTGATGATGAAGAAGAACATCTCAACAGAGCTAGAAAAGGCATTGATCCTACTAGTTTTAATTTGTTTTTTGCAGATAAAATGGAGATGCTTAATCAGAAGAAGATTGCCAGATTGAAGAAAGAGCTGGAAGCAGCAAAAATGCAAGCTGATAAAAAGACAAAGGCAGAAGCTGGAGAAGCAATTGTTGATCAAGTGATTGAGAAAGTTGTGGAGAAAATTGTTGAAGTAGAGAAAGTTGTTGACAAGATTGTCGAGATCGAAAAGATTGTTGAAGTTGAAAAGATTGTTGAGATCGAGAAAATTGTTGAAGTTGAAAAAATAGTTGAAGTTGAAAAATTAGTCGAAGTTGAGAAACTTGTAGAAATAGAGAAAATCGTCGAAGTAGAAAAGATCGTTGAGGTTGAAAAGATAGTTGAAAAAATGGTTGAAGTTGAAAAACCGTGTTCAAAGTGTTCAGAATCTTGTAAAGCTTGTGAAGAAAAAGACAAGAAGATTGTTGATTTAGAGAAGATGAAAGAAGATTTACTGTCTGATGTGAAGTATGTGAAGGAGTCGTACGATGTGCTGAATAGGACAGTTGATAGTTTGAAAAGAACAAATTCAGAAATTGAAAAAGCAAATGACAAAATGAGTGCAACATTAATGACAAAGCAGAGTGTTATCAATGAATATATTGAAGACTGTGCTAAGCTGAAGAAAGAAGTGGAGTTTGAAAAGATTGAAAGTGAAAGGATTAAACGATTACTGTTGAGTTATACTACTTGTGATTATTTGATTGATCGTGTTTATCCTACTGTTGCAGGTCTGGAAGCGTTCATGGATAAAAAGACTGAAGATACTGATACTGGTAAGAAACCAAGTGTCAAGTATAACAGATGTCCGCCCCCGATCCATGAAACTTATTCTCCCAGGAATCTTAACGAGGAGCGTCTAAAAAAGGCAGTCAACATCAAGTTAAAGTCTGAAATCATTGATGAATTACCAGATAATATTGATGTTACATTCACAGCGTCTGACACTGATCATGAGTCTGAGTTATTAAAGAAAGTTGTCGATCAGGTGTTAGATACGGATGAAGAGTCAAAACCGGAGTCTGAGTCTGAAAGTCTGAGTTTGTCAGAAAAGAGTCCGAGTTCATCGGTTAACAGGGTTTACAATAGAGAATTCATGTTATCAAAATCTAATTTGAATGACGGATTAATCAAAGTGGCATATACTTTGTTTGATTCAGACAAATTATATTCTGATGAGGAATTTCCAATAAGAAGTGTTAAAACTGAAATGATCAAACAGGTTTTCAAATTAACAGAAATTAATATTTCTGAAATAAAAGATTTAAATCTTCATGAAAAACCTAAAAAGTACACTTCAAGAGTTCAACAGAGATTGAACAAGAAAAAGGGTTACGGTTCTGGTTATGGTTTTCAAAAGAAATCAAACCATAATGGTAATCTAAAAAAGAAAGGTCTTGGTTTCAATTCTTCAGAAAATTATAAAAATAAGAAAACTTATAAACCAAAAACAAAATTTGTTTCAGGAGGAAGTTCAGAAGATGAACAGAAGAAACCGTTCTGGAAGCAGTCAAATCAAGAGTTTCTTGCTGAAGTAAAGAAGAATGTGAGAAGGTTTGCTGAAAGAGTTGACAGAAGAACCTGTTTCAAATGCCAAGAAGTTGTACATATAGCTTGGAATTGTCCCAAGACCAACTATCAAAAACAGGAAGTTTCTTCTAACTCTGTTTTGAGAAAAACTTGTGTTGATAAGAAAGAACAATCTGTGAAAAATGTTAAAAAGTTTGAAAATTTTACTTCTGAGGAAGGAGAAAGTTCAAAAAGATTTTACAAAAGAAAAGGTGATTTGAGTAAACAAAAGTGGGTGGTTAAATCTGAGAGTAATTCTGACAATGAATCTGATTCCATAAAATCAGAGGAGTCATGTGTTGAGAAAAAGGTTGATAATTCCGTTCCTGAGATGAACGAAGAAAACTTTCCGTCATTGACAAAAGATTATTTGAAATCAAAAGGTAGGGTTGAGATTTCAGATCAATTCTTTGCTGATAAGAAAGAATTTGATGCTGAAAAGGTGTTTAATGGAAATGTTAAACATATTTTTGGTAAGATGGTTGCAGGAAAAGTGAAAGGTGCTAAAGAATTCTACAAATCAAAGTGCTGGTGGGACAGATGTGTTCCAAAATCTCCCAAGGATGGTCAGCCTTGGGGGAAATTATTTCCAAACTAAAAATCTGACTTGCCGGAGCTCCCAGGTTGGTAAGAGTGGAGCAGGTATCGGCATCTTTCTTAGCAAATGATCCTACATGTGGTACAGTTGGTAAAGTATAGGTGGTATATTTAAATTGTTATATGTTGATTTACAAGTGGTTATCGTTGATGAAATGAACCTGTAAGTGATTGAAAGAGGTTTTCATTGACAAGTGGTTAATCAAGGTCATTAAGTTGAACTTGATTGGATCATGCTTACAAGTGATATTTTGGAGAACAATGTGATGAACCCCTAACCTACAAATGGTTTCTTAAAATCAACAAAACTTATTTTCCGGAAAAACCATTTTGATTAAAACAAACTTAAGTGTTTTGAGATCACAATGGGAAAATAGTTTGTTGTGAGGGGGAGTTCTGATTGTTTATGCCAAGTGGATGGCGAATTGAAGTGATTCGATATCAGTTGTCATGTTTCTTGTACAATTTGTTTTCAAATTTCCTAAAATGTGTTTGCATTTTAGGGGGAGTAAAAATTTCCAGAAAATCCAAAAACATTTGAAAATTTGAAAAAGCCAAAAACATGATAAAATGAAAAAGAGTTTTGTTGTGCAAAAAGAGGAAATGATAGTACATCAGTGGACTATCACAACATGCTAAAGAATTGGAAAGTCAAATGTGATAAACGATCTCACTGTGGATGCGTGAGTAGGTTTTTGCACATTTAGTAGATTGTGACGAGATATAAACCTAAATTTAAACTTGCTTATATCGTGGGGATACATCTCTCGGATATATGGGTAACCCCTGAAATCTCGTTTGAAAGGTCTCATAATCTGATATACTAGGTCTTTATACTCAATGATGTCTGGGGTATTATTCCGGGACTTCTGCTGAACGATGGTTCTGACCTAGTCCTTGGATAATACTTTCCACAAATGCTTGAAACATAGCATAAACCCTCAGCATGCTGATGAAACAATAAAATTGATAGTCGCTGCTGTTGTAGCTAAAAGATCCTCTAAAGGGGACATACCGAAAAGTCGAAGCTGATATCTCTCTGCGTATACGGAAGTATCGACCTGAGATCCCTCGGCCCTCGCATTACCTAATTTATGTACAGATATCATTGTAGTATACTCACCTGTAAGACTGAATATTGGGATCTGGATACGGGAGTATATTCTGAGGTGGGACACGCGATTAAGTTTAAGTGCTTAAGACATTAATATCGTATCTCGAAGCAGTTGAAGTTTGTGAGAAAATTTAAGTGGACCAGTATACTGACAATCTAAGTGAATCGTTTAGAACTTAAAATGTTTAAAGCTTAACGGTGTTGGTGATTTGTCTCAAAAACTGATATGATCCACTTACACAAACTCACAAAAATATTGTATGTAAATATTTCTTTGCTGCGTTTCATTTCAGTTATTTCAAAAATCCAAAAAGATTTTCGGTGTGTTTTAGCATAAATTTTGAAAAAGATCAAAAAGATTTTAGACAACTGATGTTGAAAAGCTGATCTTCAAAATTCCGAGTGCTAAACAGGACGAACAGGTTTGGGAAAGTTAGTTTGAAAATGTGTGAAATGAAAAATGATATATATTCAAGTGGTTCATCAGAAATTGACATGATAATTCATTTTTGTTTGATACTTGAAAATGATGCATTCAGGGTTGTGTCTTCAGGTGATTAGAAAAGTTTCTAAAATTGTTATATCTTATCTTTTATGAAACTTATGTTTTGGGTAGAGAATATGCAGGTAAGTCAGGTTACGATACCTGAACCTGTTAAAGCTAGACTACGATCCCAGTACAAGTTGAAGGGGAGTCTGTTTGAGAAAGAGAGTCTGAAGATGCAAGAGCTAGGAGCCAGAGATCCTGAAAGAGAATTGGAGATAGGATAGAGCCAGATAGAGATCATGAAGGAAGCCCAAAGTCTGATAAAGACTGAAGATTGAGAAGACTAGACACTTAAGACTCGTCAACATCTGAGGGGGAGTCTGTTAGTGCATTCATCTGTCGACTTCGTCTTGTATCGAGTCTTGTATTAGAATTGTTAGTTCAGGGCTTAATTGTTAGAGTTTGTTTAAGATAATTTAGCTTGAATGAAGAGGTTTCCCTTGAAAGTGGCGTGTGACAGTTTCAAGCTAAACCTGGTTTCCCTTGAAAGTGACATGACACTTTCAAGCTAAACCTCCTCACCTATAAATACCATTCAAGCTAAACCTATTGTAACTCTTGGAGAAGTCTTCCGGTTTGCAACGAAGTGCTGCCGAAGTGTTGTCAGGGTGTAAAACGTTATTAAATCAATCATACAACAGTTTTAAGTGGAAATCTCGCTGAATTGACCTCTACACGTCTGTTTCCGCCTTTCGTTTAGAGATAAACTCTTCTGATCGACTCGTTCGGGTCCGAAACCGATCCTACAAAATGCATACTACTTATATACTACGTGCTGAATACATGTATAAGTGACAATATGAATACGAACCTAACTAGTTATGGTAACAATAATAGGACGTGATTAATCAAAGTTGTTTTAACAAGTAAACTATCTATAAAGCAAACCGAGGTGAGTTCACGCACACTAAAAGCATGCGTCCTCGGGGATACGGACGAACCACTATCCTTGAGAAGGATACTTTTAAACTACTATTCTCGGGGGGAATACGACTGAGCACTCTAAACTACTATTCCACGGGGGAATACATTTGGTTTGGATACTATTTATAAATCATGACTAGCAAACTAAACGAAACTCTATCATGGAAAGTCCCTACTTACAATACCGATTAATCGCTGGGGGCGAACAAGATATTAGTGGATAGCTCTATTAGGTTTGACAAACCTCACACCGTGACCGGGGGATCGGGCGTGAACTAGTAGTCCTTACAATTTGGTCAATGATGATAGACATTGACTTGGGGCACAACAACTCAACGTCACCAGTTTCGGTATCTACAGTTTAGTGAGCTTACAGATGGGGTAGCTCCTCATAACGTGATTATAAATATTTTATCTAAACAACTTACGTTTTTGAACTAAAACTGGACACCTAGTGAACTCGCCAACTTTATGTTGACACCCTACTGCATGCTTTGCAGGTAATCAGTGACGGCATGAGCTTGCAACTTGGGAAGTGTAGTGGTCGCCTTAACCCGTGTTGGGTTCTTTTAATAATTATAAACTGTGAACTAATGTTTGAACCGTTTTACCTGTGCTTCCGCTGTTATCTTAAAATGCTGTTTTGAACTTAAAAACTTTGGACTTGAACTTTAATTGTCACTAGTCATATTGGTTTGGTGGAACTATTTTACTATTATTATAATTGTTCAATATGATTGGTTGCTTGATCCTGGTCAGTCACACGCCTCGCGGTAGTACTCCGCATGTGGAAATTGAAGGTGTGACAATACCGGCCATATTACCATCCATGAGTCAGGAAAACGTAGCTGAACTTCGCCACTATGGTGAAGGTCTGATTGAGGAAGGAAATAGGATACGCCGCATAGGAGAAAATCTCGTCTGGAAATATGACGAGAGAGAAATGCAAATGCAGTACTGAAAAACCACAACCTAATACACTATACTATATATATATGTACTTTTATTTTAATTTGACAATATATATATATATATATATATATAAAATATAATATAAAATCTATACTACTAAAGATATATAATATACATGTATATATATATATATATATATATATATGTATCGACGCATAGAACTACTAACGTTTAGACTTTCAGTTGTATTTTGTATTGATGCATAATATATATGAAAAAGAGTAGAATGTCGCAATGCTCGACGATTTTGGTTCAATATGCTTGAATATCTGTTGTTTAATTTATTTTGTGATATTAATAACTGATAATGTTTGCAATTCAGATGTCAAACGAAGTAAATCAGGAAGTCCAGAATAATAACGATAACGAGAAGCAAGTGGATAAAAGTGTAATAGAACACATAGTAGCCCAAGGAATAATAGATTCCCTGCCATTTATTATCGACACTATTAATAAAAAGGCAGAAAACGATAATACCATAATAGGTAGTAAACGTACTCACAACGAGCCAAGTCACAGTGTGAATGGAGATAATGGAATTCTCATCAAAGCTACAATTCCAAAAAGAAAGAGAACCATCTCATATGGTTGTTCTTACAAAGAATTTTTATCATGCAAACCAATAGAATTCTCAGGCAACGAAGGAGCCATTTCAGCCTTACGCTGGATAGAAAAGACTGAAGCAGTCTTAAAGATAAGTAAATGTGCAGATGAGGACAAGATCATGTATGCTTCTAATCTTTTCAAAGATGAAGCATTAGAGTGGTGGAACACCAAGTTCCATTAAAGCTTCAAAGAATCCATGGAGGTTACAACTTGAAGGGATTTCAAATGAGCTTTGTTTTAGTCTTGTTCATCATCATTTCTTATCATCTTCTTCACTAAGAATCATCCCTAGCTTTAAGCTAGTAGTAAGTTCCTCATGTCACCTTTGTTCATCTTGTTTCTTGATTAAAAGATGTAATATGTTAAATCTACAAGAACACTAAAAAGGGTTTAAACAAGAAGATGTAACATGATGTATTTATGTTAGTATGATGTTATCTTGAGATGTTACTGATTTCTTGCGGATTACTTGTTAATATTGATTACTAGAAATGTTTTTGATCATTATGCATGTTAACGGAACCAATACAACTCGCTTTAGGATGTTAAAGCTGAAAAACAGAAAGCTGTTTGCTGATTACAGCCAACTTCAGTTGGCTGTAACTGAATCTTAATAAAGCTAAAAATGTGTTTTCTGAACTCTAGATTTATGTATTATGAAATACGGTTCTAATGGCACTGGAATCATAATTTTTGGACTTCGTTTACTATTTTTAAAGGGTCATTTTGTAACAGCAGCTCAAGCTGCATTTTTGCTGCTGAAAATAAGTGTTATATTTTTGGTCATAACTGGAAATCTATGATGAATTAGATCGTGAAATTTGTATAGTAGATGACAACTGATGTATTTGTAATTACCCCACTGGAATTTCGTAAATTGGACTTACGATGAATTTTTAATGAATTGTTCCGTGGACTGTGGTCAGAAAAAGATAAATCTGAGTTCAGTCCGGAAAATGAATTTTTATAAAATATTGGTAACGAACTGGACCCCGAGATTTTTATACAATAATATTTGGATCGTTTAAGACCTTCTGTAAAAATTTGGGAATTTTTGAAACAAGTTAACTATTTTATTAAAATCCCCGAATACAGCCCAGTTTTGAATATAAAAGCTGAAACGACATAAGTAGTGATTTGCGTGTCTAAATGTCGGGTAGGTTATCCGAGAATGATATAACATGTTATATGTCAATAAAAGTGTTATGTGCTATGTTTTATGTTTGTCTATGAGTGGGGAATAGATGGGAAGGTTATATGGGCATGAACTGTTAAAGTGATGCATGTTACGTGATAGATACGTATAGGAACTTTGTGTTCTATTTGAAATCACTAATAAACTAAGTGGTAATCATACTAGGGCGTGATTGACCGACCTTGACTATTAGCTATATTTGAGAGTCAAACCAAGCAACCGAGGTGAGTTCACACTCTTTCTAAGGCATGGGATTCCCGGTGGGTTGAGAATGGGATTGAATGGCTACTCGAACTATCATTACTATTAAACTACTTACTATTGTCCTCGGATTGAAGGGCACGTACGTAAACCCTACGTACACGACCATAAGACCATCAACTCTATCAAATGAAGTCCCTCATTTATCGACTTAATCGCCGAGGCCTATGGCGAGCGGGTCATTAGTTAATAGCGCTATTAGGTTTAACAAACCTCACACCTTGCCAGTCGGACGGGCGTGTACTAATGAACTATGGGCAAAGGGTCAATGCTAATAGACATTGACTTAGGGCACCTCTTACATTTTCATAGCAGTCGATACGCGTGGTCTAATAACACATGGGAAGCCCCCACTAATCTTCGCAAACATGTCAGGAAGACCGCGATACGAATTTATACGATACATGGTTTACAAAACGAACAGATGATTTACGAAACGAATGCTATAACTAAACAACCAACTGTGAATTCACTCAACTTTGTTGTTGACTCGTTGTTACATGCCTTACAGGTCGCTAAACGCTTGGAGCTTGCACGAGGAAGGAGTCGTTGTGGTGTACGGACTGTTATGTTCCGTGCTTACTATTTAAATCCTTATGAACTTATTAAACTTGCGTTTTGAACTTTAACTTATAAACTCTGGACTTATGCATTTGGATTTACGTTTACGCTTCCGCTGTTTAATTAAACATGGTTAACTAGCTTTGGTCACCAATCGTATTATGGTTGGTCTTATTTACTTAATTACGATGCTCAATATGATTGGTGGCTCGATCCTGGTCATGTCACGCCTCCAAGCGGTGATACCCCGCATGGTGGATTTTGGGGGTGTGACAGATTAGCTAGTCTTGATATGTTCCAAACTACAGAAAATGAGCTCGACCTTAACGTGTAGCAGAACCGGAACCTCAGTTATTACCTTTATACCCAAAACAACCCATAGCACCAATACCAATGTATCCCGAACCAAATTAAGAAAACCCACTGCCAATACCAGCTTTTAACCCTAATGAAATACCCAGGTTACCAGCACCAAACCCACTAGAACAATGGTGGACTAATGACTGGGCATTTCAAGACCTGATGAACGACCCATATCCTTACATGCCATACAGAAAACCCATACCAGCTTACAACGAGCCCATACCTGTGACACTTCGGGTTTTCCTGCACATTTCTTTTATGTTGAAACTATGGGAATTTATTAAACGAGAATTAAATTGATAATTAACGGATTTATTATATGGTAGTTATGTGAAAATGTATAATATAAATATTCATCTTACTATGTACTAATGTGTAAATATATATAAGTGAAGTCGAAACCCCTCGGTTTTGACTCGAGACCTCATGCTTTCGAGTCGGGACTTCTAGTTCTGAACACCCCTCACTGTTGGACAAATGGGTCATGTATTCATGGCCAGGCCCAGCTGATGCAAGCCCACTCGAAACCCTAGAGGTGCACGATTTTGGAAAGAGTATAAAACCCTCCTTGTCAGCCGACAAAGGAATATTTTTGGGCAACAATCATTCATCATCAATCCGAAAACATTCTCTCATTCCCTCTCTCTCCTTATCCTCTTTCTCTCTCTAGAAAACCCTAAAAATAACACTAAGTTCTTCCCTTTCTTCGTGCATCCAACGGCTGAATCATCACCGAATTGACGGCAGCACCATCAACTCCGAGAGTAACTAGAAACTATTGATTAGGAGCTTCATTTCATCCTCACTCCTACGCAGCCTAGTTTCCGGTTAGTGTGTTTCCATTTTTGTTAAAAATGAATGATAAAGATGCTAATTTGATGAAGGATTCGTGTATTAAATGAAACGAATAGCATAACTTGTTTGTGTCTTGCTGTTGTGTGAAGATGATATGCTTGTTTGATTGACATAAATGAACTTGTTTGATCAATACTGTTTTGAGTTATGAGATGAATGATGTTGAGGATCTTGATTGTTTTTAATGGATGAAACAATGTAGATGATGTTGTGTTATAAGATTTAGGTTAGATCGGTTTAGGAGGATAGTGTCATGATGATTCATATGATAAAGGGGCTATATATGTTCCTGTTTAGTGAAATGGATGAAACTGTGTTAGAAGATATAGTGTTAGATCTATTTTGATGAATGATGAAACCCTGATGAACTGTTTGAATAGTTAAAAATATTTGAAATGTTGTGCTTTTGATCTGATTTAGGGTTTGTACGGATAGGATAAATGTTAGTGGATTTTGATTGGTTTATGATCAGATAGAATGCTTTGAGGTTTCGATTCAGATTTCGAGTCGAAACCTGTCCGATTGCGACTCGGGATCTTCTTGTTTCCGACTCGAAACAAGACACCTCATATCAAGGGACTCGAGACCAGCTTGGTTGTGAGTCAAAACCTGTCCAGTTCTGACTCAAGGCCTGACTCGAAACCTTGAGGTTTCGACTGATATCTTAGCAACTCGAGATCGCATGGTTGCGACTCGAGATCCTTTTAGTTCCGACTCGAGATCTCCTGATTTCGAGTCGAGACCTCATGGTTTCGACTGATGTCTTCTTATCAGGCCCCACTTGCAACATACATGCAATTTGGGCCGCACACTTAGTGATTTGGGCCATGCATACTGTTGGGTCACACACTTAGAACACCTCTGTTTTAATATCAGTGTGCTACTGTTCACAGAACTAAGTTGTATTCTCATGATTTGCTTTCTATTATGAAATGCATACTACTTATATGCTACGTGCTAAATACATGTATAAGTGACAATATGAATACGAACCTAACTAGTTATGGTAACAATAATAGGACGTGATTAATCAAAGTTGTTTTAACAAGTAAACTATCTATAAAGCAAACCGAGGTGAGTTCACACACACTAAAAGCATGCGTCCTCGGGGATACGGACGAACCACTATCCTTGAGAAGGATACTTTTAAACTACTATTCTCGGGGGGAATACGACTGAGCACTCTAAACTACTATTCCACGGGGGAATACATTTGGTTTGGATACTATTTATAAATCATGACTAGCAAACTAAACGAAACTCTATCATGGAAAGTCCCCACTTACAATACCGATTAATCACTGGGGGCGAACAAGATATTAGTGGATAGCTCTATTAGGTTTGACAAACCTCACACCGTGACCGGGGGATCGGGCGTGAACTAGTAGGCCTTACAATTTGGTCAATGATGATAGACATTGACTTGGGGCACAACAACTCAACGTCACCAGTTTCGGTATCTACAGTTTAGTGAGCTTACAGATGGGGTAGCTCCTCATAACGTGATTATAAATATTTTATCTAAACAACTTACGTTTTTGAACTAAAACTGGACACCTAGTGAACTCGCCAACTTTATGTTGACACCCTACTGCATGCTTTGCAGGTAATCAGTGACGGCATGAGCTTGCAACTTGGGAAGTGTAGTGGTCGCCTTAACCCGTGTTGGGTTCTTTTAATAATTATAAACTGTGAACTAATGTTTGAACCGTTTTACCTGTGCTTCCGCTGTTATCTTAAAATGTTGTTTTGAACTTAAAAACTTTGGACTTGAACTTTAATTGTCACTAGTCATATTGGTTTGGTGGAACTATTTTACTATTATTATAATTGTTCAATATGATTGGTTGCTTGATCCTGGTCAGTCACACGCCTCGCGGTAGTACTCCGCATGTGGAAATTGAAGGTGTGACAATACCGGCCATATTACCATCCATGAGTCAGGAAAACGTAGCTGAACTTCGCCACTATGGTGAAGGTCTGATTGAGGAAGGAAATAGGATACGCCGCATAGGAGAAAATCTTGTCTGGAAATATGACGAGAGAGAAATGCAGTACTGAAAAACCATAACCTAATACACTATACTATATATATATGTACTTTTATTTTAATTTGACAATATATATATATATATATATATATAATATAAAATCTATACTACTAAAGATATAAATTGTCCAAAACTAGCTCCAGCAGCAAAGGCAAAAGAAGGACCCAAGACGAATGCCAGAGCATTCATACTGACAGCAGAAGAGGCTAAGATGATCCCTGATGTAATTGCCAGTACGTTTTTTGTTAATGATGTCTGTGCTAAAGTATTATTTGATTCTGGTGCTAACCAAAGTTTTATAAATACTTCTTTATGCTAACTTCTCAATCAACCATTAACTAAACTTCACCAAGACTGTATGGTGGAGACGACAAATGGAATTCTATCAACATAAGCGAAATCCTTCAGAAAGGAAAGATATAATTTTTAGGTCATAAGTCTATCGCTAACCTGTTACCAATGAATCTAGCCGGATTCGATGTCGTATTAGGAATGGATTGGTTGGTAGCCAATCATGCACGAATTTTGTGTGATCAAAATTCTGTAGAAGTTTATACGCCAACTGGCGAAAGAATCACAATTCAGGGAGACACGCCAACAACGTCAAGAAAATTCATCTCTGTGATGAAAGCTACAAGCTACGCACGAAAAGGAGGAATAGTGTATATGATTTCGACAATCATTAGCACTAAAGGAAAAGAGTTAAAAGATATTCCTGTAGTATCTCATTTCTCGGATGTTTTCCTAGAAGAATTACCTGGACTACCGCCAGATCGCGAGGTTGAATTTAGAATTCACCTAATACCAGGAATTGCACCAATTGCCAAAGCACCCTATCGTTTACCTTCCAACGAAGATGCAGGAATTAAAGAAACAGTTAGAAGAATTATTAGAAAAATGTTTTATACAACCTAGCTCATCGCCTTAGGGAGCACCTGTGCTATTTGTCAAAAAGAAAGACGGATCAATGCGGATGTGTATTGATTACAAGGAATTGAATAAGATTCCAATTAAAAAATCGGTATCCAATACCGAGAATCGATGATCTATTCAATCAACTTCAAGGAGCCCGATTCTTTTCCAAGATCGACTTACATTTAGGATATCATCAACTGAAGGTACAGGAAGAGGACATTCCTAAAACTGCTTTCAGAACAAGGTATGGCCATTATGAATTTATAGTCATGCCATTTGGTTTAATCAATGCCCCAGCAGCATTTATGGACATGATGAACATGATATGTAAACCATACCTGGATAAATTCATAACTGTTTTTATAGATGATATACTAATTTACTCCAAGAGTAAAGAAGAACATACCAAGCATTTACATGTACTTCTATCATTATTGAGAAAAGAAAATGTTAGGATCTGAGTTTGTTTTTGATTGTGTTGTCGTTTAAGAATTACGAAGATGAATGAGAAATTGCAGCAGAATTAAAATGGAAATAAACTTTGCACACAATCAAACAGGAGAAATGCTTTCAACATACAAGTTTAACATTGAACTGAATGCTTGAATTTATTTCAAACTTCAATTACAATTTTGCATGCATGTATTACAAACTCCCCCTCAGCCTGAGCTCACAATGAATTGTTCATGCAGGAAGACAAGTGGTGAAAGAGCTAATAGAACAGTACAGGGTACTGTTCTATTTATAGGCACGAGCAAACCACTGAAGCATCTTGGCTGACGTCACCAATGAAAGCGACATCTAACCTCCTAACAACCTGTAACTACTGACCTAATACAACTACTGCTTGCTAACTACTGATTACATTACAATACAAAGAATAAACAAACTACTGCTTCCCATTCCATTGTTGTGACTCCAGCAGTACTTTATGTCTTCAGCAGTGCTTGACCCAGATCAGTAGATTGAGCATCAGAGTTAGTCTTCAACAGTTCTTTAATCATCAGCAGTTGTTGAAGGACAGATGTTGTATATGAGCAGTAGATAGAGGTCATCAGTTGTTTAGACACTTTCAAGGGGAAAGAATGAATACATAACATCTGCTTATTCTCGATGCACTGCTCTGACCCGGTTTTGGCTTTAATCAACTGTTCCTTTGTAGGGTTCAATCCCAACAAACTACCCCTGGAACAGATGATGCCAAAACCCTTCATTATTGTGTAACTTTATTGCCTCATCAACAGTTCCCTGACTTGTCCTTTAAATTTCAATTCAAAGTCCAATGAATCTGTGTCATCCTCATCCCTGCACAGTGTAAGATCAAGGAGATCTTGCAAATCTTCAACACCCAGGCCCGGTGCTTTTCCATTGATATTTTCTTTACTTCACCACTGGATTTGATCAGAGTCAATACGTGGGTCTGTTTGTAAGATTTCCACTTTAGTATTTTTGAATCTAGTGGGTTTCTTGGGAGAGGTTTTATTACAGATGAGTTTGGAGATGGTGGCCTGGTGATGACTGGCTGAGCAGTGTTTGAAGTTTGTGTCAATTCAAGTTTTTCTGCAATCATCTTCTTGAGCCCTATTTTAACAAGGTAATCCACTGCTTCTTTATCAGCTGCTGTTTCTTTATCCATCTGCTTTTGTTTCCTTATTTGGTAAAGGATGGCAGCAGGTGGAGCAGTGGATCTCTTGTTTTCTAGCTTTTGTGGCTTTTCTGTAACCACTGTTTCAGGGTAATCAGGCTTTTGTGGAATATTAGGATTTTTCTTTCTTAATTCTTCCAGCCTTTTGTAGGATGCAAATACTTTATCCTCTGTCCATCTTGACACTTGGTTCCTTGACCTAAAATCAGCTGTAATCAGCTCTTCTTTCATCCTCTTCACCTGCAGAGTCCTTTCTGGTACATTTTTCTTAAACTTTGCCCAGATAGGAGGAGTCTGCTTCACCTTGTTTTTGATCATATCTTGAATTCTGGCTGCTTCACTTTTAAGCTCACTAATGGTCCATTCTTTGTACATGTACCTTTCTCCTTTATACTTTTTGTAAGCCATGATGTTATCAAGATAGTCTTTTCTCAAGGTTTCATCCGCTCTTTCTGATAGTTGCTGACAGGGATTTTTTGAGAACTGCTCCAAAGTTTTGACTTGGGTCAACAGATATTGGTAGTATCTTTGAATTTCTCTGTCAGACTTTCCTTCTGTATTTCTTTTGGAGATATCCTCTGCTTGTTGAGCCTTTATCTTCAAGTATTCTTCAATGTTGTTAGGCCTTGGATATCCCTGAACATATGGTAGTTTCCTTTTGGCAGGGTCATCTTCAGAGTAGAAGGATTTGATCTCCTCTCTAACTGCTGGAAGATCTAATGGAAACTGGACTCCTGTAGGAATAATAGCAGTGTTTGGATCTGAGACTTATGCTGAAGAGAGTGGAATAGGGTTTGGAATAGGTACAAGGGGCAGTGGTTGTGTGGTTGTTTGTGGTGGTGAAGAGTCATCATCTAGGACAACATTGGTTACCCTTCTCCTTTTGGGTTTAGGAGAGGCTGGTGGTGTTTTGATTGGTTGAGTGGTTGAGTGGTAGTGATTTGAGTGGTAGGTTGCTGACTAACAGTTGTTGAAACAACTGGTGTTTCAACCACTGTTGTCATTACAACAGATGATGTGTCATCAGTCTTCTGCTTTTTAGTAGGAGGTGATGGTGGTGATGAAGTTGTTTTTGATGGTGAGGTGATTTTTGGTGGTGGTGTGTTTGAAGTGGGAGCAGTGGTTGATGTGTGTGTTGAAGTGATGGCAGTTGTTTGGCTAACAGATGTTGAAACCACTGAAGTACCAACAGCTGTTGTTACAGTAAGTGTTTTAGCATTTCTTGGTTTTGAAGATTGATGTGTGGAGTTTTTAGGAGGTTTGGGAGTATGTTTTGTGGATCTGGATGGTATGTGTTTGGGTTGCCTCACTTTTCTAGTGGGCTGCTTTCTTTTTGGCTCAGGATTTTCTTCATCCTTTGGCTCAAAAGTACCCTGCTCATTCATAAAAACTCTCTTCTCCTGTTCAAACCTTGCTTTATCCTTTGCCTCCATATCCCTTTTTACCCTTGCTTTTGCATTAGCAATGACATTTGTGGTTACATCAATATTTTTGGAACCAACTGGCAAAGGGATGTCTGCAAGCATACTTGATTTGTCTGGTGCAATGTACAATCCATCTTCATATCCCTTCTTTGTCAACTGCTTCATTTTCTCCCCCTTTTTGGCATCAGCTGGTGGTGGGTTGTCCACAAAGATGATAGAGGGAGGAGCAGTGCCAGTGGTGTTTAGTAAATGGGCTTTGATTACCTTGATATCTGCCTGGGTGTCTTTAAACCTTGCTTCCATGAGATTTCTGATCTTTTGAACTTGTATCTCATGTTGTTGATCAGCTAATTCTCTTTGTTGGTGTAGTAGAGGTTGAAACAAACTCCACAACTCATTTGGAGTAGGAGCAGATGATGGAGCAGCTATTGGAGTTGGTGCAGTAGTGGATGGTACCTTTTGTACTTTCAACAACTGTTGCAGCATGTCTTTGATTTTTGCAACAGATGTATCAAGTTTGTCAACTCTATCCGTCAATTCTTGGTACATTAAACCATCACCCAACTTAATGGGATCATCTGATTTCCCACTAACAGTGGTTGTATCAGTGGTTGCCTTAGGGAAATTTTCCCAAAAGTCATCCAATGATGCCCCTTGTTCTCGGTACTGGGGACTTCTTTCCTCAGCAATTGACATCCTTTTAATGGAACCAGTGGTTGGAATAAACACACCAGTGGATATCAGAGTTACTGGAGAGGAAATTGCCTTCAAGGAAGTCTGATTGATGAAACAACTGGCCAGGTGTAGATCAGGGGATCCAACACCTGTATTTGCTGCTTCACTTGAACTACTGACAGGAAGTACTTTTACTTCCTGCAGTGTAACCTCCTCAGATGTTGTTGGTGGGTTAGCAATGATTGAAACATCAGACCCAGTCACTTGTTGGGGTATATTCTCATTAATAGGTGGTTGAGAAGAACTGGTTTGTGTCTGAGCTAAATCAAGTGCATCCAACAAAAGTTTTATTTGTGGGGTAATTTGAGAGGTGAGTATGGGTATGGAAAGAGAATTTGCCCTGGGCAGTGGGCTGTGGATGATAGAATCAAGTGATTCTAGAGCATCATAATTTGGTGTACGGGTTCTTACAACCTGTTCTTTTTGAGAAGAAGCAGGAGGAGTTTGAGGCTCAGGTTGAGATCTTTCTACCATCTGCCGTGAGGAAGTAGCAGCAGTGGTTTCTGGTGACTTTTGTGTTATCACTGGCAGTTGCTCTAGGATCTTTTGGTGGATTTAGGTGTGTGTTTGGGGGGCTTTTGTGTTTTCTTTTGTCTTGGTCTTTTGGTGGATTTAGGTGTGTGTTTCATAGTAGTTGTTTTGCTGCTATGATCACCTTGAGCAGTGGGCTCAGCAGCAGGTGCCTGAGGAGCAGTGGAAGCTGCTAAATTCTGCTCAGGAACCTCTGCTTGTGTTTTAGGAGATGGTTTTGAAAGCCTTGTAAAAGTTTCAGGTGTAAGGCCATTTATTTGTAAAGGTTCACCCTGGATGAGCACATGAGCATCATCCTTTCCAAATTTCTTTTGAAAATAAAAGCTTAGGAACCTTGGAAATAGTAAAAATGATTTGTTAGTAACATTTTTGACCAAGTCATCAAAGATCTCCTGGGAGTAGTTAAAGTTTTCCCCATACAAGATAGCATAACCCAGGTATTGGATAATGGAATTTCATTGAAAGCAGTGGTCTTATTAGAAACACACATTAATAGGGTATGAAACAAAAACCTTGTGGCAGGAGGAAAACTGCCTTTTTGCAAGGTGTCTTTTTTCATTTCCTTAGCATACCCTCTTTCTAAAAAATCTGTTTGATAATCTATTTTAGGAAAAGAAGTTTTACCATGTAGATTATTCAGTTCAAAAACTTCTAATAGAGTTTGTGGTGTGATTTTAACTGACTTACCCTTTATCGAGGAATTTATGGCTAAGACCGTTTTATCCTGAGATTCAAGTGTAGCATTCTTCCAAAATTCTCTCTGGGTTGCCAGGTAAACCGGAGCATCAGAAGTCAACAAAGTTTTATACTTTGAAGACGACATAGAATCAATGATGGAATCGAAGGTTTCAGTGTGAATGTGTTTTGTGAGTAGACCCAAGTAATTGTGAGGAGCTTTGAATGGGATTTCCGTGGCCATTTGAGCGAATTTGTGAAAGTGATGAAAACAGAGATTTGAGTATGAGTGCGAGAGGAAGACGATGATGAGTGATTTGAGAGAAATGGATGGTAACTGCTTTGAGAAAGGAATTTTGAATTCGATTCGACAGTAAAAACCCTGTTTGGGGGTTTTGATCAGGGTTTTATAGAGGAAAAAGTGAATGCTGACGTGGCAGCGATTACAAAAGATCTGACCGCTATGTACTGTCCACGTGCCAACCCCTGATGAGTAATGGAAGACAGTTGTTTAATGAAACCACTGATGAAGCAATAATAGTGGTTGCAACGGTTATAATGAAGACATTGGGTGACTTTAAACTATCAGTGGATAGCTGATCAGTGGTTGAAAACACTGATTTTGAACAACAGTTATTACCAAGAAAATGAGAGAACAAGGGTTGACTTTCGGCAGTGGACAACATTCACAGAACATATGTTTTAAAAAAAAACAATGGTTATGGCAGACTTTTAAGGATTTAATGAAAAGTTCATTTTTGGCTATTTTTAAGGATGGATTTTCGATTTTCTGAAAACATTTTAATGTTTTTATTCATAGAAAAACAAGATTTTGCTTGTTATTCCATGTTCAACATGCCAATCCTAGAGATCAAGCTTTCAAAGGTAGATGTGTCTAATGCTTTTGTTAGCACATCTGCCAGCTGATCCTTAGTTGGAACATGATGCCGAGAAATCAAACCTTTTTCATAGCAATCCCTCACAAAGTGATGTCTGATATCAATGTGGTTGGTGGTTGAATGTGAAACTGGATTTTTGATGATATTTTCTGCTGCCTGACTGTCCAACATGAGTGGTGTCTTTAGGGTAGTGATACCAAAATCCGGCAACTGATTTTGAAGCCAAAGCAGTTGGGCTGTACAACTTGCAGCATCAATATACTTTGCCTCAGCAGTGGATGTTGAAACAGCTGCTTGCTTTTTGCTTTGCCAAGACACTAAGCAATTGCCTAGGAATTGGCACCCTCCTGAAGTGGACTTCCTTGTTGTGTTACATCTAGCAAAGTCACTATCTGAGAAACCTGATAGCTTGATATTTCCATCAGCTGGATACCAGATACCAAGTGTGGGAGCACCTTTTAGGTATCTGAATATCCTTTTTACAACAATAAGGTTTGACTTTCTAGGGGCTGATTGGGATCTTGCACAAACACATGTTGCAAACATGATGTCTGGCCTAGATGCAGTTAGGTACAATAAAGACCCAATCATGCTTCTATACAGAGTTTGATCAACCAAATCATCCTTTTCATCAGACATGACTATTTTTGTAGTTGCAATGGGTGTACTACATGGCTTGCAATTATCCATCTCAAATTTCTTTAAAAGTTCTTTGGCATATTTGCCTTGATGGATGAAAGTACCATTTTGCAGCTGCCTTACTTGGAGACCAAGAAAGCACTAGAGTTCACCCATTGCTCTCATCTCAAACTCAGCTGTCATGAGTTGTCTAAACTCTTCACACATTTTATTACATGTGCTTCCAAAAATGATGTCATCCACATAAATCTGGACAATCATCAAGTCTTTCCCTCTCCATTTTAAAAACAGTGTTTTGTCTATTTTACCTCTTGTGAAACCAATGGAAAGAAGAAAGGTGGAAAGAGTTTCATACCAGGCTCTTAGTGCTTGTTTCAAGCCATACAAAGCTTTGTTTAGCTTGTAGACATGATCTGGATAAAATGGATCCTCAAAGCAAGGAGGTTGACATACATATACCTCTTCATGAATCTTAACATAGAGGAATGCACATTTGATATCCATTTGAAACACCTTTATGTTGTGGTTGACAACAAAGGCCAAGAACAGTCTGATTGCTTCCAATCTTGCTACAGGGGAAACAGTTTCATCATAGTCAATGCCCTCTTCCTGTCTGAAACCTTGAACCACTAGCCTTGCTTTATTCTTGACAACAATGCCCCTTTCATCAGTTTTGTATTTGAAGACCCATTTTGTGCCAATCGGACTTACATTCTCTGGCAGTGGTACAAGCTCCCATACTTGTTGTCTTTTAAACTGTTGGAGCTCCTCTTGCATGGCTACTACCCAGCTGTTGTCTTTTAGTGCCTCTTGGTACTTGACTGGCTGATGAAGAGATAGAAAACCAGCAAAAAGACAAATGTTTTGGGATTGACTTCTTGTCAGCACCCCTTCATTGATGTTGCCAATGATTTGGTTAGGTGGATGAAACTTCAAGAAGATCAAATCTCCTTGGTATGGAACAATGGCATTTAATGGTGAGGGCTGCAGATGTGAATCATCTGGGCTAACCACTGCTGGTGACTTTGATGATCCAGTAGTGGCTTCAAATGGAGGTGGAATAGGAGGTAATGGTGTGGACACATGTTGACTTTGATCCATTGTTTGAGGACTTTTATCAACCGTGTTTGATGATGTGGAAGCAGGGGTTAAAGGGCTACTTTGGTCAACAACTGTTGAAGTAGCAGTGGTTGAGCTTTGACAGCTGTTTTGAACATTTGATGCAGACTTTAGTTGAGGAATGATGACTTTATATCCAAAGTCTGATGGAGAATCTTGTGATAGACCTGCACTGTTAGTCTTGATAGCAGTATTTTCAAAAGTAAATTTATCAAGATCAAACAATTCTGCAGGATTTGCAGGGATTTTCATTGAAGAAAGTTCATTGAACTTCACATTCAAAGTTTCTTCCACTGTTTTGTTCCTTTTGTTAAACACTTTATAGGCCTTAGCAGTGGTTGAGTCTTTTAAATTCAAAATAAAGCATGGGCAGCCAAATACTTTAAAGTATGAGATCAGTGGTTTGATTTTATATAGCAGTTCATAGGCAGTCTTTTGATGCCTGGGGTTGATTAAAACTCTGTTCTGGACATAGCAAGTAGTGTTTACTGTCTCTACCCAGAAAGTTAATGGCAAACCTGAATCAAAGTCCTGTTCTTTCTTTCAACAACCCCATTTTGTTCTGGTGTTCTTGGAATACTGTACTGCCTTACAATACCTTTTGACACACAAAACTCATCCAACTCCCTATTTCTAAATTCTGTGCCATTGTCACTCCTGAAGAATTTTACTAGCAAGTCAAATTGCTTTTCAACCTGTGTCACAAAGTCTTGCAAAATGCCTGCAGTCTCATCTTTGGAATGTAAGAAATAAGTCCATGTAAACCTAGAAAAGTCATCTACAATTACCAAACAATATCTTTTTCTTTTTGAAGCTCATGACTTTAACTGGGCCAAACAGATCCATGTGCAGCATTTGCAGACACTTGGTTGTTTTGGACTCTTCAATGGACTTAAATGAGCTTTTATGTTGTTTTCCTTTTAAGCAGGAGACACAATGCTCAGGACAGGTGAACAATTTTTGAGGTAAACCTCTTACTAACCCCTGTTTTGATATAGCAGTGATTGTCTTGAGATTTGTGTGCCCCAATATCCTGTGCCATAATCCTGTCTCTTTGTTAGAGGCAGCTGAGAACAGACAGGCATCAGTCCTGGGGCTCTCTTTTGACAAATTAACTACATAAACATTGCCACTCCTTTGAGCAACAAGTTGGGTTTTTCCATTTTTTTATTATTTCTTCAATCTTTTTAACCATTTCTGGTCCAACAATCCTACAACAATCCTTTGTGAAGAATGAGCCATAGCCCTTAT
Source organism: Helianthus tuberosus (assembly GCA_030545235.1). NCBI lineage: Eukaryota > Viridiplantae > Streptophyta > Magnoliopsida > Asterales > Asteraceae > Helianthus > Helianthus tuberosus. The sequence goes on along the minus strand of CM060414.1, from coordinate 145,495,464 downwards.
CACTCATTTGAGAGACACTCAGGAGGTTGAATTTTAGATTGTCTATTATATTGGCATTTTTAAACTTAACATTACCAGATTGAACTGTACCAGACCCCAAAACCTTCCCTTTACTATTATTACCAAAGGATATATCACCCCCTCCATGAATTTTGAAATCTTTGAGTAGGGCTTTACATCTTGTCATGTGCCTAGAGCCTCCACTATCTACATACCAAAGACTATCTAAGCATGCAGAAGCTCCCTGCACATGTAGTAAAAGGTTAGTTCATTAGGGTCTCCAAAGCCAATAAGGCTTTGGATGGGGTCTCAACAGTGTGTGTGTTAAGTTCAGGTGGATGGACAGTGGTTAGCTCAGGGGTTTGGACAGTTTTGGTACTGTTTTTCACTAACCACTGCTGGGGGTCTTGCCCAATCAGCTGCTGATAACCAAAGGGATGCCTGTTCACTCTTGGTTTAGAAGGCTTTTTGTAAACCTCATAAACATGTGGGACCCTTTGGTATGGTGGTTTACCTTTACCTTTTTGGTATTGGTTAGCAGGGGGTGCATCAGTCACCTGAACATCTCTTTTAATAGAGGTTTGGTTCAGCTGTTTTGTAACAGCTGTTTGAACTGGCACAAACAGTGGTTGTTTCTTGGTGAACTTGACAGATGATGTTGATGAACTCACAGGTGTTTTTGACATGTACTCTTCCTTTTTAACCTCAAAGGATTTCAAGTACACACACTCTTGAGTGGAATGATTTGATTTCCCACAGATGGTGCAGCTCACAGAAGGCACAACAATACTTGTTTTGTTTAAATCATATGCTTTTAGATAAAAACAATCTTTGGTCAAATGATTTTTCTTTTCACAAAAATCACAAAACAAGTTTTTAATCTTTTCTCTTTTCTTCCTCTTTTCAGATTCCTTAGCAACAGAGTTTTGAACCATTGTTGGGATATCCTTAAGAGGAATGACCTTTGCATTGGGAGCTTTTACACCATCATTGGTTGTGAAATCCATTGGTTTGAAGTTTTCAAGGATGTCACACTCATCAGACCATGTGGGTTTAAATTGGTATTTCTCAATTTCCTCAAAAGTTGAGGACCCCACAGATCTTTCCAGAGTGATCTTGTTACCAAGTTTGTCAGTTATTTTAACCTCTTGGCCATCCTTGTTTGTGGGAATGATTTCAACAGTAGATTGAACAGAATCATTTAAAGCATTTTTTTCAATTTCATCATGTTTTCTAAAACCAATACCAAATTTTACATTGCTTTTGATCTGTTTTTCAAGCATGACCTCATAACCTTTGTAGGATTCCACCCATTTTTCACAAGTGATTTGGGTGGATTCCAACTCCTTTTTACAAACATGATATTTTTCTATCATTGTTTGGAGTTGGTTTTTGGTAATGCTATGCTCCTCTTTTAGACTGCAGATTACTTTATCTTTTTCAGCCAATTTGTTTTTATGTTCTTTTAAAGACTTCTCAAATTTGACTTCATCATTTAACACTCTATCCCTAAGGTTTTCATTCACCTCTTTAATGTTAGCAAATGCTATAATGCATTTGTCTGAACACAGATTTACAAGAACCTGAGATGATACCTTAGCTGCAGCCATCATGGCACAGTCACAAGTATGCTCTTTCTCATCAGTCACCTTCTCTTCCTTCTCACCATGTTTCTTCTCTTCTTCTTCAGACCACGGGTCAGACAGTGGTTCTATCAGGGGTTCTGAATTTTCTCCCAGCAGTATTTCACAAGCAACAGCAGTAACCACTGCTTCAGCAACTTCATCCACTGTTTCAGCACTTAGCTGTCCTTCTTCAGCATCCAGCTCTTCTGGTATTGACTCTAATGCCATAAAACAAAATTCATCATTAGTAGCATCACTATTAGCATAGAGTGCAAAATTTTCATCACGTAGCTCATCAGGTAAACTGCTCCAGTCAACAAAGCCTTGGGTGAAAAAGCTTTGCTGATCTGTTTGAACCACTGCTGGTGGTGCAGCTTGTTGTGGTGCAACTGGTTACACTTGAACCTGAGGGACAGGAGCTTGAACATACTGAATTTGTGGGACAGTGGTTTGAACATAATGCATAAGAACAGGGTTTGCATAATAAGCAGTGTTTACATGGGCAACAGGGGTATAATGGGAATACTGCATAGTGCTTTGACTATTTTGTGGTCTTGGACTAGGGTGAGTGATAATAGGTCCATTGGTTTGACTCCTACATTCCCTAGCAAAGTGACCTAGCCTGTTGCACTTGTAGCATTTGATTTTTGACTTATCCAACCCTACTTTTAAATTCCCATGCAACCCTGGGAATTCTCCCTGTCCTTTTGTAAAACTTGCTTGTTCTGACACTTAACAAAGCAAGTTGGTGCAAAATGTCCATTTCTTCTAAGTCAGTGGGATCAAAATGCTGTAAATCATTGAGTTCAAAACACAGATTGTCAGAGATCTGGCTTTCTCCATTTGCTGTAAAAGCAAAATTGGATGAATGAGGATCAGAGTTGAAATTTCCACCAGCAGTTATATCAATAAAATGATCATAACTCTGATCCTTACCACTGCCAGACTCTTCCTGACCTAGAAGAGCTATGTTGCCAAATGAGTAATCATCTGCAACTTTGCCAGACTCTTGCAACTTCTTTTTCTGGTTTAACTCTGTTGGTGCATCCGTCTGTCGTCTACGTCTTCAGTCGTGTCTTAGTTCGTTGCGAAGATGTTCAAGCATGATGTCATCATGACATCATCAAAGTGATGTCATCAATGACATCATCACATATAAGACAAATAGGATTAGATAGTTAAAGTTTGTTTTCGGTCAATATGTTATTTTCCGATTCCGCTCATATGTCAAGAATAGGATTCCGCTCATGTGTCCTAGGAGATTTCGTTCATATGTCAGAATGTTAATTTCTCTTTTATGGAAATTGTAAGGTCTCGCTTATGTGTCATGTACACATAAGCGAAATCACATGTTGTATATATAGGCCTTGGAGCGGAATCTCAGTGATAGTTCTAGGTGTTGTCTTCCGGTGAGCCACGAAGTGCTGCCGAAGTGTCGACAGGTTGTAAACGTCATTCTATCAATATAATTCGACAGTTTAAAGTGAATACGTACTGAATTACATCGAAACACTTGTTTCCGCCTCTTGTTTTGATGAAAAACTCTTCTACACGACTCGTTTAGGTCGGAATTCGATCCTACAATTGGTATCAGAGCCAGTGGAGAAGAGTTTTCTACAATTCAGCTGGAAAATCTGTTTCTACATCTTTCTTTTTCGAAAATCAAAACTTTTTACGGTCAAAATCGGTTCAGTTTTTCACATCTTGCTCGGAATTATGAAGTAACTAATCCTTGTGATTTTCAGAATTGAATTCGACTTAGATCTTAGATTTTTCGAGGTTTCGTTCATGTGAACTCGTAAAAAAAGTGACGTAATCAGAACATGTTAATTCCGCTCATATGAACACTTTGATTCCGCTTATATGTACTTTGTTGATTCCGCTTATTCGGTCACCATGATTCTGATATTAAGACTCTTTGAAGTTTTTGCTTATAGTGATACTTTGATTCTGATCATAGTAACCAAAGTCTGATTCTGCTAATCATTGATCTGAAAATCGATCACTTGAAAGTTCATCAATTAGTGTGAAAAGTAAATTGAAAATTGTCAGCTTTGTCATGTGATTATATCGGTACATCATTACACGTGATCATTTTTGTTTCAGTTGAGAGTTATAGAGTAACAGGTGTTGATATTGTCTATTTGTGGCAAATGGGTTACACGTGAACTTCTGATTCATAAATTGTCTTGGGACTACAAGTCATGTGAATGTTTTAGAGGTCCAATAAAATTTGAGATTAGCATTTACTTTGTCTGCCATGTTATGTGATCTTGTTATAAATATGGAGTTCATGTTTACAGTTCAATTAGTTGTCGGTTAAATAGGTGTTAGTCAAATGAGACTTAAAAGATATTAAATTGATTCGACATTTTCTGAATATTAAATCGAGTTATTCACATGATTTTTGTTGATTTCTAAATGTGGTCCAATAAAAGTGAAAGTTGATTTGTGTTTTCGATATGCATGTGTTGTTGACAGATACATGTGATAAGTCTTTGACATTAGTTCATACATATCAAGAGGCCCACTTATCTTTTGACATAAATAATAAAAAAAAAAACGGCCCATGTGTTTTTGTAGCAGCCCAAGGTGTGCATATATTCAAATGAAGTTCTTTGTTTATGCTGTGAATGCATTGTGTGATTAAAAATTGTTTGTGATATATTGGTTATATGTGCTAGTCGATCAGGTTATGTGCAAATTAGTTCATAGTGTTTGTGTGAGTTCAAGATGTTTGAGTAATCAGGTCACAAGGTTTGGAGTTTAGTCGGTTCGCACGGTTTTATCAGTACGTTTGTCAGTCAGATCGTTTTGTGTGGTTAAATCGCGTGATAAAGTCCAGTTCATACGATTTGGAGTTCAAAAATATCGAAGGCTCAGGTCAATTGAATTCGATCCGGGTCATATCAGTCCGCTCAAGTGTGTCAACCTTCAATCCGCTCAAAATTGTCACCAGTTCGAGTAACAGTTTCTTTCAGATAATTGATAAACGTTTAAACTGATTGTGTGTTATTTGTTGTCGACAGGTTTCAGGAATTTTTACAAAGTGATAAAGCTCATTTGAAAATTCGAAAAAAATGGACGAAGATTTTTACAACGCATTCGCTACCCCGGTTACTCCGATCAGTGTTGCACAAAACACAATGCTCGAAAACGAAACAGGAACAATGCAAAAACCGCCCAAACTCATGAACATAGAAGAATTTAAAGGTTGGGAAGGTCGTTTTGAAAATTGGGTACAAGCTAACTACTTGGATGCGTGGGAATGTGTCGAAACAAAATACATTCGACCGATGAATGATGATGAAGAGCCTGTTCCGATAAAAGATCTAAGCGCTGATGCTAGAAAGAAATACAAAGATGAAAAAATGATGCTAAGTCTTCTTCAACAAGCAGTAAAAGAAGATATTATGGTGCTTTTACAACACAATGGAACTTCATATTCAATTTGGAAAGCTTTAAGGTCAAAGTTTCGTGGTAGTGAAGAAATGGTCAAAAGCAAGAAATCGCTTCTAAAGAAAGAATTTGATCTGTTTCGCCAATTAAAGAATGAAAGTACAAGAGAGATTATCGAAAGATACTGCAATTTGCTTGCTAACATGAAGAGATTGAGTATTGAGAAAAACAATGAAGAGTTGATCGAAAAACTTGCTGATGCTTTGCCCTATGAGACTTGGGGAACATATCTTATGATGCTCAGAAACAAGAAAGGTTTTAGCAGTTTGACACTCAGCAAGTTCATTGAGAAGTTGGAAGCTCAAGAAATGGAGCAACGAAAGATTATTCGAATGAAAGACTTCGATGGTGAACAAGATATTGGGTTGTATTATAAAGCAGGAGTGAATGAAAAGTCTTCAAATCTATCTCCGAAAATAGAAACTGCTTACAATGTCAAGAATTCTTCTGAAAATTCATCATCAGGATCAAACAGCAAAACACGTTTTACATCATTTTCATCATTTGATCCAAATGTGTCAACAACAAGAAATGGCAAAAAGATTCAATGCAACATTGTGTTGAACATTGAAAATGATCAAGAATTTTCTGAAGAGTTAGCAAAAAGTCATATGTCTTTATTGGGAACTGTTCTTGAATCTTATGGTAGTTTTGTTGCAGGTCGAATCGGGAATCCAATGCTGACAAAGGAAGATTACGACCAGATTGATGCTGAAGAGATGGAGCTGATGGACATAAAATGGTGTTTGGCTAGTGTGTTGAGGAGAGCTGAGAAATTCAAGCAAATCACTGGAAGAGATGATCTACGTGAAGCTAATACTTCTACTTTAGGTTTTGACAAATCTAAAGTTACTTGTTTTCATTGCAGGGAGAAAGGTCACTTCAAGAGGGAGTGCACCAATCGCAAAGCAAGTGGAGCTCAGAATCCTTTCAATAACAACAATGATTATTATCGAAAGGCCATCTACCATCAAGTTGCTCAACAACCGTCTCAACAACATCAACATCAAGCACAAACTGCACATGGAATGCAAATTTTTGAAGACTCTGGAAAGAGAGCTTGTGCAGTGAATCAAGATTCTTTAAAGAGAGTAAATGGTAGTGCTTTGATAATAGATCAAGATGACGAAAAGTTACCTGAGGGTTTTAGCTGGGAGAATTTTACTTGGGATGATTATATTCCTGATCAAGCTAAAGCTCACACAGCTTTTGTAGCTCGAGTTGAAGAGGACAGTGATGATGATACTGAATATTGGAAGAGAAAATTCGAAGCTGATATGAAACTGATTGCTGAAAGTGACAGTGAAGATGAAAAGGTTAAAACGAAGAAGAAAAAGGTCAAGACTCCAGTGAGCAATGATGATGAAGAAATTCCAGTGATCAAAAGGAAAGTAAAGGTTGAAGTTGCAAAGTTCAAAGTTGATGAGGAAGTTGATGCAAAGAAGATTCCAGTGAAGTGTGAAAACTGTGAAGCTGTGAAGAAGCAGAACAGTACATTGATCTATAACTTGAATAGTTTGAAGGAATCTTATGATGTACTGAACAAAGCAATGAACCAATACAATTTAACTAGTGAAGAACAAGCAACAGCGATGAAAACACTTCAAGGAGCTTTTATGACGAAGCAAAAAGTGGTGAACAATTACATTGAGAAGTGTGCTGCTCTTGAACAGAAACTGGAACTGCAAAGAATCGAAACTGAAAGAGTTAATCGTTTGTTGAAAAGTTACTCATGTACTTCTTATGTCATTGACAGGATTTATCCAACTGTTGAAGGCATGAAGGCATTTGAAGAGGATGAAGTAACTGAAGAAAAGAATGATGATGGAAAAGTGACTGAAGAAAAGACTCCAGAAAAGAAGAACAAGAAGAAGAGTGACTCAAAGAAAAAGACTGATAAAAAGGATTCTGGTAAGAAGCAAAATGTTGGTTACAACAAGTGTCCACCCCCGCTAGAAAATGGATATTTGCCCAGAAATCCAAATCAGGAAAGAGTCGAAAAAGCAACAAATTTACAGTGGGAGTCGGAGTCCTCTGTCAATTTGCCAGAAAATATTGATGTGACGTTTACATCATCTGACACTGATCATGAGTCCGAGTTAATAAAGAAAGTCGTCGATCAGGTGTTGGATAAAGATGAAACTAAGGAGTCAAAGTTGGAGTCAAACTCAGAGTCAAAGTCAGAGTCAGAGTCAAAGTCTGGTTCTGAAAGTTCGAGTTCGACAGTCAACAGTCCAAATTCTTCGGTTAAAAGAGTTTACAATAAAGAATTCCTGTTATCAAAATCTAATTTGAGTGACGAAACATTCAAATTTGCATATACATTGAATGATTCTGACAAATTATATTCTGATGAGGAATTTCCAATAAGAGGTGTTAAAACTGAGATGATAAAAAAGGTTTTCAAACTTACAGAAATTAATATTTCTGAAATAAAAGATTTAAATCTTAATGGTAAACCTAAACTTTACACCTCAAGAGTACAACAAAAATTAAACAAGAAAAAAGGTTACAGTTCTGGTTCTGATTTTCACAAGAAATCAAACCCTAACCGTAATTTCAAAAAGAAAGGTCTTGGATTTATTCCAACAGAAAAACAGAAAAATGAAAAATATGTTCATGATTTTAAAGCAAAGATGACATTTGTTTCAGGTACATCAGCAGAAGAGGAAGAAAAGAAAGAATTCTGGAGACAATCAAACAAAGAATTCCTCGCAAAGAAGCAAGAAGAGATGAAAGAAACGAGAACCTGTTTCAAATGCAACAATGTTAGACATATTGCCAAAGATTGGTAAAAGGCAATACAGTCAAAACAGGGAGTTTCTCGTAAACTGAAAGAACAAAGGGTTGAGTTTGAACCACTAATTGACATAATCAAACTTTTCAAAAATTCTACATTTGAAATTGGTGAATGTTCAAACAAGTTTTACAAGAAGAGAGCCATATCTGACAACCAGAAATGGGTTGTTAAGAAAGCTGCTGAAAGCTCTAGCGATGATTCTGATAGATCAAAATAAGAGGAGCCACAGGTTGAGATAAAAGGAGAAAAATCAGTTCTGACTGTGGATGATGATAATTTTCCACCACTCCGGGCTGAAAATTTTAAGAAGAAAATTGATAAAGTTGAAATATCAAACCAATTTTATGATGATAACAAGGTTTTTGATGTTGAAAAAGCCTTTAACCCCACTGTGAAACACATTTTTGGTAAAATGATTGATCGAAAAGTCAAAGGGGTTAAAGAGTTCTATGAGAAGAAGATGCAGAAAGATAAAGTTGAACCATCCCTGGTTTGTGACTGGGATGGTTCATACTATGAACAGTAAGTCTGTGGACTTGCCGGAGATCCCAATTTGGTAATCGTGGATCAGGAATCGGCATCATTCTGTGTATTTGATTGTGTTTTTAATACAAGTGGTAAATCAGGGACATTAATTTGTACTTGATTTTCTACAAGTGGTTGAAGACAAAGTGATGAACCACATCCCCAACTTTACAAGTGGTAAAATCAAACTTATTTTCCGGAAAAACCATTTGATTAAAACAAACTTAAGTGTTTTGAAATCTAAATGGGAAAATAGTTTGAGGGGGAGTTCTGATTGTTTATGCCAAGTGGATGGCGAATTGAAGCAATTCGATATCGGTTGTCAAGTTTATTGTACAGTTTATTTTCAAATTTCCTAAAATGTGTTTGCATTTTAGGGGGAGTAAGAAATTTTAGAAAATCCAAAAACATTTGAAAATTTGAAAAAGCCAAAAACATGATAAAATCAAAAATGAGTTTTGTTGTATAAAAGAGGAAATGATAGTACATCAGTGGACGATCACAGCATGCTAAAGAATTGGTAAGTTAAAAAGTGATAAACGATCTCACTGATGATGTGCCAGTAGATTTTTGCACATTTAGTAAATTGTGACGAGATATAAATCTAAATTTCAAACTTGCTTATATCGTGGGGAAACATCTCTCGGATATATGGGTAACCCCCGAAATCTCGTTTGAAAGGTCTCATAATCTGATATACTAGGTTTTTATACTCAATGATGTCTGGGGTATTATTCCAGGACTTCTGCTGAACGGTAGTTCTGACCTAGTCCTCGAATAATACTTTCTGCAAATGCTTGAAACATAGCATCACCCTCAGCATAAATGATAAGACAATAAAATTGCTTAGCAATGCTGTTGTAAAAAAAGATCCTCTAAAGGGGACACACCCACAAGATGAGTCATGATCTCTCTGCTGAACGGTAGTTCTGACCTGAGCTCTCATGATTCTTCATAATTTATTTACCCCTACAGATATCATTTGTGTCATAATTACCTGTAAGACTAAGACTGATTATTGGGATCTGGATACGGGAGTATATTCTGAGGTGGGACACGCGATTGAGTTTAAGTTCTTAAGACATTAATATTGTATCTCGAAGCAATTGAATTTTGTGTGAAAATTTAAGTGGATCAGTATACTGACAATCTAAGTGAATCGTTTAGAACTTAAAATGAAATGAAGCTTAACGGTGTTGGTGATTTGTCTCAAAAACTGATATGATCCTCTTGCACAAACTCACAAAAATATTGTCTGTAAATATTTTTTTACTGCATTTCTTTATATTCAAAATCCAAAAAGATTTTCAGTGTGTTTTAGCATAAATTTTGTAAAATGAAAAAAAAAAAATTCGACAATTGATGTTGATGAGCTGATTTTCAAAATTCCAAGTGCTAAACATGATGAACAGTTGGTTTGGGAGATTGTGTTGTTTTTGTACATGAAAATGATATTTCTTCAAATGGTTCATCAGAGACTATAAATGTTAGATCATTTTTGTGATATTTTCAAGTGATGTCTGGTTGTGTTCAAGTTATCATCAGAAAATTTATTTTTGGGTAGAGCATGTGCAGGTATAGCCAGGTTTCGATCTTGAAACTGAAGATAGAGTGCCAGGTTCCGATACCTGATGACTCTGTGTTTTCATCAAGCCAGACTGCGATCCCAGCATATCGAAAGGGGGAGTCTGAAGATACTTTAAGGAAGGAATATGTTGGTGATGAAAAGAGAAGAGAAGATAGAGATTGAGGATACTTACAATGTCAGACACTTCAGAGAGTTAGAGAGGAGTGATAAAGACTAAAGATGCAAAGACTCGACACTGAAGACTCCGTCAACATCCGAGGGGGAGTTTGTTGGTGCATCCGTCTGTCGTCTACGTCTTCAGTCGTGTCTTAGTTCGTTGCGAAGATGTTCAAGCATGATGTCATCATGACATCATCAAAGTGATGTCATCAATGACATCATCACATATAAGACAAATATGATTAGATAGTTAAAGTTTGTTTTCGGTCAATATGTTATTTTCCGATTCCGCTCATATGTCAAGAACAGGATTCCGCTCATGTGTCCTAGGAGATTTCGTTCATATGTCAGAATGTTAATTTCTCTTTTATGGCAATTGTAAGGTCTCGCTTATGTGTCATGTACACATAAGCGAAATCACATGTTGTATATATAGGCCTTGGAGCGGAATCTCAGTGATAGTTCTAGGTGTTGTCTTCCGGTGAGCCACGAAGTGCTGCCGAAGTGTCGACAGGTTGTAAACGTCATTCTATCAATATAATTCGACAGTTTAAAGTGAATACGTACTGAATTACATCGAAACACTTGTTTCCGCCTCTTGTTTTGATGAAAAACTCTTCTACACGACTCGTTTAGGTCGGAATTCGATCCTACAAACTCCCTTTCATAGGTCAGGAGTCTTCCATGAAGTTGGGTCAGTGTCAGATCTTTGAACTCAACAGAGTTTCTGGTCACAAAGGAATTTGTATACCATTTTTCAGGCAATGATCTAAGAAACCTGCTATTTTGTGTAGATTTAGCAAATACAACTTTAACAAGTCTTAGCTCACTAATGAGACAACTGAATCGCTCAAATTGTTGAGTTAATGATTCACCCTTTATGTGACAAAAGGTTTCATACTGCTGATTCAGAATTTCCCTGTTATTTTCAATTACTTCTTCAGTCCCCCCAAATTGTTCCTTAAGTGCATCCCATAATTCCTTGGCATTGTTACAGTGTAACAGCCCAGCATAAGTTTCATTGGGTAGTGCAGATGCAATGATGCTAAATGATTTGGCATCCAATTCAAATTTTTGAAAATCAGTTTCAGTATAGTTTTCAGGTTTTTTAGGTTCGAACTTCTTTGAATCCTCAGCACTCGACACCATTGGAACATGTGGTCCAAAGACAACCGATCTCCAACATGCGGTATTCTGTTGAGCAAGGATGTAACCCATCCTTCTCTCCCAGATGTTGTATTCATTTCGTTTCAACATGGGTGGTTTGAAAAGTGAACAGATGTTATTGTTAGCATCTTGTGATTGTGACGTCATCCTGGTTGTTTTACATGTACTGATTAATCAAGTTTGCTCGTGATTAAACCTTACTCTTTTTTTCAACAAAACGAACAACTATCAGTATCAACGATTGTGAGCTGAACTATTTACGTCAAAATGATTGTTAGATCAAATTTGACTGTCCGAGCTCTGATACCAATTGTTAGGATCTGATTTTGTTTTTTATTGTGTTTTTGTTTAAGAATTACGAAGATGAATGAGAAATTGCAGCGGAATTAAAATGGAAATAAACTTTGCACACAATCAAACAGGAGAAATGCTTTCAACATACAAGTTTAACATTGAACCGAATGCTTGAATTTATTTCAAACTTCAATTACAATTTTGCATGCATGTATTACAAACTCCCCCTCAGCCTGAGCTCACAATGAATTGTTCGTGCAGGAAGACAAGTGGAGAAAGAGCTAATTGAACAGTACAGGGTACTGTTCTATTTATAGGCACGAGCAAACCACTAAAGCATCTTGGCTGACGTCACAAATGAAAGCGACATCTAACCTCCTAACAACTTGTAACTACTGACCTAATACAACTACTGCTTGCTAACTACTGATTACATTACAATACAAAGAATAAACAAACTACTGCTTCCCATTCCACTGTTGTGACTGCAGCAGTACTTGACCCATATCAGTAGATTGAGCATCAGAGTTAGTCTTCAAAAGTTCTTTAATCATTAGCAGTTGTTGAAGGACAGATGTTGTACATGAGCAGTAGATAGAGGTTATCAGTTATTTAGCCACTTTCAAGGGGAGAGAATGAATACATAACATCTGCTTATTCTGGATCCACTGCTCTGATCCAGTTTCAGCTTTAATCAACTGTTCCTTTGTAGGGTTCAATCCCAACAGAAAAGCTTTAGGCTAAATTCTTAAAATGTGAATTCTGGTTGCAAGAAGTGCTATTTCTTGGACACTTAGTTAATCATGAAGGAATTCATGTTGATCCTACAAAGATTGAAGGTATTACCTAATGGAAAGTCCCGAAATCACCAACAGAAGTAAGAAGTTTTCTTGGATTGTCAGGATATTATAGACGTTTCATTCAAGATTTTTCTAGAATAGCCATTCCATTAACTAAACTAACCTGCAAGTAAGTTAAGTTTGAATGGGGACCGAAACAGGAGGAAGAATTCAAGATTTTGAAGCAAAGATTAACTAACGCACCGATACTTGCTTTGCAAAAAGGAACTGAAGACTTTGTAGTCTATTGTGATGCATCCAAGTTAGGATTTGGATGTGTGTTGATGCAACGTCAAAAGGTAATTGCCTATGCCTCTAGACAACTAAAGAAGCTTGAAGAAAATTATACAACACATGATCTAGAGTTAGGAGCAATAATTTTTGCCCTCAAGATTTGGAGACATTATCTCTACGGTAGTAAGTTTATTATCTTCGCAGATCATAAAAGTTTAAGATATGTTTTCAGGCAAAAGGAATTAAACATGAGGCAAAGACGTTGGATGGAAATCCTTAGCAATTATTATTATGATATCCAATACCATGCAGGAAAAGCTAACGTAGTAGCTGATCCTTTGAGTTAAAAATATCATGAGAACCCAAGAAGGGTACGTGCTCTTAGATTAAACTTGCAAGTAGATTTAAATGAACAATTGAAAAAGATATAGGAAACAACAATCAAGGAGGATGCTGAAGGATTAAAAGGAATGATTAAAGAATTAGAAAAAGGTGCAGATGGAATTTAGAGATTCCATAAGAAAAGAATTTAGGCACCAATCCAAGGAAACCTACGAAATCAAATTCTAGAAGAAACTCATAAATCTAAGTATACGATGCATCCTGGAAATAACAAGGTGTATCAAGACTTAAGGAAAAACTTTTGGTGGATAGGATTGAAAAAGGATATAGCAAATTATGTTGCTAAATGTTTAACCTGCTCACAGGTTAAAGCTGAACATCAGAAACCTTCAGGGTTACTTCAGCAGTTGGAAATGCCAATTTGGAAATGGGAATTGATAACAATGGACTTTGTTACCAAATTACCCAAGACACGAAAAGTTAATGACACAATTTGGGTAATTGTGGACAGATTGACTAAATCAACACATTTCTTACCAATGAAAGAAATTTCAGTATGGAACAATTAGCTAAGTTGTATGTGAATGAAATAGTTTCATTACATGGAATCCCTTTAACTATTGTGTGCGACAGAGATAGTCATTTTTCTTCTCATTTCTGTACAAGTTTTCAAAAAGCAATGGGAAGCAGATTAAATCTAAGTAGAACATATCATCCTCAAACAGATGGACAAAGTGAATGGACAATCCAGAATATGGAAGATATGCTTAGAGCCTGTGTGATAGATTTCGGAGGAAGTTGGGACGAACACTTACCTTTAATAGAATTTTCTTACAATAATAGCTATCATACAAGCATCAATGCTGCACCATTTGAAGCATTCTATGGACGGAAATGCCGAACACTGGTATGTTGGGCAGAAATTGGAGAAAAGCAGCTGTCAGGTCCTAAAATTGTACAAGAAACAACTGACAAAATAACTCAAGCCAAGGAAAGACTGAAAACAACACGAGACCGTCAAAAGAGTTATGCAGATAACATGCGTAACCCAATAGAGTTTTAAGTCGAAGACAAGGTACTATTAAAAGTATCACATGGAAAGGAGTCGTAAGGTTTGGTAAGAAAGGAAAGCTGATCCCAAGGTGTGTTGGACGTTTTGAAATTTCCAAATGAATTGGGCCAGTAGCTTATCAGCTACAATTACCTGAAGAGATGACAGGAATAGATGATGTTTTTCATTTGTATAACCTAAAGAAATGCTTAGCAGATGAATCATTGGTAATACCTCTTCAAGATATAGAGGTAAATGAAATGCTTTAATATGTAGAAAAACCTATACAAATTGAAGATAGAAAGATCAAGAATCTAAAGCACAAGAGATTAGTTCTGGTTAAAGTAAAGTGGGACTCGAAGAGAGGGCCATAATACACATGGGAATTAGAATCTGAAATGAAAAGGAATTATCCTTACCTATTCCAGTGAATCTCGAGGATGAGATTTAAAATAAGGTAGGGAGGATATAACAACCATAAAAAATGTCCTAAAACACCCCGTAATCGAAAAAAATGAACTGGCGTAACGTTATTTAGTTTGAAAAATGAAAAAAATAATAATTTTATGTCTGTCGCGGCCCGCGACAGACTAAGCATAACCTATCGCGGGTCGCAAAAGGATTGTGACTTTCCGGACACGCCTAGGGACACATGTCGTCCACGTGTTAAGTCTATACTGGTGACTGGTCAAACCTAAACCCTGGCTAGAGGTTTTCGCGGGCCGCGACAGGATACCATAAGGGTTCCGCGGGCCGCGACGGGGTCTTAAAATTCGTATAAATAAAGCATTTGAGCTGCTGTTCAAACTCTTTCATTTCTTTCTTTCTCTCTAAGATTCTCCATGAAAATATACCCCTATTTTCACAAAGCTCTGCCCCGTTGTTAGCGTTTTAACCCCTGATCACTGATTCAATACCCTGTCTGATTGATCTTGAACCCAACAACGGATATCAATGCGCTGCCTGATAAAGGCTATGCTTATTAAACTACGTTGGGGTTCTGATCTCGTGATGTATTGATAAAGTTGAATTGGGTTATTATACTAA